>JALPQD010000046.1:3238280-4645780 GCA_023101885.1 Typhlomys cinereus | reverse complement strand
TCCCAAACACATACAATGCTCTAGTTCATTTCAATGAGCTACATTCTCAGGGAAAAGGGGAGGGGGGGTGAACTAAAGCAATTGCCAAACATCCCAGTAAAGCGATCTTAAAAGCCCACCCCTCTCTAAACTTACAGATAATCTTTAGCAAAAGTAACGTACCTTCTCTGGAAATGTTAGAGCAAACTTCCCGGTCTCAACTTCATAGGAGTTTGTTAAGGAGATGAAAAAATTAGGAAGATTCAAAAAGCCAGTGCGGAAAACAGTCTAAAAAGAAGGAAAAACTCCGAAGCTAGCTCACTGTCAAAGCCACCGTCAGACAACTACTTACAGCAGTATTTACACTACTGTGAGTACACCTCTGCCCGATCACGTCCCAGACTGATGGCATTTTGTGCTGGTAATTAAAACAAATCAAGCAGTTCTGTGATTGTTTTGGCGTCCGTGGACAATCGTACACAAAATCAGCATTTAATCACTAGGGTATGTCTTTGGTGTGTAACGTGAGGGGTGACAAAGGTTCAAGACTGAGCCAGCATGCTTACCATAATCTTTCTAAAGTAAGTGCTTCGTTTTTGTGTGTATGTGTGTGTGTGCGTGTGCCATGTGAGAGAGCAAGAGTGTGTATGTGTGTGTGCATGCGTGTGTGTGTGTGTGTGTGTGTGTGTGTGTCTGAGAGAGAGAGAGAGAGAGAGAGAGAGAGAGAGAGAGAGAGAGAGAGAAAGCACCAGTTTGAGTCTCTCAAGTCCTCGGCTAGCTTTCATGTCTGGGATAAATACACTTCTTGCTTCCCTTATTAGGACAAGCTTACCATTATACACTGCACTTTTGGTATAGCTCCAGCGCTCTGCAATTTACAGCCAGAGGAAGTAGTTTACAAAAATAAGCAAACCCAAGACAAGCATTTCACAGCCACAACATCAGATAAGCCAGAAAGAAATAATCTTCAGTGCACATCAAAACCACTTCACAATGACAATTTGTCCGAGCAGATGTTAATCAAGCTCCAGCCTTTGAGCACTAGATACCATCAATTACTAACCTTAATTGAAATCACAGTTCCCAAGCCTCTCTGCCAGCATATTCAGAGGATGATGTATTAAGATATTTACAGTAAAGTAAACAATGCATAGTTGCAATGAAATGGAAAATTTTCAGCTAATGGTGTTTGTCAATCCTTTGTCAATTTTTCTGCCTGCCACAGATGTTTTCTTAGCTGCTTCACAAAAACAGGAATCAACTAGCAGAGAAGAAAGACTTTCTCTCCCCCAGGAAAAGAGTACAAAGCCAAGTCTGTACACAGCAGATGCAAAAGAAAGTCCATCTGCTACCAGCTCACAACACCACATGGAGTTTTAAGATTTTATACTGTAGGTAGCCTAGCAGGGTTTGTGAGGACCCCATCAGAATGAAAGGAGGAGATAGGGTAACCTCAAAGTGTTAGGGCAAAAACTACAGCTACACCGACAGAATGAACAACTTACTCAGCCGGGTAAATCAAAGGTTTATTTGGAATAATTTTCCTCACGTTGCAAGAACTGGCTAGTTTTGCAGGAGTTACACCCAGGATAGGCACGACACTGCCTTAGTTTTATGGCCTTTAACTGTGGGCTCAGACAAGCTGAACTCACAGGTCTGAGCTGAATGCCGGCAGGAGTGGACAAGCTGTAACAGCGCCCTACCTACGACAAAACAGCAGTCCCAGAACAATGCTCTGGGCAGGGATCCTTAACCGGCCATCGCTCCTGCCCCTAGCTTCTCTTGTTTTTCCCTTTATTCAGGGGAGTCACATCTGCCTCTACTTTGGTTACACATTTAAATACTAAACAGAAGAGGGAGAGATGTATAAAGAAGTACTTAAAATAACTGCTTCTAATAGCCTTTAATACAGACATTTTGGGTAAGTAATTACAGCAAATTCCACATTTCACCTTCAACCCCGAGGCTGTAAGGCCTCCCCCCACCTCCTGGGAGAGACCAAGGACACTTTCTCTCTAGCTGTGCCACAGAGAACTGTTGGAACACTCTGTTACCGTTTTTTTTTTTTTTTTTTTTCATTCTATACTTAAAGAATTTGCTCATTAAAGGTAAGTTTATTTGGTTAATTTTCAAAATCAAATTTAGATACAAGAACTTCTCACAAAATAAGAAAGTACAAACAAATATATGTTTTTTTACATTCTTTTCTCAGACTAGGAACAAAGCAAATGAAATTGTTACATGAACCATAGTCACTTCTATGCAAAGAGAATTAAGCGGCGACAGACGGTCAAGTGCAATTAATTTTGGGCTATGTTTTTATGTCTGCTTGGTACATTTTTAAAATTTTCCTCTCAACTCTTCACAGTTTTACAGTGCTTCCTTGATTCAAAGGAACTGTGAATAATCTACACGACACAAATGACTCTGTGGACTCCAAAGGAAAAAAGGATAGTTTCCATTATGGCATCACTCAAGTAACATTTTCTCACCAATCTGTTTACATTCACTAAAGTGATAGCTAACATTCTTCAACCATGGAGCATTAGCAACATAGAAAGCTGTGTAGTAGCAATTAACATAAAATTTAAAAGCTTATATTCGTTTTCACCAACAAAAGTTAAAAAAAATCTTGATATCTCTGACATTCAAAATAATGTTATAAATATGTAAATTCATTTTTTTAAGTAAAATATTTGCATCTCCTTTCCTCCTCCAGGCTTTTGAACTTTTGAGGTCAACAAGGACAAACAATACCACTAGTGTCTCTTTGCAAAAAGCTGGGTTTGCTGTCTGCAAGCAATGGTATCATTTCCATAGCAACCCCCTAACTATTAATTTTCAATTAAAGCAGACACAAAGCGGACAGCCTGAGGCTGGCAGACAGTGTCAAGAGCCCATCTCTGTAGGCAACAGTTTCACACAGCTCTCAAGCCATAGGTGCCTCCCGCACAAAGCTGCATCAGGGTGCGTCAAGTTTGGCTGGTTACAATGACATTAACCTTCAGTGCAGGCCTAAATAATTTATAGCAAGCTTCACTAAGCACACATAAAGGTGACAAAAACTAGGAAAAGAAATAATTAACTAATGCAAATACTTCTCAGTGTACACAAACAATCATGGAGAAAACTGAGTTAGGAGAGAGCGCCCATCCCTTCTGGTCAGGGCATTTGCCCAGGAGAGGTCCACATTCTCCGCACTCAGCACAAGGCCCTTCCAACACCTGGGAATAACTCCAGGTTATTAAAGAAAATGTTACACTCTCCATATTAGTTTTCACCATCAAATCCTGCCTAACATAAAAGACTATAGATACATTACATAATGAAACCCCTTTCTTTTAATAACCCTATGGCAGAGTGTATGAGCAGGGGGATGCCACCAAGTGAAAAAAAAAAAATCCTTAACTTATGTCTTCAGAAATAACAGTGGCAATTTCAGAAATAGATTGCTGCCCAGAATGTGGTGTTGTCCTTAGAGCAATTTCTTTTTCTTTCTAGTAAGAAACCTAAAAAAATATAATTCTTTTGAACTTCCTGGACACGAGCTAGCCTATTAGAAAAGCCCCTGTACCATTCACACTGATGATGTTGACTTTGACACTAATTTTACTCAAAACAATCACACTTCAATGTATAACTTAGCAAACACTTTACCTGCTAAATCTTTCTTAAAGCATACTGGAATACCTACTATGTGCCTGGGCTCATAGTTAAGCACAATCTTTTTCCCCCCAGAAATAATTATGCAAAAGGATGCCTGAAAGGTCAAATTTCACCTAAATTGGGCATGATCAGCTGCACGTCCCCAGGACAACTGTCAGTGTTGAGGAGACTTGGTTGTTCTCTCTAGTGCAGAGGGATCTATAAGCAAGACACATCCAGTGAGCCACGACACTGATTAAATACCATTCTTGAAAGCAGCAGAACAAACTAACAGGAGCAAATACCCAATGCTATCAAAACTGCAACACGGTAACAATAAAATCTAAGCTAAATCGGTGGCATTTACTAAATTGCAGTCACCATTTCAAACTGAGAGAAGCTGAAATACATATTTTAGCCAAACAGTAACATGGGAGAACTGCTTGCTTTGTTCTGCAGCCATATAGTGAAATTCCTTTATTCAGAAAGGGTAGCCTCTATATTTTGAATGGTAAGCTTATCTTCCTTTAAACTTACACAAAATTAATGTAAACTATGGAAAGAGTTGTGCAGCACTTCAAATGAGTGACTTATTTGAGTTACAGGTGCATATCTCTATGGTTAGAAATTTGGGTTGGGAAATTTTTTCATTTATATTTATTTATTTTAATAAGCATTTTAATAAATACACAGGCTTGAGGCTAATCCCCATTTCCTTCTCAGTAATCTACATACATTAACACATCACTTTAGCAATCCCAACTGCAAATCAGAGAATCCAAACAGTTTTGGTGGACCTAAGATAGCAAGTCACAATACTTTTCTGGGCTTCCAATTGAGTTTCCCCTACAATGGTAGTCTCAGGGTTCTCCATGGACATATTTTACTTCCATATCTGACATTCTAAGGACATTGGGAATGGGGCTCTTACTTTAGGATTAGCAATGTAGCTTCATACATGAATTGCATATATATTTAAAACCTTCAGATATTTGCTGTCAAAAAATAAGGAGCTTCATGGAAAATTATGTAATTCTACTTTGGGGTATTGCCACTGTAAGCTCTTATCTCTTTCCTGGTTACTCTAACATCCACTCTGGTGGTGCTCTCTGCAAGGACTATTCCAGAGAGGGAGTAATCAGCAAAGGCTATTGAACTACACACCTACTTTCAAAATGTAATTAGGACTTCCTTTCCAAAGGCCATGATGACTTTAAGACAACTGATGCTCCCAGATCTTAGAAAATGTTCTCCAGCATGTCTACAGTGGTCAGCCTCACATGCATAACCATATTTTAGGTGGTAGATAGTAGAAAAACAGGCTTTATAATACAAACAGGGGACGTTTATCAAGAATTTTCTACCTAGGCTTATTATAAATATTTTACATGCACCATTGCCCAACCTTGAATCAAGTTTGAAAAGTAGGCAACAATATAACTGTTCATACAGACAAGTTAGTAGCTTCAAGGTTTAAATTACTTGGGTCAAACAAAAGTTAAATAAGACTTCAAATCCAAGTATATATATATATATATTTTTTTTACTTTTCCTTAAATGTCTGTTCTTCATTTTATGATACAGTATATGCCTTCCTTCTGCAATATATAGAATATGATGTTTGATGTTGTAGCAGAAGAGCTCTAAGTAAAACAGGATTTATGATCTGCTTGTGAAACAGTCCACTAAGAAATACAGAAATATGCATCTAAACCTACTAAGAACATAAGCTATAAGATAAAGAACATAAAGGGCAATATAAAGTCATGCTCTGTGAGTTTTGAACTACCAAAGATCACAAGCCAGATATCAAAGTCTACATGGAAGAGATCTTACTATATTGCAAATGACCTCTTAAGAATAGGCACGAAGAAGATACACTTGAAAATGATGTTGAAAGCTGTAAGACTGTGGACCAGAGAGATGGCTCAGGGTTTAAGACTGCCTCAGAAGCAGAAGGTCCCATATTCCACTTGAAAACGCATGTACTTCCAGTCCTAGAAGGCAGAGCCTGGGAAACTCCAGAGCAAAGCATATGGAGGAGATAGAAGCAATTAACAAAATTACCCCTGAGCCTCCACAGACACACATGATATCCTCTGTATCCTCTGATACACAGAGACACACACACACCGATACACATGCAAAAAAAAAAAAAAAAGGTGCAAGATTACAGAGAATAGCAAATAGTATTTCCCATCCTGGACAAGATTATGTTCCAGACAGGAACTGACTCAGTTGATAGTGGAACACAGAAGCCTGAGCTAAATCTGAAATTGAGATGCGAGAAATTCAACTGTATTCTAGTCAACAATGACCGATGATATGCTAGATGCTCCACACAAGTTAGGGCCTGCAGTAGCCATAGAGGGACTTTGCACAACTTGCACAATGACTGACATGTCAATGACCTCCCAGGGATCACATGGATCACAGACGGTAGGATACATAGAGGCAAGGAATTAATAGTCATAATAGTGTTTCCATACTAAGGGAGAACCGAGGGGGGGCGCTTTGGGCTATGCCAATGAGTTCTTACACCTCACTGGAGTGGAGGACTCAGAGGGAAGTTTGGCATTCACACAGGGGGATGCTCCAGTGGATGGGCTGGGGGGACGGGGGAAGCACTGGGAGAGGGGGAAGGAGAGAGGTAAAAGGAAAGGAGGCACTGCGAAGGGGGAAGGGTGCAAGGCTGACTGAGAAGGGGTGGAGGGAAGGAGAGAATGGGGTACCTAATGTGCTTGTATGATTGGGGAAAAATAACCCCCCCACCAAAAAAAAAAACGAGAGAGTGGTAAGTGAAGAAGGATTTTAAAAAAGCTAATTTTGGCCAATTTACTTGATACATTGCAAATAGGATAGTAACTGGAAACAATCATAATAACTCAGAAATATGTGTATTACCATTATTCTCATTTTAATACAGAAATTGAGGCAAACAAAAATTAAATAATTTTCAAGAGCAAAATGGACAATGGCCATATATGGGGATGTAAAGAGGAGTTTTATGACAGGGGGAGAACTCAGAAATAAATCCCTGGCCTTTAAAACTTAGAGATTTCAATTTAGACCCCCTCCACCAAGATACCATGTAAAAAATGCCAGATAGATATGTTCAGTGGCAGCCTGCAATTCTGGCTCTGAAATACAGATCCTAGAAATCCCCAGAAAGAAACAGTAATGAAGTGGAACAATTCAGGATGATTCCCATTGTCACCCTTAGGCCTCCAGAGACACGCACCTTCAAGTGTCTGTTGTATGTACGCACTGACACACATACACATACACACACACAAAGCAGAGTTTAGCATTCAGCTAAAATATTCATTTGACAAAAAATGAAAATCGAGTAAAACATCTACTGAAATCTATTGATTGTATACATCATTGAAAATAACATTTTCAAAAGCTCCTAAAAGATTAGTGAACTATTTGGAAGGAAACACACATACAGTTCTGAAAATTTTGAGAATCTGTAGACAAGCACTTCTTGTGTGCATTAACCATTGTATAAAACTATTCCTGCACCTGAGATAAGAAATAACCTCACAAAGAATATGTGCAAAGGAAGGGATTTGCCCTGTATTCATGGTTACCTCATGAGAAAAAAGGCAGATTTGACAATAGGTGTCTAATTAGGATCTGATATTTATTAAATAAGTTTCAATCATTTAATTGAAATTATATCCATTTAAGGAAATAAAATTTGCAAATCAGTTTAAAAGCATCGATTTAAACCTAAACATAATTTGTTGCTTGTAAAAAAGAAAACTTCCCAGTAGAGACACAAACAGTGGGCTCCTGGAGGATGCTGCATGGTGGAGCACTTGCCTATGTTGGTTGAGAGCCTGGTATGATGCCCAACAAGGAACACATACACATACATTCACACACACGCAGTCATACACACTTACACGTAGTCACATACACACATAGTCCACATAGTCATATACTCACATAGTCATATACATATACACTCAAACACACAGTCACACATATGTACACTCACACACATATAGTGATATACATACATATTTACACACACTCATTCACATATATACTCACACATAACATACACAAACACTCACATTGACACATGAATACCACCACACATACTGAGATACACACATCCACACTCTCTCTCTCTCTCTCACACACACACACACACACACACTTCATAAAAGAGCACAAAGTAGATATTAAACAAGGAAACAATAGACTTGTTTCTTATAATGCCTGTAAGCAGTCTAGTTTCTAAATTGAAAGCACATTTTCACTTATAGGAAGTATAGCAAAAGAGAAAATGAGGGTTACTAGTCAGGCAAAAAATGTAAGTGGTATCATAGTACAAAAACAGTAGTTTTCTGTGTGTCAGTTTAAACTTATTAACAAGTAAATTTATTAGAACATGACATTATTAATGATGTGAAAATTAAAGGATACATTTTTATATTAATTAATGTGGGATCACAGATATGAACATTTGTTCACTTGTTATGTGCCAAATATGAATTAGAATATTGTGCATTTTACTTTTTAAAATAGATTCATCCTAAAGATAAGCATTTAGGTTCTTAAGTATGCAAATAAAAAACTTCAATAATAATGAAGTTCAATTTCGTGATTAAAATGTGAATTTAAAAATTTAATACTACACTTTTATAATAATATATAGAACAGAAAGGAAGTAACCTACGATAATTGACAACTAAAATATTTTCATGTATCATTTGTAAGCAGATTTTAAAAGCAATGTGTGTTAGAGTTTAAATAATACACAAGAAACCTATCTGTGATGGAAAATAAACTGAGATAGAAGAAAATTAAAAAGCATTTTTTACAAATGGTCTTGCAGTAATCATTTTTAAGTTTCAAAATGAATTCCAATTTTACGTTTTATTTTATTTTTAATTTTTTATTTATTTTATTCAATTGTGTGTGTGTGCGTGCGTGTATATGTATGTGTGTGTGTGTGCGTGTGTTTGTATGTGTGTGTATGTGTGTGTGTGTAGAACCACGGAAAAATTCGGGAACCACCATGGATGCCTCCACCTCCTCTTTGTTTACTATGCCCTGGGATTCTCAGGCTCTGCCCTACCAGGACCAGAAATGCAGGCCGCCCCGCTTCCGCCCCACGTCTATACGTGGGGTCTCGGATCCGAACTCAGTACCTTCTGCCTGCAAGGCAGAGGCTTAACCCCTGAGCCACCTCTCCAGCCCCCCAATTTTACATTTTAAAGGCAATGTTAGTAGCCAAAGCTAACATGGAAGATGATACTGTGAAGGCATGGTTAAAAAACTAGCTTCAAGAGGAAAGGGAGAGAGAAAAAATGAACAATGACAAAGAAGAAAGAGAGAAAGAGAGAGAGAGAGAGAGAGAGAGAGAGAGAGAGAGAGAAAGAGAGAGAGAGAGGTAATGGTTGTCCATTGTTTATGCCTAAATGGAGTTAGTAAGGACCATGTTTTCCTCTCTAGAAAGTCAATTTTGGATATTCAAATTTAGCTTCTCTTCTAACTTTGTGAATGGATTCTTTTTCAGAATAATATTTATATTACATAAGTGGTAAAGTTCTACATAGAGAACAGCCACCTTGCTTTCTTACAGAACATGGCTGTGTTTGGCATTGTAATATTCATGTAATGTGCTAGTGTGCTCCTGGATAAAAAGCTGAAGTGGATGTAAAAAAATCACAATAAAGCAATGTCCCTACACATTTAAGTAAGGTTATTATAATATGTCTACAGGAATATCGCTTAACAGAGGGAATTGTCATGGTTATGCACAGATGTCAACTTGATAGTTGAGGGTTTGAGCTCTGGGTACATTTGTAGAGAATTAGTGGTGGAGTTAAATCCAGAGTAAACCTGAAGGAGATTGTCTAGTTGATGGGACAGACACAGCCTATGGTGGGTAGGATTAGGCCCTGAACAGATGAAGAAAATACAGAGAGTTGGGGACATTGGCATCCTTGTGTACTCTTGGCCAGAAATGCTGGTCTGGCAAGTAAAGATTGTCCATCTCTCAGCCATTATGTGGTAATGGTGTGGTCAATTCCCTCAGCCCTGGTGTTGGTGCATGCACTGAGAACTGTAACTGGAAAATCATAAGAGAAAATAAACTTGTTACCTTAAACCATTCGATGGTGATTTTATCAGCAAATATACAGGCGAACTGCAACAGGCATTAAATAAGTTTTTTTCTTTAGTTGAGCCAATGTTAAAAAAAATCTTGTTTTCAAGACTATATCAACATTAGTTTACTGGAAAAGCAAGTGACATGCTTCCAAAAAAAAGTTAACAAAACTGTTTTCTTTTAACACAGAAAAAAGAATCTGAAGTTTAATGTAGATGTAAGAAAACCAAGCTGTACATATAGTCCCGTTTTATTTTTAATTTTCTTAACCTTTCCAAACATAGCTTTATAAGAAATCTAATTTCATTTTTCTCATTAGTTATAGATTGATTGCTAGCATGCATAATACTTTTTCTATGAATATACTGTCTCAGTGGACAATCTAAATATCCACCTCTCCATTACTAACATTGAAATCTATTTCTTACAGGCGAGGCTTTTAATTCTCCATAAACATATGTGTCAAATGGTAATCATCAAAACAAACAATATTTTATATTATCAAAGAAAGGACACACAGAAGACACATTATGCAGGCATCACTTTACTAATGGGAGCGAAAAGTAGCACAGTGAAGAAATTGCAAATGCATAAAAATTATCAGGAATATGACTTTTCCAAAATCTTCACAATGAGCTTAATATTAGTACTACAGAGAGGAGCATTTTGCATCATAGATAACAAAAATAGCAATTGTAGCTAACCACTGCTATCAGTTAACAATTTGTTTAACTACTGCACCTATTTTCATCTACCCTGTGAATTTACTACTTTTTACCAGTAGGCAGCACTATGATATCTTTTACCTGTTCCTAATGTTAATGTCACAGGATGCCACGTGTATGTAGCTTATTACATATCATCTGACCTTTGCCTGCATTCTAGTCTCATTATTTTGGCTCCATGCTATTTAACTCATAGATACTCTTTTATTTTTAACAGCGAAATTGGATCAAATAATCTGTTACTTATGCTGGTATAGTATGTGTCAACATATAGCAGGATCCATGTAGTTATTAGTTTGTTATTGTTTCTTCTTCTAGATATCAGTATGTTCTTTACTGTAATTTAAAAACCACAATTCAGTGCAATGTAAAATTGTTTAAGTAAATGAATTTTCATCTCTGACGGTTTTATAATTGGCATTATATGAATCTTGATAAAATCTTGCTATTTCATTATCTATGTATTTTTTCAGAAAATTAAGGTATTGCAAATTAAAAATGTACACATAAATTTATAAGTGCAAGTATCATATTGTAAGACTTGTAAACAATTTATATTCTCTAACTTAATCGTTTGCCGCATATTCAGTTAATGGAATTCATCCTACTTTAGCCAAAATTATTCTCTACTTCATCAAAAGGCACTTAAATGTAAAATGGGCCAACATTAAAATATATTAAGAGAATTTCTTCGGTTCCTTCACTAACTAATCAGAAATACACAGAAAAGGACCTTTTAAGTTTAATGATACCTGCTCATTAAATGATACTAAACACTAAAATACCACGAACAGCAGGGAATTTCAGTTTACATTAGAGAAAAAAAATAAAAGGGTAAAAATGACTGAAGTTGGTCAGTTCAAGCTGATAGGGCACTTCAAATGAGTACCAGAAGAATAAAAGAGACACTCTAGGTTAAATTAGGATCTCCTATTCCTTTTCTTGAAAGTGGCTAACTTCACAAATTTTATTTGAATTAACTAAACTGCCAAAAATCAAAGCAGATAGAAAGTTAAACAGGCAACTACACTTCACAGTATTTACCTATTATATCACAGCTGAAGTCTTAATATTAAAGTGGTGGTTTTGACTCTTAAATATGTACATGCTTTTTCTTCACTGAAGCAATTGATGAGTTTCATTCTCAGAAAACAGGCAGACAACACACGCTCAAAGTGGTAGAACAGCGTTGTTTATATGACTGGAATCTGCCAGAGGATTCCTCAAAAACCAGTATCTGATAATACTCATTAAATCTATGTGGTTAATTAGAATTTATCACACAACATTCATTTTCACATACTTTTTGAAGTAGAGTAATTCTGTTTTATTTAAACTCTTGACTTGTAATTTTCATAGCCCAAGAGTATATATATTTTCCTTCCTTGGATCTGATTCCAATATATACTTTATATTTACCAAACAATGACATTTCTCCAGTTAGGTAAGCTAGATTAAATCTTGGCAATATCTGCTAAATTGTAATCATTTTTCACCACCATTTCTTCACTCATGACTCCTTTTCCCCATTAACCCCAGTTACACTATTGCCTATATTCTTGACACTTGTGTGAAGAGTGCCTACATTAATGATGAACTTAAAATGTGAATGAAGTCAATTTCACAGGAGAGAAGAAGAAAAAAGAATGTTTTTTTATTTCTAATGTGTGAGGGCACATGCAGGTATGGGTCCTTGTGCACACTTGTGCTAGTGCCTGCAGAAGCAGAGGCTGATCTTGAATGAACTGGCTTCTGAAAGTTGTCCGTTGACATCTATAGTGTGTGCCTTCCCCACTGCATCTTAACCAAAAAGTGAATTTTGAATTTCTGAAAACATGTTGTAGAGTTTTGCAAGCTCATCTGACTCTATGTGAACAAATTACCTTTCTGAGTCAACTTGTTTACACAGCAGATCCTGGCACATAGTAAGTCCTCAATACATATTCGATAAATAAATATGTTGGTGAATTCTAGTGTTATATTCAGCAGATAAGAAAGTGTGCTAGGGGCTGGAGAGGTGGCTCAGAGGTTAAGCCTCCGCCTTGAAGGCGGAAGGTCCTGAGTTCGGATCTCAGATCCCACGTATAGACGCCAGGCGGAAGCGGGAGCGGCCTGCCCTTCTGGTCCTGGTAGGGCGGAGCCTGTGAATCCCGGGTCAGAAGGAGGTGGAGGCGGCCATGGTGGTTCCCAAATTCGTCCGTGGTTCTACACACACATACACACACAGACACACACGCGCGCACACATACACACGCACATGCGCACAGTTGAATAATAATAATAATAATAATAATAATAATAATAATAAAAGAATGTGCTAGTGTTCTTTATGAAAGCATTTTTCTTGAAAGCATTTTTCTTTATTTTTCATGTATGTGCACATGTGGTAAGTGTGTGTGTTTGGCATTCAGGTTAATATGTGCATGTGTGCGTGTGTGTGTGTGTGTGCGTGCATGTGTGTGTGTGTGTTTGTAAAAGAGTTCACTTGAGTGTTTGTGACTGTGGAAGTCCAAAGATGATATAAGGAATTGCCCTGGATTGCACATCTACCCTATTGCTTGTTCTGGGTACTCCCAAGCTTAAACTTTCATGACTGGAATAACAGAACACTGCCACCTGGCATCTTTACATGGATCTGAGATCTGAACACAGTTCCCTTTGCTTGTAAGGCAGAAGCTTTAACTACTAAGCGATCTGTCTAGTCTATGTTGAAAGCAATTTGACAATTATTACTATTTCTCGTGTTCAACACTGCAGATGCTATAACTGAAACTTCTTTCTTATAATTCACAATCATTGCAGTGCATGCATTAAAATCAGTCTCTATAAAATATTTTTGAGTATATCTACTTTTTCTGACTTAAGTTGGTCAGGATGTTCTTCAGAAATGTTGATAGTAACATCTTCCATCCATTTTCTTTTTCTCTCAAATTTTCTCTCTCCTTTTTCCCCAAGCTGAATATGGCATTCTAAAAGAGCATGTAAAAGTAGTATTTGATTCACTTTCATTTCAAATGCTAAAATTTACAATACCTTGACTTTAAGCACATGCAAGAGATTAGAGTAGTGCAAGAGAAAAGCAAAGGCTGTGAATTTCAATATCCTGACTTTGACCTTCATCTCAACCTAAAAAAAGTACATCAGTCACCTGGCCCAAGACAATTACTTCCTGGAGACACAGTTTTCTCCACTATTAGCATGGAAATGACAAGTTTCACCCAACAACATTGTTCTGGGGGTTTAAGCAAGGAAAAATGTGGAAGATGAATGACAGAAAACCATAGTATCACATGTTCTGAAGGACTGGGGAGAAGAGGGATTGGAAAACTTGCATAAACTTTACAGCTCTACCTTGGCAACCCATTAGAAGAAATTACTTCTTAAAAATGCAAAAGTTTTATAGTACAACCTCTGGAAGAAAATGCACTGAAATAGTCATGGTAGTTTTCCCTGAATAATGATATCATGAATAGCATGTTATTTTCTTAATGTTCCTTTACATTTTGTAATATATGACAACTCTTTTCCACATTGCTAAACTTTACTTAGGCTGTGAACCTTATAGCTCTATCTGTGCACTTGATAAAAGCCAAATTTTAATAGCCCAACCCGACTGAAGTCCGACTTATGCATCCTTGACATATCTGGTTACCTTGATGTCTGACCTGGTCTTTGGTCTCTGCTTTCCATGGACTATTACCCTTTCACCTTGGCCTGTTTAAGCAGGTATGCGATTAGAGTCAGTTGATTCCTGATGTTTTCTCAGTTATTTTCCACTTGCTAATCCCCCAATCTGCTACTTCTCAGTTTTCTCCCTTGCCCATGCTCTGTTTGGAACTAGACTACATCTCCAGCCCCCTGCGAGGTCCCCCCACACTCGCTATGATGGTTGTGACCAAAGTCTTCCTTACCGTGCTTTCTAGAGTATCATAAAACAGTGTTTTTATTAGCATCTATCGTGACTGATGTGTGTTATTGATAGGTTAGGAAAAACTGAGCATTTTATTTTAATAACATCTATTTACTGTTTAAAATGGAAAGTCATCATGGCATTGTGAACAGTTAATTCATGAAATTCTTCTGATTTTGATTTTTTTAAATTTATTTCCTAGCTCTCTTTGCCCATAACATGATGTTTATAACCAGGTTTAACTCATAAAACTGTTAGGCTAATATCGGAAATTACTGTCCTCCATCTCTATCCCAAATGAAATGTTAGATATTTTGTCCTATTTCTGTTCATGAATGCATCCCAAGCACTCAATGTGCCATGCATAACTTTGCATTCAACAATCACTTTCAAAAATATATCACAGGAAAAGTGACAAGTAGTTGAAAATAGGAGAAAAAAAGGTTTAAAAATCTGTAATTTTCCCTGATTTCCTACTAACTGTAGTGGAAAGTACACTTGAATAGAATGTATGAGGTTTTGGGTTCATCACAAATATGCCTCTCCCCAAAATAAGCTCTTTTTATTGTACATTAAGAGGTCTTTCATGATCATTAGAAAAATAAGACAACTTGTATAGAACACAAACTCAAAGGACACAAATTAGCAAATAAAGAAGTGAAAATGGAAAGTATTAACCTTTCAAATGATTAAAGAAATTGGGTTAATGTTTTAGGGTAATTAAAAAATGTAACCTTAAAGAACACTGAAGAGATCTTTGGAACTGTTGTCAAAAAGTAGAGTGTTGGATAACAGCAAGTGTGCCCAAGTATTCCCTGTACCTGTTAGGCACTGGTCTCACTGTTGCAAATTAATTCACAACAGCCCTTTGAGATAGCCAAGGCTTCCATTATAACTATGAATCAAGAACCTTGGTGAGCAAGTTTGCAGGGTTAGACCCTGTCTGTACTTCAGACTGCTTGTAATTTTCCATTTTAATAGCTTCTCAATGTGCATAAGTACTCATTCTATTCTGCTCATACATTTAAAAAATACTAAATCAACGATTTGCTGCAGTTGTGTATAATTTTGTGAAAAATACTAGCGACTTTAATTTTTTTACTCTTTGGACATTTTTATTTTTCAAACTACGTACTCATCCCTCTTATTTTCTTAGTTTTATTGATTGGACATACTTCACAAAATATTATTACCTCTTTTTGCAAATATATTTCCAATTTCTTTCAATTATTTTTTAATCTGAACCCTTTTCTTTGTGTGATTCTTTTGATATCTTGTCTGTTTAAAACAAAATTTTCAAGGATGAGGAGATGGCTCAGTGGTTAAAATAGACTAAAATAGACTTCTAATAGGGAAGACACCCAATAAACCTATAGGTAGGAAGACAGTACATCAAAGCGCACTGTAGGTAGCTATGATTATGCCCATAGAATGGAAACTTACAGTGGAACCTTTGGGTCTATAGCTTGATGAGTGAAAAGTGAGGTGGGCTGAAGATAAGTAACTTGATATACAATGGAGTCCTGAGACCCTACAGGTGTAAATAAGCAAGAGTGAAACTTGGGGTCCATAGAAGCATAGAGTCAGAAGGGAGGGAATTGTGAAGGGCAGGAAGGAGATGGAAGGAAGGGGGGAGGGAGGGAGGCTGGGATGAATACTCAATATGCTTGTAAAAGTAGAAAAATAATTTTAAAAAATAGACTAGATAAAATGCTGACCAGGTATTAATTGCCCAAGTGTAAATCCAGACTCTGAAGGTGGAGTCTATGAATTCCCAGAGTAGACTGGATGTCCAAACTTGTCCTAATGTTTGCTCTGTGTTTATTTAGTGGCACAAGCATAAAATGATATGGTAATAGAGTGATCAATGATGATTACTCCTGTCACCCTCTGAGGTCCAAATGCATTCATGCACACGTACATAAACCATTCTACATGCAAATACACATAAACACAGGTACACATGTGAAAAGAAAAACAAAAAATCATTTTCCTACTAGGCATAATGACACATACTCCAGTAACCCAACACATAAGTGTTGTCTGAGCCTAGGCTGGATTATAAAGTGAAAACTTGTACTGTAGGAAGGGAAAGAAGAAAAGAGGAAAAGGTGGAAGAGAGGAAGAGAAAGGGGAGGTAAAATGGAAATGGGAGAAGAATGAAAGGGGAAAGGAAGGGAAAGGAAAGAAGGAGAGAGAAGGCAAGGAGAGAGAGAGAGAGAGACAGAGAGAGAGAGAGAGAGAGAGAGAGAGAGAGAGAGAGCGCATATTTCATAGTGTAACAGTCAAAGAACTTTCAGAAGTTGGATCTCCCTTCAAACCATTCAGATTTCTAAGGATAGAATTCAGCATGCCATGAGAAATAGGCATCTCACCATGCTCTATAATACTTTTCCAAGTGTATTTATTGTAAAATGTATTTTTATTTTTTCTTATTGATAAAATAATTTATTTTTCCTCTTTATTCTCAGCAATTTTCATGATCTTGCTCTGCACCCCCTTCTTTCTCATCTCACCTCCTCCTCTCCCACCCTCCCTTCCATTCTCTAATTTCATCATCTATCTCCTGCTGTCATGTCCCTTTGCATGTGTGAACTACAGGGCTCTGGGATGTCTACATCCAGAAGAATGAAACTGGACCCTTATTGTCACCATGCATGAAAATTAACTCTCCAATATCAGACCAAATATTATAAAACTCTGAGAAGAAAAAATAGGGAGTATGTTGAATTGAGTAGCCTAGGTAAAGTGTTTCAGAGTAGAATCCCAAATGCACACAAAGTAAGAACAACGCTAAACAAGTGAGATTTTATGTTTATTTCCTATTAAATCAAAGGTCTGTAACTCCTCCTCCATGCCTGTTTTCCTGATTAAATGGTCACTCTTCATCTAATTTTTCAAGAGAGAATAAGAAACAAACTTAGTTTCACTTTGATTTCTTTCTTCTCAGTCCTTTCTTGTACTCTATGAGAATATCATTTGAGTCTGTGGTCCCTGTTTTCTAGTCTGGTCACTTGGATGTACAAACATGTGTAAGGAGGGAATATTATCCCCTATTTTTTTTTCAGTTACAGTGAAAGCACAGAACATGTGTGTTCTTTAATGCTGTGGTTTTTGTTTCCACATAAACAATCATGGATGCTGATTTGCAAACATGAACAAATACAGTTCCCCTTTAAATTTTTCCACCAGATATATGCATCAGATTGCCATGATTTGAAAATGGATAGTGTCCCTAAATTCCTATGTGTTAAAAGCCTTGGTTCTCAGAGTAGGGTTTTATAAAGGTAGTGTAGACATTTAGAAGGAGAAAGCATAGGATGTATGCAGGAAGTAGGGGTCGTGCACTCAGAAGGAATAATGGTATCTTCACTACCCCTTTCTCCCTTAAGTCCTGGCATACGGAATGAGCAATTACTTTGAATTCAAACACCCCAACACCTCAACACACACACACACACACACACACACACACACACACACACACACACACACACACGCGCGCGCGCGCACACGCACACGCATGCGCACACACATGCACACGCATGCGCACACACTACTGATGACCCTCTGAGCATTCGGGCGCATTTAATTTTTTCTCTGGTACCTCAAGAACAGTAAGTTTAAAAAGAAAAGCAACTTTTTTGTTTCTAAAGTGTACACGCCTCAGGAACTTCATTGTAAAAACATTAAGTATTTTAATAATGTTCACACAAGATTTCATTAAGTATTTTTTAATATTTTTAACCTACTTTATAACATTTTCTCTACTTCATTTTCATAGCATATAAAAATTTTTAATATTTGAAATTTTAATGTATGCACATACATACACATGCATACATGTAGATAAATACATTTACTACAAAGAGATTGATAGCGCTCACATCATGTAATTAATTATCCAGTTATATTTTCATTTACATTGACAGGTAAAATTTTATACATTTATACATACTCCAGAACTTGTACACATTTTTATTTAGACACACATTTGTTCAAAATTATGAGTCTTCGGAAGTATTTTCCTACAGGCATTAAATACTTGATTTTATCCATAAAATAAGAATGTTTAAAGTTTATTTAGCACATTCAAAATGATATTTTCTCATATACTTATCATTTATTCTCACAGAATTCTTTTTTTTTTTCAATTGTGCATGTGTGTGAGTGTGTATGTGAGTGTGTGTGTGTAGAACCACTGGCGAATTCAGGAATCACATGGACGCCTCCACCTCCTTCTTGTTTACTCTGCCCCGGGATTCACAGGCTCCGCAGGACCAGAAACGCAGGCCGACCCCGCTTCCGCCCGGCGTCCATACGTGGGGTCTAGGATCCGAACTCAGGACCTTCTGCCTGCAAGGCAGAGGCTTAACCCCTGAGCCACCTCTACAGCTCCCTCACAGAATTCTTTCTAAAACAGTATCTTACTAATTATAGTCCCTATATTTCACAACAATTCCTTTGAAGCCATTCTTCCTCCCAAAATTTTGTGTCATTATACCAAGATGTCCACAATAGACTCGACATAACTATCAATGGGTGAATGTGGCATATATAATGAAAGGAATACAATTAAACTATACAAAGGAAGGTAAGTTTGTCATTTACGATGTGGGCAAATGTGGATAATTTTAAATTAAGTGAAACAGAACAGATACAAAAGATCACTATCTCATAGACTGTGAGTAAAATTAATTAGATTTTCTAAGTTTATACTTAATTTCTGTCATAACTAATTACATAGCAGTAATTTATTTTACTACTTCCACTACTTCGGATTCCTACAAAAGATTCTAATATAACCCTCTTCCATGTAAAATAATTGTCCCTTTAGTATAAATGTGAAATTCAGATCTTAGAACGTAGGCTTCAGATATTTCCTTCCAAAATTCACTTTCTCCTTCTTCCAAAAAAAATCCGCATATTCTATCTATCCAATCAGTGCTACACAAACTTTTGAGTTTCTGTTCTGTCTTTTTCCATTTCTGCAATGCCACAGTGATCTTCCTCTATCAATACAATTAGTCTCAAAGCACCTCCATGATATTTTTAAAATCTTACCCATCAGAAACCTCCTTTTCCTCTTTCTGCATTATTACATATTTTGGGTCAATCCTTTTAAACAGTGATGACTGTATTTTATTTGGAGATGTTTGGCATTTCTAATAAAGAACAAACACTCAACAAGAATCATTGAGTTGAGTGGCTCTGACGCCTAACATCTTATTCAGTTCTCATGGTAAACCTAGAAAGGTCTTATTACCATCAAACTCACAGAATAATTGCGTGGATGATATAGGCCATGCTTTCTGGAATTTTTAGGGTAAAAGTTATCAATCTATCAACCTATTATCTCTAAATATTTGTATAAATAAGAAATGACTCTTGAATAACTGTTGGCCAATCACAATCAAGATGAGAACAGTAGACAAGTTGTTAGCATAACCTCACACTTAGATTCCTTCTAATTTTATCCATCTGTTAAAATAATGGCCTCTCCAGCAGCGGCTTAAGTCAGTTACACACTGCATTTCCCTTGTTTCCATTTACTCGGCTACACTTTCAAACAGCTACGCTCCATTTTCTTTGACTCAGGAGCTTCTTTTTGGCTTATGGTCTTCATTTTGACCATTGACGAAGGTAAAATTAGCCAATTTTTTTTAATTCTAAAACTTCTCTTGTATTTCTTATATTTAGAAAACAATTTGGGACAGGAGAGATGATTCAGTGCTTAAAGCACTTGTTGTGAAAGCAAAATGATGAGTCTTTGAATATCCAGATCTCATGTAGAACACTAAATGGTTATGATAGCCCATCTATTACCCCAACCCAGAAAGGTAGAGACTTGGAATCTAGAGAACAAGGTGGACTATCCAGATTAATTGTATAAGTGAGTTTTGACTTTCAACTGAGACTCTTTCTTAAAAGATTACAGTAGGAGAGCATAAGGATTATTCCAATTATCAACTTCCATCTCCAAATGAAAATGTTCATGTCTATATGTGTGCCTAGATGAACACACGCACCCCCACATATATCAATTTGTATAATATCCATGCATATAATTGTACTATTCTCAAAATATATAATTAAATTATATCTTACATGTATAAGAATATATGTAAACATTAAATTCTAAGATCTACATATTAGAGAAACCATGCAATGTTGATGACTTCACTTAATATAATTTCCTGTTCTTTTATGTTCCTGCAAATGTCATAACTTCATTTTTCTTTATAACTGCATAAAGTCATATTATGTATATGTTCCACATTTTCTTTATTCATACATATGTAGCTAGACACGTATGCTGGTTCCATTTCCTAGCTATAGTGAATATGCAGCAATTAAACATGGATGTGAGAGTATCCCTGTGGTAGGAATTAAAATCCAGTGGCTGTGCACTTTGGTGTTTGACTTGATGTTCTCTCTCTATATTTTGCTTATGGCCTAATTACCACAGATACATTGATTACACAAAAATGTCCTATGCACCATCACAGAACACAACAGAATCTATTCCAAACTTATTTGCTCCTTAGTGCTGCAATGTGTTTTAGCATGAATTGCATTGGGACACAGCAAACTTTGCAAGTGGACACATTCTCTTAAGCCAATCCTGCAGGCTACTGTAAATTACTTCAAAAATGTGCCTGGAACTAGACTTCAGGACCATTCAGTACATCCCATTCACCTAAAGTAGGCCAAAGGCAAGCCCTTGAGAATTTGTCTCAAAGTGGTTTGTCGTGACGATGATATGAAAAAAAAAAATCTCATTTTGAGATAGTGATATTAGGAAGGGAGACCTAGGGCTACTATCTGAATACAACAAGAGACAAAAGAGGATCCGTTTTTTAAAGTTGAAAGATCATTGTGACCTGAGAAATCTAGAGAATTGCATCAGCAAATCTTGCCTACCAGAATGCAATTTAGATGTTTTAATAACTTGTCAGGTTGGCTGCAGAATTCCTCAAGGATTCTGCTTCACAGACCAGCTCACAATGGACTCCAAAAAGTCATTCTGCGGCTGGACATTTCCACCTGTCTGTCTCATCCATATCAGAGGACCTGGCTCACCTCGAGAGCAAGTCAGGAAGGAAGTCTGTTCTTGGCAACACTTTAATCCCTCTAGTTTATTTTCACTCCTACTCGCATCGCCCTGCTTCACAGGTTTCTCATCCCACAAGATGCTTGAGGCTTCTGGATGCTTCTGTCTGGCACTCCTCCAAGTTCCTGCTCTGCTTTACTGAACTTTGGCTTCCTGAATGACTCTCAGGGCTGGTTTTCTTCTTCTGTTTTGGCACAAATTCTCTGCTCCTTTCCATCTACTGACAACCTCTGCTTCAGCTTCCATCTGGCAGCCCCTTGCTTTCTTACAATTCCCTACTCTTCTTGGGCATCCTGAGAGTCAGGCACAAAGAATCAATTATGGAACGTTGGCTTGGTGTCAGACACTTTACTACAGATCTGGACAAAATATTTCTCTTGACATAGATAGATATTATTAACTCATGAAATTGAACTCACCACAATTCAATGATCTATCACCATGCCTTTACTATAAAAACCAACTATGCTCTGTAGAGTTTATATTTTAAGACAAATGAGAATTATCAATGGTATTCTTACTTTTATAGTTCTCAGGCATGGACAGGAACATTTTATTATTTTTAGATATTCTGTTCCTATTTTTGGCTACTGAAAGCAGAGTCAACACAGTCCCTTGGAAAAGGAGGCACTGTGTCACACCCAGGTTCTATAGATGCTGTAAGGTCTGGTGGAGCTAATCTAACCTTTCAAATAGATACTTATGAAAATATCCATCATGACTTTTTAGGACAAATATCTGTCATACAAGTCACTCATTTATAGTACTTAGAATAACTAATGGTGAACCTATCAGCTTTACTAGAATCTGGTTAAATATTATCAACCCTTTACAATTTTTCAGAAAGTTCAAGCTATGCTTCTGAATACCTGATCTGTGGCTGAATGAGTTTCCTATCCAACCAGGGGCTCTCTACAGTGACATTGGATGAAAGTTAAGTCTTCACATGACCTATGAACCTCCTGGCTCCATCTTTTAGCTGTGATATTGCTGCAAACACACATGTTTAAGCTGATAGTTACACATGATTTTTTTATACATTGGAATTTCAGATTTCGTCATGTAAATAATATAATTATATCATTTATATTTTTTTTATGAAAACCCATTTACTTGTCTCTGATCTTTTTTGGACCTTATATATCTTTCTTAGTTAATATTCATGGCTTAAATCTTATTGGATATCTTCAGCCTACTGTAACATTTCTTAAAGTTAAAAACAACTCCATTTGACCTACAAAATTGTAACACAATTTAGAATATGATCCACCTTTGAGATGGAACAGACCCATGACTCACATGTTCATTTTCTTTTTTTTTTTAATCTTTCTTTCTCTCACACAAAGTTGATACCCCTCCCTGGACCTCTTGTTCGCTCCTCCTTTTCCCCGTTCCTTTCTTCCTCCCTCTCTTTCTCCCAGTATGCCCTCCCCCCATTCCTGGAGCATCCCTTAGCATGAATGTCAAACTTCCCTCTAGGCCCTCCTCTCTGATGAGGTGTAAGGACTCAGTGGCATTGCCTATAGCTCTTTTTTGTGTTCCCCTTAACTATAAGAACACTATTGTGGCTGATAATCCCTTGTCTCTAAGGATTCTAGTGCCTGTGATCCATGCTAGACTTTGGGGGGTCAATGATATGTTGGTCATTGCACAGGTCATGCAAAGTCCTGTTATGATTACTTCAGCCCTAACTTGTATGGAGTATCTTGCATATCGTTGCTCCTCCCCATCTTTAGGCTCTCACAATTTTACCACCCCCTCTTCTACAAATTTCCCTAAGCTTTAGGATAGGGAGAGATTAGGTTGGCCTGGTTCCAGGTGGTTGATGTAGAGTCTCTGATTTTCTGAATTATGGTTTGCTGATTTTTTTTCAGTTTTGCTGCTCCTGCATTGCCCTTGGCTCCATCCTGATGGGTATTGGATGTACCCCCTGGGGCGCAATGTTCATTTTCTAAGAAAATAATTTCCTCTGTGTGTTTATGGGATAGGTAAGAAAAAGAACCATTTCAATCAATACTTTAAATTTTAAAACATGTTGTCAACTTAAAAAACTTAACAAGTCAATTTCTCAGTCACAATACCAATGTTCTGTCAAAAACACGGGATAACAGTCCTTATTCACCATTTCAACAGCCTTCTTATACTTGAACCCCAACTCTAATTAACCTTATAAAGATAAGATATAAAGATTTTAAGGATGTTTATTGAACATCATTCACAGCAGATAAAATGTAACGTAGGCTTTTTAATGTAACCTCAAATAATATTATTGACTTTTTTTAACCACCAGTGGAATCCAACAAGCATTACATTATTTTCTCTTTTTTTTTTGCACACCCATTCGTGTGTTTGTGTGTGTGTGTGTGTGTGTGTGTATGTGTGTGTGTGTGTGTGTGTGTGTGTGTATCAGAGGCCACTGTGTATCCTTGTGGAGGACCAAGGGTGACTTCAGAAATCATCTTGGATTGCTTTTGCCTCCTTTTTGCTTAACTCTGAGATTCCCCAGGTCCCACACACCAGAACTGGAAATGCGAGCTGTTTCCACTTCTGCCTGAAGTTTTCACATGAGATCTGTAATCTGAACTCAGCATTTTCTACTTGCAAGATAAAAATCTTAATTCCTGAGCCATCTCTCCAATCCATAGCTTTTACCCCTCCACACACACATTACACTCTTAAAAATGAAGCCAACAGCAGTGAAAACAAACAAACAACAAAAAAACAAACAAAATCAACAGTAAGACAGTGGCCCTCCCTTCCATGCTTCCTATGGTTAATACCCCAGGTCCTTTTCTAGCACTGTTACTCATCCCCAGGGAGACCCTAATCTCTGAGGTAGTTCATCAGACCAAGGATAGCCAGAATTTCTTACCCTTCTCTTCTGCAGAATTTTTTTGACTTTGGTTAGTAAACTCCACTGTTAATACGATTCTGTACTATTGTTCTTATAGATAAAACCCTGGCATCAGATCAAAGTCAAACACTTCAGATTTTGTTTCATAGTAGTTTGTCCTGGTGTTCTTTTTTTTAATTAATTAATTATTTATTTATTTCCGCTCATACAAACTTAATAGGTACACCGGTCCCCTCTCTCCCTCCACCGCTCCCTGGACCCCCTTGCCCCTTCCCCCCTTTTCCCCTTCCTTCCCCCTCCACCCCCACCCTCCCGATCTTCCAGTGCCCCCTCCCCCCATCCCCAGAGCATCCTTTAATGTGTATGTCAAACTTTCCTCTAGGCCTTTCCCTCTGATGAGGTGTAAGGACTGAGTGGCATTTCCTAGAACTCTTTCTTGTGTTCTTAGGAAACAAAATCCTCTTTCTCTTCTTAAATGGTGTTATTACTACATTACTACCAAATGGTGGGCTTTCTACAAGTATATAGCCTGAGACATAAGTCGATTGATTTTATTAGTAAAGTACCAATGAGACAAAAGAAATCAGAGTACATTGGTTGACCTCACTATTTCTTATATGATAGATGGTAGGTTGAAGTTGAAAAAGCATGAAAGAAAGGAGCCATAGTATGAGTCATTTTACCTACCATACTTCCCTGTGTGCTATTTTCATGAAACCTTTTTATAGCATCATATGCTTAACATCATCAAAAATGGGAATCACATGGCCTTAAAGGTAGGTCTTAATTCCTTACAAGAAGACATGGATCCAGGTTGTGCTATTAAAAAGAATAAGATTGGGGCTGGAGAGGTGGCTCAGGGGTTAAGCCTCTGCCTTGCAGGCAGAAGATCCTGAGTTCAGATCCTAGACCCCACGTATAGACGTGGGGCGCAAGCGGGGCAGGCTGCGTTTCTGGTCCTGGTAGGGTGGAGCCTGTGAATCCCGGGGCAGAGTAAACAAGGAGGAGGTGGAGGCGGTCCATGGTGGTTCCCGAATTTGTCCGTGGTTCTACACACACACACACACACAAATTGAATAAATAATAATAAAAAATACTAAAAAAAAAGAAGATAGGTGCTCCTTTATATTTATCTACTTCTGTTGGCTGGAGTGGGATGTGAGAATAAGTTTCCTTGGATAACTGGGAAGTGCAGCATTATTAGCAGGATCATGTGAACCAGTCATCAAGGCCAATGGAAGATCTCTTGGAACTAGCTCTTCCTTGACGGAGTAGATCCAGTGTCAGCCCACGTATGCATTTTGGTAACACAATTCTGAATCTTCCTATCAAGTGCTTTGTCTCCTACACTACGTTATCTGAATCTATATCTTATTAGATCAGTAGAACATAGAAGAAGCGGCACTCGAAATGTTTGGTCAAGTGAATTCAGATTGCTTTTACTCTTTCAAAGTCAGTACCCAGGCTAAGCAGTTTCTTGTTGATTCTTCAAATGACAAGAAGTAGGCTGGGTGAGAGTAGGCCAGTGGCCATAGCTGTTACCAACTTTACAGCACTGGCCTAGAACTCAGGAGTCCTTGAGATCCATCGGAGTCAGCCCAAATGACAATGCGAAATAGCATAACTATCCCATTTTATTTGTGTCCCTGGCACAAAAGGAAAACCTGTCTAGCCATTGTATTATCTAAACCAGCATGAACTAAACCAAATGTCCACAGTAAGTGGTTGAGATAATGTTTGAAGTGAGGCAGCCTAACCCCAGAATCCAAGCTCCTAATGACATAAGTGTTTTCTGTGAGAATGAGACAGAAAAAGGAGACATAGATGTTGCTTATGAGAGTACATGTATTTTTGGTCCACATCACAAATGTTATGTTTTATATCATTATGTAAGGATTCTTGTAGTGTTCATACATGAAGATATATAAATTTTGATGCATAAGATATTTATCAAGATACCAACTTACAACTTTCCTGTTTTTACAAATATTAAAACATACTAAGAAGTTTTGAGAGCCCACAAAAGCTTAATATAAAGCTTTTTAGTATATCCATTAATATCCTGCCTGCCTTCCACCTACAAGAAATTTCTTCCCTTTGTTTCTCAGAGTTTTTTTTCAAAATACATTTAAATACTCTTTCTTAGGCAGAAAGTGATGAATAACCCAGTGTCTTCAATCCTTGCCCTTCTCATGTGTTTGGTAGATCAGATATGGAATTACGCATTACTATTTTTCATCATATCCTGTTCTTTCAAAAGCTACTCATGGGTCATAGGCTGCATGACACGTTGCCTCAGGTACTAAGAGAAATTAAAAATAAGGCTGAATCAAAATTTCTTCAACCAAGACTTTGAGTATGTCAGGAGGGACAAACAATACTGCCAAGTTGATTGTTAGTCAAAGTAGGAAATGAGTTCCCAAGAGAAAGCCAATGAAACAGGAGATCCTTCAATCTTCTCCTCCCTTCAAAGCTACAAAATTCCTAGGATCACAACTTTAGTGGGTTTTCAGTCATTTACAGCTTTCCAGCTGGCCATTTTTATGTGCTGTGGACATCAGGTAAGTATTAAATTATTTTGTTGATTTGTTTAAGGAATTCAAGCAATGGATATCTAGAAAGAGAACATTCCTTAAATACTAATTGCTTTCAGATCCCAGGGCAAAATTAATGAAGTTGTGTTATTTAGCTTTACATTATGTGGACAAATCCAGTAACATAAGAACAAACTCGAATGGACTGTCAATATCTTATTTATCTGGAAATTTTGTGACATATGAAGGTTAAATGAATAATTCATATTCATTGAACTGATTTTCTGGTACCTGAGAGCAATTTATAATACACACACAAAAGCATACACACACATACATAAACACACAGGTTTTGTTGAGGATATTATAAAGTGTCTAGCTAAAAGTTAGTAATATTATTTATCATATAAGTCTAAAATACAAGGAAAGTCAATGAAAAAGAGTTTCACAAGCAGGAAGAGCACAAAGTGATAATGAAAGATCTCTGAAAAAATTAGAGTGGAAGAATAAATTTGAAGTTACAAGTTTAAACTCTGAAACACTGTTACTTGCAACCCATGTTCTCTTAAATAAGCTACTTAAGCAATTTGATTTCAGTTACAAAAACTAGAAAGTAGAGTTGGAGTACTGCATGTCTTGTATAGATACGGACAAGCATAAGTTTGCAATGTGATAGTGAACCATAAAGAGTGGGAATGAAAACAGTAACTGAAATTGCTTTTCGTTTTGGGGTTTGACAGTTTCTGAATAACTCACTCATTTACTTTGATAAGGAAACTGGACTGATCTTGATTGGAACATATTAGAATTTTACATATATTTTAAAAGAAAAAAGTATAATAAAAATAGTCGTCCCTTTACATCACACCCCGCTCCACCGGTCGGGACGCGCTCGCGGTCCAGCCTGGCCTCACCCCGCGCCCTAGGTAAGTCTCCACCCGCGCCCGCCCACCAGGACCCCAGGCCAAATAATTCAGTTTAGTGAAATTGAGAGATCTTAAGAGTTAAAATGACAATGTCAAAATCAAAGTGCAAATCCATGAGAAGCAACACTCAAGTAAACAAATTTCCCACTGAAGAAATTAATCCCACAATGTTAGACTCCAACCAGAACAAACCCGTGGAAAAAGGCCAAGAAAGCCTCACCCAGGATAAAGACTTTCAAAATATGATCATTACCATGTTCAATACTATGAAAGAGGAAATCCGGGAGGAATTACATAATCGAATCAATCACTTTGAAGAGGAACACAACAGACACATGGAGGAGTTGAGAAAAACAGTGCAAGAAACAAAAAGTGGCATAGAGCAGTTAAAACAAACTCAAGCAGAGTTTAAAACTGAGCTAAAAGACAAGTTATCTTCAACCCAGAATTCCACAGAGTCTTATCAACAGAACTAAGGAAGCAGAAAACAAAATTTCAGACCTTGAAGATAAAGTGGGAGTACTAACCAGCTCAATGGAAGAGGTTGTTAAAGCCAAAAAGACACTTGAGAGAAATATCCAAGAGATATGGGACCCCCTGAAGAAGCCTAACATGCATATTCATGGAATACCAGAGCAAGAATCTCAAAATACCACCCCTGAGGAAATTTTTCAAACGATCATCAAGGAAAACTTTCCTCATCTAAAAAAAGAGAGGCCCATCCATATACAAGAGGCATTCCACACCCCAAACAGATATGACCAAAATAGAAGCACGCCATGGCAAATAATAGTTAAAACACTCCACATTCAAGATAAAGAACTGGTGCTGAGAGCTTCAAGGGAGAAAAAACAAGTCACTTTTAAAGGTAAACCTATTAAAATATCAAATGAGTTCTCAGTCGAAACAGTAAAAGCAAGAAGAGCTTGGAGAGACATACTTCAAGTATTGAATGAGCAAAAATGTCAACCCAGGCTGATTTACCCTGCAAAACTATCAGTCATGATCGAGGGAGAAAGGAAAATTTTCCAGCACAAAGACAACTTTAAGGGATACATGTCCACCAAACCAGGCCTTCAAAAAATGCTAGAAATGATACTCAAGCATGAAGAAAAAAACAGGCATATCCAGGAGAACAGAAGGCAAATATAACACCATTAAAAGCGAAGCAATATACTTATTAAAGCTACTAAACATAATAAATGTCTGGAATTAACAATAGTTTCTCCATTATAACACTAAATGTTAATGGAATTAATTCACCGATCAAGAGACACATATTACAAACTTGGATTAAAAATCACAATCCATCAATCTGCTGCCTGCAGGAAACCCATCTCACCACAAAAGATAGGCACACTCTAAAAATAAAAGGCTGGTCAACAATTCTACAAGCAAATGGAAGCAGAAAACAGGCAGGGGTAGCCATTATGCTATCAGACAAAGTGGATTTCAAACCAAAGAAAATTATAAGAGACACGGATGGATACTACATTTTAGTCACAGGTACAATTCACCAGGAAGACTTCACAATACTGAACATATATGCACCCAATACGGGCCCCTCCACATTCATTAAGAAAACCCTACAGTGTCTAAAGCAAGAAATCAACCCCCATATGATAATTCTTGGGGACTTCAACACTGCCCTCTCAACATGGGATAGATCAACAGGTCAAAAGCTTAACATAGACACTTTGGAACTTAATCAAACCCTGAAAGAAATGTACCTTACAGATCTCTATCGAACTTTTCACTCATGCACCAAAGAATACATATTTTTCTCAGCAGCACACAGAACTTTCTCCAAAATAGATCACATATTGGGCCACAAAATGAATCTACACATATACAAAAAAGTTGACGACACATCAAACAAGAGAATATACACTAACTCCTGGAAACTTAACACTATGATGCTGAATGAGAACTGGATTCAGGAAGAAATTAAAAAGGACATTCAAGATTTCCTGAAAGTGAATGATACGGAAAATACAACTTACCAAAATCTCTGGGACACAATGAAAGGTGTTCTAAGAGGTAAGTTCATAGCTCTTAATGCCTACATCAAAAAAATGGAAACATCAGAAATAAACAACTTAACAATGCAGCTTAAAGCTTTAGAGAAACTAGAGCAATCTGATCCCAAAAGTAGTAGAAGAGAGGAGATTAGTAAAATAAGGGGAGAAATATCTGAAATCGAGATTAAGAAAATGATAGAAAAAATCAACCAGTCAAAAAGCTGGTTCTTTGAAAAAATCAATAAGATTGATACACCTCTAGCTTAATTAACCAATAGCAAGAGAGAGAAAACCCAAATTAACAAAATTAGAAATGAACATGGAGTTATCACTACTGACACCCAAGAAATCCAGAGAATTATAACATCATATTTCAAAAACTTAAACTCTGTGAAGTTTGACAACACAAAAGAGATGGATGAATTTCTAAGTAAACACAACTTACCTAAATTGAATCAGGAAGTTGTGAATTATTTAAATAGTCCTATAATATATAAGGAAATTGAGGAAGTAATCTCGAATCTTCCCCCCGAAAACTGTTCTGGACCAGATGGATTCAGCACAGAGTTCTACCAGACATTTAAGGAGTTAATAATACCAATACTCCTTAAACTGTTCCATCAAATACCAAATTCCTTCTATGAATAATATCGTTTTAATCCCAAAACCTAATAAAGATTCACTTAAAAAAGAAAACTATAGGCCGATCTCCCTGATGAACACAGACGCAAAGATTCTCAACAAAGTCTTAGCAAATCAGATTCAAAAACATATTAAAAAGATCATTCACGGGGACCAAGTAGGCTTCATCCCCAGCACACAAGGTTGGTTCAACATATGCAAATCAATAAATGTAATTCATCATGTAAACCAGTCCAAAGTCCAAGACCACATGATACTCTCGATAGATGCAGAAAAAGCTTTTGACAAGATCCAACAGCCTTTTATGATCAAAACGCTAGAGACAGTAGGAATGGGAGGAACCTTTATCAATATAATAAAAGCTGTATACAACAAGCCCACAGCAAGGATTATGCTCAATGGGGAACAATTAGAAGCATTCCCACTTCGATCAGGAACTAGACAAGGCTGTCCACTCTCACCACTTCTTTTCAATATTGTACTTGAAGTCTTAGCTGAAGCCATAAGACAAGAAAGGGACATAAGAGGGATTCAAATCGGCAAGGAAGAAGTCAAGCTATCCCTATTTGCAGATGACATGATCTTATACCTGAGTGATCCCAAAAACTCCACCAGGAAGCTCCTGGAACTAATTGAGAAGTTCAGCAGGGTGGCAGGATACAAAATAAATGTGCAAAAATCAGAGGCCTTCCTATATGCCAGAATGAAAGAAGTGAAAAAGCCTTGAGAGAAATAATCCCATTTACTATAACCCCTAAAAAAATGAAATACCTTGGTATAAACCTAACCAAGGAGGTAAAAGACCTTTACAATGAAAACTTTAAAACCCTAAAGAAAGAAATAGCAGAAGACACCAGAAGGTGGAAACACCTCCCTTGTTCCTGGATTGGCAGAATCAATATCATAAAAATGACCATCCTACCAAAGGCAATATACAGATTCAATGCTATACCAATCAAAATCCCAAAGCAATTCTTCAAAGAAGTTGACCAAACAATCTCAAAGTTCACATGGAGGCACAAGAGACCCAGGATAGCAAAAACAATCCTGAGTAACAAAAACACAGCTGGAGGTATTGCCATACCAAACCTTAGTCTATACTACAAATCCATAGTTATAAAGACAGCCTGGTACTGGCTCCAAAATAGACACACAGATCAATGGATAAGGATTGAAGACCCAGATATAAGCCCACAAAGTTACAGCCATTTGGTCTTTGACAATGGGGCCCAAAGAATCCAATGGAAAAAGAACAGCATCTTCAACTAATGGTGCTGGCAAAACTGGATCTCCACATGCAGAAGATTAAAGCAGGACCCATACTTGGAGAAAATCTTCACTACCCACACATCTGATAGAACTCTGCTGTCCAGAGTGCACAAAGAACTTAGAAAACTAAACACCAAGGAAACCAATGGCCCAATTAAAAAATGGGCCCTGGAACTTAAAAGAAACTTTACCAGGGATGAAATTAAAATGTCTAACAAATATCTGAAAAAATGCTCCACTTCCTTAGCCATCAGGGAAATGCAAATCAAAACTTCCCTGAGATATCATCTCACCCCAGTCAAGATGGCAAAAATCCATAATACAAACAACAACAAATGTTGGAGGGGACGTGGAGAGAGGGGAACTTTCCTACATTGCTGGTGGGAATGCAGACTCATACAGCCACTCTGGCAAGCCGTCTGGAGATTCTTAAAGAAATTAAAGATTGAAATGCCATATGACCCTGCTATTCCACTTTTGGGAATAACCCCCCATACAGCAGAGGTTCACCTCGATAGCACAAGCACGACCATGTTCATAGCAGCACTGTTTACAATAGCAAAGTCATGGAATCAGCCCAAATGTCCAACAGTTGACGAGTGGATAAGGAAACTGTGGTATATCTATACAATGGAGTACTACTCAGCCATGAAAAATGATGAATTACTGGAATTTGCTGGGAAATGGATGTCATTAGAAACAATTATATTAAGTGAAGTATCCCAGACCCAGAAAATTAAGTGCCGTATGTACTCCCTAATAGGTGGCTCCTAGTACCAAGCCCACCCAGCCCACCTAGAGACAGTAATTCCAAGGATTATGAACAGGAGGGATGGGGTAGGAGGGCCACACCAGAAACAAGGAGAGAAGGGACCATGTTACAGCAGGGAAAATAGGCCTCTACCAAGGATCCAAATAAGTAATGAGACATCTGATTAAGTTCACAGACTTTTGTTCCTGATCATTTACTACTGAGGGGGTATGATCTCACCAGAAGAGGAGGGCATATAGTCTGGCAGATAAAAAGTAACCATTTTGCAAATGGGTGATAGACCCCTCCCTTAGTACGGTTTCCCACTTTTATTACATCTACCTTTGAATGTGCTTTTATCACAAGACTCTAACAGCTTTTTGTCTCTGGCCAGGGGGTAACATACAATGCCCACCAGGATGGAGTGAAGGGCATTGCAGGAGCAGCAAAACTGCAAAAGAAAATCAACAAACCACAATCCAGAACTTCAGAGACTCTATATCAACCACCTAGAACTAGGCCAGCTTAGTCTCCCCCCATCTTGAAGCTCAGGGAAATTTGCGGAAGAGGGGGCGGAGGATGGGAAGAGCAATGATATGTAAGATACTCTATACTAGTTAGGGCTGAAGCAATCATAATTGGACTTTGCATGCCCTGAGCATTGTCCAACACACTGTTGACCTCACAAAGTCTAGCATCTGCTAAAGGCACCAAGATCCTTGGAGGCAAAGGATTGGTAACCACAGCAGTGTTCCTATACCTAAGGGGAACATGGGAAAGAGTTCAGGGAAAGGCCACTGGGTCCTTGTACGTCATCGGAGAGGAGGGCCCAGAGGAAAATCAGACATGCACAAGAAAGGACTCTCTGGGAATTGGGGCAGGAGGCACTGGGGGATGGGGAGGGAGAGGGGTGGGGAAAGGGAGCAGGGAGTATGGGGGGAGGAGGAGGGAGGGAGGGAACTGGTGTACCTAGTAAGTTTGTATGAGCTGAAATAAAAAAAATAGTCATATAGGTAAAATAAGATAGCTTTTTATTATTCTAGAAGGTATGGGCAACTACTTTTGAGAACCCATTAACTTCATTCTATTTACATGACAAATCATAAAAATTAACAGTGAAATGATTAAGAGCTTTTCAAAGTATATATGATTGTCTATAAATCAGTCACTAACCTGGCAAAAAATGTCAAAATACTTAGTTTCTCAGTGTCAGAATTTTTTAGAGAACTTGATCTACAACTAACTCAGGTTCAACTGTGAAAAGTAAAATGAGAAAACCATGACTCCTCCCATCCTTGTGCTCTTACAATCTTACTGCCCCCTCTTCCGCAAATTTCCCTGAGCTTCAGGATGGGGAGAGATTAGGCAGGCCTGATTCCAAGTGGTTATTATAGAGTCTGTGATGTTCTGAATTATGGTTTGTTGATGATTTTTTTTTCAGTTTTCCTGTTCCTGCAATGCCCTTGGTTCTATCATGATGGGCGTTTGGATGTCACCCCCTGTGCAGAGATAAAAACCTGTTAAATTAGAGTCTTGTTATAAGAGTCTATTCAAAGGTAGATGGAATAGAAGTAGGAGACCGCGATGAGAGAGGGGTCAATCACCCACTTGTAAAATGGTTACCTTCTATCTAGCAGCCTATATGCCCTCCCCTTCTACTCCACACAAGTTAGGGCCGAAGCAATTATAACAGGACTCCGCATGATCTGCGCAATGACCAACATATTGTTGACCCCTCAAATTCTAGCATGGACTAAAGGCATTAGGATCCTTAGAAGCAAGGGATTAACAGTCACAATAGTGTTCCTATACTTAAGGGGAACACAAGAAAGAGTTCTAGGAAATGCCACTGAGTCCTTACACCTCATCAGAGAGGAGGACCCAGAGGAAAGTTTGATATACTCATTAAAGGATGCTTAGAGTTGGTGGGGAGGGGGCACTGGGAGAAAGGGAGGTTGAGGGGAAAGGAAGGGACAAAGCGGGGAGGGAACAGGGAGGTTTGTATGAGCGGAAACAAAAAATTAAATAAAAAAAGGGTTTTTGCATCGGGGGAAAAAAAGAAAGACAAATAAAATAGCTATCAGAAATAAATAAAAAAGAGAAAACCAACAAGGAATGTTTGGTCTTTTTTTTTCTTAAAAATTCATGTCTCAGCATGGGGCTAAGTTAGTAGCTCAATGAGTAAAATTCTTGCTGTGTAAACATGAAGACTTATATTAGGATCCACAGAATCTATGTAGAGTAGGACAAAATAATATGCATTTGTAATCCCAGCACTCTTACAGTTATGTGGTAGACTAAAACAATCTATAGTAGCTGAAGGTCATCTAGACTTGTTTTTGCAGCAAGGAAAAGAAACCCTGTCTTAAGCAAGGACCAAGACCAAAGGTTGTCCTTTGATCTCTACATACACATCATTGGTGTTAATATGCCCACACTCAAACACCATACACAGACACACACACACGCACGGACACGCACGCATGCACACACACACACACACACACACACACACACACACACACGTGCATAAAAAAGAATGCCTTTTTTTCCTCTCTCCATTGCTATACAGGACATACTGCTTATACATGTTGTCTTGACCTCATTATTTAAGCTATTTTTTCAAATTCTTTACAAGACTAGCCAAAAATTCATTTGAATCTTCCATACTATGTGGTATTTTGATACATGCCTATATTCTTACACTAAAGGTACTTAAATAATTTTTCAGTCAATATAAGGATGCAATAACTAATGTCACAAGAGTAGAGAAGGGATTAGATATCACATTTCTTGAGTTACATCTCCTAACAACAATAAACTTTACATATTGCTTAAGAGTTAATATGTTTCCATGGTTAAGCAGGTAAAGCATTTTTAAGTATTTAATGTATCTAAATATTTTTCATAGCTCATCTAAATTGATGATATAGTGAAGAAAGTTGCTATTAAGAGTCTATTACTCTAATATGTTATAATTATATACTCTTTAAAATATATATTTTCACACATAGAATAATACCCTAACATAACCTTCTGGAGAACATGCACATGTACTTAACAAGAATTAAGACATGATTCATTGTTTTAGGGGCCAAGGATTGAACCCAGAGATTGAACATGCAAGGGAAGTGCTCTACCCTTGAGTTGTATTCCTAGCCCCCCCCCTTTTTTTAAATTTTAATTCACACATCTAGTTGAGCTTTTTGACCATTACAAACATTTACAGAAAAACATTTGAGGGGGCTGGAGAGGTGGCTCAGGGGTTAAACCTCTGCCTTGCAGACGAAAGGTCCTGAGTTCGGATCCTAGACCCCAAGTATAGATGCTGGGTGGAAGCAGGGACGGCCTGCGTTTCTGGTCCAGGTAGGGCGGAGCCCGTGAATCCCGGGGTGGTCCATGGTAGTTTCCGAATTTGCCCGTGGTTCTACACACACACACACACACGCATGCACACACAATTGAATAAATAATAAAAAAATAAAAAAAAGAAACACATTTGAGAGAGGATAATTTTCTATTGTCCAGACAGACCTTAAAAGCCTGGGAACTAACCTGGGATTTCACACATGCTAAGCACTCTATTCTGCTATCCTTTTGGCACATACCTGGAGCATTAATAATGAGGAACTAATATGATCAAACATGTAAGAAAAGTATGAAGCCCTGTACTCAATCTCCAGCAAAGTAAAATAAGACCGTTTCCGCATTACATCCAAAAGATGGACACATGTAGATCTTCATTCCTCGATGAATTATTTGGAACCACAAATCAATTCTCAGACATAAGTGACCAGGAACATGACCTGTATGAACCTCCCCCCCCAACCGAATTCTTTTTTGATTTCCTCAAAACTGTTTTTAAGAATTGAAATTAGACAAAGAACTAATTATGGCTATGAAAAATTTCTCACCTATGATGTCCATCTCATTGACACTTAATTTTGCAGTGTCTCTTATATCTTTATTTATAAGTTGTTGATACAGAACAAATACATGTAATTTAGTTTCAAAAGAGCTTTGACACATTTTTACACTTCTGAAAGTATAAATAGAATCATGAAAATGAATATATGTCACAGGTAATATGATTCCATGATCCCATTGTAGTCTAGGTCTTCTTTTCTCACCTCTTTCTTATCTCAGTCAAGCCTGTTGTTTTAAATGGCAAAGCATTTCAATGAAGGTACACTTCCATAAGACCTGCACAGGAATTGTCCCATCAACATTCACCATGGAAGGGGAAAGACCTCAAGGGGCCCTACAACCCACTGAGAAACTGATGACAATTAACACTGATATGAGGTTGGGGAGGTGGAAAGAATGATGTTTTCCTCAATGGTACATCCAACAATTTTGGATTTATTCTTCAGCAAGTACTCAGGCACATTTCATCAAAACTCATTGGGCGTACATGCAAAAAAGACATGAAAATAGGAGAGAGAGTGACAGAGAAGAAGAAAGAATTTTAATGGAAAGAGTAGAGAGAACTCGATTAGGAATTATTGTGAAAAGACACCAGAAATTCATTATGTTCCTATAAGAAACACTAAAAGAATAAATCAAAAGGTCAGAAAGAATTAGGCTGGACAGGTTTCTAGAGCACTTGTTGTACAAGCATGCAGACCACCATCTAGATACCCATGCACAATTAGAGTAGGCATGGTGGCCTGCTTGCAATTCAAATATCTTTCCTGACTAGGCAACAAAACTTGTATTAACAAAAGGTTGACTAAAAAATCCAACCACATAAATCTTAAATCAAGTACAAAGGCCAAATGAGGGAACTTCAGTTTTTCTCACCACCTTAATTTTGCCATTGATCTAGTTAAGAATCTCCAGACTCCCTTGTCTTACATGTGATGGCAAATTGTGGATGTCTAGGAACAAGCGGCACTTTGCAAGCCTCACACATCACATTGATATGCTAATGATTCATAATGAGGCCACAAGACATCAATTATATAAACCAGGCTAGGAACAGAGCCAACACAGGTACACTCTACTAATTTGTTCTCTGTTGGCCAAAAGCCAACTGCATGACAAGACAGTGCCCCCTAAAGCCATTTGGGGCAGGACTTCTCTGTCATTGGGGGCTTTGCATCCTTGGTGCTCTGTGTGATCTCTGTCTGCATAAGGACCCTGTAATGAACCAAGCAAGAACAGCTAATGAGAAGATGTATAAAGGGTCAGTATACTCACATACTAGGAGTAATGTCAGGTAATAAAGAAAAGTTAAAAGGGACAGAAGTCCAAAACTGATGTGGAACTAATGTGATGCCATTGAAAACGTAACATGACTTTTCCTAGGTTTATTCATAATCAAATAAAAATTCAAATCGAAGTTTGTATATTTTGGATTAATCAGAACATAAGCTCTTTATTATTCTCATAATCTATTTTTGAACAACATTCTTATAGCATTTGCAGGAGATGGTTGAATGTTTTCCATTAAGATATACTTTTAATTTAACACACAAATCAGCAGAAAAATCTAATCTCTTGAACATGAATTTTGATAACAGAAGAATGATATCTACAAATAAAAGCAAACCAGCTACCAGTATTGCGCTACAGTGTTGTGTACTAAAATACACGATCTGTAAAATAAAATTTTGTGTAGTACACAGTGCCTTAGGACTCGATAGACAGGAACTTAAACTAAGGGAAATAAGAGAAAAACTCTTCTGATGAGTTTTTTGTACAGTTTATTGGTAATTTTGGCTTTCATGTATTCTTCCATGAGAGATGATGTATGAAGCATCATGCTATTATTTCAAACCATCATATGATGTTTTGGGCGGTGTGCAAGCAAGACCAACCTCCTCTGAACTGGAACAGAAGCAAAACAATTGTTGGTAGCAGGTTTCGAGCATGTACAAACAGAAGCTTGCTTTCAGTGTGCTCTGCAGGACTCCCGTTGTGTGAATGAGTCATCTGCAGGACCATGATGCCAAAACCCATTCTTTTGCTGCTTAAAGATAGTCACAAGTTCTTGACTACTTGCTGTGAGACAGATGGAGTCTATGTCTCCTCTTAAACATCGACCATTTACTGACTTTCTGGACAAAGACAACTTGACAAAGTGCAATCTGGGATTTGAAAATCTAGATCTAAGCTTTGAGGCTTCCTCCAGGAAACATGGATGGATGCAGGCTCCCAAGTTCTGAGGAAGTCCAAGAAACTCAACGCAAAGAAGAGTCAGGATGCTCAGCTGCCAATAACTAGGCATGTAGTCAGCATCCAGAATAAACCTATCAGTGTTTTAAAGTTTTGTAAGTGCCTTGATCCTCAACTTCAATCAAGTAGTCCTGGTCCACGCCACACAGAGCAGGCAATTCTGCAACCCAGACCACTGAAATCCTAAGTCTGTAATCAAAGCAACTACTTCTTGCTATTTTAAACCATTAAGGTTTGCAGATGCAAGTTACTATTAAAATGTTGGACAAGGAAGTCTAGTTAACAGCAATGTCACAGAGTTCTACATAATTCTTGGAATACTGTTAACCCAAACAAGAGCAGTTGGATGCAATATTTACTGTCAAAGATGTGTACAAACCTGGAATGCTTACTAACTATCACACTAGACCCTTTGCAAGTCTTTTCTGCCCTTTATTCCCTGTGGAAACTAAAGGTCTATTTTAGAAGCATTATTTTTACACACAATATTCTGCTTCCCTTCTTTAGGAAACCACCCTAGATGTTTTGTTTTTATATTTATATTTATAGATTTATAGATATATTTATATTTATATTTTAGAGTATCCTGGGCGCTCTACAGTTAAAAAAGGTAGGATCCACATGTGAACTCTGTTAAAGATAGCACAGTTGTTTACAGTGTTTAGAAGATATGTAAAATGACCTATACTCACACATACTTGCAATTTATTTCATGTAATGACTTAAAAATTTGAATGGATTCCTTCTGTGCAGTTTTTGAAAATACAGCTGTCTATTAAATATCATCTAGCTAGCTAGCTTCCTCTGTCCTATATTTACCTATACCTTTTTATCTATCTCTATATCTTCTTTATACATCTATTCTAAATCCATCCTCTACTTCCTTAACTTTTATCCATTATCTATCTATCTCTCAATCTATCAAGAATCAGGAGATTTTATGGTTGTGTCACAAGTTAGTATTTTCAGTATTGTGTATGAAATAGCCAATTTTATTTTCAAATTCTATATGCCATTGAGTTATAACCAATGTATATAATTTAGTTCAATTAAGAGCTTGTACTGAAAATAAAACAGGTTCTGTACGTCACTTCAGATGAGTGAGAGTATCATTGCAGAAAAATAATAATTAAAAATTAAAGAAAATAATTAGCATGCCTTTCAGCTTTTAAAATGAGACAGATGTTCTACTAACTGTTAGGGAAACTGGAGTAGCACTTGCCTTGGGCCCAAATGTGTCTGTTTCACTTATTTCCATGTAGGACTTGATATTTTAAGAACGTCAGATATTTTTCAATGTACAAAGTCAAGCCAGCTATCTTTTATTTCCATCAGTTACACAAAGACTTGCTATAACATGCAGAGTTAACTATAGCAGGCAACTGATACCGCATTTGATCTTAATGAGGATGAGATGATGCTCCACAAACTTACAAAAGAAAAACCATGATTATTAAAGGAAAATTAACTAGAAAACAGTGTAGTCACATCAGTGAATTTGCACAATGAGAAACAGGCTCCCCAAGCCTAAGACTAGAGAAACAGCTTCCAACAATGGAGAGATATGCAAAAGTTCTGAAAGCCATTTAATTTACAGCATGCATTTTAACATTCCATTTCTTTGTGTTGCAGTTCACAGGTCTATTGATCAGAGTAAAGTATCTAGTAATTTACTACTTATACTGCTGGATAGTGATAAACTCTTGAAAGCAAGAATGTCAGATTGGAGGGTCCATGTTTGAAAATCCCTGAGTAAAGGGGGTATAGAGAAGATGGGATTCTTAGAAGACTTGACCTCTCCAGCTCGCCATTTTCAGAAGCATTCTCTTTGACAATGACAGCACACAATATGCTTAAAAACAACTGAACTTGAGCAGTGTTGAAACATGCCAGAAACCTCAACTTCATCACAGCTTCCTCAACTTCCTAAATTGTGGCTGAAAGTCTATTTCATTGATTCTTGGGCTTGTCCTTGTTCCCAAGTGGATGACATCTGATAAAACTTCTGAAAGTATAGCTTTAACCATAATATTGTAGATTATTTGTTTAGATATGATATAATACACAAATGAATTGCAAGCTAAGTTGTGCACAAAAGAACATGCTCTATATAGTATAAAAAGATGGTGAAAAAATCAAAATAGTTAAGTAGAATTTGTTTCCCTGTTCTAATAAAAGACCTGGTCATTTGAATTCCTTAATATCCAATCTTAACAAAATGCTAATAATGCTTTAAAGGCAGTAGTATAATTTCCTTGAATCAACTAAACTCTAATTTTACTAAAAAATAATGTAATAGGAATGAGAGGTAATAATACGTATAACATATCTTAGAAATGGCATCTAAGACAAAACAAAATTACAATTATCTTCATTTCATGACGCAATAATTGTTGCCAGAGAAAGAAAATAGGGATATGACAGCTTAAAAGTCTATCTACTGAAATTGTGCCCATTTGCGGCCAAAATACTCTGCCATGTACTTCTTCAAACAAATAACAGACTCTGTGTCAAATGCGTTGAAAGAAACAAACAAATACAAACAAAACAAAAAGTAGAGGCTTAATATCTATGTACATTTTTTTAAGCCAGTAGAATTGCGTGACAAATATTCCTGTCTCTCCTCTCTCTCCTAGCTTTTTCCTCTTTTTCTGTTCCTTTCTCTTTGTCTTTCTTTCTCCATGTACACATATATAAACATACATATTAAATACATGTTTATATGTGCAGAGCTTTTGGTTACTACAAAACAGAACACAACCAAACAAAAGAAGCAAAATAAGGTATTCCTATGTTAGCTTTAAATTAACTATGCATTTAAAATAAAAACAAAGGCAAAATGTGTCTTTGAGTGCATTAATTATGATCTATCATTTACTCTATGTTTAGAACACACAAGGGGAAAATAACATTTGTACCCATAGGTATTCAAATGAGATTAGACATGAAGCTTTTGAAATAAACCTCAAAAGGCTATTACCCAGCCTTATTACTGTTTAGTAGCTTCGATCACACAGCCATTTAGTCACAAATCTGTGGCTATAGACTAAATCCACAGACTTCTAATAAGACATAAACACCATAAGAGACAAAACAAGACACATGGCATGCCTTCCCAAAGCAGGAGTTCAACACTCACCCAGCCAGTTTGCACATGTTTTCGCCAGCATGGAATTCACTTATTTAAACAGGTGAAAGTAATTAGATTTTTTAAATGACCATATTTTCACTGGGTCTGTACTCTGACAGAAAAATTCATACTGACTGTAAAAAGCTTAAAACTCATAAAAACAGGAATTTGGGGGAAAATGATCAGGAGCATGTTTATAAGACTTCATAAAATTGAAAGAATTAGCTATTACTCTATCTGTGTATGGTATCTATCTATAGTATGTCCAATAACCAGAAGCACAGAACTAGTTTCAGGCAATCAGGTAGTAGAAAAACTTAGCTCTTTTCTATAGGGACATCTTGAAACTATATTTTAAGAAATGAAATTGACATTATGGGTTGTTATCAATTGTACTGTGCTATAGCTTGTTCTGAAAATTAGGTTGAAACGATGTTAGAAATCTCAGTAAAGGACCATTGTTGGACCCTAGTGTCCTTAAAATGATCTTTCAGTGACCTAAGGAGATTAATCTTCTCTAAATACACAGGTCATTTCAATGTAAAAATTACACAATGAAAACTACAGAGCTTTAATTTCTGAATAGCCCAGATAATTATAGATTCCTGGATCTTAGGCTTCCTTACCAATAGTGGTACTCTGGGTTTAACATTTATATTTCACATTTGGTATTTGAGTCAAAATCCTGAATAGGCACAAAGAAGCCATTTTGAGTCCAACAGGAAATCACTGTGTACATTGTATAATCTGCTTGTTCGAAAACTATGGCTTTGATATATACTGATTAATTAAGCCAAAAGAATGAAACAGGCTGCTTCTGTATTAAATTAAATGCACTACTTTAAAAATAGAATCCATACAATTTTCCTAAAGTTACCTCAAATGAAATATCTGAGATGGCAAAATGAAACATGTTTGACACTTAGAGCCAACACTAGACTTGTTTTGTTGAACTGTGATTTAAATATAAGTAATGCTATTTTCTATGAGAGTCCATGGAAAGAAAAAATATTAAATGTGAATCCTAGCTATGTTCACATTAATTACATGATACGGCATGATTAGCTGGGAGTAATTAGTGTATGCTGAAGTAAACTGAGTTTGAAAGCTTGCTCAACATTATTAACCAATTTTTTTGAAAGTGGTGAATAGCGTAATTTAATTTGTGTTGCTTCTAGTGCACAGAATTCCAAATATCAAGACAATTTTAAATTTACTCGTTTTCCCAAATCATACTAATAGATGCAGAGGAAGAGATATCTGAATAGCACTAGCCAAAGATTATGCACTTGACCTAACATTTTTTCACTATTAATATTCTACACGACTGATTTACTCTCATCAAAATTATCACTGCTCATGTGATTATTTTGCCTGTCTGCTTCCCAAAAACCATGTGAGACTGGCAAATCTATAATGCTTTGAAAACCTATAAAAATTAAAATATAAAAGAATTATAGCATACAAAAACACACTGTGAAACACTTCCCAAATACAGCAATAAAATTTTAAGCCAACAAATTTTAAATGGAGAAGGTATTTAATATATGGGAAAAAGTGTGATGTGCAGTAAGTAAGATTAATGGCAAGCTATATATCTGCAATTCAATCAAATATAAACAACCATGTGTTGTCCATTATGCAGGCATTTGCTCAGGGTTATTTTCCTAGCTATGGTGATGAATTTGCACCAATCCATCTACACAGTCTCACCCAGTTCTCCTTGTCACCAACTAGACACATTTGCCAGCCAGCTGGCTATGGGAAGAGGTTTACTCTGTGCCACATACCAGAGAAAAACCTGCTGGATGCATGGGGATAAAACCTCTGACTCCTCCTTCATCAGATCATGGCTGACAATATGAGAGGACTGGACACTAGTAAGAATAAATGGATACCTTGCCAGGGTAGATGCTCCTGCTTCAGTCTTTGTCATATCTGTGAAATACTATGTGAACACAATTTTGTTACATTCCACACTACCATCATCACAATGACTTACCTGGATGAATTACATTCTCAAGTAAAATTCATAAATTTGAGTAGAGTTAAATTCACTTAATAAAAATCATTTTTAAATGGAATTTCTTGTGCAATATGTATTCCTCATGTTATATAAGGCTCTTAGAAAATAGTTTGACTGAAGACATAAAATTTAAGTATTTCTGGGAGACAGCAATAATCATTCTCTGCCTAGCCCCCAAATTTGAACAATCATCACTGCTGAAAACTTTTATTTTAAAGTACACTAACAAATAAGCACAAACATCAACAGCACACAGACACACAAACATACACATATACACAAATATCATTAACATGGGAATAACTCTGGAAGAAAGCAAAATATAAACAAATCACATCATATCATAATATTATAAACATCTTTAATGCATTAATTCATGAAAGATTAATTAAGGGTAAAAAGTATAACATGAAAAAAACTGAAGGTACACAGTTTATTCAATTGTAAGGTTTCATCTTTTCTGGAAGAAAAGAAACTTTGTGGCCAATTTCTTTTGGCTCCTCATACTTTGCAAGTCTGTCTTTATTCATTTCTAATCACATTAACTTAAAAGATATTCTCAGAACCAGATACTACAATGCACATTTACTTCTTGAAACATTGTAATATTAATGCCTTTCCATTTTAAAAAAACTCAAGTTATGTTGTCATGTTAGACCAAGCTGTATCTCCTTTTATAAGCTGCCCAAGATTCTGTTTTGAACACTTTGTGCTTATTGAATTATTTATTCATAATATTAAACTTCCAAAATAACTTGGACTTACAGTGTAATATGTTATCTTTTTAAAAATTTTAAGAATTATTTTTAATAGTTTCATACATGAATACAATGAATTAATGTCAGTTTTTACTCCTTATCACTCTATCCATCCCTCTTCCTTTTTCCAATGGAATCCTACTTTTAAAGCAATCTCCAACCTACGTAGCTTTTTGAGATTGCATCCGGTAAGTTTTATTTGACTGGCATGTGTCTATGCCACACTGAAGCGTGGACAGTATGTCAGTGGATATACCACTGAGTACTGGCCTACATCATGCATTAACCTTGAATGGTTTCTCAGAGCGGTGTGGTGCCTCATTAGATAGTCCCCCTTCACTAGTAAAACATTCATTGGCTCCACCTACTCTACTGCAGGTATTGTGGAAGTACATGCAACTACAGTGTGTTGGTTTCAGCAGTCCTGACATATGCAGAAGATACTGTTTGGCAACATCTCTTCACACCACTTGGTTCTGATCTGTCACTGTTCCCTTTTCAGTGATATTCCCTGAGCCATGGTGTGTGAATCATTTAGTTCTCCTGTTTAAGCATGAGCATTCCACAGTCACTTCTTCTTTGCACTTTGGCATTTTAGACCATTTTTTAACCTTTCAAAATATTCCTCTTGGCTCACTTCCAATGTCTGCATTCTTTCTTTTGTTCTGAGACAAGGGTAAGTTTTTTCAGGTTTAAATTCCCCCAGCCTGGGCAATGAAGTGGACCTTCACAGTGTTCATTAGCTTGCAATTCTTGTAGAAAACACTTGTCCCACAGTTGAAGTTCCTTTGTTTTTTGCTTTGTTTTGTTTTCTAAAAACAAGCAAAAAAGGACTTTGGTTCCACCTGGTTGCCATTTCATAATGACACATTTGTCTTAAGAATTAATCTTTTGTGGGCTGGAGAGGTGGCTCAGGGGTTAAGCCTCCGCCTTGCAGGCGGAAGGTCCCGAGTTCGAATCCCAGATCCCACGTATAGATGTCAGACAGAAGCAGGGGCGGCCTGTGCTTCTGGTCCTGGTAGGGCAGAGCCTGTGAATCCTGGGGCAGAAGGAGGTGGAGGGTCCATGGTGGTTCGCGAATTCGTCCGTGGTTCTACACATACACAGACACACACACACATACACACACACACACACACACACACACACACACAGACACACGCGTGCACACATACACACAGTTGAATAAATAATAATAATAATAAAAGAAAATGCAGGAATAAAGAGATCTTGAAAACCGCTTTCATTAAAAAAAAAGAATTAATCTTTTGTGTTTTTCAAGAACAGCACAAAAATGACTTGTGTGTTTTTTGTTTTTGTGTTTTCTTTTTGTGAACTTACCTTAAACCATCTCTCCTCACACCTTTCTGGAAAATAGAAACTCCTTTTTAAAATCACATCTTATTGTATAGCATCTCTCTGTTCTCTGTCCTTTCTTCCATTTCCCTCTTCTGTTCTTCCCTGTACTCCCTCTGCTATTTCCTCTACCTTTACAATGAAAAGATAACTTGTGAAAACTCAAAACAAAAATCCTTCAATCCTCCTTTGTATAGATAGATAGAAAAGGACAGCAAGAATGGAAAAATGAATAAGTATATGACCCATCATGCTATTCTAAGATGACAAAGTTCTTTAAATGAGACTTTCTTTTATTTCAATTTATCAAAATTGGGCAACATGATAATTTCTGAAGATATTGTAGGTGAAGGCAAGATAACTAGAGACAAATAAAGCTTAGGTTAATTCTACTAATTGCATTGCTATTATTCAGTATAAAATCCAGAGGAACAGAGATAGAAAAAAATTTAAGATAGGAATTCATTGATTTCCCTCAGAGTCAGTATATGTGGAATCTCTTTATTCTACCATATAGCTCACCCATGTTCATTCAAGTGAAGAAAGCATTTACTGGTGCTTCCAAAAAAATAAGCTCTTCAGTAGCTACAATGATTAAATATCTTGCCTAAGATGTGGCAGCACTTAAGTAGCTGCCATTGTGCAGTCATTACAGGGAGACAGCATTAGGATAAGCGGAGAAAAGGCTGACAATATGGTGGACAAAGTGGACAGTTCCTTAATCAAACCACTGACCCATTAAACAAAACAAACTATACATTTCATTCCAGTTAATTTTTCATTATTGTATAATAAAGTCTCTGTGCTTTTTCACCATTTGAAAGGGAATTCTGATAACTTTCAAAAGTTATCAGATGCCCTAAATAATAATAAGTTATTAAAAGTGGCATTATACAATAATTTAATTTTCTAGTGATTTTTTTTCTAGACCTGTGACCATGCTGTACTTAGTAACATATGTTTATGAATTGTTATGACAAATTCATAGAGAGTAAAACCCCAACCTTAGTGGCCTACTCAGGGTATCACATAAATAAGAAAATGTTTTGTGATATTTACTTAGAGAATTAATAAGATTATTAGAAAAAGAGAAATAATCTAGATGACATATCTATCTATCTATCTATATCTATCTATCATCTATCTATCTATCTATTTATATATATATATGAATCTGTTTTTTCTGACTTTGATTCATTCAACATTCCCTTCCTATATAATGCATACAGATATTAAAGATGTAAAGCCAAAGAAAATGAGGAGATAATTTGTATAGATTACCTTCATTTCTGGGAATCTAGATGGAATCAGAAAACATCTATTGAAAAATATTGTTGAATGTGCAGCTACATGTACAAAATGTATGTGAGTGCCATGTTTTTTATTAAATACTTTTTACCATTATGTAGCTCTGACAAAACATTAGAAGGATGTATCTATTCTGACTCACTAATTAAAGTATATCTTTACTTTTTTATATCATTTAAGAAATCTGCAGAATGTGAGGTAGTGACAAAGCTTTTCTTGATTTTGAATCCAAAGGATCAATAATATATTTCATGTATTTATTATCTATCTATCTATCTATCTATCTATTAATTTGGTATACAAATGTAAGGCTATTCTTTAAAATCTGGGACTTTTTAAAAGTCAAAGCTGGGCTGGAGGGATGACTCAGGAGTTAAGCAGAATGTCTCAAGGTCAGATCCCAGGTCCCACATAAAAACACCAGGGCAGAAATGGTGGCAGCCTGCACTTTTGGCCCAGTGGAATGAAGCCTGGGAAATCCGAGAAGTCAAGAAGAAGGTAGTAGGAATCCAGGATTATTCCTGAAGTCACCTTTGGTCCTACACAGGGATACATCACAGAGCTACACACACACACACACACACACACACACACACACACACACACACACACACACAGAGTAAACAAAAATAAAAATCAAATCCAATTAATCATACAAAATCTAATGATGGAGTTCAGGTGATACCACTGATGATGTTAACAAAATGATAGCAACTAAACAATAGTTTTACCTTATTATTATTATTTTGCATAGAGTGTTTGTTTGTGTCTATGTGAACACACGTGTCCCAGCATGCCTGTAGCAGTCAGAAGACAATTTTGAGGAGTCTGTTCTCTCTTTCCAACTTTATGCAGGTTCCATATTGGGCTAACTCATATTGGGCTAACTCAGCAATATCTTTACTTACTGAGCCACTTTGCTGGGTGTAAAATGGTTTTTATATTACAGATCTATTCTTAAAATGAGGATGGAACTAAGTACACTATCATGTTAAAATAGTCACAACTGAAAAGTCAAAAATACCAAAGAAGTGATTAAAAGTTGTCAAAAGAAGAACAGAATTTTGAGGCCACCAGGGGAAATAAGAATAAAAGAGTATTATTAATAATAAAAGTTCACCTTCCCTACACCCATGCTCACCATTCCATGCCAGACCTGACCAGGAGTTTTGAAGGTCATAGCATTTTTTCCAGACAGAGAAGCAAATTGGCTAATCTTCCAGGTGATATACAAGGCCAAAGGTTATGAATTCCTTTTTACAGTACATGAATGGCTCACTACAGATAAAAATCAGTTTTATGACATGTTTCAGTTCAACGAAACAGATCCCAAATTCACCTTCTGACAGTTCCAAAATAATCTTATGAGAGCCACAGAAAACAGACAGAAAGAGTCTTCAGTGAAATTATGCTTGATTTATGACCTAACCTTTCAAAAACATATTATTTTTAAATATATTATTTCTTTTCCTCTGGAATAAAGATAAACACCACACATATGGTTACTGGATATTCTGGTACCTTTATAGAAAAGGCTCCAAGACAAAAAGCCCAAAGTAGCTCCAGCCTCCCACAGGACAGGTACATCAAAGTGAGAGGCAAGTTTGATCTCTTTCCAAACCTACACCACCCGTGGAGGTCAAACTAAGCCAGTACTGGCTGACTCCAGAGAGGGCCCAGAGAGGTCGGGCTGGATGCTTAGGTTCTCAGTCCTGCGGCATGTTCCTCAAAATGTCCATTATTTTTATTTCCCTAAATCCTAGAAGTGAAGAAGAGCTACATTTGATGACAAAAGAATATTTTCTAAACAGAATAATAACATAGGCCAGAGGGGAAAAGTCAATACATTAGTTATAGTCATCTATGTCATACAACAAGTTACAAATGGATTATTTAATCATTTCCACTGAAACTAAGAAAATTCAAGGTGGTAAATGATAAAAGGAAATGTAAAGGCAATGCTTATTGGCTTTGAATATAAAAATGCTGTTTGTTGCCATTAAATATGCAATTAACCATACATTCTGGGACATGGCACTTCTCAAAATATCTTTTATTTTCCAATATATCTATCAGAAATATCATTTCTATCTTTTCAGGTTCTAATAATTTATGAAATTTAATTAATTAAAAATAACTGACTAGGTGTTCATAAGCATCATAGATCCCTTAATGATATGGGTAAAGAGGGTATGTCATCCAGAAACTAGAATTTCAAAGGAATAAGATGAAATTGAAATCAAGAGACACATTTGCTGTTAACAATAGGAGAGATTTAATTTGTTCCTTGACTTTGTAAGTATAAGTGAAAAAGTCAGAATTTGTTTCCCTTGATGCTTTAGGTGAGAGTAAAGAGGAATACACAAGCTTGGTGGAGATTTCTCACCACCGTTCACATTTAGCCAGTTAGGTATGACTGAAGGATAAATAAGACAGGTTTCCATCAAGGATAAATGTTAGGTTTCTTATAAAAACTAAACATAAAGGATTTCTTTCCTGATCTCACCAGAAGGGGAGGGCATATAGTCTAGCAGATAAAAAGTAATCATTTTGCAAATGGGTGATGGACCCCTCCCTCAGTGAGGTTTCCTACTCTTATTACATCTACCCTTGAATGTGCTATTATAACAAGACTCCAGTTTAACAGCTTTTTGTCTCTGGCCAGGGGTTGACATACAGTGCCCAGCAGAATGGAGTGAAGGGAATTGCAGGAGCAGCAAACTGCAAAAGAAAATCAACAAACCACAATCCAGAACTTCAGAGACTGTATAACAATCACATAGAACTAGGCCAGCCTAATCTCTCCCCATCCTGGAGCTCAGGGACATTTGCGGAAGAGAGGGCAGTAAGATTGTAAGAGCAAAAGGATGGGAGGAGCAACGATTTGCAAGATTCTCAACAATAGTTGGGGGCAAAGCAATCATAATGGGACTTTGCATGCCCTGCGCAATGTCCAGCGCACTGTAGCCCTCATAAAGTCTAGCATCTGTTAAGGGCACCGAGACCCCTGGAGGCAAGGGATTGACAGCCATAGTAGTGATCTTATGCTTAAGGGGAACAAGAGAAAGGGCTTATGGAAATGCCACTGGGTCCTTATATATCATCGGAGAGGAGGACCCAGTGGAGAGTTAGGCGTACACAATAAAGGACTCTCTGGGAATTGGGGGGAGGCACTGGGGGAAGGGGAGGGGGAGGAGGGGGTTCGGGGGGGGAGGAGGGGGAGGGAGGGAACTGGTAAAAAATTTTAAAATGTATAATTAAATTTTTAATAAAAAAAGGAAAAAAAAAAGAAGATTTACAGTAGGAAATGGAAGGGAGTGGGACTGGGTAACAATTCACTGCTGTGATGTATGAAATTCCAAAACAATTAAAATATATTAAAAATCTAAAAAAAAAGGATTTACATAATATAGCTATACAAAGATATAGATGTACATATAAAGATGTATATACAAGAGAAAATATGCATATATATGGAGAAAGAGGGACAGAAAGAGAGACAGAGAGAGGAAGTTATAGGAGTTGGCTGGTACAGTTTTGGAAACTGAGTTCCATATTATTCTATATTCCAGCTAAAAAACTGGAGAACCACTGGTACAATTCTGGTGGTTCGAAAGACCTTAAGATTATGGATTAGGGTTGCTGTCATGGTAGAAGTTATGCACTATGACTAACAGAACAAGAACCAGAAATTCCAACATGTAAGGTTTCAAGAGTACGTGGGCATCATACTACATCCCTCTGTGTAGGAGGAATAGTCCAAGCAGGCCTGTATTGTCTGTGTGGCCGCATGTGCAAATGCAACTTTCCCAAGCTAGAACCTGCCGCTGAGACTGGACTGTGCCTGGTGCTGACCTCAAACCGCCTGGCTGAGAGGACCAACCCGGACAGGACAACACAGCAAAAACCTCACGCTGGGACTTATGGGATGTTGGGTGGGATATATAGGCTGCCCCCATACTTATAATAAACGAGCCAGCCTACAAGCCTGCGAGCCTGCTCTTGCCACTCATCTGACTCCCTGAGTCTGAGTCGTTGACTTCGCGCCAGCTTATCCCCGCCCCCAAGGGTCTCCGTGGGACCCCGAGACTGCAACACCTCTATTCTTCAAGACAAAGAATATACCCTGTTCCTTCACTCTTCTCTTGAAACACTCAATGAATTGGATGTCCTACCTGGTTGATGACAGTTGATTTTAAACTTATGAGAGATGGAAAAGCTAATCTCTTTCACATACATACCTACTGTCATAGTTAGGCACAGGTGTCAACTTGATGGTTGAGGGTTTGAGCTATGGACACAATTGTAGAGAATTAATGGTCGAGTTAAGCCCAGAGCAAACCTGCAAGAGATTGCCTAGCTGATGGGGAAGGCCCAGTCTATGGTGGGTAGGATAAGGCTCTGAACAGATGAATAAAATACTGAGAGCTGTTTGAGGAAGCCGGCATCCTTCTGTACACTTGGCCAGACATGCTGGTCTGGCAAGTAAGGATCTCAGCCATTATATGGTGATGGTGTAGCCAGTTCCCTCGGCCCTGGTATTGGTGTGGTATTCCTTCAATCTGGACTGAGAACAGTAACTGGACTGTCATTAGAAAATAAACCCCTTGTTCCTTAAAGGATTTGATGGTCACTTATCAGCAACTATGGAGGCGAACTGCAACAGCTACAAATTTCCCAGATAAGCTTTGTTTTTTTATTATTTATTATTTATTCATTTGTGCGTGTGTGTGCATGTGTGTGTGTGTGTGTGTGTGTGTGTGTGTGTGTGTGTAGAACCACGGACGAATTCTGGAACCACCATGGACCGCCTCCACCTCCTTATTTACTCTGCCTTGGATTCACAGGCTCCGCCCTACAAGAAATGCAAGCAGTCTCTGCTTCCGCCTAATGTCTATACGTGGGTCTAGGATGCGAACTTAGGACCTTCCGCCTGCAAGGCAGAGGCTTAACCCCTGAGCCATCTCTCCAGCCCCCATATGTTTTGTTTTGTATTACATACCTGACATCTCTTAGCCCAGTCAATTTGACAAGTAACAGTGAGAGATGATATAAACAAGGGCAGAGATTATATTCAATACATGGATAGTGCATATACAGTAGAAGTAAAGAAACACACCAAAGACTTGATGAGGTAAACTAATGATCAAAGTTGGATTACCAATTCCTATTGATGGTGTTTCAGATCATGACAGAGCTCAGATGGATACAATACAAATGAGTTACTATAATAGAAATGAAGATCATGTACCAGTCAAGTGTACATGACATTATGCAAGATGGTTTATATAAATAAACTCAATTCATACAACACTGATGAAGTGTGAAATGTGGAAGGGGGTAAGCCAAAGTCAGCTGATATGTAAAGAGACAAAGGGATCAGAAGAAAACAACAGAGGTGGAGTAGGGAAACACCTCAGAGGGACAAATGCTCCAAGGATTGGATTTCATGAAATGAGTTCACCTCCTTGGAAGAAACTTCCAGAATTAACTTGATCATTCAGGTGGCCTATAGGGCATAATGATTTTACTAGAGAAAGTGTAAATATTTTCAGCTGATTTTAAAAGGATCCATAGAAAGGACTAAATGTGATCATTCTATAATGAAGCACTCATATAAATTCTAATGAAGCTTTTATAACAGAAAAGAGATGTCCATTATAAAGCACTTAACACTTAGCCTGCAACAGAGGTAGAGGATGTCAACACCCTTACAAAATGGAGCCTAGGGCAGTAGAACAGTGAAGTTGATGAGAGCAGCCAGCCATAACACAGAGTACCGTCGACCCAACAAGGCTCACCTAGAATCAGGCCAACCTAATTTCTCCCCATCCTAAGGCTTTGGGACCTTAATAGAAGAGGGGCAGTGAGATTGTAAGAATGTAAAGATGGGGAGGGTCACCATTGGGCAAGACATTCCACTCAAAGCAAGACTGCTGCATCCAGGAAGTCACTGCAGTGAGACCAAACCTGTAATGACTGACATACCAACATGTTCCCATAGACTATTGAGGAATTCAAGAGAGATAAGAACATACAATGGAAAAATTATGGAATAAAGACTGATGTGTGAACCAGTGGGGTGAACCAAAAAGAGACAACTTGGTATGCCATGAGAGGCCTGAACCCCCACAAAAATAGACAAGCCAGAAGGAACTCTGGGGTCCATAGAAGCAAATAGGCAGGAATGCCAGAGGGAGTGGAATGGATTGTTGAAGGGAATGGGGGAACTGGGAGGGAGGGGGTATAGAGGGATAAGTACTCAACATGCTTGTAAAACTAGAAAAAAAATACAAAATTCAATTAGTATCTTCTGAATTGAAAGTGTATTATAGAAAATTGATATGAAACTGATGCATAAAACTCTGAGCCCATGTTATGGGGATTTGTTACTTCTGTAAAGTATACATTCTTTGTGGATAACATTCAAAACTTCTTTTTCACTGACTAGTTTGTTATAGGATTCAGAGATATGTTTTTCTGGACATTCAAATAGAGTTTGTGATCTCCAGTTTGACAAATATCTGCATCCACTCAAGAACATTTATAAATACAAATTTAGAATTTTTCAAATTCCAAGAGCAACTGTTGTGGCCTGAATACGTCCCCTGTATCACATGTTATTTCCAAATGCACCATTATTTCCAAATGTGGTTGTATTTGGAAACAGGAGATGGAAAGAAATAATTAATTTGAAATGAGGTCATTGGATTGAGCCTTAATTCAGCAGGATGCCATCCTTGAGTAGAGGAAATGCCAGCAGATATGTGCACACAGGGAAGCCAATGGAAAATCATTCCAAGCCACAGGAAGATGCCTGAAACAAGTCTGTCCCTCAGAAAATGCAAACACCACCAGCATTTCAATCTCAGACATCTGGCCTTTAGAACTGTGAGATAATACATTGTGTGCTTTAAACTACTTAAACTGGAGAGTGAGTGACAGCCAACCCTGTAGACTAATCTGGAAATTCACATCACTGGTCTATGATACTGATGTGTATTTGAGATAGTCAGAGTGATATGGCACAAGCTCAAAGCAATCACAATGAAAGGATCCCCAAATCCAAAGTATGATAAATATTTTTCTTCAAAATTTTGATTTGAAATTTTACCCATTTGAAATGTGGGGCTAATAAACATCCGACATATAATGAGGATACACTACATACTTTCTTTCTAACCCTGATATTAAGCTGCTAAACCAAAAAACATGATAAACCAAATACTTGTTTCTTTTACCAGTTGCTATTTGATACATCTGCTTTTGACACTGATTATGCCATGTCATAGCCCACAAAGAAAAATATTTTAAGAAATGTAAATTCAGCCATCTGTGCCAAAATTTATTATATATGATATATTAATATACAGTATTATCTATCTTTAAGAAGTTCTGATTGTACATTTTATCTGACATTTACAGTGGACTATGTTCTCTCACAGATACACTCACATATCACACCTACATAAAGACAATGAATATAAAGAAAACTGTAACATTTCTACAATGTCCATTTACTTTTTATTAATTCCAGAAATATTTAAGTGTGTCAATACCTTGATAGGCACAATTTGTTTGGGATGTAGTGTTGCTCTGATCTTTAGTGGTACCTTAAGGTCATGTCCTCTGTTTATAGAATGATTGTGTTCTACAGCATTTACTCAAGAGAAAATTTAAAGTCCCACCACGGTCATCTCTTGAAATCACCATAATCAATGTGTAATTTATAATTATGTAATTATTGTATCATTCAGATCCATGATAAGTATGGCAAATCAGATTAACCTAAGATTTTAGACACTAATTGACTTAATGAATAAATCTATCCATACCAATAACCATCTCCATAAATATGCATTCTTACATTTAATTAAAAATAAAGCATGATGCTAATATAAGAGTAAAGATCAAGGACAAAGAAACTGAACACCCCTTATTTTTGAAATTTAAGTGAATCAATCAAAATACACCTAGAAATAATAATCTAGCATAATTTAAATAATGCAGCCTTACAAATACCTTTTGGGTATTATAAATACCATATAATCCAATATATGTCATCAGAAAGTTGAAAAAATGACAAAGTTAAGGTTTTGCCCTCTAATGGAAAGGTACCATACATGTTACAAACATGTGCTTTATAGAGTATCCTGGTTTTCCACCCCACTACCTCACCACTTTGTCAGATTTGAAATCAACCTCAGTATCATAAAAACAATATCATCGCAACAATTCATCTTTCATAATACCACCATGGTCTTATTATTGAATTTTATTTTTCTACTTAAAAATCCTTAGTCTTGAGCATCCTTAGGCTTAAGCATCCTTAGTCTTTCATTGAATAAGTGAAAAGTAACTAGTTAGTGAACGTCAGATACCTCAAATAACTTCAAGTTGCATTTCAAGTTCACAATTAATCCCATGGTACTTTGAGAAATATAGATCAAAGAAGTAGTAAGCTATAATAACTGGGAGGATGGAAAAGTATGAAATTGTTTCACTGCTCATATTTCATAGTAAAATGCATTATTCACATAGACAAAATAGAATTAATCATAGCATGAATCTTCTCACATATTCACAGGTAGAGTTTTAAAAGTGTAGCTGAGATCCATTTGGGTCCTTTTGTTGCCTGGAGCTTGTGGCCCTATCATAAGCTACTTGGGAACACAAGGCTTCACAAGAGGAACTGGCAGCCTCACTATAGAGCCCAGGTCAGTAATTTACAATATGTGATTCATCAGTAGAGTACTTGCTAGCCTTCAAGAAGCTCTAGGTTTGCTCCAGCACAATAAAGACATAAACACAACTTTCCAAGCATCACATAAAGAACTGTAACATGCAAAATGGGAAGTAAAATGCAGAAAGGAAAAGAGATAGATGTGTATAATCATACAACTCCCCAACAACTGTAGGGGAAAATTGAGAGTAGAGGATAAGAGGGAAGAAAAGAATCTTTGAAGAGAAAAAATATAGGAAATAAATAAGAAAGGGAGCAGAGGATAGAAGGTTAGTGGCAGAGAGGAGATCTTGGTGAATTTCACCGTGCAAAACTCACTTTCCAACAGTACACTCGCACATTTGTAACTATTAATTGATAGTCCTTCTCTTTTTACATAATAGCTTTCATAAATGGAGCTAAACATCCTTAACATTTTACTATGAATTTGTTTGTTTCTAAACTATCATTCAATTTCCAAACAAACTTTTTTTGTGTCTAAACTATCATAATATCACAATGAAATGGTTTTATTTAGAGTCTCAAATTAACAATTATATACATCAACTACCTGAAATTTTATTGATTAATATATTTCCAATTTTTTTTTAAAAAATGGGAAGAGAGGGGGGAGGGGAAAGGGGAGAGCAAAGGTCAGGGGGCATGGAGAGTGGGAGGGGACTTGTGTGCCTGTTAATTTTGTATGAGGGGAAATAAAGAAAAAAATTGAAAACCTTATCTTTGTGTAAAAATTTATTTTCTCAATTAACAAGACTTTAAATAACAAACAGCGATAAGAGGGCTGATATTAACCAGACAAATATTGAATGTCAAGAATGGTTGGATTCTTATATGCCATTAAATAGAACTTAGCCCCACTCACACATTTTGCTCATTTATTGCACCTGAAGTATTCAGAAGCCTGCATTAGATCAATTAACATAATTTAATTTAAAAATATTATAATTTTTGAGATACCAAATATTTGATTGTATATTGGTTGGTTATTTTCCAAATACAGAAAAGTCATTGTTAGAGAAAATGTCTATGTCTTAATCTTGTACAATTGGCTGCCAAACAACGAAGTAGTTGTACCTGTTTGGTAAAAGTGACAAGGATGAAGAGAGCACTGTCAATAGATGTGACTTACCATCAAGAATAAATGGAACTTAAGATCTATTGAGGATGATATAAAAAAGCCTAACTATGTGCTGATATGCCTCTCTGGTTTCCTTTTATGAATAACATCTTTTCATATTCAATATTTGTATATGTGCACATATATAAGCATCTACATGTATATTTATGCATGCAAATACATACTGTATAAATCTTTCTCTTCAAAAGATAACTTATACATACAACTAGCAAACAAATATAATGTATTATATTATCTATATATAAACATTTTTATAGATCAGGGTTATTACTTAATCATGTCATTTAAAATGTTATTTTGTGGTTTAATTTGTTAAATCCTGTCAAATAAGTTTCTAGGTTACTAATCTATATAAAATGTTCCTGCACTTTTGATTGCTAGTCTTCCTTGCTATTTTACTTTTTATTACAAATGTCTGTTACTTACTTAATATTAGAATGATTCTAGATCAAAATAATTATTTGAAGGTAAAACAAAAATTTAAGTGTATAGTTAAGGTGGTCTACAACATAACCACATATAATTTCATAATAGGAGCATTATAACCACAGTTAACAGAGTCATTTAAATTACAAGCATATGGAAATAATGCTTTTTGTGTATAAACTTTAGAGAGCAAGTTTAAAATAACTATAAAAATCTTAATTATGAAGTCTAATATTAAATAAAAATTATCATGATTCTAGTTCCAACCCAAAAAAGGAAAATTCCTCTTCAGTATATTACTTATCTTTATCTCCTAAAAAGTTACCAGTATGAATATATTTTTGGCATTTGTCTTCTGTCTACAGTAGTCCCTTTTACATATGGTATAAATAAAGATATAAGCTTTACTTTAGGCAATTGAACTTTTCACACCCTCAAATCTGCAAAATCAGATGGCTTGCGGTTTCTGCAGCTGGTGTACTGTACTCATTTTGGGTAGTGTCATATGAAAAATATTTCACTCCCCAAGCCCTAAACAGAATCAGCAAGTAATGAAAAGCAGGAGCCCAATGAGATCATGTGAAGTATGGATTTCAGCAGCCACACCAGGAACACCAAAGAAATTCAGAACATGAACACAAATCAAGTGCTTACTGCCAGAAAGAAAAGGGAAGAAAAAGTATTAAGGAATACCTTCTCTGCCTCAGGATTTGCTTTGAAAATAACTGGAACTGCTACCTTGAAAAACTCTCTGGTTTAAACATTTGTAGACTAAATAATCAGAAGCTGGGTGTAGAATAACAGTAAACACCACCAGATGTAATGGTGCATCACAAAATTAGTCACTGCATCATACCAAGCTCTTAAGGTGGGTTCACTAATGACATATGGAATCTTCTCATTTTATAAAATAAACTGTCACCAGGCTACAAAATTTGAAAACATTTTAGTAGGGACACAACCAATTTCACTATCATTTACTATTAATAAATCAATTTAAGATGGTGATAGTACAATCCATAATTTGTATCATAATATTTTTTTGAAGGAAAATGCATCACAAACCATATTTTTCAATATTTCTGTGGAAGAAAAATTAAAAACAGAGTAGTGTTTTGTATTTCTTACCATAGCAAATAATCTTCCTTCTAAGGAAAAGCAATTATAAACATTTTCATTTTGCGGTTAGATCATTCTCCCTTTGCTATAATTATTTTTAAATTCAGCAAGTATAAATGAACCAGATTTTTACCAGAGAAGAAAACATGGTGATAACTGCCCAGCATAGGGTACAAATCAACAAAACTCTGTTCTCTGATATTTTATGTCTATTAATATCCCACAACATGAAAGAAAAAGTGTAGATTATTTTACATTCATGTAAGCCCTAATATCAATATTATACACTGCAAGAATTCAGCTAAATATAGGGAACAATTTCATTATTATCAGCAGTATTTAACAGAATAACTACACTGTCCATCTTTCAAGTAAGTCTGTCCCAATAAATCCAAGAAAGTTCTATATTTTTTTCAACATCTGTTGTCCATAAAAACTTTATGTGTCTCAGGCATGCCACCTGGAACTAAACCCAAGATTATACATGGAACACTGACAGAATGTTCACATGACACACAAGCAATATAGAAATGTCTCCAAAGTAGACTAGAGTTGTACTCCATGATGCTGTCCAACAAGCATCTCACAGAGAAGTCATGGATTTTCCTTCTGCGGTGAACTTCTGTGTTTACATGAAATATTGTTGCAGCAATACCATGCACAATAAACTACACAGCTGCAGTTCTGAAAGTGAGTTCAAAGGAGCTTTCCTTACTACCATCTTCCTATTTCAACAAAGTTTAGGAAGTTACAAAGACATGACAGACACAAAATCAAGATGACAGCAGCTGCAGCATCTGGGGTACAGAGCACATCTTGCAGGCCATTGACGTTGGTATCACACTTGCACAACACACACTGAGTTGGACAAACAACTCTTAGGTAAGACTCATGGCAGGGAATGTTTTAGCATATCAAGTATACAACTGAAGACAAAAGGCAAATTTCCCTGACTTTGGCTTTTACTGTAGCAGGAGAGGTAACAAACATTATGCATGCAAAAATACATAAACTAATGTGCTTATATTAATAAATACATGTCAGTGAGTAAATTTATCATAAAAGGTCTTCAATGACATATGAAATGGTCAGAACAAGGTAACATGGATGGGAGGACATGGGGGGAAAATGACTTATTGAATTTTTAAAGTAAATGTTCAGACACCAGCACAAAGATGATATTGAACAAATATCTGAAGAAATTAAGAGTTATCCAACCAGATAGCTTGAAGATACACACCTATGACAGAATTCATATCCCCCTTCATTCAGCAACTATCTTGATAAAGGTTTGTGTGTCTGGCATGAGGTGGCTGGGTACTGTTTTCATTTTCTGTTGAGCCATCATTAAATACTTGAAGGTGGTAAAGAATTTACAACATTTAAAAAAACTTTGTTTTTTTAATTTTAGTGTGTGTGTGTGTGTGTGTGTGTGTGTGTGTGTGTGGTGTTTCAGAGGGCACTGTATGTCTATTTAGAAGCCCAAGAGTGATTTTGGGAATCATCCTGGATTGCTGCTACCTCCCTTTTGCTTCACTGTGAGATTTCTCAGGCTCTGCCCACCAAGACTGAAAGTGCAGGCCACCACTTTATGTAGTACCTGGTATCCAAACTCAAGACCTTCTATTTGTGAGGCAGAGTCTCAACTTCTTAGTCATCTCTGGAGTTTATAAATATGATGTGCCCCTAATTCTCTTCTACTTTTGCTCAGTTCCTATTCAGCTTAACCCACTTCCTTCTGCCTTTTCTTATTTTTTTACCTCACATATTTTATTCCTTATTTCTTCCTCCTCACTAACTGGTTTAAGTAATCAATCTTACCTTTATGATGGAAAAAAAAACTCAGATGTCACCAAAATAGCATCAGGAAGAGAGATAAGACAAACTCCCTTAATTACTGAGAAGGTGTATTGCAATCATGGAAAAGTGTTTGCTTAAAGCACAGGACCAACTAGAGTGGTCATGGAACAGGGGTGCCAAGGGACAAAGTAGGAAAAGATAAACACTTGTAAGTAATAAAAACTTGTAAGTAGTTCTTAATATTAGCTGTGTCAAAAAAGTCAAAAAATTAGTATGTGAAGCAATTTTAGATTTCTTAGCATCTTCTCCTTGACAGAATATAAGTTTAGCATATTGAGTAATTATTCCTGTACTCCTACTTTACTCTTTCTTCCTTTTCTCCCTACCCTTCTTCCTCTACCTCTCCCCCATTTCCCTCCCTTCATCAATCCATCCCAATCCCTCCCACCTTCCTGTTTGTCTGCTTCTAGGGATAATTACTCAATATGCTTGTACAACAAAGAAAAATATAAAAAATATAAGAATAAAAAGAGTAAGGAGAAATAGCTCAGGGGTTAAGCCTCTACCTCACAAACACAATGTCCTGAATTCTGAACCCAGATCCTATATAAAAAAAATACCAGGCAGAAATAAAGGCAGCTTATACTTCTGGCTTTAGAAGGCAGCGCGTGGGAAATCCCACAGTGAAGCAAAGAGGAGATAGTACAACCTAGGATGATCTCCTACTTCACACTTGGGCCTCTGTCGGAAGACAGGGTGTCCTCTGACATACATGTAGATGCAAATGCACACACATATGCATTCACACAAAAATAAACACATGGAATTTTAAAAATTCCAAAAAGGATAAAAAGAATTTAATGAGTTTGGTTCACTATGATAAGGTAAAATCAGCAAATTATTACAATGTATAGTTTATTATCAAAGAATCATTTAATAGCTTCTTGGGGAATCCTTTTTATATCTCCTTTAGACTGAAACAGAAGAGAACCACAAGCGTAAGGCAGGGAACTGCTTAGTGAACCAGGCAGTGACAGGAATAAGTCACACAAGATAAACAAGCACACTGTCAGTGTTTCACATATGAATCAAGTCCAATTTTTGAGCTAACGTTATAACAACTATTCCAAACTTTAAAAAGAGATATAATTCAGTCTTATGAAAAATTATGTTATTTATCACACTTGTCTTTCAATAACTCTGTAAAAGCAGGCACATAGATATAATAATAAGTTTAAATATGAAAAGATTCAGCAAATAGGATGGCCTGAATTCCAAAAAGCAAAATATATTGTTATTATTAAAACCAAATCTATATTGAACAAGAATTTCTTTTTTTGGAGGGTGGGGGTTCAAAGTTGGTTTATAAGTAGGAAGACAGTTAGTAACTATGATTCCCTGGAATAAATGCACAATGTCATACAAAAAACAAAAGATATTGAAGTAATTGAAAATAATTACTGAAATACTATCAAATATTATCATGTATACCATGTACATCAAGGGCAACACTGAAAATGATTTGAAAATTTAAGTGATGCATTGCTTAAATAATACTTTTTATTCCAAACTTAAAATTTATTGATTTGACTGTAAGAAAATAGAGGTCAGTCAAAACTGAAGGTTTTAGTTATTGTTTTCACCATAAAGGTGGCCTTTTACTATTACTCTAGTCATAGCAATAACTTCTTAGAACTCTTAATGAGTCAGTGAACATTAACTCCTTATAGCTGCACAAAACTTTTGGCAGGGAATGTTATAGCCTCAGAGGACTTAGTTAACCATTTTACCAACATGTAAAATGCAGCACAAAGTAGGCCAAGTCCCAGAACGGGAATTCAACCTAAATTCCTGATAACCAGCTTCCAAACTAGTCAGAAGAATCTAGTAGACTTTGGCAGTAATTCCTCTGCTCAGTCAAAACTATTGCCAGGTGGATAAGTTTATGAGCAGATTGTAAAATGTGGTATTGGCTGGACAGCTGATCCAGTCACAGTGCAAACCATAAAAGTGAAAAACGAGGAAAGATTCATGAAAATGTCCAGTAAACTAATGAAGCAAACATTTCTCTTTTTTTCAAGTTCAGAAGAAAAGAAACAAGCCTGTAAAATAATATGTATAAAGCAACCATCATCATCTAAAAAGAGACAGATAAGTGGAAGTTAACTAGCAGAGGGATCATTATTTATGATTACAGTAATTAGTTTAAAGGGACCATCAACAGCTCTTACATTTTTTAAGCAAGGAATTAGCTTGAAAAATATTTGATGTGCAAATCAAGGAAATTGCCCTCCTGTATACATTATTAGATTTTTCTCTCTCTCTTCTCTCTCTCTTTCTCTCTCTCTTTCCTCTTCTCTGCCCTATCTGACTTAGGAGTGTGTGTGTGTATGTGTGTGTGTGTGTGTGTGTGTGTGTGTGTGTGTGTTTATGTTGGATAGCTGGCATGCTAGACAAAAATAGAGGTAGGAAAAAAAAACATTGACTGAAAACCTTGTTTTAGACTGAGTCTCTTCTGGAGGTAAGCCAATAACCTTCTGGAGATTCTTAAGTCTCTATTTGACATTTCCCTTAAAGGCTGAAAGAATAAAAGACACTTAGGTCATCCTTCCTGGTATTTGTATGTGACTGGGGTCTAGGGATCGAAACTGAGGTCACAGTTGCATGGTAAGCTCTGTATCTGGTGAGCTATCTTCACAATCCATATTTATTGCCTTTGAGATAAACTATTTATCTATTGTATATTGTAAATATATAACCAATTTACCTTCATTTTCTCAATTGTTCATGTTCATTCCTATATATATATGTATATATATATACATATATATACCATAATGTTGAGTGGAACATATTGTACATGCCAATCTTATCCTTTAGGTGTCCATCGTAAATCATGGTGATGTCCTATTGAGTTATAGAAGACATTGCAACAAGGATGTTTACATCATCCTCACTTTCAACTTTACTATAAAAAAATTTTAGTTTCTGCTCAGTATACCATACTTGCAATTAAAAGAACTTGACTTGATTTTATGAAGAGTGGACTGCATCAATGACAAAAAAGTAGAGTTCAATGATATTGGATATAATTATGGCTAAGGAACTATTCACGATTTCCAGATAATTTAAAGATGGAAAAAGATAATATATATATTTTTATTTTCTCGAAAGATAAAATTATATAGAGTTTTTCATTGCAGCATGTGAAGCATTTAGCTTAACTTCGAGTAAAATTTCCAATTTTTAACTATGGGTGTCTAATTAAGATTGAAGTATTTAATGAAACAAGATAATCTATCTGAAACGCACAATGTCTGTGAAATCTTTGAACCTCTCATTGACTCCCTGGTTTTTGTGAGACAAGCACTATTTTCGGCCTGACTTTAGGGTGATGCTACAGTACAATGATGATGCAAGCCCCAGGAGGTGGCATTCTAATTGCAAAATTAATGTGACAAAAATCAACTTCTGTAACTGTAAACTTCAAAAAGTAATGTCAACAAATGTTTCAGACTACAGAATCAAACCACAGGGGTTATAGCAGCCTCCATCTCTGACAATGTACAAAGGTGCGTGAAGCACTTTGAAGGACATTTTGCACAAAGCTTTTAAATGTCAAGCCAGCATAGTTTGAACAAAAGATGTACAAATCTGATTTTGAATACTAAAAATAAAAGAACACATAGCAGGGTTGGAGAGATGACTCAGGAGATAAAGCACTGGCCAAGCAAGCATGGGGACAAGAGTTCAGATTCCCACATCCCATGTAAAAGCAGGCAGGATACCTGCCACTTATATTACGAGCACTTAGGAGGCAAAGACAGTGGCTCCTCAGGGCAAGCTGGGGAGCTCGTCCAGTTTATCAGTCCAGTGTATCAATTTAAGAACCATGCCTTAACCAACACTAGGACCTAATTTAACTGGCCATATCATAGCCGCAGGACTGCTGAGAGGGAAAATTCTCACTTGCCAGAACCACGTGATTCGCCAAGTATACAGAAGAATGCCAACTTCCCTAATCTAGTCCCTCCATCCTATTCACCCACCCAGAAATAGTCTCACCCATCTAATTGCCAATCAATTACACACTCTTTTGCAGGTTCGCTCAGGCTTGCTCAGGCTTACCTCAAATACCAATTCTTTATGAATGTCCCCAGAGCCCAAACCATCAACTGTCAAGTTGACACCAGTACATAAGACACATACATACTAAAATGCATAAAAACATATGAGAGAGAGAGAGAGAAGAGAGAGAAAGAGAGAACATATTAGATCTTCAATCAATTTGCTGAAGAATTAATGAAGGAAAAGGTGCCATATATCATGGAATTCATATTTTCTTCAGGTACGATAGCTACACCAAGGACTTTTTCCTGTAGAAGTCACCCAGTCTAAAAATTACAAAGAACATCATCATTATGATTTCAAGTAACACCAAATAATCAAATGAAGTGTAACTATTTTATTATGGAAAAAGAAAAAAATTACAACCATGTTTTATTGTTGCCTCAACCTAAATAATGTATATGTTTTAACCGTATTCTCTTAATTGGATTTTGGGATAAAATTATAATGGTCCTTTATAATATTATATAATAAACATCATTTATAATTGCAATAAGTAATAATGGGACATGAAGAATTCTAGAGGCTTTATGCTTGTTTGGTTTGTTTTTCCCTGAAATGATCAGAAAATTGAGGCTACTCTTGATTTTCCATATAATTTCAAATGGTCAAAATAAATAAATTGGTTTAAAAAATTGAGACTGGAGAGGTGAGACAGAAAGAAATTACTGGGAAAAAAAGCATTAGCTCAATTATGTTTACTTAGTGCAAAAGTTAGGAAAAAAATGTAAGAAACCCCATCTTGTAAGGAAAGTTTACACAAAAATGAGCTAGACTTTTAGGATCATCATAATAGTATCATACCTTGATTATTAAAAGATAAAAAATTCCCAAAAAGGGATAAAATAATTGAACAAAAACACACAAATGTGTGTGAATTCAGAAAAATAATCTGGATGTTACAACACACTCACAGTAAGTAAGTGAGGATTTGCTACCAACCAATGCCAATGAACCCATGGCATTTTTCTCTAGAACCAGTTTGATAATTTGCCCCAGTCTAAGGAGGACATTGTTGCATAAACTGAAACATCCTATCTTTTTTTTTATTATTTATTCAATTGTGTGTGTGCATGTGTACACATGTGTACGTATGTATGTATGTATGTGTGTGCAGAACCACGGACGAATTTGGGAAGCACCATGGACGCCTCTACCTCCTCCTTGTTTACTCTTCCCTGGGATTCACAGGCTCCGCCCTACCAGGACCAGAAGCGCAGGTCGCCCCCGCTTCTGCTCTGCCTCTATACGTGGGGTATAGGATCCGAACTCAGGACCTTCCGCCTGTAAGGCAGAGGTTTAACTCCTGAGCCACCTGAGCCACCTCTCCAGCCCCCGAAACATCCTATCCTTGAGGAAACTTTAGTAAGTAAACAGGTCGTTAGGCTCAGGAAGTTCCTGAAAACTAACAAGCTTGGGGGTGAGGCTTCCTCCAGGATGTGGAAAACAGGAAGAAATGTCTCTCCTACCACCCAAGCAGATTAAAAAAATAATGATTAAAAAGGGATTGCTGAACAACTGCAGTCAGTGTGGAACAGGTCAGTCGAATACTCTGGAAGGAGACTCTAAGACAGTTTAAGGCAGTTTGAAGACGAGACTGGGACTGTAGTATGGAATGGTGAACAGGCTAGGTAAAAAGCTGGGCAGAGAGAGGCCACAGAATAGCCCACCAGTCAGAGAAAACCAACGACAGCTCAGAAGCCCAGAGGAGACTCTCCTCGTAAGTCATACAGGAAGGAATACAGGAAGGAATTCCAGGGATTCTGAGTCTCACTCTTGCTAAGGTAGGGGTATGAGGGCTTCCTGATGTACCTGCCTCTACATTATTCTTGCTCCTTTAACTCTCACAGCCCTGTAAGTAACCCCATATTTTTCAGGTTATATAGTTATTTTAGTGTATTGCAAAATTCCTCTCTGGGATAGACAGATTATATAATTATTTTAGTCTGTCGTGAAATTTCTCTCTGGGATAGACAGATGATTGTATGGTCTCTTTTCAGGAAAAGTGTTCAAACAACATGACTCTTCACACCTACATCTGGAAGGGCTGTAACTTGCAGGATACATGAAACTACTTGGGAGGAAAGAGAAACCAGAGGCTAGGTTTGCCTTAGGCCCATGTCAACAGATTGGAACAATAAAGCAAACCTGAATTTTCACTGTACACATGAAAGAAGCAAAGTAATTTCTATCAATTATAATTTAAAACTCTCCTACCAAAGAAAGTAACAATATTTTTTGTATTATTGACGATCACAAAAATACCAAAGTCATTCATAACATATAAAGTCTAGAGAGGAAATTAGTGAAGTTCATCTATCAGAGTGTCATGTGCTATGTGTCCCTCATCTTTTTAAAGTGAAAATCAATGTCTTACTTTATAAAAACTTCAAACAACTCAACAACCACAACATTCATAAAACAGGACTCAGCTACTAGGGAGTAAGAAAAAAAAAAGTAGCAGACCTCAACAGCAGATAGTAAAATTAACATTTAAGTAGCTCTTACCTTTCATCTCGATCTCCATAGTGTATTTTTTCCCCTGGAAAAGCTATGATTTAGTTTAGAAAAATGCAGAATCATGTAAAACACCTGGAATATGGATTATGGGACAAGAAATATTGGCTTATTATCCCTTGTGGAGCCTAACTATGAAAAATTTAATAGATAGACCTATTTGGTAGTTTTTAATCTCCAGAGCACCTCAAGCTATGCTATGGAAACATAGTCTTGGTCATTTATATTACAAAGCACACCTGGTGATGAAAGCAAACACATTCTCTTTTGCATTGAGAGTTCTTTTTTCTTTAATCACACTTTTCATCAAATAACTGTACACACATGTGTGCTGGTGTGTGTGTGTGCGTGTGTGTCTGTGAACATGTTGATTAGGAATTAGCTTTGATATCCTGATGATGAATATTAGTGTATTTCTATTGTACTTACCAAAATGCAACCCTTTATAAGTCCAACAGATAATTTGATCTCAATTCTGAAATTATGTATTACAGAATAATTCAGAGAAAATTAGTATCTCATTTATAATGCTCTTGGAAATACACAAGACTGATGATTTTTAAAAGTAAAAAAAAAATTTAGGATTCAGCGTTTTCCTATCTAGGAACTTTAAAATGAAAGCTTTAATATTTATTATTTGTCATAAATGATGAATGTCAAAAATGTTTACAAGTAAAAGAGTTAAATTTTAACAGCAAATTTTACATTGAAAGCTTATTATTTCTGACAAAAATTTAACATTTAAAGTATGGAGAAAAGAAAGATTGGATAATATAATAATTTATCAACAAATGTGCAAAACAAATGCGTAAACTCACATTATCATTGCTATATTATTATGAATTCATTTAATTTTTAAAAATTTAAATTGAGTTTCAGGGACGGTATCTGCATATTAAAATTATAGAAAACTCCATGTAATTTAAAATATACTAAAACACTCTACATTTTAAGTGATCTGTCTTTTAAATTTGGCACATTGTACCAAAGCGCTACTATCATTAATAACACTCAAAATATATAATGGGCCACTACAAATTCCAATTAAAAATAGAAGTTCTTAAAATATTTGAGTATTTATAGTCTATAAAGATTTTCAGCGACATTTTTATTAATTTGACACAGATACGCCTTCATTTCTAATGTTACAAACCTGAATCATTTTAAATGCAATTAAAAGTGGTTATGAGAGAGTGTGGACTTCCTTGTGAAGTAGGAAATCACTCTTGTGATTAACATGCAAACGAGCTCATGCTGGCAGAATAGATTGGGGTTTTAAAACCCCAATTACTTTTGTATGATTATCTATTTACCAGTACACAGTCTATTTTCATTTTTCATCTAATACAAAATCGGCTTGCTTACATTTTTAGCACAGCAATTAATATTTACAATAATTATGACATCAAGCACTGCTGAGAACTCGAAGTAAATCATTTACCCTAGTCTCTTCTCTTTACATATTAATATCATTTAATAATTTCAGTTGTATATGAAGGTTGCCTTTATGCAAAAATCAAAATGAGATGAACATGTTCTTTTATTTAAATTTGGTTGTAATCTATATTTTAAGTACTACAAATATGACTAGTATACAAAATTGAAAATTTTCAGTTTGATTAGAATAGTATGTAAAGACAACTTAACTGCTCATAGTACCAAACAAAAAAAAGAGAGAGAACAATAAACTGTGTTTCATGAGTCTTTTCTTTGTAAAAGTAATAGCATACAATTCTAAACTTTCACTACCATGCTTTGATTCTTACCTGCTACATACTGCTCACATACACATTTTTCCAGACTTCTAAAGAAAATTATAATGCATTAATGACAGGAGCCATGGTAATGGAAAAAAGGTCACCCTGTCTTGAACACCTTCTGTTTTAAACCATTATATATAAAGACATTCGAGAAAGCAAAGAATTAAAAGCCAGCCTTTGTGCAACCCATTACTGAAATATTATAGAATAATCTATATCAAATGTAGAGGAATAGCAGATTCTTTTGGATCTAAATTAACTGCAGCCATAGAAACGCTTTTATGCTTATTATGTATCTGCATGTTGATTCAATTATTAAAGGAACACCTGACAGCATCAGACTTATTTAATTGAATTAATTAAACGGGATGAATAATCACTGAATTCTTTTTGTCCTGAAAAGTAACAGTGGCATTTAGAAATGGCAAGTGGCTTGCACAGTGAAACACGGGGAATATAGAAATCTCCCGTTCCAGTGCTCTGGGTTTCCTCTTTCATTCCACATTAAGACAAATGAACAGACCTTATAGGGAATGCTGCTGTGCTGAACAGTACAGATTTATGATTACGTTTTGTCAATATAATGTGAAGCAATTTTTCAACAATCTCCTTGGGATCATAACTGAAATTTTTCTCAAACGTGAAAAGTATTATGCAAACTGTCACTTTTTCAGAAGGAGTAATATACCATGGAAGCATCCTTGAGGCTGTAGAGTATGACAAATTCTTGTTTCTGAGTGATTACTCAATTTGTTTATATATTATTTTCATAACTATTCAAAGACAAAGTCGAAAACAATCTATTACACAAAATAACTGAGAAGTACTTTCACCCTCAGAAGTGCTCCTGTCTTAGGAGTATCTGCCTCCTTCATGATCACGTTTGAAGCTTAACATATGAAGTTGTGAATTTTTGACATTTCTGTAAGCAGAATCATTGTAATTTGTTAATGTTACTTTAAAACAATGATAATTGCAAAACTGTATATGTATATAGTTTTGTGCACTGAATAAAAAATAGAATAAAAATTTTCTTCTTGACACATCAAAATAATACAAACTAAAAATATTTTAAAATTTTTGTTAAAGTACCTACTTCTTGCATTTCCAATTTTTGACCATTTGATTCTTTCAAGGGAATTTTGTACATGGCTACACTCGAGACACCAGAAAGACCCATTAGAATATGCTGCTGTCAGCTCTTTATGAATGCCATTTGTGACATCCTTACGTTTGTCATACCTTTAAACACACACCTCTTTCAAAGATTATATGCCAACATGTAGCATAGTGCATTTTAGCCAATTCTTTTTTGTTTCCGTTGTGAATGTAGTAATTGGATCTCCATTCTTAGGTACTAATCTGTCAACAACATTTTCAGCGAACCTATTGTTTCAGAGATTGTTTACCATAATAAACTAGGACATTTGAAATCATACACCATTTAACATACTCATCAGTCCTCAGATTAATGAACCCTTTAAATATTCGGTTGACAATACTATAATTTTGTTCACTTTAAAATTAAGTCTGATCCCTATGGCCATTGACCCATATACTTTCCTTAAGTTAACCTTATTTAATATTGCCTATGCGTTCTTCGAAACTGTTTCTGGATAAACAGTCAGAATTTTCACAAATAACTCTCATGAGAGCTATGGAATTATTTCTTCAAAAGCAAAAGTAAATATAAAATACAATTATCGATTTTAAAAACTAATTCATAAAGCAACAAGAGCAATTAATTAAACTGCTTTCTCTCAGACTAAAATGTTGTACATTCTAGATAAATTATTTCTTTGTGATTATAAATTATAGACAAAATGGATATTCAAACTCTCACAACATACTGTGTAAAAAAAATCTGTGAATCCATATTAGTACCCATATTAATAACTATAGTGGTGAGATTTTTATTTTATGTAAATTATACAAAATACATTGGCATTGTACCCCATTTTCAATACTGGTTTATTACAGCTTTATTTCATAATATTGGATGTGGAAATGGAAACACTGCCATCATGTGATACTTTCCAGGGTACTTCACTTATTATATTCTCAATGTCTGAGCATAAAGCTACCATACACGCAGAAGAATCAGAGAAATAGTGTCAGTATAATTTTTAACAATGTACTCTGCAGCCACATGCAGTATTCAGATCTTAGCATCAAATAATTTTCATACTTCAAAGGTAAGCAATATAAATATGAAAACAGTGCCCATATTTTATATATATATACATATATGAACACACAAACACACTTAGTTACTTTTTACTCATAAGTCCTATGTGAACACAACCATTTCTTAGTGTTAAAAATATAGTCTCATGTTACTAATGAAGTTATGAGGTTTTTAAGTAGACAATATCAGTAGTTTAAGTGGGCAAAACAAAAAAACCCCAGCAATTTGCCATACAAATATCACCTTCAACTAACTAAATGAACTGTTAGGATGCAATTAGTTTCTTCTTTCTCCCCTGCATGTTCCCACCCAGTTTAAGAGCCTACACTGGTTTATCATAAACATAAGAAACAAGCAGATATAACTAAATGCTAGACTTGGAAAATATTGTTTCCAAAATTTAAAACTTAGTTTTAAATAGGGCATTGAAGTGAAAAACTCATTTAAAAAATTCAAAAAACAAAACTCGAACTATGAAGATCCCTGATAATTTTCTAACAATTCAGTCTTAGGCAACCACTTAATTGAAATGTATTATGTAAGTACTGTGTGAATTTAAGGAATACTTCCATTCTTTTCAGTCTTAAAAATATAAATGTACATTTTTTTCAGGATAGATGTATATTTTTCAATGCATCATTAACAAATAGTGTTACTGAAAATCTAACAATTTTGTAATAGTAATGAATCAATTTTATGTATTCTAGTGATTCATGAGTCATCTTACCCACTTTTTTTTTGCAAAATGTCCAGTGTTTCACTTAAAAAATTCAATGAAAGTAAGGAATTATCAAAATAATCCATACCACACTAAGATTTCAAAACGTGGTTGACTTCAAAATTCATATTTTCTAAAATTAAATTAAAATTTGAACAAATGTTGATATGATTTATATTTTCTCTTCTGAGTGAAGGGCTTTGGGATTTCCTAAAAGTTTTGTTATTTTTATTCCTTTCTAAGTAACCTCAGATATGAACTGACTGGAAAGATTTTACATTTAGACATATTTCTTTCTAATTTTCTGAGTAGATAATATCTATGTTTTGTCATGAACATGGTTTATAGATTATCTGTTCCCTGTTCAGCAGGAACCTGCCTTTTGAAATACATCTTCCAAAATTTCTTCAGCTCTTTATTACTGCACTTAACCAATCTTTTAATGGTTCCTCAGAGCAACAAGGGACAAAAGACTTTATTGGTTATCACAAAGCTAACATTATCTATGTTTTATAATATGATTTCCTATTGATATTTCTACTTTTTCAACCAGTATCTCTATATCAAAATTCATCCTATGGTTGTAGAGATGGTTCGGTGTCTAAAGTCTTGCTAGAAAAAGGACTTGATTTTCCATTTTCAGGTCCGAAATAAATGTACCACGTGGATATGGCTCCAGCCAATAGTTCTGGCCCTGGAAAGTGGAGCCTAGGAAAACCGCAGAGCGAAGCAATAGGAAGGTAGAGCAAATCTGCAATTGTTCCTGAAAGCAACTTGGGCATCCAGTCAACACACTCGAGCGCTCTCTTGTACATACACACTCACAGCCACCCACTTACACACACACACACACACACACATCCATACACACACTCATCCTGGCTGATAATTCATAAACCAAAAATAGTTTTGTTGATGTATAAAATGGGGCAACAAATGTCTTCATTCCAACCCAAATTTACTGGTACGATTTGGTATGAGTATTATATTTTTTTTAGACAGTAGTGGTGCTGAGGAAAAAAAGTAGCTTCAGTGTCAAACAAAAACTGCTAAAAATGTTATTGATTTCTGGGTCAGCGATTTCTAACTTATTTTCATATACTGAAATAAACTGATAAAATTGGTTCATCAAGTCTAAAGTTCTATTGCATATCGTTTGACTTTAAAGTATCAAAGCAGCACCCAACCTTATGAAATTTTGGTGCATTCCTTACAAATGCAGCAATTCATTACACTTTGAACAGTCTGTTCCATAGTTTTAAATCTATTAGTGATGAAAAAAAATAAATCTCTTAGGTGAAGGGGATTCATTTTAATGCATAACTTTTTCTAGTAAATTAAATTATTGTACAATAAAAATTACATGTGTATGCATTTAGGTTTCATTAACAATCCTTACTTGTAATAGCACTCACCCATCCCAACTGCAGCACTTACAAGACTACAGACAGAGGCACACAGTAAACAAATTGGATGGTTTCACAAATTGTTAATTTAGTGGGTAACTGCCATTCTACTAGTTAATACACTCTTGTCATTTGCTCTCTATATGATATGAGACCGTTGAAAAGGTCAGAAAAAGGTTTGATGAATTTATCCTAGTTAAAAATATTTGACATTTTATATAAAAACAATGTGATTCCTTGGAGAAATTGAACAAAGCCTTCCTCATCCAAGTGGGATGTGACACATTTTCTTCAACAGCTAATCCAATGATCAGTACACATATTTCTTGGCAGAAGAATGAAGAATAATGAATTTTCTCTATCAGCTTTCCCATACATACTCTTCTTTCTTTTAATATTATGTATTCATATTGAAAAATCTTTTTTTATAACTATGATCTGTTTTCCCATTCAGTTATTATTACTATCATTTTATTCCAAAATAATTTTTAGTGAGGAAATTGAAAAAAAAATTTCTGGGGCTGGAGAGATGGCACGGAGGGTTAAAAATCTATCTCCCAAGCAGAAAGTCCAGAGTTCGGATCCCAGGTCCCAATTAAAAAGCGCCAGGCAGAAAGGGCAGTGGCCTGAACATCTGACCCTGGTGGACGGAGCCTGGGAAATCCCAGAGTGAAGGAAGGAGGAGGTAAAAGCGATCAAGGATAATTCCTGAAGTCACCCTTGGTCCTCCACAGGGACACACAGTGCCCTCTGATACACACACACAAACACACACACACAAACACACACACACACACGCATGCAAAATAAATAAAATAATATAAATCTTCTGATAAGAATTGATCAGAAGTTTAGTTAATGTAAATATTTTTTATTAATTGTGACACTAAATCATAATCAAAATGTACATTTGCATAACTTATTAGGCATTTTTATCTATGAGATGCATTCTTTCCATTTATTAGTCATGCTACAATAAGATTATACCTTGCATAAGTAGATAACTATAATTACTTCAATAATAAAATATATTTTAATAAATACGTGATAAACTTCATTGCAGAATTTAGTAAGTTTATTAGATAGACTTTATTGGAAGAATGAGTGCAAAGTCATGTCTAATTCAATAAGGAATTATGAAATTCTTTAAAAAATCTTAATTTTTGTCAGATTACTGTAACTCACATATTATCAGTAAATGACAGAGGTTGAGATTGACAAAAATGATAATTCTTAAATTTACAAGTTCCCATTTCTTTCTTGAGGGGAGGAATATTTGCTGGGGACTGAATCCAGTAACTTACTCATGATAAATACACATTCTATTAACACACTTTCATGTCTGAAAGGACTACACATCAGAAGTAAACACTATGTGTTTAGGAGACACTTATAAAATTGGAAAGTAACTTAAAAACTTTGAACACTTTTAATTTTTATCCAATGTAAATTTTTAATGTGTGCCAAGTCACTCTTTAAACAACAGAATTATTTTACTATCCAGAATTTATCACATAATTTTTCTGCATATATAAGTTACTTCAATCTGTCCTTAATAATTATGTAATTATCTTGGAGATTCATCTTTGTCCAGTGAAGCATTTAAGTCACAATCATGAAAATGGCAATTTCAAGGAACCCTTTAATATATGAGATCAGTCTCCTAGTGGACTGCAGCTGTCTTAAAAAATATTTCAAGTATTTTTCTCCTATAGCATACTACCTATAGGTCACTAATCAAATTATATCAAAATATTAAATAATTGGGAATACAGTGAAGTTTTTGACTTCCATAGGTTCTAAAACTTTAAAGTGTAGTTAAAAATTTTCATTTTGCTTTCAATCTTTTTTTTAAGTTTTATGTGAAGAAATGCCTCTTTAAGTCTCACTTTACATGTATATCTCTAGAGAAAGATATTGCTAAAATATAAGCTATGATATTCCTTTTATTAATTTAAAAAGCCCTGAGTTGCACATATACAGTTATATCATTTATGTGCAAACACAGAGACACATCACCCACAAACACACAAACACGAACATACATATACAAACACAATACATCACAGACATACAAAACACATATTGCACACTTACAAATACATCCTCTTAGTCACATACTCTCACACACCAGCACTCTATGCATATATCCTTACCGCACACACATGATAAGAAACTCTCATACACAAATGATACATGCCAAACATACAATATTCATATCCAATGTTCACATTAACACTAATAAACATACTGCATGCTCATTATACACCAACACACATCATGTATAAAACACACCATACACAAGCAAACAGACACAAACTATCACAGACAAACACAAGCATTATCCCTCACACAGATATGATCACAACACACTTTCTTTCACACACATAATCTTATTTCTTAAGAAGCCATCTAATTTTTTTGCAAGGTAATGCATATTATATATTATAATAAATACTTTAAAATGGCAGGTAAATCCTATTCTATGTTGGTAGATATTCAGAGTGGTTTCATTTTATTGTTCAGGCAAGGTATGGTAAACCAAAATCTATATTGGTATGTGATTTTTATGATCCTGGGGACAGAAAATATGAACAGAAATGAAGTTTATTATGTAAAGCATACATCATTATATATAATAAAAACTAATGTACACAACTTTTCTTAATGTAGATTTGGGAATTTATGATTAGTTGACATTCTATAGTTACTTATTTATGTGTTTATGGTTCACATATATCTGTCTAGGATATTTTTATTGTTTTGCCAATACATCTAGCAACATCACACACTCTCTCTCTCTCTCTCTCACACACACACTAACACATTCACAAAGATTTATGAGTATGTGTATCCTTCAGTTACAAATTTTTTCTCATACACACACATGTGCGTACACACACACACGCACACACATATACTTCAATTATAAATTCTTTCCTTGTCTAAAACAGATGTCATGAATCAGAAAATCAAAATTAATAAGAAAATGTAAGGTGCTAAAAAGTATGAAAATGCACCTATCTTAGATTAATTTACATCTCATATTTTAATATTAGTATTTTATAGTGTATTACTGTTATATAAAGATGTTTATTCAGGTAGTAGAAAAAACATATCAGTAGATTTGAATTGTGACAAGAACCACACATTGCGATTAATTAAACATGTTGAAATCAGGCTAAAACTGAAAAACATATAAAACAATCTAAAAGAAAAATTTAAGAAATTTTTTTGAAAATTAAATTCAAATAAGAAAAGTCAGGGCAAATATCACAATTGTATATTTACATAAAGTCAGATTTCCATGTTCATGAAATATGATTTGCCAGATGACTATAAATTTTATTATGTGTGATACTGATTACATTTGTCCATCATCACAGGGAGTAAAGTGATATGTAATTTATTTTTCCATATAATTAAAGCCAAACACCATTCCATCAACCAAAACGTAGAGCAAAAATGTAATGTCCTTATTCAGTAGGAATGTTTACATGAAACAGAAGTCTATGATTTCAAAAGAGTGAACTTACATTCTGGTATTTCCTCCTGAAGTAACACAAAAAAGCCTGTCTGTTATGGTCATTGCTATACTGAACTTCAATGTAAAGAGTGATTCTGCAAACCTTGATATATAGGGCCATTCCACACAAACTGCTGATCACAAAGAATAACACTTAATTACCTGGTACGATATACCATCAAGGGATTTCACTGTTGCTGTGTTTTCACATTCTTATTGATAAATTTTGTTCTTTATCAAATCCATATGTGTGTGTGTGTGTGTGTGTGTGTGTGTGTGTGTGTGTGTTATTCGTCTCATATTCTTGTCCTTTTGTTTTGTGTGTGTACCACTGGACCTTCTAAGTAATCATGGGGTTCGAATGAGCTCTTGGTTCTACTAGGCTCCTATGTAGGAACAGAACTGGATGTTTTTGCCCCCACCCCCATATATTGTCCATTGGTCATCCAGTTCTTCATAGGACCCACAGATTTCTTCTTAGCTCATTGCTAACAATTGGCCATTTAGGTCCCCTGCAGGCTTAGTATCAATAACCATCTCAGTTATGGGTTCATTATTGCCATGGCTGTGTGTTTTAGGAGGATGGCATTTCACAATGCTTTGTTCTGTCTTTGCCCCCACTTTTCCATGACTCCCTTTTCCTTTTCATGTCATCTGCATATATCTGACACTTACTCCTCCTCTTTTCTGCTGAGGCTCCTATGCCATTTGGTGCCACAATACCTGCAGTCCTGAATACTCAGTCTCCACTTGTTCTCAGTATCTTGATGCTCTGCATCTACATCTAGACTAGCAAGTTCCTGTGCTTAAGGCTGCAGGTACTGTTTGGACTGAGTACTCCAAAACATCAAAACAAGTACACCAAACATTATCTGTTTCAAAAAAAAGCTTCTGAGATGAATTTTGAGAGTTTCACTCATCAATGAGTTAAATGAAAATATATAGAAAACAATTTGGTTTCATGTCCTTTCAGCAAACAATAGGAGGTTCTCAAAGCCTGTGCCTATGACCTCGCTGAGAGTCTTCAGCATGGTTTATGGAGTAGCAGGATTGAATTCTGTTCTGCATAGGATATCTTAAATCCAATTGGAAAACAGCTGGTTACCACTGTAACATTAATCATAACACTGTAACATAAGTTACCACATCTTGCTAGGCTAGTTCTTACTGTAGTTCACAGAAATCATAGCCTGTGTATTATCTTTGCATGTATAAAAGCTAGCCAGCAGAAAGCAATACTTCACTCAGTTCTCCCTTGTTTCCTCCATGTTCTGTCTGAAATGTATGATATTTTCATTACCACCATCTTTCCATCAGGTCCTGTGGTGCAGAGGTGATAACTTGTATTGACTTAGGGGTCTTGGTATCTCACATCTAGTACTGGGAGTTTCAGATTTGTCTTCTGAGAGCTGTATCTCCAGGCAGTGAATGCTTTCCCTTTCTCCCCCACTCTCTCTACTTCTGAGTAGAGTACCCCATTACAACTTTCCATGTCATTGCATTTTAAGTAAGAGAGTGAATCAATGTGAATCAATGAACCGTGTGGCTTTATCTTGCATATTTAGCATTATTTTTCTCTTCCCTACCTCTTGCATACCCTATTCCCTCATTCCATTTCTTAACCCTTCCCTTCATGCTTCCCTATCCTTTTCATTTCATCTGCATTCTCGGACCTGTTCTCCCTTTAAACTCCCCTTCCTCAATCACCACTTTCTGATTTCCTGATATTTTAGAGGTGCTCTAAATCAAGCACACAGACATGTGCCTATAATCTACACAGAGAATATATGACATTTGTCTTTCTGTGTGTGGATTACTTCACTCATAATAATATCTTTTAAGTTCTAACCACTTACCTGAAGCAGGGGTTCCTCCTTACCCACATTCTCATCACCATCGGTTCTTATCTGTGTTCATCATCTTTGCCACTCTGATTTATATAAGATTAAGTCTCAAAATAGGTTTAAAACGCATTTATCAGATGGCTAAGGACATTGAAAAGAAGGAAGAACAGGTTCAAGAAACTCTATGTGTGAATAATCATAATGAAATATAAGCAGGAACGAGAGAATTTCTCTGTGTTTGTGTGAGTAAGTCTTCATTCAATGTTGATTTTAAGTGACTAAAAAAAGACTTCCAATTAAAAAGAGTTACTCTTGCTAGTGTGCCACCATAAATAACACCTGAAGAAGATGAAAATGAAACACAAAACAAATGACCTGTTAGAAAAGGCAGGAAACTGCTGAGAGTCATACTGTACTCTTGAGCAAAAAATCTGGGAAGTATTCATGTATTTAAGGTAAAGTTTAACAAATCGACTTAATATTTTGCTAGACAAGATAATTTTAGTGTTACCTCCTAGTCTCACTCTTTCAATCATATATTAATTTTTCCACTCAACTTATATTTGGAGGTATTACAGTTACTGGAAAATTCCTCAATAACAAAAGAATATAAACAGCCCTTTATAGAGCATGACAATAAAAATCATAATTGCACAAATGTGTAATATCAAATTGTAATTGCAGATGTAAATGAATATGAACAATAAAAAGAGTAATGAGATCAAATATCAAATGTAGTAATCAACTTTTGGATGCCAGAAAGTTTCCAAAAGAATCATCAGTCTCTCAGACAAATAATCACAGGTCATTAGCAAAGAACTTTTGAGGTGTAGGAAAGAAATATCCATTGCTACTTATGTCCCCAATGAGGCACAGCAATGTAGACCCTTGGAAGGACTTCTAATATGCATTGGAAATAAATGTTTTCTCTCTTATCAATAATTTATTACTTAAGTTTCTAAAGACTGGCTAGTATAAAGCTAAAATTCTCAACAATAAACACTGCAATGCTTCTTTAATTCCATCTGAAGCTATGGCTGGTGATTATAGTAATAAAACTTTGGATAGTACTTGAGTACAATTTATTGACCATGCACATCAGAAAAAAATCATTTTTAAACTATGCCTAGTAAAAGACCATGTGAAGGACTGTTTTGCAGTGTGTTCATCTTCAAATTTGGTAACAGCTATTCTTAGATTTCTTGAACTATACCAAAACAATTCATTAGGAAAACATCCCATTAGGGAGAAGGATCATATATATCAGGAATAAATAACAGGTTTTTACATTCCTAATCTTACATTATGAATGTGCATTCTGAAATATTTTCACCAAAGACACTCAATTTTACCACTCATTCTTGTAAACCTGCTTAAACTGATTACATGAGACTAGTGACCATCTATTCTGACAAAGGTCTTATTCCGGCATCTTGATTTATAGACACTTAACTGTGTATTATTGCTATATAATCCATCAAAGCTACGTCATGTTCTTGCTAAAGAGAACAAGTCTTGTACTCTTTACTATCTAATCCTTATCAAAACTCTAGTTGAAGGGATAATATTTATGGAGGATTGCCTAAATGACATACAGCACAATAATATTGGTCCAGTCCTCTGAGTTTTACATTTTTAATCTGCCCAGACCATAGATGAATTCATTCTAATTCTATCTACAATTGCAGTATGCTAGCAGTTCTGGATATTGACATTATTTGACTCCACTTTAGAGTTTTTCTTTGACGTATGCCAACTGTTATCCTAAATAATGGTTTTATGGGCTCCCTACACACATACTGTATTTTATTGTGTTGCTTCATAAAGTCGTGGATAAAATTCATGTAAGTCAAACTGCTGGAGAAAGCTGGAAAGGAATCCTATAGCAACTGTTTGCAAGATAAATTTATAGAAAGCATTTCATTCAAAACTGAGTATGTTGCCTACTTTTACTTAACTGTGGAACAGACTAATGGTAGAAAATAACCCAACCTGACATATGAGCCAACCTCAATAAAACAGACTTGTCCTCTACTACCGGTATGCTCCTCATACTGACTATATTCATTGCTATCATACTTTCATATTGACTGAAAATCTTTCTTAAAAATTGTGTATATAAAACTGTATCATGACTTTAGATAAGCTGCATACACAGATGTGATACTTTGAAAACATTTCTTTAAACACCCAAGAAATTTTATATAGTGAGTATTGATTATTTATTGATATTTGGATTTTATGTCTTTTAGTATATTATAAAACTTATGATGTGACTTAGGGAGCAGGTTTTGTTTATATGCTAAACTATCTTAAAAGTTAAGTTAATCTAATACTATCTTAAGAGGAAAACTAAGTTACTCTAAATAAAATGCATTAGAATTTACACTGGAAGAATTATAATGGCAGAATTAATGGTGTCACATATACCAATGTTGAATATATGTTTTATCTAGTATTTATAAATTATACATAATTCAGAACAACTAGATAATAATAATCTGGAGCACTCCTTAATATAAGATTGACCTCATAAGAGGTGAGACGTCATATACTATGAACCACATTAGTTTTTAAATTATTAATTAAATTTATATTTGCATAATATTGCATAAATGGATCCACAATGTAAAATTAATACCTTGCTGCCCATGTGTTTTGTATCGTATGGCAAAGTTTTTCTTCGAAAAACTGCTAAAGAGAAAAACTAATGTGATTTAAATTTTATAAAGGTTCCAAAGAAATGTGTTGACATGATGGTAAATGATGAACATGCTGAAATGTAAGGAAGCAAATGACTCGCTGACAAAAGGAAGCAGCAACTGACAGGAAATACAAAAGAGAGAGACCTAAAAAACACAACTACAAACTTCCCCAAAATGGTAAAATTCAGCTTGAAAAGTGCAGCTATCTTGCACAAATTAACACAAGTCATTTTCTAGGACAACAAGTAAGGAACCTGCACAAAAGGAAGCTGACAATAAACATGTCCTAGGAATACAAGAGAAGTAAAAACACCTTCCAAAGAAGTATCAAGAATAAAGAAAAAAATTTGAGAGAGGCAGGTTTTATGATGCAAAATTTAAATAGAAAGATTCCAGTGACAGAAGAATCCAACAACAGATTCTGTACATAAAGACTGTGATGGACCCCAATATCCCTTGCTTTGAAGAATCAAGCCTATGACAATTTAGAAAGCATTGATGGACAAATGGATTGACAAAATTTTCAGAGTGAAAAGCATAGAACACCATTTAACTTTTTAAGTGGATAATGTATGGAGGAACTAGAGTCCGACATCGAAATTCTATTTTGCCTCTTGGCAACTACAAGTGGTCTGGTTACTTCTTCCTAACAAAAATTTTAAATCCAAATAAAAATCTTAAAGGGAAGCAAAGTAAGAACTTTTCCGTTACATTTGCTCCTGAGAGGAATGATAGGTAGTCTGGTGGTATTTAAGAGAGTTTAAATAAAACTGACTTATCACAAAGAATATTGAAATTAAGTTCTTTCTGAATGGTCAGTAGAAAAAGAATTATTTCTTCTAAAAATGAGCAATTGAATAAACTGGAAAATTGGAAGTTGTCTCATTTTTGAATGTCACATCTTTGGAGGGACAAATCATTGTAATTCCTGCCCAGAACGGTTGTCTTTGCCTAGTAAGAATGCCTTTCAGCAACCTATTCACTGGATACATTTGTGTCATGTATAAATCCATTATGCATCTCCCTCTCTCTTTTATGCTCAAATAATAGATATAAAATTCATTTCTTTTTCACTTTAAAACGAATGGGTTTCTCTGTGCATAAAAACCAATAGGAAAGATGATTTTACAATGTTTAATAGTATCACAAAGCAATGTACTGCTGTGCTGATTTTGGTCTGAAGCAGATAAACTCAAATTATAGTTTAACCTCTAGTAATAGGAACCATTCCACTTGGAAAATATTTGTTGTAAAATTAAAATAGATAATGGATCATAATTGCATGAGGAGAGGTTCTGATGTGATTACACTCGCTAGGGAGCACCTGGTAGATGGTATAAAATATGTCCTAAAATCCCCCACACCGATATGTTTGATACATAGAAATAAATACCTGATGTGAAAACAAGTTAATTTTGATTAGATATAAAATGTGAAACAACCAAAACTGGTGAATTAGATATCAATCTAACAAAGAATTTATTCCATTAAAAAATTAAAAGATCATTGTTGCTTTGACCACAACCTCCTTTTAATATAAAATTATGATGACATAACCATACCTGGTTTTTATAAACTCACTCATTCATTCTATGTATGTATGTGTGTATCTATGTATGTATCTATGTGTCTATCTATCGGTCTTACCCCATTCTTTGTCTCTTATACACACACATGGCAACATAAATACTATGTTCATGTGAAACATGGTTAATCATATTTATTGAAACTTGAATTCTACCTTCAGGAAGATATTAATTCAAACTTTTTTAACTTTTTTTTTCTTTTAATGTTTTTATTTTTAAATTTGGTTCAGAATTTTTTTAAAAAACAGTAGGTACAGGACTTTCAGTTTTCACACAAGTATGGAAAGTTGGGAAAAATTAATAAGTTACTAAAATTTCTTAATATATGTATACTACCCTGTCTATATCTAGCAGGAAAAAATTAATTATAGTTTTAAAACTGAGGTAACAGAATAAATCAGTTCTCAATGAATTATTTTTAATCTATTAATAAAAATAATTAAATTGGTAATGAAGACTGGGGAGGTAGCTCAGGGATTATTACTCTGCTCTGCAAGCAGAAGGACTAGAGTTCAGATTCCAGATATCACAATAAAAACATTTGGCAGGGCTGGAGAGATGGCTCAGGATTAAGCTGTGCACCACAATCAGAAGGTCAAGATTCCAGGTCCCAGGTAAAAACTCCAGACAGAAATGATGGCCTGCACTCCCAGCCTGGTGGGCAGAGCCTGGGAAATCAGAGAAGCAAGAAGGAATCCAGGATGATTCCCTAAACACCCTTGGTCCTCCACAGGCATACACGTGCCCTCTGATACACACACGTGCACACTGAATGAATGAATAAATAAAGTTAAAAATTTTTTGACTGAAATGATGACAGACTATTATATATCCAGGCCTGGAAAGCAGAGTTTGGGACACCCCAGAGCAAAGAAATAAGGAGGTAGAGAAACCCAGGATTATTTCTGCAGTCACTCTTGGACCTCCATGGACACACAATGTACGCTTTCATATATACATAGAAACCAAGAAAAACATGCACACAGGCATGTTGAAAATAAGTAATGGCAGGATCTTTGAGAAATATTAAGTAAAACAAGAGCAACATCAGTGAAAACACCTGAATCAATGCACATGGACTGAGATTTGTTTTGTGCACATTTCCCTACAACTCCATCACCTTGCTAAAACACAGCAGTAGAGCTGAGGATGCCACATTCCACTGTTTTCCAATGTGTCTGTGGGTACCTCAGGAGAAGCTGCTCCAAGCAGAAGTCTTCCTCAAGAAGGATGGATTACTCTTATCAATATTTTGAGACAGTCCTGTCATATAGCTTAACCTGGACTTTCATTGGTTACCCTCCTCTGTTTTCTCCTGCCTACTGCTGAGACTGTAGATGGTTTTTCAAACTATTTATAATGAGAAAGAAGTTCACTGAAATGTTGCTAGGTAATAATGTTTGCAGAATAGCCAGGCCTTTGTCCATTCCCCTCTACTAATTGTTTCACAGGGGGAAGAACCAGCAAGATTAACCCTTTTGCTGCCCAAATAAAAGGTGAGTAGTCTTGTCTGAAACCTCAAGCAATCATAAGTGTCTTAGCATATTCTTTACAGCACAACTTTAAATCTTACCTTCAATAAACAAATCATTGCCCTGGGTGCTTAGATTCACATAGACGGGAGTCCTTAGTGGACAGCAGGTGCCCCCCTTCCAATTCTGCTCCCTAGACCATTGTCCAACATTATTCCAAGTCTGTAAATAGTCACAGTGTTCTCAAGGTAGGGCATGAAAGGCTATATCTATGCATTGAAAGTTCATATTTGGCATAAGTCTATGAGGATCGTTCAATGTAAACCAAGCATAGTTTGCAATATGTAATAAGTAGGTTCAAAGACTGGTTTATGGTGTAGTGATATCAAAACATATAGAAAGTCAGAGAATGGCTTCTGATAATAAGAATACATCAGTACTTTTTACAACACAGAATGCAATGATTGAATATTCCATAAATATGTTCTAAATGTGGTACTCAAATATCAAATAACCATGTGGCATGGTTTGAAATGTGTCCCCCAAAGTCTCATGTGTTTGGGAAGGTCAGGGAACCTTGAGAGGTGGAGCCTTGCTGGAGGAAGGCAGTCACAAGGGGTGGGTCTTGAGGTGGATTCGTCCCACCCTATCTCCAGGAGAAGTCTGCTTTCACAGTCTGCAGCTCTCAGCTTCCAAGATGTCTGCAGTCATTTAGCCTCCTCCAGCTTTGGCCAACCAGCCCTGCTGCCTCTGCTTTGAAAGAATGTTTCTCCCCTCGGGAACCATAAGCTGAATAAATCTCCCTTTCTCCCTTAAATTGCTTGACTTTGGGTGCTTTCTCACAGTAATAGTTAAAAGTAACTGTTACACCATATAAGTAAAAATAGAGCAAAATAGAACAGGGGAATGGAAAACAATACAAGGTAGAGAGACAATAATTCTAAACTCTTTATTACTGGCAGGATATATTAATGCTATAAGAATACCAAGCTACTAGGGATAAATTCTGTCCAACTCTAATTAGGGAATGCTTTGTAGAAGAGACAATTATTGTTTTCTTTTATGTAGGATTGTAAAGGTTGAAGTTACAAAGGGAAGGTAGAGCTAAAGACAAAGGCTTCTAAAACTACATATGATTGTGCATTCAAGAAATGGCATGGTAACTCAGGATTCAATCAACTGAGTGTGTCATGTTTGAGCACAGGTGTCAACTTGACTCTTGAGGGCTTGAGCTCCAGCACATTTGTGGAGAATTAGTGGTTGAGTTAGGCCCAGAGCATATCTGCAGGAGACTGTATAGCCTACGTTAGGGCAAAGCCTATGGAAGGTGGGATTAGGCCCTGGAATAAAATACAGACAGCTGGTTGAGAGAGTCAGCATCCTTTTGTACACTTGACCAGACACTCTAGTCTTGCAAGAAAAGATCGTCCCTCTCTCAGCCATCATGTGGTGATGGTGTGGCCAGTTCTCTCAGCCCTGATGTTGGTGCGCACTCTCCTGTCAAGATGCACTTTGAATTATAACCAGTAATTGTAAGAGAATAAATCCCTTGTTCCCTTAAATCATTTGATGGTCACTTATCAGCAGCCATGCAGGCGAACTGCAACAGAGTGCAAACCATATGCAGTTGGCAAATCTGAACTGAAGCATCTAAAAAATGCAGGAAACAGAACTGCAAAATGTTGACCTACCATGCTATACCTTACAAGGCAGAAAATGTGATGTCAGATGCCAAGTGTCACATTCAAGCTGCCAATGACATTCAGTAGCTTTTCAGGGACCCTGACTCACTCCTCTGGGCCGCTGGGGATCCCCACATAAGATTGCCTTCCCAGCCACTGGATAAAACACACTATCCTTTCATATCAGTTTCTACTCACTCATGCATTTTGTTTATTTTTTATTTATCACTTGTAATCACCTCACGTACTAGTTACTTTTTAAAGATACTTCATTTTGATAAATACATGAACCTACGGAGACTGCAAATTTCAAGAGCAGACTGGGCAGGGATAATCAACCATAAGACCTAGCCTTTGTGATGTGCCTTCATCCAAGGCTCCACCTCCTAAAGTTGCCGCAGCTTTTCCAAATAACTCAAGATTCAAATACTTCCGCCTCCAGCAGACAACACACATTTCAAATCATGACAATGTTCAAACACTGTGCTTCCAACTTTCAAAAGGTATTTCTAATTTGCAGAAGAGGGGGCGGTAAGATTGTAAGAGCACAAGGATGGGAGGAGTAACGTTATGCAAGATACTCCCACAAGTTAGGGCCGAAGCAAAGGACTTTGCATGACCTGCGCTATGTCCAACATATTATTGAACCCACAAAGTCTAGCATGGACTAAAGGCACTAGGATCCTTGGAGGCTAGGGATTGACAATCACAGTAGTGTTCCTAAGCTTAAGGGGAACACAGGAAAGGGTTCTGGGAAATGTCCCTGGGTCCTTGCACCTCCTCGGAGAGGAGGACCCAGAGGAGAGTTTGGCATGCACATTAAAGGATGTTCCCAGGATTGGGTGCAGAGCCACTGGGGGGGAAGCACTGGGGAGGGAGGAGGGAGCAGAGGGGTTTGGGGGGAGGTGGAGGGAGGGAAGGGACTGGTGTACCTGTTAAGTTTGTATGAGCGGAAATAATAATAATAATAATAATAATAATAATAATAATAATAATATATTTCTCTGTGTATAGGACACAGAGAAATGTGCTGTTCTAGTGTAATGATCAACAGAAATTGTAAGCACAGCTGCCTGCCAAACATGCAGTCGCATAGCTAAACAGTCTGCACTCCACAGCATCGTGTGTTTAGTTGTCAGGTAAATTCATTTTGGACATACAATACTCTCAAATTCTGACTGTTGTAAGTGATTGTAACTATGTACATATCACACAAGAATACCGTACACTATATATCCTATAGTGCCATCGGTCCATGTATTTCATAACATATGTATCTAATGTATATGTCCAATAAATTAACTAGAGTACAGTGTTGGGAAATTAGGAGTAACCTTTCTGTTAATAACTCATTTTAAGTAATTATATTTAGTTCTTGCTGAGGACCTTCTGATTGATTTTGACATGAGCAAGTTCATGAAACCCCAGAAAGTGGTGTGGGTGATGTCTGGATGTTACTCGGATGGATGGAAAGCCATCATTGAGAAAAATATTTATGAAGGAATCTCAGACAGGTCTCTACAGCCACGATCTGATGACTGGAATTGATCACTATCCTCACAAAGTGAGGGCTGACATGGGCAAGAAGAGAGTCTCCAAGAGGTCGAAGATCAAGTCTTTTAGGAAAGTTTATACATACAATCACCTCATGCCTACAAGGTACTCTATGGACATCCCTTGGACAAAACTGTCATCAACAGGGTTGTCTTTAGGGATCCATCTCTGAAACACAAGGCCAGGTGGGAGGCCAAACTCAAGTTGAGAAAAGATACAAGTCAAGGTAGGCAAGCACAAGGAATAAATGGTTCTTCCAGAAACTCAGGTTTTGTTTTTGTTTTTTGTTCTTTTGCTTCCCGTAACCAAAAAATTAGGAAAAATAATAACAATTACATTTATATAGCCATATACAGTGTTGTGCTTATCTGTTTGTTTATTTATTTATTTTAAATTTCAGTGTTTCAAATAACCTTCAAGGTCCTGGATGATAGTTTGACCAAGAACAGTAAGTGTTGAACAGCCTCACAACCTAATTTGAATACTGGGAACCCATGTAACAAGCTTGCACCAGTGGAATGCATCTTTAATGTCAATATTCCTAAGGCAAAATGGGAAACAGAGACAGAGAATCATCGAGAAAGTTTTAAGTCAGAAAACTCAGACACTTCTAATGGTAATGGAGGCATTGTCTCAACAAAATAGAAGACAAGAATGGACTCCTAAAATTCATTCCATGACTTCAGTGTGTATGACTTGGCATTCAGAATCAGTAAAATAAAATAGAAATAAGAAAATTAAAATACAAAGTAGTGAAATACTGAATGGTGTTCCCAAGCATAGAAAGACTGTGATGATGTGAGGGACACATAAAGTAGAGTGTTGGTTAGGAAGGTATTCAGGCATAAGCTAGGGTGATGTCAACTAAGAAGTCAATATTAACAAATCAAAAATAAGTAAAGTTATCATTAAAAGAAAAATAAAACAATGTCTTCATTAACTGATGAAAATCTTCTATTAGACATACTAGAATCTCATGGTGTTATGCTGTACAATGACCTCGTACTCACTAATTTGATGTTCTAGTAACTTTACATGTACATTCATATGACACAACTCTCTCTCCTCTCTCCTACCTTCCTCTTCTCTTCTTTCTTCCACTCTCCTATCCTCTTCTCTATTTCTTCTCCTCTCTTCTCTTCTTACAATTCCAGAACATCACATATGTTGAATAAGTATGATATTATTTAACTGTGTCTGCATTAGCAGGCATGCAATTTTCATTACTTTTACATAAACTATTAAAAAGACTCTCAAAATTTGCAGCTTGAGACAAGAGAGAAGGCAAAGTATTTTCAATGCAAACAGGAAGGATCTAAATTTGGATCCTTGAGACACATGTACAGTTCAGATAGGTGAATACCCATAGGTAACTAGCCAGCCTGTTTAGCCAATTACTAAGCTGGACATCAGGTAGACACTGTACCTTAAAAACATGGTAGAGAGCAACTGACAAATCACATAACATGAAGGTTGGTCTCCACATTTCCATAAACATATGTTCATGGGGATTCAGGGCTCATGGTTGCATACATACAAATATGAGCACATATATGTACCACATACTTACAGATATAAATGACTAAAATAGAAATTCTATAGCTTGTAGAAATGAACAGAATACTCTTTGGCCAAAATTCCCATATTTCATTAAAATGAGTGACTGTCCTCAATATTGATTTCTAGGTATTATCAAGGAAAAGTAATTGGCTCACAGAGATGTAATAGAAATAATGAATACTTAAGAATAAACACCCAAGTTCAAACTTTCCCTGAGTCACTTGCTGGCTATTTGGGTTTGGAAGAATTAAACTTCATGACATTGTAGATGTTCTTCTAGGAAACAGTTGTTCTTAAAAATAACTCAGATAAATGGGATAATGTGCTAAAAATATTTCACTAGTTTAATGAACAACCAGTTTCCTTAGTTTCTTTATTAAATCACTAGGGAGTTTCCTACAAAATTCCCAAAAGGGAAATTTAAGAAATTATTCCTTGTGGAATTTGGGAAAATTCACCACAAAGCTTACACAAAGATAGCAAGGGCAGTCTTTGTTAAATTTGCCTTGGGTTAAGGAGAGGCATATTTACAAACCGCTGCTGAAAATAATACTAACTCAAGTATTTTAGCGAAACAAGGGGATTTTTATTCACACTCATGATTCCAGGGTACAATACATATCTAGAAGTCACACCAGCACCAGCAGATGGTGGAATTCGACACATCGCACTCACAAGAACAGATGGCAAAGACCAAGGCTACAAACATGTCTTCTAAGTTGTCGGCTCAATAAAAATCTGCTAACTAACTCTGTCTTTCTTTTATGCCTGTTCAGGCTATGATGCCACCCATTATGGGCTGGTTCTTTCCATATCAGTCACACAGTGAAAACATTGTCTTACAAGCAGAATACAGGACTGCTCTAACTAAATAACTCCTCATTGGTGTATCTGCCAGCCACTCCTCAAATGTCAAGTTGACAGCTGAAGTTAACTGTCAAACCTGTCCTGCTTACAAAGACTCCAGAAGGATCTCGTGGCAACTGTTTGGATGAAGGCACTAGTAATTTCACAGTCTCTAAGAGGCAGAGTTTGTAAGTGAGGAAGGCCCACAAACATGAAGACCATTCTGATTCTTCTACTTATTACCCATGAGCGCTCAGGGAAAATATAGAAATATCAATAGCACCACTACAGGATATTTTGAAGAGATATTAAGCATGTATGTATAAAGGAATTACAAGTCTTCTCATAGAGTAAACAATAAATGTTAAATTATCAATCACATTTCATTGAAATTTGATCAGCCTCAAAAGTTTAATAAGCAAGAAGAATAACACTGGGTCTAGTGTCAGTTCTCTTATTATAAGAATTTCCTCATGAATCATTATGATTTAGATATACCAAGAAAATACTCATTTTTTAATTTTAATTTTGTGATTATGTATGTGTGTGTGTGTCCATGTATGTTCTTGTGCTTGTATGTATAAGAGGAGGATCAAGAGGGTGTCTGTGAGGCTCAAGGGTGACTTCAGGAATCAACATGTTTGTATATCCTTTTTTACTTTGCTCCAGGATATCCCAGACTCTATCTTTCAGAGCCAGAAGAACAGACCACCAGCTTTTCTGCCAAGCATTTTTAACTTGGGATCTGAGATTCAAACTGAGGTCCTTTTGCTATTGAGGCAATGTCTTAATCCCTAAAACATCTCTCCAGTCTGAGAAACAATATTCTTAAAATAATTATTTTATGGGGTTGTACATATCATTGAAAGCATTTTAGGTGAAAGTAATTCAAAAGAGATCTGCACAGTGGAATTTTATTCAAGAAATCCTTGCCAATTGAATGTTACTAATTTTTTGAGTGCTACGGAAAAGCTAGCTGATTAACAGTGCAATATAATTTATGTAAAGGAAATGTAATGCATTAAAAGTATTGTTACAAGGAGATTTATTCACAGAAATAAACTATTATGAAATAGATGTAATAACTATGCAAGTCATTTCCTTTTCAATGAAGGTTTAAAGCTCCCTTTCAGGCTCTTGGTAAACATATTGATCTGTGAAGCACTGTACACTCTAGGGAAGCAATTTAGTTGATGCTCTGTATCAATGATGAGATGAAAAATGATCATACCATTTAGTAATTAAGCATCTTACAAACCTTTTAAATGACTCAATGTCAAGAAGTCAAATGAGGTCAAACACATTTTATTCCATTTCCACTTCTACAATGCAAACAACATGTAAAAATATCAAGTCTAAGAAGGCACATAAAAATTCTACACAAATATTTCTAAAGATAAAATATGAAGAGTTAGTTTACTGCAGAATTTCTTTCCACTCTTCTATTTTGGTTTTTATGTTGTTATAGAAACACTTTAAATCCCTTTGTTAGAATGGGCAGGTGGTAGTGTTCACTATTACCAACAAAAACAAAATGTAATCAAAAGCACACTATTTATAGAAAACAAAACATAATATGAAGCTCAATTACTACAGTGTTTTCTAGTATAGATTCTATTTTAACAACATATAAGCAATCCTACTTTCAAGAAAGTCTTTATATCATAAAATTTTTGCTGTCAAGCATAGAGCATTTTAATACACATATTTTCTATTCTACAAGTAACTAAATAGTACATTTTGAAATGCAACAAATTAGGATTCAAAATAAAAGTCTTTAAAAATGAGTGTATATTTTGTGTCCTGAAAGAAATATTCCATTATCATAAATGTACTTAAACTTTAGTCTTATAAATAAAATTTATGTACTTATATCTTTATATACTCATGTCATTAAATACTTTGTGATAAAGTTTAAAGATATAAATTATTAAACAATTATTGATAAAATAAAATAGCATAGCTTCATCACTCTTGGAGAATCAGACTTATTTCTTTCAAAATTTTATTGTATGCTCCACTTTAATTAAAGTAGTTTATTTATAAATTGCAAATGTAAAGGACCAGATAAAATGGCAAACAAAAATGAAAGTTAGTTTCTGATCATATGCATTGCTAATGTTCAAATTCTCAGATATTGCTGTGCAACAATGAGCTATATCTAAATCATCTTAATAATCTTCCACTTTGAAAAATTTAACCATGAGGCAACAGAGAACTTATATGAATGTCAAATTCTAAATATCTGAGAATAACCATTCTTTCAGATGTCAAGGACCCCCAAGAATGCAGTAGATTCCAACAGAAAGTTATTCTCTCTGAGAAAACAGTCTTACAAGATCCCTCTTTCTTAGCCTGGAAATTATGAGGTGACTTTACAAGATTATAAATTCTAATGCATCAAAGAGATCACAGGAGTATACTGTAGAATATCTTTTTCATACAGTTCATACTATGCAATAAATCATACATTTGAATTTCAGAGTAAATAAATTACCCAAGTTCATAAGCATTGTAGAGAATCTGTAGAAATGGTTGCCATCATTTATGACAATGTTAACATGTATGGGCAGGATTTCTGCTTGGAAGTCATCCCATAATGATAAAGAAGGATGTATCTGAAGAGCCTTGCTTGGCTGTTTTCCAAAACCAAAAATGAAACAAGAAATATGAAGATGTCTCACTGGATGAATCTTTTTCCCTGCATAGATACAAACTAGAGCTCAAATCTGAAAAATGCACATAGAAGGCTGGCAGGCATGGGGACATGTCTTTAAGCCAAGAACTTGGGAAGCAAAGAAAACAGGGGATGCTTGGGAAGATTAACTCATCAAACAGTAGAATCAGTGACTCTAAATCCAATGGGAGACCCTTTCTTAGGATTAGGTGAACAGTGATTGAAAAAGATATATAATATCAAACTTTGGACATTTGTGAGCACACCTGAATATATATTTCCACACACAATAATACAACTCCAACACACTCGTGCACACACACACACACACATTCACGGCTTACTCTATATACTTACTTAACTTCTACATCCATAAATATTTCTGAAGTGTTAGTGAGATGGCTCACTGATTAAAAATAATTCCATTTTTTCTATTTTTAATGTACAATAATTTTTCTAGGTTTTGAATGACACTATGTACCAAAATAATATTTTACATTTGTTTGCAACCTGTTCAGTTTTCAGCAGTTTGAAAAGCAGCACAAATTATTACTCATATGTCAATCTATTTTTAGCTGTTTTATTTATGGTGGTTTTTTTATAAAGAGCAATTATTTCATAAACTCTTACCTGGTGAATGCCAATCACTACAATTTACATTATATTCATTTTTATGTAGAAAATCTTAAAATATTATATGTCAGACAATTTGTTTCACCACAAGTAACTGAAAGTTATGAAATATTTGTTGAACTCCTGCAGAAGCAATAGACTGTTGCAAAACAAGGTTAGGAGACATATGGCCTGAGCTGTTGTATTATAGGGCAGATTCTAAATAATAAAATGCAAGGGCCATGGACATTTTATAAATGTCAAATTTAAAAGATAATCCATTCAAATGATATAATTTCAATATCTTAAAACCTATACACATGAATGAAACACTCCGCAAAAAAAAATTTCTAAGGACTGGCCCATGAAATCTAAAGTTGTCACTGCACTTATAGTATTAAAATCCTGAACTATCACATAAACTAGTGTCTACGTCTCTGTCATGTGAATCCTTGAAGAGTGACATGACAAGTGTCCTCAGAGAAAAAAAATCAGATCACGGCTGAGATTTCATAGCACATTTCTTATGAAACCATATTCAATGAATAAAATTTAACTTATAAAGAAATTAAATGAATTAATAAATTAGAAGACAAATACCCTTTGGTATTCTGTCATCTCCAAAAGAGCCACTGATATTTTTACAGTACACAGAAATTTTTTCCATAAGGTCCAAGGAGAGAACCCACAACTATTGACTTTGTAAGTGGATGACAGGTGACAAAGGCTTAAATACCTATCTTAAAATACTGAAATTATTGCAGCTCCCAGACTTTGTGAATGAAAGATCATTTCTCAATGGTTGTTGGTTAATGTAGAAAATCTCAACCAGTCAGAATGAGAGAGTAACCTTAAATAGGACATCTTAATTCTGAAGCCCCCTCAAAAAGTTTGGGGAATATCATGGAGCTTGTTACAGTAAAGATTAAGATTTCAAGTGTGGAGAGAACTACCATCACACTATCTTCAAGATACATGACAAAAATTACACCCATTCCCATGTAAGGCAAATATGAGCTGGGGCCCATAACTATTATCTCTCATATGAAGGAAGGAGCTCCTGTGACCTTAACACTCTGTGAACATGAAGGTTAATGCTGACTGAGATGAGGGTACTCACTTGCTTAAGGGGCATCGCCACTGATATATTACCTATGCTTTGGCGATTGTCCAGACACAAACAGATTCAGGAAATCCCTACTAAATTTGATCTCTCTCTCTCTCTCTCTCTCTCTCTCTCTCTCTCTCTCTCTCTCTTTCTCTCTCTCTCACACACACACACAAACATACACACACAATGTAAAATTAGGAGGGAAACTTGTTGAGAAGATGGTGATTCTCAGTGGGACAATGAGATAAGTAATAATTGGAGAAAATGACAAAAATGCATTGCATATGTATAAGAAGTGATCAAAAATGCTTTCTTATGAATAAACAAAATCTTTGTTACAGAAATTAGGTTTCAAAACTACATTATTCACTTACTTCAATATTATTTGCTGTTCCATTGAAGGTATAAATTATTTGATTCAATTCATGGTTATGTAAACTGGCTTATTGCTTGCAATATGAACAAACATAAAGACTGGAGAGATGGCACATGGTTGAGCTTCTGCCTCACAAACAGAGGGATCTGTGTTTGGATCCCAGAGAACATGTAAAGAAACTAGACTGAAATAGTGGTGGCCTGCACTTTTATCCTGGAGGGCAGAGCCTGGGAACTTCACAGTAATGCAAAAAGGAGGTTTAAAAAAAATCAATAGGGTAATTCCTAAAGTCACCCTTGGGCCTCCATAGGCACACACAGTAATTGCCCGTACACACACAGAAAACACATACACACACACACACACACACACACACACACACACACACACACACATATGCACACACACACGAACAAAATAAGAAAAAAGAAAAATATGAAGAAACATAAATTTGTACGTCCAATTGCCAACTTTATTGTACAACAACAGGAACTTGAACTACAGAGGAAAGAAAATTCCTGAACCAACCTGAAATGTTACCGCCTAACCCTTGAATTTTCTTAAGATATTTTCAGAAGACAAAAGACCAAGACCCACTTTTCTCTTCCTTTAATGACATTTTGAGCTCGTGGGAGATGAACTCCCATCTCTGTTGCTTGTGTTAAGCTGCTCAATTCTCTTCTCTATACACCCCCCATATTATGCAAATATATATCCCTACAAAGTAAAAATTTAGTTAGCATCCTTCTACTCAATGAATGAAACAAGTATATCAGTAAGAGTATTTATAGCTTCATGTAATTTTTTTTAAATGACAAAAAGATTAAATTAAAAACTAAGTTCCTCTTTCACTTAGTCAAGTGTTAGGATGGACTTCAGGTAAAATAACCTAATTAAATAAAAAGTTTATTTACTTTTATAAGTTTAGTGAAGTTATTTAACAATTTCAATATTTATTAACCTAATAAAATAAAAGGCAACCAATTTCTGGCAGAGGGATAGAAGGATAAAATTATCATAATTGGTCTTAGAGAGTCAGACTCCGTCTCTTGGAACTCAGAATAGTATCAGTCAGATTCCATGAAGTCTCTTCCATACATCGTAATGAAATACACCTGAGCAATGAGTGTTCTGCTCATGATAAAAATAAAAGAAATGATGTTAGAATGTCATCCAGTTGTCTTTTATTCATGATAGATCTTACATTCTCATTAACATGGTCTTAGTACATAATAAGAGTTCTTTTTATTCCCAAATCCAGGAAGATAAATGTAGCTGTACACATCTGGCTGACTTTTTCAGCCCTAAAGTTAAAGAATAAGTTTATAGTTAATCCTTAATATACTTATGTAATTTATAAGTCAGAGGTGAAAAAAATAACATTTTAGAATATATGATTAATCTACTATATATCTAAGGTAATTATCAGGTAATAGGCATCTATGGATAGAAGCAATTCACGTAAATAGTTCTAACAAGTCCTTAAGGAGGTTTAATGATTGTCACCAATATTTTCATAATTTAGTCTTTGTATTTCAAAGTAAAGCAAATAAGTTTTTAATATGCTCCATAATTCAGATTATGTTAAATTCAATCTGCTTCTCACTTTTGGATAACAGAAACTTTCAGCTAGACTTCCTATTTCATGTCTTGTTTCTAACATAGTAATTAAGAAAGTTGAAGTAATTTGTCAGCATTATATAAAAATAACAATGGACTCTGCATCTGAGGATTCAGTGTATATCCTGTGAGTGGTAATGAGTTAACATCAGTGGATCGGAAAAAGATTATCTAGCACTATATTAATTATCAGATATATACATAGTTATAACGATTATTATTGATTAGAACCAAAGTTATTGAGAGAACAGACAATATAAGAATAAAATATACTATCCCCAAAAAGTAGTGTAAAGAGACACACAAATTGGTTTTTATCAGTGCTGGAATAAACCCAGGGCAACTGAATCAGTGGCTAGGCAAGTGCTCTGTCACTAAGCTAAATCCCCAACCTGATACAAGTGTTTTTGAGAAAAAGAATAAAAGACTGGAGAGATAATTCAGGGGATAAAGCCCTTGCTTCACAAGCAAAAGGACCTGAGTTTTGATCCCAGATCCCATATGAAAATACTGAAACACCAGGTATAAATGTTAGTGGCCTGAAATTCTGGAACTGGTAGAGAAATGCTGAGAAATAGCAGAGCAAAGCAGTATGGAAGTAGAGCAATACAGTATGATTCCCAAAATCACCCTTGGGACTCCAAAAGCACACGCACAGGCACACTAAAGTTGTGCAAACACACACACACACACACACACACACACACACACACACACACACACACAAAGGCATGCACTAAATAAACAAAAAAAAGAAACAATGAATGAATGAATGAATGAGTAAATAAATATATCTCAAAATTAAGCCTGAAGTCAATGGGAAATAAGCAGTAAGCAGAGACAAGGAAGAAGTCAAAGGTGAGAATAGAAGCCAACTCACTACATGTGGCTCTAATGAGCCCATCATGATGCACCGTTCAGCACACTACTGAAAGCCCACAGTGCTCTTTTAAGAATGAAGCCTTGTTATTGTCTCTTCATTATTCTTCCCCATTATCAAAAAATGGAATGGAGCCTGTAATTTCCTGACCTACAAGTAATTTTCTAATCAGAACTGAAAGTATCAAATAAAATAGTAAGAAACTCTTCTGGATGAATATATATCACCACATACTAGTCCAAAGAGAGAATTATGTACAAAATATAATAACAAGGATATAAACAAGAATGCTCAGTCACTATAAGCCTAAAACAATAAATATCAAGCACATAATTGAAGTTGAATTCCATTCTACAGGAACCTCCCTTTCAGAATACTCTTAAGAAAGTATAAATCTATTTCCTTTCTTAAAGCTCTACTGTTTGTATGTGCATATTACATATGCATGTGCATTCACGCACTTAATGCATGTGTGCATAAATATGGAAGGCTTATACCATGTTTGAAACAGGCTCACCTGCTTGCTTTCTTTCTCTCTCTTTCCTTCCTTCCTTCCTTTTTTATTTGTGTGTTTCTGTATGCATCAGAGGGTACTACATCTGTCTGTGTATCAGAGGGTACTACTTCTGTCTGTGTATGCCCACGAGTGACTTCAATAATCTCCCTAGATTAACTATCTCCTCTTTACTTTGCTATGGAATGACCCAGTCTCCACCTTTCATGGTCAGAAGTGCAGGCCTAGCAAGTAGAAGGATTTGAACTCATAACCTTCTACTTTCTAGGCAGAAGCTTAACCCCTGAACCATTTCTCTAGCCCCAGACTTTCTTTATTGCTTTTCACAGTATATACTAGGCTAGCTGGCCTCTATACTTGCAGTGGTCCCCTTGTTAATTTCATTACAGGCCTGTTAAGAATAGAGAAGCATGCTGCCATGTTTAGGTTTACACAGGGTTTGGGGATTCAAATTCAAGTCCTCACATTTGCATAAGTGTCCCATCTTTGAACTTTCTCCATAGACTCCAAGATATTAATCATACAACAAATTATATATAACATGATATATATCATATATAGCCTGTGTGTGTGTGTGTATGTATGTGTGTGTGTGTGTGTGTGTGTGTGCATGTGTTTATACAGTCAAGTCGTATTAAAGGACCAAACTGGTGGCCAGCCAATGGCTCAGTGGGAAAGGCATTTGCCACAAACTTGACAGTCTTGATGTTAATACTAATCCCAAGAATACACATTTAAAAAAAATAAAAACTCTGACAATATCTATAAAATGTTTCAGTGTTGACATAAGAGTGCAATGTGTGCATCTCCATATAATTGATGGCAGAACTGTTGAAATTTTATGATCATTAGTTGATAGTTATAAGAATAGAAACAACTACAAAGTTTGCATAAGTCACTGCATTATAAACAGATTATAAAATGAATTAGAAAAATTTATAGCTGATGTATATGCATTTAAAAGGGGTAAAATCTGAAGTTATTCTGAATCTGAAGATGCCAAAAGGGAATGTATAGGATGTTATATGAACAAGACTGATGTTTTGTAAGTTTGAAGTTGAAGTTAGCAAATTCAAAACTCTTTAAACAAAATTCCTTGGTTTATCTTTCTTCTATAAGCATTTCCTTTAATCTGATTCAGGTGATCAAATAATATACAGTAGTTCCCTTGAATCAGAAACTACAAAATTATCCTTAAGCAAGAGCTTAGATATTTTAATAAATATTTTTAAAATATCAGTACATGTTATCTCAGTACCATTATCATTAGGACATTTTCTAAGTAAGAATATTCTAATGTAAATACATGATCTTCATTAATAAAAAGAAAAATCAATTTTAAGATTATCTTTCAATAGGGGTTATGGCTTGCCATTATAATGAACCTTAAGATTGAGGAGTACATCTGGCAAATCCATTCATTTGTGTTGTTTATTAAATTCTCTGAGACTAGTGATCCATGAACTTCAGTATTACAAAAAAAGAAAAAATCCTGAAAACATTGCCGCCTCAAGTTTTTACCCATATTGCTCTTTTAGTAAGGGTTTATTGTTTATAGCAAAATAGAAACACAATGAGTAATTATTTTTAAGATTTAATTGTTTTGTCAAAAGGAGTTTTCAGGTCAAATATTAACAGGAATATTTATCTGTCTATATACTGAGCACCAAAATGTATTGCTTCACTTCTTAGTCTTTTTTGTGGACTTAAACCTGTCAAATTATTCCATTTGATTTCAGAGAATTCTCATATGGCAAACTATCTTATTTACTTTATCTTCAATAAAATGGTTCAGTGAGCATTAGCAACTCTGAGACACAAGTTTCAATCAGTCTTCAGGCAAAGGCGTCAATCTATATTAGACCTACTGTGCTGTTTCATCTAGATTGTTGGGATGAGGCAGAGCCACAGTGAAAATGTGAGTCCAGTCTAAGTGAAGCCAGAGTGAAGAAAAAACATTCCCCTAACTCTAACATACAAGACTTCTACAATACAGGGACTGAACTCAAAGTATGAAACATCCTCTCCAAGACTCAAGGTTCAGTGGAGGGATCCAATTCTACCTTATATGTAAGTACAGTATACTTATCCTCTGTTATATAGCAGACAACAATAAATTCTTGTACTGGCAATAACAGTTAAAACGAAGCTTTGTATTTATTCCTTAAAGATCACATAAAGAAGGAAAAGAATCACCTTAAAATCACCAAAGATCTCTCTTCTCTTGAATTTTCCTACAATTATTGATGTAACAGTACCTTCAGAAGAATCACCTTTCAAAATCTGTATGGTATTCACTTTAAACATAGCTGTTGGATTAGATTTTTCACCACAAAGCACTCAGAAAGTTTGAGTAGTATCTCATTTTGGAAAACGGTATCGCTAAAGACTAATTCCAAGAACTGTGGGGTAGAACCGTTTGATGCCGTGAAAATGGCTCCCAGAGCACAAACTTTGTCATAAATGATGCTGGTTCACATTTGATATGGGCTGTAAAAAGCAGATTATTGTAATGGTGCTCTTCCCAGCAAATAAGACCATTAAAAAGGTACTTAATGTTCAGTTGAATTGAAAATCAGGACAGTTAAAATCCATATTTTGCTATTTTGTATAATGGTATGAAAAATTTCACTACTGCGTAGTTCCAAGCCACAAATTTAAAATTATAAATGCAAACTATTTTTATATGAACAAGTTCCATTTTCTTTCTTTTTTCAAACGATGCAGTATTTTTGCCCAGATACTATCATCACATCAATAGGAATGAAATTTGGAATGAAGATTTAATGTGAAGATTCATAGATCCAATGTTACCATTTTACTTACTGATACATATTCACATTTCTAGAGACAAAATGCACATTTTCCCCATGAACTCAACACTTCAAATAATAGCACTCTATATATCTATATAAACTTGGAATACCTCTATGCAACCATTTCATTCAGACCTCCAAAGAATAATGAAGAATAACAATAGAAAACTATTAAAAATTACACTCACCAATAAAGACAAGAGGTTCTAAATTATTTTATACAGCTCTTCAATAGGAGAATGCTATTCAGAACAGCACATATCCAATCCTGACTAACTGAAACATAATTGTTGATATACAGATAATTTCAAAAGTAACCTCTCTAAACTATACAACATGTATTACAGGTAAAGTTTAAGCATTTCCAGTTAGCTGTCTTACAAATTGATGTGCATATACTTCCATTTATGTCTGCTTGGAAGATCATATATCTGATATAATTAATCCACATGTTTTTTTCAAAGACAGAAAGAGTTCTACTTGTATTCATGGGAAAAAAAACTAGACATAAGGTATTTATTATCATATTAATAGGAATTACCTACTGAAATTTAACAAATTACACTAAAGTTTGTAGTGTAATTTTAAAAGATTATATCCTAGAAGGAAAACTTACAAACAAAAGCAATGTTTCCTTTCACTATTTATAATAGTTAAAATGCAAATTAGGTTATTACTTGTATCTTTCATCAGGATAACTTTAAGGATGTGAACCCCTATTAACTTGACAGCCAAATCTGTATCTCCATCACTTATTATATCTCCAGCTCCAGAGCTGACAATTCTGCAATATCTAATAATAAATGTTTTTCAGAGTTCACTTTCCATTAAGATGGAAGTCTGGCATTATGTATATACATATTTACACCAATATGTGGTTAGTGTTCATTTAAAGTACCTTGAAGGATAAGTTCATAACCAACAAAACTTTAATTAGCTAAGTTTAGAAGTAGTTTTGAGAACTAAATTCAAGAGCAATTAAGTTTGTTTCTGGGAAGAAGATTCCTATCTTTTTAAAAATGGCTTCTTTCTTGGTTCCATAGTGTTGCTCACCAGGTAATTCCTACTGATTATGAATAAAAATTCATACAAATAGACATGTTACTAACAATGTAATAATAAACTTAACAAATAACTCCTTACAAAATTTAGATTACAATATATGCTCTTCAAACACTTACTCTCTGTTATTATTTGTAAAAAACAAATAAAAATCTCAGTAGTTTAATTTCTATAGCTTCTTCATCTTTCAAATTAGACTATACTGCTAGCTTTTATTTGAATGATAGAGATAATTAAAGACAAACATGTATCACCATTGAGAAAGTACTATAACATCATAAATGCTACATAAATGTAGTGTCATTTTATTTGTATATCTGACAAAGTCATACACTTGGTAAAATAACAGTAACAAAAACAGCAACAAATCCATAGGCCAAAAAAAGAAAATATTTGGGAACATTCTTACTACAATTAAAGTAAATTGTCAGAAATATCTGAAAAAGTTATAGAAGCTCTATTGAAAAAGGTTTGTGATGTGAATGGCTCTGGAATTAAGTCTCTGTTTCTCAAGCTGAAGAACCTGAATTCAGATCCCAGATCCCACATAAAAACCCAGCCTGACACATTCAATACAGTAAATAAACAATTTCAAACTACAGAAATGTATTTCCATGTCTAATTTTTAGTTTGTTAACTAAGATTAAATCAGGATATATTAGAATACATGTGATCTTTTGCTTGATTAATATCATGATTCAACAGTAATACTAAAAACCTAATTATAATAAGTATTAAATATCAAAAATCTATATGCGTTAGCAAGGAAACCCCCAGTGACATATTTAGAGATGTGTGACATTATCAAGAAAACAAAGATTTCCTAAATAGTTAGGTTTTTTATTCCTAAATGGTGGTTAGAACCAGGCAAAAGAAAGTTAATAAATTAATTCAAATCATAAAGAGAGTAACACTGGGTCAAGGATAAAGCTCAGTGTACTACACTTGACAAGCTTGTGTGTGGCCCTGGATTAAATCTCTAGTACCACACACACAAAAAATCATAATACTGAAAAGCTCAGTTATAATGAGAACCCAGCATAATAGTAACAAAATATTCTGAGTGTTATTTCTTGCATAATAATCTTTTTTCAGTATTTCATACTTCACATTCATCGTGTTAATGTTTAGAAATAAGATAAAGTTTAATAGCAACAGAGAGCTGCAAGAAGGGAAATGGCAGGCCCGTAGCATAAACAGTGACAAATAAATAGTCTGGTTTCTGGAGCTCAACACGCTCCTAAAGGCCACTGGAAATTCTCTTTAATATTTGAGTAAAGATATTCAGCCAAAATATTAGAGAACAAAATAAACATCCAAAAGTAGAGAGAGAAAAAGAAAAAGCCCACGAGATTGCAGAAAAGATTTATTGTAAATGAACGTTTACCTCTGACTTCCAGATCTTCCACACACCTTGCTAGTCAACCTTGAAATGGAGTCCTAAGTAAACTCAGCCCCAACATCACATTAGAGGAGTCCTGTTAGAGAGATTAAAAAGTGTCACTGCTTTGAAAACTAACCTTGAATGTGTGTCACGATAAATGCAATGATTTCACAGAACATAAAACATAATGCATCCTCAAATGCAGGGAACTTCTAATGCATTCATTGCATTGTGAATTTCTAAATACATATGAAAATGATTCAGACACATTTATGAAATTTAAAGCTCATTGTTAGAAAGAAAAGAAGGACCATTAAGTAAATGGTATATTTCCAGGAGATTCAAACTTTCTTTTTCTTCTTACAAGCATTTCGAAGCTTAAATACTTTTTAAAAATTTTACTTATATATGTGTATGTGTGTGTGTGTGTGTGTGTGTGTGTGTGTGTATGTGTGTGTGTATCAGAGGCCACTGTATGTCCCTGTGGAAGACCAACGGTGACTTGGAGAATCATCCTGGATTGCTTCTGCCCTCTTGATTAGCTCTAGGATTTCCCAGGCTCTGCCCACCAGGGCCGTAAGTGTGGACCATAAGTGTTCCCACTTGGTGTTTTTATGCGGGACCTGGGATAGAACTCAGGACCTTCTGCTTGCGAGAGGGAGTCTTAACACCTGAGCCATATCTCCAGCTCCAAGAAGCTTAAATATTTTGATTATCAAGTTTTGTACATTATAGAATATTACTATTTGCATCTTAAGTTTCCCAAGGGAAAACATGACTGATTTTTATTTCTTTTATGGTACCTAGTTAATAAGCTTCATAATTCTTTCCATAATTAACAAACAGATAGAAATCATTTTCTGTTTTGAATACAATGTAAGAGTTATTACTTTGATACTTCCTTGAATTTCTATTTTGCAAGCAAATCTCCTACTTTAAACAATGGTCTTCTCATCTTTCCCTTAGTTTGAAATATTTTTGCTCTTAATTTTCTTAGGTTATATATACAAAAAGTTATGTATACTAAACGTCCAAGAATAGGAATCATTTAGCAGTGCATAGATAGTTAAGGACTTTCACAAAACAATAGTTACTTTGCAGATCATAATTCAAACCAATGATTTAGTTGATGATAAGGTAAACTGAAGTTTAAATATTACAGTACTACCACCAACTGCTAATTTTTGCATTCTAGCATATGTTATTATTTGTGTTCATTGTTTTTGTTCCTCAATCATTAATTTCTTTCCTTTATATGCCAAAGATTATAGATTTTGTTATTAAGATGCAGAATTCTAAATCATTTTCTATCTTTTTACTAGATTAATATTCCTTACCTATTGTAATAGTTAATCCTGGGTGTCAACTTGACATACCTAGCATTAACTAACATTGACTGTCAGACTACCTGAAGAGATTATCCAGATCAATACATTTACAATACAAAGACCAGTGGGAGATCTGATTGCAATCTCTCTAGATCTGAGTGGAACCTCCTAGTAGAGGACCAGATAAAAAGCACTATGGAACTGAAGACTTAGAAGAAAAGAGACTTTCCAAGGATGTTTGCAGTAATTAAGCCTGCCTCCAGCTTCAGCCACCAGCCATGTCACCTTTGTCATGAAAGACTGTTTCTCCCTTCTAGAACCATAAGCTGAATAAATCTCCCTTTCTCCCTTAAGTTGCTTGACTTTGAATGCTCTCTCATGGCAATAGTTAAGAGTAACTCTTACACCTGCATTCATGGTTTGTACTTTTTCTATGTCTATAAATGCTAGATTATTTTCTTTCTTGCATGTGCATATGATGTGGGGTGTGTGTGTGTGTGTGTGTGTGTGTGTGTGTGTGTGTGTAAGGCTGCATGTGGGTGAACACGCATAGGTAGGTGAATGCACATGAGTACACCCAAGAGCATATGCCTGTGGTGGCCCAAAGATGATAACAGAATCATCCTCAATCCCTCTTCTACATTATTTCTATGAGATTCTGTCTCTAAACCCAGAACATGATATTATTCCCAGGGTCTTCCAGGGTAGGTCACTAGGATTGCCTGTCATTTTTACATGGGATCTGGAGATCACACCTCAGGTCCTTGTGTTTGCAAGGCAAGGGCTTTAAACACTGAACCATCTCCCCTGATCAAAAAATGTAGATTTTAAAAGAAAACTTACAGATCTATTTTAAATTCATATGTTAAAACACACCTAATGTAAATTTAAACAATAAATGAGGGAAAAATCTACTGTAGAGTATGTAGTCACTAGATAAACAGCAATATTTGGTGATGGACAGAATATATAAATTATAGTATGACTTCATGATGCTATAGGTACCTTGATTTAAAATTACGTCCACAGTATTTGTGATACAAGGTACTGCTAAACCCATTTCTGTCATTAAGCAATACATGGCTGCATTAAATTTTCAACAGGAGCTTGGGAGATGACACGGAGTGTAAAGAGTGCATGCTATGCAAGCATGAGGATCTGTTTGTATCAATGCCCAGTATCCATATAAAAAGTCAAATGTGGCTCTATACGCATCAGATTTATGAGCATATAGTTGTTGGTTGATATCATGGATACAAGTGAAAACATTTATTCCGGGAAAGACTATTCTATTTTTATTCTGTTCTTATATTTGTCATTTTATACTATAACACTGGAGATATCTAAATGTATATTTTATTTACACAGATAAGATCTGTTCATAAATACAAAAGTAAAAATAAAATAGATAAATTGCTGATGTAGTAGGTGAACAGACAGTCCTTACAAAAGGCATAATATGTGAATGAGTCTTCTTTGTTCAGCTTTACTTATGGAAAACATAAGGGCTGTGAAGTGAAACAGTGTAAAAATGCACTGCCATATCGGCACAATTTATATAAAGTTCTGTAAAATATTCTAATTTTGAATAGCAAAAGGCCTTTATCCTTTTTCAATCATTTCTCTTCTGAATACGTGCTATGTTAGAAGTTTATTATCAATGGAAGATACACAGATAAAAGATAGTCCTCCTATTGACTCTAGTTTGTACTGGATGCACATGTACTAGGTGTAGTTTGATGGTAATCCTCATAGATGCAGCTAGACTTGCAATGTAACAAGAGGACACACGTGACAGTGCACAGCATTAGGTGACCAAGTGAAAACAGCCACCATTGATGTGGCACAAGTACAATGTGACATGCCTGCTAAATAAATCCCCATCTGAATTTCTCTTGCCACAATGAAAAGAACAATATTTATTTTCAGATAGCTGGAGACTTGAGAATATTTACATGTTCTCTACATTTTACACAACATAGCTTGAACATAATAATTTCAAAGGCACTTAAAGTTATAGAAAGTCTTCTGAAGAGGGGTTCTATAACTTTTTATAAAGCACAATATAATTTCAACTAAAATCATCAGATTTAGATCTATTTTGTTAAAATAATTATATCCAATATTTGGATTAAATAAAAAACAAATAAATAGATAAACTAAAAATAGGCAAAAAATATCATGTAAATCTATGTTGTCATGAGTAAAAAACTAAGAAACTGTCCAAAATCATATAGTTTGTTACAACAGGTTATAGAAAAGGAAAAAACCTTTTAGTAAAAAAACAAGGAAAGAAAGAATGAAAGAAAGAAAGAAGAAAGAAAGAAAGAAAGAAAGAAAGAGAGAAGGAAAGAAAGAAAGAAAGAAAGAAGGAAAGAAAGAAGGAAAGGAAGGAAGGAGGAAGGAAGGAAGGAAGGAAGGAAGGAAGGAGAAGAAGATGAAGAAGAAGAAAGAAGATGAAGAAGACGAAGAAGAACAAGACGAAGAAGATGACAAAGAAGAAGAAGATGAAGAAGACGAAGAAGAAGAAGAAGATGAAGAAGAAGATGAAGAAGAAGACGACGAAGAAGAAGAAGATGAATAATAAGAAGAAGACAAAGAAGAAGAAAAGATGGAAGAAGACAAGAAGAGAGAAGGAAGAAAAGAAGATTGAAAAGACAAGAAGAAAGTCAGAAGAGACGAAAAGAAGAAGAAGACAGAAGAATGACAGAAAGAGACGAAGAAGAAAAGAAAGAGAATACAAAGAAGAAGAAGCCGAAAAGAAGAAGAAAAAGAGAAGAAAAAAGCGAAAAGAAAGACGAAGAGAAGAAGACGAAGAGAAGAAGAACTAAAAGAAGACGAAGAAGACGAGAAGAAGACAAGAAGAAGACGAAGAAGAAGAGCGAAGAAGAAGAAGAAGAAGACAAAGAAGAAGAAGAAGAAGAAGAAGAAGAAGATGATGAGAAGAACACGAAGAAGAAGAAGAATAGAAGAAGAAGAAGAAAGAAGAAGAAGAGAAGAAGAAGAATTTTGTTCCCAAAATAAAACTGACATTAACATAAGGAAGGAACTAAATACAAATGTGTGAGTTTAAAGTTACATTGGGCCTGAGTCTAATTCATCCTACAGACACAGCATATAAACAAAACAAAACAAAACAAAAACAAAACAACTATCAACCCATAAAAGTGGAGTGGTTGAAGGAATGATCATGTTGTCATTTTCTTGATTGTGTGATTGCTAGAAACCCTAAGAACAAGTTGAGAAGAAATGCTAAAGAAAGAAAATACTATAATGAATTGAAAAATGGGCTGATTAGGAGATGGACATAAATGAAAGAATCTCCGAGCTAGAGAATACTCACTAGAAACTTCCAAAATGGAAATCAAACAAAAAGAACACCAGAAAAGAACAAAACACTCAAGAACCACAAGAAAATAATGAGAACTGTATTATACATATATAAGACATCAACAAAAGAAAGTAATTGAGTTAATATTTGAAACGAAAATGCCGGCCAGAGAGATGGCTCAGGGGTAAAACCTCTTCTTTGCAAGCAGAAGTTCTCAGGTTTAGAAACCAAATCTTACATAAAACTCAGGACTGAAATGGTGGTGCCCTGTATTTCCAGTCCTGGAAGACAGAACCTTGGAGACTGCAGAGCAAAGCAAATAGGAGACAGCATAATCTAGGATGATTCCTGAAGTCATCTTTAAGTCTTCACAGGCCCCCTCTGTGCCCTCTGATACATACAGACACACAAACACACACACCAAACAAAAATTTTTCCCATAAAATATTGACTTGTCTCAATCCTAAACACAGTAAGACAAAATAACACAGAGGAAGAAAGAATTTTTTATTAATTTATGAATCTCATTCTATGGGAAATCCAAGAATAATTCCTGGAAGGTTTCAGAGAAAAGGGTATCTCTGAAGAAACAAATCTAAGAATTACATTCAATTACCCTCCAGAAAGCATGGCAGCATGAAATTTTGAAGGTTTTAAGAGGCAGAACAAAAACTACCAACTCAGAAGAGAATTTCTCATACAAAAAAAAAAAAAGAAAGAGAATTTATATCTAGTAGAACTTTACTTTATGAAATCATTGAAAAAAACCATAGCATAGTTCCCTGGCTTGCATTCATTTTTATTTATAAATAGAAAACCAGGAGACTTACAAGCAAATAAGGAAGTTTATTTTGGCTAACAGTTGTTGAGTTAAAAATCCAACACCAAAGATTGAGAGAACTGATCAGCCATACTATATCCAAAGAAGTCCTCAGAGAGGGGCAAACTCACTTGCCAGACAGCATATCTGTCCAAGCATGCCAAAATGTTACGTTACACAACCAGGTCCCTCCATTTAAGTCACATTTCCAGGAAGTGGTCTCATCCACCAAGGACCGGATCTCCACCATCAATTAGACAATCTCCTTTGGGCTCGCTTAATGCCTAACTTGTTGCTAATTCTTTACAAAAGTGCCCAGAGTCCAAGCCTTCAATTTACAGATCGGGATCATTAGTTATCCACCACATATAAAATAAAATTTCATCTATAGAAAAAACAAAGAGAAAATGAAGAAAGAGAGAGAAAGAGATGAGGACAGGAAAGAAGAAACGAACAAGGAAAGTATAAACGAAGACGAAAAGAATTTGTTTAAAATTTGTTCAAAACCATAGTAACAATAAGTATCCAATTGTGGATAAGTATGCATATAACTGTGTGGTCACATTTGTATATACACACATGTATATATACATATATATGTATATATATACATATATTCTTATGATCCAAGGGATTGCAGTAAAAATTCTGATTATTTTGTCATAAAGAACTTAAACTAACTGCAAAGCGTTTAGTACTACTTGAACAGGAGTTTGTATTTGTAGTTAATGTACACTACCAATTAAAGAAAAATCATCACAAATATAAAAAGGGTAAAATATATATACATTAGATAAGAGTGCATAAAAATATAAAGCCAAACAAAATGTGGAATGTAAAAATTTATAAAGAGATTTATAGATTGTGATTAAAATGGTAGAAAATATACCATGACACCAAAAAAAGAAAGAGTTAAAAGAATATTAAATTGATACTAATCTCTATTCAATTGTTTTATTTATTTACTTGTGTGTGTGTGTGTGTGTGTGTGTGTGTGTGTGCGTGCGTGCATGTGCGCATCAGAAACCATTGTATGTCCCTGTGGAGGACCAAGAATAACTTTGGGAATCCTCGTGGATTGTTCCTACCTCTTTTCTGCTTTGCTCTAGGGTTTCCCAGGCACTACACACCAGGGCTGAAAGTGCAGATCTCCACTGTTTCCACCTGGAGTTTTTTTTTAACATGGAACCTGGGATCTGAACTCAGGACCACCTGCTTGCGAGGCAGAGTCTTAACCTCTGAGCCATCCCATCAGACCCTGATCACTTTTCAAAACAAGAAAATGTCCTGCATAACCAGAACCATTATATAATAATGAAGGAATTAAGTATGCAAGAACATCTCACTCTTAATAATTTTGTGCCTAACAGTGAACTAGACAGAAACAGAGAAACTGATAAATCCACTGTCTTAGTCAGAGACTTCTACATCCTTTCATGAAAAACGATCAAAACATAATTCTCAAGCATACAAGGAAAAATCTCTCAAGATAAGCCACGGTTAATCACAATAAAAGTATAGAAATATGCTTTTAGTTCCCAGGTATAAAAAAATTAGAAGACAAAATAAGGGACAATAACTAGAAAATCTCCAAAATATGGAGATGATAAAACACACTTTTGTAAAAAGGTATATACTACAGAATTTTAGATTTATCTCAAGTGGTCAAGATTATCTAAACTTTCCCAAATTCAGTTAATGAAATTCATCATATCAATAGGCTATGGAAGAAATAATATGTTCACTGTCATGAATGAAAAAGAAAGGAAGCACCTGAAAAATATTCTAACTTCCATTTATGGCAGAATTTCATTTGTGGCAGGAGTAGAAAAGATCATCTTCAACTTGATGAACAATATATATAAAATCTTATAGTTAACATTGTGCTTAAAGGAAAGGAATTCCAATATTTTTTGATAAGTTTCTGAGTAAGAAACTAGTTTGATGATTTTCATGGAGTTTTCTCTTCGCCTCTATTTAAAACTGGTAATTCACAATTTAAAAAAAAGAAAAGTAGTAACATAGGTGAATGCTAGGAAATTGGGAAGGAAGGCAAAAACAACTGTGCTTCTTCACTAAAACATGATAACAATAACAATAATAACTAATAACCTGTGTAGAAAATCCAGGAGAAATGATAATCACTAATGAGCAATTACAATAACAATTTGTGTCACTCATAAGTAATTATACAAAGAGTTAGCAGTAAAAAGTTTCATATACAAAAGTCACTTTTCTCTACACTAATAGCTAACTGGGTCATTTTAAAATAAAACACCATGATATTCACATGATCTCCCCCTAAATTAAGATGCTTCGGGATAATCTTAACAAACAGGCACAATAATTCCATGAAAATCATAAAACTAGTCTCTAAATAATTAACTAAATGAATTACAAGATATTTTATCTTTAATATTTTAAATATGTCAGTTTTAACTATCAGAATTTATAAATGTACAAATGGCTCCTAGTATGAAACCCACTTAGAGACACTTAAGGATAAATCTCTGTAATACCTACAGTAATTGCTAAGATTATGAACAGGAGGGATGGGGAAGGAGGGCCATACCAGTAACAAGGAGAGAGGGGACCATGTTACAGAAGAGAAAAGAGGCCACCATCAAGGACTGCAAGTAATGAGACATCGGGTTAAGTTCACAGACTTTCCTTCCTGATCATTTACAACTGATGGGGTATGATCTTACCAGAAGGGGAGGGCATATAGTCTGGCAGATAGAAAGTAACCATTTCGCAGATGGGTGATTGACCCCTCCCTCACCGCGGTTTCCTACTTTTATTACATCTACCTTTGAATATACTCATAACAAGACTCTAATTTGACAGGTCTTTATCTCTGGCCAGGGGGTGACATGCAATACCCATCAGGGTGGAGCCAAGGGCATTGCAGGAGCAGCAAAACTGAAAAAAAAAATCAACAACCCATAATCCAGAACATCAGAGATTCTATATCAATCACCTGGAACTAGGCCAGCCTAATTTCTCCCCATCCTGAAGCTCAGGGAAATTTGCCGAAGAGGGGGTGGTAGATTGTAAGAGCACAAGGATGGGAGAAGCAATGATATGCAAGATACTCCACACAAGTTAGGGCCGAAGCAATCATATTTGGACTTTACATGCCCTGTGCAATATCCAACACACTATTGACCTCACAAAGTCTAGCGTTTGCTAAAGGCACTGGGATCCTGGTATGCAAGGGATTGACAGCCACAGTAGTGTTCCTATGGTTAATGGAAACACAGGAAAGGGTTCTGGGAAATGCCATTGGGTCCTTGCACCTCATTGGAGAGGAGGACCCAGAGGAGAGTTTGGCATGCACAGTAAAGGATGTTCCGGGGAAGGGAGGGGGAGGCACTGGGCATTGGGGAGGGAAGGCGGAAGTGAGGGGGGCACAGGGGGATAGGGGGTTGGAGGGAGGGGAGGACCGGTGTATCTGTTAAGTTTGTTATGAGTAGAAATAAAAAAAAGTATTTATAAATGTAATGTAAACCTAATAAAAATATCTCCCTATGTTGTTATGACTATTTTATATGTCTATTTTCGTGGATAGAGTTACATACATGTGTTACATGTTTATGCACTGATGAACACCTGGGTGTGAAGGCCTGAACATTTATTTTTAAGGTACAGTCTCTGAATTGTACCAAAGCATAGCCGAAGAGGGGGTGGTAAGATTGTAAGAGCACAAGGATGGGAGGAGCAATGATATGCAAGATACTCCACACAAGTTAGGGCCGAAGCAATCATATTTGGACTTTACTTTGTACCAAAGCATAGCAATAAAGATAGGCTGGATGCCTGGTTTACCAGAGGGATGCTCTGCCCTTGCTTCTGGAGTGTTGAGGTGACAGGTGATCCTCATGCCTGTCTGGTTTTGTTTAGGTTCTGGGAATCTGAATTCTCACAACTGCATGATAACTGCCTTATCCACTGATCCATCTCCCCAAGTTATGATGCCGATTTCTCAAGCAGAGGCAGAGCAAGCAAAAAGAGCAAAAAGCTGTAAGAAAGAATATTGAAGAACTCAAACAGCATTGCAAGTCTTATTCTGGAACTCCAAAGAGAATGAAAGATACTAGTAAAAATAGAACAATGAATAAAATAAGTGAAACAATATAACAATAAATTAAATAAATAAATAAAAACAATAAATACAATAAATTTTAAGAGGCAACAGAGTGTAACCTAAAACTAGAATCACATAAATATAATCAACTCATTTTTGAAAAATAAGTAAAAATAAGTCTTTTCAAAAACAAAAACTTGAAAAACATTTGCATGCTAGATATGAACATTTCTCACTCTTCTTAACAAAATATTCCAATTGGATCATAAGCCTAAGCGTAAAAATACAAAACTGTTTAAGGCTCATAATCAATGAAAGAAATGTGTGATAACTTTGGTTTTGGTCATATCTTTTAGCTACAACCGAAAAGATGTGATCATCCATGAAATAAACTCACTAAAACTCAAAACTTCCATTTAATGAAAATCTTGTGAAGAAAATATAGAGACAAGTTGAAGAAACAAAGCAAGAAAAAAAAAACTGCATACCTGTTAAAATAGCCACACCCAAAACACAAGGTATTCTAAAACTCAAATAGCATGAAGCAACTTCACTTCTCATTCTTGCTACTGATAGATATATGAAAGAAAGCAGTCACACAGTCTGACAGTTTAATAGAAAATAAAGATAAACTATCCATGCAATACCTAAATTTTGTACTTTGTTATTTAATCAAAATAAAGTGAAAACATATGTCCCAACAGAAACAGAAATATACTTAGAAGAGATCAATTGATAGTTGTTAAAATGTGCAAATAATCAAGGTGTCTTTCTGTAGGTGAAGAGAAGAACACAGACAATGGAGTATTGTTTAACAACAAAGAGGAGCAGATTATTGAGATAAGCAATGAAAAAGCTTAAATGATCAATGAATGAAAGAGTGGAAATTTCCTTGTCCTAGAATGGTCAATGCTTATTTCTTGGTCCATTTTCCTAAAGTATGAACACAGAATTCTTCAGCTTTAGACCAGTAGACTACTATGTTAGTTGGCCTAATCACTGTGAAGATGAAAATATAAAATCATGAAAATTTACTGTTATAGTTAATACTTTCTGCAGAGTTATTTGCAAATGAATGAATGAAATCTTACTATTTTGAAAACAAATATCTCTCTATATAAAATGAGATATCCTTTGATGGACAATCTAGAGTTTTGACTTGTCATTGGGAAGGAGAGAAATAATTCCAAAGTTCATACCCAACTCACAGCAATAAGACATATACATATACAGAACAATAGGATTTTTTTAAATCATTAATTGCATTGCATTAATTCAATTAGGAGATACTATAGTAAAACAACCATGCAAATTTTAAAATCAGGATCAAATAGAAACTATTATATTCAACAACAGAATCCTAAATTTTCTCTCATCAGGAAAATTCTTTTTATAAATATTATAATTACAGATAATTACACTTATTTTACAATTATACATTGAATCGACCCATGTCGATCTTGGGTGTACTCCAAGATCTAAACCACATTAAAAAACAATTATTTATTTACCATAAATATTCAGTTATAATTCATACAACTTCTGTAAGTAAAAATAACTTATTCATGGAATGTTGACCAGCTCAAAGAAAATAAAACATGTAAAACTGTCAACATATATGAAATACATCAGATTGATGTTATTCTATACTCTATACATTTATTTAGTCTGAATCCTCAAAGCAAAATATATATAAATGCTATATATTTTTTGAAATCAAAGTATACCTTCATTCCTCACTTTTTTTATCCCTAAAGTAATTCAAGTTACTCAAGAGCAGTGGAAAACTGGAAACAAATACATTTACACACACACGCACACACACACACACACACACACACACAGATACACGCACAAGACTATATACGTTGCTTCTGACATTGTCTCTAAAAGTAGTAACATTGGCAACCAGTACAGTGAGCGACCTGCAGGCAGAGAGGTCACATTCTCTGAGAGTCTGAACTGTTTTTATGTCATTTGAGCAGAGACCATACCAATTAGACTTAGCACAGAAGAAAGGAACAACAGCCCTGAGAATGTACACAGAAACTGCTATAGGTTGGAGCCCTGGTATAAAGATCATAGCTGTTTTCAATTGTGCTCATTATGATAACACTGTATCTTTATTGAAGAAGAAAATTTAATACAGAGCTTGAATAGATTCTTGAGTTTTCTAAATGTCAGCTCTCAGTCCTCAATATGCAATTTAATCTGAACATTTAGTTTGACCAGATTGTGGTCAAATAAATGCCTTCTAAGATTCACATATATGAAGTAGATCACTGTTAAACAAATACTTATAGATATGCAACAGCTTTAAACCCACATCCTAGAGGATAAAACACATAAAATTATGTTTTATTATAGTAAATTACAAATACATAGAAAGAATGATTCAAACATGCAAATTCAAGTACACTGAATGTCAATATACAAACAAAATACACTATATGCAAAGAATACATTGAAATACACATTGAAAATGTAGAAATTCTGACATGGTATGAATTTGAAGACATTATTGTAAGGAAAACAAGCCCATTACAAAAGAACACATACTACATCATTCGACATTAGCAAACACATTACAGAAATGCTATATACATAGTGTAGAATGGTGACAGAAAGAAACTGAGAAAAGAGGAATATGGAGCTTAAGGGACAGAATTTAATTTTGTGAGATGGAAAAATATTCTGAGGATGAATGATGCTGATATGGTTTCAAAAATAAGAAAGAACTTAATAACATTCAATTATATGCTAGAAAGTTGTTAAATGATAAATGTAATGTAATGTATACTTAACAAAAATAAATAATAATCTGCAGGAGCAAAAACAAATTTCTAAAATTTTTATGTATGATTTGACAAGTAATGTAGAACAGCAACTGAAGGCAATGGGAAATATTTTTTAATTCTTGAGATCTGCAAAAGATGATCCAGAGCTTCTTTTAAGAAAGAGACAAAGGAGCAAGTTTGTAGAGGCAGTGGTTCCCAATTTTGCTCAACACTTAGAAAACAAGTGCTTTAAATTTAGAGATTACTCTGCCAGTGTAACTATACTAGCACGTCATCTAGGATACTCCTGTCAATAAAACAAATGATTTGGGAATTGCTAAATTTTAATTGTAAGTATAGCTTACTTAGTTAAGCATATTTGGACACAAAATTTCATTGGGATAACTTGATTTTTATTTTTCCAGTATGCCATATCGAACATTTTACAGCATAAGATTATTATGAAAATAATTTGTATACATTCTTATCAATTACATGAAACTATTTAAAAGCCTTTAAATATACGTTCACACAGTGTTACATATATTTAATGAATTAGTTGATAAGCACTTGAAATAATTGTATGTATTAATCAAATAACTAATGAAAATCTAAAACATGAGAGATATGATGGAAATACAAAATAAAAAAATTACGTGGTGAACAATTCAAGGAAAGAAGAAAAGCTAATAAACACCAAAGTATATTCACATAAATGAGACTTTTGCGTGTGTGTGTGTGTGTGTGTGTGTGTGTGTGTGTGTGTGTGTGTGTTTGCATGTATACAAGGGGATACTTAAATGTGTGTATCTGTGGGGGCACAAGAATGACATTAGGAATCATTCTGAAGTTCTCTACCTTTTAATTACCTGGCTCTGGGGTTTCCCAGGTTTTGCCTTACAGGACAGAGCCATATTCCCCTGGCATTTTTACTTTGGATCTGGGGACCCAAACTCAGATCTTTTGGCTTGCAAAACAAAGGCTTTAACTTCCGAGTCATCTCCTAGTCCTAAAACTGAGTTTTTAAGAAGATAGACTATCACTATAGATAGTATCAGGATGTCTTCAACTTATTCCACTCCTACCTTCTTTCCTCCCAAGCAATGTTTGTGAACTCTGAGGTATTCAGACAAGAATATTAACAAGGCATACAAATCAAAAACCTTATTGTAATATATAATAAAAGAATTTATTTTAAATCAGTTCTTTGGTATGCAAATTTTAAAATTCATTGAATACAAAATATCTTTTCCTGATAATGAAATGATGCACCTCAATATTTTTGAGTAGTAGGTCAATATTTTCACTTTCTCCTAAATTAATAGCCCAAACTGGCCAAATTATACATAAGATCATTTCAAAAGTTATTGGAATGTGGAGCCTGGGAAATCCCAGAACCAAGCAAAAAGGAGGTAGAAGCAATTCAGGATGATTCCAAATTGCAAGCTGAATATTATTTAATAATATTTATGAAAGTTAAATCAACAATGCAAATAGCAACTTTTAAATATGCTATATTCAAGTATAAAAATATATGCACTTGACATTAACATTCTGAGGAATGATGAGAGGAAAATACTAACGGTTTATTTTTCTGAAATTGAAGAGCAGAAAATTCTGTATGTACCTTTAAAAAAAGCGCAATTCGTTACACACGATGTTCTCAAGTCTGAGCTGAGGTATTTCAGCCAGTGTCTATTGGTGCTGAGTGGGATGATGGCAGGTATACCATATGTGATGTGTATACAAAGCCAAAACTGAAGTGAGGTCACATGACACAGGTGAGCGGTGTCAGAAACACCTTCGATATCTTTTATGTTGGGGTCAATTTTTTCTCATGTAATATTCAAAGAATTTGTACTGCTTTTAAACTTTTTGAGAACCCCTTTTTCACTTAATGTGGCCCTATATTGGATTATGACCCACAATTCAAGAAGCTGAAGTATCACTAAGAATAGTTACATGAAGTTTCAGATGATGGAAAAATTAGGAAAGACTCAATGAAGGAGTTTACATATGAACTTATCATGAGAGTGTGGATTATGTTTAAAGAAAGGGAAAACAGGATACAATATCAGCATACTTATAGAAACAATGACCATATGATTGTAAGAGTAGGACACAACCAACCCCGTCCAAACCTTTTACTCCAGGTCACCATAGACTTCTAAACATTATTAAGAGCCTGACACCTATAAGGCTTCAATTTGTGGAGATGATCTACACATTATAAAAATGAGAACATTCTTTAAGCCATAATAAAAGGTAAGTATAAATTGCACCAACTCAGCTGGAAGAAAAATGATGTCATCAAACATCAGAGTCTTGGAACACACTACTATATATTTTCATGAGGGTAAAAGTAAAAAAAAGAAAACAGCAAGTAAAATATAAACTTAGTCTTGAACTAGAGCTTCCCTGAAAGGATTTCAGGTACCCTAGGTTCTAGAAGCTCACAGTAGGAAATGTCTGGTTATAGAGCAAAAAGGTGTGAGGGAGGAGCTAATTTAGACAGCTGTAACATGCCCAGTGTTACTGAGGCCAACCTGCACATTTAAAAGCTAGACCATTAAAGGACTTTATACAAAAGAGTCATATGATTAAGGGATTCACTTTGGTGACAAATGGTTGGATGAGCATGAAAAGACAGACTAAAAACCAGTTAAAAGCCTATAAATGCTTCTGAATCTTGTAATAAGGATATAGAAACAATCCTAGGAGACTATAGAAACAAAAGGTTTCTTAAAGAACCCATAAAACTCCATAAATTCAGAGGTAGTATAGAATAGGATACTAGGAAAGATAAAGAAGAAAGGTTGAAGGGAAAAATAAATTTAATAGTTAGACTGAAAAGTTAATTTTATCAGGTATTCTAAAGTTAAGCAAAAGTGATGATTAGGGATTGTAAGTCAAGAAGTAACTGATAATACAGCATATAAAAGGGTATAAGCTATACATATTGGCTCATGTTTGTAATCGCCAGATCTTATAGCCTGATAAAGGAGAATTACCATTATATCAAGACTAGAAGAACTGCAGAGTGAGGGACACTACTGCAATGAAAGATGAAGCAAAGGGGTGGGGAAGAGAGGGAAGAAAGGGAAAGGAAAGGAGGGGAGACAAGAGGAGCAGAAAAGAAGAGAGGAGAAGAGGAGAGGAGAAAGAGGAGAGGAGAGAAAAGGAGGGGAGAAGAGGGGAGAGGGGAGAGGAAGAGAGGAGAGGAGAGGGAAGGAGAGGGAAGGAGAGGGGAGGAGAGGGGAGGAGAGGGGAGGAGAGGAGAAGGGAGGAGAGGGGAAGAGAGGAGAGGGGAGGAGAGGAGAGGAGAAGAGAAAAAGATGGGAAGGGGAGGAGAGGAGAGGAGAAAAAGATGGGAAGGGAGGGAGGAAGGGAGTGAAGCAGAGGAAAATAGAAAATAATACAAAAAAGAGACTGATCAAACTGTAAAATATTAAGAAATAAATGGAAGGTGCCATTTCCATTTAAGACTCAAGACAATGAAAGAAGAGAGTAAAGAGAAAGAAATGGGAGGGGAATGGAACGAGCAATAGTGTGAATTTGAAGTTGAATAGAATAATTTATGATGGGTAAGAAACCAAAGAAGGAAGTGGAATGACAATAGAGCAGTTTGAAAGACTTTGGGCAGAAAGTAGGTTAAGAGTATATAGAGTGCCTTTCTCCTTCCTGTTCTGTGGACAGCTCTGTCTTCTTAAGTACCAGTTATGGTTGAGACATAATGTTGGAAAGTAGAGTGAACAGATTTGAATACATGAACAGATTTGAATACATTGGGAATTTAGTACCCTGGGCTGCTTTTACCAGTAACAAATTGAACAAGTAACTTCATCACCAATGTGCTAAATCATCTAAATGGTCCAATATAAGTTCCTCCAAGAAAATGTCAATAGTCTAGTGCAGGCTGATAAAAGGAAGCTTATTTTTTGAAAGCACATCTCTGTTTTTCAAGAGTGATACCCACCCATGTGGAATAAGTGATGCTGCTACTGACTGTGCTGTGGATCCATTAGCATCTTTACCACCATGCAGATGGCTGGCCGTTAATGAAGAGTGGAGAAGAAGAGTTTCCATCTCTATTTAACCAATGAAGCCACATTAGTGCTGATGGATCTAATCATGAGAAATATAATAGTTTCTTTAAGATCTATAGCAATGCCTCCTATATGGGCATCTGTTTATTACCTCCTTGCAGAATTGAAGATGACAACTTTGGCATTGTAGAGGAACTCATGAACATAGTCAATGTCAGTAAGGTCACTCCAAAACCTGTGGCTGTTCCCACTAGGAAAATTGGAATGGTTGTATTGAGGTGTCCAGAACAGCAGTCCGGCACACCCTCATGCTGCATAAACTGTGAGGAAGATGTTGCCTAGGCAGAATGGGAGATTCACTCGACTCCCCTGACCTCTCCAGAATGCAATGTGTCTGTCAGGTGTGTCCTTATTATTTGCAGAAGCTTGCCACAAGCCATTATCTCAAGAAGGTGAAGCCACAGACGTTTCAGGGCTATGCAGAAGGCATTTTGAGGAATATATTCAAACACAGTTTTTCTATGACTTTAACCCCCCACTACCTTTGATTCAAAGGATGGCATTGTTCACCAATCACTTCATCCATTTTATTTATAGGTACAGCAATGATTAGCTAACAAAACAGAGAAATGGACCATATTATCTATGTGGCATCAATGGGAAAGAATCTTTGAATCTCCAGTCAGTCAAACGAAAAGCAAATGAGGGAAAGTGAAGTTCTGGACTACTTAGAAGTCTGCCCCAAATGCACCTCCCATGACTGATAAACTGCGTTCTTCAGTTTACAGCTCTAATTTCTAGAAAAAGAGGAAACTGTTACAGACACTGACTTTGTTGCATACTACCAAAGTGCACTATAACTACAGAGAGAAAGCTAAAATGCAGAAATAGAAGTGAAATAATTTATGTGAAAAATACAGAATGAAGATACTGTCAAAATTGACAAGGAGGAAATTCTATGTAGAAATAAAACTAAAATAGAAAGAAAAGAAGAACTTAGTGTAAGAAAACATTAAGCAGAATTTCAGTAATTATGAGAATGTCTACAATTAAACTCCAAAACTTGAGCTGTTATGCTAATACAAGTCTCCCTAGCGGAAAGGTAATTGTATCTAGTAACTTATAATGGACAGTTTGAATACTAAACAGGATCATCACAACTTAAATTCTGTTGGTGACATCGTTTAGATACACTTAGATAAAAATTAACATGTTATAATTTCCTGAGACTTTATTGTACACTGTGTTCTGTACTAGTGACTTATGTTCACAGGCAGAGCTTATAACAATGTTTAGGTTGATTCAATGAAATTTGTGTTTTATGAATGACAAAAAATTATGAAACAAATAATATGCTTTATATGACACTGTCACTGGGCAAGATATTAATACATGAGGTTTTGATTACAAGGACAGACAAATGATGGACATGATTGTCATTTTATTTATTTATTATTTATTCAATTGTGCGTGTATGTGTGTGTGCACGTGTGTATGTATGTGTGTGTGTGTGTGTGTAGAACCACGGACGAATTCGGGAACCACCATGGACGCCTCCACCTCCTCCTTGTTTATTCTGCCCCGGGATTCACAGGCTCTGCCCTACAAGGACCAGAAACGCAGGCCGCCCCCGCTTCCACCGGCGTCTATAAGTGGGGTCTAGGATCCGAACTCAGGATCGTCTGCCTGCAAGGCAGAGGCTTAACCCCTGAGCCACCTTTCCAGCCCCATGATGTCATTTTTGAAAGTGACAATGTCATCATAGCTAATAGTCATACAGCATTCTAGTCAAGTTATCAGAATACTATGAAATATAGCAGGAAGAACAGTAAAACAGGCTAAAAGAACAAATTAGTGAACAAAAGTAAGTTATTTATGCAACTCTGAAGGACCAGCTTGATTCTGTTTTAAATTAGAAAGTGAAAAAACTGTACAGAAGCAAAGTTTTCATACTAACTCTAACTAACCCAGTTTATTAGTAGGTCCCTGTCAGGTGAGAAAGTTGCTGTTGTCAGGGAAACTACCACAATATCATTCTTTCACACTTGTATAACACCTTTCAACTGAGGAGCTCAAAGACATTTATAAACATTAATTCATTAATAGTCTTTTTTATTGAAAGTGCATCAAAATTTACCTAATAGCACACAACAACAATTGCAGATGAAACAAAAGGAAATTTCATTGCAAACAGTCTCACACAGAGAATACACTATCTCCTAATGCTTAAGAGACACAGTAATCTCAAATAGCATTCACCTTCTTGTTTCTTGTACTGAACCAAAACTATCGTCTATTGTTTAGTTGTCAAAAACATGCAGTTTTTATTCCACCCACTCTTTAATTTTTTTCTTCATGTGTTTGGATAATTACCTGAGAATATTTTTTAATATGCTATTATACACAATTGCCTGTGCAGTTTAAACGAGTAAGAGAGTCATTGGTGTAATTCTGGATCATTCTTGAAAGGACATATATGACCTCATTCTAAATTTGGAATGAATAAAATTAAAGTTTGTACAGTACCATGAGTTTTCATGTGCATTTAAAGTGTAAAAATGAAAATTGTAAATTCCTTTTTATTCAAATTGTTATTTTTAATTAGAATTAACAGTAATTATTAACTTTGATATACTCAAAATGTAACAAAACAATACATTAAAAAAATCAGTGTTTGGTGGCCTATTATGCCTAATATCTTTTGTAAAGATTTATCAGAAGACAGTATATGAGATTACAACATCATAGACATTTATAAGAAGCTAACTTCAGAAAAATTCCCTGCAATGAATATTATGCTCCAACAATCAATATAGTAAACAAAACACTTTGTAACTGTTTTCAACTATTGCTATTTATTGTTTTTTTCAGCAATATATAGCCTTTCCATGTTCTCTTGGCAAGAGTTACAATGTCCACCCTTGATCCATGGGAACAAGAATATGACTTTTGAAGGGATGACTTACAAAGTCATACTGTAAAAGACATGAATTAGAGGATAGCTGTAATTCTAAAAGTTAATATGAACTGACGTATTTTTTAAGAGCAATTAGATTTTCTGACTCAAGTTCATCATTAGAAAAGGTCTGTCAGTAAACGAGTCCATCATCTGCAGCTTCGTGACTTAAGTTTGTCCTTACAATGGTGTCAGTTTCACCTACCAACACACAAGGACCACTTTTCTTCTGCTGATAGTCCTGTGAGAAACCACACAACACAAAGCTGATAGTCTCTCAGAAAAGGATAGGGGAGCTGAAGAGATGGAATTCCAATTCCCAGATCCCAGGTAAAAAAAAAAAAAAAATGCCAAAAATACCAGTCCTCTGCAAATACAGCTGTTGAAGGTGGAACCTGGGAAAGCCCAGAGCAAACTGATTTCCAATGTCACTGTTGGGCCTCCACAGGAAAATAAACTGAAGTGCCCTCCTCTATGCATGTGTGTGTGCACGCACATATGCACACACACACACTCACACACAGGATAGTAACAAGTGAATAGCAGAGAGTTTTTAAAAGACAAATTCTGTCTATTATTAGACCTGTGGTCCTTATTTGACTGCCTTTTAATATGGAAAACGATCTTGGAAAGTAATCTTTTGGAGAATTTTTTCATTATCTTAGCAACCAACCTATCTTATAATCTTAGAAGGTAAAATATAATTGACAAAAAAGACTCTATACAGCTCTATAAACAATTTTAAAATACCTTGGACAGATTTTTTTCTTTTTAGTATCTGAAAGTATCTGTTGAGTTTTGAAATCTTCTGCTCTTCATCAGCACCATTTGTATCTCATTTGTATTCTTCCAGTTATTCTGCTACTGTTCAGCTGTTGAAACGGTCATCAAAATGTAATAAGTTGATCGAAAACTCTCAGATATTACTTTAGAAGAAGCTTATTCGTTCTATGAAAGATGCATCTGTATTTGACTTTGTAAGATAATAAATTCAGGAAAAACCCAACTGGGACCTCTAACATACTCTCCTACAATATATGAATTTTATACTAAATAAGACTATAATATTCTCCTCTACAACTTGAAGCCATAACCCCATAGGAAATGGAGATGCTAAAATATTAATAGCTTACCCAGGTTTTCTAAGCCTACTAAGGCACCTTAAGCTGCATCACAGCCTGAGAGCTGTAAATCATTATGTTCCTATAAATGAAGCCTTCTATCTGCTCCTCCGCTGATCTGCTACTTCATGTTGCTGATATTTTTTAAACAGAAAAGTTTCTCACTTTTTGCCCTAAAAAAGGCAACATCAAAATGAATTTATAAGTTGAATAAATATTGCCATAAGCACTGTTCTGGGGTTGGTAATGTTTTAAAATGTTATGACAGGAAAATGATTATCTAAGGATAAGTGAAATTACCAACAGAGCTCTTTTTTTGATTGTTGTTTCAAATTCAGGATGTGCAGATTGCCAATGTCACTATTATTATTATTTTTCTTTTTTTGATACTTTATTTCCCCCTTACAGAGATACGCACATGTGGGCCAGAACTTTGGCGCCAGAAAGTCTAATAGCCTCCCTTCCTAAGTTCACTCTTCAAGAGGTCATTCCTTATCATGCTGTTTGATTTGCCAACAGATCACAAGACATAACTGTGTAGCCCGGTACACCTGTTCCTGTTTTATGAAGACACACTAAGTGACTGGATATATAGAACACATACACAGCATGATGAGGACACACAATCCTGCAGAAAAATCCTGTTCTTTACTTCTGCCTTAAAACTATATTCTAATTCACTTTTTAACATGTTGACTTCATGGGCTGCATCATGACTACCTGAATCCAAGCCACCACAATCAAGCTCCATTACTAATGTTTTAGATGGTCTTTCTGACTCTGCCTTGTTTTTACATTTCTTCTCAAAATACAACCAGCAGGATTACATTAAAATGGCTTATGTGTGCAATTCCTTAAATGGTTTTAATTTTAGGGTTAAATTCTAAAATGCTTATAATTCTTTGAAAATTCTTATAGCATTTAACTCTTCTGTCTCTCTACCTCCACTTTCTACCACAGTTTCTTCTTCAAACTAAGCAGAAAAATTATGTTTTCCTTGATGAAAATCTGAAGCTAATATTTTGCTTCCCTGAAATAAGTGTTCTCCAAGTTTTTGTTACATTTGGCCTGATTACTTCATGTCCATGTTAAAAGTGTGCTTTTGGTAAAAATTGCCTTGTTGGATTATTCTGTATAGAATGGTAAATGTCAGGCTTACTGACTAATCTAAGCATTCATTTCCTTTATTCCACTTTAAAGTTAATTACACAGCCTGAGACTATCTCATACAAATTGTCTCTCTATCTATGTATTTATCTATCTATCTATCCATTGAGCTCTCAATTATAAATCACCTCAATATGATTGACAGACACATCAGGAAATTTGTCATAACCACTGCTGAAACTTCAATACTTAGGATAAATGGCATAAAGAATAACTAATAAATAATTTTGAATAATGAATCAGAATTTTATTTGTAACTGGCACAATCATTAATCAGCTGTTATGGAAAAAAACCAGAGGCTCTTCAATACATTTGTTGTAAATTAGAAATAACGACAATCAACCATGATGGTTGCTTCATTTAGTTATTGCAATAATAAAATATTTAATTCAAATAATGTGCAAGGTAATTTTTAAATTAAATCTTAATTATTAATAATCATCTTGAGTAAGCTCTGTTATGTAATTCCATATAGTGCAATCTTTTCTGGTAATAAGATTTGGGACTGAACAATAAGTTAATGCTTTAGGAACCTTCTGGGTAAAATGGTGGCATAGAAGACACCTCTGAGTTAAATGCCCATCACAGGGAAATAAAGAGAATAGGAATCATCTGTCATTCTACTAACTACTTCTACAGCCATTTGATTAGAGAAGCTTTCAGCATTCAGAAGTTCCTTTTGGAAAGGGTTTATTACAGAGAATCATAGCTAAACAAAGTATAGAGAATAAGTGACTTACTCCACTATAAACAGGACATCTATCATGCCTCAGCCTTGTTCAGGTAATATCAAGGAAGGTTGGGACAGTGAGAAAGTAAGTGCCAGAGGGTGGGGAAGAGTGAGGTCAGGCAGTATCTTTTGGAAAAACAGAGCAGTATCATCTATGAGCTCAAAGTAGCTATGCGTATTTAGATGAGACATGCCACAGGTTTGGCCTATCAACATTTCCCCACGGGAAGGGCAAGATCCCATGAGGCACTACATCTCACTCTGGGACTATTGAGGGTTAATTCTGGATTGGGGGTGGGGAGGCAGAGCTAATTTCCTCAACTGTATACCTACTGACATATCATCCATGTTCCAGCAGTGCACAGGTGTGCCAGTAGTGGCAACCTAGATGAAATTGAGTGGAACACATACACAAACACACATGCATTCATAAACAAACGAAAAAGGTGAAAGTAAGAGGAAGACTAGTTTTGGGAGGAAAAGTTTCACAGAGGGGAACACAAAGGAAAATGAGATTGGGTAATAGGTGAAAAACAACCTCAATGTCCTCATGAATCATGAGACTCTAAAAGAAAAAAATAAATCAAAAAATAAAAGCTGGGTTGAAGAGATGGCACAGGGATTAAGACTCTGTCTCTCAAGCAGAAGGTCCAGAAGTTGGATCCCAGGTCCCAGTTAAAAACATCAGGCAAAAACAGGTGACCAGTGACCTACACTTCCAGCTCTGGTGAGTGGAGCCTGGGAAATCACAGAGCAAAGCAAGGAGGAGGTAGAAGCAACCCAGGATGATTCCCAAAATCACTCTTGGGCTTCCACAGGGACACACAGGGCCCTCTGATAAACACAGACACCCACACAGACACACACACACACTAAATAAATAAATAAAATTAATTAATCTAAAAACTGAGAAGATAACATAAAAAGAAAAGACAAAGAAGTTATTCATATTTTTTTCTTTTCAGCATGGTATTTTACAGACCATTTATTTTTAAAACTGTCATAAAAATCAATGCTAAGCAAAATTTACATAGGTCCTTATTATAGTCTGGATAAGAGATGCTCTCCAGTAGCCAATGACTAGGGCCTTAGTCACTAGCTGATTTGCTTTCAGAAAGTGTATCCAATGGCTAACAAATGGAGCAGTTCTCTGATGGAGTCATAATATTATGCCATTATTGAAATGTTGCCAAAGGAAGTTTCTGTGACCTAATTGGGTAAAGTATGACCCTAAGAGTCTCACTTGTGAGCTACAGCTTGCCCTAGCCTTTCCTGTATTCCATCTTGCCACTTTCTGTCTCCTCAAATGTGATAACTCCTTTTTCACATCCTATGCCATAATATTCTGACCAAATCTATGGAACAAATCACTCACGGAATGCAACTTTTGAAACTGTGAGCAAACTACACCGGCCTTATGCTGCTTATTCCCACTTTTTGTTCACAATGACATAACGAAATATTCCAGATATAATGAAATTTTGCTTGAAATTATTGTACACTGAGTTTTACTTCAATGCTGATACTTTAATCTCAATATGATGCTTAGTATTATGAAACAATTTGAAATAAGCCATAAAGTCCATGAATGTTTGGCTAAATATTTATGAATATAGCTATATGAAAAGATTAACCTAAATACTATAAAGCCTTTCAATTCTATTCTCACAATTTTCTTTAAAAGGAAAAATCACAATATGCTCTTTTCCCTGGCCTGAGAAGTCACACTTCATCTGGCTCATTGACTTTTTTAGGTTAGCTGAACTCTAGCTGCTCTGATTTTCTTAGAATTGCCCAAACAACAAAAAAGCTCAATCTTAAATTCCATAGTTTTCCTGAAAACCAAGATAAAAAATGGTTCAAAAAATACAATGCAAAAGAGAAAACTCATACCAATAGCAACTGCCTTCTCCAACTAAAAATATCCTTCACATTCATGCACTAGACTAAGAGAAAAAGAAAATGAGAGATCCACAGAATCTTCCAAGTAATCAAATTGGGCCCTTGTTTTACTTCTAAACCAACCTTGTTCTCTTTTTGGTCCAATAACTGATCCTACCCTTCCTTATTTTCTCTCTCCATCCTTTTAAATTTCCCTTGTGCTTGTTTTTCTTTGATTTTATCTTCCATGTGTTACTTTATCTCTTTAATCCTGAGTTCTCCAGTGAGTTGTGATGAAAGACCTAAGACCCAAGATTACTCCAACCCCACTTAGAATGCTGCCCCTGCCAAAGCATATCTGACCACTTCCATACAATGATCAAATACAAGAATTACAAGTTGGCTAAGGTTAAAATGTGTGTGCATGTGTGTGTATACCACACACACATGTCAGGACACCTAGACAATGGACAGTGTTCAATAGGAAAGTGGAATTTTCAGATTATGGAAATGGCTCTGAGATTAAAGTACTTGCTGTACAAGTCTGAAGACCAGAAGATATGGATTTAAATTCCAAGAAATCTTGGGCAGGTATAGCAGCCTAATTGTAATCCAAGAACTTTGGTGATGGAGATGGAGGATCCCAGAAACAAGTTGAAGCTCTAAATAGCTGAACTGGTGATCTTTAGAACCAGTAGGAGTCAAAGTCAAGGAAAGGGATGGATGAAACCTCCAGTGCAAGCCTACACACATGCATGTCCACACATATGAACATATAAGCGCACATATATATAAAATGATTAATCAAATGGAATCTTAATTAGATTTTTAGGGAAGAATTCCTTATGAACCTAGTTTAACCATTTTACAAAGATGACAAATATTCCTCCCTTTGAATACTGTACGTACCTAAAAATGATAAATACAAGCACAAGAGCAATAGGACTATTTGCTCTACTTAGAAGCAAAGGAAACAAGATTGAATCAATGTAAGCATAGTGAGAACTTATGAGAATTTAGAGGTAAAACAATGGAGATATCTTCCTTCAAAAAATATTAAAGAGGGGCTAGAGAGGTGGCTCAGGGGTTAAGCCTCTGCCTTGCAGAGAGAAGGTCCTGAGTTCGGATCCCAGATCCTACCTATAGACGCCAGGTGGAAGCTGGGGCGGCCTGCGTTTCTGGTCCTGGTAGGGCGCAGCCTGTGAATCCGGGGGCAGAAGGAGGTGGAGGCATCCATGGCGGTTCCCGAATTCGTCCATGGTTCTGCACACACACATACACACATGCGCGCACACATACATACGCACACACGCACAATTGAATAAATAATAATAATAAAATATTAAAAAGGGGAGACTACTCTCTCAATATCTGGGATGTGTGTCTGTTTAATTCACATGCTTTCTTAAACATTTTTTTATTATTTATTCAATCATGCGTGTATGTGTGTGTGTGTGTGTGTGTGCGCGCGCGTAGAACCACGGACGAATTCGGGAACCACCATGGACCGCATCCACCTCCTCCTTGTTTACTCTGCCCCGGGATTCACAGGCTCCGCCCCACCAGGACCAGAAATGCAGGCCGCCCCTGCTTCCGCCCAGCGTCTATATGTGGGATCTAGGATCCGAACTCAGGACCTTCTGGCTGCAAGACAGAGGCGTAACCCCTGAGCCACATCTCCAGCCCCTCACATGCTTTCTTTAAAAATATTCTAACAACTTTGTTAGTCTTGACAATAGGGCATTTGACTCTCTTGTTTATAATGTAAGTGTCCCAGTACTGACACAATAAATTTCAATAAACATCAGATGCTGATGCATATTCAAAAAAAGAAAGAAAAGAAAATGGGATCAAATTGTATATTGGATTCAATATTCATCTCTATAACTGTTTATTATCTATGCATGTGATTGATATGTATTATAGAACAAACTCTGAAATATATGACACATAAATGTTTACAGCAAACTATTTTGCTAATAAACAATCATTTTATAGAGCCTTGGATTAAGACATCTTTCATATCACAAAAATCATCTTTCACTCTCTTCCACTGTGCAAATGACTCCTTAAATGCTCTACATTTCTAACATTAGTTCCCTTAATTTCATTCCCATGTAACTTCCTCTAGTCTTTTTAACAAATTCTCCCTTCCAAGTAGAGCTTGTCTCTACTCCATTGTTAAAGCTACTGGATCAAGCAGAGATTTCCAGGTAACACTGGTGAGGCAAACAGATGCCAAAATATAAACTGGAATGAGAGATTGATGTATTATGATGAACATAAAAGGAATTACAAGAAGAATTCAAGCATAAGAGTTATGCTAACTAGAGAGAAAGTGGAAGATATAACACCAGAAACCCTGGTGTTTTTAATTGGAAAACAGGAATGGAGGTCATTTAAACTTCCCTTCCCAACCTTGCATTTATCAACACCTAGAAAATCAAATAATCATTTTAACTTGGTTTCAAATTTCCATATCATGTTTTATTGCTTGGCAACCTTCTAAATGCACAGTACTGTAGCCAGGCCAGATTTATCACGATCCTTGAGTTCACTAGTTATTTTCATGTGGCAGTTGTAGATGTGTATTCACATGGTCAACATTGTCTGAATGTCTCTCTCCAACTTTTGTACTATTAAAAATGCTGCTCACATCAAGATCAAGGCTTTTATAAGACTACCTGAGGAACTTCCTCTTATCCTGTGGAATTAATTCTTTAGCCTTTGTAATTATATAGTTTTGGGTATCCCTTAAATTCAGTATTGTAACATGATAAAAATTAACATAACTAATTCTATACTTTTATGATTTGCACTTTTTAAGGGGAAAAATTATTCAGTATTTATAGTCTCATTTTTGTCAGGTAGTTGCAGAAAAGAACAGCTATCAAACTAATATACTTAACAACAAAAATAGGACTATAAATATTGTTTACTACTAAGTTAGAATCAATATTCCTAAAAGAGAGCAAGTATATTTAATTGATTTATCTGTGTAATTATTATAACAACAAAAGTAGACACTCTTTGAATACGTGGCTACAATGTTGGACAATGAAAATTGATTTTGTTTTCAACTCCATATTATGATAAAACAGATGAAAGTGTATGTCACCAGAATATTGGAAAAGCACTAGGATTTAAAAAAAATTATATCCCAATGCACAGACCACATTTTATCTGTTTTTCTATTACCTATTTAATAATATAACACAGTCCTTTGAAGACAGAAGACAGTTATATAAGCTAAATTTAGAAATTTCCTAACTGAAATCTTGATGTTATTAATAAAAAGAATGTAATAAAAACATACAGAAGATCAAATAAGAAACCCTTAAAAAATTAGGTTTAGAAACAAAATAAATATCAAGTTAGATTTAATAATAAGAGATTTATTCTGATAGTTCATAATCTTCACCAATAATCAAATAAAATTTAGAGAAAATAGCAAGCATATACAAAATGAAAATGAGTAAAATCAAAATAATTATGCCATTATTTACAGAGAAAAGAAGTTCAAAATTTGAATAAAAAAGGAATTCTGTAAGAAATATTTTTAAGAAATTTCATGGCAAAATTTTGTATAGATGCTAGAGTGATCCTCTAAGCAATTTTTCTCCTCAAATGTCACCAGATGTCAGTCACCAAAACAACCCTAATACTATGTGTACCATACTCATTAAAAACATTCAGTCTTAAAAAAAATCAACAAAAAATACACAATGAAACTTTTTTGGTTTCACAGTTTGAAGGTAATGCAGGACAATTAATTCTGTCTTGGGTGAATTCATTGTTCTATAGGCATTAAACATATATACATAAAATACTTTGGACCCTGAAATACACATGAAATAAACACAATAAATTGGAGGAGAAATTCAAAACTTTACGAAAATAAATGTTTCTATAAACAGAGAAAGGATAAAATGACAAGGCAAAGATTTTTTTTCTAACCCCCAAAGTAGGAAACAGGAAAACATAACATACTTTTCAGAACCTTGCTTCTTTCAATTCTTGAACAGAAGTGAGGAAGACAATGCATCTTTAGCATTTAGGAAAACCGTAAATGGGACAGTGCTAATCATGATGACCTGAGTATTTCATAGAGAATGCTGGAAGGTATGGGAACACAGTTCTGCAACTGCCCTCATATCAGATCATCCTTCAAAGATGAAAATCACCCTAAAGGAGTCCATATTTGGCGAAGCATGCATGAAGGATACACTGTCTTTCAAATCAGACATGTCATATGAAAATGCAAAGAGGCTAACAGGAATGTCACAAACACATATATACATATATGCATATTTATACTTTCAATAAAATTATAACCTAGTCCAGACCTTAGAATGCGAGTAGAAGGGTTGTTCTTTGCAGGAGACCCGTGTAGAGATTTTTCCTTATTTCTTTCAAATTTTTATCTTCTGAAACCAAAATGCAAATGTAACTATGGTAACATGATGATAACTTTTAACTATTTGCTTATACTATTTGTTTTGGCTAAGTAGTCAATACTCATGTTCCCCAATTGTTCTTACTGCTCATGCTCACCATACTTGTACTGTCAGAAACAGCATAGCCTATTCAACTGTCTTCCACCAAATCTCAACCAACCCAGTTCCTTCAGCAGATATTTTTCCTTGGAACAATGGATTTCAAAACCAATACAACCATTACTACTTTGATAGCATTTCCTACTAAAATACATAAAATACCTGTGTATGAATACAAAAAGTATAAAAAAGAAAGGAAGCTCAGAAATATTTGTGACATTTTACAAGAAAGTTGGTAGTACTTGTAGGGAAAATACAAAGAATAATAATAAAAAGCTTTTTCTTCACATTCAGAACCTTAATTATCACATGAGGATTTAAATAACTGGTTGTCACAAACACACACACACACCAGGTTCCTTGGTGCCAAACCTGTTTCCTTTCTGTGGGTAAAAATATCATTCTATTAGTTTCATATAATTAAAAAGTGAATTTAGTTAAGACATTAGCTATCCCAAAAGTTAACTCTTGCATAAAAATTCATTGATTTTGTTTTTAATTGCTTCAAATGCATCATTAGTCCTACTTTTTGTCTCACGACAAAATTAAGACTATTAAATAATTTATTTGTAGGAGTCAAATTCATGTAATTTTGGAGTAAGCAGTCTTATGCAAGGCTGTAATCAAATATTTAGAAGGTATCACCTTTCTTCTGGCAGGTTAGATAAAATGCATGATATGAACTTGGTTAGAGACAACCAACAATTTATACGATATACTATCTATTAGGCAGTCAATTAGAAAAGCTCATACAAATGAATAATTTGAAGGTAGAAGGCACAAACATGTGCAGTGCTACAGTGAGATAATGGTTACATCCTTGGCTTTAAGATTTTAGAAAACATTTTCAAAAAACATTTTCTTGATCATTTTTTCTATATATGTTACAAAAAGGTATGATGAATTCACAATAAGGTCATAGATTCAGAACTGTGTAGAATGCTCTATTTTCCATTGCAGAGATACTCAACTGTGCATAGCTATTCATAATTGCATTTATTCTTCAGCTACAGAATGAAAATATCTGTTGGTTTATATCTGTTCCAACAGCTATGGAATCAGAAGCAATAGGAAAATATCAAACACTATTAGGTACATAGTAAAAATACACCAAATTAATTTAGACTGCATGAACTAAAAACTTCCTACATTGACTTTTATAATCAATGAATTTGGGACTATAAATTCATTTCTAAATGCAAAGTTAATGGTGAAGAAGTATAAATTTAGAAAAAATTTTCAGACCTACAGGTTCTTCACTGTGACTTTTTAAAGCAATTTTTAAAGTTTTTTGTTTGGCATTTCATGCTTTAACATACTTGTAAATTTCACTGTGATATTTCAATTCACGTATGTTTTAGTCAGTGATCAACTTGACACAACCATATCCATCACTACTAAGTTTGATTATTCCCTTGCTTTTTTTGTATATTTTGAGAATTTTGCACCTTTAGCTGACATGGCACTTACTGTGCTCCCAGGCTGACCTGAAACTTGCAACATCTTGTCTTAGTTTTGAGGGCTAGAAGCACAGGTGTGAGCCCCCATTCCTGAGATCATTACAGTGGATAATTCAGCCTACTCTAATTTGATGCATAATGAATTATCATTGATTCATATTACTGTGTCGCACAACGGAGTTGTCCTTCCCACATAACTGCAACATTACACACATTGGCAGAGCTCTCCCCTACTGCCTCTTTACTCTTCCCAGCCTCTGCTTACCACTTCTCGAGACTATTTATAAGTGATCCACCTTTTTAAATTCCAGATAAAATGAGACACTGGTGCTGTCATAGTTTGAATATGAGTTGTTCCCCACAGTCTCAAGGGTTTGAATCCTTACCTGATGCTACAGTTTGGGAAGGTCAGTGGCAACTTTAGGAGGTGGAGACATGCAGGAAACAGGCAAGTCACAGGGGGTAGGACTTGAGGTTGGTTAGCCCTCTCCTATTTCCCCTTGTCTTCTTCTGTAGCAGTGGCTGGTACTTCCCTGTTTCCATGACGGATGTACCCTGTGCTGCCTTCAGCTTCTGCTGTCTGCCGTGTATGTTCGAACACAACGGAGTGTATCTTCCCTCAGGAATCACAAGCCAAATAAATCTCCTTTTCTCTTTTAAGCTGGTTGTTTTGAGTTTCATCTCATAGCACCAGAAAGAATAACTGTGGCAGGTGCCTGTGGGGGTTTCTTTCTGTGTCTGGTTTATTTCATATAACATAATTTCCTCAATTTATTTGTCTTCGAATGAAGGTGTTTTGTCGTGTTTTTTTCCTCTCTCTCTTTTAACTATTTTTCCTACTTTTATAAGCATATTGAGTATTCATCCCAGCTTCCCCTGCCCATACTCTCCCTTCCCTTCACCATTCCCTCTCCCACATCCTCCCACCCTTCTGCCTGTATGCTTCTATGGGGACCTCAGGCTTCACTCTGGCTTGTCAACTTCTTTGTGAGTTCAGGCCTGCATAGTGTAATGAGTCACCTCTCTTCAGGCCACCCCACTGATATGTGCCTTTCACTAACCCACCCAGCTTTAGACCCAAAAGTTTCCACTGTGCGTTCTTATTCTATGGGTGTAACAGCTGCCTACAGAGCAGTTTGATGTAATGTCTTCCTACCTATATGTTTATTGGTTATCTTCCTTATTGATCTATTTCCTTCCCTTTCTTTAGGTTCTTGTTCTAGTTTGTAGGAATAGGGATGGGTACCCTTCTGACAAGTTGTTCTTAAGTCCAATCAGAAAGCTTCTGGTTGTCTCCTTGGTACTCTTGCCACTTGTTCCAGTTGTTATATTTAGCCCATGTGCTGTAATTAATTAATTTGTGTTGTATTTTGAGTAATAGGGTCTTGTGACAGTTTTTGGAAAGCAACCAAGAGCAATGCCAAAAGCCTATAATATTTGGGGGCCTTTAAGACCTCTCTGACCAACATTTGTCAGAAAGTGCCACATTTATGTTACTTGTACTATAGTGTATTATACAACAAATTATGTTGTGGTAGTTTTCAATTGTGTGATATATATTGTTTTCTTTATTTATTCTAGTACATACTATGGTGACTCAATAGCTCTGCTACTGTGACATAAACACATGATTAATGATAGTAAACATGGGAGTGAAGTTATCTCTTCAACTTGTTCATTCAATTTCCTTTGGTTGTGTGCCCAGTAGTGAAATTGGTAAGAAGTATGGTAAGTATTGTTAGTTTTGTGAGGTAACATGGTTTTTCTTTCAATGATGGTTCTAATAATTTAAATCTCACCAACAGTGTGCAAGGTCTAACCCCACCGTGGTGGGCTGTAGTCTCAACTTGTGAGACAAAGGGCCCTTAAGTTGGCATTCATCAGAAATATCCACAGGAAAAGTAAGACAACACACATTCTAGACAAGAGTAAATATGTCAAAAACTGAAAACAAAATCAGCATGACTTGAGTTACTGGGATTAACAATAGAAAACTTAGAGTAGTATGACATGGGAAAAATTGAAATATAGACATGCTGAAATTTTAATTATGGGATCTGTTACCAACTAACCATGAGAAAACACATGTTAATCCAAAGCTTAGTTTTCTTGTCTATCCAGTGGAGAGAGAAAGTCATGTTTGTCCTATCACAGTCTAAGTATATCACATTGTAACCTAGGGTTAAATTTCACAACAAGTTTGTTGTTTATAGAAAGTTGTATTATTGGCATTGAACATCCTGTTTTCTGTCATGGAAAATATTTGTAACTGCACTAGAAGGTCAGCAATGCCTGCTGTAGTTCATTTTTATGGTTAAAAATCCTGCAAGCATACTGCCTTACTAATAACTTGGGGTGCTGCTCACCAGTTTTTCATGTGCTTTAGAGCAGGAACAGATAATTTCCCAGGAAATCTTGTGTCTCGTGCTGCTTTACTAAGGATACCTTTCTCTACACAGACTCTTACCTTCAGAGAAGTAGGTGGTCAGGGTCACATTTAACTCATTAGGAACAATGTGTCAAATCTGACTCTGCATATACAATTTCCAGTATAGAATATGAAGATATAAAAGAGAGATTGAGACAGGGAAAGATAAGGCATCAGTGACCAGCAAACCCAGAGGTTAAAAACTGGTAAAATGTATTTTCCTCTTCAAAGGGCTACATTTCACCTGATTTCTACAAAAAAAAATCCATTTCAATTTTGCATCAATTGTGGTTACATTGATTCAAAAAGAACATTACTTACTTTAGAAATACTAAATATATATACACATATATACATATATACATATGCACACACACACACATACAAACACACACACACACACACACACACACACACACACACACTCTCTCTCTCTCTCTCTGAGCTTGGAGTGGTCTCACAAGGCCTACAGCTTCTAGTCCCTCAGCACTCATTGCCCTTGAGGGGCCTTTGGAAGCACAGGCTGACCACTAGAGTTCTTCATCTATAATCTCAATTTTTTAATTCTTTCTAATCAATAACTTCTTCTGAGCAAGCACCCCTAAGAGCATTCATTTATATTTTATATATGAGCACAGTAAAACCTAAATATTTTATATACTATGTTCCATGTCAGACATACACAAAAATAGAAATGAATATGGCAAAGTAAAATTATTTTTATTTAATTTTGCTACACAAGTGCTAAAATAGCTTTTGTGCATGCAAAAACTAATATATGTGCATATGTGTATATAAATATATGTGTGTGTGTATTACAGAGAATGAGAATTAATGCTGAGAATATCACGATTTTTATTATGATTATTACAGATATAATATGCTCAAATTATCCTTAAAGTGTTCAATGAAGAGTAAAGTGTTGGTGCGAGCCCCAATGCCCAATGGTGAATATATGGGATTTATTCATGCTAATGCCTAAAACTTTGCATCTTTCCAACAACAATTCTCTATGACCACCCTTCCCAAATAGAATGATCTATTCAAATTCATTTGAATGATTTTTCCACAAAATAATCTCACAACAGGGAGCACAGCATATTCCAGGATTCTACTTGGTGAGAGTATAGCAGAGTAGTTTGCATTCAATTTTGCCCTGAACCTCAGGGTGAGGTTGATGAAATGTAACACTGAGCAGATCCTAAAGACCAGTATCCATGGATGGAGTCTCAGGAATATCACCAATGCTATCCAAAGATACATGTGCAGCAAACGAGTCTATTGCAGCCAGTATCACCTACATTCATTTTCAGCGATTTTTGAGAATGAATCTAACACTTAAAATAGACAAACAAAAAAAAGAAAAGAATAATATGGTTTCGTTATGGGATTTCCAGTCTAACATTTACATGTTAGGTTAAATTCTGCAATGGGTTTTGAAATACAGAAGTGTGGAGACTACAGTTACATGCTTTTGTCCCCATCCTGTTTCAGTTATTCAGATTTCCTTTTTATTCCCATTATTATTTCAGAGTATGGCATTTACTTTCAACATTCCTGTGAATTTTTCTTTTGTAATTGACATTTTTGTTTTATTTTGCTATGATCAGAAAATACAGTTAATATGTTTCATTTTTCTTAATTTTTAAAAAAGTGCTTCATTTTCAACAATGGAAGTATTATAATTCTAATTTCTAAAATTCCCTTTTGAAAGGCTTTTATGATGAAATAAATGTATCCTGCAAGTGTGTTTTTGGTCACTCATCCTTCAAATTTATAAGTTGCATACACTGACATGTATTAAATAAAGTAAGGTGTATTAAATAATAGCAAATTTCTCATTACCATAGGGACAAGGCATTTTCCCAGAAAGTATGAAGGAATGTTTATATGTTGATAAAACTCAACAAAAAAATCTCTGTATGTTTATCAGCATATCTAGTGAAAATTTTGTGATTCTTAATACTGCTGAAGAAAATGTGACTTGTTTCTGATTCTAAATATACTATACTCACAACGGTTCTATACTCACAACAGGTTCTATACTCACAACAGGTTCTTTTTCAAGGCAAGACGGATATATATTTAATGATAGTAGAAGTACATTCCAAAAGTTCTTTCTGAATATAAAGTATTTGGAGTGATTTCCTGCAAGACTGATTTGAGATTTTCTTTTGAAATTGACATTTTCTTAACAGTAAGGGGAGAGAACACATAAAGTAGCCATTTTCTCTTCCCTGTTCATCAGTTCTTGACTAATACTTTTATCATCATTCTACATATTCTGTCACTAATTTCATTAGAATTGTAGTTAAAAATGTAATGAGATATTCCCAACCTGACTGGCTACATTTTAAATTTATTAAGCAGTGAATTCTGTAGCAATATGCTCCCTGGAATTCCTTCTCATCTTTGAGGTAACGTTGTAACTAATCAGGTAAAGGAACAGTTAACTGCAAACATCAATTTCAAGAGAGAATGTGTTATTGATAAGATTTTTTTCTTTGTAAAATTTAAACAGAATTAATGTGTATGTAACACACACACATATACACATACATACACACAACCCTGATGATAATGTGAACCACATCATTTTGAAACCCCATAAGAATAATACAAAATTGACCTGATTTGGTCAAGTGATCATACTGACTCTTTAAACAGCTAAATTTGCATATATGAGCTTTTTAAGATATGACTTTGGAATCAGATCATAAGTATTACTAGAAAAGGGCCAGAAATAAATGATTTCAATTTAGACAGTGAAAGTGTTATGTTTTAACAGTTAGGATGCCTAAAACCACTGCTTTGTCATGCCGCGGGTACTATGTGAATGCCACACATTAATTGAATTCCGCTTTGATATTTGTCGTATTTAGTGAGAGGTCCGTTGTGGCTCATCTCAGGAATACATCTATCCTGTTTGTGCATGTGTTAAAATTGCTTCTGATTTCACTGCATCGTTCAAATTTATTATCTGCTAATAAGCTTTTTGTTTTCCCTGCTTTATATTTCTAGTGTTCTAAAATAAAGCATATGATCTCTCAAATATTTTGAAAATATATAGAAAATAAAGTTCTAGAAAAGAAAAAGAAGCAAGGAAATATAAATAATACTTCTCGATATTTGTTAAAAGGTAGCTTGTCAGTGAAAGTAAAAATTGTGAAATTCAGGGAAAAAACTGATAATCGAGAAAGATGTGCAGCTCCCTTTTCATTTCATAGAGTTACAGCTGCAGATCTGCAGACAGTATATTTTTTTAAAGTGTTTGTTAAAGGCAATGCACAATGCTGCAGGAAAGTAGAGACATTAGGGACTAGAAGACAGACATATCAGATTGTTATTTAAGTATGAGTGTTCTTTGCTCCCAGCAAAAAAACTTTTTTTTCCTAGACACACTAAATAAATAAGTAAACAAATAAAGACTGACAGGTTTGAAATATAAAGCCTAGGCTAGAGGAGAACTGACCTGAAGTCAAGCCATAAACTATCTGAACATGTTTCATAGTTATAGTAATTCCACTGTAACAAAACAATGGAAATACTGTAGCATTCCACAGAAAGTTTGAAATACTAAAATACTCTTAGAGTATTTTAAGGAATTCTTTAAAGCATCATGGCAATAGAAAAGTAATTATTCTAAGTCCATTTTAAAATATACTGGTATTAACTTCATGAAGTTTCACAAAAAATAAAACACTGAATTAGTAAATGAAAGTTTCAGAGAGGGAAAATGACTGCTACTTCTCTCCTGCAATGATTTCAGGGTCTCAACATATTGGAGAATCTAATTTCAAGATAATCATGTTGCTATTGATGAAATAGATTTCAATGAAACCTGTATGTAGTACTGAAGCTTAACACTAAAGTAAGAAAGAATTTCTATCGCAGTGGACTCAACGAGGAATCAATATTGAGAAAAACTGCTAGAAACCTGTACCAGTGACCACTGTTTTCCAAAGTAAAACCAAGAAATTAGTGAAATAATAAAGAAAACGATGCAGACGAACAAAACAAAACAATAGCATTCAGGACCTTATAAAATAAATAAATAAATGGCAGTTTTTTGAAAAAGCAGGAAGCTTAAATGGGGACCAGGAATGCTGCTAAATGAAATATCCTGGTAAACTGGATTAGAAATTCCTGTTTCTAATCTGATAAATGAAGGAATTCTTAGAGCAAACTCTTCTTGCTGAAGGACACTAAAATGAAGATGCAATCAACTAAATGCTCAGAAAACAAAAGCCAGTCCAGCCATTGTATAGAATTGTATGTGCCAAGAGTTAGTGGCCACAGCAACTTTCAATTTTGCCATGCACTGTCCTGTGTATCACAGAGTAGATGGCTGGGGACATGAATAACTAACTGTACTAGGGAGCTGCACGAAAGCACTAGTCACATTATATCCCTGTAAGTCGCAAGATATGAGGCTTTATTAGGTACACAAAAGGGAAATCTACAGTGAAAAGTATATCACAGCAGTGCATTAAAATTCAAAATACAATGTATTAAGGTTTTCTTTAACCAATAAGAATACATACTATAATGCTTTAAAATGTGCTTCATAATGACAAAAAAACGCTTTTCTTTTCCAACCTAATTTTATTTTCTCTAAGCCAGAAAAATATTGCCAACATCAAAATCAGTGTAATATACACAAAATATTTCATGTCAAAATTTTTTTCTTATGTGGGACAGGCATACTGCATCCACTCCCTACTGAACTTACTGGAACATGATTGAACATTATTGTATCTTACTCTGAAAATGAAGATCCTTTCTCTGAAAAGGCTATGAAAAGGAAATGGACAAAATGGAGATGTGGGAAGTAGGGGGGTCATTCAGCCAGGTCTCAGGGACCCCTGCCTCCGAGCTCATACCGTCATGGAGAAAGAAAGAGGGGCCAGTACATTTTTTCTGGCACAATGTCTATCAAGTAGAACACAGTCTCTCTGGAAGTTGCAAGTACTTTCCTCAGACAAGTGTTTATACTCAGTTCTTCTCATCTGGGGGATTCTTAGGTCCATGCCTGTGACCTTCATTTAGTCATCCATATGATTTGCATCCATGATGTGGTGGTTCTTCTCTGTAACTTTCGACTTCTTAACATAATAAATGATTTCCTTAGTGATTACTAAACGGCTCAAATCATAATTCATCACACCCCCCCAATTCTGATCTAATTTCTTCACCATCCTCTCCACTTCACACAGAGTTCGATCTTTGCTTGTAGATGCCTGGGTTCCAACAGTTGAAACTGTAAAATGCAAATAATTAATATGGGAGGACTGGAGGCTATGAGCTGGTCCCAGAAAGGCAAAAATATTCAGCTTCCTGAACATATGAACTGTCAGCAGGAAATACCATGGGATCCTAAAATAGACCTTTTTTTGTGGCCTTTCTGGTAGTTCCAGAACCCAGTCATCAATGTTGAATGCTGATACTACTTTGCCTACAGAGTAGTTGATAATTTCACTACTCCATGGCGTTGGATCCCAATGACGTCATTGTCATTACTGAGTGTAAAAATCCAAATGGACCACTAGGTAGGCTATGACATTAGCTTTCATGAATTCATTAGCAATTTTGTATCTGTGTTGTTACATTTAGTGGGCATGAAGATAGTAGATATCTCAAATTGAAAAATATTGTCGATTCTTTAAAATTTTCACATTTGAACAAGTGAAAGAACTAATGAATGAATCCCCTAGGAAAGACTGTGATTCACTTTACAGACAACTTTGTGACTTTTGTTGAGTTATTTACACATTTGATATCCTATTTACAAGTGAAATTTTTATAAAGGCTAATATTTATATAATTTTATTGAGACAGGATCTAATGTCGTGTAACATGACCTCCAAATTTCTATATAGCTAAGCATGATCTTGAGTTCCTTCTCTGCTTCTCAAGAAGTAGGATTACAGGTCTGAGCCACCATAAATGATTTGTTTGTTATTGGGATATCAGACCCAGGGGTTAATGAATACCAGTGAACACTTTTTTTTTCTACCTTTACAGCTCCCCTCCCTTCCCTTCATCATTCTCTCACTCACTCCCACCCTTCTGCCTGTGTGCTTCTATGGACTCCAGGGTTCACTCTGATGTGTCTTCTCTTTTGGGTGCTCAGGCCACCTGTGAGCAATATTTTAACTGTGTTTCCAAGACATGTGAAGTATTTACTAGAAGTTGCTAGAATGGAGCTCTTCAGTGAAAAGTTACATGATATAAAATGGTGATGAATCATTTTAAAATTTAGATTGAAGTTAAGATCATTACAAAAAAAGTAGAACTGGGGTATAACTCATGGATAGCACATGTGCCTTGTGCATGAGTAGCCTTGGGTTAGACAGTTAGTATAGCAGAATTGAATATTCCAAAAGGAAGTAAAATAAAATAAGATAAACTAGCAGCTAAACTATTTTCTAAACAAAGGATGGAAAAAGATAAGGAGTGATTCTGATACTTCCCAAGTGTGCCTCTCAGAAGATGCCTTTATTCTTGTTTTTCTGATTTTGTTTTTTGTTTTTCCTCTAGGAAAGTGAACTACATCAAACACATTCACATTCATCTCTAGGTTTCAGCTAAGTGAATCCTAAAAGAGGTTAGAGAAAAGCAGCATGACCTTAGGGCAAACATCTCTGGGTGTTGCACGCATCCTGTGGTTTCCCCACACTCTAACCTGAGTGTGTCATCTGCTTAATACCTTCATTCGAACTTGCTTATTCATACCATATTTGTGAGTCTATGATTAAATTAATCATTAGCTGATAAACTGATGAAGATTAATGCTGGGGTGGATGGAAGGAAGGAGCTTTACTCAAGAAATTGGCTCAATTTGGTGGCCAATCCATATTTTAAAATGCTTCATCATTTTATATCGTGTTACTTTTCACTGAAGAGCTCCATTTTAGCAACTTCTAGTAAATACTTCACATGTCCTGGAAACACAGTTATTAAGAGTTAAGAGTTGTTTTTTTTTTTTTTCTCAAAAACCCACCAATATATGAATCAAGTCCAGCTAGTAGTGGTCAGGCAAATGTCATCAAAGGCAGCCAAGGTGAAATTCAGTGAGCAAAGACATGAAAATTGGTAGGAAGAAGAAGAGTTATAATGGGAAAAGAAAGGTGATCGGATTTAGTATTAAGGTATGAAAATATCCTAAACTTACTATACTTATATATGAAAAATCTAAAAGGAAATAAAAAATAGAAAAGCAGAACAATTTGGAAGCCAAACTAAATTTCAAAACTTGATGAAGATAAAGTCAATTTTAAAAGATACTGTTGAAAATTGGATACAGACTCTTTTAAAAGCTATTAAAATAGCAGTGGGGCCACTGAGCAAAGGTGCCTAAATGAAAATTTGGCAGTCTGATTGAATTCAATCTCCGGATCCCACATGGTGGAAACAGAGAATTGCTTTCTCAACGTTGTCCTCTGACCTCCGTACAGGAGCCTGCTCTCATCCATGTCTCCTTTTACCTATGCTCACACCTCCTCTCTTTCTCCCTCTCCCTCTCTCCATTTACTTAATGAGTTAATTAATTTTTGCAATAGGAATAATGTAACACAGATCTTTGAAAGTCAAAGCCTCAGATTGTACTCCAATGGTCTCTGGGTTCAAAGCTCTGATTTCAATATATCAAGAGCAAATCATGAGAAATTAAACACAAACACAATTTACACATGAAGACCAGATGGAGTAAAACCCAAAAACTGTTTTCTAAAAGAAAGAAAGGTGTGAGGAAGAAAGACCTAAATACATCTGTGTCTTCAATGCCTTAAACTAAATCACAAGAACAAGAAGGCATAAAGTAAATTCTGTCAAGCTTTCCTGATAAAAAGAGTAAATTGGAAATAAAAGCTTGTGAATAAGAACGGTCCCTATGTATTTACATGGGGGAAGAATTTTACTGCTTTTGCAAAAATTAAAGACTAAAATAAAGTTGTACCAATTGTGATTGTAAATGGTAATATCAATGAGAACTGGCTTTATTTACTTAATAATTATCCAGATAAGATACAATTTCAGTTTCTAGAACTACTACAAGCAAATTGATATTCTCAAATACTGCTCCTTAATTCTTTCATTCCACATTCTTCTAGGTCTTTGTGATTTCTCTTTCAAGGTCTTGTTTTTTTTCTGGGGCTTCTGTTGTTTTCATCTTGTAACAGATCCTCCTTGCCCTTCAACTTGTGTCAATTCTTTGAGAACCACACTATAGGAACTACTTTGAAATCCTACCTTTATGTTCTTTGACAGCTCTTCAGATTTTTAGCATTAAATATATGTGAACATAATATATGTTTAAGCCCTCTATCAGTGAATTATCACTGTCCAGTGCTTTCAGTAGATTATAGACAAACTGCTCAAGGTGAATAAATTTGCCCAAGACTCTATTGTTTTTAATTTATTTATTACATTTTACCTAGTCATACAAGCTTATGGGTATCTTTGTCCCTCGCCTTTCCCTTCCCCCCTCCTTCCTCTTTGTTGACCTTCCATCCCACTCTCTCCCTCACTTCCCTCTCTCTTTCCCCTTTCCTTCCACCTCCTCTCTTGGTGCTTCTATCTGCTTCCTCCCAACCTCCAGAACATCTGTTTATATGGATGCTGAATTTAGCTTGAGTTGTCTACACTTTTATGGGAGTCAGAAGCCAATAACGTATCACTAAAAATAGTTTAAAACAGTACATCAGGTAACACTCCGTGGCATGGCCGAGGAAGTGGTACAAGACTTGGAATAAGAACATAATAAATAATCCCATTAAGTCCACAAAAGAATAATTATCAGGGGTCATGGCCAGAGCTCTTCCAAGGTAATCTAAGATCAGAAGCTTCATGCCACCCTTTATTGATCAGATATTTGAAGTCAGTGAGTTTAAGAGAACCATGATAGCACCGATTACATTTTATTATAGAGGAAAAGGAAAAGTAGAATGCAAAGAAGCAGTGAAATTCTACTTATGAAATGTGACTGGTATGAGTATAGCACTAGGGAACTCTAAGTGGGGCCTTACAAGGAGGACAGAAGGGTCTACATCCCAGTGGCTGAGAAGAAAAAGAATATGAAGAGTAAACAGGAGTATACACACATGGGGGAGAATGTGATTTGCTACTGCAACAAATCCTTACATCCTTTTTTCCTTTAATTCTTTTGGAGCTAAATATAGTAAATCAATGACTTCTTAGAAAAAAATCAGAATTACTTATTTGTTTCTAGGCTATGAATTTTTAGGCCATGTTGAAGTGCAAAATATATCTCGGCAGTACACACTTCCCCCCACTGAGTTCCTGGAAATTGTGTCATGCAATCGAAAACCACAAAAGTAAACTGTTTTTACCCTTGTGAAGGATGTTATAATTGAAAATTGAATTCTGACTCCAAAGCTTAATATAAAAAATTATGAAAAATAAATGACAAAATGCAGGTCAATGAAAATAAAAGTCATAGTCATAAAAGGAAATATTAAAATATCATAATATTACATTATAATAATTACCAGGGATTGGAGGCGGATCATTGAAATACTATCTAGATAATAGTCTTTTCTTTTTTGGCATGCATAATAAGGTACGTGCATCTCTAGATGCATGTGTATATGTGTGAGGGCAACATGTGCAGACCTCTAAAGTTGATGTTAGATATCTTTCTCCATAATTATCCTCTTCAGTTATGGAGATGGGGGTCTCTTACTTGCATGATGTTCTTAGTGGCAAGCAAGACTGAGTAACTAGTTGACCTAGAGATTTGACTCCTGAGGGCTGGGACTATTACTTCCTGCAACAATTATCAAGATTCTAAGGATACAAATTCATGTGCACAGGTTTGTGCAGCAAGTATATCATCCAACCCCTACCTATACAGTATTCCAGAAGGCATGTAAAAATACCTCTCATTGTCATTTTATTATAAATACATCAAAACAAATATACTGTCATGTTCCTACTAATGTAAATGGTAACTCCACAACATTATTATCACAAATTTTAATTATAATTTAGAAGGTTTTGATAGAATTATTTTAGTTAAGAACTTGTGTGATGTCTTCTTCAGACAATGACTCCAGAAAAAAGACAGTTAAAGAATGACATTAGTTCATTAATTTTTGAACTATTTCAGTAAAAGCAATATTTAATAAACTTATATTATTGCACTTAATTCACTTGTGTTCTGAGGTAATGAAAGTGGTGATATTTCTTTGACTGAAAGATCACTTGAAAAGTAATGGCTGAACTGTCACTTTCTCCCTTCCATTCCTGGACAGAGACAATTTTCATTGAATCAAAGAAGAGAAATTGCCAAGCATAAAGTAAATGTTTTGAAATGTTGTTTGTTACAGGGAAATAATGAAAATTGACATTTGGCTTATATGAATTAAAATTTATAACCTGGAACTCATTTAAATTAATAATTATGAAATAAATTTCATAATGTTAAGTGTAATTGAATAAATATATATACACTTAAATAATACTCATAGACATGATAAATATGTACCTCCAAATACAAAACACCAGAAACCACAATGTACTATTACAGGCTTATTATTATTTTCACCACATAAATTTTAAATTTCTTCCTTTTATTTTCTTTAATACTGCGATATTTTTAGGGGAACAATTATGAACAAATAAAGACATAAACCTATTCTTAAGAACCTTTTAAGGCAGGGAATTGAGAAAGAAGAAAAACTCAGCATTGACTGTGATGTCATATATAACTACACATCCTTCATCTGGACAATCAGGGTGAAATAAATACAGGGACAAAGGCAGAATCATTAGGGAAGCTAGTTGTAGAACACTAACCTAGCATAAACAAGATTATGGATTCATTCTTTTCTTAAGAGAAAGGAGGTAGAAGAGAGGAAGGAGGACAAGGAGAAGAAAAGAGAATAAGAAAGAGGAGGAGGAGGAAAAGGAGAAGGAGGAGAAGAAGGAAAAAGATGAGACGGAGGAGGAGGAAAGGGGGAAGCACCAACAACAAAAAGGAATAAATGAAAGGTCCATACACAGGACTAACAAAACATGTATGATGGTCTCTAAAACAAGTTCAAATTGCAATGAAGCTATGTTACAAATTCAGTCGGTTCTGTTAACAAAGCCAAATAAAATAGGCTTAAAAGTTCTACTTTATAAATACTATATCCGTAGAATGAGGTGAACAAAACTCCAAGCAAAACAGAGGAAGAGTGTTTCCAGTAAAGTATATGGGTTAAAGTGGTGATGAAGCCTGAAATAAATACAGCTACAATTATCGACATGAAGAACTCCAAAGCAGATAGAATATATTTTGGCATGACTAATTAAGTATATTAAAAGGAAAGTTTATATAGTCATTTAAAGTTGTATTTCCTTATCCGCTCAAGTAACAGAGAACAACTCTTCCCACTTACCTCAGTGACACTGATCTCAATTTTTGTTCTCAATTTTATAATTTTTATGAATCTATGGTGTAAATGATGATATAGTTTAAATGTGCATATTGTTTATATTTGATTAACCTATATATTAAATTTGATTATTACATGAAGTATTAATGGAAATGAGCAAAATTATTGCAGAGAATAGTATCTTTTATCTTAAATAAAATGGGATTACAGTTGTTGGATTGTCTCAATACTGAATATAAAGTTAGTTTTTCTGTTCATGCATTCCTTGCCTAGACTTACATAAGAAAGAAGAGGCTAGCAACAATCACCATTAGGCAGTGAATACACATTCATTGTATACCAAAATAGAATAAGCATGATTTGATAAAATGATATGTAATTGGGTAAACATGCATCCTGTTGCTATAGTGATGTGGTTACTTGGGATAAGAAATGTTATCCCTCATGATTGACAGTGTCCAATATATGCACAGAGCAGAACTATGCAGCAATTCTGCCAGACAAGTGAAGATTATTCTTTCACAGTTAATGTATTCAGTGCCTGACACTATTAGTATTTTGCTCAACTGAGATTATTTTTGTTTGTTTTCATCCTATTTTCTTTGCCGTATTAGTCTCATTTCTGCTTATTATGTACAGAATCAGAGATTTCTGTCTTTCAGTTGTGAGTACTCTCTCCCACAGTGACATTTTGTGCAAATCATAGAGCTTTCACCAAAGTCTGGCTCTAAGAAGTGTCCCTAAGAACTCTTCCTCTTTGATCAGCAAGGATGCAGTCAGAGAAGTCATTTGGGTATGTGGCTGAAGGCCTTCTCCATCATTGTATGAGCATACTGTTTAACCTATAAGTTTGGGACTATAAGGAAGATACTCTGCTTTTACAAATATGGATTAAAATAATCCAGCATAGTATCCTAAAATAAAGGAAAGATTCTTTTTATTATATTATAAGGTGACTATATACAAAAGAATTATTTTTTAAACATAAAGCTGGTATCAGCAAATCTTATGAATTTATTTTTAAAGCATATAGCATAGAACACAAACAATCTTGTGGGCAAAAATAGATCCAGTTATAGAAGGATCTTATATACATTAAGCAAAATCTTAGAATCATACATATGATATAACAACCATTAGTTCAAAAAATCTTAAACTGAGAAATAATTTTACAAGGAACCTGAAGCAACACAGGCTATTCTCTTTAAAATTCACTTAAACTTTTCCAGAGTCAATAAATTGTGTGCAAGTAACAATGTTAACAAATACAAAAGAAAGAAATATTTCAAGATTCATAAAATTGAAAAATAAAAATGGTAATTACTATAAAAACAACATTATATGACCACATAGAATCCTTTTTAAAAGATTGCTGCTTTATAGTTTTAGTGAAGTATGAATGTCTTGCACTTGTTTGCTTGTTTGTTTTTTCTTTTAGTTCCATTTAGTAAAGTTCATAAAGCAACACGAGGGTAAAGTACTGGACTCACCACTGATATTATCCTTTGCTTTCGATATTATCTATATCATAGGTCCCACAGGCATTACTAAGTTGATAGTCTTAGAGCATGGGAGATGACTCATTATGTATGCCAGTTAGATACTTGTATCTACTTTAACAATTAATGACTAATGTTTTGAGCACATCTGTGAAATGTTCATAGTTAAGGCAAGTCCTTATCAAGTCTGATGGAGATTAACTGATTGATGTTGAAGTACCCTGCCTATTGTGAGAGGGAGGGAGCTACTTCCTTACTTTGGCATACAAGTATCCAGTCATCTGGCAAGCAAAAGATTATGTCCCTTCAGTTCTTTCTGTGAATATGGTATGGTCAGTTCTCTGAGTTCCTGATGTATGAACTTTCCTGTCATCATGATGAAATACAAACAAGAATTGTTAGCAAGAACAAGCCCCTTGGTCCTTTAAATTATGTGAGTGCTGTATTCATTCAACAACAGGAGGATCAAGCTATCACATGTTAAGCAAGCATGAGAAATTGAGTTCAAATTCCTACCACCTATCTAAAATGTCAAGTCCCATCATACATCTTTGTAACCCCAGTTAGGAGAGAAGAACAGGTGAAGGATTGCTGGAGTTTGCTGTCCAACAGCTGAGTTCCATACTAAATGAGAGATTCTCTCTTAAAAGGGGAGAGGGAGTGTGATCGTGAGTCTTACTTCTGACAATTCTTAAAAATTGGAATCATCATCCTCATTATTAAAACCAAAAAGCAGAAACTAAGAAACCTAGGAGAGTTCAAAAAATAATAAATTACAGATATAGGATCTGAGTGCTGACATCTAGCACCAATTTTAACTAGTCCCTGACTCCTCAACGATGAGTGCTCAAAGGAACCCACCAAGTCTTTTGTTCTGACACTTCTGTTCTCTCTTCCACCAATCGCAGAGTTCCAGACAACTCACTATATTAATATCTAGGCACATACTTAGGACCTTATAGCCTTTATAGTACTGTGTGTGCTATACACAGCAATGAGGGATGTTGCAATTTGATGATTAGGTCTTTTGAGTAAAATCCTTCATATTTGCTATCAGTTTACATGTTACCACTTTTCCCAGTAGGTCTCTAAATAATCATTCTCCCTTTGTGGATGTTATCTACACTTCTCTCAACAAGAAATGGAAACTTAAGAGAACATGTCATGTCCTTAAACCCTGGCATGAGAACTTGAAGGAAAGAACTATATCTTATTTATATGTCTGATATTTAACATGGACATATACATACATGTTTACATAATTAAGGTCAAAGGTTTCTTATTATTTGCATGTAAGAACTGCTGCACTCTAAGAATCTGAATAGTCATCCTTCTTCAAATGTCTTATTCTCTACAACCTAAAGATGATTCATACTTGTCTCAAAAGTTACTGTGGGGTTTCGTTTGCTCACATTTCCCCATCTATACATTAAATTTTCAAAAGTAATATTCACTTCTGAAATAGTATATACCTTTCAATGTTCAAATTTATTCTATTGCAATAAGGAAACACTCTTGCTTAAACCCACATTTTAGCCCTGCCTCACTTCTGCAGTCTCTATTCATTAAAGGATATTTGTCAAATAAAAGTGAGACTGGGTTTAGAATGCTCAAATACAAGTGCTACCAAGGTGATTATAAACATCTAAAGAATAAACCTTGTTGTTAATTATTCAATTGCCAGTTAAAGTAATAAATCCTGCCATGCCATGCATTCATTTGATATAAACTTGGCTCAACTTGAGTCCTTGCATAATAACCTTCAAGGGCATAGAATGTTATGATAGCATAAGAGTAATGTATTTTACTTTTACATTTACCCTGTGAAGAACTATGATCCATTATAAACATGTCCATAAATACAAAGGCAGAAAGGAGGTTGGTCAACTTTAGTGATTGACATTGTCCAATATGTGGAACAGGAATAGCATATAAGCATACTGCAATTCTGCCAGAGAGGCAAAGATTATTCTTCTAAACTTAATGTATTCAGTGCATGACACTATTTGGATGTTTTGCTAAAATTAGATAAGTTTTTATTTTTTTCTTCCATCTCCTTTCCAATATACATCTCATTTCTATGCATGCAAGTGCAGAAGAAAACAAGTCACAATAAGAACTGAAAATACACCTTTAAAGCAACTATCTGGGGTACCATCCTTTAGGCACCAGAATTGGAACATTCTAACTCTAATTAACAGGAAATTTAAGCCACGAGCTCCATTATTCTAATTCCTATTGCAGGACCATAACTGTGGTGGATAAAGCAGTATTTTTGGACATAATGCTTCAAAATACTTTCTGTATCAACCTCTTTTTAATTCTAAATGTATGATATTGAAAAAAATCTTTTAGTTTATGCTTCATGTATGGATTTTACAGCTGCTTTTTCTATAGGAAATAGTCTCTTATGCTGAATATAAACATTTACTTTAATAAACAAGTCTAAAGACACAAGCAAAAGTCACAAATTGTCTGTAATCTGGCCGTTTTGTTCATACTAAAATAATTTCTCATAACATATTCATGAGCTAATTTCTTTGGGTTTGAAAATAAGACTGATGTACTATTCACTGAGGCATCCATTCAGTTTTAACAAATTTCACGAACTTGTGTAAATGATTCCACTTTCAGAAGAACTGAATTTTGTAGATCACAAAACAAGACCCTAAGGCCTCACAGGTACCTTGTGCATTCTCATGAGTCTATTTGAAAGAGCTGGCCACTTTCCTTTTGATGCCAGTACGCTGATGGTACTGAATTCCACAGTTAGAGGTAGAAGAAGGGACATGTTCGATGTCAAGGAGTATTGCTACCTTTAGGACATGACATGACTATTACCCAAATGAATTCACCCATAGCTACCTGTACAATATCCAGACAGTCAACATTCCAGCATGAATAAGGGGTTGTGAGTAGAAAGGTACAATTCCTAGCTGAGAAACTAGTGGCAGACAGTGGTTGCTAGGAAAGTTGCCCAAGTTCCAGTGGATGGTGTCATAACCACATGCATGCCGGTAGCATGCATGTACTCAGTGCATTATTAAAGTATCAATAATAATAATAAGCATAACAATAATAAATCATATAGACATTAATGAACCTGTTGGTTGGGCCCCAGTGGAGTAAGATACGGAGTAAAGGCTGAAATGACTAACACGCATTATATGCACATCTGAAATTCTCAAGAATGTATATCTTGTGATTCTATTCTGTACCTGCACTTACTTTGTATTATACTAGGGACAGACTATATCCTCACTGGTGAGGTAAGTAGAACATATCACACATGTGCAGCACCAATTCCTTTCACTAAGTTTAGGTCTGCCAGCACACACCTAAGATAGACTCAAGACTCTTTTATCAGTTCTTTTGTGTTGGAGGCTTGGGAATATCCATGTGTGCCAGTGTTGGGTAATGTGCAGATGAAGTCCATTTCATCCACATTTAATGCTTGTCCCCCAATTTGGTCTCAATAGTAATAAAACTGTTGTTTGATCCCCATCTGCCTGGCACCTGTGTCTGTTTCTCAGAAGTTTCTGTGTACTAGAGGAAACTGGTTTGATTTTCTGAGTGGTATGGTAAGGTGAAGACAGAAATCCACACACATTTTGTACTAAAGGCCTGCATATTCATCTTCATTCATTCAGCACATATCTAATGAAAATCTACTATGTGTCATGTATTGTTCTAGGCAGGAGAATACATCTAGATAGATACACAAAACCTAGTATTTTAGGAAACCAAAACTAATATCCATGCCATGCCAAGGACACAGTAGGTGAGAGATACAAAGAAGAGCAAATGTTTTCTTTTCACGAATTTCAGGATGAAAAATACAGTATTTCCATGTATTAGTTCTAACACATAACAACAATAGATGAATAAATCTTTTGATTCATCAAACATTTTAACTTTCAGAACCAGTGATTTTCATGCAATTGAACCTACTAATTGATTTATTTACATACAAAAAACAAGAAATTTCACCCTGTTGGAATCATTGTAAGGATTGCATAAGTGTTGGTAATTTTGCATTTATTAGCACAAAAGGCATTTAATAGCTTATTAGATAATTAAATTATTACAACATAAATTTTAATTTGAAATACATTTTGGGGTTTTGCAGACAGGGTGGGTCTTACAAATTCTAAATAAGATCCCATAAAATGATAGGGATAACAAAATTTACTTTCTTACCATAAAAGAAAGCAGCTGCAATCTTGTTCTGCTATGACTGAATTAACAATTCATGGTGATAACAATGCATTGCCTTTCTAAAATATTCCAATATTCAACATACTTTAAAAATATAAATTATGAAAAATATTAACAGCACAATCTAAGATACAATATTCTCATGTTTCAGATGGAGTCAGTGTCCACCACAATACTTGAAAAATGTCTGAAAACAAAATATTTTGCAGAAATCCTGACAAGTTGTCAACCAGCCAAGAAATAAAGAAACTACAACACTCTAAAATTTCTGAAAGATTGTAAATACTAAGGTATTGTCACGGAGGAAGTAACAGTTCCCCAACTTGTGTGAAAGTTATTCAGTTCTTGGAAGTTGACAAAATTTTAAAATACACTCCATATTCAGTATAGGATTATGAAAAGGTAGCCAGTGAAAATAATCAGAGTTTGAAAAGACTCCATTTTGCACCAAAACAAGAAAAGAAGCAGTTCACGAAGAGTGATCCCATAGGGGAGTAGTAATCTGGAGAGCTATATGACCCTTTGTGGTAGCCTTAGGGCTTGGATATTGCCACACCTGAGTTTGTTACATCTCAGTCTTTATGCTAAGAATAAGATACAAAATGTTTTCCTAAAGCACAGGAAGATATGTTTTGTGTTTTATATTACTTAGTCAAACATAACACTTGGTTTACCAAGTTACTGATCTAAAGGAATCAAAATATAAATATTTTATTACATCTAAAGCTCTGGCATTTGATGTTATTATTACATCTTTTGAAAATCATCTGGTTGAGTGATGCATAGTATTTAAGAGTGTGAACTCTCCTGAGCAGATGCCTAGTTTCATATCGCCTTATGATGTGGCTTTAAGTAATTTAATCTATAGGTATAAAAATAAACAGTTATATGTATAGGAGCACTATTAGGAGCAATCAGAAACATCTTTAGCATAAAAAAACAGAGTCTTACATAGATTCATAAATTTACAGAACACTTAAACTGCAAAAAAAAGAATCACTAAGGAAATATTTTCAAGACAAGAATGATGATGATGACAATGATATTTCAAGGAAAAAATAGTAGCTCCTGAAATGATAATCTCTTATAGAAATTTGTGAACTGGTCTCCCATCTTCTCATTTTCCTCTCCATGATTGACTGAGAAGGTAGAAAATTCTACCTATGATGTGAGCTTTACTTAAAGAGCTAAATTTACTAAGTCTGTTGTCTGAGTTCTGTGCTGCTTGAGTTTCTGTACCTCTCCTTAAAAGGCTTGCAAAAGTTAAAGATTTTTCTCTAAAATTAATTTTATAAGAATTTTTCTAACACTGATAATTTTTAAAACTCAGAATATCGCATATTGTTTATGTTTCATCTTCAAATGCAGCATACAAATGAAGCCTGAGTCAAAATAACTGCAGATTCCATGACTAATTATTAGTTGACTTATATTTAAGTACTTTAGGATCAGCTCAGAAAAAAAATCTAATTTTTATTTTATTTTGAGAGAAAGCATCAGATGTAATGCAGTCTGGCCTCAACCCTGATATACAGCTAAACCTGTTCTTGAATTGTAGATCCCTCACCGCTACTCGCCCAGTTCTGAAACTGCCAGTATACACCACTACAGCAGGCTAATGCTGGATTTTAAAATGGCAATTTCCAGCTGTTATAAATCTTAGTTAGATTTTTTAAAGCTTTTTGAAGTGATCTAAGAGTAGGGGATAAAAATCCCTGGGAAGACATTGATCACGTGTGCCTACAAACTAAGTAGGTCAAATTGGAACATAGATGACATCAGCAGACACAGTATTCAGTGTAACACAAAATTGTATCTTTTACTGTTTTCCAGATGCAAACCAACTAAACGGTCTTATAATAAAAAATACTAAATTCTCCAAAATAAAATCTTCATTCTAAAGCATAGTAAAGAGGAGAGTTACATGAAGATGATATGAACACAATGAACACTTCAGACACATGAAGTATTCAGACATACCCAACTAGAAGAACATACAATGTCTAAACACTCTTAGTATGAAGCAATTTTCAAACATAACTAAACAAACAAAATCAGTAGTAAACAGTTTGCAAGTGGGATCTTTCAACATATGCATTAATAATGTAAAGACATAGTGCTTAAAACAAATCGAGACTACCAGAAAAGTGTAAAATTCACGTCTTTTCAGAAAGAAAAAAATATTTACCTAATTTAGTAACATGCAGATGCTGACCATGAAGCTGTCAGTAAATCATAGTAAGCAACGTTTTTTTCAGAGATTACCATATACAAAAAACTGTGTTTGACACTTAAAACAGAAGAAAGGAAGACTTCACTTCCATGCATTATGGCAGGATCAGACATGGGGGCGTACCCTCTGAAAACCCACTTACTCCCTTTTCTCAGCCTTTTCCAACTCACATTTTTCCAGTCTCCCGGCAATATTCACATACAGGATGTGTTCTTGTTTTTCCTAGAAAAGAACTTTCCCCGCCCTTGTTTTTCTGTCTAATTTTATTCCATTAGTTTTAATTTATGCCATCTTGCTGTATTTTATGTATCTTAAGTTGCTTTAAGATCATTCTAAAATGAGAAAAGGCATAAACAACTAGAGGGAAAAAATAAGACAGTCAAGATGTCTCAGGACACATGTGAAGGGCAATTTTTAAATTCTCTTTTCAGCTTGTCAACATTTTGGCTAAAATATCTAGATTATAAGACTTCCTCAACAGATAAATTTTAAACAGGTTTCAGTTTGTTCAGTTTGTGAGGATTAAATGAGGTAAGGAATTCACAAAATAAATTCTATTTCCTTTCTCCAAATAAATTATCTGGCTGTTTTTAAAATAATTTAAAAACAAATGTTGATGAACAGCATGAAATGCCTGATAGCAAAATATGCATGGATGAAAAAAATCAAAAAGCAAGAAACAACAGTTAACATAGAAAAATAAATTTAAAAGTGTTATTTTATAGTGAGACATCTGGTTAAGCTCACAGACTTCCTTCCTAGTCACTAGCAACTGAGGGGGTTGATCTCACCAGTCAGGGAGGGCATAGAGTCTGGCAGATATATGATAACCATCCTGCAAATGGGAGACTGACCCCCCTGAGAGTTTCCTACTCTTATTCCATCTACCTTTGAATCTACTCTTATAGTAAGATTCTTTAACAGCCTTTTATCTCTGGCTAGGAGGTGACACCCAATACTCATCAGGATGAAGCCAAGGGCAGTGCAGGAACAGCAAAACTGAAAAAACAACAACAACAACAAACCATAATTCAGAACATCAGAGACCCTACATTAATCACCTGAAACCAGGCCAGCCTAATCTCTCCCCATCCTAAAGCTCAGGGAAATTTAAGGAAGAGGGGGTGGTAAGATTTTAAGAGCCAAAGATGGGGAGGAGCAACGATATGCAAGATACTCCACACAAGTTAGGGCGGAAGTAACCATAATAGGACTTTGCATGACCTGAGCAATGACCTACACATCATTGACTCCCCAAAGTCTAGCGTGGATCACAGGCACTAGGATCCTTAGAGGCAAGGGATTAACAGTCACAATAGTGTTCCTATACTAAAGGGGAACACAAGAAAGGGCTCTAGGCAATGCTACTGAGTCCTTACACCTCATTAGAGTGGTGGACCCAGAGGGAAGTGTGACATTCACACTAAGGATGCTCCAGGGATGGGGGAGGAGCCCACTGGGAGAAACCAAGGGAAGGGGGTGAAAAGAAGGAGAAAAGGGGGGAGGGAGGAAGGGGGTGTAGGGAGGGGTGAAAGGAAGAGGGGACCTGGGTACCTATTAAGTTTGTATGAGAGGAAAAAAATAAATTAAAAATAAAAATAAAAATAAATAAAGCTCTTACCCACATTTTCTAAGAGATATTTTGCCAAAATATATACTTCCAAAATGAAACAAGGCATAAATATATTTTTTCTTCTACAATTTATATAACTGAAAGTACCTGATTTAGGATTTCTAGATCCTGTAAAAAAGTTGGGTGAAAGTGAGGGCTGCCTAAAATTCTACTTTCAAATGGTAGAGACTGGAAGTCCCCAGAACAGGCTGGCTAGCTCTGGTTGGATTAGAGACCCAGTTTCAAAACAAGACAGAAAAACCTTCAAGGATGATTCCTGATACCAAATTTGAGCCTCCATATGTACATGCACATTCTATGGTCCTAAACTAAATAAAAATGACAAAACATTTATCTCACTTCCTGACTGTGGACACAGTGTGACCAGCTGTATCAAACTCCTCAAAACCTGAAGTCCACGTCATGATCTGTGTACCCTTGAAATACAAGCCAAAATTGCCCCTGATATCTTAAGTGACTTTTGTCAGCTATTTCTTTGTAACACTGAGGAAAGTAATTAACATACATAGACAATAGCATCAGAAGCAGTTTAGTTACTCTGATAAGCCTGAACATGTGGTTCTCAGGTTTTTGAGACTAGGGGAAGGGAAAATTTGAGAGAGTTTGCGTTCATGAAATTAAAAAAAAAAAAGACAGCAATTATTTTTTTCTTCTGCTTGTATTTTGCACATGGTTTGGTGTGCATGTGTGAACAGGAATGTATTCAAGACAGCATTTGAGTGTGTGTGCCTGTGAAGGCCCAGGAGAGACATCGAGAACAGTTCCAAAATTCTCTACCTCGTATGCTGTGCTCTGGAGTTTTCCAAACTCTGCCTTCCAAAACTGCAGACATCCGCCATATCTATCCAGCATTTTTATGTATGATTTGAGTATCTGAAGTCAGGTCCTTTTGATTCTCTAACAGACTTAAACTCCTAAGCCATCTCTCCAGCCCCCAAAGCCCTAGAACTCTATAAGCAGAGCATAAGGGGACATTTTGGGGTCCATTTGGAAGTCCAGACTGCCAAGAGTAATATCACAGAAGGCCTGCCTCTTGAGGTTTCTGATGGGAGAAACGGCCTTTATCACAAATTGGGCTAAATATTATTTGGATTAAGTCCCATAAAAGAATAAGTTTTCACTCCACTTCAGTTTAGAGAACTTGTTGGAGACTGATTTGAAAAATCATTTGTTAGGCAAGGAATTTCAAGATGTGTCAGATTGTATTACAGCTATTGACTGTTCTCATTTTGCTACAAAGACATAGAGTAGAAATAGAAATAGTATTATAACTATTATTTGCCATGGCAAGCTTCTCTTTTGGTCACCCCTGGAACTTAAAAGAAACTTTACCAGGGATGAAATTAAAATGTCTAACAAGTATCTTAAAAAATGCTCCACATCCTTAGCTATCAGGGAAATGCAAATCAAAACTTCCCTGAGATACCATCTCACTTCTGTCAGGATGGCAAAAATCCACAATACAAACAACAACAAATGTTGGAGAGGATGTGGAGAGAGGGGAACTCTCCTACATTGCTGGTGGGAATGCAGGCTCATACAGCCACTCGGGGGAGCCATCTGGAGATTCTTAAAGAAGTTAAAGATTGAAATGTCATATGACCCTGTGATTCCACTTTTGGGAATAACCCCTCATACAGCAAAAATTCACCTCGATAGCACAAGCACGACCATGTTCATAGCAGCACTGTTTACAATAGCAAAGTCATGGAATCAACCCAAATGTCCAACAGTTGACGAGTGGATAAGGAAACTGTGGTACATCTATACAATGGAGTACTACTCAGCCATCAAAAATGATGAATTAATGGAATTTGCCAGGAAATGGATGGAATTAGAAACAATTATATTGAGTGAAGTATCCCAGACACAGAAAATTAAGCACCGTATTTACTCCCTAATAGGTGGCTCCTAGTACGGAACCCACTTAGAGACACTCAAAGATAAATCTCTGTAATAACTAGAGTAATTGCTAAGATTATGGACAGGAGGGATGGGGAAGGAGGGCCACACCAGTAACAAGGAGAGAGGGGACCATGTTACAGCAGAGAAAATAGGCCACCATCAAGGACTGCAAGTAAGTAATGAGACATCTGATTAAGTTCACAGACTTTCCTTCCTGATCATTTACAACTGATGGGGTAGGATCTTACCAAAGGGAGGGTGTATAGACTGGCAGATAGAAAGTAACCATTTCGCAGATGGATGACTGACCCCTCCCTCACTGCGGTTTCCTACTTTTATTACATCTACCTTTGAATATACTCTTATAACAAGACTCTAATTTAACAGGTTTTTATCTCTGGCCAGAGGGTGACATCCAATACCCATCAGGGTGGAGCCAAGGGCATTGCAGAAGGAGCAAAACTGGAAAAAAAATCAACAAACCATAAACCAGAACATCAGAGACTCTATATCAATCACCTGGAACTAGGCCAGCCTAATCTCTCCCCATCCTGAAGCTCAGGGAAATTTGCGGTAGAGGGGGTGGCAAGATTGTAAGAGAACGAGGATGTGAGGAGCAATGCTATGTAAGATACTCCACACGTTAGGGCCAAAGCAATCATATTTGGACTTTACATGCCCTGCGCAATGTCCCAACACACTATTGACCTCACAAAGTCTAGCATTTGCTAAAGGCACTAGGATCCTGAGAGGCAAGGGATTGACAGCCACAGTAGTGTTCCTATGCTTAAGGGGAACACAGGAAAGGGTTCTGGGAAGTGCCAGTGGGTCCTTGCACCTCAACAGAGAGGAGGACCCAGAAGAGAGTTTGGCATGCACATTAAAAGATGCTCTGAGGATGGGAGGGGGAGGCACTGAGAGATGGGGAGGGAAGGGGGAGGGAAGGGGGAGACAAGGAGATAGGAGGTTGGGGGGGGGGAACCGGTGTACCTTTTAAGTTTGTATGAGTGGAAATAAAAAAAAAGAAATAGAAATAGTGTGAAATTGCACAAGGAAACGTGTACAATCAATCTAAATTTGCTACCCAGGAAGGTGCAGTAAAAGCTGCTATATTGTCAAAGAGATTAGCACCATTAGCAAGAAACTAGTGCTCTGCACGAGAACAACAGGAACAATGTGTTGTGGGGAACTTCATGCCCCCTGGACCCTCCAAATTGTGAAAATCCAAATTCACTTCAAAAGAATTGAGGGTTGAAAAAAAAAGGAAGAAATAAAGATGTAGCCAAGGGAAGTGCTTCCCCGGGGTAACATACAGAGGCCCTCAACTTTTGTCCAAGGAGACAAAGCTGTATTTTGTGCTGGTTACAGAACATGAGGGTATCATCCATGTGGTGCTAAATTCACTAGCTCGAACAACCTAAAACTGAAGGTCCATGGAGTTTTGTATTATAGTTACGAAGAGTCACTGAATCAGGAGGAGACTGGGTGGTGGAGGCACTCAGAGTTCACTGTGTAAAGCTGGAAAGGTGAGGTTTAATTTGCAGGGGAGTTCAAACAACCATTGGATGTCTGCTAAGAAAAGCTGTATGCATGGAGCTCAGCTGCCTCAAAAGGGAAACTACATAGTTAGGAGACAGACAGGAGAAATGGCTCAGATGGTTAAAGACCTACAGTGTAAGCAGGAGGACTGACATTACATTCTGTACAATCTGTTGCTTGACTTCATAAGCTTAGGATACCATATTATCAAGAATGTTATCAGTGGCTTGTTTTGTAATTTACATATCTAGAGTACTTATCTACAATAATTAGAAAATAAGCAAAATTCTATGAAATATGTGGTATAACTAACATTTTTGATCAAAACCAACTATTCAGTAGAGCAAAAAAAATCTGGTAAGGGCTTAAATAAAGGTACTATTTTAGGATTTGGTCCCATAGTGCTCTATGTGCACATTTGGGGGCATTCAGAGAGATTTTAGTAATGCAGACTTGGGGAGGTAGACAGGCAAGAGTACATTTATTAGGAAATATTAACATTAACAAACAGAATAGTGTTGAATAGTTACTCTCTGCCTCAGAAAAAAGGGACAAAATGTTGCTTCCATTTGTATTTTATGTCATACTACAAACTATATCTAAGGTCACCAGCAAGGAATAGAAACAAAAGGCATCAAGTTGGAAAAAGAAGGAAAAAATATTATGTAGAATATCAGAATGAAAATCTACTCATGAAAATAAAATATTTTGCTTCTCAATTTATCATTTAAATAATAAGAGAGACTATCCAATTAATGGGAAAATTTTCTAGATATTGTTTTGGAATGAAATTTTGTGTATAGAAAAAGCTACAGTATTCCCATGCAAAAATATTTGCTGTGATTAGCACCTAAGTTTAATCAGGACAGATGAATATACATATGCTGATTATGCTTTTCTCTGTTATCAATGAACAATGTTAATGAAAGAAAAGCTTTAGTTACAGTAACTCAAAAAACTATAAAACTTTTGAAATAAATTCACTAAAATGAATGTAAGACTTATGTCTTAACACCTCGGTCCCCAGCAATGTTTCCACAGCAGCACTGGCCAGTGCAAAAGTCTCTATCCCCTAGTGACCCTGAGTGCCTGAAATGAGCCTAGCTGGAATCCCTACAAGCCATGTATAAGAAAAGCACAGTGTATCACAAAGAAGAATGTAAAATAAATATTTTCTCACATGTTGGTAATATTTATGATACTGATCAAATAAAATGTACTACTAAGGTTAACTTTTACAGTGGTTTCTTTTTCAATGTGATTATTAAAAGTGTGGAGCTACCTATGTGGCTTGTGTATGTCCATTAGGCACACTAATGTACAAGGAAAGATGGACAAGAAAATATCTTTTTACCGAAGGATAAGATTGAAGAAAGGGTTGGGAATTTTTATATTAATATCATCATTTCATTCCAAGAAGAGCACTAATAGGAGACGAACTCTTATGAGTAGAGGCCTATGAATATTGCTAACACAAACATAGGAACTTCAGCTAGGTAAAGATTAATCTGTGTCACTAGAGATGGGTAGTAACTGGATCCCAGCACCTTACTCATTTTTTTTCTGTCTAGCCAAAAAGTGACTGGTTTTATTCTACCATTGCCTTACATATCAGAGTGCACCAAAGACCATGGACCAAGCACTATATGCTAGGAAACCCTGAGATTCTTTAAAAAAAGTCATCCTCTGTCTTTAAATCTTGGGAATATATTATATTAATAGAAAGCAGACAAATCCATCATGTCCAGTGGATTGTGCACAATACAAGCAGACTGAAAAAGGAAAGCCTAGGAGTGGCCAAAGAGAAACTTGGCCTGCATTGTCTGACTTAGTTTTCAGTGCTTGCAAGTTCAAATAGAAAAAAGAGGAGAATTTTCTTTTACCACATAGTTGTTAATTTATCCTTGCAAGGACAGAGTGAATGCGGACAAAAGATTAGGAAAGTTTGGAGACACAATGTCTTTTTTTTTCTAAATTAAATGATGGTATTTAATTGAGCCTGAAGGATCAAACTGTAAGAATCTTGAAAATCGTAGAAAAGAATTTGAAGTAACCAAAGAAATGAAAGGAATGGGTGAAGCTAATAGAAAGTCATAAAAGGACTGGTAAGAGTTGTTAAACATCCATTAAATAGTAATAAAACCAGATAAAATTTATTGAGTTCTTATTATATGCTGGACATTTTATATGCGTTGTCTCATTTAATCCTCAAGATATCTAATTAGACAGGCATAATTATACATCCCTATATTACATATGCAAATTAGAGATTAAGTAACTTGACCTTTTATCACAGAGGCATGATTCAAACCCACTACTGTCTGTCTTCATATATTTAACCAGGTCGTCAATGTTTTGGTGAGGCTAATCTGAAATCCCATTGCTACAAAGGAAAAAGGCTGCTCATTTTAAAAAGGAAAATATGCCCAGACCTGAAGAGCTTAGAATAACTTTTCTAGACCTCAGAAGGAAACAAAGCCAATGGCAGAGCTGAAATCTGTTTCCAAATTTCAGATGTGTTCATATGACAGTCATCTGGCTTTTTTAAAAAACAATTAGACCAGCTGTAACAAGCCTGAATCAGGCAATGGAATTTGGGAATCAAACCTTCTCCACATATACATAGCAAATTTTCAGTGACTTGGATAAGAAAGCAAGTGAATGAATACATGCATGCAAAGAATATATGAAGGCAGGTATGAAGAGTTGCGGGAGAGAAACCAAAGAAAAAGAATGCAATAGAGAAAAAGACAAGAAATCGTATAATTTTCAAAGAAAAATATTTACTTCTTAAAAGGTTTTATTGTGATCAAATTCTACGAAGTTCGATTGTTATCAAATTCTTTCATTTACAGTTCTTATGCTCCAGTATCTGATTAATAACTAGATAGCTGCCCTACTCCTGTTTGCAACATCACTTTTAGATGCTGTCTAACTACAGCATACTAGGACTGCATATGTTTTACTTTATTTCGAATGGATAGAAGGTTCCTGTAGCTACTACATTGTATTATTACATAAGTATGTCTAGGAATATTGATAATAAAGCCAATCCTTTGGTTTCAGACAATGAGAAGCAAACAACCTTATTTGTTTGTGTGTTTGTTTATTGTGTGAACATGTGAGTGTGTGTGTGTGTGTGTGTGTGTGTGTGTGTGTGTGTGTGTGTTTGTGTGTGTGTAAGACGAAGGATGATTTGGGGAATTTTCCCAGATTGCTTTTTGCTATGCTCTGGGGTTTGACAGTGTCTGGTAATGTCCCTATGGAAGATCAAGGATGATTTCGGGAATCATCCTGGTTTGTTTCTACCTCCTTTTTGTTAAACTCTGGGATTTCGCAAGCTCCACCTACCAGGGCCAGAAGTGCAGGCTACTATCATTTCCATCTGGCTTTTTTACATGGGACCTGGGATCTGAACTCAAGACCTTCTGCTTTTGAGGCAGAGTCTTAACCCCTGAGCCATCTCTCCAGCCCAACTGTATTCATTTATAAACAAGGTAGGGAAAAGAAGCAAGCAGAAATTAACAAAATTTAACAAATTTAACAAAAATAACAAGAAATTAACAAAGAATTAACAAAACTTAAGTTTAAAGATTCTTTCATATTCCTTCAACTACATTGTTCCAAACATGAAAGATGTTGGTAATTGTGAAGAGGAAGGCCATGTAATAATAGTAAGTCAGAAATGTGACAAAATTAAAACTAAATGATAACCTAAGACAGGAATTTTTTTACATGATTTACAAATGTTACAAAATATACAGGACTGAGGACAAAAACTTCATCAGGTGACTTAGTATATGGTAAGCAAGCACTCTGCCACTGGAGTATAGCTTCAGTCCAGTCCTTTTTTTTTTTTTTTTTTTTCTTTTTGTAAGAGATGGAGTCTCACTGCATAGCCCAGGCTTGGCGTGGACTTACTAGATAGCAAAGTTGGCCTCAAATTTTGTGATATGTATCTATACTCCAAAATTTGGAATTACAGACATGCATCACCATGTCCTACATTTGCATTAGCAAAATTCATCTCTGTCAACACTAGTATTTACTAAATTGATTCATTTACCTATAATAGCTTTAAAATATACATTTTAGATTTATCTATTTATTTATATATTTATTTCGTGTATTTGTGTGTGTGTGTGTGTGTGTGTGTGTGTGTGTGTGTGTGTGTGTGTGTGTATGCATGTGCTTGTGGAGGCCCAGGGGTGACTTTAGATATCACACTGGATTGCTCTCCTCTACTTGCTTTGCTCTGGAGTTTCCCAGGCTCAGCATTCCAGGATCTGAAGTACAGGCCACCATCATTTCCTCCTGGCATTTTTACAGGGGATTCAGGATTCAAATTCAGGACCTTCTGCTTTTAAGGCAGAGAACTTTAACTTTTGAGGCATCTCTTCAGCCCCATATGACTATATTTTACATTAGGACAATTACAAAAATCGTTCTCTAATGGTCAGTTATACTCAGAGACCTGGGCCCATACAGTACAGGTGTCCTGAAGTGAGCCTTGTGCTCCAGATATAGAGAGAAGGAGGGAAGGAGGAACATGACTGGAGTAGTAGAGGGAGGGTAGGAAAGGACAGAAGGGGTTTGGGAGCAGAGGGGAGGAGGTGTGCACATAAACTCATTTGTTTGTAAATGAAAAGTTCTTAATAAAATGTTTATGAAAATAAAAGTAACTCAGGTCACAATTTTAACACTGGCTATTTTCTTTTTCTTTATGTTTATCCTTTTTCTTATTTCATTCTATCAAAAAATACTTTCTGTATTTACTCATTATTAAATTTACCTTTAAAATACATTTTACTATGGATTACTTTGGCTACTTTCTTTCCTATGATAACCAAATCAATAAATAATTCAATAAATTGACTGGATACTTCTCTGAAGTATAAATTCAAACAGTCCATAAATACACAAAAACAAATTGAATGTATTTAGCTATCTAGTTCAACACCACACTGAGATTCCTTCTTATGCCAAAATAGCTTTCATCAAGAACACAAAAAACAAATGTTGATATGTACATAGGGAGGAGATAGCGAGGAGTGGAGAGAAGGAACACTTATTCACAACAGGCAGAATTGTAAATTACTACAGAAAGTATGAAAAATAGTAAGGTTACCCCTCAAAAATGTAAAAATTGAACCTCCACCTGATCCAGCTAACCAGTCCTGGGACATACCTAAAATAATGGAAGTTGACATACAGCAAAGGTAGCTATATTTATTTTTTTTTACTATAGCCCTATTCATAATATCCAAGTTATGGAATAGATACAGAAGCCTTGCAGCTTGATGAAGGAAAGGTGGCATAAGTACCAACTGGACAATTTTTCAGTCATAAAGATCAAAATTATGTTGTTGCAAGAAAATGGACATAACTTGAGATTATGATAAAAAGATATAGGAAGAAAGATATTGGATACCTAACATGCAGACTCTAGATATCACATATCTCACATACAGATTCTATGTCTCATATATACACTCTATATATCATTATCACATATGTGTTGTAGGTATTACATATCGCTTACATAGACCAAATCTTACATAAAGATTCTAGATGTCATCTATATCACATATAGACTCTGAATACCACATATCTTACATAAAGATTTGAGAAATCCCAATTTCACATACAGATTCCAGATATTACATATATATATTCAAAATGTCATTTACCCATATATTGACTATAGATTTTTTTAACATATAAAGGCAAAAGATGGACTGTTTAAAGATGAAATGTCTCAGTAAGTAGAAAGAAAAGACAGGAAAGGGGTAAACAAGATAAATAATATGAAAGTACATTATATCCATTAAAATGATGATGGCATACATTATTTTATACAATAAAAACTTTCAAAGAGCATAGATTAGGATGTGTTCATCTGTCTTTGGCCAAATATTTGAAAACAATTGTGATGCAATGGATAATCTGATTTTACAATTTCTGTATTCTATATTATTTCGACTTTGATTTTGCTGTTTATATATCACTCTTCCTAAATTCTTTAGGATACAAATTCAAATATGAATATTCAATATATGCTTTTGTTTCATAACACAATGCCACAGAAAGTACCTAATCTAAACAACTAAAACTTCTTGTCTCATGTAAATTGGATACCTAACACTCAACTGACATGTTCCTATGGAATCCCAAGTTCCAGAAACTTGTAAACTTTAGCTGTTGCTCAGTCCTATAACATATGAAAATCTGGCACACGTGCTAACAAAATGTATTTTGAAAAAAATAAAAATTGTACTAATCAAAAGGTAAGGTACATCAATGGCATGAGATCTATAAATTGCAGTATAAATCACCATGGCAACAGATGACCACCAGTGTAATAGTGGCATGACTATCAAGGAGACAACCAACAGATTTCTGATTGGATTCAAGAGGAGCTTGTCAGAATGGCACACATCCCTGATACTGGAAACTAGAACAAGAACTCAAAAAGGGAAGGAAAAAGATCAAATAGGGAAGGCAGCAAATAAACCTATAGGTAGGAAGACAGTACATCAAAATGCTCTATATGTAGCTATTGTTATTATACCCATAGAATGCTACAAAAGCTGGGTAAGTGAAGGGAAATGCACATATCAGTGGGGTGGCCTGAAGAGAGGTAACTTGATAAACTTCAGAGGCCTGAGTACCCATAGAAGTAGACAAGCTAGAGTGAACTCTGGGATCCATAAAAGCAAACAGGCCTAATGGTAGGAGGGAATGAGAAGGAATGATGAAGGAAGGGATGGGATAGAAAGGAAGGTGGAGGGAAAGAAATTGGGATGAATATCCAATATGCTTATAAAAGTAGAAAAAATAAATTAAAAAAAGAAAAGGTCATGGACATGCTCCTCATGAGATTTACCATGCTTTCAGAGACCATAATTGCACATGCCACCCACCTGCATTGTAATGCTTAACTCAACATGTTTTGGTAGAGACCCAAATGTGTGTTTTTAAGAATAATTCTCAAGTGCTACTATACTAAACTATGTTTGGAAAATGACTAATATAGAATAATAAAAGGTCTAATTCACAATTTATATAAAGCTCAAAAACTGCATTTACCCAAACAGATACATTTATGGAATATTAAACTGAATTTCCAAGATTTTAACTCAGGATACTTTGAATAGGACATGATTTCAAACAGCTATTTGTTTACCTTTTCATTTGCTTTTGTAATTTCTCTAGTTTATTCTGCTATTCATTTGGTTTGGAAGTTTACTAACAGTATGATAAAATCAGGAGAATATTTTTATTCCTTTAATTAGATAAAAACAAACTTAGTTATGCACATATTATTAGGTCAGCTTAAATTTTTCTTAAAGCAATGAGACAAAACGCCAGTTTTCTTTAATTTCTTAAGGGTAACAACTATTAGAAAATAGTTTGTTATTTTGAGGTTTGAGATTATTGGATTAAACAGTATTAAAAGTCTATCAATAAAATCCATTTACTTAACTGTCTTTTTTTCTGGGGTGGGATAAAGATTAAGCAATTTGTGCCAAGTTAAAATGGTCAACATAGAAAAAAATATTAGTTCCTGAGGACCACTTGTCAACTGTTGGGTTATATAAGATACTGAGAATAAGTTAAGGTTTAGGAATAACTGAGGTTGCCATCCTACAAAAAGGACCCAGCTGTGGCATCATGAAGCCACAATGGAGGTGCTTACTGACATCAAGACTGCAGTGATTCTGTCTGACCAATGGTCAGCAATGGATGGAGAAGAAATGCATTTAACAATGCAGAATAATGATGAACAATAGACAACCAATAGATTTAAGGGGCAGTGAGGAAAGTATTAAGCTGTGTATCCATAAGGAAGTCTACGAGGTACCAAGAGACAGAGCCAAGATTAGTATCACACAACAGACTCTAGTTTAGCAAAACAAATCAAAAGGGCGACACTATCAGAGGAAGAGAAAATGAGAGAGAATAGAGCTGATGATTGGGAGATAAATAAGAAAAAGAGAAGGTAAGGTATTCAGAAGATATGTGCATGTATGGAAAAGCAAAATTTATCAGTAAGGTGGGAAAAATAGTAAAATGAACAAATACCAAAACAAATTTATCAGAAAATGTACAGCACCATTGAACAATGATTAAGAGTGAAGCAAAATGAACTCCTGCCTTTGTCTTTAAAAAATAGAGTTTCAGAAACCTGGCTTGAAAGCTCAGAATTATAATCCCAATTTAGGGAGCTAAAAGGGGAGCAAAGCAAGTTGGACACATGTATAGCTGACTTATACATCTTTTCAGCCTGGGCTACAGAATGAGGTCAGGTCAGCTTGGATGACTTAATGAGAAACCGTCTCAAAATAGAACAATAATAAGAAGCTGGAGATACATCTTAGTGGTGGGTTGTTTGCCAAGCTAGGTTGAAGCTCTGGATTCAATTCTCAGTATTGCACATACACAAAATAAACAACTTAGTTAATTTTAAATGGAACAAAAACTTTAAATTTATTAAATTCAGTAATGTCTTTCCAGTGAAAATAATGGATAAAGTGACGATTGAACTATTGCATATGTTATATAATGAGTTATATAGCTACCTATATGTAGATAAACAAAACTATTATAACTACTAATAAAATTAGTTGACAGTGCTCTGTCTGTTGGAAGAAACAGTTGAAAATGATCTTGAATGTGTACAGTGAAGATAATGACCAGATCACATAAATGTATTAGATATAGACCAAGATGCTGAATAAAATCAGTCCTAAAAACTGCCCTTGTTGTGTATAAAGTAATTCAGAATTCTTGATTTTGCCTTTATTCACCAAAACAATATCACATAAGGATATTTTTGTTCTTCAACCACCAGTGTAGCACCCAAAGACTTTATTCATTTTTGTGCAACATACCAGATTTCTCTGTGAAAACATTATCTTTACCTCACAGTTCTTAGACTGTCCCCCAAAAAGACTCAATTGGGACAGTTTATTCAAATCTCTTGTCACAGCAAAATTGAACTATAAAATCAATATAATGAAATATACAGATTACTTGCAGAAGTAATTTTATAAAAAATAACATTATTACCTCTTAATTTGATTGTCTTAACTCTGTCTTCTAATGGTATAATAAATATATTCCATTCAATATCAAGTACTTAATGAAAGGAAAAGTTACTCTTGTCTAATTATTTTAAAAGTTCAAGTTATTGGGGCTGGGGAGACCATGCAAAAATTAAAGCTTTTGTCTCTCAAGCAAAAGCCACGCAAGTAAGAAGACCTGCGATTCTGACCCCGGAAGGCAGAGCATAGAAACACTCAGAGCAAAGAAACAAGAAGATAGAGCAATCCAGGTTGATTCCTGATGTCAATCATGGAGTTCCACATGATTCCACACACACACACTTGCACACACATACACATACACATACCCCACACACAAATCTCAAATAACAAATTATATTTTGTATACATTTGAAAGTCATATCAGAAAAATGGAAATTAAACTTTGTACACATCCTCACATTAATTACTTCAAATTTATTTTCAAAATAAAATGCCAATATCAAAAACAAAAAAGGAAGTGGATTTGGTTTATGTATTTTTCAGAATCCATGCAACAATTTGAACATATACTGTTTTGTGGGGGGGATATGGGGTGGTGGGGAGTATAAGTCTGTGTGTGTGATTTCCTACAGAGGGATTTATTATCTGCTCTCCTTAATTCAGTTTGTGTGAGCATGTTAGGCTTTTCTTATACAAAGGAAAAAAAAAACAAAATTAAGAAAGATAAAACAAAAAGAAAAAAATCAATACCTTAACACAATGTTAAGAAATAACATTTAAGAGTAAATCAAAGGAGAGAGGAGCAACTGAAAAAGACTGAAAGAAAGATAAAGGGCAACGGATTTAAAAAATTAAACAGAAGTGAAAAGATTAAAGAAGGAAAGGAAACAAGCAATGCAGTGGGATTTAAGAAGCCAGTAAAAAGAAAAGACATCCACGATGACAAAGGAATAACAAGTACCGAAGAACACTCAGGGAGAGAAGAAAGTAAGAAGGAAAGAAAAATACAAGCAGCCATAAATTAATTGTAAAGCATACTACAGAAAACAGTAATGTTAATTGGCTTTCAACTTTTTCCACCTCACTTTCTATCTTATTAATATAAAGAATATCAATCTCTATGTTTGACATGTTTGCACCTAGAGTTCCGATGTATCAAACCACAACACAGCATAAGAAAGAATACGCTGTCAAAAGCTTGGAGCATGACATGGGTAACTTACTTTGTTTTACTCACAACAATATCACTCAGTTTTCTAATACCTGGAAGCAGTCCTCACCTTTTATTAGATGTCCTTAGCTGATTAAAAATTCTGTGCTTTATATATAATGCACTTCTAACTCTGATCTCTGAGGACAATGATATTATTATTATGGACAAATATACATGCTCACAGAAAAAAACGAAACAAACAGATTTACTTTTAAATCATCACATGCTGTTCTCAATGATGGTAGTGCCACCGAATGTTTCAGAAATTTTTACTTGTCATAATTGACAAGAACTGTACAACTCACATAGGGACAAAAATTTTCGATGGCTTCTATTTTGTTACATAATACCTTTCAGACATAAATACACTTAAAATTATTGGGAATTAAACCCTTGCTTCATTTTACCATCAAAATAAATTATTTTTGCCAGCACTAAATTGTCTGGATTTGTGGTTAACTCATAAAGCAAGACAAGCATTATATTTTGTCAGGATTCAGCTTCTAAAAAGTGATATCATCAAATAAACTTCAAAGTTATTCATAGAATTTCAAACTTCAGTGAAAATAATTATATTAGCTTTGACTCATAAGTATTATATACATAGTAATCCAGCACGTACTTCTAAAGTTTTATTGCATTAAAACATCCCATATTTAAATCGATAAATCATAGCTATAAATTATTTTAAAGAATCAGTCTACTTCATTTTGTGACATAAAGATAGTATCATTGAATGTGTACTATAAATAATGTTACATACAAGACTTTTAAGGACCAGTGGTCTGAAGACTAGTAATTGAAATTGTAAGAATTCATTAAGATCACGGATCAGAAAATCAATGTATAATGGATAGTTACTGAATGGGAAATTAATATAAAGAAAATAAGATGTCATTGTTATGATACAATACACAGCTTTTCATTTCTGCATATCTATTTTTATTAAGGAGTAGAGAATTACTTCACTGTATAGGAAATAGGCATGACTACTTAAAATTTATACAACTATTTGTTTGAATTAATCGCTCTTCCAACAAGTTTAGGGTCAAGGTAACATGAAATAGTTACCTAGCTGTAAATACTAATGTCATAAAGCACATATAATGAGATTTTACTTGAAAATGATGAATAACTACAAATTATTATTGGTTTCTATATGCACTGTTTTATAAATATTAAATTGTTTCTAAATTGCAAAAGGAATAGAATGTACAAAATGGTAGGCAACATGTCAATTTCTTACAAAGATACATAGATTTGACACACAATCCAGAAATGGAGACAAAGATACCAAGTTTTTAAAAGTCTTTGTCCACTAAAACACCCATACCAAAATGTTTACAATAAATTTATATAATTAAAAATACTTCATAGCAGATTGTAGAGATGGCTCAAGAGTTAAGACTCTGTCTCCTAAGCAAAAGGTCCAGAGGTCAGATCCCAGGTCCCATGTAAAAACACCAGCAGAAACCATGGCAACCCCTCCTTCAGGTCCTGGTGTGCAGTGTGGGAAATCCCAGTGTGAAGTAAAAAGGAAGTAGAAGCAACTCAGGATGATCCCCAAAGTCACCCATGACCCTCCACTGGGACACACAGTGTCCTTTGACACACACACACTCACACACACACACACACACACATGCACGCACGCACACAAATAAAGTAAAAAAAAATTCACAGTTACAAGAAAGTCCTCAATAAGTGAATGGATAAAAACATGTATCAACTCCATATAGTAAAATATTCAATATTAAAAAGATATGAGATATCATAACATAGTTTAACATATTACAAAAAGCTACGGAGGAAACTTGAATGAATGGCAATAAATTAATCAAGTCTGTCTGAAAGACTATACAAAATATCCTTTCAACTGTGCAGCAGTCTCATAAAGGCAAAGCTGTTAGACAATAATAATTTCTGTAGTTGTAACAGGCTCAACTGGGAGCCAGGTAAATGATACTGTTGCAGATAGAACACAGGGCAAAATTTTAATGCAGTGAAACCACTCTCCATATGGTGCTGTCATAGTATACATGTGCATTTGTTTTCATAACTATACAATACAAAGAATTAGGTCTAATGTAAACTCTGGATTTCAGCTCATAACTTGTCACTGTTAGTTTATCTTTGTAACAAATGTACTACACTGATAGGAGGTGATGTTTACTCTTCACTGTCAATGTGATGAATCACCTGATAGACAGCCTCTGAGCATGCTTGTGATGAGTTCTCCCCATTAGGCTAACTGAGATTGCAAGGCCCATAATTCCCTTGGCTGTGATTTTGGATCCTGGACTTTACAAAGAAAGAAAAAGCAAGCTGGAAATAAGCTCACATACATTAATTTATTCGGCAGTTTCTGCTCTTCATTGTGGTTGTAATGTGACCAACTCTCAAAAAGCTGCTGCTGATAACTATCCTCTCGTGAGGAACGGTAACCTGAAATTGTGACCCAAATGTATTTACCCTTTCTCTTTTAATTGGCCTTTGTCAGTGGAAACTTAAGATCTGAAAGATGTTAGTGGGGTAGATAATGAAATCCCTCAATAATTCTCATTTTCTGAAAGCATAAAACAATTCCTAAAATTTCTATTACTCAAAGCACAAAGATGTAATCAGGTTGCATGTTTATAATCTTTCAATGGAACTTTTTTATGGACATATGGAAACCACGTGTCTTTTAAAAATTTGTGCTTATAGCATGATTGACTTTGCTGATCTCCATTCTTATCATATATCACACCCAAGGGAAAGATAGAGTTAACAGGAATGGGTCACAAAGGAAGGAGCCAGTATGGCCATTATTTAATTTAGAGAGCTCTTCTTTCTTTCCTAATGTAACAAGTTTCCTACCAGAATGGAGTTACATGAAGATATGGGTATATATTGAGGATATATTGCACATTTACAGTTTTAAAAGGAATGCAATACATCTGTTACTGCATAAACCACAAAAAATGAGTGACAAGAATTGTTCAAAAAATAACAAATCTACAACTATAGAAAGACAAAAAAGATAGCACATAAATTATAGATGAGCAATAGATCTCAAAAGCTGCATCTATGATTGACAATGGGAACAAAGGAAGCAATTTGATTCATTCCTGAAATTTGGCATCTCTGGAAGAAGATGCACTTATGTGAGAAGACTTTAGACACTCCTGTGTCCTTCCTCCTACTCCACAGGACCAGGCATAAGACCTGCAAAGCTCAAGCAGAAATTAATTATATTTTTAATGCTAATATGTCTTTATAAATGATCTTTATTTCTCTAATATTGAAGGTTGAACTACCCACAGCTTTTTTCCCCCATTTCATGCTTATGTACATATGGAAACATGTGCATTATGTATTTTCACATGTGTGCACATGTGCATTACAAGGCTCAAGATTGATATGTGGAACCATCACTGATTGTTCTTCCACCTTATAATTTTTGAGAAAAGATTTTTAATCAAGCCCACAGCTCACTAATAGGGCTAGTTTCATTAGCCAGCTTCCTCTGAGTTTCTACAGACTCTGCCCTCTAAGGCTCATATTATGTAAGTGGGCTACCAGATCTACCTGGCATTTGCAAGGAATCTAGGGATCTGAACTCTGATTTTCTTACTTGTATTGGAAAGGATGGATGAATGGATATGCAACGTGTGTGTGTGTGTGTGTGTGTGTGTGTGTGTGTGTGTAAATGTAGTCTCTATAATAAGAAACTTAATGCATATATCTCCACAGTATAGGCTGTATTTACTAAAGATCTGAAAGCCAGTGGAAGAGCTGCTGGTAATTCCAATCTTAATCTAAAGGTCAAGAACCAGAAGTGACCCCAGTAAATAATTGTCTGAGCTCTTCAGCAAACACATTTTGTGTTCAGATGATAATATTAACCTTTGTGTTTTCAGGGTTCCCAAAAAATTCAGTTTATATATCTCTAGCGCAAAACTGCTTTTATTTGTTAATTTATTTATTTTTTTATTCCAAGGTTCTGAACGTGGGAGACAAGTATTGCTGTATGACCAAGCTACTTCCCTGGCCTAAATCTTCTGCTTTAAGGAGAAAGTGGCTCCCAGGTCATCCAAAGTCCTATTATGGCTACTGCAGCCCTAACTTGTGTGGAGTATCTTGTGTATCATTGCTCCTAAATCTTCTGCTTTAAGGAGAAAGTGGTTCCCAGGTCATCCAAAGTCCTATTATGGCTACTGCAGCCCTAACTTGTGTGGAGTATCTTGTGTATCATTGCTCCTCCCATCTTTAAGCTCTTACAATCTCACTGCCTCCTTTTCCACAAAGTTCCCTGAGCTTTAGGACCACAGTAGCCATAATAAGACTTTGCATGACCTGCACAATGACTGACATGTCAATGATCCCCCTCAAAGTCTAGCATGGATCACAGGCACTAGGATCCCTAGAGGCAAGGGATTAACAGTCACAATAGTGTTCCTATACTAAAGGAGAGCACAACATCTGGGCAATGCCACTGATTCCTTACACCTCACTAGAGTGGAGGACGCAGAGGGAAGTTTGACATTCAAACTAAAGGATGCTCCAGGGAATGGGAGGGGGAAAAGGGGGTCATTGGGAGAAAGGGAGGGAGGAGAGTGAAAGGAAGGGGAGAAGGGGGGGAGCAAGGGGGACTGGAGAGGAGTGGAGGGAGGGAGGGGACTGGGGTTCCTATTAAGTTTGTATGATTGAGGAAAATAAATAAGCATAATAGTAAAAAAGAGAAAGTGGCTCCCACTAATCATTACTTAGGCTGTAATACGTATCAAAATCAGGCTTATAGGTGCATTCCATTAATCTAATTCTGACATAGAAGGAATATCACGAGTTTAATAAGCCTATATTTCACAAGATTATATAATGAATTCAAGGTTAGCTTTGGCTACCTCGTGAGACCCTGCCCCCAAGATAAAGGAAAACATAAAGAGGAAAAAAGGACTCATTAAATCATTATGTAGAGAATTAATAATATTTGATTGTCATGTATACCAGGCAAAAAATAAAATATATGTATGTTTGATTTTTGGCATATGTTAATAAAATTAATCAATAACAAAGATTCATCAAACTGAATTAGGTACAAACTCAAGACTGAGCAAAATAAGAAAAAAGAAGAAAAGGAAGGAAGGAAAGAAGGAAGGAGGGAGGGAGGGAAGAAGAAGGGAGGAAGGGAGGAAGGGAGGGAGGAAGGGAGCAAGGGAGCAAGGGAGGAAGGGAGGAAGGGAGGAAGGAAGCTGTCAAATTTCTTTGAATTCTTTTCTGTTTGGTTCCTCTGTCATACATTGGATTATCACATTGCCTTACCAAATAACTGAGGAGGTGACATCATTCAAACACTCATGGATTACTCCGTAGACTATTCAGAATTCAAATGCTTCTGCTGGCCTTCATTTTCATTGTCTAATAAATGAGTTCGTGAATAAATTCATATATTCAAATAGTAAGCAGTTCATGATCCACTAATATTCATTCTTTCATTCATTCATCGCATTCATTCATATTTGCTGATCTTTAAAAGGTTAAGCACAAACTAAAGGCCACCTAACAAGAATCTCATACCTATGCACTCAGGGTAATTTATAGAAAGGTATGGAACTGAAACTAAACAAACACATTAACTTGTCATAGAGAAACAGAAGAAATGTGCTGTGGAACAAACATTACAGTAGAATCATGAGAGACGTAAGTTCATCATTGAAGCTGAAGCATTACTGAAACCAACTCTGAGAAGTGAGGAAAGAGCATCCCCACTGCGCACAGATACCAAGACTTCTGAAGGGAAGTCACCATCACAATGGACTGAAGTGAAGGACGCCTTGCAGAGAGCACCTCAGACAGAGAAAGGAGCAGCAGGTAAGTTAAGAAAGCCAGATAAGACACTGACTGGTATAAGGTCAGCAAAGCCAAGGTAGGACTGTCAACTTCACATTGTATGTAAGCAAGTAAAGGCTTTAACACTGAGGAGTGATAGGATATGACATGTGTTTTCAGAGAGGACTGTAAATTTTCATCAGTGGAACATACTATAGGTTTCTAGCACAGATTCTTGCCTGAGTAGACTGTTGTCTGTCAGTCTAGAGAAACCCAAGAGCCACTGTGAATATCTCATCCAAAACACATGCTGAAGTTTAACTGCCATTGAATGTATTGTCATCTAGAACCACTGAGGGACGATCAGGCCACAAGGGTTCCGTGCACACAATGAGGCTGAATCAGCCACACACACACACACACACACACACACACACACACACACACACACACACACTTTTTTACAGGCTCTTTCCATTCTCCCAAATGCTGATTTAGCACAGCAGCCACACGTAGATGATGGCGACCAAAGTTATCCTTCGGTCTCCCCACAAAATGAACAAGCAACTGCACCACACACACATAGGATAGATGCATACACACAAACTCATGTACAGAGAGAGAGACAGAGAGAGAGACAGAGAGACAGATAGAGAGAAAGAGAGAGAGAGAGAGAACTATGTATATATCTATTGCAAACCAAGAAGTCATTTTAAACATATGACATTGGAGCTGCAGATTTTATATTTATAAAAGTCAAGAATCATTTAAATGCTTTCAGTGTCACTAAGGAAGTTTGCATGATTTTTTTCTACATATTTCATGTGGAACTTCCATTTCTATGTATCAGGGAAACACTAAATGTAAACCTCAACCTGAACATCCCTCCCTTTGAATCACCCTCTCCTTGAACTCTAGTTCCATCCTGTCAGTTTCTGAGAGTGATAATGGCTAATGATGCTTTAATGTGGTATTCGTGTCATAAAGTATTCATGCTTAATAATATCCCACTGTTTCCTGGAGTTGAAATACTACAAGATAAAGTAATTTCAGGTCTATCTACATAATGAGGAGGAAAGTTGAAACTGGGGCAACAGGGCCACTGGGCCTTCTTTATATCATGCTCTTGATTGACATTCAGCAGCATTTTGAGGTGACCACATGAACCAATATGAAAATAAAATCAGAAAGAAACTCTCAGCTACAAGGGTTAGGAGGTGGATGTCATACACAATTGCAAAATAGATATTTAAAGATCTAAATAGGTTTTCTAACTTTTAAGATCCTTAACAGAGATTTACAATGAAAATAACAAATCAAAAATAATTTTAAATTGAAATGATGGGTACAAAGGAGTTACCACATTAGCTTCTTTCCCTTTTTAAATTTTATTTATATATTTTTAGATGTGTTTAAGAAGAATTTCTTTACTGGATAATAGCAAAGCTTAGCATAGAAAAAAAGTTCACAGAGTGGAAACAGACATAAATTCCAATCTAATTCAACTGTCACATTTCTCTTGTCCTTTACCACACTATCAAATCTTCAGACAACGGAGCTGGACAAACTAAATAAAATATGTTTGGACCTGACAAAGTGTTTTATCTGAAATCTTTCCAAATTCAAGACTGGACGTAGATTAAAAAAAAAAAAAAAAACAAACACAAAGGGCTTTTCCTTAACTCCAACATTACAAAAGTATTGCTAATTAACTATTTACTGTTCAGAAAAGAATAGGGCAGAAAGCAATGATGATAAATGTTGCCAAAATCTGCTATAGTAATATAGAGCACACATACAACATATCACACATTCAAGAAACTTCGGAGTGTTGACTTACATTTTGCCTGCAGTTATAGTTTTCAAAGAACTGTCAGTTACATTAAATTGGGTAACAGCAGAAATTATCTTTTGTGTATTCTTTAGGGAAAAGTTATAATTTTCACTCAGCACAAGTCTTCACTTGACACAGAAAACAAAAAGGCTACTTTCGGTCATATTTTCAGTTAAAGAAGATGCTCTTACAAATCTTGAATTAACTTATTGAAATTGCTTAGCATGCAAATTGGTAATTAAATCTATAATAGAAACATGTAATTATTTATATTTCTCTAAACACTTTAACTGTCAGCTGTCATTGCAAGCAACATTACATTTCCACAGATATATATAAACCTCAGTCTCAAAAGAGTTCATCAAGACAAAACTCAGGAAAGGGCAAAGAATGGCATCTGATTGTTGTGCATCTGATTGGTGCATAAGTGCTGTTCTGAAAATGTACCTAAATAATATGAAGCTACCTTACACACTTCTCAATTATTTTCTTCTCTAGCAATCCACAGCCCAAGCCTGGACTTTTGTGTTACACACATCTTCCACTGCCCTGGATCTGAGGATCCCTGCAGGCAACCAACCACTACTGAATCTGCAGAATGTGCTCTTTGAACTGTTCAAAAGCTTTCAGTCTTTCTTATATTCTGCAAACAAAAACTGCCAAGTGCAATTATTCCTCTGAATTAACACGTGTTACTTCTCCCCTCCCCCACTACACCCCTTAGCTTCCTACCAACAGAAAATGATGTGTGCATCCATTAAAAAATCACTTTTCCTAATTAAATATGAATTTGTCACACGAGTGCAATAGTTCAACTAAACATAACATAAAATTCAATGGGCACCATATTAGCTTTTGTGCCTATGTTTTCAGAATTCTGTTTCTATAGACAGATTCAAGGACTGAATAGGTTAGTTCTTTTAATTAGGTGACTTAGATCTTCAGCTTGAAATCTTCTTTGCATAAAAGGGCAAACACAACAGTTGTTTAGATTCATTTACCAAAAGAAAACCTCATTATAGCTAATAATTACATGTTCTTCTGAATGTGAATATCTCTCAATATTCAAAAGAAATAAAAAATTAAAGGACAAAATAGTTCCTTTGATAGTTGCATAGATATTTAGGCTCATATTTTAGCTAAATGTTGGAACAGAGCAGTATAGAGTCAATGTAAATTGATTTGCCCCACTGATTTTGTCCATAACATCATGATTATCTGAGCACTTTTTTAAAAATAAGTAAGATTATATTAAACTAATTATTGAAGAATTAGTCCCATAATAGAGTTTACAGTTTTGTTGGTAAAATTAGGTTGCTAAAGACAAGATACAATTAAAATTTTATGAAAAAATAATTGTCAAGTTTAGCTAGGTATTAAAGAAGATGCTAAGGAAAGATAAGGAACAAACACATGAGCAAATAAAATCTCCCTTTACAATTTCCTCTGAAAATTCTACATGAACTTGATTTATTAATTGAAAATATATTAATCTGTGGAAGAAGAGAGAGCAATAATGACCAAAAGATTCTCAGTGTAGCAGTATGCACTTCTCAGAACAAAGAGGTTCACTAGATCAAGACTAATTAAGAATCATGAAGCAAAAATAACAACTAGAGAAAGTAGAAATAATATTTAAAACAGCCAGTAAACTAACTACATTTCTTTATTTTTGACAAATGCTGACCCAGTTTATTAATTCATCAAATTTATTAAACAGGATTAAAAGTCTTTTTCAGTTATTTAGCCAACAGAGACTCTCTGTTTCCTATATCTAAAATATATATGATTATTTCATCTTTTAAATATTATTTTTTATATTTTATCATTAGTGCATATGTGTGGACTACATTTAACAAGAAAAAATGGGACCATTGAAGTTTTGCATTTGTTACCAATAAATTCAAGAGCAAAGAGTTTAGGGGAACAAGATGGTTTTACCCTGGCTTATGATTATCCAACTGTATTTCCTAGTCCAGTTTGGGTGAAGAACTCATACAAATATAAGGACCCAAGGGAACTGACTGTATGATGTCTACAGGACTGCTGAGAGAGCAGTAAACCTCACTTGCCTGACAGCATATTTGTTCAAGTATGCTGAAGAATGCCACAGCACTGAACCCTCCATCTATTTACATGCCCAAGAACTGAACAGTCTGGCTCTTCTATCAATCTGATACTCACTGGCAGGTTTATGTGGACTTGCCTTAACTATTAATTGTTTACAGAGGTACCCATAGTCAGCCCTCAATTGTCAGATTACACTTGCATCTGCATCATAGGAAAAAACTCCACACTACAAGATTGACAAGCTCTACATTAGTTAGTTCTTAGGAAAAACCACGACTTATAATGGATGATTGAATGTGCATTTCTTACCAATATGATGATCATGGCGAAAGGTGCATATAACATAATATAGTAACATATATACATGTGCCAGGAGCTATGAAGCAGGTCTCATCTCTCACAGTAAATTCCCAAAATTCTGTGCCTGAGTTTTCTATCATGCCTCTTAGAGAGGAAGATTTGTTTGCTGTGCTTCATTTAAATACTTTGTGACAAAATCATAATATTGCTTAATGCTATAACCTCTTCAGAGAGAAATTTAGCAATATATTTTAGAAAGGTACTACGGACAGGGGAGGATTTGGGATATAGTAAAATAGTACAAAGCATCGGTCAGGAAGAGTAAATTTAAGAGAGCTACTGTGGTGAAATTCAATATGATAAATTATAACAATATATTACGTACTTGAAACTTGTTAAGAGAGTATAATGTTTTTATTTTATTTTGTTGTATGCTATCTTTGAGACAAGGTATCACACCGTATGCCAATTTTAGCACTAAACTTTCAATGATCCTACTGCTTCCCAAGAGCTAGCATTTTAGATCTGAATTCAGAGTATACTTTAAGAATTCATTTTGCAAAACAAAAAGAATATGTTAAGGAACACATAGGTGTCTTTATTCAGCAATTCATTGAAATACATATGTAGTCATAATTATAGACACTTTAAATACTCACATGCCAATTGAAAGATTAGCAATAAAACCATAAAAGTAAAATTAGAAAACTTGGTATTCTAAAGTTCATACTCCTTACTTTGCATGAAACCTTTGAGAAATAGCCAAATAATGCACAAAAACATGTAAACACATAATGTATTGTCATGTAATTTGAATGAGTAAAAAGTGGAAAATAATCAAATTGCTCAATCAGTGCACAAAGATTTAAAACAACTTCCACAAACCAGAGTAGCTATCAAAAAAATGAATATATGCATGCTAGCATTCAGCTTGTTTTTGCACAGATAGTTATACCTCACCAGGGGAATGATTCCAACTACTGTGGGTAGGTCTTCTTCACTTCAATTAAAGAAATCCTACAGAATTTCCCAGAGACTTGTCTCTCAGATGTCAAATTACAATTGAGACTAGCCATGATACCATGCCACAAAAATTCTACTCTGAAGTAAACAGATATGTATAATTTCATCCTGAAGAACGAAAGGCAGGAGTTTCGCTAAATTTTTGTAAATGAAAGGGACAGAGATAAATGGTGGTATATTCATAAAACAGGAGAGAAACCACATGGCATTAAGGGAACTACACAGGACATCAAGGAGGAAGATTCTGAAGCTATTGAAAAAAAAATCAGGTACAGAAAAACAAGCAAATGGTATCATTTGATATAAAGTTGGAAAACAAATAAAACTAATCTACAGTGTTACAGGTCAGAATATGGCTACCCATAGGGTAAGAAACGGGTAAGAGTCACTAACAGGTGGCAAAATAATAGGAGAGTGACTTCTCATTGGTTACAGCCCTACAACATGAGCTAAACACTGGTTACACAACTGTTCATCTTATGAAAATTCATCATGTTATAAATTTAAAATGTGTGGCACTTTCTTTCTATGAGCTATAATGCAAAAAATGCATTCTCTAAAATAACTTAAAGCATCGGGTCTGTATGTTTCAGCAGAGAGTAATTCTGTAAATATTGTTTTTTTACAAGTTTTCTTAAAGGGCTGATTGATAAGCTGACATAAAATTTAAAATGTACATGTATAAAATGTACATAATTTAAATTTAAAATATATTCCAAATATAACAATATAAAAAATATTAATCAACACAACAAATAATAATGGATAGAGAAAAGGATCAGGAAGAAGTGATGCAGATCCAGATAGACTTATGGTACTGTGCTTCTTGAAACAATGAGTACTGAAGAAATAAAATAAAATATCAAAATATGTCAGGTCTGGATATGTAAATGCCTACTATGCTATTTTCTCTCTGCTTAGAGTATTTTAAAAGGCAATTATGAATATCACCTTAGATTCTGGAGTGAAAGTGAATTTCAACCAAACATTTTGTCCAGACAAGAGATTAGCAAATCCTTTAAAAGAGCTTGAGCTATCTGAGATATCAATTCTGTTTAAGTAAAGACTTCAGGTCTATATATACTTAATAGCTTTGGAAAATTTAAAACATAATTCTTAAATTGAATAAAGCATATTCCCTCACACAAAATACAAAACTGGGGCAAAAATAAAATTATTACCAATTTGAGCATGTTAAATGGAGATCACTATGTCATGCATACTACAAACATATAAGATATTCCAGAATATCTGAACTAAAATTACTTTGTTCCTTCTTTATTTTGTAATGCGTGTCTATACTACAGATATATCATGTGAGTAATAATAGCTTCAAAGACATAACTATCAGCTTCATAATGTTATGTCATATATGCATCCCCCCCCAAAAAAAAAGAGAGTTGCTCATTCTAACAATGTTCAATTCAATCCTTGGCTCTGGATATTACTGCTTAATTAACTTGGATTCAAAAGACAATCAAATGGTCTTTTTAAGAGGGTTGAGGTTTAACATGCATTGCCTACACAAGAAATTTTATCTTTAAAACGTGTCTTTGAAAACTGAATGACACACACACACACAGTTTCAACTGCTTTACCTTAAAAAATAATATGCATTCCAAACTGAGGGTTTTCTCTTTGTGATAACTATAGAGTTAGTTTTATTTGGATGGAATATGTCCTTGTGTTTACATACTCAGAACCTTTGTTTTTTGAGTCTCCAAGTTCTGAAAACAGACTGGAGGGAAGACTGGAGCAGTACTTGATAATGACAAGATGCAAATTTTGACAAGTGGGAGAAGTAAGGCACAGAGGCCACTGCCTCAGGATAGTAAATACTGCTTGGATATAAAAGCAACATCTTCATAAGAGTGTTATGGAGTACTTTACTGTATTATGGTCAATTTCAATGATCCGAATCAGTCATGAGGACAGCTGTGCAGACCTCTACATGGAACTGGCCCTTATTATTCAATGAAAACTAAATCAAAGCACTATTAGACTTTTCAGAGATATTCATCTCCTTCCTTGCAGGTTTGTCTTATCAAAACTGACACTTGTCCTTTTGGACATTTATTAAATAAATTTCCTGTTTTGTTATATTCACATACATCTCAAGGGACATAGATTTGAACTGTAATCAGGATGTAGTGGTATGTAATACTCTGAGTTACACATTGAACAAAAGAAAAAAATATGACTACTCTTCTATTGCCTGTTGGGGATATGAAAAAGAAACATAAATATCCACCAGATCTTCTTTTGAGGATTTATAAGCATTCCAGGTAGGCAAATATAAAGTTACACAAACCATGACATAAAGAAATAATAACTTTTTAAATATTTCCATGTGGTGATAAGATCCATATTACTGAAATTCCAGAGCTATATCATTTCCAGAATTCTCTACTTTGGAACATAATAAAGAGTAGAGAGTTAAATAAAACATATATAATATGAAAAATACCTGCAAAAATACATATATGTGGTTATAAATGCATACTACAAATATACATTATTACTTTTGCATGCATGTATATTTACATACATAGGAAAGCAATTGTTACCATGAAGCAAATAACTGTTACATATCAGGTATTTTTCATTTTTGGCAAATTTAACCTTCATATAGCCCTTTTAAGAAGTTATTTCACATGTAAATTTACCCTTAGCCATAGTGAATATAAGTGTCAGGTCAAATATTTGATGCCAGGTCATTCGAATCCAAAAGGAGCTCTATCCTACACAGGATGATCAAAATAAGTTTTGGGTAGACTATAAGCATTACTTTATGCATTCTTAGCATAGGAAAAAATGTATCTTGGCACCAAAGAAGAAATATAGCTAGCTTTTAAAACAAATTCTGATTTTATTCCCAAAAAATCAATATGGCAATGGAAAAGTTGCTGCAAAGATAACTCTTAGTTTAATATGTTCAAAATGTAATTCCTTCGTAATCTGGGCTTTGGCCAAGACAAATCAAAATCATAGATGTTTCACAAATGCCAAGTTTTCAGAGAAACAAAATGCAATAGCAACAGATGCATTCTCCCTAGACATTTGTGTTGAGCCTAGCTATATCCAGAGCCTGAAGATAAGGAGGATTTTTATATTTCATTTTTATGAGTAATAAATTTTGGTTTCTCTTAATGTCATCTAGTATGTATGATTATAGTTATCTTGGAAATCTTACCTATGGAAACTGCTAAAAATAAAATCGTGTAAACAGAACGGGAAAATTTAGATAGAGAAAAAAAGACATGGAAAATATATAATAGAAAAGTCCATACATAGTATATTTTAAAAAATAAGTCTAAATATATTTTAGAATTTATGCACAAAGAAGCAACGTGTCATTGCCTTGGTCTTTTAAAAAACATACTAACATGATATTACCAAAAGTAAACTTCCCATGAGTGAAAAATTGTTTTTCATAATTAGACAACTATATAAATTTTTCTAATATTAAGGAAAATGCACTAGATGTGGAACATGTTTGTAATCTTAGAAGTTAGAGTTCAGCTTGAGCTAAAAAACAAGATTTTGTCTCAAAAATATAAAATGAGAAAACAAAACTCGAACCATTTACTATCAACAGTGAATTCATTATCATAAAGGAAATACTATTATATTTAATCTTATTAAAGTTTATTTTAATTTCCAATAAAATTTTTATTATCAAAGACAATTCCAGATACTCATTGTAGGTACATAAACTGATATTGTAGTTGCTAAGTAGATGCAAGTGTTGAGGTGTTCATGGATATTTTGGCACCTCACTCAAATAAAATGAATTGATTTATAATAGCAAAAATATGAATGTGTAAATTACACTTTCTAACTTTGAATATTAATTGCCAATAAATTAAAGTTGGAATCATCTAGGTTTTTCTTGAAATTCTACTTTAAAAAATCATGGAGATTGCCTTTTAAATTCAGTTTTACAGTGAACTACATTAGACATGTAAAGAAGCTTCTAAAATAAGAAAAGAGCTTTTTTATTTTCAAATAATATTGCTTTATTTCTTAAAGGACATTATGTCACAAGAAAATTGAGCAGAAATCACAGATTTTCACAAGACATCTAACATATACTCACTTTGTATTATTATTAGCATGTCACATGACTATGGCATGTTCATGATTGATAATCCTATATTGATATATTATCAAAATAAATTTTTATCTAGGATTAGCTATTTATTCTTAATACTGTCTTAATTTTGTCAAGTAAATAAAGACATATATCCACCACTGTAATATACAGAATGAGTTTATTACTCTATCATATCTGTGTTCTGCCTATTGGCATATCTCCTTTCCTAGATTCTGGGGAAATCTTTTTGTTAAACTAGCTCCACAACTTCTTTTTTTTTTTTTTTTTGTATTTCTTTTTTTTATTAATACATTTTTTATTATTATTTCAGTTCATACAAACTTAATAGGTACACCAGTTCTCTCCCTCCCCACAACTTCTTATGAGGAGTCATATAGTTGGAATTACATACTATGCATTCTTATCATTCATTGACTTAAAATTACATATCTCAGTTCCTTGTGTGTCTGGTTTGTGGCTTGATAACTCATTTGTTTTTGTTATAGAATGATAACTAAAAACTATTTCCAGAACATTATGTAGTGTTTGTCTGTTCATAGAATGGAGGCTATCTGGGTTGCATAATCAAGTTCACCTTATTCACATTACTATAAGTAGAGCTGTGGCACCCATTCTGAGATAGTGACTATTCCTAGAATTCATGAGGCCCAAGAACTACAATAAAACAACTCTTCCATAAATATTCTTGTATAATTTTTGTATACTTTTAAGTTTCATTCATTTGGGAAAATACTTTAGGGTGCAGTTGCTATTTCATGTGGTAAGAAAAATGCCAAATGTCTTCCAACAGAGTTAAAGTGTTTTACATTCCCACCAGTAATAATGAAAGAATCCTCATCATTCCAGATCCTCGTTTGCCTTTGGTGCTGATATAGCCATTCCGATAGGTTTGCAGTGGTACCTCCATGCCTGCAATTGAAATTCTCTAATGATAATAAGCAACTTCCTCACATTCATTTATATATGTATATTTTCTGTTATATGATATGTACTTCTTGTCAATTGGGCTCCCATGTTTGTATATATCCATGTTTGTCTAATGTAAATGTATGTTGAGTGTGTATGTATGTGCAGACTTTTGTTTTATATGTGTGTGGCATGTAAGCAAGTTGTATTTATGTGTATTTGCAGTGTAGTGTGTGTGGTGCGTGTAAATGTGTAAATGTATTTGTGGGTTTTTTGTGTATATATATGTGGTGTCTATAAGACATATGTGGTATGTGTGTTTGTGTGGTAAAGTATGTATATGTGTAGTGGTGTGATATCATGAATGTGTGTGCTCTTGTGGGTGTATGTTTGGACACAGATACATGTGAACATATGTATGCACATGTGCAGGCCAGGGATCAGTATTTGGTAACACTCCTCACAAGGTAATCTCCAGTGCTGGGATTTCAGAAATACATTACTACATTGCCTGTAATCAATTGGTTTTCTGATTGTGGAGTTTTATATCTGATTAAATACTTATGTGAAGAAACATTCTTTATGACTGTGTGTGTGTGTGTGTGTGTGTGTGTGTGTACGCATGCGTGTGTATGTGTGTATGTCATGGGACAATTACTTGTGTGAAGAAACATTCTTTATGATTGTGTGTGTGTGTGTGTGTGTGTGTGTGTGTATGCATATATGCGTATGTGTGTATGTCATTGGACATTTGTGTGCCTATGGAAGCCTAAGGGTGATTTCAGTATTCATTTGGATTGCTTCTCCCTCTTTTTTTTTTTTGCTCTGGGATTTCCCGGGCTCTGTCCACCGGGGCCAGAAGTGCAAGTTCTCACCATTTCTGCCTGTTGCTTTCATGTAGGATCAGTGATCTGAACTCAGTTACTTCTGCTTACAAAACAGTCTTAACCCTTGAACCAGCCCTATTTTTTTATAAATATATTTTCATCGCCCACATATTCTTTTAATAATGGCAATCTTAGAGCAGAAGATTTTATACTTCAATAAAATCCAGCATATTGATTTTTTCTTCTGTGGACTTTCTTTTGGGGTTATATCTAATGCATTGTCATCAAACCCAAGGATATTTCTACTTTTTTTTGCTTTCTTCTAATTCTATACTTGGTTCTATGATCCATTATTAGATCACTTTTGTGAAAAGCAAAATGTCTGTGTCTAGATTCATCTTTTTAGAAATGTTGATGTCTAGTTGTCTGGTACTACTTATTGAAAAAAAACTATTCTTTCTCCTTGTTCATTTGTCAAAGATCAGTTGACTGTTCCTCCTTCAGTTTATTTTAAGCGACTAGTCTGTTCTTATGATATCTTTAAGCATTGCCACATTGGATTGATCACTGAATCTTTATATTAAGGACTGAATTTGGAGCATATCAGTGCTTTGAATTTCTTAAGCATTGTGCTGAATATTCTGAGTCTTTTACTTTTTCACATAAACGGAAAAATCAGTTTGTTACTGTTCAAAAACAAAATTTCTTCTATCCTGAATCATGCTCTATCCAATCTAAAAGCACCATTAGGAAGGACGAATATCAACATTATTATTTTCAAGTGTATGTGTTTATGGGATGAGTGCATATATATAGACATTTTTGCATATGATTACAGGCACATGCGTGACCGTAGAAATGAGTACTCTGGACATGAGTGTGAATTATGCGTAGAGGCCCAAGGGTGATATCAGAAATCATCACTGTTTTACAGTATTATTTTGAGCCTAGGTCTTTCATTAAAATCAGATACACTATGAAGGCTACTCTGGATAGGCAGCTTGGTTCTGCATATTTCCAGGCTCTGTCTTTGGTTGTTGGAATTACAGGAAGGGTGTGATGCCTGTTGGCATTTTATACGAAGTCAGTGGATCCAAACCCAGATATTTGTGATTTTACAGCAGGCACTTTCAACTGTTAAGCCAGCTTCCCAGTTCCCTAACCCTATCAGAGCAATATTAACTCTACTAGTGGGGCCTGGAGAAATGCGCAGGAGTTAGGAGAACTCTGCCATGCAAGAAGAAGGTACTAATTTCAAATCCCTCATCCCACTTAAAAAACATCAGGCAGAAACAGCTGTGGTCTGCACTTCCTGCCTTGGTAGGCAGAGCCTGGGAAATCCCAGAGTGAGGCAAAAAGTAAGTAGAAGTAATTCAGGATGATTCCCAAAGTCACCTTGGTCCCCACAGGGACACACAGTGCCCTCTGATACACACACACACACACACACACACACACACACACACACATACACACATGATAAAAAGTTTAATCTTACTGGCATAGAATATACCTTCATTGACTTAGAATTTCTATTTTATTTCATTACAGTCTTACTGTTTTGCCAATAATATTCTTCAACATATTTCACCAAAAATGCATAGACATTTATTCTTCAATAGCATCATACACACACACATATATATACACACACATATATAAATACACACACATATATATATAACTTTGATCAAGTCTCCTCCAATTGTCTTCTCCTATCTGCCCACAGAACATCTACTTCTCAATAAGTACCACTCCTATCTTCATATTCATTTTTGTTTTTATTTTTGTTTTTGAATCAGTATTTTATTTAGAGCTGCATACATTACCATAGACAGGGTATTCTTTACTTGAGCACTAGCAATTTATGAACAGACACAAAAATCCTATGACTCCCCTACCCTAGGAACCATTAACTGCCTAAAGCTGCCCTGGAACTGCAGGCTCTTATAAGTGCATCCTCCATTCCACAACTGACTGCTGAATGGCAGAGACTTGTGTAAGACTTGTGCTACTAACACAGCTTCCATGATTTCATGGGTGAAACAGTAATGTCACATCCAAAAGGCGATATTTTACCACACTCTTCTCCATCTTCCAGATCCTTTATTTTTTGTGTCCCTCCTCTATGATGCTCCTTGATCCTAATAGTAGGTGATTATAATGTTCTATTTAAATCTCAGCACTTGATTAGGTCTGTTTTTTTGGGACCCAATACAAATGATATTGTATGATTAATTTCAAACCCCTATTGCTCATTGTTCATATTCAGCAAAACTACCCACTTTTGTGCAGTCATTTGATATTTTACAATCTTTCTCTAATAAATGATCAGTTTCAGGATCTTAGTCTGTGGTGTATTTACGTCTTGGAATTTACTACATAGACAATTCTGTCATGTGCAGTGAGAAGCTTTTCTTTCTTTCAAATCTGATTGCTTTATCTCCTTTATTTCTTAACCAGAGCTGTGCTGCTAACCAGGATTGGAGAGAGTGGAAGTCCTTATCTGTTTCTCATTTGATTTTCATAAAGCAAGTCTCCACACAAGAATCAGTCAGGTGAACCAAATGAATGTTTCCAGCATACCAGACGCTTCTAGAATCCCCACTATACAGTTGGAATCTCTTCTTGTAGCTATCAATACACCCAACCTTAGCCTACTTTTGGAACTTCATGTAAAACAATTCATATGGTAGTATTCTTTATGTCTGGAATTTCACAATCCACATTATATTCAACTGATAAACATTATTGCTGATAAACATTATTGCTGAACAAAGGCCAAGAAAAATTCTTCTTTGAATGACATTATCTTTCACTCTTTCAACAACTTTGAACCAGTGAATGGGTGGATGCTACTAAACCAATAAATCCAAGTAATTATTACAAGATTCAGCATGTTTTTTCAATAATATAGATCAAAGTTTCAAGAGAAGTATGTCTTGTATTAAAGTGTATCTACCTAAATATATTACATAAAATATTTAAATTAGATATTTGAATTCATCACCAAAACACTCTTTCTAAATGTACAGTCTCTGCTAAATACTTAACTTGTTCTAAACATAATAGATAGTCATGACTCAGTGTTTACTGGCACTATCAGAATGTTCCAGTATTAAACATGAAACTGAATATTATGAGATTTCGTTCCATATACTGTCAACCATGTCAGATGGTAAGTCAATAGGAATATCACATTCAAAGCCTATAAGATTCATGTATCAATTTTGGAACGATTAGGGGGAATATATGATTTGAAATATTCAATTCTGAAAAGTATTCATTTCCTTCTTATGCATAATTTGGACTTTTAAAAATCAAAACAGTAATCTGTCATTGAGCTAATTTTGCCAAGTAATGTAAAATTATTAAGTAAAAGTCAGTCTTCATATTTAAGCCAGGATATAACACATCAAGTTTCTGTCATAAGGATGACATACTAAATAACTTTCCAAGTCAAAGCAGAGAAAAAGAAGGAAGAATTTCCTGAATATTTTTTCTAAAGCAAATATTGGCTTCAAATATGCTTCAGTCCATGAATTTCTGAGCAATAACTCAATGCTACTTCTATTTAGTCAATAACACACATCTTTCACCTTGTTTCCTAACAGGGAGGGAATAGCCTTTCTACTAACACTAAACTGACAAAAATGCTATTTTTTATAGTATATTATGGATGCAATGTCAGCCCCATGAAGTAGCCATATACACAGTGAAAAAAGTACTTAATATCTCTATTATGAGTTGGGTGATTTAAATAAACATATTAGAATAATATAATCTCAAAGATGAAGCCATAAGATCAGTAAATTACCCAAGTTTAGAGCAGAAGTATTTTAATTGACACTACTGCTAATAGTAAATTAAATAAAGTTACATTATTTACATCTTAACACTCATAAATTCTAAACATGTTCCCATTCGAAGCCACATTTAGAATCAATTGATTGAAATGTAAGTATTATTTTTCTAGGACATCATCTTAGGTTGCTAGCAAATATTAGTATGAACCAGAATGCAAAATTTACTAAACAGTCATCTTCATATTTTGTGGAAAGGTCCAAACTATATTGTCATCACATTGTTTTCTAGTACCATCTGAATAGAAGAAAAGAATCTTATGGATAGAAAACAAGGAGTACTGTTAACTCACATTTGCTGGGTTACACTTTGATTCTTTCTCCAGGATCAAGGAGTCTTATCTTTGTTCTTGCAATGCTCCTTTCTCCAAGATGCTTTTCTATGTCCAGAAGAGGTCAGAATGAAGCTTCAATAAACTTCTATTATTTGTTTGATCTAGGGGAAAAGCAAACTTTTAATCTATTATACAAAATGTGTTCAACTTTCTTTTCTTACTATCAGTAATGGGAAATTCCCCCCATGCTTCCTATTCTAATTTAGATAAATAGAAATAAAGGAATTACCTTGTTGAAAATTATAGGTAAACTCAGTACTTTAAATTAGCACCACTAAAAGAAACCCATGTCTGTTTCCTTTAAAATGACTATGGAGCAAAATATTCTAAATCTAAATGACTATAAAAGCCTACTCAAATGTATTTTTAAAAGAGTTTGACATAATTTTGCAAATCCATGTGTTTGAATGAACTGGCAGAGATGATTAGGTTTCAAATATTTTTACTCATTCATTTTAATGTCTCAGGATGAAAGAATTACAGAGTTATTAGAAAAGTTTAAAAGACATCCATTTTCTAGATATTTAATGGAATGATAAAAAGAAGTTATTTCAGTAGTGAGAGAGAGAACAGGAACAGATAGAACAGGACTAAAAGAAGCAAGAAATCTGGATTAAGAATTTAAATATGACATAAAGGTCTGAAAATAAGGCATCTTGGGAAAATTAGATTACATGATTGCATTCTGAATCTGGTTTCATCATAATTCCCTAATCAACTTAATAGATGTTGGATATACTACAATTTACTTTGCTTAACAAAGATAGACCAATGTGATATATGATTTTCTGACCTTAGGTGATAAGAACATTAAAATTAAAAGAATTAGTTCTATCATAAAAACTGCTTCAAATGTAGGTTTCTAAATTAGATATTTCTGCCTCATTAAAAAGTGACTTTTTTTTACTTTTATAAGAATCCTGATCACACTCCACATGTTATCATAAATCATACATTCTTCTACTAAATAGTAAGCTGAAAAAATAAAGAGGATCATTTAGAGCAAAATTGGAAGTAAAATATAAATCCCCAGGGGAAATTGTACATTGATCTTACTTTTGTTCAGAAACTTAACAAATTACACTGGGAAATTCTTTTGAGGATTTGGAAACAAAGTGTATCAGTTTCTATATCAAAATAGCAAAATACAACAACTAGGTTATACAAGAAGAAAAGAGCACCACTTTACATTTACATAATCACAAACCTTTCTTCTGGAATATCCTTCATTTTTTAATCAATGTAAGCAGTGCTTACAAGTCATTTGTCTGACATAAGTTAAAATTATTTGAAGGCAAAACAAAAATATCTTATAAATGAAGTTTTAACAATGTCACATGAGAAAACTCACTCAAGCTTAGATTTTAGGGTAACAGAAAATAGCCTTGTTTTGTTTTCCAAAGTTCCAAGTAATCCTGACGTCATTTAAAAGTCTTGTAATACAACTTACCACACTGCACTTTCATATTAACACTGTCTTGAGGAATGTTTGAGCACAGGTATTTCTTTCCTTTGTGAAACAGAGAAATAAATCCAAGTAAAGTGTTTTGGATTAGGGTAGCTCAATGTTCACTACTTTAGGTAAGTCTTTTGAAGAGACAAAGAATGAATGATTTGTGTCAGCTGCAAATACTTTTTATTGTCCTATTTATAGTGTCATTTATACTCTTGTACTAATAAGTGCCACGCATGTCTACTAGACATATTAGAAGAACATTAGAGGACCTCACAAGGTACAACTTGTGTGAGAGTAAAATTACAGTTAACATGGAATTACAGAAGATCAAACTCTATCCACACACAACATGTACACAAGATATACACACATATACAACATGTTCCAACTTATAGACATGAATTACACCATTTTGTCCTTTCACTTGAAACTTTCCTGGTAAAGTACTCATGCTTAAAATTTTTAAAAATCTGTGGTCTTAGTCCTAAACTTTACAGCACAAAATATGCTAAAATATACTAAGCTGGGGTCTGTACTAACTGTATTGTGCTTGTGGTCCTTTGTCATCTACATAAAAATTTTGTTTGCAGACCATCCCCTATGCAATAGAAGCTCATCAATAGTTCCTACTTCATCACTTTAATTTCATTATCCCCTAGACACAGCTTGATATATTGGTATGATATTTTAACTTACAGAGCTAAGTTCTGTTAAGGTCACCAAAAGTAAGAGTAGTATATATGTCAGTGAATTCATTCTGTATAATTAAAGAATAATTAACACAGGTCACTATCAATAATCATTAAGTTAGATAAACTGAGAAGCCTTGTTTCAGTAGCTGGTACACAGGAAATATTGAGTAAATGTGAACTACAATTAGGTTGACCACTCAATCTTCACTGCCCAGGACTGCTATGGCTTATACCTGACTTATTTACAAGTATCTATCACTTTTCCTCCAAAAACCATGCCAGTTGGAATGATAGTTTTGTATAGTCACCCAAAATATTGCTAATGTATTATCCATTACCATTTTTTCTTCATGTAAAAATTTTGCTGTCACACTTTTATTGGTGCTATGCTACACACCACTATTACATAATATTAATTTAGGGGACTTGATTTATTGTATTAACATTAATAAAGTCACAAAGATAGCAAAAAGTTTAGTAAATTCTCTGGTCTTGAAACTATGCATTTTGTCACAAGCACGAAAAATATCTCTTATTAAACAATATAAATGCAGTTTCTGATTTCTGGTTTCCTCAGACTCTTTACATTCTTAATTTCTTGCTTGTTCCTTCCTTCTTAAAATTCTTTCTGATTTACATGGCACCTTATTTTCTGGATCATTTCCTACTTTACAGATGTCCTTTCTCTATTCTCTATTGGTTTGAATTCTTTTAAGTACATCCTGAGCACAGTCTCACCAAAATTTCACTTTAATCTTTCTTTAGCCGGGTTTTTATTTGTACCAAACAGAGCTAGTTGCAAATTATTTCTGTTAGAATTTGGATGGCTTGATAATATTGGAAGGAAGTAGAACTTTTAAGAGATAGGAGGAAGTTGGCAAGATTTAGGGTATACTGAGAAATGCTAAGGACCCTTCATGAGGATGGATTCTCAATGATCATGAGGTGAATAGATCTCCTCCTGCCATGATTGGCAGCCTGTGGTGATGATGCAAACACCTAAATGTAAGACACCTGAAACTTCTGAAACCGCACCAAAAATAAGCACTTCTAGTTTTCAGTTCTTTGGTCTCTAGTACTTTGCACAGTTCCCTCCCCTAGTCTATCTGCTGTTGTAAAGTAACTACTGATACAGTCACTTTCTTATCCACTATCCCTTGTATTCTCACAATTCTGCACAACTTAGGCACATATTTTAAGAAGTTACATTGCAAACATGATTATCAACAATCAGACAGAGAGGGAAAAATAGAATTCAAATCCATCAGAAGGCAAGAGGAGGGGCTGGAGAGGTGGCTCAGGGGTTAAGCCTCTGCCTTGAAGGCAGAAGATCCTGAGTTCGGATCCTAGACCCCATGTATATATGCTGGGCAGAAGTGGGGGTGGCCTGTGTTTCTGGTCCTGGTAGGACGGAGCCTGTGAATCCAGGTGCAGAGTAAACACGGAGGAGGTGGAGGCGGTCCATGGTGGTTCCCAAATTCGTCCGTTCTACATACACACACACACATACACACGTCACACACACAGAACACACAATTGAATAAATAAGAGATAATTAAAAAAAAAGAAAGAAGGCAAGAGGAGAACCTGAGATCAATAGAAACATAGGCATATTCAAGGCAAGTATCATTAGAAATGATGACTTGATATAACATGTAAGTCACAAAATAAAATATCTAAAGACATTGTGGAAATCAAAATAGGCACCAAATACTGTGTGGGGCAATCTCTAAGGAAGTATTTGACAGCCTCTTTTAGATGCTTGCATTTCTTCTATGTGAATGTATCCAGATTTGGGCACATCAAATATGAATTTTTCTAGAGAGGCTAGAAAGCTTTTTATGTTTGTGAAATAAAAATACAGAAATCTAACGAAGTAAATCAGTGAGATGGCTCAGTGGGTAAAGGAATCTGTGTGCAAACCTGGCAACTCATGTTTTCTTTGAGTTCTATCCCTAAGAACACATAGTGGAAAGCTTCTCTCTGACCTCCTCATGGACATTTGCATCTGTTTTCTCTTTTTCACTCTTTTTCTCACTTCCTCTCTCATAAACCATTTTTAAACTCTCAGATAAACCATTTTTAAAAGAAAGGCTTAGCAGCTAATTTTCTATTTAAAAATGACAAGGAATAATATTTATGAGATCTGGAAGAATATGAACCACACAATTTGGGCATTAGGATTAAATTAGATAGTCAATGACCTAACAGTTATGTTATTACATGATTTCAAAAGAAAAGTCTGGATTGATTTTCAATCAGTTAAAAAAATGTAAGACTACCCATTCACACAATGAGAATTATTTGTTATTTACTTTCATTACCTTAAACCGGATTTAAATCCAGTTCTCCATCCTCTCTTGCTTAGCACTTTATCAACTCCTGGCTCTTAAGCATTTCATCTAAGTATTCTGGTGGTAAATCTTATTCAAATTAGTAATGTTTTATTTATCTTCTGAACTTAATCTCATGCTTTCCTCTTACTTAAGAATCTGTGTGTGTGTGTGTGTGTGTGTGTGTGTGCATGTGTGTGTGTGTAATAAAAATACCAGCTGCCTCCATAAGCATGATAAAAAAGTATCTTTTTTACCTCTGAATAAAGTCTTTCCAATCCTTAAATAACAATTTTATCTCTCACACCAACCAAGTATCTTTAAACATCATCTCATGATTTCACAGGCTACCAGACCTAACAATGTTTTCCAAGCATATGTTTTCAGAGTCTGTTATGCTGGCATGAAGAGAGGGGGTAAGCACGTTGAATATATTTGTCTGAAAATCATGTGAATGTATCCTTAGTGCATTCCTACAAGTGTATCAATTAGCATTGTTCAAAGAAGCAGGAATATTCAGTATCTACCAATTAAATGAAATCTATTTTCATAAGACCAAAAACTCTTCATTCATGATATCAAATTGCCTTTTTTCTTCCCTGATAGATTAGGTTAGATGCTCTAGAATCAAAATGAACTCTTCAATATCTATATTTATCAGACCTTGAAGTCTTAATCTGTCTCACCTAGAATGTCACTTTCATCTCACATTCTATTTCTCTATATCTTACCAGTGCCATTATCATTGGAGCATTCTCTTATTCTTTTCCCCAGAAATAATCAGCTCAAAGATAATTTTCTCAACAACTTCCTCTAAAAACTATTTAGCCAGGTGTGGTTTGATGGTTCATAAATGTAAACAGGATCTTGAGACAAAAACATCAAGAGATAAGTACTAATTGAGCCACTAGCAATATACTGTCTCCATGACAACCAAAAACAATTCCTTTGGATATATTATGTAAAATGCTCTTTTTTTAAAAAAAATATTTTTTATTATTTATTCAATTATGTGTGTGTGTGCGTGCACTCGTGTGTGTGTGTGTGTGTGTGTGTGTGTGTGTGTGTAGAACCACGGACGAATTCGGGAACCACCATGGACGCCTCCATCTTCTCCTTGTTTACTCTGCCCCGGGATTCACAGGCTCCACCCTACCAGGACCAGAAGCACAGGCCGCCCCCGCTTCTGCCTGGCATCTATACGTGGGATCTGGGATCCGAACTCAGGACCTTCCACCTGCAAGGCAGAGGCTTAACCCCTGAGCCACCTCTCCAGCCCATATGTAAAATACTCTTTACATATTAGTTACCCATATTTAATTAAAAACTTCTTGAAAAGAGAGACTCTTCCATGTTGGTCTTTTCTTCTTCACAACCTAGTTCTTCTTCTGAAGGAAGCACTAACTCATTTTGACAAGAAATGCTGAATGAGGTTGAAGCAATATGTAGTGTAATGGAACGAGATAGTTATATAAATTCCTTCATACTGTCATGTCCACCAATGCAAGAAAATCACTTCTACTGCCAGGATTTGTAGTTACATTTTTTTTCTAAAATATGACATGAAGAACAACTGAGTCATTACTTTAATTGATTTTGTAAGAATCTTAAACAAACTGTGTAGAGACAAAAAATTATTTGCATTTAAATATTTTCAAGTTCTAGACAAACAGTAAAATTATAATCCAAAATAAAACCAAATTTATTTGTGACACTCATGTTAACTCATACATGAGTTTCAAACAACATAGCAAATCTCTCATACATATTATTACAGTAATTCTGGCTTTATTGGAAACATTAATAAAAGAAAATCAGCCTATTCAACATTCCTGATGTTGCTCAAGAAGTTAAAAATTAGAAAAAAGTTCAAAATATTTTCCAAATTCCAATTAAGATAACAATAAATTATAGAAAAAAATGGCATGAGATTTTTTAAGAAAATGTGTCTACATAAAAGTTGGGTCAACACATGAAGCAAATTGTCAGTGAATGACATGGATCTTCTACATAAGAATACTGCATGCTTCTGGTTCAACTACTACAATTAACAGACAAAACTCAAAATTTGTAAAATAAATTTATCAAAATTCTTAAAGGTACAAGTAATGGATTTGAACTAACAAAAAATTGTTCTGACTCCTACGGTTTTCCCTTCAGGAAGTAATCTAATATAAGTTTATTTAAAATTTAGCTAACACTGAAATATCTACATCTACTATGAAGTTCTTATGACCATATTTCAAAATACCTACTTCCATTAAATAAATCAAATTCAGAAACTATTAATTTATATATTTATAAAGTACTAAATACTTTAAAATTAATTTTACAGATATTTCACTTAAATGATATGCATATTTATAGCTACAGAGTGAAAAAAGGTAATGATTTTAAAAACTGAAAATAATATTCCATTCTGAAAAGAGGAAAACCAATACCATGGTTAATGGATTCAGGATATTTATTTGTGCATAATTTTTCATTAATTGATGGTTATACATTGACCTGTTTATAAAGTGAAGGAAAAAACCAGTGAGCAAAGAAGCAGGAGAGAGGAAAAGAAACCACACCACCTTATCTATATTATCCTGACAATTGAGTTTGAACAACAGTATTTTCTAAATGCACCCTATTCAGGGCTGGATATGTAATTACCTCCAGTTCATAGTCTAGACATTAATGCTTTCATAGTATTTAAGACTCCTTGTAACAGGCTTGCAGCTTTAAGTAAGCAAGGCTAAATCTTGACCAGATAAATTAGCAAAGAATGCAATAAAAGCTGCAATAAAAGAACTTTATCCTACAAACCTTCAAGTTGCTGCTAAATGAGATTTCTTTGAAATGCAGATCAGTTGAACTAGATTAGTGAATTTTAGCTCCTGTCAACATCATAACAAAATACAAATACAATTGTTCACTGGCCTTATCTCCATGCTTCCATCTGCTGCCTTGTTATTTACTTTCCTTGATTTACTATGCAGATCTAAATAAGGCACATCAAGGAGGGCTTACAGCACAATGGCTGCTTAAGCCTTACATCAAGGTATTTGAAACTGAAGCCAGGAAAGGGCTGCCATCAAAGACATATCTCTAATGAACTTCCATATCAGAGGAGGTTTGGTATTTAATACTGCTGTGAAAAGAAAGAGCTACAAATCAGAATGGCCTATGAAAGAAAATGCCTACAAATCTTGATGAGATTAGCACCTCTGAGAATTAATATCCCAATAAAAATGATGTCTGGTACCTTGAAGAGTTAACTTCCAACCTTTGCAAATATAATGCATTATGTCAAGAGCAGGGAAATCATTTGACAAGGTTAAAAGGTCATGGAAGAATTTTTAATTTTATTCCCAAAGCTAAAACACAATTTTTAGTCTTATGTCTAGGAAATCAGTATTAGAATAAACACACATGACCATAATTAGCAGTTCTGGAACACTACCTTCTGCATCATATGCATTTTGTGCTATTTTTCACAAACAAAAATGCAGGAATGACTTCACAATAAACCAACGTAATGTAAACTGACAGCAAGCAACTGTGTGTTCATCAATTTTAGTTCTTCCTGTTTCTTTCCCCCACCGCAATCTGTGGCAACACAGAGTAACATCTCCTGTCACTTTGTAAATCTTGAGGTGGCATTTCCATTATATGCCACTATCCTTTATAAGAGATGTAGTCAATGAGGAGAAAATAATCCTTCTACTCTCCCATCCTGCTAACTTTATCTCCCCACTTTTATTTCTGTTATTTCTGAAGTGGAACGAAACAATTCACAAACCAAATGTGAAAGTTCCCTGCAAACTACTTGCATCGCTATCTGACATTTTCTTACCCATAAGCAGTGAGTCTATAAACAAATGGTACTTTGTGGAGTTTTTTTTTTTTTTTACTAAAGAAAACATTTCAATCATTTATGTCATCCTATAGCAGGAGAAGATCCCACAAGCATGTTCTGTTCTGTGGATCAATCAGTTCCAAACCAAAGTAGACATGTTGTACACTCCAGTGCCTGGGAATCCTGCTGCAGGCTCACCAGATGATGAAAACTAAGGTATGCAGTGTGCTGGGCCCCACATGGCATTCAGTAGCTTCTGGGCATGTCAAACTTCACAACCACCCTAAAGTCAATGACAGCAAACAACTTTCCTGTTCTTGCCTCCAAACACAAACTTGCCTCTCTTCCCTCCTTTAGAGTTGTGGGCAGTCTTCCAGAAACAAAACCCCAAACAGAAGCAACCTCACAAGCCTCCACAACAGAAATCACAGTTGTCTTTTTTGCTGGATTTCATTTTATGTTGGCGGTGATGTTCCGGATTTATTTACAACCACAAGAGACCGTTACCTCTTCTTGCTTAATGAAATGACAAGACAACAGATTTGTGTATGCGAAAGCAGGTGCTATGACAGGTTTGTCTGCTCTTGACCTAAAGCATGTAAAAGAGGTTTATCTGTAATAGCTGTCTCAAAGGAATTAGCACTCTGATGGGCAGTCAAAACTCCACCATCTGTAAAACTGTGTGTTCAAAATGATAATCTGCATGAAGAAGCTATCTATAGCTCTTTCCTCAACATAATATTCTATACTAATACTCAATATTGAGATGTTGGACTCTCATTCCCACACATGCCAAATAAAAAACTTCAAACAAGAATGTTGTCAAGCAAAATTACTGTATACAACTGGTCATTAGAATTCTTATTATTTCACAATATACTATAAGCTATGGAACAAAATTTTAACCACAGTATTGTTCTACAGAACAAAACTCACACATTTTAGCAAATTTATTCGCTAAGATATTGACCACATTTTGAATTTCAGCTATCTTGCCTGTTTTCTTTAACTAAGTTTATTTTTATGCTATAGTTTCAAATTTTAAAATTTATGAAATTGTATTATTTACTGATTAAAAAAAACTCTTCTTATTTTGGGCTTTAATTTAAACATTTTTTTTCTTCTGGTATTACAATTTCCTTTAAGAGGAGAGTGTATTTTTTAACCTTCTATACTAGAGGTAAGAATGCAAGTCTGAGCGTGACCCCCACTGAACAGAATGGTTCCTTCAGAGTCATGTTTGTGTGCGTTAGCAACATAGGCCCAAAGTTGGAAGTCAGATCTCTTTATATAGTCTAATTTTCTTGTCTGATAATGTTACAATCAAAAATGCACAATGTTTGCATAAACATAATACACGGAATAAAGCCATTCTCATTGCTTCCTTAATAAATAACAATCCCTAGTAAGTACATAGGAAGGTTTATTAAGTTCAAATAACCTCTGTTCATTCTCTCTCTCTCTCTTTCTCTTTCTCTTTCTCTCTCTCTCTGACACACACACATATATACGCTCATATACTATTCATAAATTTAAATTAATTTTCTATAATTAAGACCCAAAATTTGTTTTCTTTGTGAAAGAGCAGAAACAGCATGAACTGCCAAATTTTCTGGCTCTCTTAAAATTAATGACAACTTCCTAATCTGAAGTTTCACAACAAATTTAAACTCAACCATAATTTATTATGAAAATTAATCTTTTCCAATTTGATTAAGGCACTTATCCTAATGCTTTTGCAAACCCAAGTGTATATTTTTGAAATTCTACTTTAGCCTCCAGGAATGTGAGGATTTTGCTACAATAATATTCCTTTGCTTGATTATAATTTTAACTAGTTTTTTCTTAATGATGTAAAGATTGTATTTGAACATACTAAAATGAAAAGAAAGTCCACAATGGCAGGAAATTGACTTAAAAGTTTTCCTTTTACTACCTTTGGTTACTTAAGAATTAAAGCAGCTTGTAATTGAAGAATAAACAAGGATAATCAGTAACTGTTTCCAATAACAGAGATGAGACATCATTATGACACTTTCAAAGCCTTTCCAAATTTTTAAAAATGAAAATTATTTACTCAATAGGTTCTGACTGCTTTTTCTGAGCTACAGTAATCCATCATGTGAATAAATATTTAGACAATATTTTTAAAGTGTACAATGTACTTGAGGGAGTGCCATGGTTCCAGACTGTCATGTAAATACAATCTGATCAAAAACACTCTGCTTATACAATAAAAGCACAGCTAGAAACACAATAGTTCAGCCAAAGAGAGAAAACTGATATCTAGGAAAACTGCTGCAAAAGAAAATGGCCACCAGTGACATAAACAATTGCAACTTTGAGAAATTCTAAAGGTTGTTTTGTTAAACCAGGCATCATGAAAATGAATATGCATCCATTTCAAATGGATATCGACGTCTTCTAAAACTTTGCCACTTGTAAATAGGAAGGAAATATCTATTTAATGAGCATCAGGAAGAGCAGGAAAGATATGTAGCACCTGCATGCCCATGTAAGAGAGCAACTTCCAAGAGATGGAGGAAAGAAATGCAAAGTAGCTGAAAACAGAGTACATCAAAGTATACAAATTAACTTTCATTTCATGAAACACCTACATCTAAAGACACATGTATGTTTCTATACACATTGATTGTTTCTCAGAAAGACCAGAAGATGGTTCTGGTGGTGTCCCATAGAATGTGGACATGAATAATTAAAGTCACTGTGTAGCAAACATTTTCATGACAATACCTTCAGAGGATCTCTTGTCAATTGTAATAAGACACACCTGGTCAAGTGTGGGGCTGCCTTTTCCAGGCTCCACTCCAATTTTGTTAGGTGCTGATTAGCAGAGTAACAGGTATTATGGATTCTTCAGTTTTCAAAATTAAAGAAAATCAAGTTGGCCACACTGATAATTTTGCAGCTTACTATCAGAGTAGAAACTATCCACTTATTTTTTCTGTATAAAATCTGTAAAGATTAATCCCTAGTAAGTGCTAAATAAAAAACAAATGGTACTAACATAAACTCTAAATCTCTTTAATTTATAAACACTGTTGGAGACATAACTCTGTCAATAGAATGCCTACCTAGCATGCACAATCTTGAATTTGATCTCCAGAACCATATAAACCATTGTGTCACATATGCCTTTGAAACCAAACACTCGTAAGGGAGAGGTAGGGGTGTGGATCAGAATGTCAAAGCTACCATTGATCACACAGGCCAGCCTAGGCTACATGAAACCTTATGGGACATAAAGTAAATAATAATATATGAAAAATAGATGCTACTGATGATGATAACATTTTCAGAGCTTGGCAGTGAATTGACTAAGAATGTGTGTGTGTGTGTGTGTGTGTGTGTGTGTGTGTGTGTGTGTGTGTGCGTGTGTGTCCATGGGCACACACTAGCACATTTAAAACAGAGGACACCCTAGGTGACATCCTCAGAAACAAGGTTATCTTAGGCTATCTTTCATATGTCCATTGCTGTAATGAATACCCGACCCAAATAATTTAGATGAATGAAGGGATTAATGATGCCCATGGTTCTAGGTACTGCTGATCATAGCAGAAATATTACTTGAAAGATCCGAGGGGACTGGCTATACCATATCCACAGAAAGAGCAGGAGACAGCAAGAACCAGCCCAACCTTGTTGCTTCTTCTGACTTGCCAGTCTGAAAAATTCTTAAATTTCATTCTCCTTCATTCTCATCCCCCATTTCTCTCAACTATCTACTCACCTACGCACTGCAGGCTGGGTATTTGACATATCAATTATGCAATTAGAAGATTTCCTACAGCTTTGACATAAGGAGATAATTACTCTTAAGCCTTGATTGTCTGCACCTGAAAACAACTGACACAGTGGTACCCCTTCTTTTATGAGGATCTCTCATAGACTGGGAAGTCAGCAGTCGAACTAGAATGACTGGCATGGAGCTCCAGCAATACACTTCTCTCCACCAATTTCAAGAACACACCAGCACACAGTATTATAACATGGATTTTGAAAAGTCTTCCTGGCAACAGTTTTACCAGCTAGGCTATTTTCCCATCCATATGTATGTAGTATTTCAATAAATTAAAATAAAACTTGCAGTACTTTTTTTTTTTCATTTGAGGGCACAAAATTTATGTCAAATCTTATCCATGACTATGAAATTTGAAATATTTTCATATTTATTTTTAACATATATCTACTTAAAGGAATTAAGTCAAGAAGCTTCCAGTGATATTCATTTGTATGTGATGAAAACAGCAGAGGCGATTTATTATTTTACTACTTGAAATCATGTAAGTTGTTGGATGAACAAAAATATTCAAAATAAATGAGGAATTAAGAACAATGAAAAATTCTAGTAGTTAAAAGGCTGTTCATATTGATGGCTTTCTGACCACAGTAAGTCATGTACGCATGCTAAAAAGCACTTTTTGGTAAAAATTAAAAAATGGACAAGTGAGATAGCCCAGTGGGTAAGAAACCTGCTTGCGAACCTGGTAACCTGACCCCAAAAACCTATAGAGCACCTCTCTCTCTCTCTCTCTCTCTCTCTCTCTCTCTCTCTCTCTCTCTCTCTCTGTCTCTCTCTCTCTCTCTCTCTCTCTCTCTCAAATAAAATGTTAAAAAATAAACAAGATTTGAGTATGTTTCCATGTTTCAAAAATTAGATTAGCTTGTTTTCATGGCTAAAATTACAAAAGTTATTGTTATTAGCATATATGAAGTAAACTAAAGTCAAGTCACACCCAACATTAAACATTATAATAATAAATAAACATTATTTATTTAGGCTAGTAAGTCAAATGATGGAACTTCTCTAGGAAGATAATGAAGAAATCAAGACAACTATTCGAAATAGATAACAAAAATTTGTAACTTAGATTAAAGGACAAATTGTTGTTTCTGTAAAACTATGAAAAAAATAGATGGATTCAACACTATCCTTGGAAAGAGAAACAGCCATGAACCAGAAGGAAAGTCAGTGGCACAAGAGTACTAAGAAATTCTTACTGCTGACTCCTCTGCTTCTAAATCCTAAGGATTCAGTAGATTTTATCTATCTGCAGCTGTCATGTTCCAGATCCAGTCTTCAGCACTAAGAAGTCAATGTGTTAGTCAATCAACAACTATAGGAAATTAAGGGATGGGGAGCAATTCTTGTCATATATTAATACATAGAAAATTGAACTGAAAAACCTAAGGCATTTGGATGAGTGAAGAATAGTTCTCCAAAAGAGAAAACATAAAACTTAAACAAGGTCCACAGAAACGAAGAAAGGAGATAAAAACAGAACAGTCAAATGTCAAAATGGTACCAACAGAATAGGATATTAAATCAAGAGAAAAAAAAAGTGTAAGCAAAAAATTTATGTACACTCAAAGCAGACTGAATCAGGTTTGGCAAGATATACATGGACTAAAGATTTTAATGCTAATAAGGTTAACTCTTTTCAAATTAAATCAAAAGTGAATTTCCCTTCAGAAATTTACGCGAAGATTTTTAAAAATTAAATAAATATATATGACTATGTTATGTATTTGTGTGTGCATGTATATGTCTGATGCGTTCAACTACATATATTTTCACATGTTCACATGTACATAAAGCTAATGCCTGACATCTTGTCACATTGCTTTAATTTACTAAGCCAGGGTCTTTCAGTTGAAACTAGAGCTTGCCAGTCACTAGGCTAGCTAACCAGCTTGCCCAGAAATGTCCTCTCTTTGCCTCGAGTACTGAGATTATAGGCAGCCAGGATGTGACACAAGTTTTGGGGCTGTAAACTGGGACTGTGAGGGCTTTATCCTCTGAGTCACCTACCTAGACCTTATACTGTATTTCAAATTTGTACATATTTAAAAATCTTTTTAAAATCTGTAAAGTGACCCCAGGCTTGCGCACAAAAAAAAAAAAAAAAAAAAAAAAAAAAAAAAAAAAAAAGCCTTGGCATCTCCTTGAAGCTGAACAGCTCTTGGAGAAATCACTTGGAAAGAAAGTAAAGCTGCTGTCTACTACAACCCTGAGGAGTCAGAAGGATTCAGGCTGGAATCTAGAGATAGACAAGACCTGAGTCATATACAGTTCTGAGGATATTGCAGATCCAGTTTCATACAATGCTTTATTATTTTACGATAATAACTTCAAATTTCACAGTTTACAAAACTATGTAGAGTTTTATTTCAGCTCTGTTGAGGTATAACCAGGAATGTACTGTTACTATTATTCCTATTTCACTTTGGAAGAATTCAATTTAAAGAGCTTATAATTTAATGCATGATAGATGTTGAATTGACTTTCACTGGTCAACTAAGCCATGTATCCTGTAACCTAAGGCTGCCATTCCACTAGTTCATAGACTTTTAAATAAACTATCTCACAAATGGGAGTCCAGTGATCAATTCAAAGCTTTCCAACAAGGCAAGCATTAATACAAGAGCCACTAAGAACCTTTCTAAAGTTAAATGGATGATTAAAAGATATCATCCAATAAATTGATAGATCACAATTCCAATGTAAGAACTCTGTCATATTCTGCATGAACTGAAAATAAATGACAAGTTATAGTGTGTTCTCTGGTGACTTGATGTAAAATATTTAGGTATATGTAAATATAAAGATGCCCATGACTCAAAATACTTCTGAAGAAGCATGGTTCCCTAGGATGGCAAGCGATACTAAGCATGCACAAATAAGGCAGCATAGAAACTTTTGTAAGGGTTTCTCTTGGAGCTGCATTAGAATTTAGCCTGTATCTGTGGCAATGAACGTTTATCAATAATTATGCTGCTTTTAGTGACATAAAAATAATGAGGGTTTTATGTTATTACAAGATGTCATTCATTGAATGAGTTTCCACTCACTGGCCCATGAGTGTGAATAACTTAGCTGATGTTAATGTCTGGGTCATGGCACCTTTAGGAGATGGAGCCTTCCTGGAAGAAATTAAAGGATTGGGGAAGAGAACTAGAGGTTTGATAGCCAACACCTATTTCCAATTTGTTTTTCTTTGCTCTCCCTCCATGTTGGAATGAGCTGTCTCTAACTGCTGTCACCACCATGCCTTTTCTGCCACAGTGGACTATATCTCCCATGTGGACGCACAGTCAAACAAATGTCCTCTTTACCCTTAATTTGTGTATGGGTATTGTCTCATAGAACCAGAAAGGAAGAATGAACAAAGATAATACTAAGCAAGGTTGAAGATCCTCTGTTGTACATTTGCAGGCATACTTCCTTGCAATAAAATACTTCAGGACTAGGAATTAAGGTGGATATTCATATTCACTTTTTGAGAATGAAAAAGTCATCCATATCATTAGTATTGAATGCCTACAAACTGCATACAATGAGTCAAAGGCTTGCCTCAGTCTTTTCTATAATAACTCCATCTAGAAACCATGAAAAAATGAGCAGAAGCAATGATGTCACATTTACTTTTAGCTTAGTTCTATTATCTTTCGTGACATTGAACTTGGTTTATTGCCAAGTATTTCTGCATCTTTTCTTTCTGGCACATGATAGTATTCAGACTTTTACTCTTCTAATGTTAAATCATGCAAGTCATCTGAATTGCTTCAGTGATGAAAAGACAGTAGCTACATCTACAGCTTGCATTGACCACTGCATCCTTTGCTTCTGATTAAAGCATCACATCCGGAAGACACGGATTCTAGCTGTCTGCTTTTCTCATGAGCTAAAATCTACTAACAGCCTAAGTACCTGGACAAGATTTTCAATCTCAGTAGAAAACAAACTGCTGCTAAATGCAGACAAGGTATCTCTACAGACATGCCTAATTCCAAGAGCTTTGTTTTGTAGTAGCTTTAGAGCAAACCAAGAAAGAAAAACTGAATCCCTAAATAATCTAAGCATAACATTCTCTAATATAATGTTGATATTCGACCTCTCAAAAAGCAATGCTACAAAGCATATTCTCTAATAAAATTGTCTAATTAAAAATATACAATAAAAATAAAACTGACCAGAATTTCTGGAATATGGTTAAAAAGTTTGATTTTTCCATTGGAGGTAGAAGGAGATTTAAAAACTGACAGTGTAAGTTTTCTTTCTCGAAATGCTTTTGTGCCCCAGAATGTTTCAGTTGAATTAATTTTATCTTTCATTAGTAATGACCCATACTAATCCTTCTGTTTATATATTATTTATCAGTCAGGACTGAGAACAGAAAACAAAGAGTACTAACGAGACAACCAACAGCTTTCTGACTGGATTCAACACACTTGTCAGAATGGTACTTTTCTAGCATTGTTACTGTAAGCTAGAACAAGAAGTTAAAAAGGGGAAGAAATCAATCAATAGGGAAGACACCCAAGAAACCTATAGGTAGAAAGACAGTACATCAAACTACTCTGTAGGCAGCTATTATTATACCCATAAACTGGGAACTCACAGTACAAACCTTTGGGTCTAAAGCTGGATGAGTTAAGAGAAATGCACAAATCAGTCATGTAGCCTGAAGAGAAGTAACTTGTAACACTAAGGAGGTGTGAACCCCCACAGGAGTGGACACACCAGAGTGAACCCTGAGGTCCATTGATGCATGCAGGCAGAAGGGTGGGAGGGAGTAGGAAGGAATAGTGAAGGGAAAGGCTTTATGGAAGGAAGGAGGGTGGGGTGAAAGAGGGAAGCTGGGACGAATACTCAATATGCTTGTAAAAGTAGAAGAAATTAATTCAAAAAAATTTAAAAAGAAAACAAAGCTATTAACTAAGCATTGACTATATGCCAAAGGATGGGCAAAGCTTTGAATTTTAAGGAAGTATGATCAAGCAAGTGCCAATCAACCTCTTTTGAAGAAAGGAAGTGACACAAATGGTATAACACAATGGAAGATCGTAAGCCTTTTTCCTCACAGACTGGATTTCTTGGAATGAACCTTTTATAAATGATATTCTAAATTTCTCTTCACTACTAGAAATGTCATTAACTTCATTTTAAATTCAATTGATATAATATTTAAGGTGCAACAATTATTTGGAATCTGTAATATCCTTACAATTAGTATTTGTCTCTCTACAGTATAATAAATATGTCACTGCTAGCTACAGAAATGTCAATCTGGCATATTAATGACATAGTAAGATTCCTAAGGGGTTGCATCCCATAATCTTAGGTTCTTTCTTTAAATCCCTCTGCCCTTTCTATATTCCCATCCCCTCATTTCCCCCACCTCTGGTTGTTTTCTATTTTCCTTCCTTATCACACATACCACAATATCTTTTATCTCCCCCTCAAAATGTTTCACCCTAACCTTATCTTCCCACCTTCCCACTCATTGACTGAATTAAAACTTTCTGACTCTTACATTAAGTCCAAGCCAAATAATTTGGTAAGGAGATCGATACCAGCATCTACATGTAAGAGAGGACATATGGTGTTTGTCTTTGTGTCTGAAATGCCTGTTTCAATATTATATTTTCCAGTTCCATCCATTTATCAGCAAATTTCATAATCTCATCCTTCCTGGTGGCTGGATAGTATTCCATTGTGTATATGTACCACATTTTCATTAACTGTTCCTCTGTTGATGGACATGCTGACTGATTCCATTTCCTCCCTATTGTGAATAGAGCTGCAATGAACATGGATAAAAAAGTGCCTTTGTAATAAGATGAAGAGTCTTTCAGTAATATTTCTAGACACGTATACATGGGTCATATGGTAATTCCATTTTAACATGCTGAGTAATCTTCACTCTGATATCCAAAGAGGCTATAGTTGGTTATAATCCCACTAACAGTGAATAAGTTTCCCTTTTCTTCACATGCTTTCCAGCATTCTCTGTTATTTTTGTTCTTGATCTTAGCCATTCTGACTGAGGTAAGATGGTATCACAGGATAGTTTTAATTTGCATTTCACTAATGACCATGGAAGCTGACCATCTTGTAATATATTTGTTTGGCATTGCAATTATTTTTCTGTAAATTCTTTATTTAGTTTCAGGACCTATTATTAAATTGGGATATTTCTTTTCTTAGAGACTAATCTTTTTTTAACTCTATATACTCTGGAGATTTATAGATAGCAAAGATTTTCTTCCATTCTGTGGGTAGTCTTTTTGCCCAATTAACAGTTTCTTTTGCAGAATAGAAATACCACTTGTTGATTACTGGTCTTAGTTTCTTTTATTTTTTATTTTTTTTAATTTTTTTATTATTTATTCAATTGTGCGTGTATGCATATGTGCGCGTGTGTGTATGTATGTGTGTGTAGAACCACAGACGAATTCGGGAACTACCATGGACGCCTCCACCTCCTCCTTGTTTACTCTGCCCCGGGATTCACAGGCTCCGCCCTACCAGGACCAGAAACGCAGGCCGCCCCCGCTTCTGCCCGGCGTCTATACGTGGGCGTCTATACGTCTAGGATCTGAACTCAGTACCTTCTGCCTGCAAGGCAGAGGCTTAACCCCTGAGCCACCTCTCCAGCCTCTCTTTTATTTTTTTTAGAAAATCTTTATCTAGGCCTATCATTTCAAGTTCACTTCCTACTTTTTTTTTAATTTAATTTTATTTTATTCAATTGTGTGTGTGTGTGTGTGCACGCATATGTGTGTGTGTACGTTTGTGTGTGTGTGTAAAACCACAGACGAATTCGGGAACTACCATGGACCGCCTCCACCTCCTCCTTGTTTACTCTGCCCTGGGAGTCACAGGCTCCGCCCTACCAGGACCAGAAACGCAGGCCGCCCCCGCTTCCGCCTGGCGTCTATACCTGGGATCTGGGATCCGAACTCAGGACCTTCCGCCTGCAAGGCAGAGGCTTAACCCCTGAGCCACCTCTCCAGCCCCTACTCTTTCTTCTAACAGTTTCAGGTTTTGTGGTTTAACTTCAAGGTTTTAAAAAGGAACAAGAATGTGCAGTCCCTATGCAGAGGAGCATGGAGAGAGAAAAACAGGTTTAAACAAACAAAAAAAAAAATGTCCTGAGCTGATCATCTTAGAACCCAAGGAGGTAACTATAGTAGAATAGTAGGAATGTGATACTTCTTCATAAGTTGTTGGTCAGAGAAGTCTCAAAGGCCCCCAAATATTATCAGTTTTTGCCATTACTTTTGGCTACCCTCCAAAAAACTAACGGTAAGACTCTATTGCTGAAGATACAACACATATGGATCACATATGGGCAAAATGTACAAACTGGAACTGGTTTGAGAGTTTGCTCCTTGTTGGATAGCTTACATAGTACCAAGGAATACTGTAGAAACTACAGGGGGGAGAAAAATAATTAAAGGCCTCATCAACCTGTGAAATCTACAAGTTATAATAAAAATGACCATGGCAACAGATGACCACCAGTGTAATAATGGCATGAATATAAAAGAGACAAACAATGGCTTTCTGATAGGTCATAAGACCGGCTTTTCAAAATGGAACACATTCCTGTTACTGTAAACTAGAAGAACCTATGAAAGGGAAGGAATAGGTCACTAGGGAAAAACAGACTATGACCCTTTAGTGAAGAAGACAGTATATCAAACTGCTCTGTAAATACTTGTTATTATACCCATAATTTGGAAGAGCACTCAGCATTCAACCTAGAAGACTTCTTGTACAAGAGAAGCTGTGTTTATTACTGAAAAGTATGACTTGTCAAAATGCAGAAAATAGGGGTCTGTGGACTGCCTGTCCCTAAACAGGACATATAAGCCTCAACCACAAAGAGGGGGTGACAAAACTGTAAGAGCCTGAAGTTGGAAAGTGATGTGCCACGAATTATATCCTGGACATGACAGAGTTGTGATACACAAGATTTCATGGCAGACTTGTATACTTACACAAGAATTATGCAGGGACTCTCTTATCAATGTCTCACCATAACATCAGAAAGATCTCAAGAAGCTCCATCTCTCTGAGAGACTGATAAGGACTAATGCTGATGGAGAAATGAAGGATAATTTCCTCAGTGGTATAAGCACTGTTCTAGGATGCTTGCTAGAGCATGAATCGGGTCAGATATATGTCATCACAGACTATACATGAAGCACAGCAATGGGCCGCACAATCAAAGAGATTTTAAAATAGGAGGGAGTCAGGAAGTGAAGATGAAGGGTTGTAAGGGGGAAAAGACCGGGGATGGGATTTGAGAGTAAGGGTTAAAAAATATTATAAACTCACTTTATCCATATATGCAACATTAAAAAAGATAAAAAATGTCAATCTGTATGTGGTATTTGATAGAGGTGGTGCAGGGCAGTGACACTTTTTGAAGAAGCACGACTAAGTCTTCCGAGGATCTGCCAACTCTTCTTTTGAGCTGTTCCTTCTACTATTGGACAAAATTTCTGTGCCACATGACCTTGTACCATGGGAGAACAGGCTGCTTCTCTACTGATAATGTTTCCTTTGGGATGCTGCAAATGCCTTCAAATAACCCCTGGGTTTCTCTCAGTTTCATTTTCCTCTCCAGCCAGGAGCCTTGGAAGGGTGATTCATCTTATCGGAAAATTTGCAGCTTCTTTTTTCATTTCATTCAGAACCAGGTAAGTAAAAAGGGCAATTTTTAGTACTATAAAAGGGCTTTCTCTGCCCTCAGAATAAAATGAGCAAATGAGAATTACCAACAGCAAGATTCAAATAAGGTCATTACACAAGTGTAGTATAAACTCCCTTCTCTGTATATTCCAGGTTTTGTGAAAGTCATGTACGTCTTGGTGAAGAAACTAGGGCCATCAGAGTGAGGAACTCTTGTATTTTCACAGGACACAGTGCTGAAGCTTTTGACCTGTCAAACTCAGTTGTAGGTAAGCCAAGATGCTGATCTCTTCCACCCTGGAGATGGTTGGAGGAGCTTAGAGCAGCCAGACCCTCAGGCCAAAACCAGCTGCAACAAGTTAACCCCAAGGTGCGCTTCAGATGCACTCACTTCCCATGTATGCTGTGGCATGAATAAAGTTGGGAGGCCTATCCCATAAGAAGTCACTGGATGGAAAATTCGATTTTAACAGCTTAGTTATCTACAAATGGCAAAGTTCATCCTTGTTCAGAATACATGGGCTGTAGTTGAAAAAAAAAAGATAAACTATTCTAGTGTGTGTTAAATCACACAATTATAGTATCTGTCACAAAAAAAGAAATATCTCAGCAATTTTTCAAAATGAGTAAGTCCCACTAGGCTCTGACTGCCTTTTCCATAAGAATCAAGAAACCATGGCTTGCTTGCGAGGCTGAAGCTTTAAGTCTAAGGCAAATATTTCTCCTCAATTCACAACATATTTTTTTTCTGGGGAGATATTTGTATTGCGATAATGTCAATATGAAATGGGTTTTAGAAAACAATAAAGCAAACAGGCCATTGTTAATTAGCATACGAAAAGCTAAGAAATTGTTAAGAACTAACTACTTATTTTCTATACATTGGGAAGAACACAACAAAAGACTCTATAATTCTTCATACAAGTTGCTACATAGTGTTCATTAAATATTTTTGGGCAGTTACTTCATTGTTTTGAAGAACACTAAGCCAACAAAATCCAAATGGTATTCTAGGAATAAAGGAATGATCTAATTTTTTAAAAAAAGTATGACTTTTTGAAGGACATAAGACAAAAAAGACATTAGATGAAGTCTATGCTGCCTAAGTTTTATTGATGGAGAATATTTATCCAGTCATAAAAACACAGATGAGGTACCTATATATCTCAATATTATATAGAAGAACTACTCTATATGTTACGTTAAGAAGTAAAAGACATTAGGAAAGAAAATGTTAATTAATAAGCCACAACCCAAAGGAATAATCTGTCAGATTATACACATACACAGGCATGTACAGACACATGCTCATGCATGCATGCATACATGCGTGCACATACACACACACGCACACACACACACACACACTATTATGCCTTATAACTCATGAATCTTACAAAAACTGAATATGGCAACAAAGGGAATTTACTCCATGCATTTCCTTGCCAACAAAGAGTTTCTAGGTGCTAAGGTTAAAGCCTAATAACCATCTGTTATGGATGGTTAATACTGGTTTTGAAAGTTACTTAAATGTTCATTTCTTCAGTTCTGATTTGAGAATAAGAATATTCACACAAGCTGTTTGAAACAATAATGAAATTAAGAGGTGGAGAGTAATTAAAAGAATGCCTGCTCTACAATCAATTTGAAATTGTGTTTGTAATTTTTTTATTATTACAGCTTGTCCCTAACCTCCCTCGTTATCTTGGACATATATGGTTTATTAACAGAAAAAGTACAAAAATTAAACTATAAAAATGATTGGAAGTTGATGCTTTACTTATTTTCCCCTTGAATCACCATCATACTCTTTTAATTTGAGGATATTATAATGAGATTTGTCCTTTTGGGTCCTTCGGCTCTGCTCAGAGCACCCATGTTGAGGTCAGAGGTCATCTTTGACCTTCTTTAAAACAGGGTCTGTGCTAAGGTTTCACTGTAAACACTTAGGCTTGCTAGCTTCTGAGCTTCCAGGGATTCTCTTGCCTGTTTCCTAACTCCCTGTAGATGTGCGGAGACTGCAGACACCTTCATTGAATGTTTGGTTTTTACATGGGTTCTGGGGATATAAACTCAACTCTGCATCTGTGCCTGATAAGCATATTTGCCCATTGAGTCGTCCAGTTCAAAACCTTATATGAGAAAAATGTCACACTTTATTGAATATAAAAAAAAATATTCACATACAAAAAGCACAAGGGATGAAATAAAAGCTACTCATAGAGGATATTTTTGTGGTCGGCAGTAGAGGAAATATTACCTGCAATGCTGTGCGTAACCAGACACAGAGAATGTAAGCTGTGGCAGCAGTAATGAGAAAAAACCAAGGCAAGTCCAAGTTCAGTCAAGTTCCTGATGTTCTAGTTAATTAAGCCAACTCTGAATTGAGTTATTTCATTGATGAATGAATCTCGTTTGGAGCTTTGAATTGAGAAAGAGGAAAACTTGTAGAGATTCAAATGTGTTTTTAAGTAAAATCATAATTGCCTGTAAATTATTATTAATGAATATGATGGACCATATCTCTACCATGACTCATGCTGAGAGCTAAAAAATTTGCATATGTGCTTGATGAATGATAAATGAGAAAAAGCCCAGCAAATCGATGAACACTGCCATACTTTTGAAAGAGAAATAACATTTTGCAGGTATTTTTTTCCAAATCAGAGACATATTTAAAACATTATAGATTTCTCTTAGAGCTAAGTAATAACATTACTTGGGTCATTGAATTTACTTCTTGATATATTTTACATTTCAAAGATACTCTCAATTTATATTTACCAAACATGTATATTATTAGATCGCTCATAAATTTCTCATACATATTTTTCATCTAAATAAAAAAATCCTTTGGGATTTACCTTTGCAAAAGGAAATAGTTGAAAACATTGAGGAAAAACCAAATACATTTTAGAGCCAGTATGATCATAATGGCAAAAGAAAAGAAAATGAGACATCTTAAATAACCAACAGCAATGTAATCACACCTTAGGTTTGTGATTCTGGTTCCTTTTGCCTGTAAGATAACCTTAAGTCATAGCTCCAAAATAGATCAGTGAATTTTCCTACTTTTTGATATATAAATATTTCTTATGACATTTTTCATATAATATTCTGCACCATTAGCTTGTTGGTATAACTGTTGTCTTCCTCCAATCATAACGCAGCCTACACACGATTAAGGATTTTGCATGTTCTTTTGTGCTATATCCTCAGTGCTTGGATTGCATGAAACCAAACAAATGATTGAAGGACATATAAATGGAGAAGGTTCAAGCGTGGCTCTAATTTCCTGGCTCACGTAATTGGGCAGGAGATGATGATGTCAAGATAAAAACTAGCAAGTTTAAAACAGAAGAAGAAAAGCTACTTGAATCAAAAATCAGATGAAGAACACAGTAGTTAGAAAATGATTGGTCTATTGCTTTTAGTGTTCTTCACGAGGAAAAATTGAGTAAAGAAATGTTGTGGTCACTTTTTTTTCCTATTGTTAGACTCAAGCAAATTAGGGGTAAAAGAGAGATTTATTTGGCTTATGGTTACAGAGGGAATTTAGTCCACTGTAGTAGAAATTACATAGCAGAAGGTATGGCTGTAATGTAGAAGCAGGAGATTGTGTCAGACCACTGCAGCCATATCGTCCTAAACATGAGTAACAGTTAAAGACACACATACATGAGCCTGTCGGAAATGACTCACATTAAAATAATGTTTGTAAGTGCAATTTGGATGAATTCATGATTTAATATCTTAAAACTCTCTTAAAATGCTGAAGACTATTTCTGCCTTTTCTAAGAAGACATACAATAAAGCCTAACCACAAGATGATTACATAACTTGGGAAACTAACTTTATTTGTGAAAAGTGCCTATTTTTTCACATGTAAATATTCAAAAAATATGATCTATTCTGCTTTTCACAACTTCTCATCCCTGGTGTACTTAGTAATGTTGATATGTGACATGGAAACAGTTACAAGAAAGGAGAGTACAACATTCCAAGTGAAGGATGGTGAGGGAGGTCTCCTCTCTCCCATGCAATTCATAGAACTATGAACATCAAATTTTGTAATTACAGTGTCCCTCATAAGAAAATGATTGAAGCTTATTTGTAGAATCTAAGCTGACAAGTCTTTAGTGTCCATTTGTCTCTATTTAACAGTATAGAGGGAGACTTTCTCATTCCTCTGGTAAGCAGTAGAATCTTGGCAAATTGTACATGAGAGCATTAAGCAATCTTTTCACCTTCTGTCCATTTCCCCATGTTTATGGAAACTTAGTAGCAAACACTGTTAAGATACTCACACGATGCAAGGGGAGTGAATGAGTTACAAAAAAATCATTAGCACTGACTCAATAACCTGCAAAAAAACAATGTCACTTAATTGTTGTTTTCAAAGTGTATGTATATGAACATGTGCACCCAAGGGAAAAAGGAATGTCCATTTTTAGATGGTCAGACCAAATCAAGATCCTCTCCTGATTTTATGTTTGGTCTTAATAAACTGTTACTTGTAGAGTCCTGAAACAAATGGACTCTTCCCTACTGATGGAGATAATTAGAGTGAGAGAGCTTCATAGACTGAAAAATTTAATGCAGTCTTTTATCAAAAGCAGTCATTCTACCTCATTCTGACAGTTAACAGCATATGATCTGGTAAACAAATACTTTCACGCGGAACAAAAGTGCCATTAAAGGCCAAAACTGTCAACACAAATTCCATTCTTACAAGAGAAAAAAAATACATAAACTGTTGATCACCTCTGGTTGTCTTAACTAGCATGGAGGTTGTCATGGAAACATTTCTGCGAAGTTCACAGTGATGAAACACAAACACTTCCAGCTTAATTGCTATTAGGTTTAGCATATCAGAGTTTATTTATACTCAGTGTGCATTATGAAAAAACGTAGGAGAAATAAAGCTTATAATAATCTAGCATAACAATGCCAACATTTCCTTTTGAAAATTAAATGAAAATGAAATTCAACAGCAGAGTATTTTTTTAAAGAAAATAATGACCCAATATTCTCAGCTACCTATTCTGATATATCTTTGTATGTTCTTTTGTAGTACATGATTTCTGAAAAATGTTTTTGTACATTTACTTCCATAATGTGATTTACAAAAATTCCTACTAAATCCATTAAAAAATAAATACACAATACAATGAAATTAAAATCCCAGATAGGTGATATTTTTCTGAGTATTATGCAGTTACATTTAATAAAGAGTTGTTTCACTTTATAGTGATGAAATATTATAAATAATTTATCCTAAAATTCCTTTTCCTAATTTTATATCTAAGATGATAGAAGAAAATCAAAGTGCTTGTGAGATGACTCAATAGACAAGGCAGGAAGATCTCTGACTTAGAACCCAAACCTCACCAAAAGTTTGGGCACAGTAACACATTTGTAACTCCTATACTCCTATAGGGAGATAGTAGGTGGAGACCTGAGAATCCCAGAAGACCCCCTGCCAAGTTCACTACAAATGATACAGCCAAACAAGGAAGAAATCCCGGATAATAATTTTAAAGAAAGTATTAAGTTTTGGGATGGGGAGAATGGCTTACTGAGTAAGGCACTTGCCATGTAAGCATGAAAACCTCAATTCAAAACCCCAGAACCTAACAAAGCTACAGTCTGCAATCCCAGTGCTCCAGTGAGGCAGGAGTATTCAGCCTAGCTATGCCAGCCAGCCAGAAATGGAGTACACAACCACCAACCACAAAACTTCAAAACATGAGGTGGCATACGTATATATGTATATATGCACATAAACATCACACACACACACACACACACACACACACAGAGCACATAAACATCACACACACACACACACACACACACACACACACACATTCTACAGTCATTTCACTCCAATATATCTCATTACTATAATGTTTAACAATGACAATTACAGTTTTAGTCATTAATTGAAAATCCTAATACCATTCTTTAAGGGAAAAGATAATATATATATCAGTTTTTCACATTTCATGAAAATAAAAGTTATCTCCCAATATCTGTGGAAGATTAGCAGCCCCAAGACTCAACCCTTCTCTTGGAGCTGAGGGGTCTTATAGGAGAATAGTGCAGGATTTGTGAAGAGTGTACTGTATGCTCCTCTATATGCTATATTACATATTACTATATTGCTACATTACTAGTTTTCTTAAAATGCCTAATGCAAAATAAATATTGTTTAGGATATTATGACAGAGAAAAACTGTCTGCACACATCCTGTAGTCTCATATTATAACCAAGCCAATTTGCAAAACGATTGAGTATAATCTGAGACTACAGGGCTCTGTCTGGATACCATGATCTACAAACACCAAGAGGTTGCATATTAATAGGGAAGAATGGCAGCGTGGCTAACTCACTGAATGCCAGAGAAATTGTTAGACTCTCACACCCACATCAATCTGAAACAGCAGAGGGTACTGCTGGAGGACCTGGGGAAGTCACAAAAGATTGGACTTCTCCACACTCAACAGTCGCTGACCACCCTCCTAGGAAGTCCATATTCATTTACTGCCACCTGCATTTGGGGATCATATTATACACACTGTGAAATGCAAACACAGGGAGTTTTCACGTCACTAAAGTACACAGGTATTTAAAGACACCAGAAAATGTCATCGAGTCAATAACTAGTCAACTCTAGATTGATTGGTAAAAACCATGTACTGGCTACAGTTACAAATACAGAATGAGAACTGTGGCTTACAGCAGGGTAATTGAGCACTTATGTAATATGTCCAAGGTCCTAGATTCAATTCCCAACAACAACAATAAAAATTAATTAATAAATGATTGCAAACACAAACTGCAAAATGGGATATAGCTATAAAATTCAGGGATTTGTTTGTTCATTTTTTACTTAATACAAAATATAAGGTATTTTAATGGAAAACGAAGATAATATTAAAATACAGAGGTATGTTTAACTCAGAAAAAATCAATGTACATTACTGAGGACTTATAGTAATGCTTATGTCTTTGTTAACTCATACTGAAAATTAGAATTAGTAGAGCTCTGGTTGGAATTAATGAATTACACTGAGTATTATATTGTCTGTAAGATAAAGCTTGGGGTATAGGACAAGCTGTTGCAAGAGAAGAAAAGACAAAGGATCCTATTCCAATATTGCCTTAAATGAACAAACCACACTTTTTGCAATTCCTCTTCCTAGATTGGCTCTGATTTGGAGTTTAAAAAAATGGATAGAGCATAGTCACTAGCCAAAATGATCATAGTTTGTTGAAAAGCAGCCTTTATCTATGCCATGTGTTATACTATCAATTAAAATCTTAAGAGCTTTTGGGATCTCAGGTAAAGATAACAGCAACATAACTAAATGACTCATAAATCCCTAGAGAGTAGGGATCCTTAGTGTCAAGGACTTACATTTTAAGAGTAAATTATAGCATGATTTAAACAATACCGAAACTATAATAACACCATCTGCTTTTAACATTTTGGTTACTTTTATGACCTCTTTAAAAATGGGAGGTTTCATGAATATCAATTAACATTAAAACAGTGCTGGGTTTTCTGACTATCTGCAGGTATAAGTAATGGAAGAATACCAGCATTCTTTGCCTCATATACTTACTTATTCTCTAGTTCCAAACTAACAAAATTTCTCCAAAATAACTAGGTTAATTGTGGCTACAGGATACAATTATATGCATTTCTGAGGAAATTCATTCTCTCTCTCATTTTCTTTCTCTCTCTCTCTTTCACCACACACACACAATTTAATAATATAGTTTGTTGTTATTTTCTAATATGGAAGTCATCTTCCTTTTAACATAGTCTATGTCTATACAATACCTTACATATTTATGCACCTTTCTTTTAATATAGTCTATGTATGTCTGTATGATACCTCACATATTTGTGCATTTTCATTTTAACATAATCTATGTCTGTACAATATCTTGCATAAATTTATACATTATTAATGGTAGTTAGACAACTTGATGGCCTCTCAGATTTGTGTGTAAACAAAATATTTGATACGAAATATATAAAGATGACTTCCATATTAGAAAATAACTTATAAATTAATTTATTATGATAAACTTTACAATAAATTGTTATTAAATGTTTTATCCATATTGGTATCTTCATTATAATTTGTCTTAAAATCAGTGTTTTATTACTGTTTAATATTGATAACTGATTACACAAATGACGTCATAATTGCATCCTTGTTTGCAACTTCTAGTGACTTGTTAATTTCTTGCTTGGATTGTAAGATGTGTTTTATTTCTGTTCAACATTCCTTAAAAATAAGGCAAGTCAAGAAATACGCTAATTGTGTTAATTTGAAAAGTCATAAGTAAACAAGTTATTTTTGTATCTTCTTGCCACTGAAGAATTGCATACTACACACTGAAAAGTAAATGTATTCAAATGTACTCTATACTATATCATGCAAAAAAATCTTAGATCTACTATGCTTTCATCTGATCTGTCAACTCGAAAATGTTTATAAAAAATTTTAAAATGCAGTGTAAACATCTCAGACCTGAACCTCCTTTCTATGCCTTTGAACCTTCACTTTCATGTGCAATGCCTGACAGCCCATTGAGAATAGCTGCTCAAAGCCCCAAAGATAGGTAAAACAGAGTTTCTGACTCACGAATTAAAGATCAGCTGAACAGGATTCCCATATGGCCATCCAGATCAATGGAAAAGCAAGACCAGAAATTTACAGTATCTATCCTACACAGTACAACATGGGAAAGGCTGCATCTCATTATTTCATGGCTGGTAACAAAAGTCCCAGTGGCAGAGAGGGGGTTCAGGAGACACAGAAGCATACAACTATACATTATTTTGACATGTTGGTTGAGGTGGGGGAAAAAATCTAGTATCTTCATTTTAAATCATTGACAGAGTAAATAATTTCTGCAACTGAACAATTACCATAGGTTAAAAACAAAACAGATATGAGAGTTTGGATAATATTTGAGGAAAATTATAACTCATAAAATTTTGTAGCATTTGTCATCTAAGACAAAAAGATGGGCATTTTTTCTCAACATAATAAAACTATTCACTTCAAATTTTATGATGAAAATTCAGTGTAGTCATACTGCTTCTAGTACTACTATAACTACTATAATTAATAATAATTGCAAATTACTTTTTAAGAAGCAACCAAAAGCATACTATTTCAATGTTATCACATACAAACATAAATATAGTCCACAGAGAATAGGCATCATCCCTACAAAACTCTAATAGGAGGGCATGCATCAATATTTCCGCATGTCTTTACATAGGCACTTAACTATCACAGCATGCTAATTGTATGCCACGTCAGATAAGATTCTATCCTCAGTTTCTACAGATAAATAATTCTCTTTTTGGCCTATTTTGGCTACTGTGACAAGCTAAAATAAATTCCCTCTATCATAATAGCTGTTCTTTAAAACAAAAGCACTATCAAATCTATCAAGATCTCATTGTGCTGAACAGCTCAGTTCCACACTCGTGAAATGGAACTGAGTCCTGCTAGGTAGGAAAGCTAGGTAAGCTTTCCTTTAAGTGAAACGTGATGTTCTGAACTGAAGAAAATGATATCCCTATATTATAACACTTGCCTGCTGATCAGGTTAATATAGTCTTTAAGACATTCAAGATCCATATATCCAGACTGCTTACTAGACACTATCACCTAGACTGTCAATGTCTCAACCTGAAATATCCAACCTTGAGCTTATCCTTTCCATTTCTTTTCGCCTTGATCATTTAGGATCATTTATAATTAACAGAGGATTATTTCACACGTTGTTGCATACTGGAGATCTGAGATTAGAATATTAGAAAGATCCATTTCTGGTGAGGTACCTTTTCTATATACGACATACAACTTTCTTCTACATATATCCTCTTAGGTACAAAACTGGCAAGAGATCTCTCCAAAGTCTTTATTTTTAAATAAGGAATATTATCTTTTCATGAAACTATCTGTCATAAAGTTCATTCATTCAGTATCATGCAAAAAATATGTCATATGTAGGGCTGGAGAGATGATTCAGAGGATTCAAGGGCCTGAGTTTGAATCCCAGATCCCACATTTAAAACACCAGGAAGAAATGGCAGTGACCTGCATTTCCAGCTCTGGAAAGTGTAGCATGGAAAACACCAGAACAAAGCCAAAAGAGGAAGAGAAATTCAGGATGGCTGCTGAAATCACCCATGGACCTCCACAGGCAAACACAATAGTACCCTCTAACACACACACACACACACACACACACACACACACACACACACACACACTTACAGAAATTACAATGTAGCTTTTTTTAGCGGGAAGATATTAGCTTCAGTCAGTTTCCCTTGTTCTAAATATGGAAAACCACCTGCTAACCTACCTAGTTCAGGAAACAGACTAGAAATGTCTAGAATTTGCTAGCATTCTGCATGCCCTTTCCCTATGATCTAATTAGCCATCAAATTCCATTAAACTTAATACAAAGTTTAAGAGTTGAGATTAGTCCCAATTACTGGGATTTAAATGACTGCCATTACTTTACCACCTATGCAGCCTTGCAAAAGCAGTCCAGCCTCCTTGTGACTCAAATCCCCCTTATGTGAAGTGTAAATAAAGATGGCTTGTTCTTCAGGCTGAGGTCAGGATTAAATGAATCCTCACATATAACATACTTGGCAAGGGGATTTACCCCACAAATAGCAAGTAGATAATCTAAGGCATTATTACCATGCAGTGTTATTAACATGATGATCATTCTCAGAACTTGTTCTGCTTCTTTCTTGGCACTATTTTTGTAGCCCAAGTCAATCTTTCTGAGCCCATGTATTACTGTGACTTCAACACTTGATGATATTGCTTTCTTTCTTGCCACATTCTTTCTTTCAGAACTTTTATCACACTATCTCTCTAGTTCAAAAACTTACTGTTTGTAACATATGTACATAAATTCTTGTAAAGGCATATATCAATGATCAGATATTCCAGCAAGCTTCTCTAGCCACATGCATTCCCTGGTCTCCTACAACGTGATGCTTCACTACATTAGCTAATCATGCCAGCTCTCCTTTCATGTAGTATATAGCTGAACTAAATGGACTATTCAACTACAACCAGGTGAAAATCAAATATTTACAATGTCTTTTGAATAAATTATTGAGATTATAAAAAATGCTGCTACCCACAGAGTTTCTCATCCTATCTTGTACATTTCCCCTCCACTTATAAAATAGATGCATGTTAGGAGACATTTCATATGGGAATGTTTCTGTGGGAAACATTCAAAGTCACCACTTAGGAGCTTTTCAGAAATGGGCTCCACAAAATCCACAGAATTCAAATTTTCAGGTATGGATACAAAAACATGATCTAACAGAACATCACTTTGCCTGATTCTTTGGCAAGTCAAGTCTTAATCCATTCAAATAAAATTGATTTCACCAACTATCCCTTGATTCACTAGAGTAAAAAAAGTTAATAAAAATTATGAATTACTAACTACATTAAATCAGGGTAGCTATCCTGAAAAATTTTAATAGTAAACCTAGGACTGGAAAGATGGTTCAAGATTTAAGGTCTTTGCCTGACGAACCAAAGACCAGTTTAGACACCCAGATCCCATGTGAAAGACTGTTTGGCAAATATAATATTGACCTAAAATTACAGTTCTGGAGGGCAGAGAATGGGAGTAAAACAATAAAGGACCAGCAACCAGGACGATACACTCTTGGATCTCCACAGACACACATACTCAGGTGTTCTCTATGCACATGCATGTACACACATGCATACACAAAAACAACTAAAAATAAATCTATTCACTTGTAACTCATGAACAATATTTAAGTACTTGGTTTTCAAATTGATATCTAGAACATCCTTCCAAAGCCCATGTGTTAGAGGACTGGTTCTTGGCTTGGCAGCATTTTGCAGTGGTAGAAGGTACAATGTGTACTCTAAGGAAAAGTCTTCCGTTCACTAGAGCAAAAGGATGATGAAGGGTTGCAGAATCCGAGTCTTCACACTTCCTTGCCTTTCCTTCCCTAACGTTAGATGAGGAGCCGGGCTCTGTCACACTTGGCCATGAGAGGTTATGCAACAGACACAAAGCAATGATCAACAAACCTTATACTGAAGCTTCTAAAGCTGTAGGCCAAGGTAAAACTCTATAATCATCTAATTTGAAAATGTGATGCTGATAACTCAAAATTCCATCATAGTCATAGGAGGCTGGCATCCACAATGATCCATTTAAAGCAGCTTAGCTGATACCATAATGATGAAGCAAACATCTCTGCCATCATTGGTAATTCTACGACCCTGTTAAGTGGACTGAGACCCTCCATACAACACACTAAGTCTTGCAGACATGTAACAGACTACTAGAAATCTGGGTAGATTCAGCAATGGTTTTGACCTTGATAGTAGTATATACCATATTGTAAAATAAGTCTTAATAACTTGCTTATGCTATTAATCTTAATATCTCATGAAAGTAAAAACCAATACATCTTTTTTCACTTACAGAAATTACAGAAAAGACTTTTGTTCGAAGAGCAATGTAATGCCAAACTGAAATCTTTTGCCAACCAGAAGATAGCCAATCATGTTGCAAAGCACTGCTCTTGGAGAGCCACAAAAAATCATTTTCAGGCTTTTTCATGCAATGAGTCAAACTGTCTGTAATAATTCAGAATTCTGTAGTAAGCTGTTCTTTTCCATGTTGCCAACATTCTGACATACAGTAATTGTCTTTTCTCTGCTCTTTTTCAGGAATTCAAGTTTCCATATATGTATGTATAGCATTAGGAATAATCCATTCAAATGTATATCTTCCACACTGAGCATTACATAATACATGGATTCTGGAGTTCTTAACGTTCACCAAATTATGTGACCCATAATCAAATGTCATAAAATTAGAAGGGCAATAGATGCTATTCTGTTGTTTTAAATGAATCCTGTAGTCAATTAAAGTTTATAGAATACATGAACTTTTATTAAACTTATACACGGATAAAAAAATCTTACCTTTATCTCTGTTGAATTTATTCCTGTCAGCTTTAATATATTCTTGTCTGTCAAGATCTTTTCAAAGCTTGATTCTAACTTAGTTAATAGAGGGGTATTAAAAAAAAAGTCTAGACTGATATATAACCTGTCTATTCTTAGCCTTATCACATTCTTTTTCTATCTTCAGTAATTTAAGAAACGATAGATATTTCCCATTTTGAAAATCATACTTTAATGATGGCAAATTTCACACAGGGTAAGAAATTATGCATAAGGACAGTATGACTGGCATAAATTCTCTATTAGTTCATTTGCAAACTGGAACAAGAGTGGTTTCTGTGAGGATGTACTCTTTTTTGTCATTCTCCTTCATAAATGTTACAAAATAATCCATCACTGTGAACCCAAGGAATCCTGAATGGAAACATGATAAGAAGAAAGAGAACTATGCTGGGTATTCAGCATCTCTCAAAAGCTACGTGGAGAGTTTCTATAGTTCACTGTGGTCCTGTTAGGAGGCAGAAGCTCTGGGAGGTGAATGGAAGGGGGGAAGACCTTGACAGAGGAGGCCCCCAGATTCTGATTCTGTAATACCTCCCACATGAAGAGTCCTGTGAAAGTCAGAAGACCCTCAAAATGTCAACCATGCTGGCACTCTGATTGGTACATCTGACCTTTGGAAACATGAGAAATAAACTTCTGTGACTTTATGCCTCTTTAGCCTATGGCAATTTATTACAGTATCTCTAAATAAGGCTCTCAGAATCAAAGGACATGGTTCTAATCTCAGCTATAAATCCGGTTGAAATAACTGATCTATGCTTAAAATTCCCTTATTATGAACTATGAGTATAACATCATGATGTTTAAGTTCCCTTTCAGTGTCAATAATTAAAGTACTTGTACCAGAAGGCAGCTAAAGAGAAAAATAAATAGAAGTACATTATACACATTGTAGATACCCATAAAGCATTAATTTTGTGGGAATACAGGGTAATTCACCCAGAGTATGACTCATTTTGTTCAACCAAAGCAAAAATTGTGCCTTAACACTACAATCCTTAGAGCCAAGGGATTAACAGCTACAATAGTGTTCCTATACTAAAGAGGAACACACAAAAAAAAAGAGCTCTAGGCAAGCCACTGAGTCCTTACACCTTATCAGAGAGGAGGACCCAGAGGGAAGTTTGACATGCACACTAAAGGATGCCCCAGGAATGGGAGGAGGCACTGGGAGAAAGGGAGAGAGGGGGGAAAGGAAAGGGTAAAGGTGGGGAGGGAGCAAGGGGATCCAGGGAGGGGTGAAGGGAGGGAGGGGAATGGGGTACTTATCAACTTTGTGTGAGTGGAAGAAATAAAAAAATATATACAAAATTTGTGCCTTAAGTCTATATAACATTTTCACCAGGGAAGATTAGGGGGAGAATTGTTGGATACAGGTTCTTTAATATAGCTACTTAGATATACTGTAGATACGTGTGATATTATTTCCAAACTTAAAATAAGAAAGTGACTGTATCTTGCCCCACTATTCTTCAAAGAGAAGATATCCCACTGCAGAGAATCACTGAAGGTGCTCTGCACAAGGTATTGAGATTAGTAGTACATAAAGACATAGGCCTTCAGGAAGGAAAACAGCTTTAGGAGATGACAACCATTCCCAACTTCCTAATATTATCTACAACATGCTCCTTCCACGAAATTTCTCTTTTAATATACATGCAAGAGTTTGTGTGTGTGTGTGTGTGTGTGTGTGTGTGTGTGTGTGTGTGTGTCTGCCACAGGGCATTTGAGTGTCCCTATTGAGATTAAAGGGTGACTTCCAAAATCATTCTGAATGACTCTACCATCTTATTACTTTGCTCTGAGGTTTCTCAGGCTCAACCTTCCAAGACCCAAAGCATAGGCCAACATCATTTCTCTGCATCCTTACATAGGATCTGGGAATCTTAACTCGTGTCCTTATACTTGCAAAGGAAAGGCTTTAGCTCAGGGGCAGATTGCCCTCAGCCCCAAATCAACTTTGTAAAAAGTCCTATGTTTTAACTCAGATTCTTAGTTTCTGAAGAACAGTTGTGATGGTAATTTTTGTTGGCAAAAGCTGTTCTTATTTTAGGAAATACTGTTCTCCCTTTCATTCCTGTGTACACATTTACAAGGTAGCAAGGAAGGAACATTTTATAGCTTCACACTTGGCTCCATGTGTTACATAAGATGCCTTAGCTGGAAGTAATCTGAAAACTAATCTAGAACCTTCTTTTCTTAGGAAATGACTTCTAAAACTGCAAAATAATAGTAGATACAGTTATCTGTGAAACATCTCAGATCTCTCACTGGACACTTAGCATGACAATCTGTGTAGCACACTATCTCTGTTAGTCATTTCAACTCAGTACTTTCGTGAGGGGTGTGAGCATCTGAACTCAAATCTTTTTGCTTGCAAGGCAAAAGCTTTAACTCCTGAACCATCTCCTCAGCCTTTATGCCAATTCGTAATCATAATTATCTATACATTTTAAATCACAATCCCATACTTTTATTATTTCATGTTTATTATAATGCTTCAGTTCATTAGATAATATTCATTTTACCTTTTATAGCTTCATGCTGTTATTCTGCAACTTTATCTCCTAGAATTTTATTCTCAATGTTTTTCTATTTTCTGCATTTATACTTAACATCTTAAGTGTTCTATAGCTATCAATTTGAATGTCAGAAATTTTCCAAATTTTAGGTACCACTTTGAACTTTAGTACCACTCTAATCCCAGCCTTTTCTCTTTGTATTTCATTAGTTCATAATTTTATGATTCTTTTTATGATCAACAAAAGCAAGCACAGAAAAAGAGATGAAGGAAAATAAGGTTGTTGTAGAACATAAAGGATGACAGTTTTCTTCCTTCAAACTGTTTCTTATGTATGTCTTAGCTCAGTCCTAAATGCTCGCCAAATACTTTAGTCACCTTTTTCAAAGATTAATTCTTTCTCATGGGGCCTAGGGACTCACTCTACAAGTAGCATGCCCATCTGCTTAAATGGTGCCACCTGGCAGGTTGATTTTATTATTCAAGCTCACTAGCGTGTCAGCACGCACTTGCAATTTCATAACTACAAAATATTCAACCTGCAGATTTTATGGTCAACACACACACACCACCTTTCCTGTCACAATCAGAACTGCCACTCAGAGGTTCTCCATTCATCAAAGCCATCTTAAATTCATTCTTGAAAAAGTCATAGTGTGACTGAATATATAAAGTCATTGATGAATTCACTTATTATACTAATTCCAAAGTCAGGGAGCAGAAAACACTCCTTCATGGAGGCAGCAGCTTACCTGAAGCCTGAAAACTAACTAATCACCATTAGTGTGTGTTGTTATGAGCAGGAATGAAGACAGAAAACTGAACAGAGACAGGCATAGGACTAAGTCACTTTGCTCAGGAAAGACCTTTCATGATGAAATCACATTTAAACTGTACCATGAAGGAAGAGCAAAAGAGCAGACATACATGTGCTACTAGCAGAGAAAACCGGAAAGACACAACGCCAACTCAGAGACAAAACAGAGTTTGCACTGTCAGAGGAAATAGACGTCAACAAGCTAAAGATCCAAGGAAGAAAGGCAGCAAAAAAGGCAGAAAAGAGCTATGCATTGAACCACTTTGGAGTTCAATGTTGACGATTCTGGTTATTGTGTCGTAAGAAATAATCATTTTTATCAGACAGTTGGCATGAAGACAACTTCCATAAAAATCAATGACAGCAGTGATAGAGAACATAGTACAGAGGCATGAATGTGCCCATAAGAGGTTGTTCAATCTTCCTACATGTAGGAATTAAGCAGCTGTGATGTGTCAGTGTTCTGACAGGCACTGATAGAGCAAACTCCCATGCATACAGCATCAAATGTTAGAAGGAGCAACAACAACAAAGATGAAAAACTGGCAAAGCCATGCATCACAAACATGTTCCAAGGCATATTTTAGAATCTCACTATGATATTGGAGATGGACACAGTAGACCGACGATGATACTGAGAAAGTTAATTCCACAGTAGTAAATGATTAAAAGGGAAAACAAACAAAACACCAGCTTAAGTTCAATCTTTCCTGTTTTTCTCAGTGATTTGTACAATCCTACTTGATTAAAATGAAGATTTTTGTCCACTATTTCTCATTTCGGCTGATGTTCTTTTTGGTTTGCTACTGTTTTCAATCATTGATTCTTCAGTGATGCCAATCCTATACTGTAGCTCAGATATTTTTAAACAAGTAGATTCTCAAGCCCATCTACCATTACTATTAGGTTCATTTTGGGAGCTAAGTGGCAATACTGAGAGTAAATTTGGAGGGGATAAAAGGGTAGTATTTACATTCCCCCCCCAAAAAAAATCAGCTCTCAAAAGAGATGTGTAGTACATTATAGGAAGAATTACTTTGTAGCATAGTAAAACATAGTGGAGAAACAGAGATTGGGGGAAAATCATAGTAGTTGTTTCAAATGGCATAATTGAAATTGTCAAAAGAAATTGGATCAAATAAGTAACTACAAAAAAGAAACAAAGAAAAGTATTCTATGTCTCAGTAGCCATCATAATTAAGCTCACAGAGTGGTGCTGTGATGATATATCTTTGTCTTGACAGGAATAGACAGACACAAGAGATCCTTCAGAAAGTCGTTGCTGGACCATGGTCAAGGATATGGACAACTTCATCACTCAGTGCTCCCCGTGTGAGATAGGGACAGTGGAGCTGTCCTCAGAGCTTAGTCTAAGAAACATTCCTTTTTCCCAAGAAAGCTTTTCTTCTTTCCTTTTTGCATTCTTTTTCTTTTTCCTTCAGATCAGAACAGAGCACACATGAAATTCACACTAACGTAACATAACATCATTCTCCTCTCACTTTTTTTACTCTCAGAATAGGCTTGAATTTTTAAAATACTTCCTTCTGATAAACTATTTACCACCATGAAAGAATCCTGCTAGGCTTTATTGCTGCTATTTTAAGTATCAGAGACTTTGTAGTAAGTGCAACTAATTATCAAAAAAATACAGTGATTCTGAGATTTTTATTTTTTAAAAGTATTATTTTTATTATTATTTATTCAATTGTGTGCGTGTATGTGTGTATGTGCGTGTATGTGTGTGCGTGTATGTGTGTGTAGAACCACGGACAAATTCGGGAACCACCATGGACCGCATCCTCCTTGCTTACTCTGCCCCGGGATTCACAGGCTCCACCCTACCAGGACCAGAAACACAGGCCGCCTCCGCTTTCGCCTGGCGTTTATACGTGGGCCTAGTATCAGAACTCAGGACCTTCCGCCTACAAGGCAGAGGCTTTAACCCCTGAGCCACTACTCCAGCCCCGTTTTAAGATTTTTAGAGGTTCTCTCTTTCGGTATGTTTGTGTGTGGCACATTTGTGGATGTTCATATATGTGATGGATTAAAGTATGTGTGTGCCCATGAGTGTGAACAGTGGTTGGCATCAGGTAGCTTCAAATATTGCTCTCAACCTTTTTTTAACATTTATTATTATTATTTTTGCTCACACAAACTTAATAGGTATACCGGTTCCCTCCCTCCCTCCTCCTCCCCCCAAACCCCCTGATCTCCCTCCCCTTACCCCTCCCTCCCCATCCCTCAATAGCTTCCCCCCCCCCAATCCCCGGAGCATCATTTAATGTGCATGCCTGACTCTCCTCTGGGCCCTCCCCTCCGATGACGTACAATGACCCAGTGGCATTTCCCTGAACCCTTTCTCGTGTTCCGCTTAAGCATAGGGACACTACTGTGGCTGTCAATCCCTTGCCTCCAAGGATCTTGGTGCCTTTAGCAGATGCTAGACTTTGTGGGGTCAATAGTGTGTTGGACATTGCGCCGGGCAGGCGAAGTCCAATTATGATTGCTTCGGCCCTAACCTGTGTGGAGTATCTTGCATATCAACCTTTTTTTGAGACAGGGTCTCTAACTGAAATTTGTACTCAACAATTTCCTAGACCCATAGACTCTAAACTATCTAATTAGTGTCCTCTCATTGCTGGGCTTAGGTATGCATCTGTCTTTGTATACGAATGCTGGGAAGCCTAATTTATGTCCACATTCTGCTTAGCAAGAATTTTATTGACTGTGCCATCTCCTCAGTCCCAGTTCTGTTTGTTTTCTGTAACCAAATAGTGCCTTTCAATCTACAGTCCTTAACACTCTGACTCACATTGCATCTTTGGTACTTCCTCCTTCTACACCTTATCAATTTGAACAAATACTTGAACAACAGCAAGCATCTCTACTTGATAATATATAGTTAGACAGACTGGAGATTATTCTATCATGAAAGGTGTTAATTCTGGTTATTCTGGATAAATACTTCAATAGCTCATAATTTGTCCTGCATTCACAATTAAGTCTCTGATGAAGGATCAATAAATGTCTAAATTACAAAAATGAATACCCAAGGCTTTATGACCTAAATTATTTGTCATTTGCTTCTTCTCCTTTAAACTGCTCCATGTGAAGAAAGCATAAAGAGGATGAACTTCATTCTCACAAGCTAAACTCAAGGTCTTCCACATTATACCAAGGTCGGGAAGCAAAGAATCCATGCTAGTAACAATGAAAGCTACTCAACTTACAAGGCACTGGCAAGCACTCTAACTTCTTCCAAATGCCTCAGGATAAGTAAGGAAGTGCCCAGAGAATTCCCATGGGTATTTCTTTATATACATCTTCCAATTCCACTGGAACCTTCCTGTTTTCCTTCTTTTGACAATGGACACTTGTATTCAGAGGCCATGTGGAAGTGATCTTGGCAACACCAGGTGTAAGCCATTAGCAGAGCAGGAACCACATTCCGGCTCCTTTAGTCTTCCATACTCTGAACCTGGTAGCCTAACTCTCCAGGTCACTTACTGTTATAGTGTCTAATATTTCCAATCTATGATTAGCCCTCTCTTTTGTATTATAAAATGTGCACATTCATTTATTTCATACTCTTGAATACACTGTACTATTTACAAAGAATAACTTCATAATGTCTACTAAACTTTACACATACTGATCTTAGCTGTCAGTTTTTTGGTCTTTGTCCTTCTTCCTAAGACTCGGGGATATATTTGGTGATGAAGGTAACATCTGTCTTTCTCGGCAGTTCTCAACTTCTGCTTGAATCAATACCTGCTGTGGAGACCTGCTATGGCACTGGGCAGGGACTACAAACTCATGATCTCTCCTCTGCTAAGTGAAGCATATATTTATAACATGGACCAGTACAGAGTTCTCAACAGTTAGCCTAGAACACGCCAAAAAGGATGAGCTTAGGCCATTATGACTGCTCACTTCACTCAGAGATTCCTTATTCCAATCTGGAAATCATGAAAAAAAAAAAACTGATCTCATTTTAAACAATGAAAATTAAAAAGCTATTGCCAAATTTTCTGCATCCTGATTCAGCATTTTATAGACAGTCACTACTGCAGTAATATCATCAAACTAACTGCTAAAAGGTGATAAAAAGATAAAAACTAAGGTCCTGTATCAAGGTAAGTTCCATATTCTTTATATATTGTCCTAAAGCAAAATCTGGATTCTTTAAAACAAACAAGAATTTCTAACAATTCTACAAGGGGTGTATGGGGGTCAACTACCAATGAAGCATGGGTCAGATATGCAACTGAATGGACCAGAAAAGACTTCTGGGGACAGCATTGTCTAGACCTCTTGGGCTAGATGATCGTAAGTCATCAAGGAGGCTAGACATGTCCATAGAGGGTGCCAGAGAACTCCAAGTGGGTCAAGTTGCAGTTTGTAAGCACTTAGGAAGTCACTACTTGTAATTTAACAAGTGGTATCCCACTGGCCAAAAAAGTCACGTGCCAGAGTCACTACACAAGAGGAACTGGCAAGAAAGTGGACTTAGGAAGTGACTGTACTGACCATGCATGCATGGAGACTCATTGCTTGGGCTGATACTGATCCTCAAAACCTGTTTAATACTAGAATCGTGTTAATTGTTAAGACAATGTCTTTCCCATTTTGTTCCATGCCCTATCTTTTTGAGTGTTAAAGTATTTTTATATGTGTTCTAAGCTCATATTAGTCCAACATATCAGTGAATGAATGCTTATGCAGAATTCAAAAGTATTTTGAAATTTAAAATATACCATATGCCACAGCAAATGCTCACTACTAAATTCTTAAAGCTCTGATGAAAGGAATAAAAATGTCTTTGAATGTTAGTGCAAAAGCCTTTAAAACACATCAGGGCCAAGCAGTTCCCCCACCAGGAAGAAATGTATCATTCACCTACTGATGCCCTCCAGTCAGGTTCAGAGGCACTTCAGGACTGTAATCAATATTGAATCTATTATCATACAAAGTGTCCAAAGTCTTACACAGTGAGAGACCTTTTGGTTTCTATACCAAATACTTTGATGTGCAAGACCGAAGATGTGGAAAAGTATACAAACATCAATAGTCCAGAAAATAGTGAAAAGTATGAGTAAAATGGTAAACATCACTAAAGAAATGGTAAAGATCAAAGAAATGCTTTCCCTTTATTTTGCCTTATAAGTTGTTGCTAGTATGCTGAAGAGATGGCTCAGAGGTTGGGCCTCCTCCCAGGTCCCACTTAAAAACAGCAGGTGGAAAAGGTAATGGTCTGCATTTCCCGCCCTAGTGAGAGGAGCCTGGGAATCCCAGAGCAAAGTAGAAAGGAAGTAAACGCAATGTAGGATGACTCAAGTCATCCTTGGACCTCCACAGGACACCTCTCTCTCTCTGTCTCTCTCTCTGTGTCTCTCTCTCTGTGTCTCTCTCTCTCTGTCTCTATCTCTGTCTCTCTCTGTCTCTGTCTCTCTGTCCCTCTGTCTCTCACTCTCTCACATACACACACACACACACACAAACAAAAGCTGTTCCTATGGTACAGCTTTGTGTAACTTTTTTTATGGAAACTTTGTTGTTACTGAATGATGGGTTTGAAGAGCAGACTAATGACAACAACAACAATAACAATAAAAGAACTTTGGAAGCATGGCTATACTTTTTGTAATTGGTGTCATTTTTTGTTCTATTTGACATTATATAAAATACGAATTGAAGTTTATATCAAGGTTGCTCAGGGGGTGTCTACATGCAATCCTCAGGTGAGGTGGGTATCTACAGACTTCAAGTTCATCCTGTTAAGGATCATCATGGGTTGCCGTGAAAAAGCGCACTATTCTTTTGATTACAACAAAGACACCAAAGCAAGTGCTATTCTGTGACTAGATAGAAAAATGCTTCAGAGATTTTTTTCCACCAGGAGATACAAATGAGAGCTTCAGTTACTCATAGAAGACTTTTTTGTGTTGTTGGTAAATTAGGCCAATAGCAGAGTTATTTTTAGCATACTTACTTCACTTTCTCTTCTTAATGGGCTGGTATACAAAATAGGACAGAAAATGCACCATATGCCGCAGCACATGCTCAAATCCTAAATTCTCAAAGCTCGTATGGAAATCAGAGAGATCTGTATCTTAAAATATGAGATTTCCATTTGAGTGAAATTCAGACTACAAGAATTCCAACAGATATTTATCAGTTAACTAAAAAATACACACATTATTTTAAAAATAGTATCTTTAACTTTGGGTAGAAGTAGCTGTAAGAAGAGAAGAAAGGTTATAATCAAAAGAGAAGCAGGTCAGGATTTCCAAAAGTTACAAATTCTAGGTGACTAATGTACTTGCTTTTTTTTTTTTTTACATAAATTAAAGTCACGTCAAGAGGTCTTAAGTTTATAAAAGACGAACTTTTAAGAATTACTCTTTTGTATTCCAACATGCTATATTCTGATTTAGTGATTTTAACACAGAAAACTGGACTATCTTGATTTGTATTATGTTAGAACAAATCTGAAGATAAAACTGAATATAGGACATATAAGACACAATGAACATACTACTTACTATGGAATAAAAATAATGTACTGAAATTAATCAAAATAAGCTTACTAAAATAATTATATAGCAAATCATCCACTACATTCTTTGTAATATCCTGCTTTTACTGAAGCAAACAAAAATTACAAGACAGAAATGACTGGCAACTAATAATGTCCCACTCACTGGGACAGTCTACAATGAAGAAAGAGAGTGACAGAGTGCTTACACTTTCCAGAAAATAAGCAAAGTGCCCAAAGTTTTGATATCTTCTTGAGAATTATTTTGTTAAAGTAAACTATTGTGCATGCTTCACGCATTATCACACAAAGTCCTCTTTTACCCCCAATAAGGGAGCAGGAAATTTTTGTTAAGTGGAATCCATTGTTAAGTGTAAACTAGTCTAAATGAAATTAAAGAAGAAGTTAAATATAGCACTTTAAGTCAATATAGGCATGTAGACTATAGAATGTAGAAATTAATTATGAATAACCTCACTATACAGAGAATTTTTACCTTTCCCCAAAAATATGACATAGCCTCAAGTAGATAAATTCATGTTTTGGAAAGCTGGGAATAGAAAGACTGTATTAATTATAAGTATTACTAACCTATTAGTGCCAATGAAGTTTGATGTAAAACCTATTGACTTATGTTCTAAGTCTTATACGTGTAAACCCGCTTAAGGATCAACATAATTCAAAGACATTTACACATCTTATAGCATTAATCATATATGACCATGTTAATAATGACATTTGCATTGAATGTTCGACTACAGACAAACATCATTCTTTAAGCTTTAAAGAAATCAAACTATTTGTCTAAAATCACTAACAATACCAAAAAACTGAGGCACAAAATCTATAGAGCTGTTTACAGGAATGACTAGCTTGGAATTGAGCACAAGAACGGGACTCTTTGTAGGTGCTTGGAGTACTGACACACTCTAAGCCAGACACCATTCTTGGTTCTGAAATTAAAGTTCACGTCTAAATTATAATGAAGAAATACTTTATAAGGTCAATTGATTTAATGCTATTAACTCTGAAGATGATAAAACTGAACATGTTGTATCACATAAGTTTTACTAAACATTCAACCTGGTTCATACTTAAAGTTCAGTTTAGTCAAGGAGAACATTTAAGGAAGAACAAAATAGAGTGACAGTTGTTGGTGTGGACTGTGCAACTAGATCTTCCTTCATTTGAATCCTGTGGTACTTGTGGCAGCAGAATAGCTCAGTGCTGATGACCTGAGTCCAATCCCTGGAAGCCACAAGGTAGAAGGAGAGAGCCAACTCACCAATTTCTCCTGAGAACCCTTCTCTGCACACACACATGCACACACGCACACGTATGCACACACACACACACACACACACACTCAATAACTATAGAAAAATAACACTCATTTTCACTTTCTATTTAATTTCAGATTTTGCTAACATAAAAGGAATCCCAAGCCTCTACATTTTAAGAAATATCTGTAGGACTGGAAAAGATCTTGAAAAACAAAACCTATAAAGTGTGTGTATTAATCTAAATTCATCCATTATTCCCAATCAAGGGGCCCTTCCTATAGTACTTATAAGAATAGTTACTGCCCACACACAGTAACCACTTTTTAAGCATGTGCCTTTTATTGAAGGATCACCAACATGTGTTCCCAACACCAATGAGCTAAAGAATATGTATGACTTGCCAAACCTTTCTTCCACTGAGCACATATCTCCTCAGTAAATAATTATTTCCAGACAAATGGGAAGAGGAATTGTGCTTCTTTGACTAAATTATCCCATACATTTTCCCAGTACTGAGGAGCAGGGAAGAAATGTTAGTGCAGCAGTTTCTTCAGAGTATTCATTCTTGCCTCCTACTTAAAGCCTGAAATCTCTGGGGAAAAGTCTGATGTTTTCAATCTAACTTCTTCAAAGACGATACCGAGCATGAGTTAACAGAATACAAAAGGACAGTGCACTGCACCACATATGAGACATCATGTATAGTGCACTCCATGACATCATGGACAGCACAATGCACCACACATGACAATATGGACAATGTACTGCATCCAGAATGATACTCTGTGAAGAGATCACATTACAGGATAAAATGGTCTCAACTGCTAGACATAAGGGGGTAGTTTCCAAATTCAATAGAATTTTTTTTAAAAAATCAGAAAATCTTTACTTCAAACAAAGTTGACTTCATTAATTTAAACATAACCAAGGCAAAAGAAAAATTCCCACCACAGCTACACTCCTAGGAAGTTTTTAGAACAGGAGAACATCCATTGCAAATATATATATATAGAGGGAGACATAAATGGTTTAAAATCGTTCTATCTAAACCCACTAATGGAAGGCAAAGAAAATACTAACAGGAGTGAAAACAATATCCAATCGAGGACTTTAAAACTTATTATATGAAACTATTTACAGACAATGCTTCTCCAAAAATGGTACTCCATTGCAATGATTAATTTATGAATCTGAAAGCATCATATTTAAAAGCAAATCGAGGTTGAAGGCTTTTGAAAAATGTTGAGAAGAAAATGCTGTGAAGCCAAGATAATCTTAAAATAAAATGGGGCAACATGGAGCTCTGCCACACCTAATAGCTTGAGAGAACTTCATGAATAAACAATTGAAACTTCACTTGCAAATACCACAAACAAATTCCATGATCCCAGGGACATACTGGTCTGAGCAGAAACATCTTACTTCTGAGCACATCCACAAGTTAGGCTTCCCTCTGAAGAATGCTCCTCCTCAATGAGTTGTTTGGCATTGAACTGTCTGATCAAAGGGGTCAAGAAAGAGCAACATGATACCTTGGTTTCTGGTAACTATTCCCCTTTCTTCCAGCTCCTACCATTTGCAGGGTCCTGAGAGTGACACAAAGGGTCACTCTATCATAAGCTAACAAGGAAATACCTTCTAGAATAAATGGGGGAAGGTAAGAAAAAAGGACAGTTTTAAGATCCATATTATGACTGCACTGAGGATTAGTTATTCAGTGGAATAATCATAGATATCATTTTTAATTTATATGAAAATTAAACCATATTTTTCTTCATTTAACTCTTACAGATAGAATATTAGTTCAAAAATTAAATATTTTGATCAGGGTCATATGGCCAAGATGTGACTAAACCTAGGATTATTTCCCCCTTTTGTTTTATTTCAAGGTTTTCTCAACTGTTAGATCCATGTCTCCTTAACTAATATTCCTTCCAGTCCTCTCCACCTTAAGACCAATGCTGCAAAGAACAAAGAAGCCAAAAAAGACACCCAGAGGATAACATCTAAGAGACTTTCTCAAGATACACCTAGTGAAAAGAAAGAACACTAATTAGAGAAAAAGAAACAACTCTAAGTGCTACTTCTTAATAGGCACATAATGGTGGGTAAATGGTACTTTATTTTCTTCAGAAAGTATATCATGTATATGCCTTAATCATCTCATAGAATTAATTCAATGATCCAATTAGAAATTTAAGCTCATTCTTATTTAGAGAATATAAATGCATATAAATTTCCAAATATAAAATGTTCCTACTTCTAGTAATGTGTCCAGAGTCAGGTCACTTCAGAACTGCAGATGGGAATCTAAAAGTCAACAGTAAAAGGCTTAGCTGACTCACCTTGGTTTTTTAGATACCCAGTGCCCTAAAAGAGAGGGCTCAACCAGCTGGTTTTGGCTTCCACTTTCTTCATGGCCAATGCATTCCTGACAGTTGTGTTCTGTCAAGCCAGTCCAGAAAGACTATCAGTACTCCCAAAAAACAAGTCTTTATACCTCTCTCTCCTTTTCTCCCACTGTCTCTCCCACCCATCTTGTAAAATTAGGACTCCGTGCTGAAGTGCTCAAAGCTATTTTTCAAATTCTAAATTCATCCCAGAAAATAAAATCTAGATGGCCAATTTCTCAAATAAAACATCGTGAACAATACTCAGATGCCAAAAAAATTAAGGAACTCTGAGGAAACTAAGAGCTGTAAAATTACAAACAAACAAGCAAAAGATAGCATCTGTCTGGATGAAAGAATGCACTAAAGCATGAACTACAGGTGTTTAAAATAAGTGCACTCAATTAAGGTGTCCTTAAGTACTGAAATCACAAAATAGTATTTTTCTCAGCCAATTCTTCTGTTTATTTAAGAAATTTATTTTCTATAAAAAACAAAGAAAAAACATTTTTCGATGCAAAACACTCCTTTACTATTAAATTATAAATTTAAAAAATTGGAACACTTTTCAAACCTTAACTAATGTTGATTAAAGAGATCTTCTCAAATTGTCCGATAATTCTGAAGCATTCATTTAATTTTACTGTAGTGTTAAGCAAACCACTATAGTAATTTGTAAACTAAGTAAAATGGACTCATTTTTTTAAAAGAAGACATTAGCTGCAATCTCTGGGGAATAATCCCTCACAGATTAGAACAAAATAAAACGTCCTGATCTTAAAACAACTCTCTTATTACAATCTGAATGTAATTTTTCTTTATACATGAATCTGCTGTTTTTTTATATATTCAGATGAGAAATGGAAGTTCAAAATCAGAATCCCCAAATCAGACATGGGAATTGGGATTCGAAGAGTTTTCCACAAGTAATTCTTAAAAACAGCAAAATTATCATAGTGCATATTTGACTTTTTAAAGATTTAGCCAAAATACTTCCTCAGTGGATTCATGTATAAAATTTTATGAGCTCACCATGTTAAACCATATTACATCTCTTTTGTCATAGAAATGTTTTCATGACCCAGTAATGGGAGAGGATTCCTTCATATGATATTTAAATGTAGCTTGTTTTAAGAAAACTTACCTAAGCATTTTATTTGAGAATATACAACAGCCTTATTGGAAACACAGAAAATTTACTTCAACTTATTCTACTATATTAATTTAAACATTTAAAATGAAAGTGTTCCTGTTGAGAAATGTAACTTTGAAAGAGAAACTCACAGTATATATAGCTCATAATTATGAGAAGGCTAGTACATATAAAATGTACACATGCACAGATTTCAATTTATCATTCTTAAATTTGAATCATTTTAAACGTCAAACTATATTTATCTATACTTGTATTTCCTTAAATTGCAGTAACATTCTTAAAAAACTATTTCTTTAAAAGGAATTTCAATGTGAGAAAGAGCATTATGTCTCATTAGCTATGCATAGCTCAGTAATCTTCATACCTGCCTGCATTAGGTCTTTTTTCACTTTGGGTTTTGTTAGGTTACATGAATACTGTAAGTAATGTAATAAAACCACAGCCTTGTATTTATTTTCTCATGTAGCCAAGAACTGGCTCATAAATATTTCATTTCTTGTTTTAATTCTAAAAAGATTAGCTTGAAATTTTTCATAAATGCCTTATTCAAAAGGCTTTCCCTTCTGAAAGCATTTCTAACCATAACTTAGGTAAAATGTAAAAACAACCATCAGGAGTGGGGAGATGGTTCAGTGGTTAAAACGTTTGCTGTATAAGCAAAAGGATGGAATTGAGATCCTCAGATCCCATGTAAAATATGAGAAAGGGGTGGTAGTTCAACTGTTAATTCAGCCTCAAAAGGCAGAGACTAGGAATCCCCCAACCAACACACTACACAGATTAGTCCTACTGGTGAGCTCTGTATTTGACAGAGACCCTATCTTAATAAACACAAATAAATAAATAAATAAAGGTGTAAGGGCATTTGAAGATGATTTCTGATATCAAATTTTAGGTTCCACATGGGTTCTAACACAGCACAACATGGGCACACAGACACAAGGACATGCACACATGCACACACACACACACACAAAAAACCAAACACATAGGTGTGCATGTCTACATTAGAACACACATGCATATACTACTACACATACAAATAAACATGCATGAGAAAATAGAGGGGGAAAAACATTCATTTCATGCAATGGCATTCATGGGCCAATGAAACAAAACTTTAAGTATTTGTTAATTTAGAAATTCATATATTTCTGACAAGATATTTTATAAGAAAATGCAATACTACATGAGAAAAAGGCCTACTGGGACTTGATCTCAAATAAAGTTCACGTGATAGTACTGTTTTACTTATTCTTCTCTGTGGCTGTGAGACAATGCTCACACACAAGAGAATAAAAGGAGAATGGGCTTGTGGTTCCAAAAGGGAGATACAATCCATCACAACAGAAATTTCGCATCAGAAGGCTAGGCTTGGAACCAGAAGTTCCAAGGAGAAGGCTGGCTTGGTTACTGTAACATCAGGAAGACAAAACAAGACCAAAACAGGAGGAAGCTAAGCAGGGCTTAGGAACATCAAAGCCCAGAGCATGCTTTCCTCCCTCAAAGCTCCACCTTCCCAAACATTAACATTAGCTAATGATTCAAGCATGTCAGCCTAAGAGTGATAACTCACATTCAAACCATTCAAAGAACTTAGGGCAAAGAAAATTGAAGGAGGCAGAAGAGTGGAGAGATATTTGTATTAGTTGGAAGTGAAAAGTGAAATAATGTTTTACTTATTCAAGATGTCAAAAAATAGAAATCTCCCATAAATAAATTGTAAATTGAATATAAGCATATATGAATAAGGAAGACAAAAACCTAAATAAGGGGATATTCTGGGTAAATACAATAGTAAATACTACTTTAAGTCATAAAAAGTTTCATCAAGCAGTTGTCCTGGTTAATAAGAGTGTAAGAGTTTTGGTGTGATTACTCAGAAACAGTCTAATCAGCCAGGTTGCCTAACATAACCAGCTAGATACTTCATTTAATATCATGTTGTCCTCTGTCCTACTCAAATGTACATATATGATACCAACACTCTGTCCCATACTGAAAGTTTACTTTGTGCATTGTAATGACTCTTGACACTTTAACATATCTGGTAATGTTTCTGATATTTTTGTTTTGCTCCAACCTCTGGTAAAAGTGCCAAAATGCCCTTTTATCCTCATTGTCTAATGACTCAACAAATTGCACTTGAATGTCTAGATTTGTACTGCCACACCAATGTCTAAAGTCAAGCCCTGGCAAATTATTTATTTACTTACAATTTCAGAAAGCTATGTAGGACCTACTTGAGACTTAATTGAATTGAGAAGAGAATAACTACCTATGAAGGAGCTTGTGACAAAATTCTTAGAAGTGTATGATAATTTAAACTTTTAATTTGAGGCAAGTGAATGAAATGTGGGTTTTAGAATGGAGATTCAAAAGATGAGTCTATGTTTATTGAAAAATTACATTGGTATATATTTATAGACAAATAGTTCATAGGTAAAACTTGCCTAACACATGACTTTGAATAGTCTATAAGATAAAAATGGGTTTTGCATCTTAATATTTTAAAAGTTCAAGAGGTTTTTTATACAATATAAAAGTTATATGAAGTCAAACTAAAGTATCCATAAATAAAACTTATTGGAACATGACTAGAGTCATTCATTTAGATAATATTCACAGCAGCTTATATGTTACAATAAAAATTGCAATGGAGATCAAGGGTTAATATCAAGTACAAAATTTATCATATCACTTTTATCAAGACATTTTACTCACCTTTACTACAAATGATCAAATTCTTAAGTCAATACATAATATCTAAAAATGAAAAGAAGCTGAAATAGTTCAAAACTATGCATTATTGAAAGTGAAATCATAATCCTTCAGTTCTAAGAAGAAACAAGAAAAGAAGCAAATTAGAAAATATCAGAAGAAACTCAAAATTATTCAAACTTAGGAGTAATATATGACCAAAATGTAGGACCAAAACATTACCTAAAGTTTTAACAAGCTCAAAACAGAAGGGGGGAATAAAAAAAAAAGTCAAAGGACATTTCAAAATATTATTGAGGTGTGGTTTCCCACCTCAGTATCTTAAGAATGAAATGAGCCTACTTTTCAGTGATAATGCTATCAGCTTATAACAGAATTAAAGCAGAACCTCTAAAATCTTGATTGGTTTCATCTTTAGCACCAAAAAGAAAATATTGAAGTTTGATAAAAATAATCAGATTTGATTAATGAGAATATTAACAGTCAAGAATTAAAAAGAAAAATCACTTCATTTCCCATGAATCAAGGTGTATAGAACCAATGGGTCATCAGAGATTCCATACACTTTTCAGAAAGCTTACAAATGTTACTGTAGAACTGTAGTTAATAGCTTCAGAATGACATAAAGCAGAACAGACACAATGCACAAGGGACACGTGCAATTTTACTTTTACTCTAAAAAGATCTTATAAAATAAAGATCATTAAGTCTGATACTATTTCCAAACAAAATTCTAGAATAGATTATTATACAGGTGGTTTGTATATACTTAATTTTTTTAATGTGCCACAGTTTTTTGAAAACAAGCTATGCCAAACTGTTTCCTTTTCTGACATTGTTACTAGAAATCAGACAAATGTTTTAGCTCCACAATATCTGGATTGAGAAAATATAGGAAAGTATATCATGGCCAATTTGGAATTAGACCATTTACTATTTGTTTAACTTTGGAAATTATCTTAACATGTGGGATAAGAGGAAAATTTCCATGGATCACTCCAATTCCTGCATGTTTCGCATGCAGAAGCTCCTGCTTCTCTTGGTCTTTACTGCCTGTTCATGGTTATTCAAACAGAAAGTCTGGGAACATAGAGAAGATCTCTCCTTCAAGGATAAAGGCCAAGTGCTTGCAGTCCATTATATAATAATTTTCCTAAACTTGAGGTTCCTCCTACATAAAGTAATTCCCTGAGTCAACTTCATCAGTCACAGCCATACTGCAGAATCCCTACCAGACAGTGGAACAAACCAATGAAGACAAATAGAAAACTCATGGTGTTTCCTCTGCTATGAGTCATAAAGTCCTTTGTCTCTGATCCACAGAAAGTTGTATTATTAAAAAGCATCAAAAAGTGGAGAAGGGCTAATTTTCTTGCATGAAATATGAATGCCAAAGACATTCATAGCTTTTGACTATTTGTGACTCAACTCTTTCATTCACAAAACGAGAAAAATAACCTGTTTGTCAAACTATTATGAAAATTAGATGAATCGATACATGGAAATTCCTTATGAAAGTGGATACATAAGCAATAACTGTTAGTCTCATTTTATATTATGTTGAATTTCAAGTGCATATCACTGTCTAAACAGTCACGGACATAAGAGTAATATCAAAGCAAAGCAGTGACCTTCGATAGCAATGGAAAAACTCTCCACTCTTAACCATGCTATGTTTGAAATTTTAAAAATTATATCTATAATATAGCTAATTCAAAGACAGGATTTCATAAAAATATTCACATTTCTTCATTTCTTTCCATTTTCATTCCCATCCTGGCTCCTTGGGTTCATTTCCATTTTGTCCTACTCCATTAAAATATCAATTTGTTCTTCACAGATTTGGGGAAGCTTTTCTCTTTGTACACATTGCAGTTCTTAAGCACATGAACAGACACATTTGGGTAATGACCCCCAAATCCCACTACTATCTAGCTTGGAATAGGAACTAGAAAATTAATGTTATTATTTCAAAGTTTCTTTGCTACTTTAGGATTCATGTTGCTCTTGTCATTCCTGCATACATGGTAGAACCACCAGTACGTATAGTGGATTGCCAGTGACTAAAGAATGAATTAATAATTAATCGATCTATATAGATCTAAACGATCTATAATGAGACTCTTCTGTAAGAAAAAGTTTCCTGATTAGATCTCCAATAGTTAAACTAATCAGTCAGAAAAATGAGAGGAGTTAGTTACAAATATATAAATCACAGCAGCTGAAGGAAAAGCAAGTAAGAGCAACACTATCTCCCCAGCCCCAAATCAACTTTAAAAGCATATTTTAACTGAGATTCTGAGCATCTGCAGAATAGTTGTGAAATTTTTGTTGGCAAAAATAGATTTTATTTTAGGACATAACATTCCCCTCTTTTATTCTTGTATACACACTTACTAGGTAGCAAAGGGGAACATTTCATTACTTCACACTTATGATGTCTTAGTTGGAAGCACCTTGAAAGCTAATCTAGTATTTTTCTTTTTTGTAGGAAATGAGTCCAGATCTTTGGACAGTTAGCAAGGGAATCTGTGCAGTAAACCAAGCTGGATGCTTTTAATATCTGGAAGAATCCTTAAGTTACTTCCAAAATTAATCACCACCATTTTCATGATACAGTGAAGCAGCAGCACCATGAAACTCCTTTACTACCTACCACTTGCCCTCCTTGAAACAAGGAAAGGATGCTTCAGCACATGGAGTAACCAGATAGAGACATGAAGGACACTGAGCATTTAAGGGGCAGGGAAACAGGAGCTGAAATGTGATTTTACCATGAAATGAAAGGCAACTATGGATGAAACATTATCTGGCCTCAGAGCTTCACAAGGGCCATCCATCATGGCTGTATAAGAAAACATCAGAATGATTTTCAGTCCAAAGGTAGCAAGAGCTAGTCTACTAGATAAACCTCTTCCTTCTTCAATATCAAAAGAAAACAATATAGGCTCCTTTCCCACTCTAAAGGTATCTGGAACAAAGAATAAAATTTCTATGCAAGACAGTACAACTTTAACTATAAACAAAGTGCTAAGAGAGCATGGTAATTATATAAAAATAAGTTTGACACTACATCAAGGGTCGTATCTCTTATTCATAGTTGGCATCTACAGGTAACTTGAACAGAGCCAGATTTTAATCTGTAGAATTGAACTGTGTCACAAATCATAAATCATCAATCTCTTCTGTTTAGTAGGGGAGTGTGTGTGTCTCTCTCTGTGTATGTATATGCATATATACATGCACATGCAGAAATAAATTATAAACTTATGATAGTTTTTGCAAAAAGTAAAATTATGAAATAAATCTTTATTTGTCCTGCTTACCTCCATTTTTCTCCAGAAAGCCAGAGAAATAATATAAGCTGTGTTTATATTGTAGCCACTATAAATGCAGACACACACACGTTACTTGCACTATACCTCTTATACTATTTCTACGAGGGCATAATATAAATTATTCCAGGTCAACTTGTAGAAATCACCATTACATGTCAGTATTCAATTGCTGTGAGTTTGCTGTTTAAAGTCACAAGTATCTGCTCACACCTTTTTAGGTAGACATAATATTGTTTCTCATGTCAAGAATGAAAAGGAAAGAGACAGAGACAGAGGGCTTGCATAAATTCCAGGACAGTAGAGTTAAATAGTGAGATGCTGACTGTGCTTCAAAATCAATAAACATACATCAATAGCATTGGAAATTGATCTTGACATATACTGATCTGAACCAAGAGTTTGCAATGTAAACGTGACACAGGATAAAATAGTAATATGAAAATAAAATACATTAAAACAAGTTATACAATAACACAGATGGTTATGGATGCTAGAGAAGAGATCAGATTTGTAGCAGTGGTTTTACACACTAAGTATCATGAAGATCAACGTGGTTGACATTTAACCAGAGGCAGTCTCCAAAGAGAAGGCCAAAAATGGAAGTTTAGAGTTCATACAGGCATACAGATACAAATGAATGAAAACCTGGAATATGTATGTGGAACAATTAACAGCAGAGAACAAGGGATCTTCTTTCCTTTTGCTGAAATGATTTTGTGACAGTATACACATGCTGAAATGTTAAGATATTTGGATCAGTATACTGTAAGTTTCTTCTCACTATCTGTCAGTGAGAAACCAAGTTTTCTCCAAATATGTCTTCCACTGATTTTTTCTTTCCACCTAAAATATACTTTTAAAGAGATGCTTTTTTTCATAAGATTCAAAAAAGTTACATGATGCATATGAAAGTGGTACAAATCAAAATGATAACAAGACTTCCAAAGAAAATAATAGACAATAAAAAAATCGAGAGGGGAAAAAAGAAGACATAATTAAATATCAGAAAAAATAATCTTTACGTTTTCAAGGGTGATCCTTTGTTTGTTAATTCAAAGTTCCTTCACCTATTTTCTTTCTATTCTTATGGTATAACTTTTTTAAGACATGCTAGAAAAGACTTTAAAAGGAACTGCTTGGGACCTAAATAAATTTTAAATCAGTATTATCTCCTACAAGTATGTTTTAAATCTTTCAAGACAGAAATTGAAGAAAATTGAGGAACATTAATAAACTAAAAATGATGAAAGCTGTGCCGCCTCTGGGGATTCATTTGCTCAATGCACTTTTTTTCAACATTAAATTGCATCCCTTTTGCTAATGAAAATAATTTTCCAAACTAAAAAGAAATGAAGACATCAGTTTTGAGTGACATACCTATCAACAAAACAAAGGTATGAACAGGCTATCTTTGGTGAATCACAGAAAGAGAAAAGAGCAGAAGTATTGGAAAGTTGAACTAGAAATACATGTTTCACAAATGAAGGAAACTGAAAGATGAAACAAGACCAACAGACTGTGTCTATGACAAAATGGCTGTTGATAAATACAAATTGAAATAATTTTAGCATTCTAGTTGTATGTTGTATGCTGAAAAAATGAGTAAACACATGCCAATTTAAACAGGGTAAGCAAATTTCATAATTGCAAAAGGAAAAGTCATAAACTATCCATCACTAAAGTATGCCTTAAAAATGTTATGGGGATTTTGCCATTAGTTCCCACTTTAGATAATAGGTAATACAGTATTAAGCTGACAAGTTAAATTATAAGGTGAGAACTTTACTTCCAAAAGTACTTAGGTCAATGTAGAAATATACATTTGAGGAGTTACCAAATCACCAAAGAAATTATTTGAACAATAAATTTTAAAAATAACTTTAATGAACAGTATTAAGATAAACACATCACCTAACAAACATGTTCCCTTTATTGTTTTAATATCTTTAGTTGTAAACCACAGTAAATAGCAATCTTCTCTATAAAGCTCTTTTTCCAGCATCTGAAATCTTTAATATTAATCTTAGTAAAAAAAAGTTCTTTTACATCTCACCATAGCTAGTTCGTTTGTTTTGTCTGGAAAACCTTGGGCAGGAGGTAGATAAACACACAGGGCAGAAAAAAATGTGGCATTTTCAAAAATACAGCAAACTTAATAAGACTATACCCAGGTAGAAGTATCGTTTATCAGGCAAGACTAACTACAAGGAATGATCATTCCACAACAAAGAATACTAAACACTGAGTATTTATAACTAAACAAAAATGAATTTTTACTTAACTAATACTTGACAAGGTAAAAACTAAAAGTGCTTTTGAATAACTGTTCTAGCAAGGCTTAATTAGGATGAAGATTCAAGTGTCAAACAATAAAAAAATGTAATCACTTTTAAATTTTGACAAATAAAAAAGCAACTAAAACTTTGGAGGAAATAATAAATATGACCAGATATGTTATTCAAAAAGAAGCAAAAAATTCAAAAACAAATTACTTTATTGATAAAGATTATAAAAGAGGCATAACTTAGTCTAGGTATAACCAAATGATAATTGAACCTAGAAGTTTTTATTTCATCTGAAAAAAAAACTAAATAACCGTGTGTAAAGCCTAAATTAGAATTAAGTTACCTACACACCATGAGTACCAGAATATATTAATTTGAAGTTTCAATCATCTGAAGTGTTACAGAAGCCCTAGGAATGCAAAGACCTACCTTTCTGACTTGGATTAGCTTAGGATTTTGGAACCCTACAGATGAAAGATCACATAAATATTACTGCTTCCCAGTACCTAGAACTCACTATGCCTAATTCTGGATAATGGTTGGCACATTTAAGTCCTGTTCATTTGGTGGATGAGAATTACGAGCCATAAAGAATCATCAAAAATTAATAATATTAGCTTTAAAGTGTCAAAAAATTAGTAACAAATAATTGTAATAGTACTGTTCCCTTTTTAAACTGAACAGGATTTACAGATCTTTCTTTTCCCTCTTCACAAGTTTGTAGGGAAAAAAAATCTTAGTGGTCTGTGTTCCAAATCACATTCTCTTTTTATAAGTCATGAACTCATTCGGGCTTAATTCAGAGAGGTGTAAAATACATAGTCATGTCCATCATACATGCTTCTGTCAGTTGCATTAAAAAATTTGATTCAACATGAGCTAATCAATGAGGAAGTACATAAAAAGTTTGAAGCAGACCAAGTCATAAGTTCTATCACAAAAACATGAGCTTCAAATCTTTTATATCTTTTCTTGAAATGAAAATGTGTAATTAATTTGTTTGGCTATGGTCATGAGGTTGAAATGTGTTCTATGACTCTAAATCAAATCAGTCATGTTCACATATATAAAGATTCTTTTCACAAAAATATGATTCTTACAGGTTTGCAAAGATTTGTGGTTTTTCTTTGGTTTTGTTTGGAAATCTTGTTTATACAAAGAGAATACAGATTTTCTCACTACAGAGTACCTGTACATGTGTTAATATAGTTAAATGTTCCCTACTTTTCTGGTATGCCAAATATGACTATTTCCTTCCTATTTAAAGAATAGAAAAATGCAAATTTTTAAAGCAAAACAATTGTACATTTATGAATGTAAAGGCATGAAGCTACAATGACAATTTACTTAGCATAACTATTTCATAAATCTACTCCTAATACAATAGGTCTTTGTTTACAGGAAGCTATGAACTCTATGAAAACATCCCAAAATAAAAGTGAGAAAATTTTGAAAAAGGTAAGCAGTGAACATTCGTTCTAATCATTGTAATATACACAAGTGAGAGAGCAACATTTTAAACGTCGTTTATGCAAAGTATTTACTCTATCAACATTTAGTCTAATGTCAAAAATTATTCCCTGTATATATTTACTGTTTCTTTTTGTGCATAAAAGTGACTTCAAGATGATCTTTTAAATTTTTGAGTCCTCTTTCACTTACCTAGAGGAAGTTTCACCAGGCTTCTGATGTGTACTTTAAAAGCTTAATTGCTTTTAAATTTTCACTTAATACTTTTCACTTAAATTTTGGAGATCCCTGAAACCCACGGATTTCTTAGGAAGTACTGAACTGCATAATTGCTGAACCTGAGTCCAGTTAAGTAATGGAAAGAAAGAGACAAACGTGGAAGGAAGGAAAGAGAAAAACTAACTCAAACTCTAAAAGCAGACATAAAATGTTATGGCCCTAATGATCACAGTGCTTATAACTTTATATGCACTCTATTAATGTTGATACTAATAAATCAAAACTGTAAATTGTGTTTAACAGCATTAAACAAACATTGCAGTTAAAAATTCCAGTACACTGAGAATATACTTAGTCATAACTCATAGTGACAGAAAAGATAAACAGGCCCCTTGACAACATAAAACATTTCACAATGGAAACCTGAGGATGAAACTGTTTGAAAAAGCCCATCTTCACCGCAGCCTTGACCTCTAGCGCTGGCTCACTGTTAAAACACACACCTCTAGTCTACACTGCTGTGTAACCAAATTGAGTTGGGTGATCCGGTAAAATGTGCCTTCCAGGCAAACTTTTTGTTTTCTAGAAGCAAATCTCTCCAAGCATTTCCAGTTGGAAAAGGTCCACTCAGTTACTTGACAAGAGGGCGTCACTTTCTCTCTTGGGCTTACCTGCTACTTTGGAACTATTCCTCCAAGCGGTCAGTGGGCATGTTGGGAGGTTAGCTCTTGGCGCCCTCCTGAATGTCTGCCAAGGTGCACACCTTACACTCCCAGGAGTCTTTGGCACCCTTCAGCCCTCCCTCACACTCCTGCGAGAACTCACCCAGGCTACTCGGTGCATTTCACATCTCCAGGGCCCCAGCACCTGGAAGCCAGCAGCACTCGAGGAATAATCCTCAAGATCAAGAAACTGACTGGATTTCAACATGTGGTGAGAGGAAACGTGTGGGGGAGGCGTAAGCGCGTTACAGATAGCAGCTGTCCACTAAGTGGTTTAAATCTGTTGGTTAAAAAGCTAAATAAACAAACACACAGATGGGTCTAGTTCCTAGGGGATTCCAGATTGTGAGGAGCCTCCCAGTTCCTGGCCAGTTGGACCTCGGGACTCATTCTTATGCAAAATGTGCATAGGTTCGCCCTTCAGATGCCACTTATTTACAACTGTCTCCCACATCATGTTTCTTTTACCAAGGTGAGCGCCTAGTCAGATGTCTTGAGAGACTTACCTAAGAGATCACAGAGTTTGGGGAGAGTGGAGCAACTTTTCCTTCAGGCAGTACAGAAGCCAGAACAGAACCCAAGCCAGGGAGGGCCCACACCAGGGTCAGGACTTCTGGGCGCTTCTGGCCACAGGGCGGGAAGCCGCGAACCGGTGGTGCGGGAGGAACGCTAGGGCTCTGGCCCTCGCCTCTTACCCACGTGCGTGGTGACTTGCCTGCAGTCCTCCGGTGGTCCTGGCCTCCGCGGACTTAACAGGTAATAGGCAAGGAAAGGCCCTCCCGTTCCGGAGAAAGGTGTCTGCTGCCTTTCCCAAGAAGAGCGACGCTCGACTGCACCCAGGCAAGGAGCCCTTTCCAAAGCCGCGGAAAAGTAAAACCAGGACAGATCCCCGGGGAAGCGGGTCGTGCTTGCGCGGGGACAGGGGAAAACAGCGCGATCAAGAGCCGTAGGCCAGAGGCGCTGTGATCCCCACGTGTCACTAGGGAGCAGGAGTTTCTAGACTCGAGAAGCGGGACTGTCCCCTTTCCCGCCTCCCTTGTTCCCAGAGAAGTACTTCTGCCACGAACTCCCGACGTGCCCAACTTAGACTCCAGAAGCGTGCACTTGCCCGCATGAGTAAATAAAGGTCAGCAGCTGGATCGATAAAGTGTTCGCTTCCAACCGCCAGATGTTTTTTACTGGTATTTCTCCTCCCGAGGGGCAAGGAGTAGCGAGGAAGAGAGGACAACATATTCAATTAAAAAAAAAAAAAAAACTGTAAACAAACACATCTGGTGTTTCGACACATCTCTTCCTCCAGCGTGGGTCGCTCCGGACCAGACTGACATTGTGCCTATGTAAAACTAAAAAAATGTCCCTCCGCACTCTCGGCGATCTCGCTCCCCCCGGACCCCGCTTTCCAAGCCCCCTCGCTCAGTCACCAGGCGAAAAGCGAAGGCACAACAAGTGGTGCCGCTCCGTCCCGGACGCGACCCAGACGCCTCGCCGCAATTTGACACATGTCACCTTCAGCCCCCAGCGCGGAGCACTGACGCTCGGGCGAAACTTTGCTGCGGCGCCGGGAGGAGCAGAGTGGCGGCCCCGGGACTCGCAGAGGTGGCGTGGGACCGGGTGGGGTGCGGAGGCGCGGGGCGCCCGCGTGAAGGAGGCGAAGAAACTTACCGCGACCGGGGGCGCAGGGACAGCGTCCCGGGAGGTGGCACCCGCGGCGCCCGGGCAGGAGCCCCCGAGCCACACACCCACGCGCGAGTCCCAGCAGCTGCGGCTGCCCCGTGGGGGGTGCGCCGGGGCTGGGGGGCGAGGCGGTCCCAGGCTGGGGACGCGGCCGCCGCATAAATCCCCTGGGCGGGCGCGGGCCGGCGGCTGCGGGTGGCGCCGGGCTCTAGCCGGGGCGAAGCGGCGGCCGCGGAGCTGCACGCGCCGGCGGGTCTCGCGCTGTCTCGGAGGCTCGCGCGGCCGCTCCCCGCCCCCCCAAGCCGGATCTGCGAGAGTGTGTGTGTGTGTGTGTGTGTGCGTGTGCGCTGGCGGGCACGCGCACCGGCCGCGCGCGCGTGTTGTTGGCAATGCACACTGTACACACGCCGCGCGCGGAGCCGCCTCTGCTGCGAGGGGCGGGCTGGGGGGCCGGGACGTCTCGGGGGACTCTGAAGTACGGCGGGGCCACTTGTTTGTTTGGTCTTACTTTGCGTCGCGATTGCCGTAGTTGTTGATCACACACACACACACACACACACACACACACACACACACACATACATACACGAAGTGGTTTGCTGCCTGTCCTTTAAGATGCCTGCCTCCCCCCACCCCTCCTCCAGACATCTCCTCCGGTCCCCCAACTTCTTTCGGGATAGGGGGGAGATCGCGGGGCAAAACACTGCTGGGCCGCGCTGGGCAGCCTCCGGCCTGACGTCAGGTCCACCTGCTATGTAAACAACTCTCCCGAGAACTTGTTTGTTAGGCGCCGCGCGTCCCCCACCCCCACTCTTCACCCCACCTCCGGCTCCGCCTCCTCCCGCCGCCCCAGACGGCGAGTCGGGGAAGGGGGTGGGGAGGGAGGCGAGAACAAAACCGTATGCTGTATTGGCACAGCCGAGTTGTGTCTGCTGCTTCTTGGCAGTCCCCGAAGTACGTCCTCTCAGCAGACGGAGCTGCTGGCAAATGAAACAGGGGATTCCACGTGAAGCGCGGAAAGCCTCGAAGGGATCCGAAGCCCTTGGTGGCTGGTGGTTAGACACGCGGAATCAGACGGGGAGACCCGAGCGCCTTAAAACGCTGATTGGCCTTTGCGATTTGGCCTGGATGGAGAGGCCAAGTCTCTCTCTCTCTCTCTCACTGTTCCTCCCTCTCCCTCCCTCCTCTCTTCTCCCCTCTCTTTTCTGTCTGTCTTTTCTCTTTCACTCTCTTTCATTATCGCGACTCCGTCTCTACTGGGGCCCAGGATTTCAGGGGTTTGCTTCTGGGAGCACAACCCAGGTCACTAGGGCGGGGCTTGGAAGGAAGAGGACATCCAGCCTGATTTTAAGAGTCTGAGGCTGTGGGGACGGAGCAATCCAATCAAGTAACTGGATCACGAAAAGGGGAGAGAAGAAATTGTCAGAGCCCGCTCTGCGCGCACTTCACTTCAATAGGCGGCGCGGGTTTGGGGGGAGGGGGGTGCGCGGGCCCTGTCCCCTCCACCAGATTCCTCCTCTTGTGCACCGTGACCCAGGGGGACTGGCATGCCCAGGGCCCCGGGGAGAGGATGACAAGGGAAAAGCCTGAAGGAGGTAAAGGCAGGCCTCAGAGGGACGCAAGAGCTGAAGCTGGGTGGTGGTTCCCGCGGAGCCCCTTCCTTATCCTAACTCTGGGCAGGCGTACTAGCCATCGCCTGCAGCCCGTGCGCGACCCTCGGCTGCAATGTTCACCGCGCGCCGCCGCCTGAGCCTGCCGCTCCGCTCGCTTGCCCGTGGCGAAGTGCGGTATTCGGAGAGGATCTGAAACTTTACAGCAAATAGGTGGAACGGAGCGAGGACCCCTAGCTTTTCTCCAAGTCCGCCTCCACCGAGAACGAATGGCAAACTTAGACTTCCCGGAGGTCGAAGGTGGCCAGATGGGGAAGCCGGCGGTCAGTCCTAACGTCTGCCTTTTGAGTCTCCATTCCTTTCCAAGAATCATTTGCCCTTTTTCTAAAGACCACAGAGCGAGTGCACCCTCTCTCTCTCTCTCTCTCTCTCTCTCTCTCTCTCTCTCTCTCACACACACACACACACACACATACACACACACACACACACACACACACACACACACACACACACACGGCACAAACTCGAACTCTGCTCTGCGGAACCCGCAATTCTCCCGGGGAGGACGCAGCCCTGGCACCCACATCTGTAAACACCCTGCCAGGTATACTAGAGAGAAACCAATGAAGTCAATAAGCTGCTACGAAGGCAGTTCGGGGAGACGGTCCTTTCCCGGAAGCACGGGCGGCGAGGTGGGCGCGTGCCTGGGGATGCCGCGCTCTCTGTGGGCTTTGAACCCCCGGGAGTCCTGAGTGCTCAGCCTGGGGATGGAGCGCAAGCACGCTTTCTAATGCAGTGCTGAGAAGGGCAGACTCAAGAGGGGACACACAATCAGGACTCTTCCTTTTAAAGGGTGTAAGCTTGAGAGAGAAGGGAGCAGTCATTAGCATTAGAAAACCACCCGAGAGGTCCGGTCCTGCTCTCCTGAAAGGTGTGGATCACTCTCGCTCTGTCTATTCCTCATCAGCTAAACCTAAATAAGACGGACTTTGAATGAACCTGAAATTATTTAGCAAAAGAGAAGAGCATACGGTGTAGAAATCCTGGAAAGGCCGAGGACGTGCCTTTCCCTGACCCCTGTGAATAAAGTTAACTGAACGGTGAAGAGGTCGGCAGTGCCTGGCTGCTTTTCCTCCCCCACAGCTCTGCCCTGCAGTCCTCCAGCTCCTGCTACCTTTCTCTCCAGGTGTCCGCGGGAAGTGAGCTGGGAAAGGTGAATTACAAAGGGATCTAGGCCCTCGCACCTGAGAAGTCTAAGTTCCTGGAGGGGAGAAAGGTGCTTGCTTTCTCAAAGATAGGAGAGGGACCTGGTAATTAGCCTTTCACTTCTCTGCACACAAAGACACTTTTTTGGTGAAATTGGCAGCTTCTTCGAGCCTTTCTTTCCAGAGAGTCTAAAAGCCAAGCATCCAGAGCAGCGAAAGGGGACCTCGGCCCGAACTGCACAGCGGAAAGTAGCCAGGCACCTCTCGCAGGCATCTGGCTGAACGTGCTGCAACCGCAGCTCCCCCCAGGACCCCCTTTTCTCCCCACCCCATTCTCTCTCCTTCGCGGCTGCCTGCGCCTCTGGTCACCAGACCTTCCATGCGGGAGTGGAGAAAGCGAGTCCAGACCTCACTGGACCGTCCACCACAGCCCATTGGCTGGGCCCGGGTTCGAGAGGTGAAAGTTCAGGCCCAGGGCTCTCTGCCCTCTACACTGCTTTGGTCGTCTCCCTCCCGGTCCCCGCCCCCGACCCCTCTGCAGTCACACAGCCAGGCTACCGCGGGCTGCCGTGGTGGCACGTAGTTTGCTGATGGGTGGCCATAAAATATATTTATTTGCAATTCCTTGAACTCGCCCACCACCCCCTCCTTAGCATGGCCCAGAACACTGTGGGCTTTGTTCACCTCGGCGGCTGGTTGGAAAGGGCCGGAATTTAGCTCGCAGTACTAACCGACTCCCAAAAAAGTTGCAGTATCATAGTAGGAAAACCGGGTTTCCGCAGCCCAAGAAAACGCTGAAAGGGCAAATAGCGAACTAACAGTTTTTCTTTTTGCCCATGTCACTGGTCAGCTCCTGGGATCGCCGCCGCTTTTGAAGGAAACGCAGGACTCCCGAAAGAGGAAAAGCCAAATTCTGACCCTGAAGTCGCCGCGCAGCTCCGAGGCACCGTTCAGGTCGCCTTTGCAGCGCGTGGGTCTGCAAAAGTCATTCTAAGGGGTTACGGGAAAAAGTTAGACGGGTCGCTGAAGGGAAGGGGGGACGAGGAGTTTCACCAAATGGAGCTCGAGAACGAAAATTCACTTTATTTCAAGTTTATTTTAGGACGAAACGGTAAATCAACAAAATCTGAGCAACTGCGTCGTTAAGGTCCACAGGAAAGAGAAATTCGTTTGAAATGGTGGCTCTCAGAATATCTTGGAGAAAATAAACTACCCCCAAAGGGCACTAACTGAAGCCAGCATAAAGAAAGACAGTGGATGCCGATAACGCATTGAAAGCGACTATTTAACGCTGATGTTTTTCGGAGTGGGTCCTTAGACCTTTAAGTACTTGTTATAAAACATGCTTACATACTTATTTTTGTTTTCTCCAAAACTTTGAGTCAAACAAGAACTATATTTTTCTTCTTCGTGACTCTTTTAACCAGTGTAATTGTGACACATGCTTAAAAATTTTAATGACTTGTAAGATAGCCAGAAGAAAGGGAGAGAAACCACTTCAATTCATCTCCTAAAATACAATCCTCAAAGTTATAGTATTCATTCCAAACGCCTAAAACCTTTAAATGCAAATTAAAGTATTTTTTCTTCCACAGTAGGAAAAAAAAAAGACACGCAACAGGGTCCATTCATCGGGCCCCACTTTTCACTTCACTACAATCTGTCTAGAGTTGAGTAAATAAGCATGCGCCTTCTGGGAGGTCTGCATCTCCATTCTGTTCACAGGTACTTGAAGGAAAGAGAAAATCCCACATCCACGGAAGTCAACCCAAAGATCTCTGTTACAATGTCAGAGGGACTGGAAGTGTGGAATTGGTGGAGTTACACCACCATCTGTCGTTAAGCTTCGGGACTACAAAATTTGGGACCTATAATAAATTTTAATGAGCTTCCTGTCTTAGAGGGGAAAATAAATCACAGTGTAAACATTCCATTTGTATTTTTTGTAAAATAGTCTGAAGTTACCTTAGAAATGTGTGTTTATGAATCTACACTTCTTCCATGTTCTGTCTTCAGAAAGTAAATAACCTAAATCGCCCAGTGTCTACATACAATCTTTTCAAATGAGTTTGTGAGTCTGCAGATTTCTATCAGCGAGCACTCAACTCTAGCTTCTAGAAGTAGGTTGATAAGAACCTCATACATTCAGCTTCAATGACTACTGATATCCTGGATTTCACTGAATGACAATATTCTCTTGACTGTTACTTAGTCCTTTATTAGTCTACTTAACTATAATACATGGCACCAAAGCATTTTTTTTTTTTTTTTTACTGTGGAAAAAAATGGGAGGAGGTAAAAGAAAGTCAATACTCTGTTGGAGTTTGGGTTAAGATTGCTGGAAAGATAAAGATCTGTTTCTCTGGAAAAGCATCGTAAAAGCTAAAAAGATTCTGTACCAAGGATGCCTTCTTCAAAAGTAATAGGAAAAGATGGCAATCATTAGTAAAATGCTTCCAGTTCTTACCAAAATCCCCAGAAAGCTGGTATAGCATTCATATTTTATCTACAGTTCTGAGGCACTCAATGTATCTCAGTATGTAGTGTGGTGATCCTCTACTTGTTAAGGGTTTGGTTACTAAATTTTGTCTTTCAGAGAATAAAAATAAATTTATGCCACAGAGGCCTGAGCCCCCACAGGAGTAGACAAGCCAGAGTGAAACCTGGGGTCCATAGAAACATACAGGCAGAAGGGTGGGAGGAAGTGGGAGGGAATGGTGAAGGGAAAAGAGGGGATGGGAGGGAGGAGTGAAGGAAGGAAGCTGGAAAGAACACTCAATTATGTTTGTAAAAGTAGAAAAAATAAAAATATATTTTTATAAAATATAATAGCTTGCTTATGTTGATAAGCTATTGACTATAATAATAATAAGTTGAATTATGCAAAATTATCTTGAATTGACCATTTTTGACCCAAACATATGATAATTTTAACATGGTTTAAATTAATAGAAGACAGGTTTTTATCAATTACTGAAATATCAAACCCCTGAAATTAACTTCCTACCACATTTATTCAATATGTTGAATGCCCTGCTGATATTTTTAATATTAAATGATACGAGTGTTGCCATGCCTTAGTAGATCTATGAAATTCTAAAGGTAAAGAAAACATCTCCATATTTTAATCAAGTAATCTCATTTTTAAAAGTCATAAAAGTAAAGCTGAACATAACTGAGGTCATATAATTTATCACTAAAAGTTCAATGATTATTACATGGACTATCTCCTATTTTAAAGCATACACCACCTCATTTTCAAAGGTGTATGCAGTGTATACAGTTTTTTTTCATACCTATCAGAATTGATAGGCCTCAATGACGATAGTATCTTTGGATTTCTTTATGGTACTGAAGATGGTTAATTGCCACATCATGTGCAATATGATACAAAAGAGACAAGTCTGGTCACTTTTTGTTAAAAATCGTTAAGTGTACAAAACTAACAAAAAGTTTAAAGCAATTTATTACTGTTGACTCTTCCTCGTAGAAAACTGATGATAAAAATCCTAAAATACCATGATTCATACCATCATATGGTCAATTAAGAAAACCTTCTAACATTGTAACATTATCAACCTGTCTACCCTACATTTTTAGGAAAAATAAATTAGTATGAAGCCATGATTTAATCAGAGCTTTGCTTGTTTCAAAGTTGTGAGAAAAAATGAAATCTCTAGGTTCTATAACAGTGCAGACATTTATTTTGTCTGAATAACCATATGGCTCTAATAAACATAATGGTTTTCAAAAACAATACAGTAAAGTGTTTAGTTGAAAAATATTCCATAAAGTTATTTGCCCACTTATTTCCCTTCTCTTCCAACTCCTAATTACTTGCTCATTTCTCCTTTTTGTCTATTTCCTTCCTTTTCCACACTATACTATGATCTTTTCCACTATCTTCACAATGACAGCTTCCAAAATTCCCCACAGATATTTCTTACCTAAGTGCCAGTTCAGTTTATTCCATGCGTTATTAAAATAGCACCATCTGAACTGGTATGATGATAATAAATTTCCTTTTTTCTTCTTTTCCAGTTTCTTCATACCTCACTAATTAATAATTGGTGGTACCTTAAGCCATCCCCCCTAAAGTCTAAAGATCTAAATATGGATGCTACATCCTCCACCTTTTCATATCCATTCTAATTTTTGTTCATTCTTACCTTCCATAGACATCTTCTATTCATCCTCACAGTCATTACCCCACTGTAAGTCTTATTATTTCTTACTGGACCATTCTCAAAGACTTTCTAATCATTTGTCCTTGTTTCAAGCTTTTTGTATGCCTGTTCACCTTCTGCATTGCATTCCAAAATACTTTCATTTAAAATCACACAAAGGTCACCTAAAGCCATAGGAGTCAAATTCAAAGACTTAACCAGATGTAATCAATGTGTCTAGCAAGCAGGTGTTCAAAATTTTATGTTCCAAATAACTGTATTTTAGAAGTTAAATACATTCTGCCAGAACATGATCAGATACATTTCTAGGTATGTGTCATTTTCAGTGAATCTATCAGGTTTGCCACACAAACATTTTGCTAAAATAATTATAACTAAATATTTTCATTATTTTTCACATTTAAGAGCTTAACAGATAGATATAAAGGTATATTAATTATATTACTCAAATTCCCAACTGTATCACCTAATGACTTAGCAAATATTTGTGTACTAAGCATGCAGGTAGGCATTTTGAAACATAATCTGAGAATTAAAGATGTATAAGATTTGGCCCATGCCCACAATTTAATTCTATTCAGAGAAATAAAATACCTAAGTGGATTATTTCAATAAACCATCAGATAAAAATATATACTGTCAAACTAGAGAAAATATTTCTTAAGGCTACAGTAAGAATATAATATATGCCCTGCTTTTTGGTTATGTTGATCACTAAAAAATATGTCTAATTTTTTTTTCTTTCCAGCAGAAATGTGTAGTTCACCAGATAATTTCCTCTGAAAATTTAGGCAAAACCCACAAATTTAGGTGAAAAACACATTCATATCAAAGACAGTTGAGAAAGTCACTCAGTTCCTTAGATTATCTCATAGGACACTTACACAAGGGTACATATTTATCAAAAGATTGTCACAAGGGTCTGAAAAGGTGGCTTTGAAAGGAGATGCTAGATCCCATGTAGAAGTGTCAGGCAGATAAGGTGGTACTTAGGGCTTTGAAAGGCTGAGTCTGAGAAATCCCAGAGCAAAGCAATCCAGGATGAGTTCCAAAGTAACCCTTGGTCCTCCACAGGGACACACAGTGTCCTCTGATACACACACACACTTGCACATGTTGCAAAACAAACAAACAAATAGATAGATAGATAGATAGATAGATAGATAGATAGATAGATAGATAGATAGATAGATAGATAAATTTTAAATTGTCACTATTTCATCTTAGGACATTGCTTTTGTAATAGGTTATGGAGGAAAAAGGAAAAGAAAGACAAAGAACTAAGAAAAAAGTGAATAAAAAGTAAATAAAAGTAATAAATAAAAAGTAAAAGTAAATAAAATAAAGAAAAATCTGAATGGATGAAAGATTGCAAGTGTTTTCCTCTACCAACGTTTTCTCTAACACACCCTGCAAGCAATTATATTTCCCAGTCTCTCCTCATCAAGGTTCATGTTGTCTCATCAATTTTCTACTATTTCCTCCCTCCTTCCTTCTTCTTTCACACCTTCCACCTTTCTCTCTCTCCTTTTCTGTCTCTCACTCCCTTTCTCCTCCCTCTTCTCCCCTTCCTCCTCCTCTCCCCCTCCTCCCCCTTTCTCTCTTCCCCCTCTCCCTCCTGTTTCCTATGAAAAAGATTAGCCATGTAGTCCAAACTGTCCTCAAACTCAAGTCTTTCTTCAGCTTCCCAAGGAAGTACTCAGGCTTCTTATTTCACTTCTCTTATTTTATTAAATATATGCTAAACTAATAGCTTCCTTCCCTTATCATTTTTTTATTTATCTGAAGAGAATGTTTCTTGAAAATTTTTGTCTCTCTTTTTCATTCTTCTGTTACACATGCACACAGGCACACACACACACACACAATTATGCTTATTAACTTTAAAAATGAAGTTAGTGCATAAAGAATAGAGAAAATAACAAAGTAGTGTTAATAGTTTTTAAAAACTTAGAAAGTCTCCACTGTTTTGAGAAGTAAGTTTTATTTTAGAATGTATTTAATAAGAGTGGTGAAGCTAGTGTATAAAAATAGGAAAAATAACACAAAGTAGTGTTATTAGTTTTTAAAAACTTAGAAAGTCTCCATTGTTTTGTGAAGAAACTTATATCTTTATTACCAGGTACTAAAGTTAACTAATATGAAGTCCATTGAGATGTTATTTGGACATTTCAGAGTTAGTCCCCTTTCTAGATTTCAGTCGAAAAAAATGATGTAAAACACATTTGAAAAAAAGGTCCATACCAAGCATTGTGCCACACATGATAGCATGATATTTGGAAACGATGCAAAAAATAAATCATATAGAGTAATGCTTACGGGTATTCATAGACATAAAGATGATTATGTGGTGGAACAGTAACTTTTAAACATGTTAAAAGGTGATGCTAAAGGAGCACACTGGTATGATACTCCCCGTCAAGTTGGCTCACAATGATCCTGACACACAGGAATTTAGATCCTTTAGTTGTCCATCAGTATTCATAATGCTGTGCTGCTACTTTCCATGTTTCCATAATCATCCGTATGACTAGTAGCAATGGTCCATATGGCAGTGTCACTTTGGACTGAGGTTACAAAGGATGGCATCTTCATCAAGGGTTCTTGATTTCCTATCACTTGCTTGAGGATGCTGAAGTGATGAGGGAGTAAAGTTTCTGGCCAACAGCCAGAGGCCTCCCTAAAATAGAGTGCCAGCACCTAGCTGCACATTTCTCTTGCCAGATGGGTCTTCTGGAGGCAACCAGAACATCATCCAACAATTTGATTTGGCTCACAGTGATCCTGACACACAGGAATTTAGATCCTTGCAGTTTCTGAGAATCTAAGCAAGAATCATCAAGCTGCTTTTGGAGAATTAAACCTCATAAATTGTGCATTAATAGATGATTATTGATTTAAAGGTGATAATTCAAAAGTAATTTAGTACAGAACATAGATAATTAATTTTAGCATGATCAGAAAGGCTATATTTCAGCAACGAGATTTCAGGTGTTCTTTTATTTTTTTTCCTACTTTTCACATTTCTAAAATTCATACCAATGAAGATTATTTCATTCATGGGAAATTTAATTCTGTCAATAACTCTTTCTGAACTCATCTTCGTAAAGAGAGGAACCTATGTTTCTTTTAGAATTAGTTTAATTAATATCTCGATTTTAACTTTTTATTTTGTTTGCTAAAAGAGTGGAAGCATATGTTTAATATGTTTTTTCATTTTATAAGTGCATTCATGAGCCAACAGGGCATCTGAACATCATTTGCATTGTTTTTTAGAAAGCATTCCCTTTTCTAGACAATTCACTGACAATATAATGAATTTTAACATGGCAATTTTTTACATATGTCTCTTACAAAATTACTTAAGAAAAAACACCTTGCTAGCTTTGTATCCCTTGAGTAAGATTCCTGCTAAAATATGCTTAGTCTTATGCTGGTAAATGAAATTTTAAAAGTCTATGAACTGAAAAAATAAGACAAAATTTTGCCTTCCTCTTCAATCAGAAGAAACAACCATGGTCTCCTGAGATTTTCTTAATTAGGTCACAACTCAGTTACAACACTTGAGCAAAGAAAGTCAAAGCAAGTTCTAAGTGCGTTTAGTAAAAGTTACCAAAATCAATAAGTATATTTTTTATCAAATTAAAGAAAACAGAAAAATTAAGTTGCTGAATCTATAAATACTTATGCCTTCATGAAACAACAACACTAACTATTTTATGCCCAATTGATTACTTGAAAAGTTTAAGTTAAGGAAAGCCATAGAAAGGCATTTATGAATTTTAATAAAATCAGCTGCAGGATCCATTTTGATAGTATCTAGACTGCTTTTTGGATTGAAACTATTTAATAAAAGTAGAACATAAATTCTATCATAAAATTCATATGTATTTTACACTACATATTATTTTGATAGTATTCTTAGAGAAACTAATGAAGACTGGTGTCTTCCTTTATAAATCTATTAGAAAAAATATTATCAGAATGTTACTGATCATAAGTAAATAGGGCTCTAGTCATCAGAATGTATAATGTGTTAGACACAAATTTCTACAAAAGTGAGAGTTCATTTCCTTATCCAAAGAGGCTCACATTTCCGACTTATTTTTTGAAGTTAAAAAATCTTTTCATTACTTCTGTGATCCTTTGTCCATCGTGTTGTTGATTCATCTTCTATAACAATTCTCTTTTCCACCTCCTCACTAAATTCTGTGAATCAGGATCAAAGACAAAGACGTCTGAACTGGTGAAAGAAATGTATGATATTTTAACCAATTGAAGAAAACTCATTGATACCTTCCATGGTTTTTTTAAATAAGTAGGCCATTAAGGATCATAAATCATAAAGTGTCTTTGCAAGAAAAAAAATGGATGTCCAAAAAGCAAAAATCTATGCTCATTATTCAATGACTCTATATGTAATCAAGTTCAGGCAATTTATTTCCAGATAAAAGACATGAAAATTCTGTTTAGACATAATAATATTGGAAGGAAAGGATATTTAACTATAGAAGAAAGAAAGAGAATTTAAACTCTTAAATATGGTTGGTAATGATGAGCACTATCTCAAAGATTTTAGAAGGGAAATGTGGTGAGCAAATGTAAGACTTTCAAAGCAAAGGAAGTTCATACAGCTGCTAGACAGCGAGAATTAGATAAACTGCAGTCATAAAATAGAGATGATTTTACTTCCTGAATTCAGTTTGCTTAAGTTCATTTTAGCAAGTATTTTCAAGTTCATATTATTTGTCTGTGAATATTTTGATACTTTATTCTCCTAATCCTCTCATTAGTTGGGGTTTAGTGTTTGTCTAATCCTAATTTCTTCTCAAAGAAAGATTTATGTGTAGATTTTTTATTTTAAGTGATATTTCTTTGAACGTTTTCATTATTTACCAGGATCCAGTGCTCTGGAATAATTTTCTCCCCAAACTCCTTCCAAATTACTTCATTTCAATACAAATATTCTTAGAGCTTTCTTGGGTTTTGTTCATCAGTTTACCTCCAAATATTTGTAGCCTAAGCTGGTGCTGAGCATAAGAATCTTACAAGAGATTTTTTATCCTCCTCCACTTCCAAGGGGTGCTCTGGACTCCTCTTATTGTCAACATTCTATTGTCTCCTAAAGGTTTATATTGGAGGTAACTATCAATCCCTGCAAAGTTCTGAGGATCAGTGTGCCTTTTTTGTTTGTTTGCTTGTTTACAATGGGTGCTAGAGATGCGACAAATGTTTTGAGTGAATTTGGGCAAACAATACATAAGTCCCATCTATACATTTGAATTTTCATGTGTATTCCTATGTTGTCAACCACCTACAACTGACAGAGAACATATAACCCACACATGTACTGACCTTTGTTCCCCTATTTCACATTCTCAGGAAGATTTTCCTTAGAGTCCCCTGGCTTGTAGAGATATGAATGTCTAGGTATTCCCCACAGTGGATACCTAATTTCCTTCATGGTGATCATTCTGTAAGAACTGTCTTCACCCTAGGTACTCACTGGCAAGCAGGAATGACCTTGATAATTATAGGAAATATGAAGAAAAGTGTAATGAATAGCCATAGTGGTCTCAGCAATACATTGTCATTTGTAACAACTTAGCATGCATCTTTCCCTGCCTTTATACAATTTCCACTGCTGCTGCTGCTGCCACACACACACACACACACACACACACACAAACACACACTGGCATAGGCTTATTCACTTAAATATGCCATGAGCACTTTAAATTTTTTATATAATTAAATCTAGAGCTACATTAAAGTTAAAAAAGAACACAAATATGATATTGTGTGACTGAACTATGGTTTAATCAGTCGAACATTATATAAATTAAGTACTGACAGAATATGTTAAAATTTCTGTAATAATTATACATGTGTCTACTTATATCTTTTATCTTTGAGAAAAATTCAGCTGAATGAAAACTTCCATGGTATTTCTGCAAAACACCTCTTTTTTACTCTTTTTAATGTTCTAAATTTATTTCTGAAGATGACTTTAGCAGTTCCCATGAATATTTGGAAATGTAAAATTTTGAGTTTAGTTTAAATCTTAAAAACATTTTAGTTTTCCATGAGTTTTTAATAAGTTTTTTTAATCAAAAATATTTATTATTTCATTTCCAGATATGTGATTATTTAATACTTTTCTTCTTTGATAATTTAATTAAATTTGTTTGCAAAGCATAGTTTAGATGTTATTTATTAATTTTGATTTAGTGATGTTTTCTTCATGGCCCACCAAAGAGACAGTTTTAAAAAGTTTCCTGTTAGATTGCATATAATATTAAATGATCAACATATATCCATTATCCTGACTGTGGAAATTAATTCTTCAGATGTTCTGTGTTATAATTTGCTTCCTCTTTGCTTGATTTAGCCAGTCTTATTGAGGTGCGATGAAATCTTCCGCTGCATTTGTTGATCACTTAGCCTCCAGTTCAGAATTCTCTTTCCTCACACAGCCATTCCTAGACGTATTCTGGAACCCCAACATAAATTTACAATATACAAAGTTGATATTTCCTAATCTGGGAAATGGTGTTTCTCTGGGGTGGTGGTACACATTCATGATCCCAGCACTTGGGAGACTGAAGCAGGAAGCTTGTCAGTTTGAGATGAGACTGGGCTACATAGATTTCCAGAGCAACAATTAAATAATCAAAGAAGAAAAAAGAAAGGGGGATTCAAAGGGAAGAAGGAAGGAAGGATGGAGGGAAGGAGGGAGGAAGGGAGGGAGGGCAGGAGGAAGGAAGGAAGAAGGAAGAAAGAAAGGAAGGAAGGAGGGAGGGAGGGAGGGAGGGAGGAAGGAAGAAGGAGGAAGGAGGAAGGGAGGGAAGGGAAGGAAGGAAGGAAGGAAGGAAGGAAGGAAGGAAGGAAGGAAGGAAGGAAGGAAGGAAGGAAGGAGGGAAGGAAGGAAGAGACACCTTAAGTTGAAAATGAATTTAGTGTCCTAACCACCACACATCCTAGTTCTGTAGAATACCAATTGCTCACCCTGGCACTAACCACAGCTTGGCAACAAAGATGTCATGGATGTCCCACTGCCACTGCAGATCACGTTCTGACCTTTGACCAGGAAAAAAGAAAAAAAATTCAATCGTGGAATGTGTTTTGTACTGATGGGTGTTGTTTCCATACTGCTTTAAAGTGAAAAAATAACATATCCTGGGCTGCAGTGATGACTCAGGTGTTAAGCTTCTGCCCTGAAAGAAGAATAATCACAGTTAGAGCCCAGATCCCATGTAAGCATCCCAGGCAGAAATGTGGTGCCTGGTGTAAGAGCACAAGGATGGGAGGAGTCACGATATGCAAGATACTCCACACAAGTTAGGGCCGAAGCAATCATAATAGGACTCTGCATGATCTGTGCAATGACCAACATATATCATTGACCCCTCAAAGTCTAGCATGGACTAAAGGCACTAGGATCCTCAGAAGCAAGGGATTAACAGTCACAATAGTGTTCCTATACTTAAGGGGAACACAAGAAAGAGTTCTAGGAAATGCCACTGAGTCCTTACACCTCATCAGAGAGGAGGACCCAGAGGAAAGTTTGACATACACATTAAAGGATACTTCAGGGATAGGGGAGTGGGGCACTGGGAGAAATGGAGGGAGGGGGGAAAGATAGGGGAAAAGGGAGGAGGGAACAGGGAGGTCCAGGGAGGGGTGGAGGAAGGTGTATGAGCAGAAAAATAAATTAAAAAAAAGAAATGGTGTGCCTGGGTGGTGGAGCCTGGAAAACCCCAGATCAAAGAAGAAACAGAGGCAGAGCAACCCACATTGATTCCTAACATCACTTTGGACCGCCACCAAGCATACAGACTGTCCTGATACACACACACACACACACACACACACACACACACACACACACACACACATACACACACACATCCACATATCCACACATTCTAAAAGGACGAGAAAAAGACAAGTCACATATCCAAAAGACATCAATTGTGTACTTTTCACTTTTTTAAAACTTTATTTTGTTTTACTTATTTGTCGTTCCATGTACACCATGTGTGTCTGCATGCTTCTGTACGTTTGCTTGTGGCTGGAGAGAAGAGGTCGGACTTTGAGGAGATGAATCTTTAAATTTACCATTATTGGCTCCAGGAACCAAGCAAGGTGTTAAGGTTAAGCACACTCACCCACCGAGTCATCACCCCAACCCTCAGTTTATATTTTAGATGTGTATGTGCTGTTAAAAAAATTCTTGTTTTTTCACTATTTTTGCAAGAATATTATCTTCTAAAATATTTTAAGGTGATAAATGCTGTTTCTTTTTTTCTTTATTTGGTTTTTTTTCTTTCGTAGCCTTGAGAATTTTTAATGTTGGGCTGGCAATATATCTCAATTGGTAGAATGTTTGTTTATGTAGTATAAAAGAAGTCTTGGATTCAATCCCCATCACTGTATACAATATGTATACAATCTAGCCTCAGGAAGTGAAGGGAATTGAAGTCCAAAGAATCAGAAGTTTAAGCTCAAGGTCATGCTAGGCTACAGAATGGATTTAAGGTCAGTCTAAACTGACACAAGAAAGAAAGAGAAAGAAAGAGAAGAGAGAAAGAGAGAGAGAGAAAGAGAAAGAAAGAAAGAAAGAAAGAAAGAAAGAAAGAAAGAAAGAAAGAAAGAAAGAAAGAAAGAAAGAAAGAAGAACCTTATGTCTATTCTCACAGTTATTACCTGGTCAAGTAAACACGTCCTTGTAATGCCCTTCAGTGCTTTTATGCTGATTTCCTGGAGGTTATATAATGTAGATCCTAAGCTGATCCCCCACATTTGTTTTCCTTGCCTTTTGGCAAATTTTGGATTAATTTCTCAGCTGAATTGTCAAGTTATTATTTTGTGTTGATACCATACAAAATCTTACACTCCTTATCAGATTTTTTCTGTGACATTACTTTTCATTTAAATGCTCATTCTAATTTAATTTTTTTTATACTGTTTCTGCTGACTTCCACTAGTGTGTATGTTGGTGTAAAGAAATCAAGTCTAAAACTTCAGCTTTTGCTCACTTCTCACTGTGTCCCGTGAAAGGCACCATATTGTTACTGGAATAATTATATTGTGATCAGCTAATTTGAATATATGTAAAGCCATGGCCTAGTTTGAGAATCAGAGCCATATGTACACTAATAACATATGTAATTATTATATTAATATTACTTATTTTACCAGTGTTTAAAATTAAAAGTAACTCTTAACTAAGGAAGTAATAAGATCATCACAGAATAAATAACATAAGCAAGAGAGATCGTATCTAGTTTTCACATATAGAGGTTCTTGTTTAGTTAAGCTTTCATTTCCACCAGACCTATTATCCCTCCATTCTCATAACACTGGAAAACATATTTACCAAGAGACTTCAGACTGTATTCAGAAAAGAGCTCATGGGATAAATCTATGCATTAGTGATAGTCTAGTCAGGAGTCATCAAGTACTTTCTTTAGAAACTCCTTTAGTAAATTTTTTTTTAAATTTTTTTTTATTTCTTATTTATTCAATTGTGTGTGTGTGTGTGTGGTGTATGTGTATGTATGTGTGTGTGTGTGTGTGTGTGTATGTAGAACCATGGACGAATTCGGGAACCACCATGGACGCCTCCATCTTCTCCTTGTTTACTCTGTCCCGGGATTCACAGGCTCCGCCCTACCAGGACCAGAAACGCAGGCGCCCCCGCTTCCACCCGGCGTCTATACGTGGGGTCTAGGATCCGAACTCAGGACCTTCTGCCTTCAAGGCAGAGGCTTAACCCCTGAGCCACCTCTCCAGCCCCTCCTTTAGTAAATTTTGAGGTCAATTGAGTACATGGTTTTGGTGAGAAATATTTAACATTGCATTCATACAAAAAATCAATGCTTTAGCAAATGATAAATTGCCTGTTTTCCAGTAAACAATCCCTGATTCAAGTTCATATAAGCAACCATAATTAAACTCCTTGGGTCACACATACAACAGAGGCATCAAAATATGAAAGACCATCTTAGGTAAAAGGGTTTCAGCAGAATATGAAGGGTAACAAGGGTTGATAAAGACCAGAATTCATTACATACATACATACATACATACATCACTGCATCCATCTTTGATTTTCCATCCTTGCTCAGCAACTTTACTTCTTTGTCCTCCAGGTACCAAACTGAGTGAATGGTCTTAGACTTGATTTGGGACCCCAGCAAACATGTAGCAAAATGGGTGTGGCGGGATGCACATCTGTCATCTCTGGGGGAGGTGAAGAATGGAAGATCCCTGTAGTTTAGGATCCCTGGAGTTTATTGGCCAGACAATGTAATCAGTGAGATAGTCTGATTCATAAAACAAGATGGAGAGCAATCTAGGAAAACAATGTAGCCCTCATGTATACAGACATATGCATGTGCAACACTTATATAAATATGCACCTATTCACATGGACATGGACACACCCATATGATCATGTGCATAACACACACACACACACACACACACACACACACAATTTTTTAAAAAAAAAACAGCATTCTATTTCTGATCTTTTTCTGGAATAGCAATTATGAGGCTTAGGTAGTTTGTGTACAATCAGTAGTTCATTTGTCATTTCTAAGTAGCATTTCTTCATAGATATACAATACAATTTCTTTAATCATTCATACTTTTTGATGCTCTGGGGGTTGCTCCAAATATGATGAAGTTTATGTGCACTGAATTAATTTCCAATCAGTTTTCAATATCAACATCAACAGATACAATTTTAATAAAAATAAATTCATGAGGCCATTATGTCATTGAAGAATTATTTGGATTTAAACAATAAAATATTATGTATCAGAGCTTTGAGCCACTAGAACATTTATAATTCTGAAGATGAAGACACTGTAGTCTCGTGTTTGGCCAGGCAGCTTGCACATATTATGTATGAAGCAGACAAACTTTATTTGTGCCCTTCATGTATTTGATTTTTCTTTTGTTTGTAAGCTTAAGCATCTCCAGGTAAATATTTTGCCCCTATTCCAGATAGCAGAAGGGGAAATGAGGCTCTTTCCACACATTATCTCCCTCCTTTCTTTACCCTAAACTATGTATGGAGAACAGCTGGAAAGGGGCAAAATTCTAAGATTGGATTCTCTTGAAAAATCATACTTTATCACTTGGAGTTGAGGATATGGTCAAGCCAGACAAATTTAGATTCTGTTAGCAGAGAACCCAGAGGAAATGATGGGCAAATATGAAACTAATAGAGTTTACTGCAGCTGCTTCCCTGATTTCTTGCTAATAACTTAAATTTCTTTCTCACTGTAGGTCACTCCTTCACTTCTATCTCAAGCATTTGTCAAAGATTACAGTTCTTTCACTGGCCTGTTGACAGACAGATATGGCAGAATCTACTTATACATATATACAATGATTTTATGAATGAGCAAAAATATTTGTTTTAGGCAAAATATAATCCTTCAGTTATTTTCTTCACATTGTGTTGTCTTGTCCAAAATGAAGGGAGGCTCTACCAATATGAATATTCCCTCTCAACTCACTAAGAGAAAGAAGTATTCCCAGTACTCAGGGTCCCCTTCTTAGACCAACCATCTTTGGGAGAATTCAAAACATTATATTTAATATATACCACCTGTGAAAGGGTAACCTTGAATTTAAGATAGAATAGACCAAAAAGAAAAGCTTTTATCACAGCTTCTTATATACATGTTTGGTGACTCATATGGTGCACATCTGGCTGAGCCTTTGATAGTTATGTGTTATTTAAAAAATACCCTCTCTAGTCTACATTAATTCAAAATATCCTTTTTTTATTCTAGTCATTTGAAACAACAAATAGTAAATGCAGTCATGAGCTATGCATGAAAGTAGATGGAAAATAGTAGTAAAGATTTGAGTCTTCGAATCTAAATTAGCCACATTAAAACACAATTTCATTGGAAGAGAATCCAAAAAGGAGAAATAATTACTATAGGCAAAGAAATAATATTAATGCTTTGTACATGATCTTTAAGTTTTCCCAAAGAACATGTAAAATAGGTTTTATTTCCTATTTTTGAAAGAGAAAGTTGTGGCCCAGAGAACTTAAGTAGAATCTCAAAAAAATTCAAATTATGAACGTGAAATTTAAACTGAGAACAAATATCAGTTATTTAAATATATTATTATTCAAATAAAGAACAAAGTTTAATAAAGGACAAAAATCAACTGTTTGGATGTAGATATTGGAATGTTTTTTTATATTAAAGAAGTGAAAAATAGAATGTAAAATACCCAAGGTAACATAAAATTTAGAAGTAGGCTTTGTGTCCCTCTTCTTAATTTCTATTAGTAACAGTGTCACATGCTCTAAAGTCTGAAAAATAGTCAGCAGCAAATAATGTCTTGTGTTCTAAAGTCTCATCAGTGGCCACTTTGATCCATAAGCAGTTTGTACCAGATGGGTTTAAAACGGGTAGGTTAAGGATCAGTTGTTGATCAACTGTGCAATTAAAATGAGCTGAAGAACTCAGAACACCAGGAAAGCAATGTGAAAAGCTCATCAGCATTTGAATCTAGAGAAAGAGTGTGACAAACTGAAAACAAAACTATCATATATATTGGCAGAGAAAGCACTTAAAGGGAGGATCATCAAAGGGTTTTTAATCCAAATGAATTTTATGAGACATTGTCAGGCCAAGAGGAATTGTGATAAAAGCATATATAATACTATTGAGGAAAAAAGTAGGTGAAGGGTAGTAAGGACATATATTAAAGGAAAAAATAATGTTTCTGGTGCATAAACTGTGTACATAAACATGGAAGACCAGGGTATTTTCCACACAGATGAGGATCAGTAGTCAGAAACTTATAGGCAAACATCACAACCATGATGATGCTGTTATGAAACATTAATGGATAGATGGGAAATGATGTTACCATGGACAGTGTAACAGCAGGGCAAATCCACTTTTGGAGAGACCTAGAGGCCAAGTGTGGAAGAAAGAAGCAGGACTAAACAGACAAACAATAACTCCTGGGATAATAGTCTGGTGAGTGTGTGTGGGGGGGGAGTGTACAGCTATGTGTATACAGCTGTGTGTGCATGTGCATTTTGGCATGAAGATGAAGGTGTATGGAAAACAGAACACATTTTCTAGAATCTTCTACTGTCAGCAATAGTTGTATATTGCACTTTATTGTGTTGTGACATAAAATGAAAAATTCACAAGAGTATGAAGGAAAATTATTTTTAATTGATAAACATTGTGCATATTTATGATTGATTACTTGCTGTTTTGAAATGTGCATAACTGTAGAGTGGTTAAATCAACATATAAACACACAAATCACCCATGTGAACATTTCTTTGCCTAATTTTCACAAATAAAATATATTCTTAATGATTAGAGTCACTATGCTATCCAATAGATTTCTTGAATCAGTTCCTTTTGTCAAGATTAATTATTAAGCACAAAACTATGTGTACCTCCCTTGGTCTCAGGATCTGTAGAAAATTTCAAAGAGTAGATTTTAAGAAATGCAAAATAGTAAACAGCAATAGTATTCCAGAGGATTAGTGGATGCAATAACATGATAAAGTGACTTAACAAACATTTGCTTACACTGACTATTTACATTTGTTAAATTACTGTTGACTTCATACTCTTTTTCTTTTTCTGAACAGTAGGGAACTTAAAAGAGCAGAAGAGACAAAACCATATTCTTAAGGCATTCCCCTAATTTTTTGTATTGAGACCCAAAGAAATGATGATGTAGATTTATAGTTTTATGTACATATTCTAACTTTTTCAGTTAGAATTATTTTTAAATTTCCTACCTAAACTATTGAAATTAGTGTTCTGATTTCTCATACTGCATTCATTAGAACAATACAAACAGCAAAAAGAGACGTATCATTCACCTTTTACCTTACAGGGGCATGATGATTTGATTATCATTAAGAACATGAACATGGAGGCCTGAGCAACCCTAAGAGTAGAGAGACCAGAGCTAATCTTGAGGTCCATAGAAGCACATAGAAGAGTGGAGGGAGTGGGAGGGAAGGGTGAAAGGAAGGTAAGGAGAAGAAGATAGAAGGAGAGAAGCTGGAATGAATACCCAATATACTTGTAAAAGTAGAAAAATAAATATAAAAGATTAACAAAAGAAAATCAAGTATCTACATATTCACGATAATTAACACTTGACCTTCTTGTAATGGGGAAATTTTCAGATTTGGGGAAAATTATTAATTTATTTTGTCCATACTTTTTCATTAAAAAATATGATCCAATAAAGAATATGTGGCTTACAATGAACATTAAAAATAAAACCCAAAACATTAAGAAATCAGCATTTGGTTTGAAATTCTAAAACTCTAAAAACCTGGGGAAAATGTTCTGAGCTCCTCTACTTACCACAAGACCACTGTATTTATCACTTCTTTTTGTTTGGGCTGTGTCCTTTCTGGGTCCTCGTCTCCCTGCTGACCCACTCTTTGTTACTCTTTGTAGCCCCCTGTATTTGTCCTGCACTTGGTGTTGTCATCTTTGCCTGTGGACTTAATTTCGTTGGAAAAAAATTAACAAAAGAAATTTATTTGCAAATTTTGTGATTTGGAAACCAATATATGCTTCTCATTGGCCCTATCAAAAATTGATGAAGACCAGAATTTTCGACTTATTTCTTAAAGATGTCCATTCTGCTACAAAATATACCATACGTTACTCCCCCTCTTTTCCAATTCAATTAAAAACCAGTCTAGCCTCCACTTTATATAATTTAAATACATATTCCCTTCAAAAACAGTTATTATTAGTAGTTACAACTGGTACTATCTAGAGTCTAAACTCGTCAAGCATCAGATCCCGCCAAACCTTTTCATTTGTTTCAAAAGGTGACCTGAATCCAATGGCTATATGTTAGATGAGCTGGTAATCCACACTTGTCCCAGCTTCAAGAATAGCCTGCAATTTTTCTTACTTTGATTTTTTAGCTATTATAAATGATTACATAGGCACATAATTTCACCTGCTTATTATTACTTTTCATTTCCTCATGTATCCAATGAGGTAGCTGCAGTTTATAAACTTTCTGCATAAATATTTGTAAATTTTCTCTTTATGTCACTTTACAGTTGAAGCTCAAGACTATGGATGATTCTGTGGCCATCACAGAATCAAAGATTATCAGTCTCAATGGGCAATCACTCTTTTACCCAAACGACATAGTTCATAAAAGGAATCATTTCAAAGAATCCCACATTACGACACCAATTCTGAGGTGTTATAATCAACTATACAGTTAGAAATTACTGTTCCTAATATTGGTCTCAGTTTTGACACATAAGTTGTAATGTTTCCAAAAGTTAATAAGTTCATAATAGAATGTCCAAATTGCTCTGAATATGAATATGTTGATTATGTTTATTAGAAGAAAAAAAGTAAAGATTAAAACCAGCAAAAGAAAAGCCTGAGGAAAAAATGGGGAGAATTTCAAGTATTATGCAGAGTCTCCTGGTATTGATATGTAACAATAGGACTGTGAACGTTCATGAATTAGGTAGGATTCTATTATGCTGGCCTGACATATAGTTATCTCAACCTCTAGTTATGTTGACACTGTGGGATTTTAATACATCACACATTTGAATTGCTGGTCTTTTCACATGGCAAGGCCCTACCCTGGGACTCCTGCATGGATAGCTTCACCCTGAGATCATGTCTGAGCAGTAACCACCCTAAACATGATATGTGTATCAAGTTGGCCTCAATTACTTTAGAAAAAGCAAGAATGAATGCTAGACATCTCTCAAAGAAAATCAAAATCATGATTACATGAGGATCAACAACAATCATTTTAACAAGCACACAAGATAACTGGCTTAATAAAATCCACTTTTAGAGGTTTCGGTCTATCATCCAAAGGCTTATTGGTTTTGGCCTTGTGGCAATGAAATACATCGTAATTGGGAGTGCCTGGGAGAGCAAAGCTATTCTAAGTACTGGAGACAAACCTGAGAAAGAGATTGGAATTCTACCACCTACTCAAAAGGTGATTCTCGGTGTCCTGAAAATTTCCATTTGGCCCCACTTTACAAAGCTCCATGAATGAGAGTGTTAGCTTTAACACAAAGAGCCAGGAGAGACATTGCACATCTACACTGCAATAAGAACAAATGGTACATTTTCCGATTGGTCATCTGAATCACTTCTGCGTGCCTCATTTGCTTATGTTCTGTGTGATGACTTTGTTCTGACTACAGCATGGAGGTGTTGGACACTGTCAATTCCATGGCAATTCTTTTTCCTTCTGTCCGGGGAAGATAAATTACTTTTAACACTACAATTGTCAGGAAAAATTTCAACTTATGACAAAGATCCAAAAATGGAACATAATTTTTTTAGAGACTACATAGTCCCATGTGTCACATCACCAAAGTTTCCCTAAGATTTTACTTACCATGCATTATCTGAATTTTCAGCATAGGGTTTCTCAATTTTGTCCAGGCTGTCTGGAAAGCATCTTACTCAGAGGATCTGTGATGCAAACATAATTTGCATGTCTGTGTGCCCTAAGTACACTGAGGCTACTGGGCTGCTGAATACAGAGAGGAATATTGTTACAACATGTGGTTTTAGAAATCATTCGCTCCCATCTATTTTCTTGCTCAAGATAAGCTTTTAAATTGCAAGGATAGCTTTATTCATCAATATATTCCTATAACTATAAAAGCCCTAAGTTTTATTAAACATTTGTTAAATACTGAATAGTAATGCTCACTACATTTATGCCATTTCAATTGATGCTATTTATACTGATAAAAGCCCCTGCATATTAACATGACTTCATTTTTCATATATGCTGTGTTAGTATTTGATCATAAATATTGTCTAATTAGACATAGGTGTCGACTTGACAGTTGAAGGTTAAGCTCTGGACACATCAGTGCAGAGTTAATAGTTAAGGAAAACCCTAAACATGTCTTCAGGAGATTGTCTAACTGAGGAAGGAAGATTCAGTCCATGGTTAGTGAATCCATAGCCTGTGCACATATGGAAGTTGAAGAGGACTGCTTCACCAGTTTGTCACACTTTGGCATACTTTGGCAGATTTAAAGTCTGGTAATTATGGATTGTCCCTCTATAAGCAAATCTCTTGTCTATCATATGGCCAGTTCCCTCTACTCCTAGTGTTGTTGTGAACTTCACTGCCAAGATGGAATGATTGCAAGAATAAAATCTCCTTGATCCCTTAAGTTGTTTGGTTGTGAATTTATGGGCAATATATTACATATTGCATACATACAACAAACTGCAGCAAACACCCAAAGAGAAAACATTGTTTTAATACACTAATTAGTTTATTGTGCTACTTTGCTAACAATTTTGAAATAACAAGTTTTGGTTTGGGCTTGGCTAAATCATAATGTGCATGCATGTATTAGGTTCAAAATACTATTTTTCTTCTATTACATCTGAATTGATGGTACAAATTTGTTACATGAAATATTTGGCAGCTGTATACCTTGAAGGCAAAATTAATGAAAAAGAAAAAAAATATAGAATCTAGGCTAATTTAAAAGTATGATGAAAAATGGTCTTACAAATTAAACCAGAAAATGAGTGAAAGTACAAAATTATATTGATAGATTTTCAGAAGATTCTCTCTAGTTTTGTCTTCTGCTCATTACTTCTTAATATTCACTTGAATTCTAGTTGACCTCTTTAATGCCTGTTTCAAAACCTAAAGTGATATTAAAGGTGAACTACCTTAATTTTCTTTTTTCATATTACTAAAATTTCTCTATCTAACATTACTAATAAGAAGAAATTGTAAAACCAAGTCACTTTGGGCAAAATGTTAGAGGAATCTCTTTAGCTAAATAGAGATTACACTGCTGTCTCCAACTTACAATATGGCAGGAGAGAAGAAAAGTTGTCATGGAAAGAGGAAGGGAGATGGAATTGAAGATTAAGGCAAAATATTATAAATTCAGTATATTTATGTGGAAAATGTTAAAAAATAATAATACAAAGGAAAAAATGATCTGAATTATTATCTTCCAAATGTGGGAAGTCAACTGTCTAACACAATGATTAAAGTGAATCATTTTGAAGAAATATTATCAAATGCACAAATCTCTACAAGGTTTATTGAACTGAAAACACGAAGTGAAATAAAAAGTAACTGTATCTCAAAAAATATATAACTAAGAGGACAGATAAAAATAGTGTTTATTTACAACAGCAAAGTCATGGAATCACCTGAATGCCCAATAGTTGACAAATGGATAATGAAAACGTGGTACAATTAAAAAAGATGAATTAATGAAATTTGCTGGGAAATGGATGGAATTAGGAAAAAGACCTTACATTAATTACCTGGAACCAGACCAGCCAAATCTCTCCCCATCCTAAAGCTCAGGGAACCTTGCAGAAGAGGGGGCAGCAAGATTGTAGGAGCCTAAAGATGGGGAGAACCAATGACATGCAAGATACTCCACACAAGTTAGTACTGCAGCAGCCAGAATTGGACTTTGTCTGACCTGTGCAATGGCTGACATGTCAATGACCCCCTCCCAAAGTCTGGCATGAATCAACAGGGAGAAGGTTCCAAGCAGTAGGATCCAGAGATAAGGGATTAACACTCATAATAGAGTTCCCTTACTGAGGGGGAACCCAAGAAGGGGCTCTGGGCTATGTCACTGAGTTCTGAATCCTCACTAGGGTGGAGGACTTAGAAGGAAGTTTGACATTCACACAAAAGGATGCTCCAGGGGATGGGAGGAAGGAAAAGGGAGGAACTAGGAACGGGGGAGGGAGGGTTAGGGATGAAAGGAAAGGGGAAGGGGGGAGAGTGCAATGGGGGGATTCTGGGGAGGGTAGGAGGGAGGAAAAGGACAGGGGTAGCTATTGAGCTTGTATGATTAGACAAAAAATAAAGTGTGGGGGAAAAATGTTTAAGCTGTGATGTGTAAGGATGAGAAACTAGACTAATTAGGATTTTCACAAGAAAGGACAAAAAAATGGTAAAGAGAGACTTTTACCTAATTACTATTTTCTTATGTCATTGGGAAAATACAGCAACAATACTCACTGGATGATATTAGTGAGTACATAATTTTAAAGAAAACAAAGAGAAACATGTATACATGTATCTTAACCATTGAAAATTCATTGACAAATTCTGCATCTAAATTTTTAAAACGGCATCAATAATGAATTACGGTTTAAACTCAGCCTCAGAACAAACATATAATTGAAGAGGAATATATTGCTTGTCATCTTAAACAGAAATTTCTCACTAAAATTATGACATTTAACTGTTTAATTATTTTTTTAATAATTTTTTTATTATTATTGTTATTTATTCAACTGTGTGTATGTGCGCGTGCGTATGTCTGTGTGTGTGTGTATGTGTGTGTCTGTGTATGTGTAGAACCACGGACGAATTTGCGAACCACCATGGACGCCTCCACCTCCTTCTGCCCCGGGATTCACAGGCTCCGCCCTACCAGGACCAGAAGCGCAGGCCGCCCCCGCTTCTGCCTGGCGTCTATACGTGGGATCTGGGATATACGTGGGATCTGGGATCCGAACTCGGGACCTTCCGCCTGCAAGGCGGAGGCTTAACCCCTGAGCCACCTCTCCAGCCCACTGTTTAATTATTTAACCAATGTAGAAACACCAGTCCCTTTTGATCAATAAAAGCAAGGTGAAATATGAAATATCCTTCAGATGTCTTACTTGAGAAGGCATTTACAAAATGAGTCCTTTTTGTTTTAGTTTTGTCTGTAATTACAAAAGATGCTATTTGTTCAATCAGGGCTTAAACTATATATATTTGGCTTCATTTGAAAAACATAAACCACATTAGATTTGGAAAGGCATTTCACAATTTGGTCCATATCAGTGAATTAGATGACTTTTTTCTTTAAGACTATCTTTACTTTATTTTGGTGTCTAATACATTACTATCACTTCAGGATTTTTTTTTTCACTTATGGGCAGACTTCCAAATCCTGCAGGGTCCAGATCTCTGCTAGGTGATTACTAATACTGTGGTGTAAATTTCACTGATGAGGGTGACTCCTACCAGTTGGATATCGCATTATTGACCATGATTTCCTTACTCATTTGCAGAATAATGCAATCACTTAAATTTGGGGATCATCTAAGTTTCATTCCCTATGGTCAAGTAACCTTATCCCTGCCATCTACTTAGTATGTTTCTAGAATGGTAAGTATTTTACAAGAAGAGGCAGAGCAGTTCATGTGCTAGAATTATTGTGGCTTGGATCTGAAATATGCCTTGGAGCCCCACGTGTTGAATATTAGATCTCAAATGAAGCCATATTTAGAAATGTGATTTTGGTGACATGGGGTTATAAAGACTCATTAAAAAATTAATCAATAAATGGGTTCATAATTTGATGACATATTGGAAAGTGATGGAAATAGGACCAAAATGAAGGAATGTGGTCTTTTAAAGTATGCTCTAAGGAGTTATCCCTTGCCCTCAGTTGGTTTATTCTATTACCTCCATCATGACTGCTTTGAGTGGCCAAATTTACTTTACTTGGAATCTTCATACAATGCTAATGGAAATATGGGATAGCAGAGCCACTTTGATAAGAGTCTTTGATCCCTTCAAATGGTTAACCATAAGGTAAGTATCTTATGACCTCACATTACTATTTTTTGAAATTAAAACATAGCCCCATGTAATATATATGCAAATTTCACGCAGAAATCTATCTAGTGAAATATACAATAACTAAATGGCTTAATCAAATGTCATGAATGGATGTATTGATTTAAACAATAGGGTTTGTGCACACATACTATCAATGCATTATATGGACTAATGTTCAGCAGCACAAATAAATAAATTGTGGATATGTGCTGAAATACAAATAAGTCTTAAAATATATTAAATGAAAATAAGCCAGCAACAATAAAGCACATTTACAAAAATTTCAAAGTAATTAAATCTACAATAACAAGATGTAGATTAGTGTTTGTGGAAGGTTAGGAAGGTAAGAGGGATTGGTGAGGTGATGAATAACTAGTATGTGATTTTCTTAATAGATGATAAGACTCTAAAATTTATTTTAATAACTTTTCAATATTATTGTATAAATATTATTTTAGCGAACATTAAAAACTATGCTGAGATACATTCATTGATATTCTTGCTTTGTTTCAAAAAGCACACTCAGTAAATCAGGGCCAAGAAACATGTAAAAGTTTAGGTGAATTTCTTCTAAACTACAGAAGTTACAAATCAAATTTATTAAAAAGAAATAGCAGAAACTTGAATGCAAATATTTTTCTCTGCTTTGTCTAAATTCAAAACTGCTGAACTACTTCACCATTATCTGTTTTCTATCTTCTATCATGGGTCTATCTATCATCTATCTATTCATCTATCATTTATCTCTTATCTATGTAATCTGCCTATATTTATATATCAATAAACTGTTTGTCTATATATCTATAATATAATTTTCAGATATATTATTCATCTGCTCTGTTTCACCAGTTTCACCATCATCTCTCTATTCATCTATAAAGTGCATAATATATGTGACTATATGTATACATATAGAATTGTGAAATCTGGCAAGAACTCTCATGAAATAGCTCCTGCTATTTCACTATGTCAACATGACACTAAAAATATCATGACATAATTGTCTACCTTTTTCATCAAAGTCTCCTGTTCATCTTATAATATTAAGTGAATTCCATCCAATTCCAAAAGTCCAAATAGTCGTCAGTAGTCCCAACACTTTAGAAAGTTCAAGTTCTCTTAACTATAATCCTCTGTAAAATCAAGAGCAAGCTACATGCTTCCAATATATAATTGCATAGAATAAACATTCCTACTTTGAAATGGATGAATCTAACATAATAAAGAATAATCAGGACAAAAGCAAGATTAAAATCTCTCAGAGCAATCTGCAAATCCTGCAACTCCGTATCCAGCATCTATTGTTTATAAAGCAATCAAAGAAGCTCCAAAGGGCTGAATGTCTCTATGTTTCCAGCTCTGCTGTCTATAACACACACAGCTTCTCTGGAGATCACCTCAAATTCATGCCTGGAACTGTGGCCAAGATTTGTACATATATCAGCTTAAAAATAGTAGTAGATAATGGATATAAATTACTTAGAAGACACTTGATGCTTTAAGGAAATTCTCCAATATAGACATCCTTATTATTTAATGAAGGTGAAAATAAAGTAACTGAACTAAGACAACTGCTCAGTCATCTACAAATAAACTTTAATGTTAAGTTAAAAAGTAGATAATTTATGTGGGTTTGAAGTAGGTCAACAATAATACACAGTGTCTTTATTAAATTTATTATATTAACTGTGATTAGCTGTGCATTAGTTTTCCCTCAATCATTAAACACTGATCTCTGCTTTTTTGAAATTCAGCAATTCTTTTTTACTACAGGGAAAATATGATGGTAAAGAAAAGTCTAATAAAGGATCCATTGACTTTTCAACTGAACAAATACTGTTAATTACTTCCACACATTTTCTATAAGCAGGTAAAGAAATAGCATTGCTTGTAATAATGTGCATCTAGACTAGATCAATGCCATTATTTGAACATTGAAACCAACGAACGTTGTTTTTCTGTCCTCCATTTCTTGCTAATATGTAAATTAGATCATACCCAAACTGAAGTGAAAGTGGTATGAGTTGCATACACATGGCCAACAGGGCAGTGTTAAAAATGTACTTCGCAACTCAGAATTCCCACTTCTCCAATCATAATAGGACTTTGCATGACCTGCGTAATGTTAACGCATTATTGATCCCACAAATTCTAGCATGGACTAAAGGCACTAGGATCCTTGGAGGCTAGGGATTGACAGCCACAGTAGTGTTCCTTTGCTTAAGGGGAACACAGGAAAGGGTTCTGGGAATGCCGCTGGGTCCTTGCACCTCATCAGAGATGAGGACCCAGAGGAGAGTTTGGCATTCACATTAAAGGATGCTCCGGGGATGGGAGGGGGAGGCACTGGGGGATGCGGAGGGAGGGGAGAGGGTAGGAAGGAGCAGGGGGCTCAGGGGTGGGGAGGGAGGGAGAGAGGGCACTGGTGTACCTGTTAAGTTTGTATGAGCGGAAATAAAATAAAAAAAATAAAAAAGAGGGGGTTCGGGGGGAGGAGGGGGAGGGAGGGAACTGGTAAAATATTTTAAAATGTATAATTAAATTTTTAATAAAAAAAAAGGAAAAAAAAAAAAAAGAATTCCCACTTTTCCAGGGAAGGTCAGTGTGATGAAGATTATCAACTAAATACGACCTATTTGAAACTCAGTAAAGGTCCAACCACAAGAAACATTAAGTATAACAGGAGAGAAGATAGTAACTTCAGAACAAAGTAAAAACTCTTGCATGCTAAATTGACAGATTGCCTAATAACTGGTATTTATTTAAAAATTCAGTTTCATGTGGGCAAGCCATTTATGCAAATTTTGTTTTAAAAATTATAAACTTTATAAAAATGACCTCAGTGGCAGTTATAAATTCTGTTTACTGTTACTACTTCTAATTAAAGAAAGCAGTTTTTGCATAACAAAAATCAAGAAATGTGCACATAAGATCTTTACATACTTTGACTACAATCTCTCTTCTTAATTTGAACATATTTATTGATAAACTTAGAATCATTTATTTAATTTATGGAAGAAATCCCGAGAGACCCTTCTAAATATGCAATATTCTGATCCAGAAAAAATAATTTATTACTTGTTTTTAATTTGTGAAGATATAGAGGAAATCTGAAATGCATATTAGTAGAGACAAAAAGGTTTAAAATAGAATGTTGTAAAGCCCTTATTTTCTTCTAATCAGTAGTTCCTGATTGAATAAATTGCTATATATAGATGTGCAATATGAATGTGCTATGCTAAGCATATTCAATATGGTTTATTTATTTTTATTTATTCGCATTCAATTCAGGAATTTGAATGTTCAGAAACCCAAGAAAACTTACCATGTTGAGACATCATATCTTTATTTCATGTAGTGTTGTAGCAATAAGATATTTAAAGATATATTATTAAATATTAATGAAATAGAAATTTAATATTTAGTATTATTGTTTTATGCAATTTAGTAGAGTCTTAAAGTTTCTAACACAGAATCTTAATTGTACTCAGCATTTAAGAAGTTTGTTGAATGACAATAATTCCAACCTGTATTGGACTTCAGCTGAATCTTGCCAATCTGTTATTTTCAATTATTTTATTGTAATTTTCATAATAGGTATATCTATTGCTAAAATATGATTTCCATCAATGGAGGAAATATAATTGACCCTTTATTCTGCTAAACCCTATCTCCTTTACACAAATGCATGCTGCTTGCAGAATCAGAATTAAGGATCTGTATTTTCAAGGAAAGTCTGTTATGTAAAATGAGTTATTTTCAAACTAGAAAAGGAGATTGAATGGTAGAGCCAAGGACCTCTAACTATTGATAGCATCTCTGGGTCTAGAAGCTATCTGGTGAAGTGCCTTAACTGCTAGGATAAAGAATGGTTACATTGTATAACTTACTTAAAAGGCCTAGGCCATGGAAAGCATTCTGAATTTGAATGAACACCTTGAATGACTGTGGGAAGCTGCCGCTCTCCATGGAGCCCCTGGATAATGTGCTCTGTGAGCTAGCATTACTAAACAGACAAGCTGTCACATTCTATACTAGCTGAATATTATAGGTCTCTTCCTCTGTCAACCAAGGTAGGGGACATGGCAGTAGTCAAATCTTGAGGTGACAGAACCTAAAGTAGCACAGTGAACCTGTATTTTGGAGGGTGATTTACAAGTGTAGGCAGCAGAAGCTGTTCTTGCACAGAACCTGTACCATAATCCAAATGCAACTTTGGACTGAGAACATCACATTAAAATAAAGGCTCGCATGCTCTCACCATAAGGAGATCACTCAGTGTATCTAGATCTTTATATAAAAGAGCAAAACCTCCAGGAACAGTCATTGTAAACATTTCTAGGAAATAGCAAGAGAAAAGTGTTTATTATACTGCATTAATTTAACTGCAGGAAAGAATGATGTAATGTGTAATCAACAAAGAATGCTACCATGGATTTATTAATAGACTATGTGAAGACAGACACTAAAATGACATTTTATTTATTTATAAAAGTTGTCTTATATTATTTACTTATTATAAAGAAGGAAAAGATCTAATTTTTGCAACATTGTAAGAAGAATAATCCTTGAGTGGAATCTGCATGGCGTTGAGAAGCCCTCTTCTAATCGTGGCTGTTTGGTGCCACCTAGTGGTGCTATGATTTTAAAATCAGTTTACGTTTTCTCTGTCTTGAGAATATTTTAAGGGAATATAATTTGTACATGACTGAATTATCACTCAAAAGTGATGAAACATTAAGACAATGCTCATTTTGTACTCATAGACACTAATGAAGATTGACTTCTGTATTTAACGCCGATGTGACATTTGGTTTGACTACTACAGAATACCTTACGAATGTAAAGGGCTGATTGGGAAGTGACAGGTTTTTATTCTGTTCTATTTTTATTTTTCTCCCGGTTGGTTGGTTCCTGAATTCAAATATATAGAGAAAAGATTGACATGAAGTTATTAATGATGTGCCATCATATAATTATCAATTTTAAAGTTATCAATATGATCAATGACAATGTCATCCTGTTGGCAAAGTAGAAATAGCACATTGATTTTTTTTCCTTTTTGAATACAATCTACTCTTCTAATTCAGCAATGATGAGTATTCCAAATTTAATACCCATGCTAGCCTCTGGAACAAGCATCTTTTAAGTTTAGTTTTCCTTTCCTTTCTTTCAGTTTTCCTTTGTGTTTCTTTCCTCCTCTATGTCTTTTTCTTCTCCCTTTCTTTTGTATCTGTCCAACTGACATTTTTAGATTAGAGAAAGTGATAATACCTGTAATACTGTTGGTTTGGATTTGAGTGAGTTCTCAGAAGATGTGGAATTAGTCTGAGTCATACATTATTTTTCATGAGTGCATTGAGAGAGCAAATATGATGAATACTCTTACCTTCTGCTGTAAAAAATAAGTGTCAGTCTTCCCTTTCTCTTCCTTTCTTTGTGTTCCTAGGCTTTTCGTTTTCTTTCTTATTTGGATATGGCTTCGAATGACTTCAAATCTTTTCCCATGTTTCCTTTTCTTTACTATCATGCAAATGCATATAGAAAACATGGCTTCTTTATTCTACAAGTGTATGGAGTATGTAAGGCACATGAATGTTATGAACATAGATACCCCAAAACCCTACCTTTGCTGGGTTTGTGCAGGAAGAATCAGGATAATATGGTATAAACCCATGTCCTAAAGATAGAAAAAGGGGCGAATACTTTATATTGACTACAAACATGCAAGCACAAGGATGCGAAGAAGAGAGACTTGTAGGATTGGTGGAAGGTAGGAGGAAACTAAGTTCTGCTTCTGGAAGCCATTTTCAATATGAAAATGAGGTAGGATGACTGAATCTCAGGAGGAGGGACGCACATTCTGATCAGCCAAAGGATAACATGCAAATCACAGAAGTTAGTTTCCTTCTCTAACACTACCTCAAAAAGATCAGCAAGGAACTCTTGGATGAATAGGATGATGCATTAGGCATAAAGTTCTTTGCTGACATCCATACTCAGATGGACCACTTTCCTCTTCCTTCTCGACCGGTCAAGACTTAAGAACTCAACACTACTCTGGATCAGTTTCAGGAAGGAGAAATGTTAAGCTATCAGAGATTATAGAGAATGTGGACTGTGAACCTGAAATGAAGATAGTAGTTATCAAATTATCCCTAGTAGACACATATTTTAACAGCTGTTATCTTTCTTGGCTTCAGTCTCATAAAAGATTTTGCACATAGATATGTGAGATATCATCATATTGTACTTAGAAGCATACTAGTGTTTACCTATTCCCCCCCACAAACACACGTATATACAAATTTATGGATATGAAATGTCTCCTCACAGTTACCTTTTCAATGTGCAGACAATGTTAGAATAGAAATTTCGTTCAAATCTCTCCATAGCACCTTTCCTTTGTTTTGTTTTAATCAAGATGTTACTTAACATTGCTTTCTTTAATACAGCTGAATCATTTACTATCATTTAGCTCATTATTCTTTGAATGTATCCATGTTAATTTTCAAATTGAAATGAGGAGTATAGAATTGAGCATAATATTCAGGTGTAAACTGAAAAATATGCAATATAGTTTATGACTTTTTCTGATTAGGACATTATAAATTTACTAATTCAAGACATAATACTTTTATTAAATATGCATGCATTTCAGCTAATTTTTAAACAATATTTTCATTATGTGTATAATATGTTCACTGTAGGATATTTGAAAAGTTCAAAGATATAAAAAAGATCTTACTTTATATATTTGTGCTCACATAAATATTTCATCTCTTTTTTCATGAGAACAAAGAAACAGATTTTGCTTCATTTCTTTTCAATATTCACTCCACAATTTGTCTTATTATTAGGACTTAATTAAAAGTTGTTCATTGTATAAGTAGAATATTTACATACTTATTTATGGTTTTGGTTAGAAAATGGAATCATAAAATTTTGTAACCCATATTTTTGAAGCCCATACAAAGTTATTGATAGCATATTAGCATTTGTATGCTAATTGTAGAGTGTATCATGACCAGGATTGCATAATATTTTATTGAGTGGATATTCTGACCTTTTTTTTTTACTATCAAGAGTGCTTTTGTATTTTGCTGCAATAAAAAAAGATGCTATCACAAACATTTCATGTGCATATTTTATAATTTTGGCAACAGAATTTTAGTTGATAATTTCAGCATAAAATTGTTATTATAATAGTATGAATAGTTCAAAAGAAATACTCCTCTCTCTTCTGTATGTTTATAAGGAACTTTGGTCTTTAATTATCATTGAACTCAAAATTATTATTCCTTTCATATCTGCATCTATAAGCCTGCTATATCTGTCAGCAATGCTGTTTTCTGTAGTTGTTTCACACTCATCTCTAGTTTCTCTTACCCAGTACCAGACACTTTTATCTTTCTGATCAGAATTAGGTAGCGGTTCCACTTCTTGTTTCTGCAACCTTCTGAGAAAACAAGTTTAAAAGACAAGTAAAAAGTCTGTCTAATGCTTTGTAGTAATGACAATTCTAGCTTAAGTCTTTACAGTCAAAGTGTTACATTAAGGTTATTGTTTTGTCTCTGTGACAGCTTTAAATGTGTTTTGAGAAAGCAACAGCCATGTTTTTTATCAAGCTGGGCATCTTCTTGTAGGTTCTTACCCTGCATTCTTTTCATAATTCTCTCCATATGGCTTTCATCTTTGCCCATCCACAGAATCACATATGGAAGTTATCCCTGTGAAAAAGGAGGCAAAGTATTTTTGGAAAAATATGAGTGTTTAGGTACAATTTCAGAAGTCATAACTACTAATTATGGAAGTTCTAGAAAATCCTGAAAAGTATAAAAGTGAAATCCCAAAATTATCTGTAATCTCACAATTTTGAAGCAATTGCCTGTGAAAATTTTGCTGTTTTCCCTAGCTTTATTTTCTCTCTCACTCTCTCAAGCACTCTCTGAGACATAACTGCAAAGGATGTGTGCAACTTTTATATTTACCATTATGTTATAAACAAGTTCCAAAATTTTTAAGAGAAAAGGTTTTTTAGTTTTATTACAGAGACATTTTATACCAATTTAATTATATGCTTGACTTTTTCACATTTCAGCTTGCCCCTATAAATATGAATTCTTCCACAAACATTCTGCTGTGTATATTTATATATACCTGTAATGACTTCTCCATATAAACCTTCAGACATGAAGTCATCTGGAGACTGTGTCACAAAGTCTAAGCAATGGCTGTGAGTGAATCCTGCAGCCTTGAATGTCATAACCTTTGATAATTTCTTAAGTGAAATCAGTTGTTTTCACACTTAATACTACTTATCTACTTGGTGAGAATAAACACTTCCCTGTGAAATTTCTGATTTTGGTCTTTCTTCATTTGAGGTCTTAATGTTGCCCTTCTTTTCGTTTTAAGATTTACTCTACATCATGCTTGCTCCTTCCTTGTTGGAATCTGCTTTCTTTTTATTTATTCACATGCTTTCTTTTCAATAAGGTAGTTTTAATGTAACCTTTACTTTATAACATCAGTTCAGACAGTTCATACAAAACTCAGACATATTATGCTTCTCATTACTAGCAATAACTGTCACTTTGTGTACTCCTCCAATTTCATTTTCCAAAACATCCACTTTCTAAGCTCTTCTCTCCTGAATTTCTGAATTTCACTGTTGACTTGTTTTTACACATCAACTCATTCATTAATGCATACTTCTCCAATTTTGTTTTCAAATTTTTAGTTCTCAATATTTTTCAAATATTGTTAAAGTCAGCGGGAATTGTCACCACTGTTGATATTTCTATTTATTTCCTTATTAACAAACAAACTGGGCATATGTCTTTGCCTGATCCCTCCTTCTTCCACCCACCACATCCACATGCCTTTCTCTCATCTGTTCCTCTATACTGTTCTGTCTCACCCTGAACCTGTACCTTTGCTTGTGAGTATTTCAGGTCTCTTTTTGGGATGTGGTAGGGGAGTCAGATTCTGATGAACTTTATGTGGCTCTTCAATAGGTAAAGTCATAGATAGAAAGGTTAAATTAAAATAAAATTAAAAAGAAAAAACAAACCAAGGTCAGGAAGGAAATACTTATTAATTTAATTCATTCATTTGTTCATTGATTTACTTTTTCTTCAATAATTCTTTTATTGATTCAACAAACACTTAAGAAATATTGATAATGTCATAAGCATCACCAAAATGGGATAATAGTACCACATGTGCTCTTCCTATTGAGGAGCTTAATGCTTGTTCTTTGACCTTTGGTGGGCATTCCAGTTATGATGTGGTTCTGTTCTTTCCCCAACATATGTCCTAGTACTTATCCATATTGACATGCTTTGACATTCTGCAACAGTTTTCAAGTATCATTTCTCCCATATGCTTTCTGCTAAGGCATTCTAGAGTCAGGGATTCAGGGATGAACAAGTGTTCAGATTTTTCCAAATCTATAGACTTTTCATATCTTTTTCCTCCCTCTCCTGTGCCCCAGAGTTTATGAAATTACTTTTTCCTGAGTTTCTATTTGCAAGCTGTATCAAATGTGATTTTTCTCTCTCTTTAGTTCACAATCTTGGATGCAGTTTCATTAACTTATTCCATTTCCAAGCCCCTAACATTACCTTTCCTTTTAGGATCAGAAGCCTGTGCATATGTGTGGAATGAGTTAGAGGATAAAGAACTTGTACTGGAAGAGTCTTCTGAAGCAGTGCTTATTGAGTTAGAGACATAATTCAAATAACTTGGTTTTCTGTTTCACTTCAAGTCATTGGAGGTTGAGTTTAGCAGTTAGAATGAACAAAATCAGAGAGAAAAAATGAGGCATGGAAAATCACATTGATTACAAATGCTCCATTTTTTCCTTCTTAAAATCACCCTCTCTTGAGACTCTCATCCTTCAACCTGGCTGCCAAATTTATACAAATGGCCAGACTCCATGACTCCCAGCACCCTTACCCTGACACCATCACTCTTCCCACTCCCCCTCCCCACTTTTCACAATAAATCCAGAAATCCTCTAGATGCCACAGAAACCAAGGTCCTCATACAACTGAGGACCTCAAGGAACATCTACCATTCAACATAAGGCAGTCTTATCCCCCAACTAAAAGATAAATAATACATTTTGGGTTGCATTCATTCTCAAATGATAGTCATTACAGCTTAAGACCTCTGAACATCACACCTAAGCCTCATATACCTAGTCCAAATGGGTCTTAGTCATTCACCCCCACATTCTCCTAATAATCCCTAAAATCTTGCATCTTCCATTCAACTCTAATCCCTATATTATACCAGATCTACTCTGCTATTAAATATGACACCCAATCTTAAATCTCTTGGCTAAAACTGGACTATAAACCTTTTCACTTCCAAATCAATAGCAGACTTAAGCATCCCTATTATAATGCAGCAACCACATCCATTAAACCACACCAAGCAACCCTAGACTGACCCTAAAACATCATCCATCCGCATCCAAGGAAGCCAAGTCTGGCAAATCTATCTGATCCAAGAGTCAAAAACACATATTAAAAAGTGAAATCAAAAAACATAGCAAAAAGTGCCCACCACATCATAAAACCACGAAATGCAACAAAAAGAGGAAAAATGTCTTCTACAAAAAAAATCACCTGAGCTTTAGGATACTAAAGGGGAACACAAATAAGAGCTCTAGGCAGTGCTACTAAGTCCTATACCTCATCAGAGAGCAGGACCCAGAGAGAAGTTTGACATGCACACTAAAGGATGATCCTGGGATTGTGGGGGATAGGGGCATTGGGAGAAAGGAAGGGAAGGGGGAAAAGGAAGGGGAAAGGGGGAGAGGGAGTAAGGGGATCCAGGGAGGAGTAGTGTGGGAGGGTATTGGGGTACCTGTTAAGTTTGTATGAATGGAAAAAAATTAAAAATTTAGGGGCTGGAGAGGTGACTCAGGGGTTAAGCCTCTGCCTTGCAGATGGAAGGTCCTGAGTTTGGATTCTAGACCCCTGTATAGACACCGGGTGGAAGCGGAGGTGGCGGAGCCTGTGAATCCCAGGGCAGAGTAAGCAAGGAGGAGGTGGAGGCGGTCCATGGTGGTTTCCGAATTCGTCCGTGATTCTACACACACGCACATACACACACACACATACACACATGCGCGTGCACGCGCATACACACACAGTTGAATAATTAAATTTATAAAAAAATAAAATAAAAAAATAAAAAATTTACAAAATCATCACTCCTGTGAATAAGATTTCAAGCAGAATAGCTTTTTAAATATTAGTCAAGAATAATGATTTCCAAATCTTAGTTATTAATATGATAAGGGAAATGTGAGAAGAACTACAAAGGAAATGAGAAGAATTTTGAGAGGAGATGAATAACCACATAAGTGAATGTGAACAGGAAAATAATAAATTCTTAAATGAGATGAAAGCACAAATGAAGAAACAAAACCAGCATAGGACATTTGAAAAAGTCTCAAGCCAAGATTAAACTTGGCTTATAATTAACTTTTAATTAACAGTAAGCTAAGTACAATTCAAAACTCAGTAGAAGGTCACACCAACAGAACAGATAAAGCAGAAAATAGTATGACAGAACTAGAAGACAAGATTGCAAAACAAAATTGTTCAATTAAAGAATTTGAAAAAATTTTAAAAAATACATGAAAAGAATGGTCAAGGATAATGGGACTCCAAGAAGAAGCTAAATTTTTGAATAGCTTGAATCCCAGAAAAAGAAAGTGAAAAAAAAAAGAACATGTTTTTTCACAGGATCGTAAATGATTATCGCCCACACCTAAAGAAAGAGTTTTCCATCCAAAACCAAAATACATACCATACCAAACAGCAATCAGATATGACTGTAATGGAAAGGCTCCATTAATATTCCAAATACTTCAGCTACAAGATAATGACAACGTTTGAGAGAAAAAAATCAAGTCATATTTAATGAGAAGCCTATCAGAATAATAGTTGACTTTTTAATGGAAACAGTAAAAGCTAGAAGAGCTTGGAGCTATGCTTCAAGTTGTGAATGTGATCACGCATCATTCAATGCCTACATCACAATAGAAACCTTACAAGCAAATAGCTTAACAATGAAGCTTAAAATTTTAGAGAAGCAAGAATTGAAGAATCCCCAAAGCACTAGACAGGTAGAGCTTAATAAGATCAAAGGAAAAACAACTGAAATTGAGACAAAAATATTAAAAACTCAATCAAATAAAGGGCTTGTTCTTCAAAACTTTTTTAAAATTTCTTCCACTCATACAAAAGTTGATAAGTACCTCATTCTCCTCCCTCCCTCCATCCCTTCCTGAACCCCCTTGCTCCCTCCCCCTTTTCCCCTTCCTTTCCCTTCCTCCCTTCGTTTCTCTCAGTGGACTCCCCCATTCCTGAAGAATCCTTTAGTGTGCATGTCAAACTTCCCTCTCTGATGAGGTATAAGGACTCAGTAGCACTTCCTAGAGCTCTTTCTTGTGTTCCCCTTTAGTATAGGAACACTAATGTGGTTGTTAATCCCTTGCCTATAAGGATCCTAGTGCCTGTGATCTATGCTAGACTTTGGGGGTTCAATGATATGTTGGTCATTGTGCAGGTCATGCAAAGTCCTATTATAATTACTTTGGCCCTAAGTTGTATAGGAGTATCTTGCATATTGTTGCTCCTCCCCATCTTTAGGCTCTTACATCTTACTGCCCCCTCTTCTGCAAATTTTCCTGAGCTTTAGGATGGGGAGAGATTAGGCTGACCTGGTTCCAGGTGATTGATGAAGAGTCTCTGATTTTCTGAATTATGGTTTGTTGATTTCTTTTTCAGTTTTGCTGTTCTTGCACCGCCTTGGTTCCATCCTGATGGGTATTGGATGTCACCCCCTGGCCAGAGATAAAAGGCTGTTAAAGCAGAGTCTTATTAGAGTAGATTCAAAGGTAGATGGAATAAGAGTAGGAGACCGCGGTGTGTGGGGGGGTGTCAGTCTCCCGTTTGCAGAATGGTTACCTTCTATCTGCTAGACGCTATGCCCTCCCTTCCTGGTGAGATTATTCTTCAAAACTTAAGGCTGATAAACCCTTTGGTAAGTCAACTACTAAGTTAGAGAAAACACAAATTGCAGATGAAAATAGAGCTCCTCACTGATACTGAAGAAATTCAGTCATAATATCACACCTCAAAAATGTATATTATGCCAAATGTGGTAATCACAAAGAAATAGATGAATTTCTAAGCACATAACATATATAAAATTCGAGGGGCTGGAGAGGTGGCTCAGGAGTTAAGCATCTGCCTTTCAGTCGGAAGATCCTGAGTTCGATCCTAGACCCCACATATAGACGCTGGGCAGAAGCGGGGGCTGCCTGCGTTTCTGGTCCAGGTAGGGTGGAGCCTGTGAATCCTCGGGTAGAATAAACAAAAAGGAGGTGGATGCGGTCCATGGGGTTCCCTAATTCGTCCGTGGTTCTGCACACACACACACATACATACATACACGCACACACACACACACACAATTGAATAAATAAAAAAATTTAAAAAATATATAAAATTTGAATCAGTATGAATTGAATTATTTAAATAGTACCATAAGAAGTGACAAAGTTAAAGCAATAATCACAAATCTCCCAACCAAAAAACAAATCCTGAACCAGATAGATTCAGAATTCTACCAGAAATTTAAAAAATAAATAATATCACAACTCCTTCAATTGTTCCACAAAATAGAAAAGGAAGGAACATTTCTTAACTCTTTCTATGAAACCAATATTACACTAATTCAAATCCAAATAAAGATACAACAAAAAAGAAAACTATAGGTCAATTTCATTGATAAAAACAGACACAAAGATCCTCAACAAAATATTAGTAAATTGAATTCAAAACCATATCAGAGAAATTATTCATTATGACCAGGTTTGATTTACTCTAAAAACCAGAAGATTGGTTCAATATACACAAATCAATAAGTACAATTCACCATATAAACAAATGCAAAGAAAAAAATCATATGATTTTTTCAATAAATGTAGAAAAATCTTTAGACAATATTCAACATCCCTTTATGATAAAAGCCCTGGAGATAATAAAGATGGAAGGAATTTATATCAATATGATAAAGGCCATATACAGCATGCCTGTGGGAAAAATCATCGTAAATGGTGGAAAACTTGAAACATTCTCATTAAATCAGGAACTAAGCAAAGTCATATACTCTCTTCTTTTCTGTTTAATACTGTATTTGAATTTTTTACTAAAGTCACAAGACAAGAAAGGGATACAAAGAGGAAAGGAAGAAATCAAGGTGTCCTATTTGCAGATGACAATACCTACAATATTCTACTCTTGGAAATAATAAGTAAATTCAGTAGCGTGCCAGGTTACCAAATTAATATTCAATTTCATATACATCAAGAATGAACAAAGCAAGAAAGATCCAAGAGAAACAATTCCACTTACCAGAGCTCAAAAAAAATAAAAAAATACCTTGGAATAAATCTAATCAAGGATATGAGAGACATGTACAATGAAACTTTGAAACTCTAAAGAGTTAATCTTTTAATGTAATCTAGAGATTACAAAAGACATCAGAAGTTGGAATGACCTCCCAGGTTCTGGATCTGTAAAAATCAACATTGCAAACATGACAATCCTACAAAAAAGCAATGCACAGAATCAATGCAATGCCAATCAAAATTCCAACCCAATTCTTTGCAGAAATTGGTAAAACACATTTAAAATTCATATGGAATCACAAAAGGCCCAAAATAGCAAAAACAATCCTGAGTAACAAAAATTCTGCTGGAAGTATTATCATACCAGACCTTAGACTACACTACAGATCAATTATAATAAAAGCAGAATGGTACTGGTTCCAAAAGAGAGTTATAGATCAATGGATTAGAATCGAAGACCCATATAATCTCTTACATGTATAATCAACTGCTTTAAAAAATTAGAAACAATTAGAAAAAAGACATCTTCAATATATAGCACAGGCAACATTGTATATTCAGAAGAAGAAACTTCATCTTTACTTGACATCCTGCATGACAATTAACTCTGAGTCTATCAAAGATCTCAGTGTTAGGCAGATATAATAATCCCAGAAAAAAGAATAAGGAATACATGTGAATCAAATGGCTTAGGTCAGCATTTTGTGAATAGGACTTCAATACACAGGAGATAAGTCCAATATGCACAAGGAGGATTTGATAAAATTAAAAATATGTGTCTCCAGCAATAGATATTATTAATCAAGCAAAAAGACAGCCCACAAAATGGGAGAAAATCTTTGTGTAGGTGCCAACACTTATCTTTCTCCAAAAGGTTCGTTGAAAGGGATTGATGGGAATTAAAACCAGGCCAGGTTGGAGGGATCCCAGCAAGACTGGAATAAGTTTATTTTAAACTACTCAGTTTAAACCCATGAAAGTTGAGCAATTATTTAAAAGGAAAAACATCAAGGAATAGCATAATCTTGTAAAAAATAAGAAGTAAGGAATGAATAAAAGGAAGACATTTGATGGAAAACTAAATTGTCATGACTAATTAGTACTTAGTAGTTTAAGACAAAGATGTTTTCTCAAATGTTGGAACAATTTGGGACTGTCCAGGTCACAAAGAAAGAACATTGTAAGCTGGTCTCGTATCATATTCTTTCTGAGCTGACCACGGAGAAAGCAAAACCCTGTTTTTAGGCCAGAGAGAACAAGAGGTCTCTACTACTGATCCTGCCACCCAGTCTGGTAAACTCAACCTTCCTGGTATCCAGGAAAGCCAACACCACCCTTCGCACTTTGCTAGCTACATTTCTGAGGACTAATATTGAGAGTAACAAGAACTCAAAAAATTAAATACCAAGGAGTTATACAACTCAATCAGAAAATGGATCTTTTCTGAGGACAAAATTCAAATTTCCTAGCAATTATGGAAATGCAAATTAAGGCTACCCTGAGATATTTCACCCCTATCAGAATGGCTAAAATACAAAACCCAAGCAACAACAAATGCTGGTGGAGATGCAAGAATAAGGGAATCTTTATACAATGCTGGTGTGAATGTATGTAAACTTGTATATCCCTTTGGAGATCAGTTCGTAGGTTCCTAAAAAAGTTAAAATTCGAAATGCCCTAAGATCCAGCCTTGCCACTCCTGGGAATATTTCTACATAAAACTATATCCTTCTATAGAATCACATGTACATCCATGTTCCCTGCAACTCTATTCACAATAGCAAATAAATGGAATCAGCATAGATTCCAACAGTAGATGAATAGAAAATGAAAATATGAATATATACATTATAGAATACTACTCAACTGTCAAGAAAAATGAATTAAGGACATTTTCTTATCCGTGGATGCTGCTGGAAGAAGTTATACTAAGTGAAGTAAGTACTCTATACTCAGGTAGACAGATGCTGCATGTTCTCCTTTAAAAGTGGATCATATAATAAAACAGAAACTTTTATAATACCTACAAACTATAAAGGAACATAAGTCAGGGGGTGGAGGAACATGCAAAAGAGTAGAGACAGAAAAACACAGGTAAATAGAACAGCAGAAGGGGAAAGATAGACAGTGGAGAGGAATACATGTATTAATCATAAATTCTAGATAGCAAACTATTACCTAGACTCTTTTCATTATATATTTAGATAAGAAAAGATCTCAGCACTTAACCAAGATTCATTCTATTGCGATGGAAGATTAATATAGCAGAAAACGACTAACGATCAAAGTGCAGAGTAACAGCAATCCTAGAATGCTCAATTCAAATTTCTCCTGATCACAAAACTCAGGGAACCTTGTAGAAGTGACGGCACTAAGATTGTAAAGATGGGAAGTTTACTACCAGCCAGTATAGTTCAGTCATAAAAGGGCTGTTGCATCCAGGAACTCTACTATCACTGGATCTACATAACGGCTGTTAACGTTCCCCTATGGACCAGCTAGTATATCTTAGCTGCACTTAATGGGAATCCAACAAGGATATCTCAGGAGAAACAACTACAGCCAGTGGGAATCCTAGGGGTAGGTACTGGACAAGAGATGGGGAGCTTTCCAAACTTTGGGTTTGCCTGCTGAAGGGCCACTTTTACTTTCAGAAAGGCCTGATGGGTCATTAGTGCAGGTACCCCCAAAAAGGGAACCCTGTGGTCCACATCTGCAGAGAGACAAGAGGGTGAAAGGGACAGGGAAGGATGTGTGTTGGGAGGGGAGGAAGGGAAAAGAGGGACAGAGAGAGGAACAAAAGGGAGCATGGAAAGAAATTCACTGTGTATGTACTCTTAAAACAGAAGTACTTAATAAAAAGAAATCACCCTCTCCATATCTTTAGGAGTAGAAAAGGAAAATTACTTTGTAACTAAAATGCCCTAGAAAATACTTCCTGACACTTCTATTTTCAGTCTCTGTTATATGCAAAGAAATGGAGGGGAATCTCCAATTCTTCCTCTTATAATTCATAGTTTAGAAAGATTTCTCAAAAATTATTTTTACCTATTTCAAAGGAACATTTAATATAAGAAGATTTAATATAGTATGTCTATGTTATATGTGATCCAGTAGAGAACATGCTTGTTTTCATTTTAGTTCATAATCATATTTAAAACCATTTATTTTCCTTCTCAATACCATTTATTTCATGTAAGATGTCTTTTTTCTTTTTCTGCACAGAAGTGAGTTTGAAACGTTTACAAATTAATCCCCTCTGTAAATTAATTGGTTGACTGATTACTTTATACTCTCTTTAGATTCATGCTTTCAAATTCACACTTGAATTCTCTCCATAATCTGCTAAAGGTAGATTCTACTTCAAAGTTCTGAATACTTATACATACTTTCCATGTTAGGCAGTTGCCAATTCTTTTCATTGTGAAAATTGTACAGACTTACAGATTTTAGAGATTTAAAAATAAGTAAATAGTTTTGAAATTTGGGACCTAATTCATTCACCAGTCTCTCTCTCTCTCTCTCTCTCTCTCTCTCTGTGTGTGTGTGTGTGTGTGTGTGTGTTCATGTGCATATGCAAGGCAGAGGATGACCTTCAGTGTCATTCATTCATCTCAGTCCATCTTAGTTTTTAAGCCTAGGTCTCTTACTGGGTGACTGGAAGTCAGTTTCAGGAATTCACCTCCATAGCACTCAGACCATATATGTGCAAAAGTGTTCAAATTTTTTTAAATGTGTTCTAGAAATCAAACCTAGTTTCTTATACTTGGAAGATAAGCACTTCACTGCCTGAACTAACTCCCCAGGGATCAGCTTTATTATTATTACTGTTTTTTTCTCCCACATATTTTTTTAACTAATCATACAAGCTCAGTAAGTACCTGATCCTCTCCCTCCCTCCTCCCCTCCCCAGTTGTCCCCCATTGCACTCTCACCCCTCCCTCTCCTTCTCTCAGTGCCTTTCACCTTCTTCACTCCCATTCCCTGGAGCATCCTTTCGAGTGAATGCCAAACCTTTCTCTGAGTTCAAGGTTCAGTGGCTCAGTGGCATAGCCTAGAGCCCCTTCATGGGTTCCCCATTAATATGAGAACTCTTTTATGACTGTTAATCCCTTGCCTCTAAGGATCTTACTTCCTGTAGCCTTCTCCCCTGTGATCCATGCTAGACTTTGGGGAGATGTTAACATGTCAGCCATTATGCAAGTCAGGCTAAGTCCAATTCTGGTTGCTGCAGCCCTAAATTCTGTGGAGTATCTTGCATATCATTGGTCCTCCCCATCTTTAGGCTCTTACAATCTTGCAGCCCCCTCTTTCACAAGGTTCCCTGAGGTTTAGAATGGGGAGAGATTTGGCTGGTCTGGTTACAGGTGATTAATGTAGAGTCTTTTGTGTTCTGAATTATCGTTTGTTGTTTTTTCAGTTTTGCTTTTTTCCTGCACCTCCCTTGGTTCCATCCTGATTGTTACCAAAAATAAAAGACTGTTTAAATGAAGATCTTAAAATAAGAGGAGACTCAAAGGTAGATGGAAGAATAGGAGTATGACACAGCTTTGAGATAGGGGGGTCAGTGTCCCATTTCCAGGATCATTACCATATATCTGCCAGTCCCCATAATCTCCCTGATTGGTGAGATCAAATCTGTTCAGTCACAAGTGACCAGGAAGGGAAGTGAGAGTGAGCTACACCAGTTGTCTGGATACTTACATGCAATACTTGATGGTAACCTATTTTCTCTACTGAAGTGTTATCCCCTATCTCCTTTTTTGGGAGGCCCTCCTTCCCCTTCCCTCCTGTTTATAATCCTTTGCGATTACAGTAATTTTTAATCAGCTTGAAATAACAAAGGGACCATGAGGTAAGTCCAGTGGAGTTTTACAAAGGGATGAGACAATTTGACAATTTCAATGATTCTTTATAAATGTAGATATGAAGGTTCATTTTTATTTGTATTTTATTTTTTTTAGAATTTCGCTTTTTCTTTGGCATTTTCATACATGTATACAATGGGGTTAGGTATGTGCATCCCCATATTACCTGTTCCCATTCCCTCTCCTTCTTCTATTAGAAACCATTTCCCAAACTAGTCTATGTTCACAGAGATTTCCCAACATGAATCCTGCCCTTAATTTTACATGATCCTATGTCTATGTCTAGAAGCCACTTTTCTTCAGTATCTTCTATGAAGGTGTTTCTTTATAGTTTGTGATAGCTCCTCTTATTTTCATTGTTCAAGCATTCATAAATATTAAATCATTATTTTCCTTACATTTGTTTCTTATCCATTTACTCTAGAAATGGATAATTCTGAAGAAATAAATGCTCCCCTTGGTGAGACATAGAGGTATAATAATGTGATATTCTGTTTCACAGGTACAATTATTAATTATTATTTCATACTTTTTTCTCTGTCAGTATTAGCAAATATAATTTCAATGGTGGGAGATACTGATACCTATGACCTTTGCTCTTGTGATTTGACATATTGCTTTTCCAAGTCTCTGAATCCTATACTGTCAATTATCATGATCTATTACACATACCAAGTTCTGTGCTATCTTCTTCACTGTGTGTCTAAAGCCAACACTTTCAAGTACCTCAGATTTTTGTGTGCATCTCCGATACCCCTGAACTTCCATGGTGCAATGATATTAAATCACACCCATTGTCTGTTTGTCAACCTATATCTTGGCAGACTTACCTCAAACTCTCTCCTCAGAGTGATGCTGATGTTTTAAAGTCCCCTTTTTAATCATGGTCTTGTGTCCCAATTGATTTACATCAACATATTTTAATTTTCAATGGATTTCAAGCTTGAATATCTTCAGAGCATGGTGGTAATTGATATATTAGACAATTACATTAGTTAAAACTCCCTGGTTAAAAGCAATTGAAAACAACTTGATTCAATTTCAGCAAAACACATTGACTGAGGGAAAACTGAATTTTTGTAATGAAGAACGGGATGTAGCTGGATGAGAATTCCAGTGAGAATCCAGATCCTCTGCCTCTGCTCACTCCATCCAATGGCTCCTTTCTTCTGTTTATTTTTCTTCTTTTGCTGTCTTTTGCCCCCATCTTACTTCTTTCTCTCTATCTTTCCAAGTTTCCTTATTTCACAGAGTATATTTTTACGAAGTCACAGTTACTACCTGCACTCAATGTATTTCTTGTTTCGCTGCTAAATTTCCTTGGATACATCACTAAAATTTATTTTAAAATGGCACAACTTTCAATATACAAAAATGTTTAACACAAATAGAAAGCAGAGTCCCTAACATTAAATCAGCGCACATAAACTCACGCCCAAAGAAAGTGATCAGTTATCTGTGCTGTCTTCCTTGATGGCCTTCATGTGCTCTTCTGTCTCTGTGGAGTGACTCCTCCCCTGTATCCTGTATCATTTCTAACTTTGAAGTATGAAAATTACACACATGCATTTTCATAATAATATGTCATATAGTATGTAGAACTTTATGGTATATTTTTTATGTATAGATATTTCCACTGTATGCTTTTTCACTCAAAATATTATTTGTTATGATTTAGTATGTCATGTGTAATCAGATTCCCTATTTTGATGTTTCATGTTTTATTTCAAAGTACAAACTATCTATTTGTTGATCTATCTGTCTGTCTGTCTGTCTATCTGCCTAACTACCTGTCCTGCTCCATTATGGCTCAGTTCATCAAAGCTATTTACTAGTCTCTTCAATAGTTTTCTATCCTGTTTCCTTAAATACATTTTTAAATTGTGTCTATAAATATAGAATTCAAAAATGTCACAATGTAGGCACAGAAGAATGTTTACCATAGTGTTACTAGGAGCTGGTGCAGTGATTAAATCACCTACTACTCAAACGAAAGGAGCAGTGTTCCAATCATCATTTCCATGCAAAATGTAGGAGGTCATGGAGAACTAACTATAGCCCTAGTCCTGGAAAATAAATCCTTGGGATCCCCAGATCCAGCCGGATAGCCAAACTCACTGAATGGGTAAGCTCTGGTGCTGGTTACAGATCTACCATCAAAAGAACAAAGTAGAAAAGCAATTAAAGTGGAACCTTAGGGCATAGGGCTAGATAGGTGAAGGGAACCACCCTTATCAGTGAGTCTACCCAAGGCATGGTCGTTTACTAATCTGTCACAGAGATTTGAGTCCATATCAATACAGACAACCCAAATGAAACCTCATTGTCCACACAGGCACACAGACAAGATGGTGGGTGAGAGAGGGATGGATTGATGAAGGAATGAGTGGGTGAGAAAGGGAAAAGGGTGAAGGAAAGGGTCAGGGTTTATAATAAGAAGATTAAATATTAAAGAAGAATGATTCCTGGTATGAATTTTGGGGTGTACACATTTATGCGCAAACATGTGCATGTTCACACAGGTACATGCATCCCCATATGTAGAAGGAACAAACCAGGCAAGAAATGTATCCGACCCAAATGTCTTGTGCTTGGTGGGGAACTTCCGTGGTTCTTAGGCCATGGCGGTATGCCCACACGGTGTCTCCGGAGGAGGAGGGTCAATCGGGAGGCTTCTCCTGGGTTCCATCTCCTGGGGGAGTCAACCCTTACGTGGAGACACCAGGCAAACCAGAACCAAAATGTGTACCTCCCTATCGGTGGGCGGTATGGACCATGCATGTTGGTCATACAGACAAAACAGAGAGAAAACGAAAGAAGCCTTCATGTTCACGTCTCGTGAAGGTAAAGATATTAAACACAAAGGGGCCAGCCGACTGAAAACTGCCAAAGGGGGCATAGTACTGGACACTGGTGTCCCCGGGAGGAAAGGGCTGCCGTGGAAGCCCCACGTTGGGAGCCAGATGTTGCAGTCTTGGGGGCCCACGGAGACCCTTGGGCGTCAAGGACACAGACTCCGGGATTCAGGTAAGTGGCAACAGAAGACTCTCAGGCTTGCAGGCCTTTATATAGGTATGGGGCAGCCTATACCCCACCCAACATCCCATAAATCCAAACGTGAGGTTCTTGCTGTATTGTCCTGTCCGGTTGGTCCTCTCAGCCAGGCGGTTTGATGTCAGCATCAGGCATGGCAGCAGGTGTAGCTTGGGAAAGTTGCATTCACGCATGTGGTCCATACAGACAATACAGGCCTGCCTGGTCCCTTCCTTCTACACCCATGTGTGTCTGCACATGTGCAAACATATACACACACATACCCCATAGGTAAAAAATGCAAAAATATGGGAAAATGAAATTTTTCTCTTTGGAAAAACTGAATATTTTAATAACATATATTGAGAAAAAGAAGTACAGGATAATAAACAGAAACATAGAAATTGGAAAAATGATGTTTTCTTAATATTGTGATTATGGATGATTATTCAAAATTTACTGATCTGTGTTCTTGTATAAGAACCTATAGATAATAATAATATTTTGAATATTAATGTTGCATCTTCTAAGAACATAGTGCTCATTTTGTTTTCTAATCTTCAGAAAAAAATAAATCCTTTAGTGAAGAAAATGTCCCTGCTCCGATCCTGTCCTAATTTTCTTATGCCCTCTGTTACTGTGCAATGTCACTGTGTGCCTTAGATATGCTAGTTGATGCTTTTTACTTTCTGTCTTCTGTGTCTGTGTGTGTGTGTGTGTGTGTATCTTACACCATATTCTATTAAACACACCATGCTTCTTTACTTAAAAATAGTTTAATCAAGTACATACATACATAGAGTAAGGAAAAATCATGTTCTCTTGACCAAGGCACAAAATAAAATACTAGAAATACAGGTTTTAAGTCCCTTTGTGAACTGTTGTGTAGATATGATAATGCTAACTTCATTTGCCACCACCAAAATCAAGTATAAGAGTTTAGCAAGACAGCACATACCATCTTGTGTCCATGTCTGACTTTTTGCTCATTTTTTAGCTTATGTATTTGCCTCTGCTTGTTGGATCCTTTACAGACAAATATTGGTGTCATTTTAAACTACTTTTAAAACACCACACTTTTTTAAAACATTTTTTATTATCTCTGCTCATACAAGCTTAATAGGTACACTGGTTCCCTCCCCCCCCCCACCCCTCTGCTCACCCTCCCCTCACCCCTCCCTCCCCACTCCCCCCAGTGCCTCCCCTCCCCCAATCCCCAGAGAATCCTTTAATGTAAAACACTTTTTTGAGAGAGTATGCATGTGTGTGTGTGTGTGTGTGTGTGTGTGTGTGTGTGTGTGTGTGTACCCAGAGGGCACTTGAATGTGTGCCCATGGAGGTCCAAGGTGACATCAGGTTGCATCCTGGATTGTTCTACTTCCTTTTTACTTTTCTATGGAGCTTCCCAGGCTTTGCCTTCCAGGGTGGGAAATGCAAGCTGCCATTTCTGTCTGCCATTTTTCATGGGATCTAGGATCCAAGATCCAAACTCATATCCTTCTGCTTATGAGGCAAAGACTTTAACCCTTCAGCCATCTCTTCAGCCCCCAATACTGCACTGCTTTAAGCTAGCATCTTCTCACAATCATTCTACCCTCACCTTTCTACTTTCCAGCAACTGGATATCAAAATCTTTAAGACCAGATGGAAAATCCCCTCAGCCTATGGCTCTTCATAGTCTGAGTTTTAGTTGAGCTTATCTCCAAGATTAGATCCTGTCAGGATTTGTACTAACTCCACAATTGCCTTTTGGTGGCCCAACAAGAATTCTGAGTAGCAGAGTTCTTTTAATGCTCTTACCCGAAATGGTAACACTGACTGGTTAAGGCAGTTATAAGTCTAGAATTGTTCCAATGTAGCCTTGGCTACACATTGAAATCACCTAGGGAGCTTAAAAATACACTGATGCCTGAGATCTACTTGTACAGATTTACATTCAGTTTATCAATCACATACGATGAACAGTATTCACCAAACATCTCCAGATACTAATGTGAGAACCACCGAAGCTGCTGTTCTCAGGGAAAACTGTGAAACACTGCTACCAGGGGAGCCACTAACAGCATCAGTGTCAAGCGCCGGTCCCTCCTTCTGTAAGCATGATTCCATTTGCATATTGCTGCTAAATGACATCACTATCAAGAGAAACAGAGATGCAACTACTAGTAACCGGACACACTGACACCAGGTGGTCAGGAGATCCTAGTCCCATGGTTATGTCACCTCTGGCTGCTGCTTAAATAGAGGAATGAAAGGATTTTAGCACACTGAGATTTGTTTGCTTCTTTTATAATCTGGTAAATGTCATAGCAACAAGGGAAGAGATTTTGGAGCTTCTCTAATGCCAACCTGTCGAGATTCTGAAAGTACTTGGGGGGTTATTTAAATAATAAAATGATGATTTTGAATCATAAACCAAACTTGAGATTTCCAAAGGAAATGGATGAGTCTGGAGATAGCAAAATACATTCAGGGAGTGTAATAGTTACTCTTAACTCTTGTTGTGACACAACATTAAAAGTCAAGCAACTTAAGGGAGAAAGGGAAATTTATTCAACTTATGGTTCTAGAAGGGAGAAACAGTTTTTCATGGTGGAGGTGACATGGCTGGTGACTGAAGTTGGAAGTAGGTTAAGTCACTGCAAACATCCTGGAGGTTCAGACCTATTCAGTCCTAGTAGCCAGTAGGTGAAGGGTGAAGGCTGGAAGCTTCCTGGAGAGCCAAAGAAGTCTTCTGTTCTCTGGTTCCTTTTATCTGGTCAGCTACTAAGAGGTTCCAATCAGATGTAGGGCTGTTCTTTTTATTGTAAATGTATTGATCTGGATGATTTCTTCAGGTAGTCTGACAGCTGATCTTAGTTAATGCCAGGTGTGGTCAAATTGACACCCAGGATTAACTATCATAAGGAGGATTAATTTTAACATTTAAAAATTCTTCATTACATGTATCTATTAGTACCTTACTTGTAGGTTGTGATAAAATTATCTAAAAAAATTCTGCCTGAACAGATTTCAGAACAGTAATAAGTATGATATAGACTATTATTCATCACTATCTTGGTGGTGTTTCAGCTTCCACACCAATTACAACTCTGTTGAGTAGGTAAGACAAAAAAGGTGTGTGCTATGACAAAAATGGCAGTTATGTCATGTTCTCTGGAATTGTTTCCATGTGACAAACTGCTGCCAAGCTAACTTCCTTTCCTTTCCATGTTATTGCCAGCAATTCTGAATGCTGACTCAGCTTATCTGGAAGGTGTTTATTTAGTTTTTACTTTGTAGCACTGGGCTATAAGTAGGGTGTCTTAGATACTGGTGTCAACTTAACAACTGAAGACTATGAGAGTTCTGGGCACAGTTGTGAGAAACTAGTACTTGAGTCCCAAGTAACTTTGAATGATATTGCCTGATTGATTGGGACAACCCAGCCCACGGTGAGCTAGCTTAATCTCTGGGTAAGTGAAGATAGAGGGAGCTGGTTAAGACAGAAGGTAAAAGGCAGGTGAATAAGGTAGAGGGAGCATGACTAGATATGGTGGTTGGGCCAGTGAGGATTGGCCCTCTTAGCAGTCCTGTGGACATAGTGTTTCCATTTTCCTTGGACCTTGTTATTGGTGTGGGCTCTCCTCCCAAACTGAACAAGGAACTATAACTAAAGGATTATAAGCAAGAATAAAACCCCTTGTTCCCTTTAACATTTACAATCCATGTGGTCGTGAATTTATTGACAAGATGCAGAGTAACTGCAATGCAGAGGCTAAAGTCTGAGAGTTTTGCTGGGATGGATGTCAGCCATACTGGCAGACGCTGCTGCCTGTGAGCTACAAGCAAAACAATACTGATATAACTGCTGACAACTGGGCTCTATGTGACTTTGCCTTCTCCAACCCTGATGGCCAAATTCTAAGTAAGATCACCCCCACAAGTTTCAGGAGAAGCTCCAAGAGAAGGAAAATGGAGATGTGAAGAACTTTTATAAACCCAGGCTTGGAATTTTCAGAAAGTCATTTTAACTCCATTTGAATGTTTCAAGTAGTCACAAGGTACACTCAACAGTAAGGAATAGTATTTGTGCATTGAACGGAGAGAGGGAAAATTGCTTTGCAAATTAGCAAGAGGCTTCTGAGATATCTTAGACTCTTTTATTTTTTTGTAACTGAAACAACATATGACGGAATGGGAAATTTAGAAAGAAAAATTCATTTCTCACAGTTCCAAAAGCTTAGAAGTACAAGTTCAATGACCACATCTGTCTGGTAAGAGCTTGCTTGTTGCATCACAGCAAAGCAGAGAACATCAGGTGGTGAGGACTCATGGAGACTGGGAATAGAGGGTTGTAACTGAGGCCAGCTCACTTCCATGACTAGGCTCCTTTTCTTATCTCATCACTCCCACTGTTACTGCATTCATGCATTCACAAGTGCATGCAATTTTGGAATGTAGTTACCTCCTTGGGGTTCCCCTACCAATATAGATAAATTCCAGCCTGAGTTTCATGGGGTGCATTCAAAGTATAACAAAAATCATTTATGGCCAGTTAACAAAGTACAACCAAACATTGCACTGAAATGGAGAAAGTCACAAGCTATTGTGATTACATGTAAATGGTGACACTGTGAGTTGCCTTTATGTTGTCATATAACCAGAAATAATAACTATGGGTTTTCAGAGCCCTGTGTGTCTCAGAATCAATTTGTATGCATTAGTTCCAAACAGATATTTTACTAATTGATATATATTAGGATATTTTAGAAATTATATTTTCAATAACCTTATTAGACTCATAATTAGTACTAAAACTTGATATTCACTATATTTGGCAAATTATGTTGATCAAATTACCCTTATTTGAAGTGAGGTATTTTGGAAATTTTAGTGGTATACTTTGTTTACTGTGATGCATTTTAAATTACTTTATGCCCTTAGGATTTTATGGAAAAAAGTGATAGATTGGTATTATATATTGCTTTCTGTGGGTGCAATATATATTGTGGGAACTCTGTCTTCTTGGTATGTAAAAATAAATTTTGTTGGATTTATTGAAATAATTTCTACTGTTAGTCAACTAACTAGAACTTTGTTACTTTAAATTAAATTATATGGAAGCTTTACAATTCCCACACGATTCTATGTTGTGATAACAATGTAGAATGAGTATACATAATTGTTGGAAGGGCACTCTTACTTGACAAATGGAAGTAAAATAATGTAACTGTACCCTGGATATCTTTTTCCCATACTATTTCTATTTTGTTAATCTCCCTGACTAGTTGAATTATATATATATATATATATATATATATATATATATATATATATATATATTCTTAGTATGTGAGGGACTTGGAGTAGCACTTTAGCTATGAATGTGTCAAAGTGAGTATGATTTGAAAATGGCAACTGGTGATACAAAGGGTTGTCCTCTGCAGTAATATGTGAAATGATCTGGAACTGAGAGTATGTGAGCAAAGCAGCAGCCTTTTTATGACAAACAAAAGACTTTTCTGAAAAATAAGTGTATTTGTAATTAATGTCTGGATGAGCTTTGAAGGGAACTGTGAAGCCCAATGATAAGTACAATGAAATGAGAAATGCCTTACCACTCACACACTCTTGTACTCACAAGAATTATCTTTTCCCCCAGCCTAGACAGACTACCAGCTTTTGAAAGTGGTTTTGTTTGTGACTCATGTAGGAAATACATGTGTGTGTATATACACACATATGGACAAATTTAAAGATTTCATTACTCCGTCATAATTTCATACCCACCCACATACATGCACACACACAGAGATAGAGATAGAGATAGATAGATAGATAGATAGATAGATAGAGAGAGAGAGAGAGAGAGAGAGAGAGAGAGAGAGAGAAGTAGAGAGACACAGAGAGAGAGATACACACAGAGAGACTTAGGGCAGGGAGAGAGATGAGAACCTGAGGAAGGCAGATAAAAGTACACAGGTGTTACGGTTGTGCTGAGAGGCCAATGACTACATATAATGACAAAATAATGAGGATGGATAACTCGTGATATATGAGGAGAAATATGGGAGTTCAACTGAATTCCTGTCGTAGTTAGCTACAACTGTCAATTTGACACTTGAAGGCTAGGAGCTCTGGGCACATTTGTAAGGAGTTAATTCAGTTAATCTCTGAGCAAGTCGGGAAGAGTTTTTCTAATTCATATGGAAGGTGAGTTGGTGGGACTTTTTCTTAGGTAGGTGGATATAATGGAGGGAGCTTAGGAATTTTTTTTTGCATTTTTACATAGACAAGTTATCTGGAAAGTGGTGCTTGTCCTCTCTCAAGACTCTGTAGATATGGTGTAGCCAGTTCCTTAAGTCCTTGGTGTTGGTTTGAGTTTTCCTACCAAATTAGACTAAGACATGTAACCAGGCAATTATTGTAAGTCAAGGTGAAACCCTTCGTTTCCTTAAGTCATTTTATTGTGAATTTATCAACACTTCCTATTCCAGTTACTCTTCTCTGTTGCTGTGAGACGACATTAAAATTTAAGCAACTTGATAGAAGAAAAGGACATTTATTTAGCTTATGATTTCAGAGGGCAGATGCAGTCATTTATGGCAGAGAAGGTGTGACTGGCTGGCAGAAATTGGAGGTAACTTAAGTCGCATCCATCATGGAGGCTGAGGGAGCAAACCGATATCTGCAAGAGCAGAAATCTCTAGGGAGCAGGACTGGACTCACCAACCTCAAGGCTTACTCCTGTGACATGCCTTCCTTCAATAACACTCCATCATCTCCCAAAGGTACCATGACCTTCCCAAAAACTGACAACACCTAAGGAATCAACTGTGTGAGTCTGTGGGGAACAACTTATATTCAAAGCTGTGACACTACCCCTACTTAAATATTAGCCTCTTGTATCACATACACAGGGCATGTGAGAGTGTGAAGCTTAAATGTCTGCACAAGTGCAATACAAAGGTCAGGACCTCTGCATTCATTGTAACCATAACTTTTTTTTGTCACAATGTGCAGCAAATCATATTTTAGGTAATTGAGGTGCATCATTAAACAAAAAAATATTTCTGCCTTCATGGAGCTTAACCCCTAACAGGGACAGGACATGTTTCTCTAAAATGATGGTTGAAAAAAATGGCTGTGCTTGTCAAAGCACATTTATTTGTAGAAAAAAATTAATACCTCAAGTTAAAGAAAAGTTAATTAATCATATGCCATTAGCCTGTGCAATTTATCAAATATATCATTATATACTTTTGAAATTAAAATCATCATCAAGCTATGTATTAGTTAGGGTTCTCTAGAGTCACAGAATTCACAGAATGAATATATATATATGTAGGAAATTTATTGAGTTGGCTTACAAATATGGCCGAGGTAGTCTAGCAAAGGCTGTCAGCAGCCGAGGTAGTCCAACGATGGCTTGCAGTAGCCGAGGCAGTTCCAACGATGGCTGCCAATAGCTAGCTGCTCAGTTCAGTAGTCAAGTAGGTGATGGCTGAAGGCTGGAGAACTCCTAGTCTTGGAAGGTTGAAGGAACTGAGCGGCTGAAAGGAAGAACGATTCCTAGCACAGCTGCAAGAAGGCATCTGTTCTCCCTGGTGGCTCCTTTTTATATGATGCAGTACTGGGAGGATCCTTTGAGAGCTTTGGAGGTCCTGATAGGATCTAGGGTGGGTATAATCCTTCAAGTAGTCTCAGTTAATCCTTTCCAGAGGTGGTCTCAGCCCAGTTTAGTTAATACCGGGTGTGTCAAGTTGACACTCAGGCTTAACTATCACATGCTGTTCAATAGGCTGTTTTTCTCCTGTATATTGAGTATTGACCCAGGACTTTGTCATTTTGGGCAAACAGCTATATCCGCAGCTTCAGAATGAAAAGACATTTTTTAGTTGAAACTTGAACTGTGAGCATGAAATACATTTTTCCAGACTTCAATAGGAATAGGATGCAGATTTGCAGAAGTGTCTTCAAAAACTAATCATCAATAAATGTATTTGTAACAGTCAAGGATAATTCCATATTCATCAGATTTTCCTCTGATAATTGCTCACTGATAAACTTTTTTATACACATAAGATTTATGTATGAATTTATTCCTGTGGATTTTTGGAAATCATACCCAGGAAGACTTTGAACTTGTTAGGCATGTGCTTTATACCACGGAGCTATATTTTAGTCCAAGGTCTCACTATGTATCGCAGACTGGAATCAAACTTGTACTCTTCTTTTTTAGTCCCCTAAGTGGTGAGATTCCTGGCATGTGCTTCCATGCCTGAGCTGCCTCTATAATTTTATATGTCTTTGTTGCTATGACTTTGTTAAAAGTCATTAATTGCAAGAATTGACATTTGAATAATATTTTGGCAAAAACATTAATGAAAGATATTGTCGTAGGAAATGTAAACACCAATTAAAAATCACATTTTAGGGATAAAGTGAGCTTCTTATATTTGAATGAATGATACGTTATTAGTTTCAGTCACCTCATCTCTATCCCGGCCATCAAGATAAGTCCCATTTTTGCACAGTAAGTATCAAGTTTTTTTTTTTTTTTGGCAGATGGTGGGGGGGGGTCATTCTAAGCTCTCCATCTGATTGCTCGCCTGAAACTATGTTATAATAGTTGGAATCATGGCAGTTCAAGCTAACTGGCCACTTCCTGCCATGTTACTCATGCTCCCATTATGTTTTTGAACTAGTAGCTGGGACCCACCACCTTTCTGCCCCTTTCATTTCTCAGGTTTCAGACTTCAACCCTCTATCTGTTAAATTCCTACACAAACTTCTTGCTGACTTCACACTGTGATGTAGCTTAAATTCCTTCTCTGACCCAAACTCATCATAATGAGTTTGTACAAACCACAGTTAACATATGAACATTTCCAGAAATGAAAATTTTATGCTTTAAAAAATGCACAACACGTTGAACACATTTCCAGTTCATGTGCATGCACATGTCCAAGTAAACATGTTGACACTGTACATATGTGTGAGTGCTTTTAGGGAAACTATCTGGCAATTACCTTATCTAGTTTGTTTAGTTATTTCATGTTTCACTATTTGAAATATACATTCATACCCATATAGGCTTTTAAATTTTCATCTTAATTAGAACATTTCTAAAGTTACCTATTTTATGTATACATATATTAAAATTATATGTATTCAAAATTAACTATTTTATGTACACGTGTTAAAATTATATATATGTGTGTGTGTATCTTTGAACACTGACGTGACTCTATGAAACATCTCCATATACACTGTGTCAAATGAGTATACATTTGAAATTTTAATATTTTTTGCTAAGCCATCCCACTTAGCCCTAACAATAGTTCTAACATCCTGTACAGAAAAAAATACCTATAGCTGACACTAAGTTTGTCATGAAAACAGCATGAATAAAGAGCCGATTTGGACCTCTTTTCCTAATCCTTCAGGTCACAGATTAAAGTCATAGTGAATGGGATTTTGTTTCAGAGACTTTGCATACCAAAAAGAGAAATAAAAACTCTCAGAATATTTTTCTATATGTCTGTGTCTCCCATGAGTAAAGAAATGACAGTGTCATCAGGAAGTATTTGATAGAAGCTGGTGAAATACAAGGTGACTCAGGCCACAGCAGAAAAATTTACAATTGACAATTGAAGACAATAACTGGCCCTGTTTTCACGTAATGAACCATATTTTTGTATAGGATATTCTATATATGAAGATATATATATATATATATACACATACTTATACAGAGCTTATTGCTAAATCCATCTTTTCCTATTTTTAAGCAATTCCCTAAACATGCAGATAACGGCAGAAAATCATCTTGACATGGATATCTGTGCTCGCTCACTGCAGTGTGCTCATCAACCTGACTGGGGAATTATCTCATGATAAGATAATTTCCCTTCAAGTCTTAATGCCAGGGAGGTCACGTGGTTGGGTAGTATTCATGAGGGAGCTGTCACTTTCAGGCTTCTACTATCAGTCACTCTTCCATCTATATTTGGTTTACAGATTCAGGAAAGTGCGATAGTAGTTATTAGCTGCTCTCAGAAAATCTTCTTACAAGAGAGATGTATTTCTTGATTAATGATGGAAATGATCCTGTATTAATTTCAGTTTTCGTTATCAACAATTTTAGGTTAACATCAGTCTTCCTATGTTCACCTTTCAAATTACTATGATCATTCTAATGATTAAAAAGTGATTGTTTGATTTAGACTCACTCTGTAATTACCACGCATATCATTTCTGACATTTCTAACTAAATTTGGGTGCATGAGGTCACATCTCCTGGACCAACAAAAGGTTTCTGATAGAAGCTATTTTGTCATCTGAATTCATGTAAGTTTAAGTTACAGAAAGCCAGAGCAGTAGTGTTTGTTGTAAATCCTGTCCTGTCTATGTATCAATCTTAAAAAATCATGTCTAATTCTAAAATTCATCTTAAAATTAGGATACTTTATACAATTAATCTTTGTAAGGCAGTATATTTCTCAAACTTTATTTCATAATAGCATCAAAATGCTTTGGCTACTATTCTATTTTTTTCCTGTTGTTACTTTTGGCTTTTTTAGATAGGTCGCTGCCTTGTAGTTTGGTATGCCTTCTTAGTCCGGTGAGGCTTTAAACTCATGGCAATCCTCTAGCCCTCAGTGTTCCAAGTTCTGGGATTGCAGGTGTGAGATATCACACACAACTTTTTAATATATTTCCAAGTTGTGTTTTTAGATTACTTAACCTCTTTATTCATATTAGTCCCTGTGACTAATCAGAATGTGGAATTTTAATGCTCCAGAGAAAGTATATCCTCAATTAATGCCCTTACATGTAATAGTCACCCTAATAGCTCAATCTTTTTGCTGTATTTCAATGAAGTGAAGGTAATAAATATTTTTTCACTAAGTGACAAATTTTTGTGGAGTTTATTTATTTTTATTTATCTTTGTTTTGTTCCAGTTAGTTTTGAGCAATGACCAATGAATAAAATTATATGCAGTTAGGAGTCCAAAGTAATAATTTGATGCAAGTACACGTATGAAGGATGTTCACAACTTACTTAACACAGCTGTCAGTTAAGTTACCATTTTTTTTCTTCAATTATGTGTGTGTGTGTGTGTGTGTGTGTGTGTGCGCGCGTGTGTGTGTATAGAACCACGGGAGAATTCGGGAACCACCACTGACCACCTCTATCTCCTCCTTGTTTACTCTGCCCTGGGATTAACAGTCTTTGCCCTACCAAGACAAGAAAAGTAGGCCGTCCCCGCTTCTGCCCAGCGTCTATATGTGGGGACTAGGATCGGAACTCAGGACCTTTTGCCTGCAAGGCAGTGGTTTAACCCCTGAGCCACCTCTCTAGCCTCATCAGTTACCATTTTTGCTGTATGATAAGAGTACTTAAAATGTGCTAAGAGAATTCAAGGATTCAACATTAATAACTAGTCCTCACTATACATAAACTTTCCCCAAATTATGCATTTGATAAATGAAATTGTTTTGTTTCTTTTGATTATATCCACCCAACTGGCCAGAAGAGTTGTTCTGATCTGAGTTTGGTGTTATAAATTTTATCTAAAGTGTGCTTATACTGTTATTTGCGTTTGTGTTTAGCTTATTTCAGTATGGATGATACCAGTATCCCCCCACACCTACCCCATTATCACAAATGGTAGAGTTATATCTTTTCAGGCATATTATTCACTCTTCTCTCTCTCTCTCTCTCTCTCTCTCTCTCTCTCTCTCTCTCCAATTCTTGATATGATCTGTAGAATATTCTAAATTTCTTTTACCTTGAAATTAAGATACCTTGTATAATCTTTTGTCAGTACAGTCATATGCTTCTCAAAATGTATTTTATACTGATTCCAAATTAGTATTATTAAATTAACATTATAGTTTGGTGGAAAGTTACACTTTTTTCATGTGAACTCTGGGGCACACATATCTCTTCAACATGCTAATTCCTGAGAGTCCTCATGAATTGTGTAGCCAGATCCCATTGTTTGCCTATTTTTAGCTGTCAAGGAGCTTACAGACATTTTTCCATAAGTGGAAATGCCCATTTATACTGTACACACCATCAACCGAGTTCAAGATTTTCCTTCCTCTATATTCTCATGAACCACTTATATTTTCACAAGTATCAGGAAACATTGAATTGCAGTTTTGACTAATGTTTCTTTCATGTTTAGTGATGTTGAGAACCTTTTCTTTTTCTTTTGGCTGTGTTTTATGGGTACTTTGCATGTTTGAGATAAAAACCTTGATTAGTTTTATGACTTCCCGATATTTTAACCACTTTTTCAGATTGTTGCCTTTAAATTGAATATTATTCTCTTTGATGAGCAGAGCTTTTTGTTTTGATAACATCTCACTTGCTTATTTTTGTGCTTATTGTTTGTGTTTTGGGACTCATATCCAAAGGTATCATTACTAGGATCAAAGTGATGATGCTTTTTGCCATGCTTGTTTTTAGGAGTTTTCCAGTTAATTTTTGCAGATGATGTAAAATAAGAGTTCCATTTTGTTCTTTTACATGTGAATATTTACTTTTCCCATCTCTTTCACTGAACACTATTATTTGTCCATTGTGTGATCTTGATATCTTTACTGAAAAATTTTGACCATATGTCTTTGGGTTTAAATTGTTTCTAGATTATTTATAATACCTAATGCATTAGAAACACAATTTTAATGGTTGGTATATTTCAATGTTTAGGAGACAATAAAAAAAAACCTGTGTAAATTTAGTACAGACACAACATTTTCCTAAATATTTTTCCATCAGAAATTGTTCAAGTCAAGGGCTGGAGAGGTGGCTCAGGGGTTAGGCCTCTGCCTTCCAGGTGGAAGGTCCTGAGTTCGGATCCTAGACCCCACGTATAGACGCCAGGCAGAGGCCGTGGTGGCCGGCGTTTGTGGTCTTGGTAGGGCAAAAAAAAGAATTCATTAGACTTGAACAATTTCTTTTTTTTTCTAATTTTTTATTATTATTTATTATTATGCATGGTACGCGTGTGTGCATGTATGTGTTTATATGTATGTGTGTGTGTGTAAAACTACGAAAGAATTTGGGAACCACCATGGACTGCCTCCACCTCCTTGTTTACTCTGCCCGGGGATTCACGGGCTCCGCCCTACCAGGACCAGAAACACCGCCCCCGCTTCTGCCCAGTGTCTATACGTGGGGTCTAGGATCCGAACTCAGGACCTTCCGCCTGCAAGGCAGTGGCCTAAACCCTGAGCCACCTCTCCAGCCCCCAAGTCTAATGAATTCTTAAGTGACAGATGTGAATTAGCTATATTTTGTTGAGAACGTTTTCAACTGATGTTCAGCAGGGATTTTGCCAGTTAATTTCGGGAGTCAACTTGACATTTGAGAGCTTCCCAAATGACACCATCTATTAATAAACCTTTTGGGGGTTTAGAATTTCGGGGTTGGAGGGCTGGCTCAGGGGATAAGAGTCTGCCTTGCAAGCAGAAGGTCCTGAGTTTGGATCCCAGGTCCCACATAAAAATGCCAGGTGGAAACGGCAGCAGCCTGTTCTTCTGGCCAGCTTGGAAAATCCCAGAGCGAAGTAAAAACGAGGTAGAATCAATCCAAGATGATTCCTAAAGTCTACAGTGTCCTCTGATACACACACACATACACACACACATACACACACACACACACACACACATAAATAAAGTAAAAAAAAAATTCTTTCATTAAAAAAAAAGAATTTGGGGCTGGAGAGGTGGCTCAGGGGTTAAGCCTCTGCCTTGCAGGTGGAAGGTCCTGAGTTCGGATCCTAGACCCCACGTATAGACGCCAGGCAGAAGCAGGGGCGGCCTGCATTTCTGGCCCTGGTAGGGCGGAGCCTGTGAATCCCGGGGCAGAGTAAACAAGGAGGAGATGGAGGCGTCCATGGTGGTTCCCGAATTCGTCCATGGTTCTACACATACATACACACACACACATGAACACAGGCATACACGCACAATTGAATAAATAATAATAAAAAAATTAAAAAAAAAGAATTTCATGTGTGGGCCTTAGCAGAAATTAAATGTTCAGATCATACCATCTCAGTATATATATCAGTATATACATATATATATGTATATATATATATATATATATATATATATACACACACACACACTTAAGGAGCAAGACTTATTTTGCTCCCCAGGCTAATGGGATTTCCTCCCATATTTGAATAAGGTTGGACCTTATTATGTAGTTGCTGCTGGAACAACCAAAGTATCAGATGGATGTTGATCCTATTTCTTAAGTGAATTGTACTACCTGTAAGACACAGATCAGTACACATAGCTCTGGGATAAGGGTCTGCTTCAAGGTTTGCATTTGACTACATTGATGAAGGGTTTGTTACCACAAATGTGGGTCCTGCTATGTGTGATATTGGGTGGTCAGTAGGTGGGTTCCCTGGAAATCAGAACTAGCTATAATCTCTGCTGGAAGACAGAAGCAGAGTCATGGTCAAGAGTGATGTCTGACGGCCTGCTTTTCCAACACATGGTGGTGTGATTCCTAAAGGATTGCTGCTGAGAGGGATTTGGGATGGGCCACAATGCTTCCAAAGGCTCAGTAGGTCAGATCAAAAAGACTGCTTCTGTAGATTAGATAAGCATAACTATTTCCAAGCTGGAAGCAGGCAGGACTGTTTCCAAACATTAGCTGATGAGGTCTGGAGCTACATCATCGTTCTGTGCAGTATCTGCTGTGAGACCAATTCTGCAAGGTTTGCTTGAATATAAGAACATGGGAGTCTTGTGATACTTCCTAGAGAGACAAAATCAAGTAGAGACTATAATAAGGACTCAGTTTTGATAACAGAACACTTCCATGTCTAGAATTAGGATTGATGTCAGTAGATTTTTGTCCCAATGCATGGGAGGAGAGAGGTATAAGTTTTCCTAGGTACCTCAACGATAGTGCTGGTGACAGTATCAGGGCCAAAAAAAGTCACATGTGATTTACTGGGATCTGAGTTTCTTTAAACCCTGTAGTTAGGGTCATAGATAGCAGACATACCACAATAGATTGTCTTATTGTGCTCTTGGGTTCTATCAAAAGTGCCTACAAAAGTTCTGTTCACTACTGTTGCAATAGGGATATAAATAGGAGACCACCTACTCCACCACCTGACTGAAATCAAGGCTTTTGAATATTTTATTGTGATTGGTATTATTCAGTATGTCATAAGGTTAATCTAGAACATACCATACAATGTTTCTATTATCCTTTACATGGTAAAGTTCTTCAGTGATAAATGCTCATAAAAGATCTTCAAGTACAACTTAAATTACTGAGCTTTATGTGGGTCATAATTAAATCCATCCTTTTTGTGATATCATATACTATTCCCCACTAAAGTATCTCTTTCTTATTGGTCATTTTATTAATTCTGATTAAAAGTATAATTATATAAGGCTTTGTGGTTTCAAAAATCTCAAGACTGTCAATAATGAGGCTTATTATGTCATTTTTCACTTTGGCATTTTTAAATTTGAAGGTATTTCTTTTCAGTGGCCATGATCTGTTTCTAATCATCAAATACCTCATCTTAAATGAATGGTCATGGCACACCTAGATTAATTAATAATTACTAATTTTTACATATTTGATTTTTCACTAAATTAAAGGTTAACTAATTGAATTCTTTTCTGATCAACCTGAGTCATGATAGTAGAGGCCCTTAAAGAAGGAACTAGATGAAGGATTGTATCATTGAGAGAAAGAAATATAAAATATATCTGGGAAAGTTGATTTGCTCATTGTATTTTTATATAGCAGGGCATGAGTATGACTTCTATTGTTACATGTGGTTTCCAGAAGGATTAGTAATCCCTGAAATGTTTATTAGCAAAAACTAATTTTTTAAGTTAGAAGTGAGTCCCTGCACTAGATTAGTAAGTCTTTATTTTAAAAATTAAGCCTGTTATAAAGAGATTTTTTTTCTGTTCAGAAGCAATAAAGAAAAGGCTAAATTCATTCCAGTCCTTCTTTGAATATACTTTTAATTCTCATATATATTGAAAAGAAGGTGAGAATAGCAATTCAGATCATACCAGAGAGAACAATTTGGACGAAAAAATGCTTCTTTAGTATAGACTTCATTTAATATTCAGAACTCTCTTTAGAGTCGATTGATTTCTAAATTTCAAACCTAAAAGACAATATCCATCCTTGTACATTACACTCAGCTTATTGACTCTAAGGATAGAATTGAAAATGATTGCAAAAGGTTCATAAACTTTAATAGATGACAAGCTGGGTTGGTTCCGGAGTGTTAGAAGCAAGCATCAGAATCAGTTTCCGGGTTCCTAGTCAAGTGTTCTAATATAAAAATGCTGTTTGACTCCAAACCCATCCTCCTATAAACCTCTGCTTATTTAATAGTCCTCTGAATTGCTTTATATTAAAATTTCACTTAACTTTAAACTTATCATGATACAACTTAAGTTCTTCTTTATTTTTATTTTTCTCTCCTTTTGTAAAGTCTTTAGAGCAACTAGGTGGATCGCTGGGTGAAGGGGTCTGTATAAAAACATTAAGACTAAGCTCAGTTTCTGGAGTTCGTGACAAGTTTTGCTCTTACCACTCTGTATGCCATGGCACTTACATGCCCATGTCATCACTCATATATACATATAATAAAATGATAAAAAAATTAAAACATGTTTTGTCAGCATGCTTCCATGCACTGTCACAGATCTCAGGAGAAATAGTTTCAGGCAAGTAGGATCCTTAGGGGCATATAAGTGGGCAGCCCAAGGAAAGGCCTCTCTGTCTGCCACAGAGGCCTGAACCCCCATGAGAACAGATGATACAGAGGGAACCCCAAGATCCATAGAACCAAAAGACAAGAGAATAGGTGGGAGTAGGATGGGAGGGAAGGCGGGATGGGATGAGATGGGAACAGGAGTGAAGGGAGGGAGGAAGGGAAGGAGGACTGAGGGAAGGAGGCAAAGAGCATATATAAAAGAAGTAAATTTAATAAAATTATTTTTAAAAATTAAGCTGTTAGTAGTTTTACATATTTGACAATACTGATGTATTTTACATATTATCATAGTAAATGTTTGTTTTAAAATACTATAAAAATTAAATAAGACATGGTATACTTTTGTTTACAGGCTACTTTTTACTTTTGTTCACAGGCTAAAAAAGGAATATAATTTTCAGTTATTTCCGTAAGAATATTTGTGACAGCATCAACACATAACTTTGTTGCCCCATGCTAATGATGATAATTTATTATTGCAAATAAAATATAGTTGTTCATAAATTTGAAATAAATACTTTAATATATGATGTTAAATACTTTTTACTTATTGAAGAGAGATAAAGAGAGGTGTGTAAAGGTCAAAGCTCAATTTTCCAATGAATTCTCTCTTACCATGTGGACTCTGAGAATTGAATTCACATTACCAGGTTTGCCAGGTTTGTGGGAAGGTATCTCTGCTCAGTAAGTTATCTCACTGGACTAAATATATTTTGATACTTGATGAAAATTCATTATTTTGCACATAAGGGCAGCAAAATCTGGGCGTATTTGATAAATAAAAGAAAATATAAGACTAGGGATGTCTGTCAGTGGTTGAGTACCTGCTGTTGAAGTTACTCTGCATGTCGTTGATAAAATCATGATAAAACTGCTGAAGGGAACAAGAGGTTTATTCTCTTAGGATAGTCGGGTTACAGTTTTAGTCCAGTTTGGCAAGAAAACATGCTGATGGAACTGGTCACAGCATTATCCACAAAGTAGCTGACAGAGGCACAATTCTTACTTGCCAGACCAGCGTGCGTGGCCAAATATGCAGGAGAATTCCAATTTTCTCAACCAGCTCTCTACATTTTATTTGCCTGTCCAGGGCCTAGTGCTATCCTCCATGTGCTGATCATTCCCCATCAACTAGTGTAGGTCGACTCTGGGCTTAATTCAACTACTACTTCTCTACAACTGGATTCAGAGTCAAACGCTCAACAATCAAACTGACAACTGCAGATAACTATGACACTTGCCTAACATGAACAAGGCCCTAGGTTTGATCTACAATACAGAAACTTTATTTATGCTTTTTCTGTACAGAAACAAATGAGTCATTTGAGGAAATGGAAATTTTCTTTTTTAGAAAAACTCTCAATAAATGAAGTCATTAATGCTGACTCGTTGCATATTTTGTTATTCCTATTCCATTTCCCAGGATGATGAAACAAATTCCTATTGATGCTGTGCCCAACATTTTTCATCCTTCGTCTTGGATCTCTTAGAAACAAAATTTGTCCTCAATATATTTAAATGATAACTAAACTCATCTAGATTAGAATGTCTTTGATGTTAAGGAAGCATGAATCTGCCTGGGGAAATGATTCAGTGGATAAAGCAAAAGGATCTGAATTCTGCATCCTAAATCCTAGGTAAAAATGTTAGTCAGAAGCTAAGTCTGGAAAACACCAGAGCAAATCAATAAGGCAGAAGGATCATCCTTATTGTCTCATACACACACACACACACACACACACACACACACACACATACACACACACACACACCCCAAGCTTTTTATTTGAGTTCTTGGGGTAGAGCTCAGGTTCTCTTGCTTGCATAGCAATTATTTAGGTCTGAGCTGTCTCCTTATTACAAGTACTCACAAGTACTCACATTTCCCTGTCTTTCTGACTTTGATGTTTTACCTGCAATTTCCCAGTTCCCGACAATTTACCTTGTCAGGTTCTGATGACTAGTATTAATTATCAACCTAGGAGATAGGTCTGAGAGACATTTGGTAGAGAAAGACTGGGATCTGAACCCACCTTAGGGGATTTTTCTTGATTGCACAATTGATATCAGAAGACTCAGTCCATAGTAGGTGTCATAGTTTGAAATGTGACACGCACAGTATCATTTATTTGGGAAAGTCACGGTACTTTTAAGAGGTGGAGCCTTGTGGAGGAAGGCGGGTGGGCCTTGAGGTGGATTAGTCCCACCCTACCTCCTGAAAAGGTCTGTTTTTGTAGCAGCAGCTCCAAGATGTCTGCAGTGACTTAGCCTCTTCCAACTTCAGCCAGCCAGTCATACTGCATCTGCCATGAAAAGACTGCATCTCCCCTCTGGAACTGTAAACTGAATAATATCCCCTTTTCCCTTAAATTGTTTGACTTCGGATATTCTCTCACAGCAACAGAAAAGAATAACCATTACAGTGGATGAGACCATTCTACTTAAGCAGGTATTCCAGTGTGTAATGAAACTAAAAATCAGGTCTTATATTTGATGAACTGACTTTTATTGAGAAAAGCCATAGGACCAAGTGGATTTTTTTACATTAATCAACTGAAATTTGAAACAGAATTTCAATCATTTTAGAATATTTCTGACCCAAGTTAATATCTGCACTTGGGATGCTTTAAAGGTTCATTTGGTTCTTCAGTTCATTTAGTACTCCTCAACATAGCCATTTGGATTTCACATAAGAAGAAACAAGAAACTTTTATAATTTTATCTTTGTAGACCGTGACTTCAAGTGCTACAATGCTGACATTTCTACTGTGAAAACCACTTAATACAATTGTTTATAAAAATCTAATGTCTCCAATCATTCATCAAGATAATGCTGACACTTTAATATTCCACATGAGAATTCTGAATGATTTTCAGTTATTCACTCAGCAAATATTTTTGGATATCTACTGTATCAAACATGTCTCTTTGCATTTGAATCTTCCTAAAAACTGAGTCTGTATGTACTTTACATTCCTACCGTATTTCAAGGGCCCTATCTTTATATCTATATCTATCTATCTATCTATCTATCTATCTATCTATCTATCTATCTATCTATCTATCTATCTATCTATCTATCTAGAGGGAAAGAGAAAGAGAGAAAGAGAGCAAAAGCAAGAGCAAGAGAGCACTGTGTATTCCTGGAGAGGACCAAGGGTGACTCCAGCAATCATCCTGAATTGTTTCTATACTTCTACCTCCTTTTTGCTTTGATCTGGGTTTTCCCAGGTTCTGCCCACCAGGGCCAGTCAGGCACATTTCTGCCTGGCATTTTTACATGGGACCTGGGATGAGAACTCAGAAATTTCCTCTTGCAAGATAGTGTCTTAACCCCTGAGTCATCTCTCCAGCCCTTCAGTGTTCCTTTCTTGTAAAGTCCTCATTCTGTCACTTCTTGGGGCTCTGATTTTATGCAGAATGTAGAGTATCCTTAGAGTCTCTTTCCTAATCTGCTGCATAGCTTCTTGTTACCACAATCTTTTATCTTTACTGCCTTATGACTCCCAGACTGGGCTGGTTGTCTCAAATGTGTATTAAACATGCTTCAGAAGTTTTGTATTTTCTTTCTTTCCTTTGCATAATTTTTGCATGCTATGCTACAGTGAAAAAATAATCCTAATTTTTAGTGTTTCATTTTTCAATCTTTATATTATAGCTGCAATGATTTACAAGATAAATGTGGATTCCACACAACTTTTTGTTTTTATTCCAAAAATAACTTATGTTTGTAATACAGTTTTTTCATAACAGATAAAACAGAAATAATCTAAATATGTAATTACTCTCAAAATGTCAGCCTTTCTGCAACATACAATGCCATTTATGCTCAAATTCATTTGGCAAAGTGAGTTACATGATCAAGGCCACAGTCAATGGTGCAAAACAGATAAGTTAAAGAATGCTTGTTGCAGCTCATGTTTAAGGAATATGAACCAAAAACCTCTTTGGGAGAAACAAAAGCAATTGTGACCAAATGAAATATGCATTGTATACCATGCATAAAATGTTGTAAACTTAGTTGAAGTTTTATAGAAAATATCTAAGAAAATAAATTTATAGAGTGAAAGGTCATTTTAGCTCATAGTTTTAGATGATTTAAACTCTGATTAGTTTGCAGTGCTACTATAAGTAGAAGAGCATGATATAGTTGGATTCAAAAGAGGAAAAACTGCTTGCTTCATGGCAGAACAGTGAAATAAAAGGCAATCCCTTTTAAAAGAATGTTCCCAGCGACCTAAAGGTTCCCCACTAGATTCACTCTGAAAAGTTCTTAACAGTTCTCGGTAACACCTTCCTGTAGATTCCAAATCAGGAGTCTCATGATCCTAACTACATCTATCACCTAGACTGTTTCCTAGAATGTAAGAATAATCTTCAAAAAATTTAAAAGCCAAAATAAGGAGAAAAGGAAGAAAATTAATGTGATACATTGACTGGGGTCACTGTGATCTTGGAATTGATACAGTGTATCAATTGGTGTAACTGCATTGAATAGCACAATGATAGATTTCTTCTATGTTATGAGCTTGATAAATGAGTTCCTGAGATAAAATGATTTGTTTACATTGCATAGTAGAGCAGCAGTAGATCTAGTCTACACAAAATCTGCCTTGTACTACACCATTTCAAATTTAATTCAGTAATTCCTTGATGTTAACATAAAGGAAAGAAGCATATTTAATAGTACTATGAATGGCAGCCTATTTCTGCACCAAATATGTTATTTGACCTATTTTTATCAAACCTCCCACCATTTTTCTATTTTAAACTCTTGTTATATCTCATTTCCATTTCACAATAAACCTTTAATTATTCTCTTTTTTCCTAGGTTCCACTTTACTTGTAAGTAATGTTCCCAAAGCATATCTTTTTATCATGTCATTCTGCTCAAAAATGTTACAAGATTTCTAATTATCTATATCACCAAGTGTGGTATCTGCTTTTAACCTACATAGTTTTGTTATTCTTCACTGAATACTTGTGACAAATTATTTCTACTGTTACGATTTAATCTTCACTTTTCTAAATTCAGTCTCTGTTTACCTTCATTTATAGAAACTATTTTTTTAGTTTAATTTGAAGACAAATGCTTATTTCATAAATGTAGGCCAGCTCTTTCCTGAAAGTGATGAACCTGAAAGCTATAAAAGGATTGAGTTATTGAGGCTGATTAGATTGTACAAGTACTGATAACAGTGTGACAGCTACCTTCTGATATTTGAAAGGCTGTCAACTGGGAGATGCACACAATTCTATGTAGTTTAAAGGGAAAAATCAAGGTCAATGTGGATATATTATGAGTGTACTTTTTTTGGCAATTTGGAATTCTCTCTCTTAAACATGTTAATTCTCTTTTCCTTATTTCATTTTTATTGAAACTTTTTTTAAATATGGAAGCAAATTGATCGTCTGTCCATGCTTCCCCCTCTATCCTCTTGATTAGTGTGTATTTTCTCCACTTCAGTATTTTATATTTGTCTGTGTTCTTTTATCTCCGTTGTTGGGATTTTCCTCAATCCCCTTGTTTGCATCCCTTTTGTGGGTGTTGTAAAAGTTTCTGTTTGGTTATATCATTCTGAATATTTTTAGTGCTATGATCCACTTATAAGGGAGAACATGGCGTGTCTGTCTTTCTGCATGTGGGATACTTTGCTCAGCTCTATCCGTTCTTCCAGCTTTATCCATTCACAGGCAAATATCATCAGTGAATTTTTCTTGACAACTGAATAGTATTCTATTGTGTATGCATGTCACATTCTCCTTATCTGTGTGGTTAATGTTAGACATCTAGGCTAATTCCATTTCTTTGCTCTTGTGAATAGAATTGCAGTGAACATGGATATATGTATGTCTCTATAGTAGTCTTTGGGAGTATTTCCAGGAGTGACACAGCTAGATCACAAAGTATTTAGGTTTTTAACATTTTTAGGAACCTCCATACTGATCTTCAAAAGGGTTATACAAGTAAGTATTACCACCAGCATTGTAGAGGGCTCTCTTTTCCCCCACATCCTCACCAGCATGTTATGAATATTGTTAAAAATGTTTCACTTTCTCAATCATTGGCGGACATGCAAATTAAAACAATCCTGAGATACCATTTTATCCCAGTCAGAATGACTACAATCCAAAAATCTAATTTTTGTTTTTCAAATAAGTGGTTAAAGCAAAATCTGGATTGTCTGATTGAGGATAGTGTGATTCGAATATCTTTATTTGTGTTATGGTGGTGTGACTTTCTGGTGTTGAACTCTAACTGAATTCCTTAAGAATAAGGAAGAAAGACAGTGAAAAGTCACATGACATAATCCTACTGATGTTAAATACCTATCATATTTGAATCAATAGAAAACAGATTAGTGGTTGTCAGGGGAAGAGAGAAACAAAAGGTGGGGAAACTGCTTGGTTTTGAAGCTAATAGAAAGTGGTGGTTACAGGACACTGTGGATGGGCTAGTAGATGTCAGCAAGTTTTATCATGTGGAATGGTTAATGGCTAAATTTATGTCAATCTTATAGGCTTTATCTCTAGTACATGAATACAGGATGTTACATCTACTGTGGAAATAATAGTTTTCCAGCTCCTGCTGCTGCTCTTTCTTCTAACAAATTTCTTGCCTTGTTCCTGCTCTTTCTCGTCCTCGTCATCCTCTTCCTCCTCTTCCTCTTCCTCTTCCTCTGCTGCTTCTTTTCTTTCCCTTCCTTTCCCTCCTTTATTTGTCCAAGATTATAAGCTTTCCTTTGGGCTGAATTTAGGTTATGCATCCTCATTTTTATTATGTGGGGGCATGAAACAAAGTATTTACTCCTTAGGCTTTTCTTTTCCTCATTTCATGAACCACAAAGATCATGGAGATAGCAAAGATTTAACTTCCAAAAATAGTAATAATGCTGTTAGTAATGGATATTGAATAATAGTGAATCCATAAGTACCTAGTGTGAGGGTGGGGAAGGGAACTTTTGTAAACAAACTGATAAAATGTATTTTAAGAACTGTGAGTTGCCTCATCAATCTCCTAGAAACTCTTCAGATCTAAAGGACATAAAACTGGTCCTGTTATGATTTGTACATGTCAGTAGATGACCCAATGCAATGGTATGGGTTGAGCTGAATTTTACTCTCCAAAAAATGAAGAAAACAGCCAGATTAATTTGCCTCTGCAAAGTATATCCATAAAAATAAGGCTTTTTTCTCAAGATGGTGTGCAAACTTGTCATTACTTAATCTTTCTGAGTCATATAATGAAGACTGACAATAATCTTAAAAAAAACAAGAACCTTTAAACATAATTATCACTATTTTTTTGCTTAATAATAAGTTCTGCTCTGTTTTACAAAAAGTGCTTTGGAACATGGAGCAGCTAAATGAAATTGTAGTTCATTTGACCATATATTTTAACTATATACTAAGCCAGTATAAATTATCTCAAAACATACAATAATTGGAAATAATATTGGAAAAGCTACATAATGTTTACTTCCCTCCTTTCAAATAATTATACTTTTTAGAGTTTATTATGCACCATTTTGATTAAAAGTTGGTTATTTGGGTGTATTTCTTTGAGGTATTTGGCAAATCTGAAGTGGGTAGGGGGTCTATTGATGAATTGATGTGTGCCATTTAGACTCTAAGGAGCATAAAGAATTCAGATGTACTTATGTCTGTTGTCCTGTACTCAATGCGTAAAATCTACAATGACTCTTGTTGTCCCTGACAACTGAATGTGCACTACAGAAAGAAGTTATTGTGTAGGTAGTATTGAATATCACCAAATCAACATGCCTTATAAGTATCCAGGAAATAGCTTTGCTAGGTGGCATTCATTGAAATATGAATTTATTTCCTGAAATGCAGATGACCTATATTATACAATTGATATTAATGTTATATAGCAGACAAGCCTTCATTCAGATAGGGAGGAAATTAATTTAACTTTCTAATTACAATACAATTATTTTTTCTGACTGATATACAGGTCAGGAAACCCCACAGGTTTGAATATAGAAATAACAGAATAGAAAGATCTCAGAATTTTAATTCCAAACACCTAGATTTTAGTCTTGAGTGTAAGTCACTGTCTTTGTCAACTGAGGCAGGTTATCTGAATCTCATGCCACTTGTGTCCTGCCATGCAACAGCATTATAGGTGAAACTCAGAGTTTATTACTTTACTTTTCCAAGTTCATAGAGTATATGGTAGAGATTAAACTTCAACCTAGGAAACATGACTTTGTAACACATGCACTGAAGGAGAGTGATAATGATATGTTCTGATTTGGGGTATGTTGTTGTGTTTACTTATTTATGGACTTACAGAAATTTGCTTGATATTCTCCCTGTTATATAAATATTGTTTAAAGTTGGAAGAAATTTACAAGAAAGCAGGCTTATAGCAACAAGTTTTGACATCAGACTCCTTTGTTTTTCTTGACTCACTCAGATCTCAAACCTAATTGTTTATGTCCTACTACCTCTCGATATTGTTTACAAAGCAGAATCTCAGCTGAGGCTTTTGGATGCCACTCTGAAAACATACTGTCTTAATGATCTATATATTTTCTTCTTTCATCCATCTTTTAAATATCCTTGTTCTAGCAAAACTCAGTTGGAATTTCCCTGTTACCATCCTGGAGAGCAAACTAGAGATACTTTATAGTGACAGGCCTTTATAGGCCTTTACACATGATTGTATCTGAGTTGAGGGTCTATATTTCCTTCAAATTATTGCTTTCTCTTTAGCTAGATCAGTGAGGTAGAGGAGACTTGAGTGCACCTCAAATTCCTGGCTTGAATGAATGGGTGAATGCTTAAAGTAAGTAAATACTGAATTTAGGAGTAGTGGTAGATAAGAAAGAAATATTCAGGAGTTAACCACCTATGATTTTATATGTCTACAGTGGCAATGTAGACCAGCTTAAAGGAGCGGAGCATACATTAATTCCCATCAATCATACTAACTGCACGGAGAATAAAAGTAACAACAATATTTCATGTGATAGACTTATACTCACTCATATCTCTTCAATGCAAAATGACATTTCATAAAACATTTCTATTTATTAACACTAATATCTAACATAAAATGTTGTGGACTCTGAAAATGCTTCTGCATGATTCTGGTTTGGCAGACTACCTGCCACCTTTATCCTTATTCCTGTAGAATTTTGAAGCTCCCATAAATGTGATTCAAGTTTTTCTAGATACAATTCACATTGCTTTAAGAGAAAGTTGTGATTTTATTGACCCTGTAAGTCAATTCATGTAAGTCATAAGGAACTATACTCAAAGGAACAGAACAAAAGCAGAATTCTCAACTTCTGAAACGTAGTCCTTTACCTACCTTTATATTTTCAGGTGGAAGAATTTATAGATTGTAATTTTAGCAACTTGGTGGCCAAGTAATTGAGAACAATGAATGTCTTTAGCCATAATACTCTTGCCTTTTAAGGTCAGTTTTTTACCTTTCTCAATTTCACTCATATATTATTTGAATGTAACAAATTAATTTTACATAAAGATTAATATTAAATAAAGGTAATTATTTTCCTGTAAATAATATTCATAGTTCAGAATTATAATTTTTGGTTTTCTTAAAGTGCTATGAAGTTTAATAATAGTAAAAAATATAATCATTTTCTTGTATGCTTTAAAACAATTGTTTATGGGATATTAGTTATCCCTGTGAACATAATTTAGGTGATAAACTTTAATGCCAAGCTGTGTTCTATTCTACGCACAAACTACCAGCTGACTTTGCTGTGCTTATGATACAGCCCTTATCTCTCTTCTTCTGGAGTGCCAGCAAGATGTCTATAGTGTTGTCACTGAGACTTGGATCACCTTGGAGGATGGGACACGAGTGTTGGGAATAGGTCTGACTTCATCATGTAAAGGTTGACTTTCATAATTTGAAATATTTATTTAAGCACTCCTTGGTGAACTAGACTTTCCATTGCCTCCAAAACATTTGTGCTTCACTTCAAGCTAATCGATCGTGTGTATGTAGATTGTTCAGTAGTGACAAGCATATCTATATTACTTCTGTCAACAACCAGTACAGTTCCTAATACATAGTGGTGTTTATTGTGCTCATGAAGTAATGGAAAAGTTTTCATTTTTTAGACCTGTGTATGAATAATTTCAAGTTCTTTTGCTGAGGACTGTTTATCCTCTAGTGATATAAAAAAACCTTATGGCTTAAAAAGGAGCCACTGGTCATATATGAGCCACTCCTAAAATGTTTTAATACATAAACTTTGTAGATTTAGCAGAAAAGGTGCTTTTTCTCTAAAACATTCTAAATTTAGAACATACATATTTTTGTAAGAGTTACTCTTAACTGTTGCTGTGAGAGAGCATTCAAAGTCAAGCAACTTAAGGGAGAAAGGGAGATTTATTCAGCTTATGGTTCCAGAGGGGAGAAACAGTGTTTCATGACAGAGGCAACATGGTTGTTGGCTGAAGCTGGAGGCAGTTAAGTCACTGCAGACATCCTGGAGGCTCAGAGCTGCTCAGTCCAGTAGGCCAGTGGTGAAGGCTGAAGACTGGAGGATTCCTGGGGAGTGGCAGAAGCAGAGTCTTTCTTCAAAGTCTTCTGTTCTGTGGTTCCTTTTATTTGGTCTGCTACTGGGAGGTTCCAGTCAGATCTCAGGCTGTTCTTTCTATTGTAAATGTATTGATCTGGATAATCTCTTCAGGTAGTCCGACAGCTGATCTTAGTTTATGCGAAATGTGATCAAGTTGACACCGAGCATTAACTATCACCACATACACATAGACACACACACACACACACACACACACACACACACACACACACACGGCAAGCTAAAGGATTTCTATTTGAAATTATTTATATGCTTTCGCTTTTGCACTTCTAAATTACATACCCTTAAAGAGATCTTGTGTTTCAATGTAGATGAGGACTTCAAAAACATGATTGAATAAGAAGGTGGATGAAACTCTGAAACAGAGTTTGTAGAAGGTTGTGATCTGGCTTCAGTGACTACTCTTATTGCACTTTGCAAATCTCATTTTGACTGCTATTAGCACAGGCTATTAGCCTAGTTCAAACAATTTTATATTAGGATGTATAGACAGAAAGAATACAGGGACAGACCCTATTCTTTCCCATCCTCAAGGTATATGGCAAGAAAGAAGGGGGATGGAGAATCCATCATACAAATGTGTCCTTTCTGTGCATCAAGACATCAGTGAAGAATGAGAGACACTGTGTGTGACCTGTCTACATTTGAAATTCTGGGTTTGGGCCTTCTCATTCTTTTTCATGTATCATACTGGCTACTGTTCCAATGTAGCTTTAAATTTGAAAGCATATCCTGACATTTATTTTTCCCAACTCACTCTTACCTTTTTCTGCGTATTACAGGTCCCAAGGTAACTGAGAGTCTGACGGGCAACTCGCCAAGATGAAGCAGTGTGATGTATTTCTATGCAGGACCACCTAGGCTGTAGGCACCTTAGAGTTTATAGCAAGAATCTGACTAAAAGTGAGGCTAAACCTGTTTGGGAGTGAATACTGGCACATTGTCAAAGACAAAGGAATGCTTCATGACTTTCTGCCTCAGGTTTTTGCACTGGAGGACCACATACCATCGAAAATGTAGGCAGTTATGGAATATCAGGAAACTGGCAAGTCCAGGTGACCTCACAAAGGGAAACTGCCACTCCAGCCACCTTATCCTTCACCCAAATGCCCTACTGTGGAAGACTGTGGGAGTCTATACAAGAGTGAGAAATCTGACAAATGAGAATTTACTATAACTATTGAGGGTCGCCAAAACATACTTTTTCTGCTATCATATTGGAATAAGTTTTCAACTCGAACAGACAAATCTGTTGTGATTAATATCTTTCCCCCAACAAGAACAAGAACAGGAACACTACCACCACCAACAACAAATCTAGAAGAAATAGATGGAAATCTAAATAAGAAAACTGTGCAATTCCCTTTTTTAAAAAAAATTATTTTGATATTTGACATGTTTCTTTCCCTATTCTTTTTTTTTTTCTATAAAAAGGGATTTGTATTTATCTCTGCATTAGTCTCCTAGGGCTGCATAATGGAATTCCATAGCTTGTGAGCCATAAATTAATTTTTGCATAGTTCTCAGGAGCTGAAGTCCAAGATCCAGGTACAGACAGGACTGGTTTTGGTTGAAACCATGACTTTTGGGTGCAGATAGTGGTAATCATACTCACTGTGACAATCACTTGTTCATCTGTATATTAAGGTCTCTTCCTCTTCTTTGGGGTATATCAGTCCTTTTGAACTGGAATGTCATTGAATATTAATTGTGCTTTCATAGAACCTATCTTTAAATATATTGACAGATTAAGACTTTGAAATATGAATTTTGGGAAGGATCACAATTTAGTCAATTACAATCTCCATAATAATGTTAACTATGTGAAGACAATAGCTTAATGTTTATATCTATTCTGTCAAGTATGGTACATACATATAGTACATGTTCAATGTTCAATAAATGTTGAATAAATAGCAATGGAAGTAATAGATATATAATTTGTACAACATAATAATAAAAGATTCCCATTTTGAGATTTGGGTTCTCTTTTCTGTTATATCATTTATATAAAATCATCTTCCATACTTGTTAGTCAACTTTACAATATTTCTACATTTCAAATGATGAAATAGGTGTCTGATGAACCATTTTTCATGACAAATTTTGTTATGATCAATGTTTAACTGCTTGATTTTATTCTATTATCAGCCTTCTTTCAAGTGTGCCTCACTCAATTGCACAATTTTCTTATGTCATAATCAGGACTAGAGCATGCTGGATAGGTATTTTCTTGACTTTGTTTCTGTATGCTAGGGGGTGATATGTTGGCCCTCATGATAGTAATATTTTTAGTGTTTTCAGGAAAAGTTAGGTTAAATTAATTTTAGAACTGACCCACTTACATATTGTTTCCTTTACTTTAGATTATGGCAGCTGAACAGCTAAGTTAGACAATTTACAAACTTCATTATGGCGTATATGGGACAAGCCACTCTCAAAATAGGACCAACCAAATGGTTTGAGATTCTGAGTGAGTTTGATAGACTTGAAATATCATCCCAATCCTTAACCCTTGGTCTTCTGCTGGAAGCTCACTAGTTGGAAGAGGAAGAAAAGAAAATGCTATGTTTTGATTAGAGAAAAAGAGAGGAAGAGAATCACTAGTAAATTAAGGAAAAAGAAGTTAGAGTAAGCTCCAGTTATACTGGACTATATTCACTCTTCTAAATTTGGATTATTAAATATCTGAGTTAGTTTGGTAAAATTTCAAGATCTTAGCTGTATAAACAGAAATTGTGGTAATTATTAGCTTCAAAACATCATTTACAATGTCTTTTGCTTTCACCGCCACAAGTTTTTTTTAAATACTTTTGAGCCAATATAATATCTTTCCTCTCAACTCAATAAGCTCTTTTCTTTTGTAGCCTATATGTCATGTTTAGCACTCTGTACAAATGGTCTGTTTACCAGTAACATGCTCCTCACCTTGTTGGATTCCTTGAAGTCAAAAGTTATCTTCTTAGGATATCTTTCCACTTTGCATTATAAACCTTACACATAGTAGGTGCTGAACAAATATTAATTAAATCCACTGTACTGTCATCTATGTAGATATTACTGTCTACTTCTGGATTTTGTGCAAGTTTTCGTTATACATTTTTCTCTTCATAGATGGACTCCAAGCAGAGTTTTCTCAATGAGTCTGTTCAGTTATATTTGCTATTTATACTTAGTATGAGAATGAAAACCTTTGGCCATTCTGTCTTTTGTATTTTATGCCAAAACTAAACTGTTAGTGTTAATTATTTATCTAAGTCTCTGGTGTTCAGGGTGAATAGCATGAAGTGTTTTCCTATTTTTCCAGAGAAAAACAAACAACAAAATTAAAAAAGCCTAATCACTAACACATATTTGTCACTTATTTGAGGATTCATCATTCTCAATAAAGAAAACAAAAATATTTTTGGAAAAATTCTTTTATGCCATTATTCCCTATATAATTTCCTAAACAATGTGTATTTATGTAATATTTTGTATAAGATTATTTATTTTAAATAATTTAGACATGAATTTACAGTATAAAGTAACATATCAATAGGTTATGTGAAAAATACAACAAAATTTTATACAAAAGACTTGAACATTCTTGAACTTTGTTATCCACATGAGTCATGAAATGAATTCTTTGAGATACTCAGGGATAGTCATTAGAACTAACGTTCTAATGCAGGAAATAAAGTCAATTACTTTCAATATTGGATGTAGCTAAACATATTTATGTATTGAATAAATAGTATAGCAAATTATGGGTTAGATTATGCTGTCAATTTTTAAACTATGAGATATTTGAGTATACTGATTTTTGGATACATTTACTTAATGTAATATCAAATAATTCCAAGATGTTAGCTTGTCAATCTATCATAGAAAATAGTTTGTCATATTAAACCTGACACAGTTCTCTGTCATTACTTATTAAATTATTAGTTAATTATTAAAATGTCAGTAATCATTCATTTTAAATTATTTTAAAAATATTCAATCCTATTATAATGTTATGGTGGCTATAGACCTTCACTTTAAAGTGAATAAATTTATTATTTTAAAATAATACCATTACTCTTACGTTAAATATTTAGGTATAAGGTCATATGATTGTCTCTTCCCTGCTTTAGAAAAAAGCCCGTGACTAGATTTGCTTGGACAAGAACACATTGACTATACTGTAGAATGCATTAGGGAAGGAACCCTTCTTGCAGGCATGTGTATGCAGATCAGTAGACTGAGTTCAGGTATCAATCCTCACCTTTCTAACATTGTTTGAGATGAGATTTCTTCACTGCTGCTATGTAAATCAAAGTGCTCGCCAGGTTCTTGCAATACTTAAATTTGGTTTCTAATTTTCTGTGGATACTCAGGTATTACTAACACATGTTCTGTTGTATCTGGCTTATATGTGGGATCTAGAGATCTGGACTCAGGTAAGGAAAGCGATTACCTGCTGAGTCATCACCCAAATTCCAGTGAAAAATATTACTTAATATTCTGATTGTTTTTTGGCAAATAATTTATCTGTCTGAATTTTATAAAGATTTGATTTGATAAACAATAAAAACAGAAAAATTAATATTACTTTGATAAATGGCTTCTTTCTATTTCAATTTTCTTCATATGTGATAAGACTACTTTGAAATAATAAGATGGCTCATTGGTTAAGAACTTGCCACATGAACAACAAGACAGGGGTTCAGATTCCCAAAACCCAAGTAAATGCCAATGGAACATAGTTTTCCAAACAACCTTGTCAGGCAGTTACAGAAAATATGCAGAGTAAGCTGACTAATGAGACCAAACTCTCTGAATTTCATGGAAAACCCTGCCTTAGAAGTAAGTTGAAGAATTATTGAGGAAGACACTTGACATGAGCCTGAACCCTACACTCACATGTATGTACATGTGAAAATGCATACACATACACATAAAAATGAGTGAAGAAGAATGTCATTTGATCATTTATAAAAAGAAAAATGTTTCTTTCAATCGATGTCTCTGGCCATGTTTTGGGCTTTTTTATTTTTTTATAAATCAAAGATATATTGCCTTGTGAAAATATTAGGATATAATTATATGTTTTAAAATTAATTAGTAGTCCTTTTATTTAATAATATCTATATTTGGTGAATAATCAGTACTTTTATGCAACCATCCAAACTCATCAAAATATTTCCCAATATTTTCAGCATTGTTGGATTAATATCTCATAATGAAGCATAGTTCAATCACATGTGACACTTTTAGTGTTGTGGAGAATGCTTTGAATATGCAAGCAATTATTGGAATTTATTGGCTATTTGCAATATATATTATATTAAAAGTTTCCAAAATACCTTTTAATAGACTGAAACCTTTAATGCTTATAAACTTTTCAAAATATTCAGTAAAAGTTCCATTCTGCAAGTCAAAAATTGAACAATAAATGGCATTTGAAATTAAAATTTCTGAAAATTTAATGTAAATTTTTTTTGCAATTGCAGGTTGTTTTCAGTATTTCAGGAGAATTTAAGGGACATTAACCTTTCATTGCTCCATTACAGGATCAGTGTCCTTAACTTTTCATAAGAAAATAACTCTGAACACTAATATTTGTTTGTCAAACATAATTCTTTTAGATTTTTTTCATGTAGACGACTTAAATATGTAAAAGGCAGACCAATACCAAAAGACTCTAGATCTGTAGCATAAACTTTGCTCTGCGTGTATCACTTCCTTTCTTTTAGACATTCTATTTCAGTCCTGTCTTTGTTCTCTGAACGTATTTGGAACTCAACATGAAGGCTTAGAAGGAGCCCAACATGGAGCACGCCTGCCACATGCTGGGCAAATAGAACCCACTATAATTATCCCTTTTTTACAATGGATGAAACTGAGATGCAGAAAGGTTAAGCCATTTGTGAGAAACCACATATAAGTAAGCATTCGTTGAGATAGAGATAGAAACCTTTAATCAAGAAAAGGTTAAAATGTCAGGATTCCAAATCTGAAAAAGACAGTCTGGAATGGAAGATTCTTAAGAGAGAATAATTAAAGAGTTGATGCTTCATTGTCTTTAACGATATTCCTTGCTGTTCCATCAAACCACTGAATAGATAAGAGGTGAGCAATAAGTTTCAAGCTGATCTTTTATGTAGCCAGATAATTTAGACAAAGGCTCCTAGGGAATGGTGCATAATAACTCCCCTACCTACTCTCCGTGTCTCAGCTTTCAACAGAGGGTGAACAAATGACACCCAGCCACATGTGTGAAGCAGGACGAAGACACTGTAGCTGGCTTTCCTTTTCAGAATCTGCTGTGTCAAATACAGATTTCATAAGCTATAATGACAGCATGAATCTAGCAGAGATTGATATGCCAATCCTGAATCAAAGAGAGGGCAAATGAACTTTATTTATATTCTAATTTCACTCCACCTACTCTCAGAACACTTCACCTATAATGGTGTTCTATAGTTTATCCAGTACTAAAGGGTAGAAGAAAATATCACATTCCAAATAGGCTCATGAATATATTTTAGACACTCTTGCTCATGTTTTGGGAAGTTCTGGTTGGGAAAAACATATGAGATGACTTCTACAATACTGATTTAAATTCTATCAGTCCTCTGGAAGAAAGGAAGCAGGCCATTCCTAAATTTGAAATCTTTAAAAGAAGTGATAGTACATATTTGTTATACCTTTTACCATATCAATTTTAATGTGTCTATTCTCTAATCACTCTGTTTTCCTTTGAAAAGTTTAAATAAAACAATGTATATTTATTGCATAGAGATTTTCATATGAGCATATAAAATTCATGATTTTGAGACCTTGTGTAGTGGTTGCTTAGTGTAGTAAAACTTGTTTAGCTGTGAATTGAGAGGTATTTGAACATAAGAGGAAAATACTCCTCTTTAGGCTGCAGTGAAATAGTCTTTATTTGGTATGGACACCAAATGAGTGTATCCCAGTGTGGCAACAGACATATCCCTGGGCTTTTTCCTTGTCCTGGAGACTGATAATGATCATAGATGTGTTTATTGGGATTAAGAGAACTGATACCATCTCCATGCAGGGAACTAAATGTTTGTTTGGATTTCATGAGACATTTTAGCAGTAAGTATGGTTAAAATAAAAACACTAATAAAGAGCAGTCCATGTTCTAGTGAATAAGAAGGCACATATTTTGAGTTCTTAATCATTCCACAAGTATCTGTTTAAAGAATTATAGAAGGAGCCATTTGATTGTAAGACAGCTGGGCAGGGTAAATTTTTATTAGTAGAATGCTGTATTAGTTAGGTTCTCTAGAGACACAGAATCGACACAATGAATATATGTATATATGGAATGTATTGAGTTGGCTTGCAGATATGGCTGAGGTAGTCCAACAATGGCTGCCAGTAGCTGCTCAGTTCAGTAATCAAGTGGGTGATAGCTGAAGGCTGGAGAATTCCTATAGTCTTTAATGTAGCCGATGACTTGGAGGGTTGGAAGGCTTAGAAGGTGGAAGGGACCAAGTGTCTGGAAGGAAGAGCGATTCCTAGCACAGCTGCAATAAGCATTTCTTCTCTTTGGTGGCTCTTTTTTATATGGTCCAGTAATAAGAGGATCCTGTGAGATCGTTGGAGATTCTTTTTTTTTTATAATTTTTTTATTATTTATTCAACTGTGTGCATATGCGTGTGTATGAGCATGCGTGCGTGTCTGTGTGTGTATGTCTGTGTATGTGTAGAACCACGGATGAATTCGCGAACCACCATGGACCGCCTCCACCTCCTTCTGCCTCGGGATTCACAGGCTCCGCCCTACCAGGACCAGAAGCGCAGGCCGCCCCCCGCTTCCGCCTGGCTTCTATACGTGGGATCTGGGATCCGAACTCAGGACCTTCCGCCTGCAAGGCGGAGGCTTAACCCCTGAGCCACCTCTCCAGCCCCTCGTTGGAGATTCTTAAAGGATCTTTAGTTAATAACAGGTGTGTCAAGTTGACACTCAGGCTTAACTATCACAAATGCTATTGTACTAAAATAAATCTAATTTTTCCTCCAGGGGCTTCCTTTTGATTCTGATACTCACTAACCTTCCAGTTTGAATGTTTGCTAGTACATAGCTTAAAGTAAGGGTCATGAGTCCACATGGGGTGCTGTAACTGAATGTAAGAGTTGGGAAAACTTTGTAATAGTTAAATACTTATGAAAATAATTGAATCTTAAATGTGTAATGAATCCCTTATAGATAATCAACCTGCATAGCTCTTCTTCTTAGTGGTTTTGTTCAGGCGTCTCCTAGATGGAGATCTATCAGGATCTGAGTTACAGGCCTTCGCTATGTCTGCCTGGGATTTGTATGTGGGATCTGGGGATCCAAAATCAGGTCTCTTTACTTGTGAGGCAAAGGTCTTAATTCTTGAGCCATCCCCAGATTTCCTAATATATTATTTATGTAAGCAAATGAAATAAATGCACATGGAAAGCTAGCATCTAAAATTTAAAGAAAGAACCAGGAAAAGCTAAGTCATCTTAAAAGTTATACATGTTGCATTCCATTTTACATATGCTCCCCTTAAGCACAGGGATGTTTCTTCTTTTTAAAAATTCTTTTAGTGTTATACACATGAATATGGTATATTTATGATATTTTTAACCCTTAATCCCTTTTTCTATGCACAAGGATTCAAGCAAAGTAGAAATGCAATAAATATTCTAAAATCTTCTATAAAAGTGGGGTTGGAAAAAGCCGAAGTACCTATACCCAATTGTACATGTGTGTGCACAATGAACAAATAGACATAATTTAACGTATGCCTTCAGTAACAGTATAATAAACTTTACAGTGCACATCGTCAGAATTACAAAATTAAACAGGGCCTTGGAGAGCATCCATTTCATAAAATAAAATTTCTGTTATAATGAGAGAAGTTAGCTGAAAAGCACACACTCATTCTGTGGGAGCTAGAAATGAGAATCTGTTGATGCTTAACCTTTCTGAAGAAATTATTGAAATATATTAAATTCCAGGAATGAATGCAGAAAGGATCGTATTAGGTCCTTACCATTTAGACCTCTAGAAACTTCCTGTCTTTTATTAGCTTGTTTTAGTTGAGCAGTTTGCAAGATGAGCTGATGGAATTTGTTAGTGAAAAACTAAAATAGTAGAAACAATAGTCTATACTGTAAGTAAGTACATTAATTAAATTATTCTTAGAAATTATATCCCTCTACATGTTCAAGTAGAAAAAAATAACACTGTAAACTAAATCCTCTCAAAAAGAGAGATGCAAGATATTGAGGAAAACACTTACTATAAAAACAATAACATATAATTGATATCTGAAGATATAATATTTTACACAATTTCAAGTCATTGAATTATCTTACTTTAATTTCAGAAAATGCTGTTACTAATCCAACATTAGGTGTGGGTTAAGGTCTTTGCTTAGCTTTTAAAAGTATTAATTATTTGTCACAATACAATCATTATAATTGTTTTATAGTTATGAAAAGAAAAAAGAGGCTCTTTTGGAAAAATCAAATGCTAGCTCTAGGTCACAAGGGTGGTAATGGATAAACCATCACTTAAATAGATTATTCTGGACTTGAATAATCTTTTCATAATAGGCTGTTCTCTCCCAGTGGATTCTCACTGATTCGAAATTTTTGTTTAAGGGTGAATAGCTAAAAGTTACTAGCATTGGGATCAATGCTATGCTTTTACTAACTAGGTGGGATAGAGTCAAAGTAGTTGATGTCTTTACTTCTCAATATGTGTTTCCTTACCAAAATTGAAGGTTAGTTAAAGATGTTTATTATCTTAGAAATAACTTTTATTGATTTAAGTTTTTCTCTATTGCAAACATGTAGATGGTGATAACTTTTAATTTTCTCTTTATATTAGAATGTTTCATTCTAATCATTGCTTTTCTGTGAAGCAATTGCTCCTTTTGTTCTTCAGTCTTCCACATCAGCCTTATGTAATCACTGGGGGTTTGCCTGAACAAGAATGTGGGAAAATTTGAAAATATCACATCTATGGGTCAATAAAAATGGATTAAAACATTACCTTATATTAGTGCTTTTGAAGTTCCCACTAAGGGAAAATCTGTAGACTTTTTCAAACACAGAAATATGATTCCTCTTCGCTATTGTGAAGCAGTATCTGTGCTCATCTACCTGGACTAGATACAGAAATGATTATTAGTTGTAGTTAGTAAGAGAGTAATCATCAATAAGTTCTAGAGAATAGTAAAAGATGATGTTTTAGATGGGAATTGATACAGAATCCATGCATCATAAAATGTATTATAAGTAATCTTAGTCAATAGGCATGAGTGATTTTATTACGTGGGAGCACCTCAAAAAGCCTTTATCCTTAAGTGGTGACTTCATATACTTCAGTCTGAGAAACAATCATGCTGAACCTTTCTCAACAGCTTTTCCTTTCTCCTCTGTAGCAGTTAGCTTGCCTCATTGCTGATAAATCACCATCAAACAGCTTGAGGGAACAAGGAGTTTATTTTCTCTTAATGATTGTCCAGTTACAGTTCTCAGGATAGCATGACGGGGAGAGCATGCACCAACACCACAGCCAAGGGAACTGGCCACACCATTGTCACATAAAACTAAGAAAGGAACGATCCTTATTTGCCAGAGCAGTATGTCTGGCCAGGATACACAAGGATGCCAACTTCCTCAACCTGCTCTCTTTATTTTTTTCCAGGACCTAATCCCATATACCATGGGCTGGAACTTTCCCATCAATTAGACAATCTCCTACAGGTTTGCTCTGGGTTTAACGCAACCACTAATTCTCTATGTATGTGCCCAGAGTTCAAACCCTCAACTGTCAAGTTCACACCTGTGCTTAACTATAACAGCATCTCTTGTGAATGGTAACAAAGCATGTGTCCTTGCCTATTTGGCTTTTACTTATCAGACTTTTCTCAAGGTTCAATGACAGTTTTTCTATTTAACAGCACTTCATTGCTTTGTTGCTCAATAAAATTTAACTGCATGGATAAAACACATTTTGTTTTCAGCTGATTGGTGAGGATTCTTTTTTTGTGATTTCTGGGAATATTTATTATCATTTTCTTTGCTACATATCTAAGTGTGCATTTGCTAGCTCTTAAGGTAATTTGTTTTGTCTTTTAAGTTATTACACTCTTTCAAAGTATCTGAATCACTGTTACACTCCCATTAGCAACACAAGACCATCCTGATTCTTCCAAAGTCTCACCAACACCAGCTATTGTGTATGGTTGAAATTATTGTAGTTAATGAAAAGTTATAGAACTCTTTGTGTTCTTGTAATTTTCTTTGTAGTGTCTTTTATATCATAAAAGTTCTTAATTTTGATGAAGTACATTTGGATTTTTTTTCCTTGGTCACTTGTGATTTTGGTGCCATAATTGTGAAGCCACTGTCTAATTTAAAATCATGAAAATTCATGATTGCTTTTGTTTACAGTGCTATAGTTTTGCTTTTGCATTTTGAACCTATGATTCCAATTTGAATTGATTTAATATGGTGGAAGAAAGTCCAATTTAGTTTTTTTCCAAGTGTATACTTAATATATATGTAATTTATAATAAATTTAATACAGTTATATTAAATTTTTACATGTAGAAAAACATTAAAAAAATCCTGATCACCAACTCTACTAATAAACACTGTGCTAACATCTTGTGTTCACACAGTAAAACGAAAACAATAGGCAAAGATGAGAAGGTAAGAAATAAACAATTAATATGTATAGATGATAGGAAAATATCGTACATATGGGAAAGACAATAAATATAAGAAAGGCTGCTCTCATAATGGGATACAGTAAGATCACTGCGCCTAAGATCAATAATGAAAATGTCAACCATAAGTTAAAAAAGCTATTTGTTTAGGTATTGTTTGCAGTAATGACAAATTAATTTCCAAGATATTAATCTAATCATACATTGTGATGGGCCTTCATTGAAAATTGAAAAATACTGGGGCTGGAAAGGTGGCTCAGGGGTTAAGCCTCTGCCTTGCAGGTGGAAGGTCCTGAGTTCGGATCCTAGAACCCCATATACACGCCAGGCGGAAGCGGGGGCGGCCTACATTTCTGGTGCTGGTAGGGCGGAGCCTGTGAATCCCAATTCCTATTTTGTGAAGACCCTACACCTGAGGCACCTTCCTGAGATAGCTTCTAAGTTGACTGCAGCTGCAATCAATGATGGTAAATCACTATTTTCTATGTCAGCACATTTTATTTCCTAACAAAAGGAGTAACCTTCTGTACTATCCTCCTCTACATTATGACTTATGATACTTGTATTTTATTATATGAGCCACATTTGATACCCTCACATAACTAATTTATTGAACAATGTCTTCATACAATATTTTAATATTATCTTAAGTGTAACCTTTTAAGTATCCTATCCACATAGAGAAAGTCACAAACAATAAATATCCCACTTAATGAAATTCTTAATGGTCACAAATTAAAATGCCCTTGGTTTCATCAGATGTCAGAAGAATATAAAAATCACAAGAGATATAGTGTAATGAACAGCAATTTAAAAACCAAGAAACCAGATTCAGGTTTGGCTCAATGTTTAAAATGCTTGCCAGATAGTAAAAGTACCACAGTTCTGATCCTTATTTCACAAGATAAAAAACTGCCAGGCAATGGACCTCTAGTAATTCCAGTCCTAGTGAGTAGTGTGCAAGAATACCCAGAATGCTGTAGATCTCCTGAATGGTTGCTGATAAAATCATCCTCAAATGGCTGATGGGAGCAAGGAGCTTATTCTCTTAAAAATAGTCCAGGTACAGTTCTTAGTTCAGTTGGCTGGAGAGCATGTATCATTACCAAAGGGCCCAGGGAACTGGGCACATAATATCCACCTAACAGCTGAGAGAGGGACTGTCCTTACTTGTCAGACCAGCGTGTCTGGACAAGCACACATAAGGAGCTGACATTCTCAAGTGCATTTTATTCACTTGCCCAGGGCCTAGTCCTACCCACTCTGGAACTAGAAAATCTCCTGCAGGGATTAACTCAACTACTAATTCTTTACAAATGCGCCCAGAGCTAGAAACTCAAATGTCAAGTTGACACCTGTATCCAACCATGACACAGAGCAAGCTGGCTAACTAGGCTAGTCATAACTGTTCCTCTGGGATTAATTAGAGACACCCAACTCAAAACAATAGGGTGGAAGAGTAATTGAAGGTGACTCCTGACGTCACCCAAGGGTGCCTGCCTCATGCACGTGCACACACACACACACACACACACACACACGCCACTATTGAAAAAACATAGTAGGAAACAAGTCTATCTCTCATATGCTTCTGTTTGTGAGTGAGTATGTTTGTCTTTTCACTTTAGAGAACTGTTTGATGGTGTCCACTAATACCAGACATATATATTCCCCAATTCCCAGAAAAATCTACACCTTGGTATAATCCTAACAGAATTTCATACATCTTTGCACAAAATAGCATATGAAATAGGCCCATTTTTAGTGTTACTACCTAGAAAAATATCTCTTTAGCATAGATAATTGACAAGTTATGCATAAAATACAACAATGAGAAGGAATAAATCTCATGAACACTATAGTAATGAAAGAACTCTATCTAGAAAACAAAGAGTTTGGTTCCTCTTGATTTATATTAGCTTCAAAAATCATCAAAATTAATTAACATTTCTAAATTGTAGGAGTTTAAATAATGGTAATCATCATTGGATAGACTGCTGACTCAAGGGTCAGTAATGCATTTATTTAGCTACTCATTTACACGGTTAAGTTCACATTGACAAAATTTCATTGAGTGGGATATTTATTGTTTGTAATTTTCTCTATGTGGATAGGATACTTACTTAAAAGGTTACACTTAAGATAATATTAAAATATTGTATGAAGACATTGTTCAATAAATTAGTTATGTGAGGGTATCAAATGTGGCTCATATAATAAAATACAAGTATCATAAGTCATAATGTAGAGGAGGATAGTACAGAAGGTTACTCCTTTTGTTAGGAAATAAAATGTGCTGACATAGGAAATAGTGATTTACCATCATTGATTGCAGCTGCAGTCAACTTAGAAGCTATCTCAGGAAGGTGCCTCAGTTGTAGGGTCTTCACAAAATAGGAGTTGGACTAAATGTTTTCCAAGTAGCTTTACTGCAGAACATTGTGATTTCAAATCATATAACATCATAAAATGTAAACTAATGAATGAGATATACCACATGACTAGCCAGACACAATCATCAATTTCATCTCTGAGGAATCTTTAATGCTTTTAAGCTGGTTCTATATAAGGGCACATATATCCTATGCTAGCACTTCTTACTATCAGATTTTATATATGGATAGACAGATATGGCGTGACTAAATTACTGGACTATAGAAGAGATTATGCCATTTATTTTTCTTCCTCTTTTTAAAATATGCCTTCCTCAAGAAAACTTCCAAAATCATCCAAACACAATTGTCTTCTCCATTAGTAAATTTTGTATATCAAAGGAAACATTAGAGTGATGTCATATATATCTATTCACTACACAAAATATGCTTCAAGAAAAATTAAACAGGTTTTATTTATTTCTTATTTAAATATTCAAATTAGGTAAGCATAGTTTGGTTATGCATTAATATAAACATTTTCATGTATATGTAATATTACACAGCAAAAATTTTTGTAAATGTAATGAATGATTCAGCTTGGGCTGAGTACTAACCTTAGATGCTTAAAAGTAGACCAGCATATTTTTACTTTCAAATCATTGGATCAGTTATTCCTGGTTGCCAAGAAAGTTATTGCTGATAGTAATGTTCATTAGTTGCAAATTTTGAATGTTTGGGTTGAAAACATGAAATGAAAAATTTATATATTCTAACAAAATAAAATGTGGACATACACACAATTAGCATATTTTCATTTCTTTCTTGGAATGTGCAGATTGCATACTTCAGTCCCAGGGTTTCTTGTAGGAAATCAACATGATGAATATTTTAGTTGACTAATAATGCTAATAATGCTTCTTGTTTCTCTCAATACACAGTGATCTCAGATGTCCTGTCATACCTGTACTGTATGCACAACCACTGGAACTTTGGAGGTATTCCTAGTTATTGTTTAAATTTTACTAGAGAAAATAATCTATGTAATGTAATAGAGCCCATGTCATACTACTTTATGAAAAGATTGAGAGAAATATGGTGGCCTATGTATTCCATTATATAGAACCACCAAATAAAAGTCAGTAAGTCCATACTTTTATTTACTTTTGTGTCTCATCTTACTTCATCCCATTTCCAAAATTCAGTGGTCACATGGAAAGACTAAAAAAGAATGGAGAAGGTAAAACATCTCTTACAATCTGAATTAACTGTGATAGTTCAAAGAGAAGGTGTTCAAACTAAATTAGGTTGTTATGAAATGCTTCTGTTACAAGCAAAGAAGTTCTTCTGCTCCTATTGAAGTGTACATAGTAGAAGCCATCTACAGCATGTGCTGGTATTTACATGACTTCAAACATCTGGTCTAAATGATGAATACAGATTTCTGAATTTGGAGGGTTTTTTTGTTAAATTTTGCTTTTTATACTCCTGATTTTTTTTAGACATAATCATTCCGCAGCCAAAGATGAATTTGAGCTCACTATCTTATTTCACTCCTCAAGTACTGGACGCAAATACTTTTATTATTGGTGGTATATTATAATATATGGAGAATTGTCACATAATCTGCATATGTATACTCATTTGCATTAACATAAAACTTACATGTGGGTTTTGTGTGTACTTACCTTTCTATATTACAAATATGTAGGAATAACAAAAAAAGTACTGTTAACAGAATCTGAGATGAGTGAATGTCATATCATACAATCTGTCTCTCCCATATCCATTATTCAGCCCATTAAACAACATCTCTGTCCATCCATTTTTGCATTTATCCATCCATGAAAATAACTGATTTATATTTGATAGGATATATGGTAAAATACTCGAACATGAAACAAATTTTTGTTTTTTTCATGGAACTGTGTTAGCACAAATATAAAAGTACATAATGGCAACATTCGAATTTAAAGTATCTTTTCCCCTATAAATTTTAACCATCATAACTGTTTATATTTTAATTATTTCCAAAATTTTATTTGGCTTTCATAATAAACTTCTGAGTTGCTATTAAAATTATTATTGAACAGATGGAGAAATAAAAACACATGAAGTTTAACTACCTAATTTTACTTGCCTATAAATGATATGCTTGAGCTTAAGCAATATGTTTACCTGTAGGCTTGTATCATGGTTTGAAATGTGTCTCCTACATTCATGTGTTTGGGAGGGACATGGCACCTTCGAGAGGTGGAGCCTTGCTGGAGGAAGGTGGTTTCAGGGATGGGTCTTGAGATGGATTAGTTCCACCCTACCTTCAGGAGAAGTCTGCCTTCGTAGCAAGCAGTCTCACAGCTCTCAGCCTCGCAGACAGGTGTGACTTAGCCTCCAGTTTTGGCCAGCCAGCCCTGATGCTTCCATCATATAGGACTATATCTCTCCTCTGAAACAATAAACTGAATAAATCTCCCTTTCTCCCATAAGTTGCTTCACTTTGGGTGTTCTCTGACAGCGACACATAAGAGTAACTGATACAGCATGGTACTCACATTTTAAATATTATTTTATTTATTTGTAAGAAAGAAAGGGAGGAGAGAGAGAGACAGACAGAGAGAGAGAGAGAGAGAGAGAGAGAGAGAGAGAGAGAGAAACATATTAGATCAGAAGACAAATATCAATTGATTCTCTTTTTCAACCAAGAGGATTCCAAGGACTGAATTCAGTAGCTACGTAGCATAGGCACCTCTACCTATAGACTCACCTTGCTAGGCAGAGATATAATATTATTAAGTGATATTACTATACTATCACTCAAAAATGCAAGTGTAGTAAACTGAGGAAATGACTCAGTGAAGGCACTTGTCACACAGTTGTGGTGACCAGAACCTAAGGAAAAGCTATGGAGTCGTGACTGCTGCTACCTGTAATCCTAACACTGGGAGGTTGTCATAATTGGGCACAAGTGTCAACTTGACAATTGAGGGTTTGAACTCTGGGCACATTTGTAGAGAATTAGTGGTTGAGTTAGGCCCAAAGCAGAGCTGCATGAGATTGTCTAGTTGATGGGGAAGGCCCAGTCAATGGTGTGTGAGATTAGGTCCTGGAATAAAATACAGACAGCTGGTTGAGAGAGTAGGCATCCTTGTGTACACTTGGCCAGATATGTCATCTCCTTCTCAGTTGTTATGTAGAGAGGAGATGGCCAGTTTCCTTGGCCCTGGTGATGGTGCATCATCTCCAGTCAAGATGGACTGAGAACTGTAACCAGACTGTGGTAAGGAAATAAACAAGTAAGGTCTGTCAGCCATTACATGGAGATGGTGTGGCCAGTTCCCTTGTCCCTGGTGTTGTTGCATGCTGTCCCGTCAAGCTGGACTGAGAATTGTTCCCTTAAGCCGTTTGATGATCATTTATTAGCAATCATACAGGTGAACTGCTACAAAATTTAGTACCCAGGAAATGGGGTCTTGCTGATAAATCTGACTATGTGGATTTTGTGGCTTTTGAACGATTTTGCTAGACAAAGTTTGAAGATTTTGACTTCGTGGATTACCAATACCATTCTGCAGAGTTGGTGGGTCATTTGGAAAATAGTGATGCTGAGAGAGTTGTGAATTGTTTGGGCCCAGTTTCTGATGAGGGAAACAAGGACTTTGGTGAAGTTGAATTTAAACACTGTAGACTGGTTTGCTTGACAGAAGAGAGCTGTGTTGGTGGCTGTGAAACTCTGAATGTGGAAAAGGCAGGTAGCAGAATATTTGCTGCTGTTGGAGAAATGAATATCAGTGAAGGAAAACCTAATGACTTATACTGGGATGGTGGAAGATATGAAAACCACCATATGGTGAGTTCGTGGTTTGAAAACCCAGATTCTTCCAGGGGCTGAAAGCCCAAATTAAAGCTATTTCTTGTCCTTTGCAAGTTTGGCTGCTTAGAAAAGAGGCTTTTCCAGAGTCACCATGCTAAAGTTGGTACAGCTGTAGCTCGAGAGGACCAACCTACATTTCAACCTCACTTCAGAATCTGGCAGCATCTCCCAGGTCATACTGGTTTTGATGTATTACTGAAGGATTCATGGAGAGAAGCAAAAGCCTGCTACCAAGTGGCAAGTGTAGAGTTCCTGCAAGGGAAGGTGAAGCTTATAGCTGCAAAGGTGAACCCAGAGTGGCATTTGAGATGCCAGGACCATGGGACTGATGTGGACAGCTGTGAGTGGAGATTCAGCCTGTTTCAAGGAACTCTGCTTTTACAACTTTGAGCTGCAAATAGGGACTGGGAATGCCTAGAATCTTTGAACCACAGTGACTGCATGATGAGCAACAGAAGGTGGACATTGAAGTACAGGATGTGGTAATTTGCTGGACTTTGGTCTTAATTTGATGTTTTCTCATTGTTTCAATGTTTTTATTTGGAATATTTAAAGAAAGACTTTTAGTTCCAACATTTTAATACCTGAAATTTTAATAATAAGAGAACATTTTGCTATGAAATGTATATATATTTTTAAGATAACTTTCAACATCTGTGGGGACAAGGATTGAAGGATGCAATATAAAAGTGCTATGTTTTTGTGTTAAGTTGATAAGGGGTAGAGTGTCATAGTTAAGCACAGGTGTCAACTTGACAGTTGAGGGTTTGAGCTCTGGGCACATTTATAGAGAATTAGTGGTTGAGTTAAGCCCAGAGCAGACCTGCAGGAGATTGTCTAGCTGATGGGGGAGTTCCAGCCCATGGTGGGTGAGACTAGATGCTGGAATAAACCATGGGGATCTGGTTAAAAGAGTCAGCATCCTTTTGTATACTTGGCTATACATGCTGGTCTGGAAAGTAAGGTCTTTCAGCCATTACATAGAGATGGTGTAGCCAGTTCCCTTGGCCCTGGTGTTGGTGTGTGCTCTCCCGTCAACCTGGACTGAGAACTGGACTGTCATAAAGAAATAAACCCCATGTTTCCTTAAGCCATTTGATGGTCATTTATCAGCAACCATGTAGGAGAATTGCTACAGAGGCAGAGACAGAGGTTGTCGTATTTGGAAATGTGAGTTATCCCCCACAGACTCATGTGTTTGAATTCTTAGCTGTTGCCAGTATTTGGCAATAAATAAATCTCCCTTTCTCCCATTATGTTGCTTTACTTTGAGTGGTATCTCAGCAGCAACAAAGAAGAGTAACTGATACGCACATCAAGCTTGCAAATTATGTTAGCAAATCTGCATGCTCTGGGTTCTTCAGTTGAAGGTCTTTGCCTTAGTAAAAATGGAGATAAATCAAGAAAGACTCAGAAAATCAATTTTGGGGCTACAGATAGGTGTGTGTCCATACATGTGATTCTTTAGATTCACAGATATTTTGGCCCACAAATACATAAGCAAAAATCAATGATGTATATTAATAAAATCAACAATAATACAATGTTGGCAGCAACAATATTAATGATGACAATATATGTAATTTTGTGACATACTAGATGTAACAGTTCCTCTTGCTGCAAGAGAACATTCAAAGTCAAATTAACAAAAGAGGGAAAAGGAAATTTATTCAACTTACAGTTTCAGAGGGAAAATATGGTGGAAACAGCATGGTTGGCTCTTCTGAAGCTGGAGAGAGGCTATGTCACACCCACGCAAGAGGCTAGTGGGCTTCTTAAAGAGTCCCTCTTCTCCTCAGTCCTCAGTTCTGTGGTTCCTTTTATCTGGCCCACTACTGGGAGGTTCCATGGGATCTAGAGCTGCTCTTTGTATCCAGATAATCTCTTGAGGTGGTCTCAGCTGATCTTGCCAGGTGGGGTCTCAGCTGATCTTATTTAATGCCAGGTGTGTCAAGTTGACACCCAGGATTAACTGTCACACTAGATGTAACTCTACTGGCAACTGCTTATGGATATGTCTCACCTTAATCCTTACAACACATGTCAGCTACTATTACATGTATGGACTGAAAACAGACACACAGTTTGATAGCTCATCTAAGATCGAACGTTAAAAAAAATTGAGAGCCAGCCTTTAAAACAGGTCAGTTTATTCTAAAAATCACTTTCATGACTCTGTCAAACTCCAGATAAATACATTTAATGAAAGAAATACTTGTCACCAAAAGTATGACACACTTGTCCAAAAGTGAATCCAAATGAACATTTGCTAAATACTAGCTGTTTCAGTTTCTAATCTAATATCTATGTTTAAGATCTCAATGAATTACATGAAAATAAATAGAAACATGTCTTGGTTTTTAACTTTTGTTTAATTGTGAATATTAATTATTCTAAACGATATTATGCCTAGGGATATTGTACTTTAGCATGAACTCTCAAATCTTTCTTATGTTGTCACCTATATAAGCATAGCAAATACATGTCCTAAAAGTCAATATTATGCAAGATATTAGCCTTGAAATATTAAGGGAAGACAATAAACTTTATATCCTGTTTAAATCAAGGTTCTAATTCTAACACAAGTTTTAAAAAAGGACAATATAGACAGAACTCTTAAAGCTTCATTTGTAAGATATTTTTCTAAGGTTTCTTAATCAGTGATTAAGGTTTAGGGTGAATAGAAAGATGCTATATATCTTAGAAGACATTTGCTTATTGACAAGAAATCCTGTGTTTCCCACTTACTTTGCAAATTTAGAACATGGTGCCTGTCATGGAGTATGAAGTCAATTCATACTTGCTTCAAAACTTAATGACATTTTTCCTAAAAAATAGCTAATAACGCTGAACACTTTTCAATTTGGAGATTGTCAATAACAAATATTCAGATATCTGTATAAAGTTGTTGAATGATTTTGAAAGTCATATTACTTCTGGTTAATAAAAAATGTAGCCTTAGGTATTTTTCTTACTTATTCCTTTCATTTTAACTATACTTTTTAATATCAAAATGTGTTTCACAGTGGTTATACACTTAAATGGTCAATTTAAAATTACTAACATATTATTAGGTGATATCTGTCTTTGAATAGTTCATAGTTTCCTTTAACACACAATATACATGTAAGAATATAGCTAATTATTAAAATTTCAATGTTCTTGTTTGTAAAATGAAGTACCCTAGATTCTAGAGTTCTGGAATTCTATACTTACATATGTTTTATTTATATGTTTAGGCCAAATGTCTTAAAAGAAACATTATCAATTCACATAAAATATGTTCTTGTTCAAGCCGAAAAAAAAATCAACAAACCATAATTCAGAACATCAGAGACTCTATATCAACCACATGCAACTGGGTCAGCCTAATCTTTCTCCATCCTGAAATTTAGGGAAATTTGCTGAAGAGGGGGCCGTAAGATTGTAAGAGCACAAGGATGGGAGGAGTCATGATATGCAAGATATTCCACACAAATTAGGGCCGAAGCAATCATAATAGGACTTTGCATGACGTGTGCTATGTCCAACACATTATTGACCCCACAAAGTCTAGCATAGACTAAAGGCACTAGGATCCTTGGAGGCTAGGGACTGACAGTCACAGTGTGTTCCTAAGCTTAAGGGGAACACAGGAAAGAGTTCTGGGAAATGCCCCTGGGTCCTTGCACCTCATCGGAGAGGAGGGCCCAGAGAAGAGTTTGGCATGCACATTAAAGGATGCTCTGGGGATTGGGGGGGAGGCACAGGGGATGGGGAAGGAGAGGGGAGGGGAGGATGGAGCAGGGGGGTCGGGGGTAGGTGGAGGGAGGGAAGGGACTGGTGTACCTGTTAAGTTTGTATGAGCGGAAATAATAATAACAAAAAGAAAGAAAGAAGGAAAGAAAAAAATATGTTCTTGCTCTAGTTGCTATTATGCTAGCTTTTATCTTTTGGTTTAAAAAGAATTGGGATGACTTCTTGATAACATAATTCTTTGCCATAACATGATCAATGCAAAATCATTTAAGTATTGAGGAGATGATTGGCACATGTATTTCAAAGTTCAGCTTTATTTGATAAAGTTTCCATCTTTTGCTGATTTATTTATGCATGGTATATTGCTAGATGTGAGCAGTTTTGAAGGATCTGTTTTCAAATCTTGATATTTAAGAAACAAATAGATCTCTGTCTCAAACTAGGTTTGGAGTAGTGTTAAACTGATAGCCATGTAAAATTCTGGCAGTATTAGTCCTAAAGAAATTATGTGATAATGTTTAATGTACTTCAGACATTCCCAAGCAAAAATATGGTAAATCTCTAAGGGACACAAAGGAAAATCTGAGATATTGTATTCATACAGGGAACATCAGTTGAAAGAGGTTGGGAGATCTTGTCACAAAGAAAAATTATCTGGACACCTCTAGAGATCTTTCATCAAATGGAAAAAAAAGAAAGTTCACAAATGTTAATTATTTTAAAAATAAGGCAAATTTAGAACAAATGGCTGTTAATGACTTTCCTCACATACTGAAGAATCTGCTAATTATGAATTCTTAAATAAAATATTAGTATGAACATCCTGGAATGTAGAAAGTATAGACTGAAATCAAAAGAGAGCTGCATTCATGTCTCAGCTGTTATTAAAAAATGGGATCTTTCATTGTCAGGCATTTCAGTTTTCTTATGTGAAATGACTGCTTAAAAGGCTATAAGTTTACTTAAAGTTCTACTATGTAATTCTAGTGTGCTTTCATGCCAATTTTGACTAAGAAACTAATGGTTCCATATCAAAAAGAGCAAGAGTATTTGAGAGATGAGAACTGCAATTGCTTTCATAACAGAAAGCAAGTCATTGACTCTGTAGTCACTAGACTAGAGGATCACAAACTCAGCAAAACCTGGGCACCAAAATCCCTAGTGGAGATGGTCACCTTGGGAAATGCTACTGTGCTGGTTGCTGACCTTCGTGAGACTACATAGTTTGAATGTCTCTCCTAGATGCTTTGATGCATAATTCTAGATAAGAACAACTGTTGCAGACCCTCTTGTGACACAGTATTTCTTGAGCAAGAGACACAGACATAGACTTCTGCTGGTATAGGAAACAATGAGTTATAGTTGACCTCAAAATAGATCATTTTCCTTCTCAGGCATTTGCATATAAAATCAATCTTTCATGTTTGTGGCTTCTAATTGATCAGAATTTATAGACCATGAAATGTTAACCTTTTTCCCTTATTTCTGTGACAATAAAAGCATCAGTGACAGGGTCTCCATGGCACTGAGATAGGGCAGCAAAGAGGAACACCTATTTTAAGTTCTACATGCACAATATTCTCAGAAAGCATATGCATATGTTTTTCATTTTTGATGTCTATTCACTGTCCTTCCATCTTTTTTTATATTAGGTGTTTCAGGAGGCAGATCTACATGAACTACTAGTCATCCTGACAAATAGATAACCCTCATAAGACATTATAGCAGAGGAACAAAGTTCAATGTATTTATGATTCTATTCTATTCCTAGCAAGGTTATCTCAACTGCCTATCCTTTGACCAGTCTATCACTAACAAATTCCTTCTGACATTTTCTGCTTTCAAGTTCTTATGCTGTTCTCTTTCCTCATTTCCTGGGAAATAGAAACAGTTCATATGTAATTGACCTCAGGTTTGTCACATTAACTCTGTGATTTCTCTGAATATTTTGTAAATAGACCCTTGTAAATGGCTACTGTTGGATTTATTTTATCAGAGTATGCCATCTATGTCTGTTTATTTAGATCCTGACTAATCTTTCTACTATATTTGAGATAATGTTAAAAATGTTGTGTTAGTAGAAAGGGAGGAGACAAATGAGGACATGAACCTCTGTACCCAAAATTACTCCTATATGAAAATCAGACTGCCTAAGAAGCTGAGGTGAGAAGAGGATGAGAACATGTTGAAATGAAGTATGGATATGAGAAACTGGGATGTTGACCTATTACATGGAAATGAGGCAAAGAATTCTGAATTTTAACTAAATACAAACATCAAGTCACAGGAATGAGGAAGGTAGTATCTCATTATATGCCCCCAGAGACACTTGATCTGTGATATTGCATTCATCCTGAAGCAGCTCATTAATAGAAAAAGAAAGGAAGTCTGGAAAGAGTTCATAGATGAGTAATAAATGATAAAAAGCACTGGAGGATTGACAAGTAAGAAGACATTAAAAAGATGAAATCACGGTGCTTTAGCTAAGTGGTAACTAAAGAGGAACATGTCAATGAGGTACAATTATGTAAAGGTTATAAACTCCAAAAGATAGACAGCGATTACTACAAAGCAAGAGCATAGGGTTTTGGATAAAGACACATCAAAGAGGGAAAAGTTAGATCAAATAAACAAAAGTTATATCTATTATAAAGCCATGTTATATGTTGTAAAACTAAGTGTTACATACTCCAATCCTTGAAAAGTTAACCATAAGACAAATTTCAGAAAATTCCCTAACATGGCATGTATAGATTATTTATTGTATTTCTACCATCCATTAAAAATACTTCATGAATCAAATCAACCTTTCACACATGTAAGAAAGAACTATTGCTTCAAGTTCTATGCTAAACATTTCATATGCATCTCAATTAATTGTTTTCACTTGGTTTTAACAATTAGGAAACTGAGATTAGAATATTTTAATAACATCCTGATGGTTACAAAACTTTAAATCTACTGAACCAGGACATAGACCCAGGGTCTTCATTACTACAAGTCGCTGGGTAACGATTCTCATTATTCTGCTCTTATACACCTACCTGTATGGGTTTTTTGGTCATTCCTGGTATTCAGTCTTTCAAGGAATAATTGTTTGCTAATCAGAAAATATCCATGTTTTCTGTCTTCTCTGTATAGATTAGATGTAAACTAAACAATTTTATTTCCTTATCCTCTAAGATGCCATCCAATTTTACCTATGAAAAATAATTGTGTCAACTAATTTATGCAATTCAAAAAACAGTAAGGTATAATATTTATTAAGTTTTCCTTGAATGAAATTATGCCATTGGGCTTTCTGTCTTTGAAAAAAATTGTTAGTCACCTCTCCAACTTTAAACATTTTAAGTTAGTTTAATATACAGATTTTTCAAAAGGTGTTTATCTAACATTCCAAACAATATAGGAGACTATAAAATAAAATTACATAGAGTATCTGATCAACCTTCAACTTACATGATGAGTGGTCAATACTAGTAACATTTTCTTTTGCAGAATTCAACACATTTCCTATGCATATATCTGCTCACATTTTCTTTTTCCATTTAACTATTTTTTTAGTTATTCTATTACATCTTTTATCATATTTCATTTATTTGCAAGAGAGATATTGAAAGAGAAAGAGGGGAGAGAGACACACACACACACACACAGAGAGAAGAGAGAGAGAGAGAGAGTACTCTTGGAAATCAATTTTCTCCTATCATCATGTGGGCTCCAGGAATTGAACTCAGGTCTCCATATCTGCATTCAAGTTCCTTTACTAAGTGATGTTGACAGCTACTTTTTGTCTTTTTTTAAGGGTGTGGTATTATTTATTTAGTTCCATGAAGATAGCTTCTCCATAGTGTTCAGAGGTTTTACATAAGTGATCTTATGATGAGCATACAATGATATTAACTTTTGCACACCATCAGATATTAATTGGAGAGATTTCTAACTACTGTACTAAAGTTATTTAATATTTTAGTTTCTACACCAAACCATTTCCCAAAGTGTGTTGCATGTAATAGGAAAATAAATTGGTGGGAGCTGAAACAGTTGCTCATATTTTACAATTTGTCTTGATCTCTGAGGTTTCATGGTACCTACCTCTACTTTATGGTGTTCAATGACAATATGCCATGTGTGTGTATTATTTGATGTTAATATTTTTTTGGAGGGAAGGCTCATTTTTTCTCACTTATATTTTCAAGTCAATAACACATATTTAACCACAGTTTACTTAAAAAAACTTTATTTATGTACAAATAACAACTTTGATTAATGCCTTTGATTAATTTCCTGTACTTGAAAAATCTGCCTCACTGCTGTCTCCATATCTGAGACCTGCTGGCAGTCATAGTTTATTTCAAATGACATCTTCCTTGAAATTCCCAGTACCTCCATTTAACCCCTTTAGAGTAGCCATTTTCTACTGTAGGTCTTTGATAATGATAGCTATCACTTTTAACATTCTCAAGGTTTCTACAAATGTCCATGTCCTCCTTTGGATACCCTTGCATGTTTCATGGATTTATTGACTTTACAGTTACATATTGATAATTTCTAACAGCAAAAAATGTCTGTAACCTTTCTTTGGAATTTAGCTCATGCAACTTTAAATACCAGGAGTTAAATTGAAGCATGCGGGTAAGAGGAGCATGGATGCTATTGTATAAAGGCCTCTGGAGCCAGGCTAACATAGTTTACACGCCTCTGAGCCTATTTATAGAGCTGACTCCTTCTGCAATGTCAACTGTAACATTACACTTATTTTAAGTCTCAGTATCTCAAATAACAGCCTCTGCTAGTTGTACAGCTCTCTCTTATTTGATATCAGAGAGCCCAATGGAGCCTGATGAAGTACATAGTCAGATGAGTAAAGATAAGTTTTTAGAAGTTCCTAGTGTCTGTGATTCTGCTTGTGAAGATGAAGAAGTTAGAACAAATTTCAAACTTGGCTTTTCCCCTCAGCCGAGCAGAAGAGGCTCTGGGTCATCTGAAGATATTTACCTGGACACCCCAACTTCAACCTCCCGGAGAGTTTCCTTTGCTGACAACTTTGGATTCAGTCTGGTGTCAGTTAAAGAGTTTGATTGCTGGGAATTACCGAGTGTTTCAACTGATTTTGACTTGAGTAAGGATATTTTTCACACAGAAGAGTATGTTTTGTCTCCAATGTTTGACTTGCCTTCCACAAAAGAAGACCTTATGAAACAACTTCATGTTCAGAAAGCGATGTTGGAGTCAACTGAGAGTCTCCCTGGGTCTACAAGTGTCAAGGGCATTATTCGAGTTTTGAACATGTCTTTTGAGAAGTTAGTTTATGTGAGAATGTCCTTGGATGACTGGCAAACACATTATGACATTTTAGCTGAATATGTTCCGAATTCATGTGATGGTGAAACTGATCAGTTCTTCTTTAAGATTTCGTTGGTTCCTCCTTATCAAAAAGATGGCAGTAAAGTTGAGTTTTGCATCCGTTATGAAACTTCTGTTGGTACATTTTGGTCAAATAATAATGGCGCAAATTATGTATTCGTTTGTCAAAAGAAAAAACAAGATCTTGAGCCTGTAAAGTCATTGGAAGAAGTTTCTGGCAGACAAATAAAAGGCTGCTTAAAGGTAAAATCAAGGTGAGAATATTTCTTACACTTTCTATTATTAGTTATTTAGAAAGTTTTTTTTGAATGTTATTACTTTACATGCTGTGAGAAATGAGACTTTCCCTTAAACATACAAAGTCTGATATTAAACACAATGGTGCCATACTTGGCAGCTCAATTCTGTTCAAATAACAGAACTATTATATTGCTACTACAAATATGAGGAAAATGAGTGTGAGACACAAAAATACAAATGTGTATATTGCTTCTCTGATGAGCTGTAACTTAAGTTTTAACTATGAGTTGTAGATTTTTATGTATAAATCTGTTTTACTTACAGCGTATTTATTTTCAGAATTTAAATGTACATGCTATACTTTGAAACCTATTTGATTAACATAATACTATATTTCCAATGATTGTATAGTGCTCAGAAATGTGTAGATTTCCCACCAAAAGATGAAACAAACATTTTAATGATGAGCTTGTTATATAAAGATGTTTGGAGTGATACACATTATTCTAAATTATGAAAGAGATACAAATTCAATAGCATACTAACAAAAATGATCTGTGTGATTTTATATAATTTAATATATAAATATTTATATATACTATATATAACTTTATATAATGTATATATGCATTTTATATAATTTTTATTATTACAAACTAATTGAAACTGTGGAGCACAAATTAGTATAATTTAGTAAAAGTAAATGGAGCATAATAAAAAATGACCCACATAGAAATAAGGATGTTCAGCTATATAGATTAGAGATTTGGGATGTGACCCCTCATTAGTAACCTTGCTCTCCTGTTAATGTGGAAAAATAGAAGTAGCGTTCAGTTCCCTCTATAGTGCAGAGTTGGCTAATTTCCGTGACACTAGGTTAGTGGATAAAACATTCAGAAGGAGTTACAACCCTTGTGCGTCTCACAGAGTCCCAAAGGAAAAGTCCACATTGCTCTTCTAGCCACAGGCAAAGTTTTGATTATTCTCTGAGAGATCCATCCTTACTGTCCCAAAACACAAAGATATTAGTAACTGGAGCAAAAATGATGTAATGTCATAAAACAGGGTGTATTCAGAATGAAAGCACCCAGATTCCAAACAGTTAGTAGAAATTTTTTTAAATGATTTTGGAAAATTTCAAATCTTAATCAAAAAGAGAGTAAGTCACAATTACTAACTTTGTTTTAATATATTAGTCAAGTAAATGTTATGGAGTAAGGTAGTTCAAGTATACTAAATATTTCAATTTTAAATTTTTCTTTTAAAATCCTTTGGAAGATCTAATCAATTTTGTAGCTTATAATCAATTTTAGTCAAAATGAAAACATTCTCAGATTTTAATTCATGTTATTAAAAGAGATAACCTCACTGTCACCTCCACATGTCATGTGATTTTGTTTGTGGTGTTGGTTTGAAATTGTTTGATAACATGTAACCCACACAGAAAGAATTCAATACAAAGTAAACTAATTTATGGCTCTATTAACTGCTTTTTTAATTGAGAGACTATCTGCGAATATTTGCTAAACATGCAGCTACTTGCTGAATATTTTAGAGAACACAGAATTTAGGGAAGGTAAAGACTTCTGGTCAAGGAGTTCATGAAAGAAGCAATGTTTAACTCAGTGAATATTTTGGTCAGTTAAAGACAAGGCTTTGCAATGACAAATAATGTATTCCAGGGTTTAGAAAGGGAAATTTTTGATAGACCAAGACTGAATTCCAAGAGCAAGGAATCGGTACCTGATGGGTCTAAGCTCATACTTCAGCCACAATATTATTGGAAATTCTAGTTGCAGATCTCCAGCTATGTGTATCCACACACAAATATATATTCAGAGCAGTAATCACTGGATTCAGAATGGACAACACTCAAGTTCCACTATTGCTTTGGGGAAAAAACCTGAGGAAAACCAAACCACAAAATGATCTAAAGGCCTGTAAAGTTTCCTAATGAGTTATGAAAATGGAAAAAAAAAACTCTTTCCGTCAAAACCACAAATACATTTTCTGTACTTCTATAACTTAGAAATGACCAACATAATTCAAACCACATTTTTTAAAAAAGCTATTGCCTTTGGAGGAGGCTTTTTGTGCTGAATTTTGGGCCAATCTGAATTTTTACATCTGATTTATATACCACTCAAAATGGAGTATATAGAGGAAATCCTGACAGATCCTTAGAACAGCATGTGCCATAATAGAATATTTATACAGCTTTGCCATGATATAATTTATATGCAATGGATTTTCAAATATTCCTAAAACTTGCACAGAGAGCATTATCAAGTTTCTAAATGAATATTGCACTTGGATTTGATTGGAAAATTTCTGGTTAGAAAAAGTGGAGAACTTTGTTGATATTCTGTCCAAATTGTGTACATGGCTAAAATAAATTAGCAGTCATTTGTTAAAAGATCATGTTTTCTAAAATATCCTTCCTGCTACAAATAGTACAGATCTAAAAGGCTTTTTGTGAGCACTTCTGCACTTCTTATATTGTTTAATTTGGATGACATTCCTTACATATGGTAAAAACACAATAGAAATACACATGAATTTTTGCTTTCATGCACGCAAGTAGATTAAGAATAGTGTGTGAAATAACTCAGAGTTAAAATGAAAATTAGGCTGTCTTGGTGCACAGCGGAACATCTAACTTCAATTATTCTTAATACCAAAGTTAATTTGCTATTGAGGTCCCTGAGATTGTATCTTCTGAAAGTGTCAATAATCCCTTCTAATAAGTACAGAATGAACTGCAGGAGCACATTCAGTGAGGCAGGATTTCTGTTATGTCAATCACCCACCCAGGCTTTATACTTTCTCTATGGAGATTTTTCTCAGGTCAGAGCTTTCAGATCCCTGCGTTGGTGGAGGTTGTCTGTGTTCTTTTGATGCTTGTTACTCTATATGCTTTGGATAGAAAGAAATGTCTAGTGGAAGAGGAAAGTAAAGTTTGTAACTAATAGGGATATGACTGAGAATGACCCAGAGGTATTTAATTGCACTGAAAGGCATGAATCATGAGATTCTTGTTCAGTGCCACTGTGCATGCAGGAACTGGGTGTGTGCTAGCAGGCAACTAAGCAGATGTCTTAGCAGAAAATTACATTAATAAAATTGCATTCAAAAAAGCCAAACATAGTATATAGAAACAAATACTTGAAAAGTATTTATTTGAAACCATATGCTTCATGTGTAAACTTGGGAAAGTAGCACTGGGTTACTCTTCTGTTAATTATAAATAATAATCATTCAGTCTCATGGGAATATTTTAAACTTTCCCATATAGAAATGCAAATAATGTTTTGATATCAATGTTAACTTCAGCTTCAAGAAAATATGAAAAACCCTAATAAGGGTCAATCTGGCCCTGACTTATCCTTCTTTCCCTTTAGAACCCTACAAATTCATATTTGAGAAAAGGTTCCTTTGTCTTTTGAAAGATTCTATCAACCAGCAAGTGTACACTGTAAATTCTTTTGAGATATGTGTGATTATATAGGTTGTGAACATCTTGAATCTGGGTAATAGAGACTGTCAAGTTTCCCACATTTGATGCATGAAAAATGAACAACCACACATACTCAAATACACAATCTGGTATAGCATGGTAATGGCATGAACAACATGCATTTCACTCTGAGTAAAATAGTATGCTTAATAGTTATGTAACCGAAGATGCTTACCTTTATTCTCAAGTGATCTTTATTTACCTACTGAAAAATGTGGTAAAAGATCTGGACCTATGAAGATATGGAGAAATAAAAAAAAAAACTCTCATTGGGTAGAGAGTAAAGAGTGAGAGTAGTAAAACCCCATCTTATCTTCTCTGTGTTTGCAGTAGAAGTCTGAAGTTGGGGAGTGAAACAATAAGTATTTGTGTGCAGAATTTGCAGAATGCAGGATCAGTAATTGTCCTGAAGGGTTAGTTAAAGGATTGACCTTCTCAGCACTTTGATTTTTCTCCTACACCACCTGCTAAAAATGTAAGTTCTCTATTGCTGGTTGCACAAGATGACTTCACCTGGTTTTGTATTTTATTAAGTGAAACCAATATATCATTTTAAGAGAAAGCACAGTATAAGTGTTGGATGGTATTTACAACTTGGCCAGGTGAGTGTGAAAAAAGTCCTAAACGAACTTAATGCCAAGAAGAAAATGATTATGCCTCAATTATTTTCATGTATGGGGCACATTCAGGAAAAGGAAAGACAGACATCCTTTCCTAAACATGATTTCAGAAATTCAGAAATGTACCTTTCAGTACAATGAAATCATTAAAATGAAGCCATGAAAAGCACTGGAAAATGTAGTGTGAGTTGTCACTATGTTGCCGGTTCCAGTCACAGCCATTGGACTGAGACTTCCTCAATTTACACATCCTGCATAATCTGGCGTCCTGGAAGTAGTCCAAAGCAGTGTGAATAACTCCACTAGGCCTCTGGGACCCAATGTATTCCATACCTAACTCATTGGGGCCTATGCTAATTGTGGAAGCTGAGCCTGTTTAAGGGGAGAGACCTTTGGCAAGACCACATGGAAATATAAAACACAGCTGCACAGGCCCCTCAAGAGGGTGTTGGGAGCTGCCAGCTGGTTGACAGGGAGAGGTCTGCTTACTTTCGTTGGAGAAACACCAAGGCTCTGTGGCTTCCTGGGTTTTACACATCTTTACCCTCAGTAGCCTAGGCTTTCATTAGATGAGTCTAAATCTTTGAACAAAAAAGCAGCAAGAAAATCTTATCATTTAGGAATCTCCAATCTCCAGCTGAAAAGTAACGCTATGGTTGTTATGTCTGAGCCCTCTCTGAGCCTGCCTCTCTCAGGCTGTAAAAGCGGAGGGGACTACAGAACTTTGACTCCTACAAAATATTCAAGGTCAATATATTTTTGTGGTGGCCATTTAGGAGAAGGAGGTAAGTTTTTTGTTTTGTTTTGTTTTTTCACTTATGTCTAGATCTTTTATAAGATTTTACCCCAACTACGAATAGGAAAAATGTTAAAAAAAAAAAAAAAGTGACTTCAGGACAGATACCAGGTGGGTCTGAGTGTCAAATCCTGTCAGACTTAAAATATGCACAGACACCTTATTGTAATTTGTCTGAAATATAATATATGCCTCACTATATCTTATCTACAATAATATACATATTTATATATACATATATGACCCATGTCATACATACACACATATGTGTTCATGTGTGCATTCAATGTCTTCCTTCTTTATTAAATGCATTAAATGTAGAATGCAAAGGCTGTCTTTGAGTTGTACTGAAAAATGCAAACGGATTATTTTGGAGCAGAGAGCACTACAGGGTAAGAGGCAGATTTCAGCACATGCCTATGGTAAAGTTTCTATGGAAGGGCAAGGACTTCATGGGTTTGTGTATTGAAGTAGGTAGATTCTGAAAACAAAAAAGCACAAGAAATAGTGAGGCTTAGAGTTAAAACAAGCTCTGACTTAACTGTACTGCTTGAACTTGGATAAACTAGCTTTTGAACACTTCATTCAGCGTGAAATAGAGATATTCACTTCTATTTGGCAAAGTTCCAATGAAAAACACATTGGCTAATACATGTGTGCATCTTACCATGTTGTTGATATTTGGGTGTACTCTAAAAAGTAGTATCAAGGGCATGGCGATAAATTCCCCCAAATTACCATTGTGCACATGGCTATGCCTCTGTGCAGACTTAATGGGAGAAATGTTTCAACCTCATGATCATTCCGGCTGCCACGATCCAGGCTAATATAAACAGTTTTAAGTCATATTTAATAAGCTCTTTGGCATTAACAAGGAATACTCAAGTTCATGCTTCTATGGGGAAAAATGAAATTTTAAATTCCAGCCACTTGCAGGCTACAAAACACATTCTAGAGACCATTATCTATCTGAAAGTTGGAGAAAGTGTTTTTTAAATGAACTATAACATTAATTTTTAAATCAGAGTCACTAATTACTAATCCTTATTTACAGAATTCACCCTGCCACATCTTTCTACCTATGGTTAGATGTCAGTATAATCATTCCTCTGAGAAAACGCATTTTGTGTCACTGCATGTAAGAGATCTCTGTGCCCCACCAGAATATAGGAAAGAACACATCTCTCAAATCTTTTCAGGTTCTGTTCTGCTGTATCAATGTCTTGTGTTAGGTTAACTAGTATATTGTTGAGTTTATCTGGCTGTGGACGGCAATAATCCTCTCTTCAAAGATCAAATGAGAATGAATTACTAATTTGGATTGTTCCCCATAATATTTGATCATTAATACTGAATGAATTTTCAACCATCATTTTCTTAGGAAAGTCTCAGATTTTCTCCCTTATGCGACTCTGAAAAGGGCCTGTCTTTATTCTTCATGAGTGCTATTCAGACAGTGAGTACACAGAGAACAGTAGTATCTTAAGACAAAGCTTGTCTTGTGTGAGTGATGGCTTTGACTTTTACTTACTCACTTTGAAGTTTTCAGTGGTAATGAAGATCAGAGCAACTTGCCCTAAAATTGATACTTGTAAACACTTACTGGCTCACTGATAGCATCTGAACACCAACACAACTTTGAATGGTTTTATAGAAATGGCCAAAATACAAACCTTATATTAACTCTATCCCATAGGAGGTTACCATCTCAAAAAATCTTTGGGAACTTCTTTATCGAATTTCAGAACACATAAATTTAAGCAGATTAATTTTAGTTTAATAATATAAATATGAAGTGAAATGAAATGAGCTAAGTATATTTAATACTATCTGTTTATGGAGATCAAGAATTATCACTTCATAGTACATTAACACAACTTAATTATGTACTAATCAGTAGAAGTAATCATATTCAGGGGTAACGGCTAACTATTACAATATTTATGTATCCATTTTAAGAGTATATAATTACTAGTTATTATAAACAAAGTTATAGCTATAACTAACAATGTAATATAATTTTAGCATTTTGTTTTGACATCTCATCCAAATACTTTCTAAAAAACCCCAAAATATTTCATTCTAAAGTCTTCCATTCATGATATCAAGAAAGATTACGATATCAGCACTGTCTAAAAAGAACTAATGCCCTGCGTTTGTTGACAATAAAAAGAAAGAGCAATGGAACAATTATTTACAGAGTGCATTTCAGTAAGCATGAAAAGCAGTTTATAATAAAACTGAAACTCAGAATTTTCAATGGAACTTTTGCCAAAACAGTTCATGTAGCTGGTTCTAATTATGTAAGTCCCATTCCTCTACTACGAAAATTGTCTCACTACCTAACTATATATATGCTAATCATATTAAGTTTCAGTTATATACTGGGTCATCAGCATTCTAAAATATAAATATGTGTAAAGTTCCTTTGAGTTTATGAATACAGTGAAGTGAGTGGACTCATGCTATGGTGGTTCTGAGGTATTAAAGGGGTGTAATGACATGTTAATACACTGTGGATTTAACTCTCTCTGCTGTGAGTCCAACTTTTATAGAAACATAGAGCCAAAGATATCTCCACCATTTTATAGTGTGCAATCTTCTTCCAACTGTCTTCCTTGCTTCTACTTACTTCCTCTTTATAAATATTTTCTTCCCCTTGTCTCTAACTGTGTCATATCTACCTTATATCAGAGACCAGTTTGAATTTCCTTCTTGAACCTTCGTGATGGAGACAATTTATTCAGGTTGTCCCCCTTCCTAAGATTACCACTTAACATCTGCATCTGCATTATTTACCTCTTAGCTATTAACCAGCTAATGCAAGTACACTAGATTATGCTTGTTTTTGTCAAGTTGAAGTTTGGAATTCTCTTCAAATTATGTTTACATGATTATTGTATCCCTACAGAACTCCTTGACTACTTTTAGTCATTTTAAACAAACTTCCTTACATTTTCTTTATCTTCTGTATGAAGACCTGTCTGATCTGTTAGAACTGAGATAAAACCCAGAGAATTCAATTTTCATATATGATGAACCTTATCTATTGACTTCACTTTAACTTTCTCTTACTATATTTATGAATTAGCTTGTTCTTTGTCATTCTAGAAACTTTCATGCAGATGAAGCTTAAGGAATGTACAATTTATCTCTCTTCACATATTGTAGCAAGCAAGTCCAGAGTCATTTGCTTAGGAAGACAGTTGGGCCAGAAGACATATAAAAGAGGAGAAACTGAGTTTGTAATTTAAGAGTGCTACTCCTCTGCATATGTGATTACAGAGTTCTGAGACAATTATTATTTATAGTTTACAAAATCCTTATTTTATATAAAAACTGCTGTGATTAGCTTTTCTCATCAAACATTTATTAGGTTCGAAAAAACCATTTGAATTCTGTGTAAGTCAGTACTAAAACATGTATGTGCTAAAAACAGTTAAACATACCCAAAAGGATTGAGGCAAGAAAGAGCAATAGGCATTGAGTAAAAAGGCAGAGAGGTTTATGTAAGGTGAAGATACTGATGGAAACAAACAAGGGAAATTATGGATTTTATTAGTCAGTTCAAGTTATTGGGATGGAAAAAATTTGGGAGTTAAACTTGAAAGCTAGATTGAAGCATATTTGTCCAGTCTGCTAAGTTAAATATTTTATGTTTTATTTTCAAAGAAAAATTATTTTATATTATTTCAGAAAGAATATATACAGTGAATTAGATGGAGAAAGAAGATGATACAGTTTGCTCAGTAGTTTTAATAAGGGAGATTTTAATTTCAAGTATTCAGTATAATTTCACTCATTTCTCCCTAACATTTCATGAACAGAAAACAAGTAGCCAAGGAGGTAAAATGGGAAGAAGCTTCCTTCCGGAAGTGAAGAGTTTCTCTGAAAAGGTGGTAATTGATCATGGACTTGAAGGGCTGAAGACATATGCGAGATCCACACTAAATGACCCAGAGCTGCCAGCATTCTGAGGAGAGAATGAAGGGCCAGGGTGAAGGAAGCGCAATGGAGTCCATGTCAAGAATCTCTCAGGGGTTACAGAGGGGTCAGTAGTCAAGGAGGGATCAGGGGACAGCGAGGGCACAGGGAGCTTCTCACAGATAACAAGGTTACTGTGAATCTTAACTCTGACTCTGAGGGAAAGTGAAAGGATCTGAAGAATCTTAGAGTAGCAAGAAATGGACTTCATCTTAACTGTCTCCTGTAGAAGTTGTGCTAACCTCCCAGCAGGATGATGCCCACCTTTTCTAGCCAGGAAGTGTAAGGAAGAGAGTCCTGCAGCTCACAGATGAGCACGTGGAGTTGGTGGTTTGTCTTTGACAGGAAACTGTCCTGGGTTCCTTTCTTCCTATCCGGCAGCTATTTCTTGATGTCCCCTCTCTAAATCCAATCATGTGGTCTAGCTACTGAAGGATTCTGTGTGAGTACAGGCAGACTCGTGACAGTTAATCTAACTAAAGGATAAATTCCACATTTGAATTTCCTTTAAAATTACTAAATTAGCCAAGGAGAAGGCTCAGTGGGTGAGAGCTCTCATTATAGGGCCCCAGTTGAATCCCCAGCACCCACAAGTAGATTTACACATGGCCTCCCATGCCTGTGACTCCAACACCGGGATATGAAGACAGACAAAGTGACAATCTTACCAACTGAACCAAGAGTGTGAGCTTGTACTTCAGTGAGAGATGCTGTCAAGGCAGTGAGATATAGGAGCACACTCAGTATCTTGCTTTGTGCAACCAAACACTCATGTGCAAGCTACACACACACACACACACACATACATACACACACACTCACATACACACATACACACACTACTCAGAAACATACACATACATAAATACAAACACAGAAGTTTATATATAGTCAAAAACACACACAGAAATGTGTATATTCATATACATATAAACATAAAGACACAGAAACACACATGCACATAAAGACACACTCATATACACAAGCACATAGAAGCATGCAAATAGACATATACATTCATACATACACACACACATACATACACACATAAACAAACACAGCAAAACATACACACAGAGAAGCAAACACATACCCAAAAACACACGCAGAATACAAAAACACACACACATACAAAAATACACATTTCAAACACACACATATGCACACCACATGTATACACATGACATATACCACATAAATATATGATGTTATATAAACAAATATAGTAACATAAAATCATTTTTGTGTATCAATATTTTGTTTTCAAAATGATTTGATTCTCTTGAAAATAGACTGATTTCTGTGGATTTTGAATAAGGTTATCATAACGGGTTCTTGTGAGAAGAAAATATTTGTCAAAATGTTATAGGTAGAAAGTAAACCATTGAAAAGTGAGTTCAACAGGCTGCATGTGTAATCTTGCAAGGGCCTTCATACATTTAATGCATAATGAAAAGATAAAATACCAAAACATATGAGGTTATTATCACTTTTATGTGAAATATTCCCATATGCTTAGCAAAAATCCATCAATGAAACTATCAATCTCATCCATGAAGTTTCAGGCCATTAGACAGCTTCTTCTGGCTTTTTAAACAACTCTCACCTCATTCCTGTTGTTTTCACACCAAGATTCTAATTGTTTCATTTATGGTATTTCAGCTACCAGTGAAGTTTCTATACACTTTATTGTGATTGCATTTACAGCAATTATTTTGCAATTTGACACCTAGTACAGCAACTGGAAAATATTTTACTAACTCAGGCACAATTCTTCATGGATAATTGTATAATAAACAGTAATCATAATAAAGATGTTGGTGAAAGTATTTTACCCCAAATAATTAATAGGCTTTCTCACTGTTCAAAAACCAGAAAATTTAACCTACTGATTTTTGGATTTAACATTCTCATCATAAATGAAGGTTTTTGTTTCATAAACTTATTCTGATCAAAAATAGAAGCCAGACATAATTTATATCAATTTAGTATGCTTCATTATACATAACCATCTTTTCTTGTCCTCCTACCATAAAGATTTAGTAAGAGTTGGTTTTGGACTGATCTTTTTTTAAAATATTTTCTTTTCTTTTTTCTTATTATTTATTCAATTGCACATGTGCGTGTGTGTATGTGTGTGTGCATGTGTGTATGTGTGTGTGTGTGTGTGTGTGTGTGTGTGTGTGCGTAAAACCATGGACGAATTTGGGAACTACCATGGATGCCTCCACCTCCTCCTTGTTTACTCTGCCCCGGGATTCAAAGGACCAGAAACGCAGGCCACCCCTGCTTCCGCCTGGCGTCTATACATGGGGTCTAGGATCCAACTCAGGACCTTCCACCTGCAAGGCAGAGGCTTAACCCCTGAGCCACCTCTCCAGCCCCAACAAATCTTAAAATAGTGTGGAGTTTTGAGGAACAGTGACTGTACAGAGCAAAGGGAACATGAGAGTATTCATACTCACACTTCATACTCACAATGCCAGTTTATCCGGGTAAGTTGTTTTAAACCTCTCTGGATGATTGAGAAATGCACAAAATGAGGGACTTATTAGAGTAAATAAAGAATATATATGTTCTGAGTTCAGTTAATTAGTTGCAGTAAGACTGAGGAGATAGTTAAGCCTCTGCCACACAAGCAGAAGTACTGAGTTTGAATCCCTGATTCTACGTAAATGCTGGGCAGAAATGGCAGCGTTCTGTACTTCTGGCCTTGAAGGCAGAGCCTAGTAAACTCCAGAGCAAAGCAGAGAAGGTAGCACAATCCAGATTGATTACTGAAGTCACCCTTGGGACTCCACAGGCATATACAGTGTGGCTCTGATACACACAGACACATATATGGTGCCCTCTGAAATACACAGACATACACAGACATGCAAAAATTAAAAAAAAAATAGTTGCAATATACTAAAAGGGAATACATCCTTTTAGACTGAGGAAAACTGGTAAGTCCAATGAAATTACACTTTTTGAAATGCGAAATAGTAAATTGCAACATTAGGAACTCCAGAATACTGAAACATGGAAGATAAACTTGGCAATGCATTTACTAAAGTTTTATCCCTGACTTGGAGAAAAAAGATTCATCTTTGAGGGAAAAGGAGTATTATACAGCAATGTAAAGTTAATTGACATTCAAAAGTGAAGTAAACTTCTAAAAAGTATTTAGCTTTTTTGAAGATTCTAAAATAGTAAGGACAAATTTTAATCAGTAAAACACCACTTAAATTTGGGAAGAAGTGTGAAAAGAATTCAGTCTGCATTTGTTCAGGGTGACTGGACATTTTAAATGGAGAAATGGACATTTTAAAAGGAGAAATAAAAAGCAGAGACTTGGCAAGAGAATTTAGCAACCAGTCATGTAGCAAACCAGAAAGTGCTGGTCCAAGTGTGGATTAGGGTAGCTGTGTCTGTCAGTTGACATTTCTCAATACAAGATTCTACCTTTCTGTTGAGAGTGGAAGAATCCTGTTCTCAGCAGGTCTATGAGTAGAACAGAGGAGGGATACACATTTGCAATCTCATTTTTGTATATATTCTAAGATAGAGGTCAAAGGGCCCATTGTCTGGTTTTTGCTATAACAGCCAGCCAGCTCATATGGAAACATTTATATTTTTAGGTAGACTGTGTAGAGGTGCTAAAGGCATCCTAGAGATTTTTGCCTGGACCTTTCAGAAACTGCATCAATATTATTAAGTCCTAAATGTGGAAGAGGTGAAAGATACCTGTCCTGCTGCAATGCTCAGGTTTTCTTTCTATGTGGTCTACGTTGTTTATACTCTTTGAATAATCATTTTGACCTCTGACTCTCAGATGAAATGTTTTGTCTCCTCTGAAGTCCTTTGCCTGGTCGCCTCCGCTGCCATGTTGTTCCAGTGACTGAAAAAAAGCTGTTAAAGTGCCAATTCATATTTGTACTATATTATAATACATACTTCAAAATAGGAGAATGTGTTTAATCTTTTTAAACAGTATTTTTAAAAAAATCAACTTTAACGTCTAACACATACTAATATTTCATTTAATGAATACTCATTGCATCTTATCCAATATTATTATGAATGTCCAGGAGGAGTATTGAGTTCATTTAAAACAACTCATAGGTTTCATTTCAGTATCTATGAAAATACCATTTCTACATTGCTAAAAGTAGCTGATAGCTTCGATAGATTAATCAGAGTATATGGATCAACTTCCTTATTCACTGGTCTTTCCATTTGTCCCTGACTTTAGATAGTCTTTTTGTAGAGACCATATTGATCTTCTATGGATTTCCAGCCATATTCTCTTTATCTTTCTAGGATTTCTTGGTGAGGAATATTGTTACATTATTGAGAAATCCTTCATGTAATTAGGTAATCCACCTGAACAGCGTCCCTTTCTCCATCACAATCTCTGGTTCTCTCTAAAGACAATGGTATCCTGTCTGCTCTGTAAACGTCTTATATCTGCTTAATTTCTTTGCTTGAATCTACATATCCACATGTATCATCTTGGAATCTGTTTTTGTCTACCCCGATTGTGTGGTGTTTCTGGCATGTAGTTCTCATTAACGTGAGACAGAATATGCAATATAATTACTTAGTTGGTCATGACTATACATAGTATGTAAACTTTTGATGGAAAGTTGTCCTTATTTTCTACAACATGGTGTATATTTAAGTTTCAAAGGATAATCAAATACCTTTACAAGGTTTGAGTATCTAATTTTGTTTGAGGAATATATTAATTAAATGATTAAAAACTTTCTCTTCAAAGCATTTTCCATATTGTTTCCATGACAAATATGGGTAATGGCTTCATATATTTACATGCATGAAAAATGGCAAAAATAAAATTATGAGAATCTGGTAGCTACTGTTTGTGTATAGTTATTCTATGTGCTCCTGTGAGACACCATTCAGACACAAGCAGGTTAAGGGAGAAGGGAAGATTTATTTGGCTTATAGTTCCAGAGGGGAGAAATAGTCCCTATGGCAGAAAAGGCAAGGCTAGCTGACAGAAACTGTAGCCTAAGTCACATCCATCCTGGAGACTGAGAGAGGCCAAACTGCAAGAACAGAATTCTCTTAGAAGCAGGACAGGACTAAATAATCTCAGGACTCAGCTCCTATGTTATGCCTTTCTCTAACATGGCTCTACCTCCCAAAGGTGCCATGACCATCCCAAACAACAACTAAGGATTATATGAGCTGGGAGTTGGGTACCCTATAACCATTACTTGCTTAGTGTGTTGTATCAGACTGAACGCTTACTCTTTCTCAGTGGGGTTGCGTTTTGCTTAGTATTTTTCTTAAGCTTTTGTCTGCTCCACTCTCTTGTTCATTTTCTTACCAACTCTGCTCCCTCCCCTCCACTTCCAAGTCCAAATTATACATTGGCTGGTTATGCTGCTCATGTTTCAGAATTTCAATTTTTAAAGTGCTTTCTTCACTTTGCTCTGTCATGAGCCAAAACCCAAATTGACACTGGAGAAAAATATAAAATCATATTTTGTACCAATTTTTGACTGATTTAGTCAAAATGCTTCAAGTGGTTTGTACGTATAAAACCTTCCATAAATCAAAGAAACATGGGCTGAAGGGGAGGAGGGCTTTTGAATGTGAAATGGTAGATTCCACTTGAGTGCAGAGTCTTTTGTGAAGAAATCTGTGACAGAGAATTGGAAGAAAAAAATGTAGTTCACAAAAGGTGTGGGTGAGGGGTTGGCAAAGAAAATGTGTATCACAAAATGTGGACACTTGTGAGGTATGCCTCAGTGCTTTGCATTAATGATTTGCATATTAAAAAGTCAGGAGTCTTCACGTTAATGAATCCCTAACTAGTCTCTGACACAATAGACTGATAGTCCCTAGAGGAGTCATTATGGCCTATCATGTCAATGATTCGCATATTAATGACTCTCTTACCAGCTCATCAACAGGTAATCTAATAGGCTTTCATTGAGCTCTATTTCATTTGCTTTTTAAATGCATCTTCTCCTCCCTTCCCTTTGTAATACTATTGTGAAGAATTGACAAAAAGGCACATTAAGATAATTTTAATGTGTGACACAAGTTCACAAAAGCATAAAATTTAGAATTAATGCATTAAGATCTACCAAGGCTGCCTAAAAAGTTTTCAAATGCAGTTAAATAGAAACCAAGTTTGTGTTTAATTGGCATTCTTTTATTTGATCTTGCATGTGCAATGTCTGCATATACTTGTGTGTCACTAGGAGTGGGTCAATTAGGTAATTATCCTCATCTTCTACCTTGTTTGAGACAGGGTATCTTGTCCCCAATTGCATCTTCCCGGATATCTGGCCTGTGACTCTCCAAGGAATCTCCTGTCTATACTGACGATCTGATTGTAGGATATTGAGGTTGCAAAAGTGGGTAGTGCATCTGACTTCACAAGTTTTGTGGACATTTGAACACAGGTCATTGTATTTCCATTGCAAGAGATTCTAAAACACAGTGAGCTATAGTCTCCCCGGTCTGGTTATAAGACACTTAGATGTACTTTAGTTCAAACCACTCAATCCCCAATTTTCTTGATATCTTAAGTTGTGGTATGTTTAGAATAAGTAGAAGAATTAATGTGAAGATATGACTATAAAGTAGAATTATTTGAGCATGGAGATTCATTCCAATAGACTTCATATCATGGAAGCTGCTAAACATTGTTTAACCTAACAATGATTTCTAGTAGTATAAATAACTTAAAAACATACAGTAAATAACACAAGTATATTTCATTGCCTAAAGTCTCAAAATTCCCTATGACATGAAAAATTGTTCATTCCCTTTGAAATTTAACATTTAAATAAAAGTAGTCACAGCAAAATTCTGACGAATTTCACCATTTTTCTTTGTATATTTTAATTTTGTTTTAATTATTACATTGAAATTATTCAGTGATCTTTTTTATAAAAACAGAATTGATGGTCTACCATAAATAAATCACTGAAAAACTGCCCTTAACATTCTTGAATAACGCATGGCATATTTAACCAGAATTACCCTTCGAATACAAGAGATATATTGATAGAACATTGAAATTCTTTATCAAGAGACAGACACAAATGGAAGAGAAATCAGAAGAAAATTTGAAATTTAGTGTCTTATTACCCATTAAAAATTGACAACAAAGGGGCTGGAGAGATGTCTCAGGGGTTAAGCCTCTGCCTTGCAGGCAGAAGGTCCTGAGTTCGGTTCCTAGACCCCACGTATAGACGCCAGACGCCGGGTGGAAGCGGGGGTGGCCTGTGTTTCTCGTCCTGGTAGGGCAGAGCCTATGAATCCTGAATCCCTGAGCAGAGTAAACAAGGAAGAGGTGGAGGTGGTCCTTGGTGGTTCCCGAATTCATCCATGGTTCTACACATACACACACGCGGGTGCGCATACAGGCACAATTGAATAAAATAATAATAAAAAATTAATTGAAAAAAGTGACAACACAACCCACTCTATGAAAACATAATCATGTCAAGGCAGAGGTTTTTGTTCTCAAGCTAGTGGCTGCAGCTTGGTACTAAATAACCTTACATCTACTATATTTACATCTCAGTTTGTAAAAGTTCCCTCTTCTGAGAAGTATCACTTCTGAAAGATTTGATTCCTGGGTCTGCACATTTCACATCTCTCTCTCTATTCATTCTCCCTCCCTTAAATTTTTCCAAATATCAATATCATGCCTATTAAATTAAGGTTTTAAATTATTATTATTTTTTTAATTTTATATATTCATGTGTGTGTGTGTTTGCATGCATGCACATAGGTAAATCAGAGGGCACTCTGTGTCCTTGTGAAAATGTAGTTAGACAGTGTGGCATGGCTTCTTCTTAGTGCTTTTGTTCAGAGTTAAAGAAAAGCAAGAAATCTGGCAGGAAAAAGTACAAACTATGAGGTTTGATGATGAAAAATTCAATGACAAAGAATTGAATCAGAAAGAAGCAGAGAGCAAAATTTCTGCCATTGTTAAAGAGATTAACAAAACCTGCTTTCAATTTGGATAATAGGCGAGATCTTACCTAGAGGATGAGATCCTCAGTGTAAGGTCCTACCCCCCAAAAATGCAAATTGTTTTGGAAGGAATGAATTAATGGGCAGAGTTCCAAAGGAAATATCTGTTTCTTTGAATCAGTTACCCAAGAGAGATAGAGATTATTTCCAGCATGGATAAGCTGAGCCAGCTGTGAGTTAAGGGGGCCAATATCTAACACAAGGTTATAATAGAACTTCACAACATTTTCCAGGTATTTCTGTTTTAGAGGCATCAAGGATGCAAGAGGAAAGAGACCATGTATCTTTACTCCAAGGTTTCAGAAAATGGCAGAAGTCAGGCAATGTGTGGTAGGAATCCTGCAGTTTAGAGGTCCAACATGGACAGTTTGTGCTGTGGAGCTAAAATTTGGCTTGCCATTGAGAAGTGAAGATATTAGAGATTCCAGAGCCAATATGGGAAAACTTTATATCATGGGAGGAGCCAGCCCAAGAGAGTGATGTGTTCTACAGGTAGGTGCACTGGAAGGGTAGAAATTAAGCCATTTGGAACTGGATTTCAAAAATAAGCTCATTTCCTTCATTTGACCTGCAGGATCCTTCTGAATTTGGTTTTGTTATGGACTGATCTTTCCTGTAATTGTCCCCATCCCTCCCTTTTGGAATAGGAATGCTTATTCCGTGCCATTATATATTAGAAATATACAACTTGTCTTTTGATTTTATAGGAAATTTTAAACCTGGATTTTCAGACTATGTTGGGACTACTGATGTAGTGTTTGAGGACTTTGAAATTGGACTGACTATGGTTTGCATGAGATGGCAATGAACCTTTGGGGGACAGGAGTATATTGTCTTGGTTTGAAGTATAAATTGTTCCCTACAGGCTTATGTTTTTGAATCTTTAATTGTTTGGAAAAGTCATAGTACTTTTAATAGGTGAAGCCTCGCTGGAGGAAGTCAGTCACTGGGCGGGGGGAGCTTGAGGTAAATTAGCTCCACACTACTTGAAGAGATCTACTCTTGCAGTTTGCAGTTTTGCAGCTCTCAAACTCCATGAGGGATGTGACTTAGACTGCCTTCAGCTTCTACAAGCCAGCCAAGCCATTTTGGACATAAAGAACTGTATCTCCCCTCTGAACTGAAAGCTGAATAAATCTCATTTTCAACTTTAAGTTGCTTGACTTTGAGTGGTGTTTCACAACAACAGAGAAGAATAACCAGTATAGAAATATTCTGAAAATTTGTAAAAATGAAGTGAATACATTAGAAAGGCCTTAACCATCACTTTGTGGGACAATTTTGAAGAATGGGCAATTCTAACTTTGGAGATAGAAATATTCTCAGCTGGACTATCACTAGTTTCTTGTCATCTCCCTATCGTATGAGTGACATCTTTAAGAACTTAGATAAAATAAGGACCTTAGGGCAATACGTTTAAGTTTTTCTTGAAATCTTGCTGATATATATTCTTTAGTTGTTCCAGAATCCATTACTTAAACATATTTACATTTTCTCCATAGAATATAAATGGAACATTGTGAAAGAGAATCAATTAAACCAGGTTTATCTGTAAGTCTTTGACTTAAAATTCATGAATTCTGCTTGTAATTACACTTATTTAAAGCAACCCAACTTTTCTTTTCTGTTTTGGTTCACAACTGGATTTCCAGGAATCTACTCCATTATGCATTAGATCCTCACAATTTAGTGGTTTATAAAGTGTCATGGTTTGAAATGTGTCCCTCACAGTCTCATGTATTTGACTTGAGAAGTCTCCACTTGAGAAGTGGAGACTTGCAGGAGGAAGGCAGTCACAAGGGGTGGGCCTTGAGATGGATTAGTCCTACCCAACCTCCAGGAGAAGTTGGCCTTTGCTGCAAGCAGTCTACAGCTCTCAACTTCCAAGATATATGCAGTGACTTAGCTTCCTTCCAGCTTTGGCCAGCCAGCCATGCTGTCTCTGCTTTGAGAAACTGTGCCTTCCCTCTGGAACCATAAGTTGAATAAACCTTCCTTTCTCCCTTCAGTTGACTGACTTTGAGTGTTCTCTCACAAGAATAGTTAAGAGTAACTATTACAGAAATTGGTACTGGGTAGTGGGGTATTGCTGTAAGATTAAGAACAGCTGGTAACACAACGGTGAAGTTGTTTGTGAAGCTGAGAGAAGTTGGTACCCAGCAGAATGGCCAATGCTGTGATGTGGCTAGTGTGCCTTTGGAACTATTTGTTGGGATAAATTTGGAGAATTTTGGGACTTTGTGCTGGGAAAGTTTTTGCATCTTGGCGAGGGGGCCAAATGGGCCTTTCTCGTGAGAGCTCAGAGGAGAGCAATGCTGTGAAAGACTCAGGCAGTAGGAGTCCAGCTTGTGATGGTCCAGAGGGGAACAGAGACTGTGTTTGCAACTAGATGAGTGAAAGACCCCAAGATGAGTGAAAGAACAGGATCGCCGAGAGAGACACCAAGACCCTTCTCACTGCAAAAGCATGAGGCTTTATTTGAAGATGCGTCCAGGTGGCTCCAGCAACCTCTCATGCAGGAGAGACTGAAGCAGCCCCAAGCAACTCAGACAAAGGGTTTTTAAGGGATCTTGGGGTGGGGGGTCGCTTAGCTGTGGAATTTTCCATGACCTTTATAGTCATTGGTTGGCAAGAGCTCGGGTGGAGTTGGCTCTTAGTGATTGGTCCACTCCACCTGCTTAACCACAGGCTGTTCATTCTGGGTGACAATTATTGTCACCCTTTGTGTGAACTTGCTATTCCAGAACTGAAGGGCTTGAGGTCCTAAGGGTTAGGGAAATATGTGCAAATAGCTCAAGGCTGTATATAGTTTTAAGCAATGGCTAGCAATGGATAAGCTTGGATGGCTATAAACAATGCATGACTGAATGACTATAAGCAGTGGCTATACTGTGGGCCTGAACCAGCCTCCTTTGTGAATTTTAGGATGAAGGTCTCAGGGTCCCACACAAGTGACACATGGAGCCATGTGTTGGCCAAGAGTTTAGTGAAGTTTTGCCCTTGTCCTGAAAGCTTGTCTAAAGTTAAACTGGAGTGCTTGGCGGAGGCAATTTCAAAGCAATGTAGTCTTGACAATGTGATATGGCTACTTTTTAGTTGTTTTCAGAGTTATAAAAAAGAGCAAAGAATCAGGCAGGAAGAAGCAAAAACTGTAAGATCTAATGATAAAAATGCAATGGCAAATTTAAAGAGTTGAACCAGGAAGAAGCAGAGAACAAAATGGCTGTTAAAGAGATTAGCTCCATCTGTAAATCAAAGCCTGCTCTCAATTTGAATAATAGGAGAGGTCCTGGCTTGATGGCAAGATCCTCAGAGAAGACTCCCACTCACAAGAATGCAAATTATTTCAAAAGACTGGAGCTCCAAAGCAAGAGTTGGTTTCTCTTACAAAGCAACTGCCAGGAGAGAAAGAGATGGTCAACGTACATAAGCAGAATCAGCTGTGATTCAAAAGGGTCAGTATTGGCAAACTCGTCCACATGGTTCTGGATTTAGAGGCATCAGTGATTCAAGAAAGAGGAGATCATGGAGTCCTCCTCCAAGATTTCAAAAATTGGCAGAATCCAGGCATCATGAGGCAAGAAACCTGCAGTTTAGAGGCCCAAGAAGGGCAGTTTGTGCTGTGGAATTAAAGCCTGGCTTGCTATTGAGAAGTAAAGATGTTAGAAATGCCAGAGACAATGTGGGACACCTGCCAAGGAGAGCTGTATACCCTGGGAGGAGTCAGCTCAAGAGAGCAACATATTCTATGGGAAGCTGCATTGGAGGGATGGAACCAAAGCCCTTTGGAACTGAGATGATTTCAAGAAGAGGTTCACCTGTTGGACTTGGAGTTACAAGATTTGGGATTTGTCTTGCTGGTTTTCAGTCTTGTTATGGACCAATCTTTCCTGGATATGCCCCCATTCCTTCCTTTTGGAATGGGAATGTTTATTCTGTGTCATTTTATGTTGGAAGTATGTAACTTACATTTTGATTTTACAGAAGGCTTTGGACTTTGGACTTTGGGACTGTGTTGGGACTACTAATGTAGTCTTTGGAGATTTTTAAAGTTCGACTGATTATGGTTTGCATAATGAGATGGCAATGAGCCTGTGGGGGCCAAGGGTTGAATGTCATGGCTTGAAATGTATCCCCCACAGTCTCATGTGTTTGGCAAGGTATGGCACTTTGAGAGGTGGAACCTTGCTGGAGGAAGGCAGTCACAAGGGGTGATTGGGCCTTGAGGTGGATTAGTCTCACCTTACCTCCAGGAGAAGTTGGCCTTTGCTGCAAGTAGTCTGCAGCTCTCAGCTTCCAAGATGTCTGCAGTGACTTAGCCTCCTCCAGCTTTGGCCAGCCAGCCATGCCACCTCTACTTTGAGAGACTGTACCTTCCTTCTGGAACCATAAGCTGAATAAACCTTCCTTTCTCCCTTCAGTTGACTGACTTTGAGTGTTCTCTCACAGCAATAGTTAAGGGTAACCATTATATAAAGTATAGATTTCTACATCCTCTACATTCATTACATGGTAAAGAACAAAATATAAAAGACTTTTTCTTTCTAAACACATTTGAGACATGTTAGAAAAAAAATGTCACCTACCAAACTGACATGAGAAAACAAGTTCAAATCTATAGGTCTTAGAAGATTATGAATAAAACTTCAGAAAAGAGATTTACTAAAGATTTCTTCCGTGAAGGAAAAATCTCCATTGAAAAAAAAATAACACCACTTTAAATGGCAAGTAGCAAGGAAATAGAACATTTTCTAGTTTAGGCTTTGAAATAAAAATATCTTAAAAATCTAGTAATTCTGTGTTCTGTATGATAGAATGCTAATTAATGAAACTATGTAATGTGTTTTCATATATGCCTCCTGATTGTATTTTGAAATTGAAGTTTAATGTCTAAGACACATGTTATCAAATATATTTGCTACTTTTAATTGATGTAGAAGGGGCAATGCTCCAATATTTGGAAAGTTTTGCTTGGGTATGTATAGTAGAATTAAGTTTAGGTCATTCAGTAAATTATAGCAGAATGAATGTAACTCAAACTGTGAGTATAATGAATTGATGATGCTAACCATAAAATTTAACTGAGAGTTTTCCTATAGATTTATTGTAATTTTAAATTAACAGTTATTTATATTGATTATTCTAGTATCCATTGTTAATAGACAAATTTTCAAAGTATATATTTCTAAATTACATTCACTGAACACTCCTGTTATAAAATTATATTCTTTGCAGCTCAGGCTTGTTATTTAATATCAAAACTGAAAAGGGCAAAGTGTATCCATTTCTTCTATGAATGAGTTGATGGTCAGCTGCTTTTGGATGCACACAAGAATTACAGTATTCAATTGGTTCTTAGCAAGAAATCCCTTTATCTGTTGTTAGTAATCACCATTGGTGTTTTAGAGGGAAGTCTACACAGTAGTTATGTTTGTGATCCCTAATCAAACCCAGAATTTTCCCTTCAAAGATAAGGAATGATTTCATAAAACTCATTTATCATATCAGTTATTAGTCCACAGATTTAACAGATAAAGGGAGTAGAAAGCCATTTTAAAATTTTACCATTTTTTCCAAAGATTATTTCTTGCTTCTTTAGTGGCTCTCAATAATACTGAATGGTATTCATTTTGTTTGCCCTTTGGCATTGCCATTAAGGAACTGAACTGAATGCATTTTTCATCCTAAATTCCTTTGCAGAATGCTTTTATTTTATCCTTAGATATTTCTTTTCACAATTAAGACTTTTTTTCTGATCATCTCTCTTATGATCAATAACGTCTCTTTTGTTCAGAGGTTTTTCTGATCAAGAGAAAACTATGTTTTTTTTAATACCAAATCTATAGTTGAAAGTTAATGTATTATGAACTTGGTCTCTCACCAAGCATAGCTCTGCTTTCCTTCTTCATACAGCTATGAAGTATCAAAATATAATTTTTAGGGAAACAAGATGATAGAAAGTAATAGTATACCACAAGAATTTTCTTTTTAATCTTAGAAAACTCTTTTAAGCATATTTTTAAATATATATTTAGTGCTATTGCTGATAGGTATGCTTTAAACTACTTTAAAATACTACTAATACAATTCATGTTATTTAAAATATCACCATTAGGCTGAACATGGTGGCACATATGCTCCTGGAACATTATCCCTTGGAAGGCTGAGGCTGGAGGACAGAGCCTTCAAGCTAGTTGTGGCTGTGTAGTTCTTTTCTTCCTTGGGGACTGCTATATGACAATTTTTTCCTGAGAGATATGAACAAATTTCTACTTTCTGGAGAAAGGTAACTAACAACTGACCAATGTAGCCCAGAAAAATCCAACTTGGATAATCAATTAGTTTATTGGGACTACTCATGGGAGCATAGGTAAAGACAGGGATGATTCAAAGGCAACAACATCACTGAAAGCCCAGCTCTCAGCAAAACTTGCAGAAGGCTCAGCAACTCAGAGTCCCCTACCTAAGTAGAGTTCACTGCTTCTATAACCTTGGGGGAAGAAACCTAGCAAATCTGTTAAATTTCAGAACTTCCTGACTTAGGGAGTCTGCTTAATTCCTGAGTCTTAAGGAACCTCCTCCCAAGGCATAATGTTTTAGCTCAGAGGATGAAGAAAATCAAACGAGATCACAAGCTTTAAACACGTAGAAATGAATAGCACAGGATTTGCTCTTGGCCATAAAATGAGAATTGATGTACAAGAATGCCAAAAGTTCGGGGCTGGAGAGGTGGCTCAGGGGTTAAGCCTCTGCCTTGCAGGCGGAAGGTCCTGAATTCAGATCCTAGACCCCACGTATAGATGCCAGGAGGAAACTGGGCAGCCTGCGTTTCCGGTCCTGGTAGGGCGGAGCCTGTGAATCCCAGGGCAGAGTAAACAAGGAGGAAGTGGGGGCGGTCCATGGTGGTTCCCAAATTTGCCCGTGGTTCTACACACACACACACACACACACACACACACACACACACGCACAATTGAATAAATAATAATTAAAAAATTTAAAAAAAAGAATGCCAAAGTTGGTCCTGTATAGACAGCTGTGAGGACTTTGGAGTAGTGTAGATAGTTTGGAGGACTGTTAGGTGCAACAGATATAACACCAGTTGATCAAGTGGAAATTTTTTTCTCTTGTTTTTAATAGTCTCTGTGGAGAGAGTTGTATTCTGCTACTAACAATGTAATCCTATCAATCACCATAAACAGCTATTCAATTCCATCTATGGAACTTAGCTTTTGTGGTTCAGGACTCTGAGAGGTGTCACTCACCATACTTTAAGAGAGAGAGAGGGGTGGCTTTAACAAAACGACATTATAAAGCTTTAAGAAAAGCTTTATTAACAATTATATTATAATTTCAATATTTCAACAGTATTAAAATTAACCATAATACAAGAATGGAGTGACCAAAAAAAAATACAACAAAGCACATACCTCTAGTAACATTTACATGAAAACTATCTAGCACTGAATATAGTAATTTAGCAAATAAAAAATTGTGAATTGGCATTAGAGAACATGTCATATTTGGAAAAGTTGTTTATGTAGAAGATATGCTGATTTTTGTTACAGCATATGCTTCTGAAGACGAGCATTTCCAAACGGTTAAGAAAATATGGTATCATTGCCTGCAAGTTTGTATCTGAGAAGTTGTTTTTCAGATTTATGAAATGTAGAAATATGTTAAATGTTAAATATATAAAAAGTCCAAGTAAAAGGTGAGATGAGAGTTCATAGTTATGTAATAAAATACTGGATGATATTTGCTACATTTCATTATTGCTAATGATAGCAATGATAATAATAACCTTAATATTTTCACAGATGAAACCTCTACTAAACAATGCTTTTTAAAGGTGGGAGTGACATTTTGGAGAATAATCAAACTTAAAGAAGTTCTGTTTTGACCTCACTAGGTTTAGTAATAAGGTTAATGTGATTTGTAACATGAAAGACAGATTTGGATGGACTTGTTAGTACTTTTTTTCACATGTGTTGACCAGACATTCTCTGGAAGGAACCTTGACATTGGGATCAAGACAATTTGATTTGTCATTTGGCCACTAGTTAGCTTGTGTGACTATTTAACTGAACCTTTCTCTTGGATAAAATGATAGTACAGTGCTACTCAAGTAAAAGGTGTTTTATATGGCTGAGAGTCTATGTACATTAAAAAACTTAGATGAAAATTATAAATAAATTTTCTTCATTTTGCATGTAGGATACAGAGGTGAACAGTATTCAACTTTCAAAAGATCAAAATCAACTAAGAAAAATATATTTATCATCACTATATTAGATAAGTTGAAAATACCTTTCAACTCCTACCTTTCAGTAATATTTTCGTATTTTATTCTTGGAGGCTTGTATGGTTTTACTCTTCTCCAATGATTTGTTTCTTTTGTAAGTACATATGAGTACATACAGTTCTAAAATATTTTATTATTTGTTTATTCATTTGAGGCACACAAAGAGAGTGTGTGTGAATGTGTGCATGTGGGTCTATGTGTATGTTGTGAGGGAGAGAGAATCTATATACGCATGCTATCTTTCCTCCCTCCTTTCTTCCCTCTTTTTTCTTTTCTTTTTTCTCTTTTCTTTTCCTCTCTTTTCTTTCTTTGTCTTCTTTTATAAGACAGAGTCTCACTGTGAAATCTTGGGTGGACTTGTACTGTCTATGTATTCCGGGCTGACCTTGAAGTGAAACAATCCTCTTCATTCTGCCTCCAAATGATGAGATTATAGCTGTTCACTGCCATATTCAGCCTCACAACTCTGTGGTGTGTGTGTGTGTGTCTTTACAGAGCTGCAGCTATTTATAGCGTAATTGAGCATATCTTGCTGTAAAATCTAAGTCATAAACGGTTACTCCCTGTATTATGTTCCTGTATTCTTCAAGGTTTTGCCTATGTCTTTTCTATGGCAGTTGGATAAGTGCTTCAAAATAATAGTAAATATTGCCTATCTCAGAAGTTCCAGTTAGTAACATAGAACCTTCCTTGAAGGATACTGATTAAATATGTCTGACTTTCATATACAACTATCAGCTCTATTCTGGGTTTCTGTGAATCATGTTTTGAGTGGAATTTCTTGTTCATCTGCTGTTTTTCTTAAATTAAGTATGAATCTAGAATGTTAGGATACTTTTTTCTGATATGATTCTTGCATGTGATGCCTCAAATAGAATCTCTCTGCTGTTCTTTTAGTAGCTAACAATGCCCCTTGTTTAGATTTCACCATGTCATGTTCTCTTAAGAAGTTATTTTTCCTCCACTCTGCTCTGCACTAAACACACACTCTGGGCTTTTTGCTTCAGTTCTTTTCTACCTTTACAATTGTCTTGGGGTCCTTTTGAGTCCAGGAACACTTGTCTTGCTTATCTTTTTGACATAATGCTATATTTGGAAATTCATAATACTTAGTAGAATATTTGCTTATTGATTAGTTGAACTAAAGAATGTGATTGCAACAAACTTAAAGACATTATACTTCATAAACATAATTATTGGCTAAAATTAATTATTTCTTCCCACATAAATACATATTATTTAATATCCAATCCAGGTTATTGTAAAGCTTGACTATTAGGTCAAGTTCTATGAAATACTTACCAACTAAGAAGGTCTAGTCCACAGAGCATAAATCCAAAGCATGTGTGTACTGATATACATTATACCTAAAGTGTAAGTGTAGTCTCATATCAGTGTGACTATTTCAGAGAATCCCATAGTGTCATTCTCTAGCCTCTTTCTTCATCTTCATGGTCAGACATTTAATTCAGAATTGTCATGAAGGACAATTCTGGAAATTGCCATATATGAAATTTGTAGTTTTCATGGGAGAAGGAATGCATAACATAGTAGGGCTCTTGAACAATTGATATACTGGAAATTAATGAAGGTACTAGGTTTTTCAGTAACTTGAAAATTCATCTATGTGGAATACTGAAATCTAATAAAATAAATTTGTAAGCAATCTTTGGAATGTTAATATAAACTCATGCAGGTACTTTTTTAAATGGGTTACTAAAATATAAATCCAGCACCTTTGGGGTCATTTGCTGGTCTACTGTGTTAGCCTGTGTATCAGAATATAGAGAGGAAGGCTGATAAGGAATGTTTATATGAGCTTCTATGAAGGAGGTAGTCTGATTCAGAAGATGTCGGATGATGGGTGCTCATTAATTCGAATCTTACTGACTTGTTCCAGATTGAATTCATCTGGTCTGTATCATTTAAGAGACAACTTGGTGGGGTTCTGTCCTCATGAATGCAAACTAGGTTAAGCAATAGAGACATTAAATACTACTGCTACTATTAATATTAATGTCATTTATAAAAATAAAATAAAATCTATGTGCAGGAAATCAGTTAACAAATGCTACTGATGTTGCATCAAAATCTGTGCTCAAATTGATTCTTCTCTATCCTCCTCCTCATCACCATTAACTGTCACCATTTTGTGACTACAAAAGCTTTTGGACCATCACAACTAGTTTTCCTATAACCCATCTTATCTAGACTTTCTTTACATAATTGCTAGAGATAGATCTTCAAAAATAAATCTGACCATATCTGCCTCACATTTGATATCTCTGTCCATGCTCCACTGTTGAAAAATATCTAAATCATTTATCCCCACTTTGCCTGCAAACACAACCATATCCTGTCTTTTTGTTACTGATTAGATGTCTTATTTTGTGTTAAGTCTCATCTTTAACCACTTATGATTTCCTTATCATTCTTCTCAAATCAGAATTCTCTTGCTTTATTTTTAAAAGGTAATTTGAAAAGTGTCTTCCTTAATGAAAAACTCTAGACTCTCCCAAGTTTCTACTTTATTTTCACAAATACAAGAAAGTGGCCATCATCTCTCATTATTTATTACAATTTTGTGACTTATTAAAATAACCATACTATCTCGTCGATGTATCTGTCATGTTCATTATTTTATATCTTCTTTGAGATGGTAATCTATAATTTGTATTTTGATTTCCCACAGATTAGTAGTGTTTGATAAATAAGGAGAAAGCAAGAATGATTAAATGCTCTTTAAGAATTTGACTTTTTTGTTATTTCCACTCATAGAAACGTAACAGGTGCCCCCTGTGCCCCCCTCCCCTCTCCCTCCCTCTCATCCCCCAGTGCCTCACCCTCCCATCCCTGGAGCATCCTTTAATGTGCATGCCAAACTTTCCTTTGGGTCCTTCTCTCCGATGAGGTGCAAGGACCCAGTGGCATTTCCCAGAACCCTTTCCTGTGTTCCCCTTAAGCATAGGAACACTACTGTGGCTGTCAATCCCTTGCTTCCAAGGATCCTAGTGCCTTTAGTCTATGCTAGACTTTTCAATTTTATATTTCTAGCAACCAACTCTTGCAGTTTTTTCATTCTTTCACTGTTTTTCATTCTCTTTCATTTTTTCTTTTTTCTTTTTCTTTTTCTTTGTCTTCTTCCATTTTCTACTCTTTCTTTCTCCCTTTCCTTTCTTTCTCCCTTCTCTCTCTTTCTTTCCTTCCTTCCTTCCCTCCTTCCTTCCCTCCTTCCTTTTCTTTCCTTCTTTCTTTCTTTCTTTCTTTTTTTCTTTCTTCTTTCTTTCTTTCTTTCTTTCTTTCTTTCTTTCTTTCTTTCTTTCTTTCTTTCTTTCTTTCTTTCTTTTTATCCCTCTCTCCCTTTCTCTGTCTTTCTCTCATTCTTTTTCTCTTTCTCTCTCTCTTTCTCTATTTCTATCTCTCTTTCTCTCTGTCTCTTTCTCTATCTCTTTCTCTCTCTATCTCTTTCTCTCTCTGTCTCTTTCTCTCATTCTTTCTTTCTCTCTTTCTTTATCACCTTTCTTTCTTTCTCTCTGTCTTTCTTTCTCTCTTTCTTTCTTTCTTTCTTTCTCTCTCTCTCTCTCTCTTTCTTTCTTTCTTTCTTTCTTTCGTGTGTGCTTACTATTGGTCTGTGTGTATCATAGGGCACTACATGTGTCTGTTGAAGTCTAAGGACAATTTCAAGAATCATTTTGAATTACTTTACCTCCTTTTTTTTTTTTGCTTTTGCTCTGAGATTTCCTAGGCTTTGCCTTCCAGGGATAGAAGTGCAAACCAAAACTATTTCTGCCCCATGGGATCTGGAATTCGAATTCAAGTTTTTCTACTTGTGAAGCAGGCCTTAACCCTTGAACCATCTCTCTAACCCCAGAATTTACATGTTTTTTATCACATAGAGAGGGAAAGGAGTATTAGGTTAGTTTGTAATTGGATTCAATAAGAGTAAGTCATAAGATAGGCCTTTAAATGATTAAACTTATAGATTAGCTCTGTAACACTCCTTCAAAGTCTATTTTGCATGAAATTGTAATTTCATAAAACATTATGTCAGCACATTAATGGCACCAAATGTTTTCAATATGGCTAAAATAAAACAATGTATGTATTACTGAGATAACTTCTTATCTATTAGAGTGAAATAATTTGCAGTGTTCTCATGGTTGATAGAAACAAAATTAGCCTTACTGGGATTTTCATGAGAATTTCCTGTACAATGTAGTACACAAATTTATTAGCAACTTCCAATTTTCAGTTTTCTTTGCTTGCAGAAAAGCCTGTAAAAAACTCAGTACAAGGAAATTCATATAAGAGCATACAAGAGAATATAGAAAGTGAATCAAGTGTTTCCAATAATTCAACCTGTGATATAACAATACATTTCCTGTTGAGTGTCATAGACAAATCTAAGATTCAATGACTCCACCAATCCACCTACTGACATTTGAAGGAAAAAAAGTATCTTTTCCATACATAATGCAGAATACAGTAGAAAAAGATTGCAGGCTAAATCATTGTAAACAAAGAAAATATGTGCTTGCTATGAACAATCTTAAGTATTGGTTTTAAAATTGGCCATATGAGGTCACTTAATTGAGCATAAATTTAACTGCCTTTCAATTTTTAGCTCATTTATTTTAATTTTCTCCTATTTTAGAGAGAAATGGTGTTATAATAGTATGAGTGAAAGAATTTTAAGTTAAATAATATACAGATCGTTGAATCATTGAAATATTACAAATTTTATAACCACACATAGATAATAAAACCTTATTAGTTGTATTTTATTAACACTAAATTAGTTAATAAAGCTATTTCACTTAAACCAAAAAGAAAAATATTCTCAAATGCAAAAATTGGATAAAGAATGATGGAAAAACCTGCATTTACATTCATTTTTACTCAGGTTATATATGCTTTAATATGGTAATATAGTCTCATTTAGTAACATGGCATTATAAGAATTATTTAAAATTTCCTAAAGCCAATTTTTTATTGCATTATCCTAAAATATCAGTTTCATTTGATAATAAGGAAGGTAATTAAAATTTACTTATTGTTGATGTGAATTTTCCCCTGTGCAAAAATACTTAAATATGTAATTCCAGAATACATGTATTTCTTTTTTAAACTTTAGCAGTAAAGAAGAGTCATCAGTAACATCCGAAGATAATAATTTTGAGAATTCAAAGGCTATAGGTAATATCTCCTATTTGATTCTTTGATAAAATTTCTGTTTTGTTAAGGTTTGCAATGAAAACACTCTTACAAAGAACAATTGTGTTAATTTTTCAGATGCCTATATTCCAACCATCATTTGTTCTCAGGAGGACAAGGAAGACTTGGAAGCCAGTAATCAAAATTTTACAGTTGTAAATAAAGAACATGATGAACATAATGAGAAAAAATTAGACTTGATGGTAAGTGTCCTGGTTGCCACAGTGTGAGAGAAGAAGAATCTATTTATGCCTCAAAGATTCTATGGTGATAGCTGCAGCCAATACAAGTTGCAAGTGTAAAAGTCCAGTCTCTTTTGTCCCTGTATCTCCGGCTAAGTAACAAGGAGCTTTGGTTTCACTATGTTGCTTCCGGTCTCCACTGTGGTAAATTAATGACGTTCATTTTTATATCTTTACCATGCCTGTAAGGAATAGTTCATAGGAATTATCACAGAGGGAACACTCTCGTGGACCATGTAAGAACTGTACACTTGACACAAACTCATTTGTAAAGCGAAAGTACTGGGCTAGATGACTGTCAGGGTCCTGTCCAACTCAACAAGCCTATAATTCTCACTTTCAGTAACATTTGTTTTACTTCTGACCTAGTGAAAATTTCAAAGTATCATTGTGAAATATTAAATTACCAAGTGAGGAAAAAATAGTCTGTACCATAATTTTAAAGCAGGAAACACATTCAAAACTGCACAATACAGTTTCAAATTTGTTACCCTGCATTTCACAGTTGGTGAGACTTCATTTCATTTTGAATGTTGTGGGGGTGGTTTAGATAGCACTTTTGACGCATAGGAAAGGAAGCAAATGAGTCACATAATGCAATTTACCCTTTATTGTATTTGGTAAGAGCACCTATCATTGGGATACATGGATTTCATAGTCATCTAAGATTAAAATGACATTTGCCTCTTCAAGTGTCAGTGCTGAAACTCACTCTCTCACCATATATTCACCCTTTCAACAATGATATGGCAACTGCATCACTAAAGTATGCAATTTACCTTGCTCCAAGTTTAAGGAACTACAAAGTTGTCATCCATTGTAGAAAATTCCTACCAGCTGAAAGTTAACATTGCCATTTTTTGAACCACAGAATATAATGAAAGGGCCCAGAGAAATCATATACCTCACCAATACACCTCATTACAATGAGCAGGCTCAAATACAAAAGTTTGTTTAGAAGTTACTAAGATTGTATGTCCAATAAATGAACAGGGAGCTGTAATTTAGATGCTAATTTGCTCCTTGCTGACATTAATGCATAAAACAATGAAGCCCAGTAATAGATGGAAATACAACCAAATCTGTGGAACCCACAGGCGTTGGCTTACAAGACAGCTGTGCGGTTGACAAGTAACATGAGCCTTATGTGAGAAGAAGGGGAAACCGTAAGATTTGCATATAATTATTGAGATCATGCAAATGTCAGTTATGAGGAGGGGAAAAAAACACAGGCATTTCACTGTTAAATCCTGACAGTTGGCATCACTGAGGAGCTCAAATACATTTGAGTACCAGTTGGCAGAGGGTCATTAAAACAGAATTTGCAGAGACATTAACTCCCTCACTTTTCTTTGAGTGACGTTTTGCTATTAATAGTTTGCAGAGGCTTTGCAGAAAACATATTAATAAGAGAAACTGTAATGGGGGCACCTACAGCAAGTGTAAATGTGGCAAGGGGCACCCAGGAAGCTGCTCTCTAATTGATTAGCATCGAGCTATCAATGTGTATATCCTCGGTGAGGAGAAAGAGCAATGACAAGCACGAATAGTTGAATAATACAATGTGATATTTGGAAGCTGGGAAGGAGAGTGATTAATTTCAGGTCCCTTTTCTTACTCATCTCATTCCCAAGTCCATAGCATGTAAGGATCTCTCTCCAAACGTCAGGTTTCCAGAATTTGTGCAAGATGCACAAATGAAGTGAGTCAAGGAAGTCTTCTAGATAATTACCAAATTAATAAAATCCTACCTAGTTCGCTCTGATACTTTAAAAAATAATTTTTTTCATATTTTTATTCCATAAGATCGATCAACACCTAATAACTACAAGTGCCGCTTCCAGAGATGAGAAGAGTACATTTTCAACAGAACCAGCCAATTTTCCAAATAAAGCTGAAGGGTCAAAGAAGGAGCCGTCCCATGGTGAAACTGATTTGGGCAAGAGGCCTTTGTCTCCAAGTACCTCAGCAAAAAGCTTCTTCAGGAAAGACTTTTACCACAGCGAAAAATATTCCTTAGGAAATGAGTGTAGTTACCAATTTTCAGAGGAAATTGGCTCAGACAAGGGAGAGGTCAGTGATGGAAAACTAAAACCTCATCTCAGCAGCAAAGAAGTCTTGGATGCCAATGCCAACCCTGCCCACTGGTATGGCACAGGGCAAAAATCATGTACCTGCTCACATCAACTAATGGCAGGTAACCCTAATAAGAATCATGAAGAAGGAAGTAACACAACTGGAAAAAACGTTTGGGAGTGCACGTGCACAGATCTGAAAGAATCCAATGGATCTTCTAAGGAGGATCAGAGCAAGGATAATGATGAGAAGAAACAAAGAAAATACTCAGGTATTTACGAAAAACAAAGTTCTCAACCAACCTTTGGAAACCAGGAAAGAAAAATGGGCTACCCAGAAATATGTTTGGAAAGGACGGAAGCTAATAACCAAGACTTAGCTACTCTGCCAAGCCATGACACCACAACTCCTGCCTGCACTGGAACACAGAGTCCATTTTCTTCAATGACAAAGAGAAATCAGAGAGAAGCTCTATCAACCAGTGAAGGTTCAATTTCAGAAAAAACACTTACTCAAGTTGGTTCACCAAGATATGGAAATGTCCTGATGGACTATTATCATTTTCAAGCTGAAGGGGAAGAAACAGACTATGCTAGTCAAAGTGAGAACACACAGCAGAAAAGAAGTTGGAATGTTCTGGAAAGTCAACAGGAAGGAGTGTGTAAAACAAATACAAGTGAGCAGAATAAAGAACAAGCATATTGTAAAGATATGTGGGGAAAAAGAGCTAATAGGAGGAATCTGAAAGCTCCTCTTCCAGAAGGATTGTTTACCTGCCAAGAGACTGAATACTGTGAACTGTCTTCTCTAGCTGATCATGGCATTACCGAGAAAGCACAAGCAGTTGCAGCATATATAATTAAGACAACATTAGAAAGTGCTCCAGAAAGCATGTCTGCTGGAGGAAAAGCAATAATTGCCAAGCTACCTCAAGAGACAGCTCGAAGTGACAGGCCCATCGAGGTAAAAGAAACAGCGTTTGATCCACATGAAGGGAGAAGTGATGATTCATATTATGCCCTTTGTCAACGAGATACAGCAGGTATAATCCATGACAAGGATTTTGAAAAGAAATCACAGTTAGATATTTGTAATGTACATGCAGATGAAATGGAGAAAGAAGAAACCATGTCTATGTACAATGCTGGGAAGACACATGACAAAGAGAAACGTGAAGTGGGAAATTTAACATCTGGCGAAGAACCTTCACAGGTCATTACAGACAATCCAAAGGCAATGTCAAAACCGCATTTTCATTTGGGAGTGTTATCGCTAGAAAAAACAACCTTCCCGGAAAATACAGCAGCTGGGGAGCTCCAGAATATATCAAGGAAAACAGACTTAGATACTGGTGTTCATTCTATTTTGAACTTACACACTGTCAGAGATTCTCCAAAAGGCTCCCAGATTTCTAGTCAACACACTAAAACTTCACGGTCCGTTTATGAATGGGACATTGCCGAAGAGAAAACAGTCGCCCTCTCAGCACTCCAATCTATTCCTGCCAATTCAGAATGCCACAGCGATCCAATGAGTGAAATACAGGGCGATGCTGCATCTAAACCTAGAGGTGTTTCCAGTTCAGAAACAATAGCATTAGAAAGTAGAAAAGAAAGGCATATTTTTCAACGAAGAGAAGGCAGTCTGGAAAATCCCGCAGGGCCAACAATTTTAAGCAGAGAGCCTCCTGATAACTTGGACGAGGCAAGGCTGGAAAATGAAGGGTTAATAAACTCTGGACCTTCACAATGCTCTTCAGGCGACAAGAGGTCTGGCAATTCTGCTTTAGCTAGTCCCCCTGTCCAAGAAAGTGAAGCTCAGAGCAAGGAGTCTCTGTTTTCAAAATGTATCAACTCTAAAATGCCTTATTTCTTTTTGTTTTTGATATTTCTCGTAACCATCTACTACTATGACTTGATGATAGGCTTGGCATTTTCCCTATTTTCATTGTCCTGGTTATACTGGGAAGGGGGCAGGCAGAGAGAGTCTGTCAAAAAGAAATGAGCTTAGAACAATTATTATTCTCTCTTGAAAGATAAGCTATTTAGCTCCAAACATTTGGATTGGTGAAAGAGACTATTCATTGTTCAAAGAGCCAGTGCAGTTTTTCTCTTGAAGGATCATTTAAAAAGGAATGCGTATGAAGTTTGCTCCTTCATATAAGTAATTATTCTATATAGGACCATTATGTTTGGATCATTAAATACCTATATGAATATGAGATCTGAAGCACATCAAGTTGAAATTAGGTACAGCTGTTGCTCCTTAGCAGGCTATGAAGTTGCAATGCTTCATGTCTCTTCACTACTTCAAGTGCTATTTCTTGCATTCATTTCTTTTACAGCAAGGATTCATTTTTCTCCCCTGAGAGCACTTTTCCCCATGTAGTTTTTAAAAATCGAAAAAACATGGACAGTAGCAGAGCATTTTTTAATTTTTTTAGAATTGACCATGAAATTTGCATTCACAACTGTGTTATCTATCTGCACATATTTATTGGCCAAATACTTAAATTTCATGTTCAAGAAAACATCCATGTACATTGCAATTTGAGAATTTAACATGTTCACTTGATTGATACTTTATACTCACACTCATATATCTCCTTGTCACTTGCAAAGTAAGGCCATTCATAAATCAAATTTGACAAAGACTTCTGGAAGAATTGTGAAATTATGTTTCAGTTCTATACACCTTTGCCTTTGAGCAATGTTTTTCTCTTGAAAAGAGAGATGGTAACACAGCTGATCAATTTTGATGTCAGCCATTATCAAGATCTGAAAATTTTCAGTTCCACAAGCATTGCTTCAGGATGACTTTGTTTCTAAAAAGAATACACCATCTAATGATTACAAAAAATTATATCCAAGAAAACTCTTTCTTCAATATAATAGTAGTTTTATTTTCAAATGATTTTTTAAGCTTTTATCTTGTTAAGGCAATGAATTTCCCAAGGCATACTTAGAATATAAACACCTAGTCTTTGCTGATGCTTACTTACTATGAAATCATTAATTTATTAGACATGACTCAAAATTTTAAGCAAGCAAAACAGGCATATATAGAAATATATTGGATAAGAAATAAATAACAAGTTGGCAATGACTTTGGCTACGATGATTGTCTCTGAGTAAAAGTGTGAAATGATGAAACTAATCATTTCAATTCAATAGGGTTATAGTGAAGATTCATGTACAATTTACCTCAGCAACTTTATTAGATGACAAGAGTAATATGCCAAACTCTGTGCTTTGCTCTGTGGCAGACTACTTCCTTTGATATAGCACCACAGATGACATTATGTATAGAAAAATAGCATGATACTTTTGATTAAAGTGTAAAAGAATGTCACAAAAGAGAATATATTTGAATGATCATATTTCACAGACGCTTCTTTCAGAGAAAATGTAGCATTAAAAACATGTTATTTTTATTAGCCTATAATGGTAAACCTAATAAGAAAAACATATACTGCACTGCATACATCTCTGAAATAGGCATTTGTGAGAAGACAAAATAAGAAACATTAAAACTGACTTTTATGTGTTACTAAGCAACCAACTTCCTTAATTTTCTTTAGTACACAACTATTTCTCAATCTTTAATTGCATGTGATTCTCAAGTTCCATTGAAAATGAAGGCTTGACTTCAACTCTGCAGTTGACCAAATACAAACATCCTGAAGTAGAACTGAGGGCAAATATTTGATTGTTTGAAAAGCAAATTTTCATTAAATAGAAGTTGAACATCTCTCAGCAGAACCTGGAAATTATCTCTAAAATTGTTGTTCTGATAATTTTAGTGACAGATCTAAATTAAATTGGAGCTAGAGTTAGGATTTCACAGTTCTTTATTACATAATTGTGAAATTTTGTATTCTAAGAGTTTTGGTCAATATATCATATTGCAATGCAATTCTGCCTATTAAGCACAAATTCAGAAACTGGAATCCCTCCCCTACATGAGCAATATGACATCTTTTATCTCATTCTTTTGGGTTCCAGTTGCTTGTCAAACTTTCTCTTACATTTGTAATAAAACAGTAACATGTTTCAAAGGATGCAAATGTTCAGTTGGGTATTTCTTTATATGCAGTGAGAAAATACTTGATGATTGAGCTTACATTTCAAACAATATTCATGAATATTGAAATATAATCATGAGAACTAGTGAAACTATTAATAGATGGAAAGGTAGAATTTAAAAATGTGTTTTGGGCACACTTCCATGTGGAATAAGAACATGTGGTCCCTGACTACTGTAATACAACTACCTGTACTATGCCTCATAAAGTAATGGCTACCATCCTATTGAGACATACCAGAATACATTACAGACATGAGTTCTGTACATTTCCTTCCTAATGAGTAAGAAATGTGATATAGGTCCAGTGAGATAGCTCTGTGGATAAGGTGTCTGCTCACAAAGCTAGTGATCCGGGTTGGATTTCTAGAAGGATACATGGTAGAAAGGGTGAATTGACTTTTGAACGCTGTCCTCTGACCTCCACAGATGGACTGTGGCATGTATGTGTACTCCTCTTACTTCCTAAAATAAATAAGCAAAATATACTTAATAAAGGAAATGTTATATGCTCACCATCCTCTTTTATCTTTTTCAGCTTCCTTCTGACTACTAAATACAAATATAAAATTAATTAGCAATCCAAGAAAGTATAGAAAGCTAGTATCAAAATAGATTTCTCTACCAAGAGGAAACAAATTGATGGATGGAATTCCCTCCTTGAACATGGAACAATAGTGGGTTAATGGAGCCATTTCAATTAACAAAATGAATGCCATCTTATGAATGAATGAAACAGGAAATTTTTTAAATTTGGCATCTTAAGCCAGTCTTCTGGTTAAACAGAAAACTTGGGAATGTCCAGACCAAATTTGGGGAAATTATTGAGATACTCTAATTTTCTCCAATGCTATCTGTAGAATTTTCATAATATTTTTCTAGTCATGAATATTACTTCATATCACAGGTCCTGTTGTCTTATTTCTTAATAATGTTTTTTTTGCATACAAATGAGAGAAAAAGCAAACAAACAACACACAGTAGTTGAACTGTTGGCATGTCCATCTTCTGATTTCCATTATGAAAGCTGCCTTTTCTTTCAAATTTCCATTGAGTGACTATGAAAATCTGATTATACAGAGTCAAATTTGTTTGACTGTTTGACAGTATGCAGAGTTACTTGTTATTTGATTCCTCACTCATCCAGTTGCTGTGGAACTGAGGAAAACCAACTCACGTTCTGACAGATGTGAGAAAGGATGCAAGCCATGCTGTTGGGGCATCTCCACCAAGGTGCCCCTCCATAAAGAGAGAAGCTACAATGGCTACTTTTATTTATTTGATTGAACGTATCTGTTTTTTAAATTTTAATTAAAATATGATAAAAATCTGTGGCAAAATAGCTTTCATCCCTTAAAAATATATTTGATCAATAATATTTCTGTCACTGAATCAAAACTTTTAAAATTATAAATTAAATTTTCATTCAGGTTCCTAACCTAGTTTTGAATGTGCATATACTTAAAACAAATGACTTTACTGCAGTCTGTGGAAACTTACTAAACAAACAACTCTTAAAAATACAGGATTTTTATTTTTCCTCATTTCAAAAATCATGTATTACACTGGTCTTTAAAATAAGAAGCAGCACAGTGTATTAAAATTTTTTAAAATCCTTAAGCCTTTTTTTAAAATCTATATAATTTTACATATCCTTAAGAATAAAGTAATGGGCCGGAACGAGTAAGTGATTATGAACAGATCGCTTTTATGTGGCTGCAAGTTTCTAAGAGTTGATGTTGTCATCAAGTGTGCTGACTCTGAATCAGTCCTTTAGGGTTGACACTGGAGCAGTTTTCCTCTTATCTCACAGCCTAAGTCATACAGTATGTTTTCCCATTGCCTGAACTCCTCTTGTTAACTAAGCAAATTGCTTTGTTCATCTTCCCTTTCACCCACCCAACTCAAAGCATGCTTCTCAGTTCATCTGTGGCACTGCTTTTTTGCAGCCTCTGCTCAAAGGACGTGGTCTGCCATCCCTACTCCCTTCTTCCTATCTTCTACAAAACTTCTATATACACTGTCTCCCTCCTTTTGCAGCAGTCTGATATTTTAATTTATGGGGGTCCTTATATTTCATCCTTCTTCTAACATTAACTTCTTTGCTGCAAATACTGTACTTTTAGCCACTCCACTCTCACTTCCTGTGTGCTCAGGACAAAAGAAGTCTTTTCTGTATGATTATAGTTTATAGGACCACTCATTCAATACTTCTGAATATATTAATCACAGTAATGATTCATTTTTTCTTTCCTGAGGTCTAACACTGAATTAATGTACTTAAGTCAAAGTTAGTATACTTAATAAATCCCTAAACATAAAGTTACAAAGACAAAGTGGATATGGAGAAGCGGTACAACATAATTTACCTGATTTGTGGAAGAAAAGACACAATCCTTCTCTCCATTTCTCTTAACAGTGAATTTTATCTTCCATATCTGAATTTTCTTCCTAATGACAGAAATATTCCCTTAATCTGTTTCATGGAAAATAATTGAAATATTATACACTGATAAATATAATGCATATCTTAATTCACTACTCAGATAACTTTTTAAAGCAGCTCAGAAGCTTAAAACCCCACAAATATCACAAGGCATAAAGTGCAAGGAAACCCAATCTTCCCAGCTGCCACCGTGCCCTTTGAAAATGGCTGATCTCTCAACTCCGCACCTGTTCTACATATCAACCTTCAGAGTAAGTAAACAGGGCTTGAGAAAGAAGAGACAGTGTATTTTTTTAAGAAAACGTTTGCCTGATTAACAAGTATGAAGGCATTCAAACACTCATATCCACTGCATTTATAAAACCTAATAAGTAATAGTAATAACCCATAGATATTATATGTAACACCATATGCATTTGTAATATGTGCAAGTTTATATTATACTTGAAGAGACTCACTAATTTAGAAATACAATTAAAAGGTAATGGAAAGATATGGCTATTTGTGAGCCTTAGCCCAGAAGAAGAAGCATATGGGCTCCACATGTATTAACATCATATAGGACAGTTGAAGCTCACCAGCAATTAGTCCATTAAAAGATGAAAGAAAATGTCAGATATGTGTCTATTGTGTGGTAAAATTCATTAATGTCATGTATTGGTTGACTTGGTTCTGAGTGAAAACAGATTTAACATTTCATAAAGACACACTATATAAAAGCATAATATTAAACAGCAGAGAGATGGCACCTAAACATGAGTGTAGGAGGACAGAAATTCTCTCAATAAACATTGAAATAACACATAATGTACTTTAAATAATTCCATATAGAAAGTTTCTATATTAGAGCTATAAAATATTTTAGTAAGAAACATTTATGAAAATATTATACTAAAATGTTGGGGTTTATTCACATTGTGGAAATTCTCAATTAAAAAGCCAAATCCTGGGAAACCCACATGTACTTTAATTATGACAAATATATATTTTGCCATTTTTTTTAAATTTTTTTATTATTATTATTTATTCAACTGTGTGCATATGCGTGTGTATGTGCGTGCGCGTGTGTCTGTGTGTGTGTAGAACCACGGACGAATTCGCGAACCACCATGGACGCCTCCACTTCCTCCGCCCTGGGATTCACAGGCTCCGCCCTACCAGGACCAGAAGCGCAGGCCGCCCCCGCTTCCGCCTGATATTTTGCCATTTTTAACTGAAATAACTCAAAGTCCCACATAAAGAAGAATTAAAGTTTAAAAATAAACCATTTATTTTGCAGCAGTCATAAATGAAAGTGGAAACATCTTCTATACTTTGAAAGCTGCCAAGGAATAAGACTGAGCAGTGAAAGTGGCAGAAAGAAAGCCTGGTTAGGCTTTGATATTTTTACTTTTCAGAGATGGGTCCAATTGTTGACATTAATAAAAACAATAATGGAAATAACAATAAACTCTATATTAAGCTTCATCTTAACTAACATTTGCATGCATAATAACCAAGATGATGATTCATCTTGACATGCTTGGTATAGCACTTATTCATGCTAATCATCCCAGTGTTTTTATTAAGAGCACCCCAATAGCTTTCATTTGCAACATGGTTTAGATGAAAAATTTAAAAATGAGCCAAAAAATTCAAAATAAGTGAAAAACAGCCTTGAAAAATGGATGTAAATAACTTCGTACCTTCCAACTGAAATACTATTTGTAACTTAATAGACAGAATCCTTGTCTACAGGGTCATAGATTGTAACTCAAAATCAGACCCTGAGCAGTTAAACACAACAATATTTTGCAGATTCTAATATGAGTAACAATGGTCAGAAGTGAGAACCTTTTAAAAAAATAATTTGCTGGTCAAAGATTTTTAGATGTAATTTACATGTAATTTACATGTTGGGAACATGGAAGCACACTGTCGCCTATTTAGAGGAATGAAATCATGATTTTTCTGTGATAAGAATGGCTGAAGTGAAATAAGCTAGGAGACACTTCGGAATACTGTGGAGGCCACTGTGAGATCTATGCAGCTTTATAGTTATATGCTGCTTCAAGCTGAATTATAAATAAATATTCTGCTTTTCATTAGTAACAGGAAAAAATTGGGGAATTAGATCACATTACTGGGATATAACAATCAGAGATAAAACACAAGATGAGGATACAAGTGACACAAAACACTAAGGTATTAACCATTGATAGACAAAAGCATTTTAGAGGAGATAGCAAACCTTACTCTCTCTTATTTTGCATTTGTAGTGACCTCACTGCATTTGTGCTTAAGGGTCATTTTTATGGAATCTTATGCACAAGCTATTATAATTTCTAAATGCCACTATACTAATATGCCAACCAGAGTCAAACTCAGTTATAATGAAAGCCTTCAGCTGGTTCTCCACAGCTTCACAAATTTTACAACAAGAGGGCTGAGAGAAAGAGTCTATTAAAAAGTGCCTTTCTGCTTTGTTTATTTGAAAACTAGCATTGATCTTAATTCTAGATTAAGAGTAGTGTTCTCCCCTTGAAAGTATAGACTTTATGGTCTTTATAAAGTTGGATACTATTGGTTTTAATTGTAAAGACCAATTCAATAATAGTCAAACTACATTTACCGAAGTTCTTTGGTTGGAAATAAAAACTTAGGCATGATTCTAGAGAAATAAAGAGCCAGCAATCACAAAAATGCATAATTGATTAAGGAAATTTAAGGGCTAGCAGTGAAAACAGGCTTCTTTAAAGACATGAAAATCAGACAATGAAAAGCAGAAGAGAATCTTGTCTTGCTCTTATATTCTCTAACAAGGTAAAGTGTTTCTGGTATCAGTTCTAAACTCTTCATAAAGAGAAATTCTTTATCTTTGTCTAGGAAACATAGGGCATCAACTTCAGACTTGCATACATACATGCATATTCGTCCATACACATGAAAGCACACCCACATACATGACCCCTTCCCCTCAAAGAATAGAAATGCAGGAGATATTAAAGGATAGGAATAAGATTAGGGATAATATAAAAATGGCCCAAAAAGAAACTATAGTGATATAAGGTTCAATAAGTAGTAAAGAAATTATTCCAGGATAGAAGATATGAATTTGGACTATCTTCATTACAAACCAAAAAAGAGAATGAAAATTTTTGCAGAAAAATAATATACTCTCATAAAGTCTCAGAACTCTGAAATGAGGAGAAAATTTACAAAAGCTTTCAGATAATAAGATATGTTTATTGGTTTATCTTCTGAGGAACTAGAGCATATATTTAAGATGTTATGTTTTTCCTCTCTAGAGGATTCTCATCTATAATTTTAAAATATTTTATTTATTCATTTGAAAGAGATAGGGAAAAACACAAAGACATAGAGAGAGAGAGAGAAACAGAGAGATAGAGATAGAAACAGACACAGACAGGGAGGAGTATGCATTCCACAATACTCATGAGAACAGCTTTCAGAAATCAGTTGTCTCCTTTCACCATGGGGACTACAGGGGCAGTGACCTCAGATCACCAGGTCTGCATGCAGACACTTTTAGTTTGTTGAGCCATCTCAATGACCCTTAAATAATCCTCTGTCACTTTTCTCCTCTAGAATTCCTGCTAACTTTCCTTTGGGATATTACAGATACTCCTCCACATCTCTAAATCTATGTTTTATATTTTCTATTTCCTTATTTTCTGAACTGTATTTATAATTATTTTCTTCAATTATCTTTCCCACTCATTCTTCTCTCCTTTATATGTCTAATGTTCCAATTTCTTTCAAATTTCAGAGACTGTGAGATGTGTATTAGAATTTTAATAGAGTTTGGTTGCATATGATCATTAAATTCAGTTTTCTAAAATTCTAACTCTTTGCTGGTATATGTTTTCAATACATGCCATTTTCAAGGCTGATGCAGAAGGATTATGAGTTTGAGGCCATCATTAGTTGGATAGCAAGTTCAAGGCAAGCAAAAGTATAGTGTGTTCCATCTCAGAAAAAGTATGTAAAAAATAACACCTCCTTCTACTTCAAAAATTACTTGTCTATTATCAATCTATGTATCTTAAATCAGGTATTTATATCTCTATGGAATTATAAAATGATTTAATATGGATTTAATAAGGCTTCGTCAACCAAAACAAGCCACAGCATGGGCAAGATGGAAGCTTTAATGATTGTCCAGGTCCACCGGGCCAACTGGAAAGAAGCAAGAGAGACTTCAATGAGGGGGACAGAGTGGTTCTATAACCTCTAGGGTTGGTAGGAAATCTGAAGAGGGAGGGAGAAAAAAGTTGTTCCCTCTCTAAGGTGATATGGGGGATGGAGGAGGGAACTCCATAAGAAGGTATTTATGGTCCAGTTCTTGATTTAGTTGCTTCTATACGTGTTTGCTTCAATTTCTTCATATCTTTTAGAATTCTTGAATTTAGATTTTGAGAGTGCCTTAAGTCAGATTATTGAATGCTGTTTTCAGTTGTCCTGATGCTGACTAAGAAAAAAAACTTATTCTTAAAAAAGATGTAGGATATGATGGAAAGGAAGCAACTAGGTTTACAAACATTAAGCCATGCCATGTGTAATGGTTAGTATAAATTTTCAGGTTGACAGAGTCTATAAACATCTTGGATATGGTCCTTCGAGCATGTGAAAGAGGTATCTTGATTATGTTTTGAAGTAGGAAAACAATTCCACTATGGGCGGGAGCATTCTCTGGATGGATCTTGTTCTGTATAAATGCAGAGAGGGAACTGGGCAGCACAATGCATTCATTTCTCTCTTCCCCCTGACCCACTGAAGCATTGGGTCAGATGCTTCAATGACCTGATGCAAGAATATTTTTTCATATATTTAAGCAAGTCAGTGGAAAATTTGAATCCAACACAGAAAGGTTTAAATGATCCCCTTTTTGACTTTCAGTGGAAAAATTAATTCCTTACAACTATTTTTCATTTTATCCTAACAATAGGGGATCAAAACTTGTTCTTACAAGTCTCAAATGATTAGCTTATGTGGAAGAATGTGAAAGAAAATAAGAAAGAATAAGCCTATTGGCATCAGAAAGACTTCAGACAAGAACTGACATATGAGCCATTCCATGTTGTCCTCAATATGTTCAGCTTATGTTTGGAGACTAGGGTGATTTATTTACCTTGGGAGAACAGAGCATAATAAGAGTAGGGAATGCAATCCTAGATTCCAGTCTCATGGAACCATGAAGAGGTGCTCAAACAATTCAGTAACAGATCAAAAGCATTTTTGGAAAAAAATTACTTTTTAAGAGAGCGTGGAGTTACTATGAGTATGAAAATCAAGCAGGGCCTGTTGTAATTTTGCCTCCACTTTTATCTTGGAATGACTTTATACTAGATAACTAATCTGATATTTTGCCACTCTGTTTTGATCCTTGCTTTCTGAGCTCAAAATGACAGAAAGGAATTGATAAATATATGATCATGACATCACTTTATAGAAGTCAGGAATTACCCATGCTTCACTCTGCTTAAGTACATTTAAGAGTATTTTTTAAAAAAAACTTATTCTTAAAAAAATTTATTCTTCATCAATTTTTTACATGTATATATTGCATGCTGGTTACAACCCCTAAACATGTACCTCCCAAGTTTTCCTTGCATTTTCACGTTTATTTTTAATGTTTTACTTTATAATCCACCAATTTAACCAAAGCCTCTTGCATGGGAATGATTATGAGGGAGTAAGTTGTATTCATGATGGTAACTCTCATACATGAGTAAATATATTCTTATTGTCATTTAATCTATAACTAACTGCATATAATCCTATATTACTATTACTTACCTTCTTTGTTTTCTTTTCAACTAAAGTGCAAGTTAATTAAAGCATATTTTATAACTTTAACTATAAGCTGAGATTAGTATATAAAATAGGTTACAATAATACATACTTACTAATCATTGGATTAAAAATCATTTCTAAGCATTAGCAATTATTTGAAGTCTGTGCTTTGATGATGATTCTTGTCCATCGGTTTCAAATTTTTCCAGGTGTAGTTTTTAAAATAAATAAGACTTGTAAAGATGTAAACAAAATTTTGAGAACAAGCCAACACTGCTTCACCAAGCCAAAAACCTAATTAGATTTTTTGTGTGAGTTTTTCTATCTTACCTTCAACGTTAGAGCAAACAGAATTAAAACATTAGAATGAATTTTTTCAAAGTCAATATCATAATGCGTAATGTATGAAGCAACTATGTAAAAACTGTTTTCAAACTATGAAAAGTGTCAATATATTTTTTGACAAGGACATTTGATCTTAAGTTAAATAATGTCTTTTATTTGAAGCTTGGGTTGTGATGCTAAGTCACAATTTCACATGGTTGTTTGGATCACAGTCAAACATATTGCTTGTTCCTAGAAGAGTGAATGTCCTCTACATATTATAAGATGCCACAGCAAACAAAATCCTGTTGGTTGAGAAGCCACTTGATGCAAATATGAAAACTAATAATGGTTCTCCTGCTGAGAGTTTCTTTAAGAGCTACTTTCCAATTGCTGTCAAACATTTTCAGTTCTAGTTCAAATACATTTTTCTCAGAATTAATTCACTTGCATTTAATCTTCAAGACAGTGTTTGCCTTTCATAGTGAAATAAAAAAGGTTATGAAGAAATTTCCCAGGGATTAAAAAATTAACTCTGAAAATCCTCTTTTAATATTTCAAAAACTTAATGAGTTCAGTCCTAAAAAAATCATAACAGTCGCATAATTTTCTTAAGATTTAGGATGGCCTCTTTGCCAATTATAGTATTTAAAGGAAAAAATTAAATCTTAAAAATAAACTCTATGATTTTATTGAATTATTAATCTTAACTTAGGGGAAATTACCAAATACTTTTTCTTCCTTTGTTTGCATGTATTTTCTACTCACTGACCAACAGAGAAGAGGAAGAAGGGTTAGTTTCTTATAAAGAACACATTATCCTAAACTAATAACAATAATAGTTGCATGGAGGAGAAAGAGAGAGAAAGAGAGAGAGAGAGAGAGAGAGAGAGAGAGAGAGAGAGAGAGAGAGAGAGAGAGAGAGAAGACAGAGAGACATGGAGACTGATAGAAATAAACAGAGAGGTAAGGCAGTGGGGTACATGCATGAGGAGAAGCCAGAGTTTGAAATCAGTTCTCTTATTCTACCATCTGAATTTGCTGAAAGGTATGCCATCCCTGTGTGGAGACTTTTATAAGTAAAACATCTTTTTGCCTAATATCATTCTGTTTGTCCTAGCAAAGAAATTGTAGTGGATTTGATTCAGTTCATTTCAAATCCAAATTATCTTAATAATTGTTCAAAGTGTAGAACTATGGTCACTTGGGTCATTTTAACCAACTAGACTTATTTAAAAATTAAACATATTGTTACCCAGGTAAATATTAGTCACAAGATATAAAAATTGATTAAAACATAATGTAGAAATGTTAAGTTTTATTATCATTATTTTACCTAAATAGTTCACAGAAAAGTTCTCTTTTATCCTTTAATATAAGAATAACATAAATGGATAAAACTACTGTTTTAAAAATTTTAGGAAACTTAAAAACACATATAATCAGTTTCATTAGTCAGGTTTGCATGAGCATATTTCTTATGACATCTGTACCTCTTGTGGCAATCAAAGATATGCCTTTTAAATATTTTAAATACGTTACTTGCTTTTACCCTTTTTTTCACTGACAATTGGCTGAATCATACATACGTATCCCATAAAAAGTTAAAAAGGAAATCACTGTCAACCATTTTGTAGTAGAAAACAGTGATTCATTTTCCAAATAAAAGCATATCAACATGAAACTTTCCCAAGGGTATATTCTAGATCATAATCTTTATGCTAATGAATTCCTGTCTGAATAATAAGTCGCAAGAATATATTACCTTATTCTTACAATACATTACCTGCCAGCAGGTTATTACCCCTCAAGTCAGACAGAGATTGCCCTGTGATACCAGTGACCCCTACAGGTAAAATATTTAAAAAGCAATTAAAAGTAATACAGTAAGTGTATAATAGCTACTATTCTATTTTTGAGTACACCTATATAATACGAAAGCTTTCACATTGATCAGAAACATCCAGTGAGTTTTGTTTTTACATACTGATTACTGTTGGAGATGTTGAAATCTACAGAGTAAGTAAGCATGTATTTTGGGATGTTAACTACTGCAAAGACACATTTTACATATCCATCAGGGTTTTTAAGATAACTATCCACGTTAGGTACTTAAAAAGCTGCAGGGTATTATCTGACACAGAAGTCAGAAGAGATTGTGAATGGCCATGGGTTTTATTGAACAGAATCAAGATTGATAATTGCCAGCTGAGTATTCCTGAGATATAAACCATTTCACTGGCAGATATAGGAACTTTAGTTGTGTCTTGTCTATATATTATAGAAAGAGATGGTTTATAAGTGTCATACATGAGACATATGTGACAAAGCATATGTTTCTAAGCCTCATCCTACATCATGAAAGTTATGTTTGGGAGAATTAAATATGAATGCATATATATACTTCAACTGTTAATTTAATAGCATATATTTGATGGGTACTCATTCAGTTGGTATGATAATGGGATTTTTTTGTAAGAAAAATATAGCTATTAATTAAATAATTCCATAAATATAGGGTGGAATCATTATTTACCTCAGGTGTAAAATATTTAAGTAACATGTGAGGGGTATGAATAAAGAGCAGATTTCTGAACAAGGTGGAGAGACTATTTCATTTTGAATGTACGTGTGTGCATGTTTATGTATGTATGTGTTTATACAAGGGGTACTTTAGAGTATGTGACTACAATACAAAGATTGAGAATTATGACATTTGAACATAGCTTTTAAAGAAGCTGTGAATTAATTAGAATACTTAAAATCATAATGTTGTTATGAAAAAATGAAACAAAATAAATGCAGTCAATCTAGTAAATCTTGGTATGTGTTTGATATCTGTTGTTTGGCAGTAAAAATAATTATTCTACACTAAAACAATAATTTAAAATTTATGAAATCTTAGTAGTGAAGTTTTGAAAGCCTATCCATTTTTCCCAATATTTGATATAAAAGTATTATGTGCCAGGCTGGACAGATGACTTAGAGGTTAATCCTCTGCTTTACATGCAAAATGACCTGAGTTTGAATCATGTATCTCTCATATGGGAACAGCAGTGTGTGGAAATAGCAGCAGCCTGCACTTCTAGCCCAGGAAGGTGGATCCTGGGAATCCTCAGAGCAAAACTAAAATAAGGTAGAACAATCCAGTGTGATTCCTATATGTTACCCTTGGACCTTCATGAGTATACACAGTGTCCTCTGATACACACAGACACATACATGCATATGTGTATGCATGTGCATACACACACATGCATAAATAAGTGAATACATAAATAGTATTATGCTCCAAGCAGCAAGATAAATGTTGCATTTATTGTCAATGAAATGGATATGTGCTATGTGTTCACAGAACTTGTATTGAGAGAGAAAGCAGTAAACTAATAAGAAGCAAACAACTAAGCAGCTAGGGATATTAAATACTTTGAAGGAAACATACAGCAAAAAGGAAAAGAATAGCAAGGTGTAAGGGGAATTGTCATGGTCCAAAATGTGCCCCCTACAGTCTCATGTATTTGGGATGATCATAACAACTTGAGAGGTCATGCCATTTCCACCATAAAAGACTGTATCTCTCCTCTGGAACCCTAAGCTAAATAAATCCCCCTTTCTGCCTTAAGTGTTTTGACTTCGGGTTTTCTCTCACAGCAGCAGGTAAGAGAAACTAATACAAAAATTAGTACCAGAAGTGGGGTATTGCTGTGAGATTAAGAGCACCTAGTACCATATAATGAAGTGTTTCAAGGTTGAGATAAATTGGTATCAGAGAAGTGGTGTGTTGTTGTGTGAAACTAAGGGAATCTGGTACCAAAAAGTGAAGCTGATTATAAAGCTGAGAAAAGTTGGTAACCGGCAGTATGACCAATGCTGTCATGAGTCTAGTGTGCTTTTGGAGATGTTTGGTGGGAGAAATATGGAGGATTTTCAGACCTTTTACTGGGAAAATCTTTGTGTTTTGTTGAGTGGGCCAAATGGGCCTTTCTTATGAGAGCTCAGAAGGGAGCAATGTTGGGAGCAATGTGGTCAGTGGAAGCCAAGTTTGTGATGGTCTAGAGGAGAACAGAGACTATGTTTGGAACTGGACAAGTGAGAAATGGAGCCATGCATTAGCAGAGAATTTAGTGAATTTAGCCTCATTCTGAAGGCTAGCCTGAGGTTAAACTTGAAGGTTTTGTGCAGAAAATATCCAGGCAATGTAATCTTGACAATGTGATGTGGCTACTTTTTGTTGCTCTTCTTCAGAATTATAAAAAAGATCAAGAAATCAAGCAAAAAGAAAATAAAACTGTGAGGTCTGATGAGGAAAAATACTATGGAAAATTTTAAGAGTCAAACCATAAAAAAGCAGACCACAAAATGTCAGGTGTTAAAAGGAATAGGTTCATTAGCAAATAAAAGCCTGTGTTCCCTGTGGGTCAGAAGAGAGGACTTACCCTGAGGACAAGTTTCTCAGAGATGGCACCCACCCATAGAATACAAACCTTTTTGAATGGAATGGGCTAAAGTGTGGCGTTACAATGCAATGGTCTCTTTCTCCCTAAAGCATCTGCCAAGGAGAGAAAGATTTTTCCTACAGTTAGCACAGAATTAGCTGTGATTTGAGGAGGCCAGTCTCCAAAAAAGTTATAACAAAAATTGGCAATGTCGTTCATGTGGTTCTGGTTTTAAAGGCATCAAAGTTTCAAGAGGGAGGGTCATGGATCCCTCCTCCGAAATTTCAGAGAATGGTGGAATCCAGACAACATGTGACAGAAAGTCTGCAATTTAGAAGCCCAAAGAGGGCAATTTGGACTGTGAAGTTAAAGCCTGGTTTGCTGTTGAGAAGTAAAGATATTAAAGATGCCAGAGACAATGTGGGACATCTGTCAAGGAGAGCCATATACTCTGGGAAGAGCCAGTCCAAGAGAGTGATATGTTCTATGGGCAGCTGCATTGGAGGAGTAAAACCTAAATCCTAAAAGTGAGATGATTTCAGGAAGAGGCTAACCTGTTGGAATGGAGCTACAGGATTTGAAAATTTTCATTCTTCAAATTTGCTGGTTTTCATTCTTGTTATGGACCTATCTTTCCTGGATATGCCCCCATTTCTTCCTTTTGACATAGTATTGTCAAATAGTATGTTAGAAGTATGTAACTTGTCTTTTGAACTGTGTTGGGACTACTGATGTAGTCTATGAAGACTTTTACAGTTGGACTGAGTATGGTTTGCATAATGAGCCTGTGGGGGACAAGAGTAGAATGTCATGGTTTAAAATGTGTTCCCCACAGTCTCATGTGTTTGGGAAGGTCATAACACCTTGAGAGGTGGAGACTTGCTGGAGGAAGATGATCACAGGGTGTGAACCATGAGGTGGATTTGTTCCACCCTATCTCCTGGAGAAGTTTGCCTTTGCAATAGTCTTGCAGCTCTAGACCTCCAAGATGTCTGCAAGTAACTAGTCTGTCTCTAGCTTCTGCCTGCAAGCCAGTCATGCCATGTCAACCATGAAAGACTGAATTTCCCCTCTGGAACCATAAGCTAAATAAATCTCCCTTTCTCCTTTAAGTTGTTTGACTTTGGGTCTTCTCTCACAAAAAGAGATAAGAGTAACTAATACAGCAAGAATGATTAAGTGGATCTATTTCCATTTGCTTGGACTGCTTTGATAAAATAAAATCCAGATTATGAAAACAGCAAACATTTGTAGTTCACCATTGCTGGATGGTGGAAATCTTTGATTACCTCATTTCATGTTCTTGGTCTAGGCTTTCTTTCTTGTTTTTTTTTTAAATTTTTGTATCCTCACATGACAGAGAGAGAAGAGGATGGAAGTAAGAGAGGAGAGAAGGGACACAGAATGTGTGTAAATCATATTCTTTCATAGGAAGGGCTCCCCATAGTGATATCATCTAAACCTGATCACTTTTTAAAGACCCTACTTTCAAATGCCATTCTATTATGCAAGGTATCAACATAACAATTTGGGAACAATCTCAACAGTTTGTGACAGTGTCAATGAATTGTTCTGAACATGAGCTGAGAACATAATACTTAGGAGGTAACTGATGAAGAGCTGAGAGAAAGGTATACTTAGAGGATGGGATGAAGGAAAGGGATACTCCTGCTGCAACTGGGAGGAGTACATCAATGTGCCATAGAATGTACTATAAACCATTCTGATTGGGATTACCTTGGAGAGACTGAAAGGATACTTGAATTTCATTTTTTGTACAATAGTTTTCAGATAGAAAGAAGTAAGGTTTTGTTTTAGTATTAAGGATAAATAGAGTGCAAAACAAGGACATTAGAATATGGAGATAAGAAAAGAGGATGTTACATTAGGAAGCTAAATACTGACTATAGGACAAAGTCAATTTTTTCTAGAGCCTCTGAAAATAAAGTAAGTCTAAGGCTATTGCCTTTAAAATGTCAGATTCCCATATCAGCACTAAAGTGCCACGAAATTAGAAAACTATTAGCTACAATAGATAAAGGCAACATCATCTTATGATAATATTCAAATTCTGAGTCACTAAATCAAATAAAAGCATAACAATGTTTTGTCTTTGTGTTATTGAGACAGGATGTGTGGAGCCCACACATTTAGGGTTAGATGGCCCAGTCTCTGCTTTCCCAAGTTGCAATTACAGGTGAGCCACTGTACCCCCACCCTGCATATTACATACAATATGAGGACACAGTGGTGATCTTGTTTGCAGGTTAAGTTCTTTAACCACCAGACCATCTCACTTACCCCAAAGTTCTAAATTTCAATTGAAAATGGGAAATGTTAAAAAGAAGAATAGACATAAGCATATTTTTAAAAGATTTGTTTTTCCACCATTCTGAAGTAAGCAGAATAAAAGTTCAAAACAATTATGAGTCAATTTGTCCATTCTGCCAATGCAACCAGTCACACCCTTAAGGAAGGGATCATCCACGCACTAATTTGACTTAAAGGAACATTCTATACAGAATTTTCTCCATGTGGCTTTTCATAAGAATTTGCTGGCCTTAAGCCACTATAGTTAACTTTTGTACTAACATGTAAGATGGATAAGATATTGGCTAATAGGAGTTTGTACAGCATTGAAAAACTTATTTTCCAGGCCCTTGCACACACAGTAGGCATCTGGCGTATAAATCAGGTTATAAGACTCTTTAGTAGTTAGTTAGTGAACTAGAATAACTACAACCTGGTAAATATCTTCTTTTGAAATTCAACCAGGCAAATCCTATGCTTAGAAACTCTATTTTTCAAGCATTCTGAAAACTGTAAAATATAATTCAGGAGAAATGGTGAAATCAATTCAAAAAGGTAATAATCACTGACATTTCAACAAAATGTTAAACGCTTTTGTAATTTTGCTCCATGATGGGATGTTTAATAAGTAAGAAACAATGACACTGAGGAAAAATAGTTGAGAATTTTTGTAGGTACTCCCAAAATGTTAAATGGAAACCTAAATATCAGGTACTCAGAATATGGGTATATTTGACAACAGAGTTGTATGTAGGATTAATTCAGATGAGGGTGTACTAAAACAGAGTGGGACCTTAATATGCTTTATCTCAGAGACACTCGGATGAATAACAGACACATGACAACAGAGACAAAGACTGGAGTGAGCTCTCTATGCACCCTGGAATGTCAAGGATTTTTTTAGTAAACACCAGCTGCTAGAAGAGGCAGGGAAGAGCCCTTCACCCCAGATTGCAGAGGTTAGATGGCCCAGCTGCACCTCACCCCAGACTTCTAGTCTCCAGGATGGAGACAGGAAGTTTGGGTTGTTTTGACTTATCCAGTTTGTGGTTCTTTGTTACAGCAGTGCTAAGAAATTAATGCAAGAGAATAAGCCACACTGTGACCTAATTTACAAGAGTCTCCGATTTACAATATTTCACTCGTCAAAACAAGAGAAGATGAAAACCATATGAAATGAGATGACACAAATAACATTTCATTCTTAACCTTAATTTTGGTTTGGATAACAGAGTTCCCTAGCAAATCAAAACAGAACAGTAAACAAGTTAACACCCTTACTCTATTTTTTCTTCTTTTCTGAATCATTTAGTCTTCATTCAATTGATAGACAGATGCTTATAATTACCATACCTCCAGAGCATACACTGCTGTAAAGAAATCAGGCCTCTTCCATTGACATCATGCATCTTTAACAGAGGTGACATCTATGGTCCAATACCAGAAATCTCTTTTATTGGTGGTGATATATGAAACTAAGAACACAATCTGATTTTTATTTTCAGCCCCGGCACCTAAAATTGAGCTTACAGTGCTGCAAGTTAGGAAAACCTTGTTTTCAAGACTGTAAACTGCATATAACTTTGTGAATGTATTCATATGCATGCTATTAAAATAGCTTGTGTGCCCAAATTCCAAGATTATAAAAATAGCACCCAGCATAAAACTGGATTTCTAGTCGATGCTCTCTCCTGTGACCATTAGAGTCTTATGTCATGGCTTTCCTGCATAGTTCTATTGCCATCAGTCTTAATCCACTTTCACAAACAAATTAAGCCAGAGAGCCAGATGAGATGTGCAAACCTACTCTCTATCTTTCACTTCCCTATGCATCTGTCAGAATCAATAAGTACTCATTCAAAGTGGGGGGCGGGGGCAAGCAATTCATTAACCTCATTGCTGCTTACTGCTTCCAAAATATGAGTGGCTTGTTAGGGACCCTCTGAAATCCACAATATGAAGCACAACACTTGAAAAGACCTAGCACTACAACCATAGATCATAAAGGGAGGGATGTGTTTGCAATCATTACACTAGTTAATAGCTTCTGTGATTCCTCTATTCACAGCCCTTTCCAAAAAATATCTTTGGTTTAAACAAGATCTGGATTGTCTTTGTTGTCAGAGACCTAACCAAACCTGGTATTTCTTCATTGTTTAAACCTGTCCTTGAACATAAAATACACCTTGGAAATTTCCAATATTATACAACTGTTTTCAATTCAAACTCAGAAGAGTGATCAGTGATCACTGCTGACTTCTGTAGATGGAAAGCAATGCTAGATGAAATCTCCTTCAGAGACTCATGAGAGGAGGGTGAATATTAGCACCACAGAAATTGTCATGTAATATTGAGGTTTAAAAGAAACAAGACAACAGAGATTTTGAATGGATTACTGTGCTTGTATTTCTCATTTTCCTTGATCTGAAAGTAGGAAATATGGAATCTTGGTTTAATTCTTTTAATTCTTTTGTTAACTCAAATTTAGAGAATGCTATTCATATTTCTCTTGAACTTCCTAATAATGAGAGAAATGATATGAAAAATACATCAAAATGAACTTGGTACCATTAGCCTCATTTTTTTTCTAGTGTAACTTGGTTAAAAGCATGATAACTGGTAGTTGTTATTTTAGAACACCATTAATACTATGTGATTTATTTCCATGCAATTTTTTTAGAGAGCTCAGATTTAAAGTAAGGTAGGCATTAGGAAGAAAACAGTCATGTAATTACTTAAAAACAAAAGAAGGAAGTTTGAAGAGAACATATCCCATGAAATTTAGCACTGACAGATTAGCAGATTGTCTGGAAAGTGAGAACGTGATCCTGAGAAATAAGCACAATGTACCTTTCAGCTTGTCAAATTAATTAATTAATTAATTAATTAATTAATTAGTAAAAAGAGTTTTAGATGCACAAACTTCCAATTTTCTTTTCTCACACTCAACAGACTTGAAAATTCACTCAACCTGGTATATAGAAAATAAAATTTATATTCATGATATTGTATAGCTTAAAAATTATAAAGCAATTGAATTCTTCACAATAGAAATGTGAAGATGAAGCTCTTTTATAATTTCAAATATATCTCCTAATGTATCAATTAATTGAATAGAACAAAAGTGATAGCCAATCAGATTTAGCGTATTAAAGGCTTAGAGGTAATAAAAATTATAGTTTTTTTTATTTTATTTTAATTTTTTGTGTGTGTTCCTGTGTATGTGTCTGTGTTTATCATAGGGCACCATGTGTGCTTGTAGAGGCACAAGGTTACCAGGAAAATCCTGGAATCATCCTGTGTTGTGTTATCTTCTTTGTGGTTTTGCTCTGGAATTTCCCAGTCTCTCCCTTCCAGGGCTTAAAGTAGAGACCATCACCATTTTTGGGTGATGAAGAATCTGGGCTCCAATCTGGGATGCAGAGGCTTAGCCCCTGAGCCATTTCTCCAACCCAAAAATTATAGTTTCTAAGGGAAATAATGTGCTCCATATTTTTTTAAAAAATCCTCTAATCATTACAATGAAACTCTGGACTTTCTAGTGCTATTTCCATTTAACAGATTTTAAAAAAATTCAAGAATCATAGTGATAAACAATCTTGCTTATTCATTTTTTTCTTCCTTTTTCTATCTTTTCCCCCCTCACTCCTTTCTTTTCTTACTTCTCATTTGTTCTTTTCTGCTTTCTCCTCTTCCCTTTTTCCTAACAGCTCATTTATTCTGTTAAAAAAAAATCATGTGTAGAAGCCAGGCATGCTACTTCATGTGTGTAGTCTCTTGTGAGATAAGTGGGCAGCACTGCAAGCGTGAGCAATCTAGGTTACAGAATGAGACCTTGCATTCCCTGCCCATAAGTAGAAGCAATTTGAAGGGCTTGAAGTGTGTGCGTACACGTTTACGTGTAATGATTCTTTAAAAGGTTTGCCCACAAATGTGTGGGATATCAATATCAAAGATTAACATTATAACACAACTATAATATTAGTGATTTCAGCACATCATTCATTAATTTAGTGACAACTCGTTTAGCAAAATGCATTGGGTTTTCCTGGGAAAACAAACACAAATATATCACATCCCTACCAGGTGTACCTTTATGGAGTGTTATGTGTAAAAACAGCAGGAGTAGAGGTAATAAATGAAAGTGTTCAGAAGATTTGAAAACATTTCATAAAGAATTAGACATTTTTGAGAGCTCTTGTATGATCAGAAAAAGAAAACATTATACTGGCATGAAAACAGACACATAGACCCAGGAAAAAGAGTAGAAATCCTATTCCACTCATTCACACATTAAGAGCCAATTAATTTCCAACAAAAGGTGCCAGGAACACACACTGAAGAGAGTACTGTGAGTCTAAAACCTGGTATTAGAAACTTCAGGCCCCACATACAGAAGAATGGGGTGCTAGTCCATGCTTCTCACCAATAAATCAACTCACAACGAATTAAAGACTTAATTTTGAGAACTGAATCTGAAATGAGCAACAGAAAATACAACACTATGATTTCCAGAGTATTGTTGTTAGTGAGGACCACTGGATATAATCTTTAGGCACAGGAAACAAAAACAAACAAAGGCAAATTGTATTGTGTCTGATGAAAAGTTCTGCACAGTAAGAAAATCAGAAACCAGAGAAAAGGGAGACCTGAAGAATGGGAGAAAATATTAACAAATTATGCATTGACCAAAGCAGTCATATTCAGAAGGAGCTCCAAAGCACAAAACAAGAAGTCTAAATATCCTGATTTTTATTTATTTATTTATTTGTTTGTTTGTTTGTTTGTTTATTTTATGTGTGTGTGTGTGTGTGTGTGTGTGTGTGTGTGTGTGTGTGTGTGTGTGTTAGAGGGCTCTATGTGTCCCTGTGGAGGACCAAAATTGACTTTGGGAATCATCCTGAATTGCTTCTACTTCCTTCTTGTTTTGCTCTGGTATTTCCCAGGCTCAGCTCACCAATGCTGGAAGTGCAGGCTGCTGTTGTTTCTGCCTGTTTTTTTATGTGGGAGACCCAAGATCTGAACTCAGGCCTTTCTGATTGTGGGGAAGAGTCTTAACCCCTGAGCCATCTCATCAGACCTAAATATCCTGATTTAAAAGTGAGCAATATAGATTTATTTTGCATTTTCACTAGAAGTCATGGATGTGACTAACAGGATTCTGAAAAAAATGCTCAGAACTCCTAATTGTCAGGGAAGTATGAACCAAGATCACTATCGGATATTATTACAACCAGTAAGAAAGGCAATTACTAAAAGAGAAATATGGTAAGGTCCAGTGATGTTATAGAGACAAGGAAGCCTTTACACCTATCAGTGCAGCAATTTTTTGGACATTTCCATAAAAAAAGTGTCACAATTGCCACATGATCAGCAATCTCACTCTGGGTACAGAGGCAAGTGAAATATAATTGGTTATATGAAAGAAATATCTGCACTCCAATGTTACTGCAGCACCACTAAGTATAGTAGAGAAATGGAACAGCATTAGAATGTGCTAGGTAGTGAATGTGGGTAGAAAATGTGATAATATACATTCAACATAACATATCCAGTTGTGAAGTTAATAAGATACTATCTTTGCAAAAAGGATGTTAATTAAGCCAGGCTCAGGAGAGCAAATACTGCATGATCTCACTCATATATGGATTACAAAAAAGATGATCTCAGAAGTAAAGAGGGCAATGATGTTCACAAGAAAGTGGGAGGAGAATGGGATAGAAAGAAGCAGATCAATAAATACTAGGTTGTAATTAGCTAAAAGTAAGAATTTTAATCATGCTCTTGCCTCATAGAGTAACTATTTTGAATGCTTACACTCTGTCTTGAAATTCTAAGTATTTGAAGTATAATTAATGAGGACAATTTTGTGTTTTTAATATACTATAGAATATTCTAAAATAATAATAATAACAAAATAGAACACAACTCTTCACCCAAACTTGAAAAGCTTCCCTTATCACTGTTTGCTAATTTCTCCAGTCTTGTTTCCTCCCACCTCTTTCCTGTCTGCTCACAAAGGTCAGCAGATGTAGCATTCTGCTGGCTTTGTGCCTGCCTTAGATCTTTGCACTTGATGTTCTCTCTGTGGAGAACACCCGGCCCCAGATTACCTGGTGCCTTTCTGAAATCATTCACAGTGCAGCTCAGATGTCTCCTTAGAAAGGTCTTGCAATTTAAAACAGGAACAACTTATTTCTACCCTCCCCTCCCCTTGTAATCCACCTTTCCCCTCTGAAAGTCTTCCCAGCATTTAGCACTTTCTCAATTTGTCTTGTTTGTTTATATCTTGTTGCCCGACTCTGCTATGAGACTATAAATTCTTGAGAGCCTGGATCTGGCCTAATTTGCTTTTAGTCCTCAATGCCTAAGCAATGCTCCTAGCCTGTAGTAGGTATTCAAAATGCATATTGACCAGGTGTAGGAATTTTCTTCAGTGGAGGGAGAGAGAGAGGAACTACTGTGATGGAAAATCAGTTTGTGAAAAATAAGTTAAGCACAAGATAAAATGTTTTATTCTGTTTGAACCTGTTTCTTCAGCTATGAATGTTAACTGCTGTAGATAGCCAGTGTAAAGTTTCACATGTTATTCAATAAGTTTTAGCCATTAGTATACTGTTACTACTGTTACTATTACCAACTGGTATTAGAAAAAATTAATTTTTGCATACTTAAAATGTTAGCAATATTGATGAGAAAGTTTAGAGCTGAATACTTCTTTTCTTCCTTTCTTAAAGTATAACTTTTCCATATGGTTTATTGTGTGTGCTTTAACAGTAACAGGAATCTTAGTGTATTTTGCATATTGAACAAGATATTCATATAGGGTGGATTTTCAGATGTAGTCAAATAATAAATTGGGCCATAAAGTATGAATACTTTACCTACTGATGAAGGGGTAGTACACATGAATAGAAGAGACATAATGGTTGGCCATAAAATATGATTAACCTAGTTGAAACAAAAGGCCTTAGTACCTCACAAGTGGTGGACTCATTAGTGGGTTATAGGGGTTCCACATGAGTGAAGGAATCATGTATAATGGCAGCTCATTACATACCCTATTTATTTCTAGAGTGCCTTTTGTGAAGCTTGTTTTTTCAATTAAATTTAAGCAAGAAGAGGGAAAAACATGATATGAGAATATGCCAACCATATTTTAAAAGGATTTATTGGAGAAAGTTGGTCTGTATTAATCAAAAGAAACTTAAATCTTAATGATAGAGCAAGTTTGGTGTGAATTCTATGCATGAGCAAGCCATTTGACATTACTTTAAAATGGAGACTTTTATGAAGCAGAACCTTTTGATGGGCTATTTCCAAGAATCATGTTGGCCTGTTTCCTCTCTCCTTTTTTATTATTACTATTACTGCTTTTGGGCTTTACTTTTGAAACCACTTCTGTGACTTGGGGAACATAATTAACCATGGTAGCACTCAGTTTCACACCCATGTTCCCTGTCGCATAACTCAAAGCAAGACAATACTTGTAGATGTTGGAAGCCTTTGCCACGTGCCTTTGTAAAGCATTTAGTACAATGCTATTGGGGTGTGAGTTCAATAGATGTTAAATGGAAGGAGAAAATCTTTGCACCAATAGTCTTGGCCATTTTACACAAAGAGGCAAGAGTCTATATGTTATGTATTTTTAGGTGAAAGTGGTAAGGACTAGAAATCCATAGAGGAATATTGTGTGTTTTTTTCTTTTCTCCACTAAAATAGTTTAAGGATAAAAACATTAAAATCTAAAGATTATGCAGATGGTAACAAATGCTGAAAATATTCTTCACTTCAATAGCTGCAGTAAATTTCAAAACATTTTATTTTCATATGCAATGATATTTGTTAAACGCATTCATAATTGGAATGTAAATCAGAGCACGTTTTTAGAAACAATGTGTTGTTTAGACGGCAATGCTATGTAATCAAATTTCCATGTTCAGCTTTTGAACCCAATTACAATAATCACATAAATGAATTCTAAAAATTTATGGGTTCAAAAGTACAAGTGAGAAACTAATGAAATAGATTAATGTAAGGGACATACCATTAATTTAGGCAAATATCTTTATTTTTAATCAAGAACAAAATGTCATTCCAAAGCAGGTATTTCTGTCAATATTGACATCAGTTTGTCTATTTGTTCCATTACTCAATTGTTCACACACTTTTTGCGGCATTTTTGAGTGTTTGAAAGGCAACATCTCAAGTTCGGGACAGCAGAAATCGTTAAGAATGGCCCTCTTGCTAGAAAAAGTCATGGCCATAGGGTTTGCTCTTGAAAAAAAAAATGTGTGTTTTGTTAATAAAAATGGAGTTTGAAGACTATTTTTCAAATTAATAGCAAAATGAAAACATCTTCTTTGGGATGAAATGTTGTCTTACTCATTGATTTTGTAAGTGTCTTGGTTTTATGTGGTAGTTCAGGAGAGATCAAGTAGATGAACTTATGTTGTGGCCAGATTCTAGGGTCCCAAAAATCATCAAGGAGCTAATACTGCTGCAATTCGCATGAGGGCTTTTATTAGCGAGTTCGAACCTGGGCTCACGACCGACCAACAGCAGTGTCCAGCAGGGAAGAGCGTGGTCCTTTGTCTGGGCAAAGGTTTTATAGCTTACTGGCAAGGGAAGGGAGCTTCCAACTTAGTAGTTACATGATTGGCTGACAGCCAACAGTTTTGGCTAGCAGGGATTTCCCCCCCATCTTGTCCATGAGTACTTTGAATTGCAATCTGTATTACCACAACACCTGGGTTTTCCCATAACACCTGGGATTTTCTTTTCTGTTACTGACAATTGGTTGCTGGCCTCTGATTGGCCTGTACCCAGGCCTGTGCTGCCTTGGGGCAGCCCATAGACTTTTATGGTAAGGGGAAGAATATGGGGTGGGCAACTCCAGTCTGCTGAAATGTTGTTCTTTTCATGTACTCAGCTAGGCACGTGGGGCCGCATTCCAAACTCCCAGCCTGTCTCTAGTTAGAGCTAATGGCTGCGCTCTGATTGGCCACATAGGAGCTCCAACTGAGCCATATAGGAGCTCTGACTGGGCCACATTAATTAAGCAATATACATGTAGAGAAACATACTTAAAAAGACCTAAAGAAAACCAAAATTGGGTTCTAGGTCTCCTCACTTAAACACATGGACATCATGTCCAGGATGACGGTTTGAACCCAGGTCTAAGACTCTAATCAGTGCCATCTGCCTAGGCCTCCCTAAACTTCCTTATCTCAAAAGTGTTGACAGATAAGAAAAACTACTTCTTGGGTTACAAGATTTAGAATTATCCACGAAGCACTAACAGAGTCCAACAAAGTATAAATTATAGATGTGTCAGCTCTTGCTAACAAAAACAAAATATTTCTCTGTGAATCATGGTATGTGTATTGCAATATGACAACTGTCTACATGATTTATTTTGCGGATGCTTACGTAGCTGAAAAATGTAGCAGTGTCAAGACAGGACTAAACTGAAAGGCAGATCTTACATGAACTACCTCCTGCTTAGGTTGAGATGAAAGCATAAACAATTGCCTTTTCAATAGAATTGAAGTTTAGTTTAGCTATTGATATATGCATTTTAAAAAATGTTAACTCCATAGAATTATCCAGTACTACAAAAGTGAAGTCCACATAGATCTTAAAAAGGTACTGTTACTTTTAATTGTGTAAGGCTTAGTAACCAACAGGCTGTGCCAAGGACAAGGGATGGAAGTTTATTGGTTGTTGCATACTGCCAAACGACTTCTAAGAAGGTAGAAACAGCAGCATCTGAAAGAACATGGGATTTTTAATAATCTTTGGTCTTGTGGGCAGGGTGATGGGCAAAGGAGAGTGGGGAGTGAGGTATAAGCCACTGTTCTCCCTGATCCCCTATTTCCACCCCCCCATGAGATATATGGCTAAGGATCAAGTAAGTTCAGGCTTTTGTAAGTCCAGCTGTCCTTTAGGAGGCAGAGACCAACAGGCAAAAATTCTGCTTTAAATATGGAAGATAGAGGATTGAATATGGGGGATGGAGGAAAGGGAATTCTATCAAATTGAAGATTATTTATGTATTAGTATTTCTTAAACAGTTAGTTGCATAGTTAGTTGGTTAGTTAATTAGTTAGTTTACAGGCAGTTATAATACACTTCTTTAACTTTAGTTGGCGCCAAAATTGCTACATAACCATCAGCCTTCTCTCAGCAATTCTCTTTCCTCAACCTTCTGGACTTCTAAGATAATAGATACAACCCACTCCATCCAGTTTAAAAAAATTTACATGTTTAAAAGAATAACAACAAAAAACCCTGTCACCTCAATTCATCACCCTTATTTTTTCTTTCATGACCCTTCTTGATGGACATAAAACAATAAATCTCCCAAGACTGAGTTGAGAAATGCTTTATTTAAATGGAATTAGCCTTTGTTCTTGTGCACAATAAATAGGCTAGTTTGTTCCTGAACCCTCTTACTTGGAGAAATATTGCTTAATAGATGATTAAGACTTGCAGAGGGAGCAACAGGCACATGACAGTCATGTGGCATGGTGACCAATGGAGGATTTATGAAGTCCATAAAGAGAAATGGATGTGTGAGAGGAAACTGGCTCAGAAGAACCTTTTTGTTGTAAAATTACTAAAACTGCTGTCAACTGTTACATTTTGTCTTGTTATAAAAGACAGTACTCAGCAACTTTTTGCTTACTTTTACCACTTAGTATACAGATAGATGTATGTGACGATTAGTTTTAATTATCAAACTCACACTTTGGAGGGAAAGATTCTCTAGATTAAGGTTGGCTTCTAGCCATACTTCTGAATGATAGTCTTATTGTATTAGTTGATGCAGGAAGATCAGCTCACTTGCAAGAAGCTCATTACCTCCAAAGAGAATTCAAATCTAGTAAGAATCAGAAGAAAGCTAGAAACTAAGCATGCATGCACATAGGTCCTTTGCCCCTGTTCTTAACTGTGGATGAGATACAACCAGCTGCTTCAAGTTCCTACTGTGAATCCCTGGCAATGGTGAACTGTAACCTGTAACTGAGAGCTAAATAAACTCCCTTTCTCTTTTGGTTGTTTCCGTCAAGTATTTTTTTTTTTATTTTTGCAGCAATGTTTGATGAAACCTGATCACCTACTTCCCAAGGCCTTCCATACCTAATTCCCAATTTCTCATAGAATTATCCTCCTGTGTCAGTTCTTCACCACAAAGGATTATAATATAATGAGGTGTGCTCACTTCATGACAGGGCTTAGTTATATATACATATTTATATATATAATATATATATAATGTATATACATTAAAATAAACTCACTTTACAATCTCCTGGTTATGTATTTCCCTGCTATGCCATTAGACATACTTGCAGACACTCCTATTGTCTTAAATAAAGCAGATCATTTCCAGGTTCACTGGGAAATATGCTGAAAGAGATTTTAGAGAATAACATTCTTTAACAATGCCAGTCTTTTGCAGCATGGGAAGCTGGGATTGGGAGATCCAACAAAAATGTCCAGAGTGAAAGAAATTCATTACCTTTGTAGACCTTTTGGAATAATCGGGTTTGGCTTTACAGAGAAGAGATCTTGTTTAACAGCTCAAGTAGTGAAGGTTCTGGAGAGGATATACAATGATATTGTAAGAAGCTAAAGCCATTGTCACCTCACTAGAGTTGAAAGCTTTGCCGTTTAGAGACAGTAGTAGAATTGATTTAAAGTTCAAGAAGGACTTACTACAGGGGCAGCTTCTGCAATGTAAGCACTAGGTTTGCAGACATTCAATGAATTAATTTTAGAATAAAAAGTAACATTAGGATTTTGTTTTGTGTTTAAAATCTGATAATTGTCTCTTTAATTAATGATTCATTGAAAAGAAGGAATACAGAGTAAGACAGTAAACAAATGCTTAAAATGATGTCATTTTCTTCTGGGGTGATTTTAATTGGTTTATTCAATCATTTATTCATCCAATAATAATCTTTTTTAAGGCAGTTTTAGAGCAGCCATGCTGGGATGGTCTCTGAAAGGCCTAGAAAGTCATCCCCCACTGCTGGAATTCCCTGAAGGAACACACCCTTCGCCAGCATCCCCCAAAACTCTACTCATGACAAAATGTAGAGATTAGTTCTTCACTGTAACTAAGTCCTATCATAAGGTGGGCACAACAGACCAACAAGAGTAGAGGAACAAAAGCTCAGATCAGGTTTATAGAAACTGGAGCTAACCAATGAGGAAAAGTCATTTTTTCCCAGGTTTTCCTAAGTGTTTAAAAATACCTGACCCTGGCAGCCATCTTTGGAACCTGCCTCCAAGGCACTCCAGGTCTTGAGTCCCTGAGTTCCGTTCTTTCTCTCCTCTAGTAAACTCAGCCTTAATCTTCTACATGTGTTCTGGTTTCAACCTTCGACTCCTGAACACAAGAACCTGCATTTGTACAGACCTCCAGGAGCATGATCCCATAAATCTTTCAAAAAATGTCTTGAAGTGCTTACCTAATAAAGCTAGGTCAAAAATAAATGCTGGACCTCAATGTCTTTAGCTATTTCTTAGCTTTACCTCTTCCTCCAAACTGTTACCATCTTGTCTCTTTTCTGCAAGTTAATGACCCAAAACAGTCTTAACTTTCTCCTTAGCATAACTAAATTTAACCAGATTCTTTTCTTGCCATAAGCCCCTGACTTTTCATTCTGAGAGCAGTTACTTTAGAAGCAGTTGGGAATGCTGCCCTTGCCTTTTTGAGATGTAAATCTTTTTCTAGCCTTTCCCAGCTTTATAACCCTGGGAGGTCTTTCTCAAGAGCCTGGAAACTATCTCTTTGAAATGCAATGATCAAGATAGGTAGTGTCCTGTATCCTCTAGTGCCTCTCTGGGAATATAATCCCAATTTGGTTAACTATCCATTAGTAAACACAAAATGTGATATCACATTCATTAACAGAATGAGCCACAGCTACTTTGGGGCTTATTTGGATCCAGTACCAAAACGTTCTCCCACCTTTTGTTTCACTAGAATTGTATTCATTCTCCGACTTCTGCTACAGTATAAATATCCTAATAAAGTTTTCTTTGTCTGTTTAGCAGGCCAGAAGGGAGATTTCTCTGAGAGTTTCAGTTTGATGTGTCTTTTGTCTCTCTCTTTCTCTTTCTACAGAGCAGCGGGGTCATTTTATTTGTTTCTCTTTTACTGAAGTGAGCATCAAATTGTAGTCTCCTGTAGACTTCCTTTTAAAGAGGGGGGAGGAAGTAAACTTTTTACAGTCCTATAAATTTTGGGTAACATCATTTAAAATATATCTAAAGAAAAAGAACTTTTTATAACTGCAAAGCTTTTAAGCATTATCACTGAAATAAAAATGCAATTTTGAAATAGAATTGTGGACACTTTGACCCTGATAATGTGTGCACTGGCCCCATCCAAATATTCCCAAGACCCTGAGAAACAAGCTTTAGGAACTTTCACTTATCCTTGATCAATTCTCTTTCCAGTGAGATGCATATTATTATGCAAAATGTGTGGTAACAGATCACTTTGAATTTTAACTTTCTATTTTAAAAAAGCAGGGCTTCTAAGAGAAGGACAGAGAATCATCACCCACAAGGGGAACTTTCTGTTAAAGAACTCTGACCTTTAACATGTAAAGCAATAATTTAGAATTTCATTTATTTATTTATTTTATCTATTCTCTAGTGTACATATTTAAAACCTTGTAATTTTGCCCTCTCCGTCTGTGAACTTGCTCATGGATGTGAACTGTCAGTCAGCTTCTCTGCTCCCCTTTTAGAAATGACTTATCTATATCAAATGGCCTTGACTTTTAACAACTGGCAAATGGCAGCCTGGGATTATTGCATACTGCTTAAACAAAGGATTTGCTCATACAACATTAAGTAAGGGACTCCTGGTTTAAACACAGCGACATTGATTTGAATAACAAGAAAAAATATTCTATTACTATTTGCTTATGAAGTCTGTTACCAAAAAAAGCAAGACCTTTTATAATAAAAGTTCTATGCTGTGTCTTAAGTGGTATTAACTTTTATCAACATAAGGCAGTTTGGGTATATCTGAGTGCAATCTATAAATAATGCATTTGAAAGCTTATTAGTGTTAGAAATAAAGAACCTCTGTGTTGGAACAAAGACAACTGAAGAAGTCTTGGCAAGACTTTTAAAGTCTGGACAGTGATGGAGCAGAGCAAATATGGGGTCACTGAGTAGAGGAGGCAAGCATACACAAAGCAGGAGGTCTTCCTGATTCCTTTATCCTAATACAGAGGGAGTACACGGAGCCTCGCCCCACTGGTTGGAGATTGGCTTTACAATATAAATCAGATTGGCTAAAAGGCAAAGGATTCATAATTGATGTTTAGTGGTAGTAGGAAAGGGTAGGAAAGAACCTATCCTTGAGAAGATAAGTACAAAATGGAATCACCTTAGCTTGATAGGAAGTACTTTTTACCCCCACCTCATTAGAATAAATTGTATAAATATGGTAACACAGAGAACAAAAGCAAATTTTTACAGGACTTTTTCTCACATGCATGTCAGGTTTTTAAATAAAATAAATTACTCCGATAAGATCCTGAACAGACATGTAAAAAGGTAAGTAGGTATTTAATAAACCCAGTTAGAGATAAATGATTTATTACTTTTACAACTAAAAGAAGGTAAAGCTTTTTGTTAAAGTAGCAACAGCTGTGAAGGGGATGCAGGTGTGCGTGCGTGCGTGTGTGTGTGTGTGTGTGTGTGCGCGCATGCATGTGTGTATATGTTTGTGTGTGTGTGAGAGAGAGACAGACAGAGACAGAGAGAGAGAGAGAGAGAGAGAGAGCACTGCACCACAGAAAAGTAAAAACAACCATATATACTTTGTTCAGGAGCATAAAAGCCAAGAATACAGCTGAATGACTTTCTATGATACCAGTTCTTACAAGATTTGTGTTTTTCAGATTGTTGAATCTGAAATCTGATATAACAGTATGGAATCCATAGTGATTATTTCCCGTTACCTGCATTCGGTTTGGTCACACATTCCTGATCTGTGTATGTGTATGGTTCACCAATGTGTATTTACTAAAATACAAAAGAATTCTGGCCCTACCTTCATTGGAAGTGCATGTGTTAACTTTTGAACCCTGAGAAGGAAGTAAGACCAGTGTCCTTTAAGACAGCAGTGGTTTTCATGGGAGTGAGTCATGATACTCAGGCAAACCTATTTATTTTTATTACACGACACTTTTAACTGGGGCCATTTTTAAAAGGCTAAATGACAGACAGGAGCCAAGATTAGACTCATCCTTGCTAGACAGCTGGCATGCTCCTGGAAGCATGAGGTTAGAGGAGCGAAGATTGTAGGAAAGATCCTACAATTCAAGGAAGAGAAACCACAGAAAGATAAACTTTAAAAAGTCTAAGGAGAAGTAGAGAACAGGTCATAGTAATTTCCCATGGGACTGAGATGTGGCATGAACTTTTTATTAAATCGTAAGTTGAAGAAGAAGAGGAGGAAGGAAAAAGCCCAAATGTTACTGTTGTATCTGGGGAGTTTAAATCAACGTTCCTCAATTATTTTACAAGCCACTAGTCAAATGGTGTGTTATTTCTGAAAAAAAAATATATAAGACCTTGTCTTTAGGAATAAGAATTACACTTAGTTTTCCATTTTCCAGTCAATTACAATAAGAAACTTAATAACTAATCAAGTGAAGTGCATAAAATAGAAATAAACTCCCTGGCAGTAAAAGAGGAATGAATTTCAAAACTTAGCAACTGACTATTTTATATTGGATACATGATATTGTTGTGGTGAACTCATTGTTGGCATTGTTGAAAGTTATGATGCTGTTTCTATGGTCTTCTAAAAATGACTGCATCATCTATGTTTAGCCTTTTCCAAATATTTCACAACCCTGTACTTGGAATATGCAATAATTTAGTTCATAATTTTGTATTGGGGTTTGAACATTTTTAGACAAACACATTTTATTCACTAAAATAACAATAAAAATTCTTGCCCAATCATAAATAAATAGCTTCCTAGAAGTCAAAGATACAATTAATTCTCTGAGATATGCAAATTCCAAAAATTAATCGTTTCAGGAAGCTGAGGAAATGGCTCAGAGGATATAACTTGTCATGCAAATGAATTGCATTCAAAAAGCAAGAACCCATATAAAAGTCAGCAGATGAGGCTGCTGCCTTAGAGCACTTGTAGTCAGAGATAGGAATTCTCAGGCAAGCTGGCTACATAGTTTGCATGTGTAGGTTCAACTGAGGAGCCCTACATCAATAAACAAAGTAGAGAGTAATTGAATAAGACATCCAACATCAAGTTATTACTACCCATCTCTACAGGTACCCACACACATGTGTATACACATTCATGTACATGCACCTACACACAGGAATACACAGATGTGATCAGGTACTTACTCATGTACAAACACACGTGAGCACATATACACATATACCACACATATACATAGACATGTGCATGAACATACTTTCATGTATGTTTACTCCCCTCATTCTGCACGCAAGTTAATGGATTCATATATTAATCAAACATAGGAAAGAATCTGCAGCACTACTTGGTCCCATCTACACAAGTCATAGGAAAAGGGATTTGCATTTTCTGTCCATAGAAGTCTGCCTGGAGATCCTCAGTGTTTCAGAACAGAATTGATACTTCAATGTTGACTGCAGCTGACACATCGCTTGGAACTTAACAAATGGTCCTCAAATTCATTAGGAAGGACTTTTAGCATAGTAGTTATAAATAATTCTATAGAATGGGAAAATGCTACTATAATAAAAAACTGCCTATGAAGTGAGGGTAAAGTTTTGTAGTAGACTGAAACTTGTATAGATTTAAGGTCTTAATCCTTAATAAGGATTTTGGGGTAAGTTGAAGGAACACATTTGTGAAAACGATGTACAAGTATTGCTGTCAAATTAATGCATGAGCTAGGGGAAGTCATTACTTTCTTATCTTGCTGCATGATGACTCTCAGAAGTACTTAAGATTATTATTTTTATAAGGTATTTCTGTTATATTATGTATTTTCCTGTGAATCACCCTTTATATTTTTTCTTAGTAAACAAAAAATCCTTTGACAGTTAAAAAAATTAAATGAAAACATGGTGAACAACTAAGTCCTTAGTAATTGATTGTCTGACATAGGAATTTAATGTCAACAAATATGTGAGAAGCCTAAAATGACTGAAAGTAGAAATGTGTATGCTTAATTAAATGAAGAAGTTTGTGTTAAATTTGACTAGTGAGAGAGATTTCCTGGAAAGGAACAATTCCAAGGCCACTTCGTGAGCAGAGAGATGATTCTAAGAGTAGCCCCTCATTTAGGAAAAGGAAAAAGGTAAAACTTTATTATATGTTTTAAATAAAAGGAAGCATGGTTTTCTAAAATGGGAGCTCAGAGAAGAATTGATAGATTAAATAGAATAAGAAAGTACAGGAAGAAAGTACAGATGAAGGAAGCATGGAAAGTGATTCCATGAGAAATGGCTAGGTAACATGGAAAACCCAAAAGTCCTTGCATTAGAGGTTGTTTATTATATAGTCCTGAAAAAGAAACTTCGTGTTGGTCCTTAGGCTTTCAGGATTTGAACCAGGCTTTTCTTTTTTCAAGTCAATTAAAAATCCTTTGATGGATCATACCACTATATTTTTAGCAAAATGTTGTGTTGACACTGAAAAACTCCTTGATAAGAAAAATTCTAATAATGCACAAAAGCAGTAATGTAACTTCTACATTGATGATGTAATAGTCAGTTTTACAGACTGTTCCTTTTATCCAAAGGCATTCATTCAAACATGTGGACAAAGAATAGACCTAGCCAATACTGAAACATTTAATTAGTTGATATCTCAGTCTTTCCTTAAAATGTAGAGATAAAGAAAGAAACTTCTGAATACAGCTGTGATCTACCAAGGCTAGTGTTTCCTGATTGCCTAATTTTTTTTTTAGCTATTTGTCAAATTGAGATGGGAATTAGGATTCACATTTAATCAACACTCTTTTCAAATATCCTTCTAAAGATACCCTTCATTCTTTCCTTTATTCCTACCTATTTTAAAATATAAAAATTGGATAATTGCTCTTCAATTTCTCAAGTTTCTATAGCTGATAATACTAATAAATATTTAAATCTAAGCTGGGGAGATGGTTTCATGGATTTAATGGATTAAGACATTTATACCATATGTGTGAGGAGGGCAGGAATTTAGATCCCCAGAATTTAGGTAAAAATCTGGCAGGCTTGGTGACTGCCTGTAATTCCAGCACACCGGAGGCAAACACAAGGAAACCACAGAGCAACCTGGCTAGATAGTCTAGCAGATTGGTGAGCTCTGGGTTATTTGATACACCCTGGTTTAATAATAAGAGTGATTCCAGAAGGTGCCTGACATCAGCTTCAGTGTCAATTTACACACCTCCACACACACACACACACAAACACACACACACACACATACACACTCACATGCACAAGCACACTCATACATACATGTGCATCGGCATATACTCAGATTCCCATGCACATGTGAATACATTTATACACACAGGCATGCATAACACGCACACATAAAGTTTATTTCTAAATTTAATCAATGTATTAGATAGGAATATTTATTCCAATTTATCTTATTATGGGCAGCACCAAACATCTTTTAATGCATTGAGAGTCACATGTGTTTCTTTGTTTGTGAACCTGATGTTCATGTCTATAGCTAATTATTGTTTATGATTTTGGTTGATTTCTTTTCTGCTCTTAGAAGCACTTTGTTCAATGAAGTTGTTAATATTTCCATCTATAATGTAAATCATATATATTTTATTCTAGTTTAATTATTTCTACTTCACATAGTAATAGTACATATTCATCTTTCTGTGTATATTTACATTCCAACTAAAAATTTAAATTTTTTAAATTACATTTTAATAATAACAAACATGAAATATATAGTTTAAAATAATGTATACATTATAATACATATACATACAGAATATTTAGAAAAATTATTTCAGTGTTACTAAATCTTCATGTTTCTTGAATTTGAACAACTGTGAGAAACACAAAATCCTCAAAAAATAGAAGAATTCATCCAAACTACAGACTTTCGCTGATAAGATTTTGTTTAGTAAATACCTATATTTATGGAATATTATGACATGAGAATAACATGAATGAGAAGTGAGATATTATGAACTCCAGATTTTGAAATTTAGAGAGAAACATCTAATTTGCAGAAGGCTGGGGGAGTAATTCAGTCATACAATATTTGCCTAGGTTGTGAAATACCCTGTGTTTGCTGCTCAGCTCTGTAAAACATGCTGATATTTAAAAAAAAATGGTTTTTAAAGCCTTATTCTTTTTTATGCATATGTATATATGCAGATGCATATGTATGTATGAGTGTGCTTGTGCATGTGAGTGTGTGTGTGTGTGTGTGTGTGTGTGTGTGTGTGTGTGTAGGTGTGTAAATTGACACTGAAGTTGACACCTTTGCTTCCCTTTGTGATTTCCCAGGATCCACCTACCAGGTCAGGAAGTACATGAAGCCTCTGGTTCCCCCTGGCTGTTTGATATGGGACCAGTTAACGGAATTTAGGACTTTCTACTTGCAATGCCTAATCTTAATCTCTGAACAATTTCTCTAGCTCCATACACACATTAATCCACAGAAAATCTCTGTGCATGGAAACACCAGGTATCTTCTTTAAAAGGGGTCTAAAACCACTTGCATTTCAGCATCTTACTAGGAGTATTTCCAGACAGCAAGAGGTTTGTGACTTGTATAATCCAAAACAATTAGTATCCAGTTAAATATAGTTCTTGTGACATCCATTTTCACATTTCATATCCATGGAACAATCTTATTACTTCTAAAGTGCATTTTTCACACCATCAATATAACCTGTACTTGAATAACAATATATTGAAATGGAAGAAATATTTGACAAAAGTCTTTTTTTTTTGTAAGAACAGAAGTATACCCTCTATAATCTGATATGTAAATTAGAATATTCTTAGGTTAGGATTATGCAAAACAATTTCATGTAGTTAATTCCATTATTAGTTGTTTGACTTTTGTTTTAACTTTATTAATTACTGATCTATTGTTACAAAGAAGCTGTGCTTGAGAGGTTTTAGTATATTCATTAACAACAGAGTCAAATGAGATTTAGAACTTCTTCTAGATTGGCAAACACATTCGAACACTTACTTCACATCAGACACAACTATAACCACACTGCTTCTAAAGTGGAGAATAATATAAAAGGGAAGAAATTTAAAATTTCATTAAAAGGATATGATCTCATTAATGTATGTGAAAGATAGAAAATCTACACTGAAGGTTGCATGAAGGAACAGCAATAGTCTCAACTAACCCTTTGTAATTATCTCTTTCTTCTCATGGTCAACTATTCAAAGAGAATGTGAATTTTGGAAGACAAAACCTTTGAAAATACCAATTATGATTCCTTAATACTCCTGTTTTGGAGGTTATACATTGTAAACAACATGGCATACTTATCTGTTCTCACTGAACCACTTTGACTTTTGGGTGCCTTTATTTTGTGGAATGAAACTGGTATGTTAACATCATCTTCCTTGCAAAACCTTCCGAATATGAAATAAGACTATTTGTGAAATATCTTGTTTAAGTGCTATTCACTGAGCATGAGTTCTTCCTCCTATCCATCAGTACAGATTGCTCCAGTTTCGTGTTGTAGATATACAGTCTAATGATACAGAACAAATCATGTCCTTACCTGGAAATTCTAGGAAAGTTCAGCTTCTACTTGGGCAAGGTCAGTGTATGTTAATACTGCCATGGGAACTTGAGTGACAACTCTTAACTCTCTGCAGAAAAAAAGTCAAAATAAAATGAATACTAAAAAACAGACAAAACGGGCTGGAAAGGTGGCTCAGGGGTTAAGCCTCTGCCTTGCAGGCGGAAGGTCCTGAGTTCGGATCCCAGATCCCAAGTATAGACGCCAGGCGGAATCGGGGGTCGGGCTCAGGCCCGGGGTGGGGAGGGGGGGGGGAGGCGGGCTCAGGCCCCTGCGCTTCTGGTCCTGGTAGGGCGGAGCCTATGAATCCTGGGGCAGAGTAAACAAGAAGGAGGTGGGTTCCTGAATTCGTCCGTGGTTCTACACACACACAGACACACAGACACACACACACACACATACAATTGAATAAATAAAAAAAATTAAAAAAAAAAACAGACAAAACCCTCCTTGGATTGGCAAAATGAACTGGAGTATAATGAGCTCTTAGGAAGTATGAGGTATCCAGTTACCTTAAGTGATAATGTTTCAGATTCCATGTGCTCTATGGATGAGACAAAGCTGTATTAATTAGCATAGGTACATCATCATCTGCATCTACACGTACAGGTAGAAGAACTTGGGGGAAGTAAGGTAATAATGTAAATAACTAACCCAAAGTCACTACATTGAGGAGATTTAGGAACTTTGATTTGGTTCAGTACTATATCTGCATCTATAGAGACCCAACACAGTCACCCATTATCTTTGTAGCCAGCATCATTCATGAGTTATGAATGGGAATCCAGGTTGATCTGGAAATTCCTTGATTAATATCTGTAAAAACAAAACAACCTCACAATATTTTGATTAATGAAATGAAAAGTTCAGACACCTATTTTTAACTTTAGAGAATGTTTGTTTAAAGACACTTAGTAGCATATGTTTTGAAATGATGATACTAATTACGAAACGGAATCCACCTTATTAAAATGAGGTTTGAAAGCCCTTGATGAAATTCCTCTTCTTTACAGCTAAACAGTGGACTTCATCTTCACTTGTATATTCATTACTGTGACACTTGTGCCTCCAATTAGTCTGGATCAGTATGATTTACATTATAAACTACAGAAGTTGGTCCACAGGCATCACAAAGGGTCCACAGATAGGGCAAAAGGAAATTAACACTTCAATCCACCTCCAATTTAGAGAATTGCTTTTAGGGAAGATTAACCTATAGTAAAGATGTGAAACTAAATTAAATTCCGTTTAAATACAAATATTTATCTTCTTGTACTAAAGTGTCTGATTCAAACTCCACAGAGTGCAGTGTTACCTTGCTTGGTGAACCATATAACTATTATAGATTTTTCTCAACACTGAATTTACCCCTTGTCTAGGTTGACACAGGCAGTCCAGTTAGAGACACTTACAGAGATGCATAAGATGCTCCCACCAGGTAGGTCAGGATCTTATTTTCCATTTGAATCCCCACTTTTTTTGATGATTTGGAAACAGTAAGACAATGACTGAATGCAACATTAATTTTGCAATTTCTAATTGAAAGTATCTAGAGAGGGTTTTAAGTCCATTCACTATGTATAGAACATAAAGATAGGTGATATTTATTATTGAGAATGAAATTTCAGGAGCTATGGTGATGCTTCACATTTACTGATGAAATTTTAAATCCTAGTTACACAAAAAAGTCATTTCCCAATGACGCATTAATTAAAAATTAGCAAATGTTCAGGAATCAATAACACTTAACAGTAAAAGCCACTTCTATTCAAAGCATTTTTAAGGAGGCAAACAAAGAAATTAAAACTGTGTTTCTTTCAGGGGATAATATTCATTTTCCAATGAAACGTCATTGAATGAAATATTTCATTTCTTAGATTTTTACATTATTTGATGAATTTGAATGGCTTTGGGACACAGAAATATGATTCTCTTCCTTAAGAAGAAGGAAGAGAAAAGCTTCAAACAAATATATTGAGAAAGAATATTTTCCTGCTCAGTGTAAGAACAACTAAGAAAAGATAAGACGATCATAGGGACTCCACAGGAAGTGCTCTTAAAGTAAACAAAGCAGAAGAAGATGTGGTTAAGTTGCCCATTCCCTTTGAAGGTCTTAATGCTGTACAGAAGCAGCCTTAAAACAAAAGTTCTAAAATCTGAGGGTTGGGGCTGGGGAGATAGCTCAGTTAATAAGGTGCTTACCATGCAAATATGAGGACCTGAATTGAATATCTGGAACCCACATAGAAAGGTCAGGCTTGGTAGGATGTGCTTGTAACCCCACATTTAGGAGGCAAAGACCAGTAGATCTCTAGAGTTTGCTGGCCAGCCAGATTAGCCTAGTTCGAGTCCCACTCAGTGAGAGACCTTGTTTCAAAAACCAAAATGTGCAACGCTTAAGGAATAACTCCTGATGTGGATCGTTGATCTCTGCATTCATACACACACACATTCATGCACACATATAAACACACACACAGTCTAAGAGAAAAGTGCTAGAATAGCAATGCATTAATTTGTGATCATATGAACTTTGAATGCTTTAATGGAATTGATGCGCATGTTGTCCTTCCATGGTTAAGCTAAATGAAAATGAAATTTAGAAAAGGATTAAATTAGCTAAATTTGTAGTAGCCTCCAAGAAAGGTGGTTTCACATCACCAACACTCAAATGAACATCTAGCCAAGTGGGGTGGAAGTCAGGGTGCCTGGTAGCTCTCACCTTCATCAGTTGCTGTATGGAATTTGCTCACATCCAAATACTTTCAGGGATATTTCTGTGTAGCCTCATACTTAATAAACCTTAAGTGCCTATTCTAACCAAAAGGATAGATATGTAACAAATTTACTTCACATATTAAAAATAAATTGGAAGCTGAGGTGATGGCTTAACAGTTACACTCTTTCATCATAGACCTAAAGATCTGATCTTGCTCCTAGGTATCAGGTAAATCATCAGTGTTGCAGGTGGCTCAAGTCTGTATTCTCAGGCAGGTTCAATGAAATGTATGGCACAGTCAAGACAGTAAGCTGGTCGCTCTCAAGACAACTAGACTGAGGGGCTGGAGAGGTGGCTTAGGGGTTAAGTCTCTGCCTTGCAGGCAGAAGGTCCAGAGTTCAGATCCAAGAACCCATGTATTGACGCCACCGGGCGGAAGAGACTGCAGCCGGAGTTTCTGGTCCTGGTGGGGCGGAGCCTGTGAATCCCGGGGCAGAGTAAACAAGGAGGAGGCGGAGGCGTCCATGGTGTTCCTGAATTCGTCCTTAGTTCTACACACACACACACACACACACACACACACACACACACAATTGAATAAATTAAAAAAAATTAAAAAAAGATAACTAGACTGAAACAATAAGAAACTGACTCAATAAGGTGGAAGATAAAAACCAACTCCCAAATGTTGTCAAACAATCTCTCACATGCATGCCATACTATGTACACACCCATATACATACAAACACACCTATATACACACACACACACACACACACTACATTCATGCCTTTATAAACTTGATAAAACTTTTGGTATCAAAATTCTGAAAACTAGTAAAACTTCAATGTGTCTCCAAGTAATGAAGCCTTAATAGAGGTAAACAAATTTCAGTTTGATGGTGGAATTTACTAATATAATGGATAATTTCACTTTTCTTTTTTCGGAATGCTGAATTGAATGGTTTCTATTATCTGAGCTGGACCAATATAAACAAATATAGTTATTAACATGTGAACTGGCATGCATCTTTAGAAAAAGTACCGCTGGGATTTGCTCCTAGATTTAGACTTCACTTTATTTCCATTTAGTCCTCATTTAATTTCAATCCTGATTTGTTTTGGATACTGCAGCATTCAACTTTGCGACATTATTGTTAAATTATATAAATCATCTGTCTTCTTTCGTACATATAAAAGGTCTTTTATTTTTTAATAAATGAATCTATTTTTTTCCTTTTGCAAAATCTGATCCTGGGTTTTGTTTGAAAGTTCCATTTTCAGACAAGGCTGAGTACTGGTGGATGAGCCAGAACTTTGGCAGAATTCTCTTACCTCAAGATTTTTTTTTAGAAAGGTAATTTTGCTTTCTGAATTCCATTAAAATCGATTATGCTTCTAAAAATGGCAGTATAATTTAAAAATTTCTCAAGATATTAGTCATCCCTTGGCTAATAACTGATTCTTTATGGGCAATACAGACTTTGGAATTTACCTACTTGTAACCACAGTATAGAGCTCAGAACACATTTTAGAAGCATCTCTGCTTCAGTAGACAAAGTCCTAGACTAGAAGTGGAGAAACTGAAAATAGTACTGATTATGTGATTCTTAATTCTCAGCTTTTGATCTTTAGTAGGGGTAAAATTAGTGTATGTGACTCTGACCTCGGTCTTACGTTGAAATATGTTGATTAAACCCCACTATTACAGAGATAATAAGTACGGAGAGAAGTTCTTTGTTGAGGTAATTGAGTTGCATGAAGTCATCACTGAGGACCTTAGTTAATCCCTAGTCCTTACCAGAAGAAATTTTGAGACAAACATATAGTAGATATATGAATGTAACATAAATCTCAGCTACAAGTCAAGGAGAAGGTTCTGGATCCCAACATTTTTTTTTTCTACCCTCAGTAGAAACTTACTCTGCAAATACTTAAGATCTCTAGCTTCCAGAATGTCTAGATAATGAGTTTCTACTGTATAATGCACCCAGTGTGCAATACTTCGTCATAGAAGCCATATCAATCTAATGTAGCCTGTAATGCCAGAAAGCGAGATTTTCCTGTAATATCCCACCAGACTCTCAGTACTTTTGTTCCAGTAGCGTCCAGGGACTTGTACTCCCAAATGTTTTTCCCTTGTTCTTGATTTGCCAAACTATACAAAGAAAAGTATGTTTAAGGAGGGAGTGGAAATGTGGACAGCAGTGGCATCTAGGAACAGAAAATTTACCTGAAAAGTTGACTGTGGAACAGACTCTGAAAAATTCTTTGGTCTATGTGTGTAGGGAGAGCCTTCCCATATAATGTTACACTAAAGAGCTACATTTCAGAAAGAAGGTTAATGGAAGTATATTTCAATAGTAAGGAACTGAACTTCAGAAAAAGAAGATAAGAAACATAAAGAAGAAAACTGAAATCTAGATAGTTACTCTGCAGAAATTTTTAGTACATATCACTCTGCAGTGAATCTGAAAACTTATATAGTCATATTTTATTCACTAATTTTGATATTGGCAGGATTTTTCTCAAATCTTTAATGGCATGCATATAAACCAAGCAACCCTCCAGCCAATCAATCGACCAAATAAGCACAAAGAAAACTGAGGTTGCATGTTTTAACATGTAGTAGGTGTACATTCCAAATTATTTAAATTCCTGCATGAGCTAAATGAACAAGCCATTTGTAAGTTTAAACTTTAAGGATTATTCTGATCATGTGATACACACCTGTAATTGCAGCACCTGGAAAACGAAAGCAAAAGGATTGTAGTTTGAGGCCAGCCTGGGGTAAGCAAACCAACAAGAAAACAATTCACATGCATATAAACCAAGCAACCATCCAGCCAATCAATTGACCAAATAAGCACAAAGAAAACTGAGGTTGCATGTTTTAACATGTGGTAGGTGTATTACATTCCAAATTATTTAAATTCCTGCATGTTAAGACAAAAATAGTCTTTAGTCACGACAAAACATAACATGTTGTCTATCACAGCAGGCAAATATAGTCTTCTAAGAATATCAACATTTTCTGATCAAGGATTGTATAATCATTTTTAAATTTGTTTTCATTTCATTGAACATAGAACATTTTTCATACTTGATAAACAACAAAATCAAAGAAAGCAGAAGTTTGTAGAACAACTGAGTTCTCTTGCAGCCCATGAACTTGATGTAGATGCTACACTCCTTATGATTTATATCAAAAAGTGAACACAAAAACAGACAACATATCAAGAAAACTGATGGGTTTCGTGTCTCTACAGCTGGCAAATGGTAAAGATATTGCTAAAAAAATAAGCACCCTTTCAATAGTAACCACTCTTCAACCTCAATAATTAGAAAATAAGCTAACAACTATGAATTTGTTCTTCCATCTACACTTTGACAGGACGAAGATTTAGACTTGAATTTCTTCCTCTCTCTAATGAGTTAAGAGCAGAAAATGATAGCAGCCATCATTCTGCACAGTTGAATTTGACATCAGCCCAACAGATAAACTTTGGTAATATGGAGAATCATTACATCCTCAAAATATTTGATTACTTTTTGGAGATCTTGTGTGTATTAAGTTAAGCATAGTTAGCAGAATGTACAGAATTAATCATGTAAGTCTCTGAACACTGGAAACAAAGAGGCAGGAAGATGGCTAGTAGGAGGTACATTTTGAGTACACAGAAAAATCTACATTTCAAGAAGAAAACAAATCCTACAAAACAAAATCCAGACTGTATATGCCACAGAATAGAAATTTTCATCAAGTAAAATATCTAACAATTGAGTTTGGTGATAATATCAAGAAGGTTTTGAACATAGAAATGGCTCAGTGGGGAAGGGACTAACCTGGCAACATATACCCATGGGCCATATGTAGAAAGAAGAGAACTGATTCCTTTAAGTTGCTCTTTGATTTCCACACACATGGATGGAACTACACACCTATTCCTGCTTCTCTGTCTCTCTGTCTCTCTGTCTTTCTCTCTCTCTCTCTGTGTCTCTCTCTCCCTCTCTCTCTCAGATCTCTTTCAGTCTTTCTCTTTTTAAAATAAAATATTTAAGAAAAATAATACTTTTGCTATGTTTTTTATTTTGTGTTTTTCTTTTTTCTTTCTCTTCCTCTTCTTCCTCTTTTTTCTCCTCCTCCTGATCCTTTTCCTCCTCCTTCTTTTCCCTCCAGTTGGCAAAGTTTTATTATTTTTTTTCCTGAAAAGTAAAATGCAACTGAAAGCTGTACTAATGCAATATCCACTTAACAAATTGTGAGCCAAGAAATGATGATTTCCATTTTCTAGGATATAGTCTCCGAGAACACAGTTGTCAAGAACTCACACAAAATCTGTTCTTCAAGGTAGTTTCAGACATTAAGTAGAAAATTTGTCTTGATTTGAAATCACTCCAGAAACTCAGAATTATCTCCTCTGAAAGTAATGCTTTTCTATAAAGACGACACCATTAAATGCAAGAAGAATGTGCCAGAAGATGATGTACAGCAACTCTTTTTTTTATTCAATTGTGCGTATATGCATGTGTGTGCGTGTGTGTATGTATGTGTGTGTATGTATGTATGTGTGTGTAGAACCACGGACGAATTCGGGAACCACCATGGACGCCTCTACCTCCTCCTTGTTTACTCTGCCCCGGAATTCGCAGGCTCCGCCCACCAGGACCAGAAACGCCCGCCGCCCCCGCTTCCGCTGGGCGGTCTAGGATCCGAACTCAGGACCTTCTGCCTGCAAAGCAGAGGCTTAACCCCTGTGCCACCTCTCCAGTCCCAGCAACTCTTATAATTATGCTTTGGGGTAGGCTACCAATGAAGAAGTCTGCAATCATTCACCCTTATTTATGAAAGTAACCTAACTAAAACCTCTGTTTTCTATACTCTTATATGCTGCCACCAATTCCACAAAAGTGTTGAGTCTTTCACATTGAAACATATTTCCTCTGCATTTAAGTGCATTCTGCTAGGCCTCTTCTTAAGCAGCACAGTAGTAAGGCCAGCACAACATAAACATTAGAATGTGCACCAGCATTTCTATTACACTATTGTCCACTTGAAGAGTTTCCATCTATAGCTTTTAAATAATTTTACTTGGATAAGAGCAACATGCTGGAAAGTAAATAATGTGACTAGGAAATATATAAACCAGGGCTATGCTTGAAAGTCTATTAAAATTTATTTGTGAGATAACAATAAATAATCATAAAATGTCATTATTGATACTTGCACTGTTCCACTAGGAGAAGAAATATGTTTTTCTGAATGAAGATATGACACAGGAAAACATATAATAGTAACAAAATTACTAAAATAAAATCATCTCTTTACACTCAGTATTATTTTTCTATTGTATGAACTTTGGTAACAGCTTGCCCTACTCAATAAGCATGTCTTCCTGTGTTTTGGATGGAAATATTAAATTTATTTTATTCTTAGTGTCAGCAGTGATGGTAAGTATGTACATGTGATTGGTGATTAAGGTTCACTTCTCCATTCAAATGTTCCTTTTCAGTGGTAAAGTTTTCTGTGGCATTACATTTGAATAATTTAGTTTGAGGCACAAGCTATGAAGCAATATAAACCGTGGGCATTTTAGTAGGTTCTATTCTTTATATGAAAGTAGTTTGCTTTCAGGAGGAATATTGAAGGAATAAATTACATAGTACAATGACTTTCCCAGCTAAACATTAAAATATATTTGACTTTTTTTCTGGCAAATTTGACATATAGAGCCAGAAATACTTGCAAATCTCAGTTCTTAAAATGTGTACCCAATGTTTTAAAATGCATTTGAAATTGTTCTTTTTATCTCACATTATTCACTGGATAAAATATTTTTCTGAAGACAATTTGAAAAGAATGGTTTTTGAATATAAATACTTAAGTGGAGACACTTGATTCTTTTTCTTGAGAAACATTTTTTTAAGTCAAATGAAAGGCAAACTTGTATGAAATATATGTATCCATATAAATATGTGTTTACATTTTTGCTCAAAGTATGTAGACCATTCATAAATCTAAAAGTTAATTTTAACCTTTTGAGTGTTTTAATTTGTATGCATTTGCATATGGGCATGTGAAGGTCAACGGTGCTTGTCTTCCTCTGTCACTCTTCACCTTCTGTTTGAGACAGGGTTTCTCACTGATCTTGGAACTTTACAATTGGACTAGATTGGCTGGCCAGCAAGCCTCCAGGGACACTTCTGTTTCTTACTTCCAACATGTGTCTTTTATTGTAGATGTCAGGGATCCAAACTCCTAACTTCAGGCATACGTGGTAAGCACTTTGCTGACTGAGCCACCAACTTTACCCTTAAACTTGTTTCTAAAGGCTAGTTATATTTTTCTCTACAGTCTGAAATTCTGGCTTCCAAACAATAGAGTCCTGTTTTTCTGATCATCATGCTCATTTGTTGTTTACTGTTTTATGAAATGAGCATACACAGTTCACCTTATTTGGTGTGTCCACCCTGCACACTCCATCTTGCTTTCCTGGAGAATTCCTTACTTCTTTTTTTGTATGACTACCCTGAATGCTCAGTGTGCAAGACCCCCCCTTCCCTTTACTATTTTCATATGGCTCTTCCTTATAATTCTCACCCTCCTATTACCAGTTCTATTCCCCTTGGTGCTTGATCCTTTGTTATCTAGAGTAGAAGGCAGCAACATATTTCCATGAGGGACACTACAGAAATTAATTTAGATTTCGTAAGCCATACTGTCTCTGTGGGCAAGTGCACCAGGGACACCTCTCACAGCAACCAGGGACAACAGTGCATGAAGAAATATGTCTGCTCTCCAAGAGTATGCATGCGTGGAGGACTTAATTCTACTCTATTCTCCCAATTTATGGGTTGCAGTTCTAACTTCAGTGCTTCAGAATTTGGAAAGACTCTTCAGAGATAACTAAATCAAAATTGCCACAGACCAGAGTTGTGGCCTCAAGACCAGGGCTCCCCCAGACCAGGTGGAGCAACTCTCTAGGCCGAGTGAATTCTGAACCCATTTACTGAAACTTTTGTGACAGCTTTTATACAGAAAATTTTGGGGTAAAGAATGTTGCACCTACAATAAACATATAATTTTCTAATCAGCAAAATCATCTTCAGGGTGGATATTTTTTCAAGAACCTAACCCATTGCTTGAGGGTAAAGACACTTAACAGAAACATTCTCCCAGTATTTCCAAACTTATCTAATTATAATGCTTCACCGGATAGCCATGGGGCTGAGCCTACATAGTTGACATTTTTAACTGAAACTGCTTTTTTAAAATACACAGAGGAGGAATGATCTCCTTTTGATTTCAGTAATGAACATATTTTATAAATAATTATAGGAGTCCCCAACACCCCATAAGTCCTAGCGTGAGCTTTTGCTGTTGTCCTCTCCAGGTTGATCCTCTCAGTCAGGCAGGTTGACATGGGCACCAGGCATGGTAGCAGGTTCTAGCTTGGGAAGTTGCATGCAGCTCATGCAGTCTCTGCAATCCAACCTTGAACCACGTCTCTAGGGGGGCCATGGCTTGGATATTCAAGGGCCATAAGCGCCTCTAGCATGGTTCTGTTAATGGAGCACTACTGAGATATGTACTGAAGAAAACACTTAAGCAATATAATTATTAAAAGAATAATTCCTCCTATAATAGCATCCTTCTATTCATTTAATAGTAAGGTTGCTTATGTCTTCCTTTGAGGAATTCCAGAAGTATATTGCCATCAGTTAGATGACCCATCTGTGAACCATGCATTCTCCAAACCTGGGGTCCAATCAGGCCCCATATGCCATGGGTGTCTCTTTCGGGGCAGAGGCGATCATTGGTGGGAGTGCACTTGAAAGGTCCATCTCTGTGATTTCTCATAAGAGTGCTGTTTGGGATAGGAAAGACATGGCCCCCTTTGCTTCTGACATGGATTCTCCCAGTTTGGATTGCAAATACTCCAATCCAGTTTGGATTGCAAGACTCCGGGGCAGTCTTGACATCTAGACTTTCTGGCATGATGGTCTCTTCCTTAGCCTTCAGCAAGGGTAAGAGGGTATCACAGTTTCTTTTAAATTTCTAGTGAACTGATAGCATAGTCTTATGCTTCTGAAATTTCTGAGTTAGTACATAGGTGGGAATTTTACCCACCTATGTTTTAAGACTCTAGAAGTTATTCTCTAATATCTTTAAAATCAGTGCTTACATTCTGGCTAACAAGTCTACTTATTGTAAGTGACTAGACATGAAATCTCTATTTAGAATTTGACTTAAAGTTAAAAAGCAGGCTTCTTCTCTAGATCAGAGAGCAGAAAGCTAGTTCCAAAAAAAACCTAAGAGCAGGTAAAGGGCATTCATAATTCCCAGAAGAATTCTTCCTGCCAGAGACAAAACTTGAATTACCTAGGAGAGAGAGTTTAGCCCCTGTTCATGGGCGTTATTGTGACATTCCAAGAAATTCCTAGCACCAGCCCATGGGATTACTGTGACCTTCCCCAGGGAACAGGCTTTAGGCCTGAACTGGGAAAAAACACCAAGGCCTGAAAATTCCCATATTTTTCCTTTTTTCTTTTAAATAAAGCCATGTCCTTTTCCCAAAAGATGTTTCTTTGAATCCATCTTTTCCAAACTGAGACATATTGTACCAGATTGGTCGGATAAGAACACGGCACAAAATGATACTATCAGGATAATCCATCTATGACTGTTCTCCAAATAAGTAAGAAAACATAGGAGATACCTTGTGATTATCTTGGAATCCGCCTTCCTTCCCATAATTTAATGCATAATGAAGTTTGTCTAAGAGACTCCCTTTTTGTGTGACATTTTCTGTCCCTTAGTTCATTGTAGGAATCTTCATATTGATCCTGATTTTTCAAATGACATCTACATCTAATGATATTGCTTATCTGCTCAAAGTCTCTCATGGTTTCTCTGATATCTAAAATTGAAGTTTGAACACAAAGCACATTATTTTCCCTGAAATCAAACATCATCAAAATCAGTGTTGCTGGACTCATTTTCAGCATACAGTTAGAAGATATCCTTTTCATTTCTAGGATGGGCCTCATTTCCCTGTTGTTATTTGTGACATTATCTTTGCAGTTATTCTTTTTTCCTTCTTCAAATAGTAGACTTGGTTTCTCTGGTAATAAGAAACTTTTTTCACCTTCATTCTCCTACAATACTTCCCAAAGTGAGATCTTCCTAAGTATATTAAGTAATGAGCTGTAATCTAAGAATAATAGAAAGAGTTGAGTGAGATTTGCTAGCCTAAATGTGTTAGCATAAGCCCTTCTATATGTTTGTGTGTGTGGTGGTCAAGATTTTAAAGCGAAATGTCCTTTAGAGGTTCATGTGTTTGAATATCCATGTCAGAGCTGGTGGGGCTATTAGGAGATTTTGGAACCTTCATTAGGTAGAGCCTTCCTTGAAGAAACTGAGATTTGAACATATGGGCCTTAACTTTTATAGCCTGGCTATGTTCCTTATTCTGTCTCTGTTTGCTGATTTCTACCACAGAGTTGCTGACCATTTTTCTTTTTTGCTGTAATTGACTATATTCCTTAAGCCATAAGCTAACACAAATAATCAGTCAATCAATCAAACAAAAACCCATAGTCCTTCATTCCTTAAGTTGCTTTGTTAGGTATTTAATCACAGTCACAAGAAAAGTAAATAAGATATATAATATGCACATATTTATCTCTGTATATATAAATTTATATATGTATGTATGTAAATATACACATCATACATATTTACAAAGTTTCTTCAGAAGCTTGTTTGAAGGACATGTGGGTTGTAAAGAATTCAGGTTAAGAAACTCTTACTTCAGGAGTTATGAGAAGGGACTGCCTTTCCTGTCCACTTCCCACCCATTGTTGTCTTCAGTGGTCTCTTCATGTTAAATAGAACAGCCCTCAGATTCCCATTATCTATTTTCTAGGTTTCACTCAGAGTAGGCTTCCTTTAGATAGTCAGAAAACTGTTTCCCCTCTTCCATGTTTATTGAGTATCCTTCATTTTCTAATGTGTAATGTCCCAAATTTAACATTAACTTGCAAAATTGCTTTTTGTTTTTGAACATTTTGCTCTTTCCCTTTGGAAAACATATCATCAAAAACTGGTCATCCCAACACATAGCCCAGTCTAAAGCTCCATGATAGCAATTGCAAGAGCTTAGGCAGAAGGAATCTCTCATGTTTACTTGTCCTGTCCAGCTCGGAGCATCCACACTGTGTCATATAAGGTTTGACACTTTCAGGAAACTGAAATTTTGAGAAGTCTGATGGAAAATGCTTCATATCTTAGAAAAGGAATATATACATTCTATCTACTCACAAGATCATATGCAATTTTAGATCTTCATCAACCCCAAGTTACCAGATTGCAAGTTTCTTTGTATATTGGAAAATGTGTCACATATTTTTTTAATTGAGCACAGTACAGAACAAAATTCAGACATTTACTAAAATTATTTCCTATATTTGTATTCCATGCAATGCTTTAGCAGAGTGTCTTGGCTATAATAGTAATTTAATAAATATTTGTCGAATTGAATTGAATCCTGCTTTCTTTGTATTTCAGAGAAACACCAATTACAGTTATATAAGTAGAAGGGGCTAAATAAATATTTAGAATGACTCTTTCAACACTTCATCTTGTGTTTTAACACTCTACAGACTCAACATCCACTAAATTAACGATATTAGTGTTAATAGATATACCGTTTTAATCTTTTTTTCATGCAGCGTTTAAATTTTAAAGTATTTGGGTTATAAAGAAACAGAGTAGAACTCCTTCTTCCTTTTATAAATGTCACTACATTCTATTTTAGGAGTAATGTGAATAAGGGCCAGGTCTGAGATTTCTAAAATAAAGCATTCTACTAGTGAAGTGAAGGTATGAGGCACCTTTTACTTCCACAATCAACCCAAATGTCTCGCCACTTAAAACAGATTCTCTTCTGCTTGGATAGCAATCCCGTTCTTAGCAGTTTTTGGCATAATGAACAACCCTCTTCATAATGACAGAAGTTTGAGTCTTAAAAATAAAATAAATAATTAAAAAGGAGAAGGGAGAACTGACTGATTGGAACGACACCAAATTTTTATTTTCAATGGCATTTGTAACTGCTAGAAGTGACACAATTTGTGTCAGTCTCCAGACTCCTGGTAACAAAATATAAATTGTAATTGACCAAATTAAAGTCAGAAGAAATGCAGTTAGTTAAATATAAGATATAGAGAGTTTTGAAGCACAGTTGTGATTTACAAAACAGAAAGACATTTATTCAAGAAACTAGAAGATGAATAGGGATGAAAATGAGAATAAAAACCGAACTTCTCTTCAAAGAAAGCAAAGAACAGACAATAGAATGCAACATTGAGAAGGAAGATTCAATTAGCAAGGAAAGGAGAGGAATCCAAGTGGGATTCTCTGGAAAGGAAACGAACGTGATGAGAGTTTAAATCAAAATCTATAAATAGTCCTGCTATTTTTTTTATAAATCCCTCAAGTGATAGATAGACTATGGTAAGCCTTTCTTGCCCCTCATACATAGTCTCATGGCAGACACATTTTTTTTAAGGCAGTCTGCAATAGTAAGCACAAAGTACTAGGTTTGGAAAATGACTTGGGTTTCCCTCTTTCAAAATACAAGAAGAAATTTGATGAGGAAAATCTGGGAACGTTGCACAAATTGTCAGGAGGGCACAGAAGGGAGCGATCATTCTTAGTAGACTATGAAATAATTCAGTAATATGCCCCAATTCATATAACTTAACAATGTAGTGATAATTTTAAATTATCATCCACTAATGAAAGCATTTCCATATAATACAGACAATCATTGTACCTGAAATTCTTCACAAATATGTCAAAACCTATGATCTGCTAGCCTGCTCTCTCATCCCTTTGTTCTGCTTTTCAAATGTTCAAGATTCTACTTGTGGTAGAATGGTGTGTGGGAGATGGAAAAATAGAAAGGGCGAAGTGTTTTATTATCAACATTCATTTTCCACATTATTTTGAAGCACTCCCATTAAAACAGCAGTCTGAAGTAATCTATTATCCATTATAGTACATAATATTGTCTTCTAGGTTTTTTAAAATAATTAAATGAAAAATGTTTAGATGGAAATATCACTTTTCTAATATGTTAATTTTTATTTGGTGATAGTGATTTTCAATGATAAATTTATCTTAAAGAAAAATCCCCAGACATCTTGGATAGGAATGGATTGCAAACACAGAGTTCTTGGACCATATTTCAAAGATGGTATAAGAATCATAATGACCAAGGCAAAAATATTCAATTAGAATTCAAGGTTTGTCCTCAGCAGGTCTCCCAATCAGATATGTTTTAAGAACATTTAAAAAGTCTGTGCATTATTCTACTTATTTGTTTTAAGAAAAACTTTAATTTCTTCCTTATATCACTTGTCCTGAGAATCACTGTAGTCATCCCTTTGTCAAAAAACAATTATGACGAATTTGATGCTCAGAATGCTTTTAATGTCATTTTTTCCCCTTTCTTTGCTTGGCCTCACTGAGCTCTTTGAATATCCATGGAAATAACTCCTTAATATAGTAAGTAATAAATGGTAAGAAGATCCTATTTCTCTAATAAATGTCTTCCATTTTATTTAGAGTACAATATATTTATTCTTAGAGTGACTTTCATTGTCGTTACCAGTTACAAAAACTGTTGTTTTGTACATTTTTGCCTCTGGCACTTTTGCCAATGTGTTATATGCTTTCCAGGAAAAAAATAAAGTTTAATATTTTTCTTTTATCAGAATCTTCCAAACTATATTGTGACTCAGTACAGTTAAGTTAGAAAGGGAGCTTTCTATCTGTTACTTTCACATCTTCTTAAAGTAATTCATTATTTCCTTGGTAGCTTAATCTAGATGTGCTCATTCTCCTAGATGCTAAACCTCAGTTAAGAGCTTACTATTGAGTGGGTGTCATTTGTAACAGCTTTCTCTCTTGTGCAATTTCCTTTCTTTCTTCTTCTACAGAAGAATACATCATGATGATTCGTCCAGTCCTCTCAATATACCTTGAAAATGCCTCTCAACATTATTCCATTCTTTTCATTCCCATTCCAAGGTTCAATTGCAGTGCCCTAATATTTCTTGTCTAGGATTTCTTAGGTGCATCTTGAATGCTATCTATCATTCTGATCAAATTTACATGTAAGTTTCCATGTTTTTCATTTTAAAATCTTATTCTGTTCTCTTCAAGGAAATATGCTGACATCTCTATGTAAGTTCATTTCAGATCTGGCCCTTAACTACATATACAATTTTATCTCCTGGTATATATTGTTTCTCTTAACTAATAGATACATATAGATATAATGATGCTACAAATATTTGTGGAGGGCAGGAACACTAGTTCAGCTGGTTCTATGGATAGCATCTAAAAGGCCTTGGGTTAAATATCTAGCACCGCATAATATAAGCATGCTTTTTTACACCTATAATTCAAGTATTTGGGAGCTAGATACAGGAAAATCCAATATTCATGGTCATCTAGGTTGTATAGCCTAGGGATATTGAGACCTTTCCTCAAAAAAGAAAATAAATAAATGAACAAAAAAGATTAAACAAAAAAACCTATTCATTAAAATATATTTCACTAGCAGCAGCTTAGATTATATCATATATATGAACAGCGATATATTTTAGCTGTCAGTTCTCTATTGATATGTAGTTCTAAGTTTTATAATTTTAAATCATGCTATAAAGACTAAAATGTTTATATTTATACTTTGATATATATTTACTTATCTGGGGGCATGCATATACATATCTCAGTGTGTGTGTGTGTGTGTGTGTGTGTGTGTGTGTGTGTGTGTGTGAAGTCTTTTCTTCCACCATGTAGATTTAGAAGATTGAACTCAGATTGTCAGACTTGGTAGCATGCACCATTAACTAATGAACCATGTTATTTGCTCATTGCCTTCATTTTTGCATACTATGAAAATATCCCTTTAAGATAGATTCTGTTCGTAAAGGTCACAGGATTGGTTAAAGTAGGGTCAGCAAGTACATATATATGTAGGGGATTGCATTAGAGGAGATAACTCAGAGATATTTGAAGTCAGATTAAAGCAAAAAGAATAATGGTTTCTTTTTTGTCTGGAAAGCAGCATTCTCTTGGCTATACTGGACAGGAAACATGCTTATACTTTATTTTAGAGGAAGAAACTATTACCTTCTATGTCTGTAAATAAGCTTCCTCTTTTTGCTTCATTGCATGTGTCTTTAAATTCATCCTCTACACACAGTATCCATCTTTGAGTGCAAGCAGAAATGCAAGATGTATTCATCTCTCACTCATCTTTTTCTAAGTTGCCTTAGTTTCCAGGGGGTCTTTAATACTATCAGTTATTTAGTTGACCAGAACAGCAAAGGCTACAAGCAGAACCCATCCAATTTGTTTCATAGTGACGTTAGTCAAGATGGTGATTCACAAAACTCCAAAGAGCAGGACCTCTAATATCTGCAGTCCTGCAATCAACCAACCGCCTCTGATTGATTATCTTCAAAAGTTGTGAGTCTTTCTCATTAAGACTTTGTTTTGACCTTTCTTTAGACTTGCATTTTGGCACATGGGTGAAATCTAGGGCAAATTCTCTCATCCACAATTATCTTATCCATCAGGTATAACTTCTATGATATGTAAAGTAATTAGGATAATTTCTATTATGAATTTAATGCTATTTATCAATTATAAAGCTAATATTTCTTGGGAAATTTCCTTCTTGAAGCCAAGTGTGGCCTCATTTTGTAGAACTGGGCTACTCAGTGAATTTCTTGCCATCCTCAGCTATATAACCATCAGGATATCTAGCCAATAACTATTTGAAGGAATTTGTGTGTACAAAATGAGATACCATGTATTAGCACAAAATCTTATTTTGCTTTTCAGACTGTAAAGGGTATGAAAGTAAGGTCTACTTTTAAAGACATACCAACAGAAAATCTTGCACTCATTGCTCCATTCACTTGTTCAAGAAAGCAGTTCTTTTCCAGCTCCCTGTCAAAAAGAATTGTAAAGGCAGCTCTTGCCCACAGATCTGTCTCAAGACCAGTATTCTCTTGCCTTCACATGGGAACTCCTGGATTATCACAGGGTTTACCTCAGTGTTAGGGAGAATACTATTCAAATTCATGTCTCGACTGCACAGGTGATGCCATCTGTCACTTTTTTGATAATTTTTTTCTGTCTTTGGCCTTAATTGTTCTCTGTTTCCCAAGAGTCCCCTGGCAAGTCAGCAGTCCCCAAGAGGAGCAGAGAACTAGAGAATCATCACTTGTTTGTGTACGCTTTCTCACCTGGCTTCCTGTAAGGCTCTAATAGCAAGAAGAGGTGGTATTGGCTTGTTAATAATTAATAGCACCCAGTGCAAATGAAGCCTCTGTCATAGGGCTTCATCTCCAAGGTCATGGTACAATAGAGGTTGCAGGTTCCCAGAAGCAGGACTGGTATTTGCATATGTCAGAACAGACAGTGCATGCTAACAGCAAACACTTCACAGCTGCTGCTGTTTACTCCCATGCTAACACCCCAAAGTACAGAAGTCCTGTGTTAATTGCCCAGTTACATCCTGACTGCTGATGTGTTTTCCGCCGAGCTTTTCATAAGTGCACTGTTGCAAATAAACTGCTAATGACTTTGCTTATTCCAGCCGGCCTTTTAAGGAAATGTACAGCACACACACAGATTAATGATTCCTCTATTTAGCCTTGCGACTAGGTTTGCATAGAAGCAGTATCAATTAAGTAGCAATTATCTGTAAAGTGGAAAAAAGAGGGAAAATATAAATAAGTAATGAGCATGATGCTGAAATCTCTGAGAATTAGAATTGAACTCTGAGACAAGGGCACCGACTAGTGAACAGTTTTTCCTTTTCTTTAGACCTGAAACAACCATGAAAACTAGAACAATGTGGTTCATTAAAGTTCACAAATGATATTTTTATCTGATTTTCAAGTTATGTACTATTTTGAATAAACTAAGATACAAGGGATAAAGAGAGTGTTACTTAAATACCTAAAAGAGAGCTACAAAATCAAAACTAAGAAGATGGAGCCTATAGTTGTCTCTTATGAAAGGGTCCAGCAAACATATAGGTTTTTCTTATGTCTTATGGCAGAGGTATCAAAGTCTCAATTTATCTCCCAAATTTTCTCCAGCAACACTCTTTGTTAGCAACTCCAAAAATTTAACTTGGAAAATTCTGTTCTATCTGGCTATGAAAGGAGAGACTTGTTACGTTTGAGGATATGGGAGGTTAGAAGTTAGTCAGATTCATAATACTTCCATTTATTTTGGTTTACAAAGTCAGAAAGAGAATTTTATTTATTTATTATCAAAGATATTTTATTTACATGTTTATTTACTATTTATTTATGCATGTGCACATGTGAATGCGCGTGAATGCACTGTGTGCGTGTGGGTGTATTTGTGTGTGTGTATGTGCACACGTGTGTGGCCATTTCTGTCATCATGCCAAAGTGCACGTATTGAGATCAGAACACAGTTTATAGGGACCCGTTCTTTCCTTCTACTTTGTGGCTTTGGGGATCAAACTAATGTTTTCAGTCACTAGCAGCAAGTATCCTCCAATCTTCTTGCCAGTCTTTCCTCTAACCAGATAGAATTTTTAAACCCAGACTCTCTCTAGAAAACACATTGAGAAAAAAAACAAAAATAAAAACATAGATCTATATGCAGTAAGTGAAAAAAGCCTTGGTTAAGTGAGTCACCCCATGTCAATCAAGACCATTTTGTCCCTTTATCTCTCCCATCAAAAAATAATTGGGACAGTTTACCAAATCTTTTTTTAAAATCTTAAATTATATGCCTTGACATATCTAAACATATGAGTTTTGTAAGTAGCATAATATTGGATAATTATAATAAAAAGTTTCAATAAATTAGATTTAAGGAGATGTAATTTCTTTTTGAGGTAGCATTTCATTCTAGCTTTTGAGCTATTCTGCTTCCTGTGGTAAGTCAGGAGGTCTCAGAACAATTTCTTGCAACTTTAGATCTGTCAAGATATTGATGCTGAGTCTCTACAGTGCTCAGTCTGTTCTAAACTAACTGACCAAACATTATGCAAGAGGAAGGGCAGTTTTACCCTATTCAAATTTTTCTAATGAAGGTTTTATTCAGAGATTTTCCATTGACTTTACTGAAACATCTCAGAAATGTTCTGCAGTCTGGTAGCAAGCTTAGCCTGTTGAATCCTCTCTCCCTCTTGCTTTGTACTTTCAAGTGTTGGATTTTTGTTGACCGCAGAGTCTTTCCTCTTCGCTCTTCACAGACATCAGTTTCTGCAAGGTCTGTTATAAGTTCAAGGACATTTGCATGCATTATTTCTGGCAAAGGAAGACTTCAAATAATGGTAGGCTCTCACTCCTTAATTTGAAATCATTCGAGTCAAATATATTCCTGAGGTACAACATGGTACCTCTCTCACATATCATAGTCTAACTACATTTGGCTTATCATAAGAAATATGCATCAAAACCTCTCATTGGCACAAAAAGATACATAAAGTTTGTGGATGAGCATATAAATATAGGTTACTTTTTGACAGTAAGCTTAGATTATGTTTGGGATTGCCCTTAGATATATCATCAAAAATATTTTTTGTTGTTCTTATTGGTTTCAGTGCGTGTGACTCAGAATCAGGTATAGATAACCTGCCATTTTCACTATTTCTGGCAGCTTGTTTTGCTGTCACCTATGGTGCCCTCTTTTTTGCATTGTGAGTGTACAAGATCCTCATCCATTTATTCTTAAGCTTCAGTATTATAAAAAATCTTCCATGTGCCAGTTTTTGCTTCTTAAACACATATTCAAGTATTGTAAGTACTTATTTAAAAGAGTTAGTGTTTGGCCTGAGTCTGATTTTCAACAAATATGGGCAAATCATCATTCTTCCTTCACCAGTAATTCTGACAAACAAAGTCTTAGAATTTGAATTATAATGAAACAATTAAACTCCGAGTTGATGTCTCACTATGACAAATCTTTATATTTTTAGGTTGAAATTTCATTTGGATTTTGAAGATTATTTTGGTTTATCTAAAATTAACACCACCTACCAAACTTATTCTCTTGTTTGGTTTCCTGCCTGACCCTGGTGCCTACTTTTGCAGTAAGCTGATAAAGCCACTCACCTCCCCGTGTGATAGTAACTTCACTGATAACTTTCAGGGATGTTTATCTTGGAATGGTTGAAGTTAGCTTCTTGAACTGAAAAACAGTTGAATAGTTTCCACTTATCGTTGAGTACCTGTCTCCTTAGTATATTAACACTGAGTTTATAAAGCTGTGCAAGGAGCCCTGATTCCCATTACAGTTGGAGTTAAAGAAAGAAAAACTATACGTAGACTCTAACGGATAAATGGAATCACAACAGGTAGAGCAGAACAACTAGTATAAAATAAAGTATGCTCTCAACTCAGCATGAATTTTAAACATAGTTTTCTTACAGGACCAATTTTCTTTAAATTGAGAAAAAAAGTTGTATTTTGCAAATTTCTATTTTTAGCCTAGTCTTTTTTTTAGCCTGAAGTTGGAGAGAAATCAAGACTTTAAGAGAATACAGTAAGAGGGGAAATGAAGGAAAAAAAATAAAGATATTTACTTGGTCACTGCGCTTTCAGAAAGGAAATGTTTGGTGTCTCCAGAGTTGGAGTTTAAAATTTTCTGCTAAAAAAAAATAGTTCAATTAGTCTACCCGCAAGGAAAATGAAGAAAACTAAGTTTCAAAGCTTCCTTCAGAATTATGTGAGTACCACATTTTCTGGGAGTTCACGATGATTAAATAGGAGAATTTTGCTTGCATTTAACATGAGTTAAATGTGGTGCATGTCCCTGGAGAAAGAGTTTAAGAAAAAAGTTAGGAAAACCTCATAATTTTTATGCTAGAGTAAACAGCAGAAATTCTATCTTAAAATGCATACTTTGTGTTTTAATTAGGAAGACAGAAGTCTGTTGAAAAACATCATAAATAAAAATGCCTCTTCAAGCTAATACCTCACATCCTACTGACTTCTTTTTCAGTGATTCAGGGTAAGCTGGTGGGAAACTTTTGGAAACACTGCAGTAGATTGTGACATGTATGGTTAGGTATTTCCTGTAAAAAGCCCAAACGTGCCCATTTTGTTTTTCTTGTGCCTGCCCTTGAATTCTTCATCTCAACTCGCAACACATGGAGTTGAAAGTTATATGAAAATTGTGTGTTTTAGTTTTGCTACCAAGGATATGCAGCGGGATGTTAAATCTGAACTATTTCTGACTCTGTTTTGGCTAAAGCCCCAAGACAATATTTGCTAACTATCCCATACTCTAAAATAAGACCACCTAGCAGGACTTGCAAAGAAATACAGGATACAGACAAAGAACCCACAATGCAGGTAACAACTTACAGCGGTTCATCTGGAGCCAAAGTAAAACCCTAGCTGTACGGGAAGTCAGTATTACTTGGAGAGGAAATTTTAATTGCTGCAGTGAGACTTCCTTCTTGTGACCAAGTATAAACAGAGAAATTATTATTATTGTTATTTATGGATGACCAAAAATGCATGAGATTTCCTTCCATTTCATCTAAGTAATGGAGAAAATAATGTTAGAAAGTGGGTTATGGTAGGCAGTGGAAGTAATGTTTTTACCTATGACTGAGACATTAATCAGGAAGAAAGATGGGTATAAATAAGCACTCTAGAAATTTCTATTGCGTCCCCCCCTTTACTTTTTATTTAAATGGGCCAGATGGACCCTAGGCCTGTACCACACATTGGTATCAGTTTGACTCCATTACACCTTGCACACTTTCATCCACTATGCATTTTATTTTTTTGATAATTTAAGGCTCTTTATGGTATTTGCTTCCTAAATGTTTTAAATTTGTTTCTAAATGCTTTAAAATGTTTGAATTATGTTTCATCTCATGCTTGCTAGGATATGGTCCCATTGGTTGATATTAAAATTATTTTTTATTTGATGTCAAGTATATGCCAATTTTTAGAAACAAGGGTAAATGCAGAAGAAAAAATACATTGTGATATTAATAAGCTCTTGAAGCAGTATTGTGCACAGAGCTGGAAGAAAAATAATCTAAATCATGAAAGCATAAGAAAGAATATATTATGATAGAAATGTGAATGAAGGAGAACTGTGAGAAAAATGCTCAAGCCCGGCAAAGAAAACCAGCTACACTAGCACTAAGAGATGAGAAGGAAAACAGTAAACAATAATCCAACCAACCATAGGAACAATCAATGAAATTAAAAGAGTCAATAAATATTTTATAATTATCTTAAATATAAATAAATGTTCTCAACTCACAAATAGATGACAATATGGCTAACCGGACTGAAAAACTAGAACCAGCTATCTGTCATAACCATATAATGTTCCTCACTGATTAATAGACTGAGAACCATAAAATGGAGGAAAATTTATTAGGAAATGGAAACCAAAATAGCACAAATATATTCATTCTAATATCTGGTTAAATAGACTTCAAACATATAAATATAAGAGGTAAAAGAAAGCAATTAGAAATTAATAAAGTAAAATTCATCAAGAATTTATATCAACTATAAATATGAAAAACTAACATGGGGTTGAAAATTTCATTAACAATCAATATTTTCTCATATCTTATTAGATTGGAATGGAGTAAAAATAGAAATTGATAGGAAGAGAAAATATAGAAACCATACAAAGCATAAAAACACACACTCTTGAATGATCAGTAATAATTTCTAGAAACTAGAGAGAAACATTTTTTAAATCCTAGAATCAATTGAAGAGGAAAGCAAAATTTATGAGAATATTTGGGCATAGCAAAAAGAGTTCTCAAAGTAATTAAATCTGCATTACTGTGGAAGCAACCTTGGATAAGGACACAGCAACAACAAAAGAAACTTAAAGCTATTTCCTTGTTGAACAGAGATATAAAAATTTTCAATAAAATTTTTGTAAATCAAATTTAACAACATGTTAAGAAGATCATACATGGTAACCAAGTTGGTTTTATCTCATGGAGGAATGCAAGGTTGATTCAGTGCAAAATAAATGCAATGGGTAAGTGGACTTAAAGACAGAAATATGGTCATCTCCATCTTCAGAACTCAAGAAATGATTGCAACAAGTGTGCACTTCTTCATAGTCAAGTTCCCTGAAGAAGAGGAAGAACATAACTGACCATAATAAAAGTTACAAATGACAAATTAATAGCCCACATTATACTAAACGAGGAACAACTGAAAGTACTTCCTCCAAAATCAAAGAAGAAGCTATAGTTCCCACTTTCTCATCCAGTTGCAAGCAGAGACTATCAGAGAGGAGCTTTTTCAGTGAAGGAAGGGCACCAAGGGCGGAGTGAACAAGGGGTCCAGGTGAAGGTAAAGTTTAGAAAAGAGCACATGATACAAGTGTGAAAATACCACAGCAAAATATAACATCTCATGTGCTAAATTAGAAAAAATGAATTATAAAATAAAAAACTTTCAAATAGGAAAAATTTACATTGTAAGGAAAAATAATTTAAATCTCCCATATCTGGTTTTGGTACATGGCATGCACGTTTTGATCTCTTTATTATTTTATTTAGCTTTTTTGTGTGTGTCTTTCTATTTAAATTTCTTGTGCAGAGCAGGATATCACATTTTTATCCACACTGATCATCTCTATGATTTAGTCAGGATTTAGATTGTTTATATTTAATGTAATTACCAATAACATAGGGTTTGAATTTATAATAGTGTTATCAGTTTCCAATTTGTCTCAAGTATCTTTTTTCTTCTTGATTTTATATCATTCCATTTCATTTCCATTGTTAACTTGTTGTTCTCTTTTTCTCACTCACTCTCTCTCTCTCTCTTCATCTGTCTCTCTTCTCAGAAATTTCTCTGTGGCTGGTAATGTATGTCTGTAATTTATACATCCTTTTTGTGTTTGGGTGTGTGGTCAATATGTGTATATATTTTTTATGTGTGTGCATGTATACAAGAGGACACTTGAGTATATGAATCTATGTAGACCCAAGGATGGCACTGGAATAATCTTGGATTGCTCTATATCCTTAGAACTTTGCTCTGGAATATCCCAGACTTTGCCTTCCAGGCCTGGACTTGAAGAACACTGGCATTTCCTCCCAGTATTTTGGGATTTTTATTTAGGATCCGGGGGTCTGTACTCAGGTTCTTTTGCTTGTGACTTAAAGGCTTTAACCCCTAAACTATCTTCCCATCCCTATGTACATTATTTCAAGTAATGTATTATTTTGCAGAATTCACATTTACAAGCATATACTGCCATTTCTTTAAGCATTTCACTTGGTAGGTCAGGTAGGTCTGAACCCCCACAAGAGTAGACAAGCCAAAGGAAACCTTGGGATCCATAAAAGTGGACAGGATTGGGGGGGGGAATGGGATAGATTGATGAAAGGAGGAGAAATTGAAAGGAGGGGGGAAGAAGGGAGAGAGAGATAAGTTCTCAATATGCTTGTAAAACCAGGAAAAAATGATTTTTTTAAAAAAAATAAATTTGAAAATGCCAAAGAAAATTATTATAAATATTTTCTGTAGCCACGTATTAAGTCAGATATAAATGTTTATGTGCTATAAAAATTTGCCTCTATGATGCATTTAATATTTCTGCCACTTTTTTATTCCATTTTGAATACTGAACTTTCCAACTAGCTTCAAATTCCTTTTGACTGAAATATTTTTAATTTTTCTTACAATAAATTTTTTCTTATACATGTATTAAAATGTTTATCCTTTCTTCATTTCCAATAGGTGTTATTATGTTTTGAATATAAAATATTCCCCAAAGGCTCACATATATCTCAGTCCCCAGGTGATATGCTGATTATGGAATTTCTGTGATTTTAAGAGATAGGTTCTACCTGTAGAAAGAAAATCACTACCTTCCAAAATGTTCATACTCATTTCCAGCCTCTTTCTTGTTCTCTGGTTTCCCTTTTCCTTGAAGTGTGTAATCTCTGCCACAAGTTACCACATCCATGATGTTATGCATCATCATGAATCAAGATTCAACAAGTCCAAGGACTTCAGACTGAATCCTCAGAAGGAAAGAATGAGCTTAAGTAAATTGTTGCCTTAACTAGCTTCTGCTAAATGTTTTGTCAGAGAATAATAATGTCTGATCAGCACAGATTAATTTACTGATTATAGAATTTTGAGAATTTTTTTGCTTCATTGATTGTTTTGGTTTTGCTTTCACTATTTAAAGACCTTGGTTCTATTCAGTTGACTTTTTTTTTTATGAGAAGTCTGTGATAATCTGCACCTTTCTTCTTATGCATTTATTATGTCTTTGTTTTCTGTCAGCCTTATATCTTCTCTGCATTTTTATTTTAATTTTTTTCAGCAGCTTTGAAAGTGGTGTGTTTAGACCTGGTTTTCTGTACATTTATACCGTTGAGGTTCTTAATTTCTAAGATTCGTGGGTAATTGTCTTTCATTAATTTTGAAAATCCTTTGCTATTTTCTCTCTAAATATTTCTTTCTCATTTATAGTCTTCTGGATCTACAATTACATTTTTGTTACACCAGTAGATTTTCATGTTTCTTGAGAGTTCTGTCTCACATTCTTTCTCCTCTTTCTGTATTTAATTTAAAAACATTGTATTGCTTTATTTTGAAGTTCTCTTGTTATTTGGTTTGCCAAAAAGCCCATGGAATTCTAATTTCTGTGTAATTTCATGCATTTCACTTCTAATATTGGCATTCAAAGTATGTATAATGTTTCTTTCTGTTAAAGTTTCTCTATATATATTTTCTGCTTTTGCGGGTGTTTTAATCATATTTTCATAATCACTGTAGATTTGCTTCAATAGTCCAACTTCTGATGGTTCCATTGACTGCTTTATTTGTTGTTCTTTCCTGTATCATTATATTTCTATTATTCTACTTAGATATCCTGTATATATCTTTTAAAAAATGTAGAAGCGAATTAAAACAATATTCAAGTTTTTAAATATAGGCATTCCTTCTATCAAGTTGTTAATATGGATCTTACATTGTATTTGATAGCTTACCTAGGCTTTGTTACTATAATTATTATGACTTTTAATTACTTAAAATGAAAATTTCCATTCCTTTGTGTTTACTATGAAATGAGAGTTTCAGAAAGATTTTTAAGTTTTTCTGTGCTATGTTCAGCTTTTAAGAAGACTGTTCACACCCATGACTTCTGTTTACTTCTTGATCTTTGATCCTCTTAATGGCATAAATTGCTACTTGCCTCCTTCTTCATGACTATACATGTGCTACCGCCTTCAGGAAGGAGAGTTCTCAGCTTTTCAACAACTTCTCTAATGGCAGGCAACTCTTGGCAGCACATTGGAGATGGTAAAAGACAGGCAGCTATCCTTCCTTCTGATCTACCTCTTCCACCTCTCTGTGGATGAGTTTACATAAGTTAAACCTCATGGCCTTGAATATGTCTTTAGAATCCTGGGCATAAGGTTATTTTTTGTCTCTGTTAGCTATGGATACTTTTTCTTTTCTTTCTTTTTTTTTTTTCTGGCATCAGTGTAGAATAGCAAAGGGGAATCAAGTTCTATATTCTCTTTTTCTACAGTGGTTTGAACAAATAGCCAAGAAATTTTTTCACCCTTTGTCCCACACAGCAGGCACTGAATTCTTAAGTATTATATTACAATTTCCACCTGTGTTCTGTCACTCGGCACTCAGCCAACTGTTCACATCTAAAATCTAAAGGGAAGACCCAGCAAGTTTAGCTTTTCTGTGTACACAGGAGAAAACTTATATACCCATGAAGCCTTCCTTCTGTGTATGTCTTTCCATGACAATGGGGAGGAGATTTACCTGGAGTTTCCTCCTGGTATTCCATCTCCTACTGTGTAACTAAGATTTATGGTAATCTGACCTCTGTGTCCATCTTTGGCCACATTTTCTCCCACATCACACACACGTTCTACTGGGAAGGATAGCTGTTCACAAGATATTTGGAATGTTTGCACAGCCTCTTTTTTTTCTCTTCACTGAGATCCCATTTTATATCTTAATCCAAGGAGTCTTCTCTAGTCTCTCTCTTCTGTTTCATTAAAAAACTTTGCTTCTTCCTAGTCTGTCTAATAAAAGACAGAAAATAAAAGTGTGGAAGCAAATGTTTGGACATAACATTTTATTTTCACATGGGATACTGTGGTGTTTTAGTGGTCTAAAAGAAACTGGTTACACAATACTGACCAGAATTGTTAACTCCTTTGTTTTTGCCATTCTCTCCTCTTTCTTTTCCATACTCAGGAATTTATTAATGATTTAATGAATACTTAATATTTTTAAGAAGAAATGTTTTAATTTAATAGCTGTCAATTATCAATAATATTCTTCTAAATAATTCAAATGCATTAATTAATTTAACTGTCAAGCAATCTTATTATTATTGTCCTTAGTTAGTAAATAAAGGAGAAAGCACAGATAATGCTCCACAGCTAGAAAAAATTAAGCCCAATTTCAGGAACATGAAAAAGGAAACCATATTGATGACAACTATAAAGAAGAGAGAAGATGTAAATACTTCCTCCAAGTACAACATGGACATTGACTACCATGAAACTGAAATATTTTGGCACAGTCATGGACTTAAAATAAGAGAATCCTACTATGATAGCTCTGAGAATAGCAATGGAATAGGGCTGTGAACACTCTCTGTAGGAGGAAGAGGGAGGCACCAAAACCTCACCTGAGATTCCAAACACTACCTTCTCCTGCCTTAGAAGCCTTTGGTCTCAGCTATTATCATAGCATTTAGGTGATATAAGGTTGACTAGTAATGAGGACAAATTTTGTTCACACATTTGTGAGCTTTCATCTATGCCCGGGTGGAACTTCTCAGGGCTACAGATGCCTTTGAGTCACCCATGATCCTTAAGGGAACACTAATAACCACATCATTTCAGCAAGCTGGACTTGGATGGAATCCTTTATTTGACCTGTTGGTATCTCCCTTGGGTGGAGAGAAATTTCTTTATCTTTCCCCAGGAAAAGTAATGAGACAGGAAAAGAAGAAAGACAAGAAGGAGTTTTAGGTAGAGTGTATTTAAAACACAGCATATGATATACAGCGATGACATATCTGTTGTCCTGTATAATTAGTAGTTAAAGACAAAAAAGTAAGATTCAGACTAGAAATGTGAAGGCAGATACTCTTGCTTATGTCCTGCATTCTTTGGAGCAAACATCTGCCTTTGTAGAATAGCTGTGATATTATTTAATACTAATAATATAACTGTGTTAGTTAAGATGGAGGTAGAAAAGAGAAGTTGATTATTATGCTGACATAGCAAGGAAATTCCAAAGTAATATGTTTAACAGTATTGAAAACTGTAAAGGCTGAAAGAAAGTATTAAAGAAGCACAGGCATGCATAACTATGCAATGGTATTTCTACTCCACAAACATTTACTTTCTGATAGCAAATGAGAAACCAAAAATAACATTTGCCAGAAAGTTACCCTAGCAATGGTAAGCAACTTAAAAACCCTAGTTATTTGACCAGAGGAATTTAATTACAAACCTGTTTTTAGTCAAAGGGTAAGAAAGAACTTTAGATGTCCTTAAAGTAGCTACTGAAGGATGAGACTCTAGAGGGAAAATAGGAAAATCATTGAGATCATAAATACTTAAAAGAAGTTCCTTGGAATAGAAACTTACATTACAAAAAAAAAAAAATGGAAAAGGGTCTCACTAGCCTAAGATGTAGTTTTCTTAGAGGAGAGTGGTAGATAAGTGGTATTTACACTATACTGTGATTCTCAGGTAACAAGAAAATGTACCATGACAGTTTTACAAATAATGGAATTCTACAGACTACAATCAGCTGTTTTTAGAGAGGCAAGCGTTATTTCTTCAACGAAAGGTCACTGCCTATGGCATTAAGAGTAGTAGTAAAGAGATCACACCTCTTGGTTCTCCTTTCTCCTAGCAGAATCCCTCCACCGCCCCCTGTTGGTCAAATATTAACAGATTCACAGATTTGTGATGAATTGCATCATCATAAAAAAATACAAGTTTTCAATAGAACGTTTAAGGAAGAGACACTAATTTGATAAGGAGGATAATTAGTCACAAGAAGCTTTTGGAATCATGTTTGTTGGGATTCACTTTATTAGAAAGAGAGACTTCTAATTTCTGCAGCAAAACAGAGATTGGTTTAACTTGCCTCAACTAGACTTTTTACCAGTGTTCCCTGATGAGTTATTTGGTCTTCAGTTTAACTGATGTTCTGCAGAAGAGAGAGGGGTTGGAGTGTCTATTTCTTTAATACTTCTGTAAATTCAAGGCATAAGATCGAGATGGGATGGTAAAAAGTGCTTTCTGTCCAATTCAAAGATCTTTGGTAATAGCATCTCCTGCCATATTTTGGCTTTAAGAGTTCAATAATGTGTATTGAATATCTAGCAAAGCATTTGACTATTAGGAGGAATGTAATAAAGCTTAGCAGCTATGAACTGACACCATCTTCATTATTGTGATCACTTTCCTCTTCCCATAAGGTGATCACAGCAAGTGGAGTTGGCGGTGTTCTCTCTTTCATATCCATTCCTAGGACTCTGAGGAACAAGTATCCTGTCTGAACGCTCCAGTCACATGACCTCAGCTGTTATTCATTGCCAATTCTTGATGACATTGGACCTTGTGACTCTTGTCAAACACCACAGCAAAGTCTGCCAAATGTCACTCAGGTTACTATCTGAGCTGCCAAAACAGCTCATTGAACTTGGTTGATTTTATCCAGGTCTCTTCCACAATTATTATTATCCCTTGTCTCTTGGAATTTGCTGTTACAATCTTACCATATTTATATTAGTTTGCTCTTTCAACACAATGATAAATAAGGAAATGTCCTTTCATTCGCATTTCATAATCTAGCGAAGCACGTGAATACAGCAACAGGGCATAAAATAATATGACAGGGCTCATTTTATTGAAATCTACTTGCACTCTTACTTCTTGCATGGTATTTATATTCTTGTCGTTTATGGCATCCTTGTCACTGTAGCTGAGAAAACAGACTTTGTTTTCAGATTCTAATTGTCTTCAGATTCTCACTTCTCATGTCAATCTTTCTAATAAACAGCTTTAATCACATCATTTAAGTACACATCACACCCTGAGTATTGGCTGTTAAAAAAAATTCGTTGTGGGTCAGAACATCTCTTGAGGCAAGGTCTCAACAGTAAGTGGAATTGTGTCCAAAAGATTGGCCAGCTCTTCCTATCTCCATGAATCAGCTCCATCTCTGCTAGGGGTAGCCTTTGGAATTTGAGAGAAAGAACTTCTTATTATCCCACCCTCATCTTATGCTTTGAATTTACAGAGGTATTAAAGAAATAGATGCCCCAAGGGGAGACATGGCTCAGGGGTTAAGACTCTGGCTCCTAAGTAGAAGGTTCTAAATTCAGACCACAAGACACATGTAAAAACACATGGTAGAAATGGTGGCAAACTGTACTTCTTGCTCTGGTGGGTGCAGTCTGGGAAATCCCAGAGTGAAGCAAAAAGGAGGTAGAAGCAACCCAGGATGATTCCAGAAGTCACCCTTGGTCCTCCACAGGAACAAACAGTACACTCTAATACATAAACACACACACACACACACACACACACACACACACACACACACACATACCCACACACAATAAATAAAAAAAGAAATAGACACTCCAAAGTATAAAGCTGAAAATGGTTTAAGACAGTAGCAACAGAGGAGTAAACATTAAATAATAGAAAAATGTTGCATCTCTTCAATTCAGGAAGTACTTTCTAATCATGCAATATTTATACCTAATATATAAAATGTTTATTTAAAATATGGGTATCTATATTTTCTTCTAACATTTTCAGTTATTAAGATGTTTCTCTGAGTTAATGTCACCTCAAAATTAATACACTTGTCTCTTTCTGAGGATATTAATAGATTATTATAATGGCCCTTCTCAATAAACCTATTAGTTTGTTAAATGCTTTTTTAAATTATGAATGAAATAGTGGTTTCAATGTACCCACTTTTATGATCACTTCTTAAATATTGGGAGATTGTTTTTTTACTTACAAACTCACATTTACAATTTAATTCCTCCTTCCAACTGTTGACATACATTTGCTATAGATTTTTAGTACATGGATGTTATCTAGTTAAGAAGTTCTTGCCAAGTCTTGGATTATTTTTATTGTTAATGGACTTAATACATCAGTTAAGATTTTATTGTTACTGGCAATAATTTTATTTTAAAAATTCTTCTGAAACATGCTGGATTTCTAAGGTTGAATTAATTATTAATTAATTACAGAAGGGGAAAAAAGGGACCCGCATGTGAAAATACAAACAAACATCTTCAATGTATATTTAAGTCATGAGAAGGAAGCTAGAACACCATGGAAAAAACCATGAATCAATGGATATTAAAAAATAAATTTCAGGAACCACAAAACTGAAAACAAGCAACCATAATTCCGAATACCAAAGACCCTACAATGTTCACCCAGAATCAGACCAGCCAAATCTCTCCCATCCTGAAGCTCAGGGAACCTGATGGAAGAGGAGATGGCAAGATCATAAAATAAGGAGGTCTATGGATGGGCAAGATACTCCACTCAAGTCTGGACTGTGGCAGCCAGGATCTCACTGCAATGTGACCGGACCTTTCCTAACCTGCACAATGGCTGTCATGTCAACAAGTTCCCATAGACTAATGCGGATCTCAGGGGAGATGGCTTCAGGCAGTAGGATCCGTAAGCTCAAGGGGTTAGACAGATGTAACAGAGTTCTACATTCATGGGGAGCCCGAGAAGGGACTCCAAGTGTGCCACAGGATCCTGAGCCCTAACTAGTGTAGACGACTCAGAGGGAAATTCAGGGCCCATATAAGCTGAAGTTCTGGATGGTGGGCAGGAAAAGGAGGGAAATACTAAGAGGGGAGATAGGAGGGAACGAGAAAGGGAGATATGCTATGCGACAGAAAGTGAGATGGAGAGGAAGGAGGAAGAGGAGGGAGGAGGAGAAGAGAAAAGGAGGGAGACAAGAGTACCTACTCACTGAGCTTGTATAACTAGGTAAAAAATAAAATTTAATAAAAAAATAAACTTGAAAATCCTTGCTCTGACACCTTTCATCTAATGTCTAAAAACAGGAGTAATCTGCGAGAGTCAATTATTGCACATGTTAAATGATGGTCGGCCACTTGTTAGGCTTTTTATTATTATTTAATAAAATACATAGAAAGTAACTAGCATTTGATAATTTATGTTGTTATAACTCATATTATTAGTTAACTAATAATATTAGAGTGATACTTAAGAATTAAAGCAGAGGATGTGTAAAATAATTCTGGGACACAGCATAAGAGCAACTTTTATTTTTTGCTTTAATAGTCTTCAATCAATCATGCCTTTTTAAGATTCATCTCACTTGGTAAAGCTATCTTATGTTTGTCTCTGAATTTCCTATGATATTATTTTGTTGAGGTATACGGAATCTATTTCTGTAAAAGATGACTTTCCTCTTGTCACAGAGTCCCTTACTTATTTTAGAATCTGGGAAATGTTCCAATAGACTGATTTGGCAAGTGATCTACTCTTCAGTTATCTAGAAGGGTTATTATCTTAAAAAATCAGTTATTTATTTTGTCCATCTGTATGATAGAACTCACCTAGAGGACCATCTGACCTAAATATTTTGATATGTAAGTTAACTAAAAATTTGCTTTCTCTAATAATGTAAGATTAGTACATATTGTCTTTTCTTGAATGAGTTCACTAGAATGTATCTTAAAAATTGGTTCATTTCAACAATATTGCTTATTATTAGCATAAACTTATTTGCAAGGGTTCCAATTTATAACTTTATATTTGTGATACTGTAATAACATCAGTTTTATTTCATTCCTGGTGTCTGTTATCTGTAATTACTCTGCTTTACTTTTGTTCAACATGAATGGAAATTTTACAATTCTTGGAGAGTCAGCATTTGTTAGTATCAGTCTCTACAATTGGTTTTGCTTTATGATTTATTTATTTCTTTTTCTGACTTTTTTCTTTTGTTTATTTTGTTTGAAAATGACTTTTATATGTTTACCTTCCTACTCTGAAGATTGAGGAAAAGGATTTGATGGTTCCTTATTTTCCAACCAGTTTGTCTGATGCTGTTAAATAGTAGAGACACCAAGTACAGTCTTAATATTTCAAACAAATTGCCCCTATGAGTTTTCCTGCTTTCCAGTTCGAAAGTGTTTGAAATCCTTTCTAAAAACTTCTTCTTTCTATAATAAGTTACTTAGAAATATATATTTATCTTCCTTGTCTTGGAAATTTGACAGTGATCTCTCTGCTAATGATTGATCTCTTGCAGTAAAATCAGAGAAATAGTTTGTATGATTTATTTCTGCGGAAAAATGTATACTATTTTTGGCATTATATCCTATTTGGTTCTCCATACATGTGTACTGTGCACTTTTTTGGGTAGTCTGTTCTATAAATGTCAAATAGGTTGTAGGGGTTTTAAAAAACATATTTCAGTAGCTACAAAGTTATCTATACCATTCTGCAGTAGTTTCAAACTTTTACCTTACTATTAGATTTATAAATACTCATGAATGATGTTTGCTCTGGCCCATAAATTATATTTGCTTCAAACAGCAAACATTTTAGTCTTACTTAGGATGGACAGGATATTTTGATTTACTTGGTTATTGATATGTTCAGGTAAATTATTCTATTACTCCATTTCTATTTTCATATTTGTATTTTTGCCACTTCTTCATGACTTAATTTTATCTTTTGGGATAGCCTTTTTTTAAAAAAAATAGTATATTTTATTTTTAAAAACTGCAGTGTAACATTTCAGCATATGCATACTAGCTTGCATTGATAAATAAATACCACCTTCCTTTCCTCTCTACCCACACCTAATCTTTACTCAACAGTCAACTCACAACTTTCCTAATCACTCTTCAACTCAGACTATCTATTTTTGCCTTTCATATCTAAGAGGGAAGCTGCAACAATTATCTTCCCGTGCTTCATTCATTTCACTCAACACAGTGTCCTCCAGTTCCATCTACCACTGATAGGTACCTGTGTGGGTATTGTATCTGAGGTATTATATGAGGTGCTCCAATAGATATGGCAATGCAAGGTTTCTGTGGAACTTTGGTTTAACTTTTGGATCCATTACTGGAAGAAAGAGAGTTGAATCCTATGGAGGATCAAATTTTAGTTTTTGCAAAACAACTTCCCGATACTCTCCATAATGGCTATGATATATTTATTGTTCCATTCCCACAAACAATGCATAAGCTTCCTTTTGGTTTATAACATCATTACCAGAATCTGATAATTGTTTACTCTAATTTCAGCCATATTTATGTGTTCATGTGTATGCGTAGTGTGCATTTGTGTGTATGTTTGTACATGTGGGGGCACACATATCTGTGTGTGTGACTGCACATGTGCATATGCGTAGAGAACCAAATATAATATCAGGTGCCTTCATTTATTGCTTTCCATTTATTCATTGAAACAATCTCTCAGTTGAACTCAGAAGCTGATGATTGTCTGGTTTAGCTAGCCATCCTTCCCTGAATCTGATTTTGCCTCACAAATTGCTAGGACTACAACTGACCATCATGCCTGCCCAGCTATGATGTGGGTTCTGAAGATCTGAAATCCAATGTTCGAGCTTGTCCATCAAGCTATTCTTTATACAATGAGCAATCTCCTCATCCCCTGCTTTTTTATATTAAAAAGTCGTGGTTTGAATATGATCCCCTCCCAGACTCATGTGTTTGAATCTGTAGCTGTTGTTAATGTCTGGGAAGGTTGAGACACCTCTAAGAGTGAAATTCTGCTGGAGGAAGAGATGTCACAGGGGTCAGGAGAGTTTGTAAGCCTGTCCCCATTTCCTCTGAGTTTCAGCCATGCCTTCTACTACGAGATTCTGGCAATATTGTACAATATCTCCCCTCTGGAACACTAAACTAAATAAATCTCCCATTCTCCTTTAAGCTGTATCTGAATGTTGTTTCACACCCATAAAAGAAAATAACCAACCTAAGTGCTGCCTGTTAATAATTTTTCAGTAAATGAACCTTTTTGTATGTCTCAGAAAAGAAAGCTGAAGAAATGCCAAGGTTGTGTATATGCTGTCACTCGAATTCATGACACTGGTGGAAATGCATGGAGGGTGTGAATACAATGAACTGAGGAAAATAGGTGGCATAGGTGAAGGAAATTCATCAAAGAACCAGGAGAGACAAGGCTTGTGGAAAAAAAGGGAAAGAACAATTGACAGAAAAATGGTGATTTTGAAGCAAGAATCAGTTTATCTGTGGGTACAAAAAAACTGTGAAAAAAATAAAAGTGAAACTTGTTATTGTGAAAATTTCAAAGTACTATATTCAACTTCCTTTAAATTATTTGCTCAAATCCAATTATTGATGATAATAAATCTAAAATCATTTGGATTTTCTATCTTCTCACATAACCTATTAGATATTTGACATATATTTAAATAGGAATTTAGTTTTCTTTCTCATTTGTTGTGAAATATTGTGGAAGACAAACATTAGTATGCTCAGACATGATTGCACAAGGTTTTGTCAAGAACATATTATTCAAAAAATATCTGATGAATTATTGAAGCATGAATAAAGCAAAGGCCTAAAGAGTGCTGGTCACATTTGACTCAGCTATGTTCAGCACATCTACTATATACATTATCTTAATTTGTCCCTGGAAGAATAAAACTAATGCTTCAACAATGGAGTGTACTTAGGGAAAATCTCCCAATCCCTACTTTAGGAAAGATATGTGCAAATATTAGGTTTAACAAAGTTTATATTTCAACAATTCCTTCAAGAAAAATTAAAAGCATAATGAGAACAATAAAATGATACTGTATATTTTCTTGTTAACTATGAAATCATTTCAATTTAGAAACATTTCAAGTTTAGATGCCTGACAAGAAAGTGTTACATGTCCAGGGCAAGATTTATTCTTGTTCTGTCTGAACTGACCTGACTGATACAGCTGTTTTAAGCTGTGTAAATAAAGAAGTGTTAAGGTTGCCAAATACTAGGTGCCATCTAGTGGTCATTAAAAGTTAAAACAAATGTTGAGAAGCAAGTATATTTCCTTTCTCTTTAAAATTACACACACACATACACACACACACACACATACACACACACACAAGCTCGCTTGCACAGTTAGAGTTGGTAGTTGCAGTTTTTATATCTTGAATGAAACCATCAAATTATTACCATGTTTCAATACTTAACATTGTTATTCAAACAATGAAATAAATTCTTCAGAACTTTTGCTGACAGTGTTAGAATTGTGAATAGACTTGCTTTTCAACTTAGAGAGATCTTTTTTCTTCATGTTATTATAAAATATATTATTCACAAGATATATTAGAGCTAAGTGATTCTGTAGAAATTAAATTGTTCCCAAAGGGTTCAATTTTATTTTGCTTTCCTTCCTATATTAGAGATGTTTATTGAGGACGTATTCCCATGGTATGTTCAGGGCCAACCCAATGTATTTGAATAATATTAGTAATTACTAAATCAATAATTTCAAATGTGAAAACTGAATAATTTGAACTTATATATAGGGTAGACAAAATATCACAAACATCATTAGCATGATGTAATATTTCAACTGGAAAACTTTCAAAATGTGAAGAAAATAAAATTCTGTTGTTAAGAACTCCACTGAAGAATTTGTTGAAAGTAAAGATAAGTAAGTTACTGTTTCTATAATATACCTGTCTGATAACCATCTAATGCCTCATTCAAAATTGTTGCTAGATGTGACAATAAACCTATAAAGAAATATTAAAACTCTGATTTCCTTTGTTAAATAAAAATGTCAGTTAAAAGCTTCTAACATCATCACCATCATCTTGATATATGACATTCGTATGCTTACTGAACCATTTATTCAAGACAATTGTATCATTTCAGCAACAATTAATTATTCCTTTCTTATGAGGAATCATATCCTATTTGGAAAGTTGTACTTAACTCCCTTATGAAGTTTTTTATGAATATTTTTTAATCAAAATATTCCAATGAGGCCTAGGAGACCACCTTTTCTTTGTAGCAGTACTGATAAGAACATGTAAAATAATGCATTTATCAATTATTTAGTAGAGATTATATGTAATAAGCATGCATAAGGGTCACATTGTCAGTTAACTAATACTTGCTAGATATTTACCTTAAGGAGCTAAATATACATTTGTGACAATACACACACTGTTACCACTTTACTTTTTAAAGTGTGTGTGTGTGTGTGTGTGTGTGTGTGTGTGTGTGTGTGTGTATCAGAGGCCACTATGTGTCCCTGTGGAGACCAAAGATGACTTCGGGAATCATCTTGATTGCTTCTACTTCCTCTTTGTTTTAACTGGGATTTCCCAGGCTCTGCCCTCAGGGTCAGAAGTGCCATTGCCATTTCTGCCTGGCATTTTTACTGGGACCTGGGATCTGAACTCAGGACCTTCTGCTTGTAAGGCAGAGTCTTAACCCCTGAGCTATCTCTCATGTCTTGTTGCCACTTTTGAAATGATAGTATTTTAAGAATATCATTTATAAGGGATACTTGATTGAAACTTAAAAGCCCAACAACACTACCAGAATGTCAGTTAGGAAAAATGAGAAATATGACAGATTAGAGAATGAGATCCAGGTGCAAAATAGATAAATGGTTAAGGGAATGCTTCATAATTTTCTTGATGGCCTAACAAGGTTGAAAGCAGTATTTTCTAGACACTTCCATAGGCTCTTTGAGATTTTATTAAGTTAAGATCTCTGAGTTTCAGAGAATCAGAAGTCATATGCAAAGAAAACCTTAACCCATCAATATATCATGTCTGGAAATATTTAAGATATAACATGATATTTTTGTTATTTTTTGCAAATATCTGTCCCTGAAAAGTCTCTTTCCAGATTGTTTCAGTTCTCCTAAGAACTTTTGAACAGGTTATATAAGTGCTCTCTGGTCATATTCATTTGCTAAAATCTCAGCCTCTTTTAGATGTCTGTATCTCCTGTCAAATGCAGGGTAATTAAGGGAAGAGAGTATGAAAACATGTCTAGTGCTTCTACTTCTGATTGTGGCTTCTTAATACTGAGGCCAGGGAGAAATACATGTGAGAAACAGTATGACGGTTTTTCCTTAGTTAGGCATGTGACTGAATGACTCCCCTGGCCTTGCTGCCTTCCTGGGGCACCATGGAGTAACAATGGAGGGAAGTGCCCTACATTATTGGCCCTCTTTTAGGCATGAGCATAAGCCTCACACCTGCTCTGAAGGGATCCTGTCCAGCTCTTCTCTGTTTACAGAATGCAAGTCTAGTTCTGAAAGCATGTCTCTCAACTTTGTGCTGCTATTAAAGTCCTTACAGCAAGATAATTCAAAGTCAGTTACCTCCATCTGCATCTAATAATCAGAAGAAATGGCTGCCACCTTGGCATTCAGATAGGACCTAGGCAAAGCACTTTAGAGTGCTATGTTAAGCTCAATTTGAATAGAAAAAGAACCTTTGAAATGTGAGGAGAGACTAGTAATAGACAGACCTTGTGGTAGACATTAATATGGATGATATATATTTCTGTAATTTATGATCAGATTGAACTATGGACCAACCTTCTGAATCCTTATAATATTTAGCATAGTATAGCACTTACAGTACTATAGGGAGCAAGGGGCTGATGATGGTGGGTGAAGTGTCTCCTCATACACTTGGCAACCTGATTTTTATACCTGGAAGGATCCACATAATGGAAGGAGAGAGCTGAGTTAATAAAGTTGCCCTCTGAACCCCATCTTTGCTCTATGCTACACAATTGTGTGTAGCACTCTCTCTTTCCTTCTCTCATAAACAAACAAATAAGCAAATAAATGAAATATTAATAAAACCAGTTGGAAATAAATGGTATAATGATTATTTTTATCTGATGACCTATCAGGCCTTCTCCAGATAAAAACACAGATATCCAAAGTCAGGAGGGACTGGTAAACAATGAGCAAATAGATGGTGAAATTCAATAAAACAAACAGTAAAATATGCCATTAACTTACTAGTAGCATGCTGTTTTAAACACAATTATTTATGTGGATCTCACTTATTTTGTTATGAAAATATTACTTCTGCATTAAAGAGAAAATAAAATGTTGTATATTTTTCTTGCTTATATGTATTGCAAACACTGTATATTGAAGCTATGTCTACAAAGTATTTTTGGCTTCTTGCAGACTATCATTCTATAAATTGTGTTATTACCACAGAGTGGAAGTTAGGAAGTAAAATGTCCATATGAATCAGTTATATTTGTAAAATCCTCATTACAGTTTTAGTGCAATTATCTTGATAATAACATAAAAAATAATTGTGCAGGAGATAATTTAGGATTTTGAATGTACCAGAATTTTTAAAAAATGGTGAAAGAAAACCCTAGGATTAAAGTTTTATTTTAAGCCTATGCTAAAACAATATAAATTTTCAGTTGTTTATTTACTCAATGAGATTGCTAGTGTGTGATGTGTGTGTGTGTGTGTGTGTGTGTGTGTGTGTGTGTGTGTGTGTGTACATATATACTGTGGATGAAGAGCTCCACACTGGGTGTCTTCTTCAGCCACTATTTGCTTCCTTATTTTATTTATTTACTTATGTGTTTATTTATTTATTGAGAAAGGGTTCTCTCTCACTGAATTCTCTCAATGAATCAGAGAATGCCGATTGGCTAAGCTAGATGGCTAACAAACTCCTGCCTGCTCCCTTGGGGTTTCAGGTATATGTCACATCATTAGCTCCTCCACCTGTCATATTCCTTAGCTCCTCCCATGCTTATTGTCTTAGTTTGTATGACACTGATCACTAAAGTTAATTAAAATTTCTTTAGACAATTTGACAAATGAGCAAAGAAATGAAAAAGTATACATATTCTAATCTTTAGCTCAACTCCTCATTGAAGAAAGATTTATAGTCACAAATTAGATGAAATATTATTCATATATGTTCTAACATTCTTTGGAATCATAAGCACATGTCAAGGAACTCTTGCAATGGTCAGATATGAGACACTATGTTCAAAAGTTTCATATTTCTGTAATTCTTTTTCTATATTTGAGAAAGTTCTAATAAGCAGAAAGGACCTAGTTTTAGATATAGCATTACCTGAAAACGTTACTTTATCACAAGACTTAACATCTGTTGATTCCTGAGATTTTTATCTGTGCCTGCAATTTCAGAAGGAAACAAAGAGCTTCTGTGGGAGGAAGAAAGCAGTGTTTGAAAATACCTTCCTCCTCAAGACTTCTAAGAATTCTTTGAAATCTACATTCCTGCAGATCTTATATAGTCTTGATGCCATTAAGTGTTTACATAGCAAATATGGACAAAGTCCTCTCTAGAAGTTAGTTCTAAGACTGCAGCTTCCTTTGGTTGCTTTCTAGTCCACTTCAGTTAGTTTGCTCAATGAATAAATTCTGTTTACTCATCGGAATGTTATCTATGTTTTCTTAGTTAATCTAGCTAAGAGTTTGCAAGTCCTTAGGTATATACATCCTACCAAGATTAAATCAAGGGGAAACAGACTAAACAGACCAAGTTGAAGATAAAAAGCTTGAAATAGAAATTAAAAATAACCTCTCAACAAAGAAAAGCCTAGAATATGATGTCTTGTAGCTGGTTTCTTTTATAGAGCCAAGGGAAATTTTATACAAATGATCTTTAATATGTTCCAATATTAAAGGAGAGAGAATACTTCAAAACATTATATGAAGTTAGTGTTATGCCTATCATAGATAAAGCTATCACAAGAGAAAATTATAGACCAATAACTCCCAGATAAAATATGGACAAGTTGAATTCAATAATATGTGGAAAAGATTACAGATTTTGACCAGATGAAATTTATATCTGGTATTCATGCTAAGTTTATTCTCAACAAATAAGTCAACATGATGCATCACATTTAAACAAAAAAGGATAAAAACCACATAACAATCTGAACTGATAAAGACAATGCTTTTGATAAAGTTCAGCAACCTTTTATGATCAAACCTGCAAATAAATAGATATTTCAAAGAAACTTACTCCACAAAATAAATGCCAGTTTTGATAACCAGTTGAGAAAAATACTTTCATTCAATTTCTGGTAGAAAGCAAGAATGCCTGCTATCATCGTTTCTTTTGGTAACACCTGAAAATAAATACCAAGTTATAAAGGAGTTAACTATTCCCTACCTCAGATAATGAAAAACCATTAAAACTTCACACACACACACATACACACACACACATACACACACACCAAAAGAAAAATAAATTTAAAATACTGTAAGAAAAAAAAATCTACATATTTAAAACAAATTGACTGAATTTCCAAATTTATAGGATATAAAATCAACATATTAAACCAGTTGAATTATTTTATTATTAGCATGATCGATCTAAAAATTATTCAGAAAGCATATTACCATAACAAGAAAGTGAATGAAGTTGTTAGGCATGCAAATAATCAAGCATGTGGAATATCTATATCTGGAGAATTTGATGATTAATGAAAATAATTTAAAAAGTTACAATCAGTGGAAAGATAGCCTATGTTCATAGACTGAAAATTAATATTACTTAAATTCCCATATTACCTAAATAATTTACCAATTCAGTTAATTGCCTTTCAAAATTTTAATGGTATTTTTTTATAAAAAAAGCAAGAAAAATCATAAAATTTATATCGAATTACAAAATCAGCTAAGTAGATAAAGCACCTCAAGGAAAAAAAATGATATTGGGGGCACCAACTTTCAGATTACAAAATATTACAAAGCAGTCACACCAAATTATTATACTACAGTATAAAAAGAGATGCCGTAGTAACAAACTAGTGAAGCTGACCAGAGCTCTCAATAACAAGCTCAAGTACACATAATTAACTCATGATCCACAAAGGCACCAAGACAACACAGTAAGATAGATCATTTCTGTGATACATGATGCAGAAAGAACTAGGTAGTCACATTGAAATAGGCAAAATCACACACACACACACACACACACACACACACACACACACACTTCTATAAAAATCAACTGCTCAAAATGTATTAAAGACATAAATATGAGATTTGAAATCACAGGACTCCAATAAGAAAATATGTTTATGAAAAGTCCTTGATATTTCCTTTGACATTTCTTTAGTTATTTCACCAATGTCAAGGAGAAAATATTAGAAACATTACTCATAAAATATTATATAAGTATAAAATAAATATATTGAAAATAAAAAATATAATAATTAAATAACAAGATAATATCAACCTAAAAACACTCTTTCACAGCTAAGAAAACATAAAATGAAAAAGCAGCTAATGGCTTCAGACAAAATATTTATGAATAAGACCTCTCATAAGGGGTTTGATTAATATATATATGTGTATGCAACTAGTAACTCTCAAAATCTAAAAAGACAAAAATAAAAGTGATCCAGCTTAAAAATAATAAAAAAGATAAGAGATAAATTTTCTGAAGTATCTAGAGAAAAGAGAATTCCTACTCAAGTGCTGGGAATGGAAACTGCTTAAGCAGGATAGAAAACAGTAAGAAGCTTTACCATAAGAAACAGTAAGAAGATCTACCATAAGAAACAACAGTCAACTAGGTTATCAATGATTGAAAGTGTTGATATTTAGGATATGGTAGTTTCCCTAGTTTCAACCACCTACTAGCAACATCAGAACACAGTAAAATATAAGAGCATATTCTAGATATCACACTATAGTACAGTCTCTCATTTAAAAAAATTAAAAAATTCTTAAGGCATTATATCTTGGCTTTACTGTTTGTTTGTTTTTGTTTTTGTTTTGAGCTATGTAGCCCAGACTTGTCCTCAAATTCATGATATTCCTGCTCCAGTCTCCTGGGAGCTAGGATTTTAAGATATATCACGTTTCCTTTATAATTGTTTTAATTTAGAAATGAAAATTTTCTTTTAGTATAGCCATACTCCTTTCTTCTCCTCTTTCCTCCCCCTTCCCTGTCCACCCTCCTCTTCCTTTCCAAGTCCCTGATGTCCCTCTCACCCGCCCACTGCTACAAGTGCAGAATACTGGGCTCCCTTCAGGATGATAGTTCCAATAAGGGACCAGCCTCTGTGATAGTTGAAGTAGTCCTTCATTGGATATACCCACAGGTGGGGAAGCTCCCTTCTCTTATCCAGAACCTGCTCCAGAGATTATGAGTTTAGTTGTTGCTTCTGAGGTGCTCCCTGATCCATAGAGGAATGTTGAGATATTAAACATTGTGTAGATCTGGTGAGCTTCTGAATACAACATTCTTGTCCTGACTGGAGCTGGCAGTACATCTCCCCACCTTTAGGCACTTAACAATTTTACCTTCTCTTCTTCTGCAAAGTTGCTACAAGGTTCCAGTAAGGTTCCCTGAGCTTTGGAATGGGAAAAATTTTGATGATCCGATTAAGGCTGAGCATACTATACTCATATACTGTACTTTTGTGTGTGTGTGTGTGTGTGTGTGTGTGTGTGTGTGTGTTATACTGTACTCGGGCTAGTTGTAGTTTTCTGCCTCATTAATATTCCATTCCAATAGAACACATCATAGTTGAGTGCTGACAGTTTTTCTTACCTGTGTTCTTATGCCCCTGCTCTTTTGGGATCTTCCTCTACCCTCCTGACTTTTATTTCTTTTCAGTTTGTGGATGTTATGGAAGATTCCATTTAATTGTATCATTCTGAAGGTCCACAGCTAAGATTCATTTATAAGTAAGAACATAGAGTGTCTGCCTTTCTGTATCTAGAATACTTTACTCAGAATAATTTATGTGTTTTTTAAAGAGATATATAAAATGGTCCGTTTTTCCCTCCAGTGTGCACAGACAGTTTAATTTCCAATGTTTTGGCTTTGAAAGTAACGTGTTTTTTTTTTTTTTATTTCCACTCATACAAACTTAACAGGTACACCGGTCCAAACCTCCCTCCACCCCCTACCCCCTGCTCCTCTTCCGCTCCCCCCTCCCTCTCCATCCCCCAGTGCCTCCCTCTCCCATCCCCGGAGCATCTTTTAATGTGCATGCCAAACTCTCCTCTGGGTCCTCCTCTCCGATGAGGTGCAAGGACCTAGTAAAAGTAACATGGTTTGAATGTGCGTTGTCTGCCAGGGGCTCATGTCTTTGAATTTTTAATTGGTGTTCACCTTTGGAAAGGTTGTGGCAATGTGCAGATGGAACCTGGAGCTGGAAAGCAGTGTGTGGACGTTGAAGATTTTGGAGTCCTCAGTTTTTCTTGTTCTTTCTGTCTCCATGAAGACTGCGGTGACCTGAAGCTTTCTGCTTATGCCTCCAACCATACCTTTTGCTATGTGATTCCTGCCATAATGGACTCTATTTCATAAGCCAAATAAATAAGACTTCCTTTCTGCCCTTAAATGTGTATGAGAATTGTCTCACAGCAACAAATAAGAGTAACTGCATCAGAAATCACTCATTAATTTATGTGGATTTTCCATACAAAAGGAAATTTAAGTTAACGTTTATTTTGGGAGAACAAAGAGATGGATCAGTTACTTCAATGCTTGCTGCCCGAGCAAGAGTACCTGAGTTCAGATAGCTAACAAACACATGACTCACCTTTGTGCAGCACACATCGCTAACCCTAATGCTTGGGGGACAGAGACAAGTGGACCATAAAGGCTCACTCCTTATCCAGTGTCTTGAAAATAGTAACAGGTAAAATAAGAAATTTACATCTAAAGAAATAAGATAGAGTACTGGAAGACAAACAATGTTGGTCTCAGTCTTTCCCATCATGCTGTCTCTTACTTTGAATAGGTAACATTATTAAAACATGTTACCCTATTTGAGGAATATACCTGTTTGCTACTAAAATATTTATTGTATTCCTTACTCACAAAAATGATTTTATGTGGAAAAGAAAATGAACTAAGTCATTAAAAATGCCTGTAATAGTGTGAGAAGGTAATTAATATAAGGCACAGATTCATTTAGAAGGATTAAGAAATATTCCTACTAGTGGGAGTGGGAGATCAGTAAGTGAGAATAAAGGAGGTGGGAAATATATCTCCAAACCTTGCACATGTCTATGAAAATGTTGCATGGAACTCTTTCCTTATTTTGTAAACTAGAATATTTTAATATTGCAGTTTAGTATAATTTAGAGAATAAGCTTGGAGTGATTTTTTGAAGTATACTAGTGAATGTGGATTGACGTGAATATACCATAAATTGTGGTTGTGATTAAAAGAGTTATACTATCTTGATAGTAGGCTCAGAGCACCCTTAAAAGTGGGTTTTTAATTGGTTGTACATTTTATAAAACATTACATTTTACATTGAATATACTTGAATTTTAAAAGGTTTCAGGCTAATTTTCCTTTTATATTTATGATTATTTTATATTTCTGTTAATTAAAAATGAGGTATACAAATAGCCACATCTTTAAAGCTGGTTTACTCTAATAGCATAGTATCCAATAGATCCATAGGACTCCCCGTATTTCAAACACTAAATTTCCCTTGTTCTGTGAACTAACATTTCATGTTGGAAGAGACTGCACTAGTCATTTTCGCATGATCCCTGTATAATTTAAGCAGAAATCCCAAGAATCTCACTGGTAGAAAGGACCTAGGGACTATTTGCATCTTCTGTCCAAAGGCTGCTCTCTTCTCTCTCTCTCTCTCTCTCTCTCTTTCTCTCTCTCTGTCACATATACACACACTAGAGGATTTATTATTCCAGGGTAGGACACGTGGTTTACATTTGCCAACTCTTTTAATCTTTTTAAAATCCATGCAAAAGCCCCTGCCAGTCTGAACATTTTACAGGTGAGAAAACCATAATCCAAAGACACAACATGCCCAAACTCACGCTGATGACAAAGGACTGAATCCCAGAAATGTGTGACTCTAGGGCTCACTTTCCTGTCGCACTCTTGTGATTGGAGAAGATGCTCAGCTGAGGTCTGTTGACTGTTCTGGAGCAGACTTCTCTAACACAAGGTTGATAATCTTTTGAATGAATCCATGGAAGGGAACTAGAGAGTGTACTAACAGAAAATAGTTCCTTCCTTCCTTCCTTACTCCCTTCCTCTCTCCCTCCCTCCTCCCTTACTCCCTTCCTCTCTCCCTCCCTCCTCCCTTCTTCCCTTCCTCTCTCCCTCCCTCCTCCCTCCCTCCCTTCCTCCCTCTCTCCTTTCCTCCCTCCCTCCCTCCTCCCTCCCTTTCTTCTCTTCTCCCTCCCTCCCTCCTCCCTCCTTTTTCTCCCTCCCTCTCTTCCTCCCTCCCTCCTTTCTCCATCCCTCCCTTCCTCCCTCCCTCCCTTCTCCCTTCCTCCCTTCTCTCTCCTTCCCTTCTCCTTCCTTCCTTCCTTCCTTCCTTCCTCCCTCTCTCCTCCCTCCCTCCCTCCCTCCCTTCCTCCCTCCCTCCTTTCTCCCTCCCTCCATTCTCACTCCCTCCCTTCTTCTTCCTTTCTTCCTTCCTTCCTTCCTCCTTCCTTCCCTTCTTCCCTTCTTCCCTCCTTCCTTCCTTTCTCCCTTCCTCCCTTCCTCCCTTCCTCCTTCCCTCCTTCCTTTCTTCCTTTGTTCCTTCCTTCCTTCCATTTTTCATTTTATGGTAATAAAGTTGAGTACTCTGGAAATTTAGATTTAATCAATTATTTAAATATTGTAATCACCTAAAGGCTTTGCTGTTTATATATCATATTAGGTTATGAGATTCAATATGTTATTTCAAGGACTGGTAAAAATAAATATAAGAGAATTCTTCCTATTAAAAATAAGGATAGATAATTTCCTCTTATCACTTCCTAGAACATTTTTTCTTGCAAGCTCATAATTGTAAATTCTTTCTCTGTCTCTTTGACGTGTGTCTAAATCATTTTGAAAGTCTCTTTCTAGTTTTACAACCCAGAAATGTATTTCTCCAAGGCTTGGGAAGCATCTCTTTGGCTTGTAAACATCAAGAGAGACAGCAGACTTCTTTCCCAGGCTCTGTGGGAGGGTTAACTGGAGAGTGCCTCCTTCCAAGTCCTTCTGTCATGATGATATGTTTGTTTTAACTTTGGATAAATCCAATTACTAAGCAAATATGCAATAAACTACACAGTTTAAACTGTGCTGTCAAGTCCTCTTAAGGATTATTGTTTGCTTTGAGAACAAGTGTGGAATGGATTGTGTCTTCCTGGCTGTGTAAATGAGAAGATGTTTAGTCTTTGGCATCTTCTAAGGAAAGGTCCATAATAGACCTCTCATTAAGAGTTAGTGCTAATTCAATAGCAAACTTGTTTTCTTTCTCTTCCACTTGTGTGGAGAAGATTTTTAGGTTCTGTTAATTTTACTTTTGATTATATTTCTTCAGCAGCATACAAGTGTTTTCCAAGCATAGTTTTTAATATGAGACACATGTGTGATTAAAAACAGTCTTCTGCCAGAAATTTGCTGAAGTAGTAATTCTCTGTACATGTTAGTTTCAATGCTCATAGAAGTAAATCCAGAAATTTTGCCTTTTGGAAGGTAGTTTGACAATGCCTATCAAGGAAAACCTCTAATTTTCTATCTCAGAAATTCATTCAAATTTCTCTCCCTTTTATTATTTGGCTATTTGTAAAATGTGAATCCTTCATTTAAAGTCCTCTAATTACCATGTTGCTGAACATACTACATTCTAAACTACATTTTCTAAACTTTAACTCTACCAGAGATTATTACTAATTATGTCTGTCTAAATTTTGTCACATTTAATTGCAAATTATATTTGAACCATTTCTTTTAAGCTTTGTGGCAGTCATGAAATTGGCAGAGCTATGAAACATATTTATGAAAACTTGTTAGGAAACTTCAGAACATTAATTCACTTATAAGTCACAGTTAGGAGATTCTGGATATCATATTCAATCTATTGTTGGGAAAACTTACATGATATAATAAAATCGAGTTAAGAATAATGGGGAAGTTTTTATTGATTTAAATATTATATTAATAAAAATTGAATTGTCAAATAACTGTTAGTTTCTAAGTTTGTTTCAAAATTTAACTGGTTCCTCTGAATACAATTCTTATTATGAGTTTTCCAAATGCACACACACACACACACACACACACACACACACACACACACACATATATATATATATATATATATATATATATATGCCTGGTTATTGCTATTTGGTATATGCTTATTACTTTGTCCCATTTTTAAACAATAAGAATGCCATGAGGGAGCCTCAAATGTCACCATAAGTTATTGATTGCAGGTAAGCATCATTATGTAGTTTTTTTCATTACCACTTCAGTTTTCCTAGGTAGAATTCATCACAACTACTCATTGCTAAAGCACTTCTATAAGAGTTTAGTTCTTGGATTATTGTTTTTCAGTTATTAAAAATCAAAGCTTATTTGGAGAAAATTCTCTTAATTAAATTTGTGCTTGTGTGTGTGTGTGTGTGTGTGTGTGTGTGTTTGTAAGCTGTACTTGTTTATGCAATTTTCAAAAGAATATCCAAACATGATATTACTAACTTGCCATTATCTAATTAGCACTCAAGGCCTGACAATCTGGGCTGATATATGAAATAATCGATTATCATGAGATATTCACAGCCTCCACTTTTGGGAAAGATTGGGTGCAACTAAGTGTCTCTAATTCCCAAGGGTGTGATTAGCTCATGATAACAATGTCTTCCTGAATTGTTTCATTGCTTTCATAAAAGAATTTATTGTGAAAGAAATGTTTACTTTTCTGCAGGAGGATGAAGCAGACAGTTGGCATTACTGAATGAATGTAGTTACTTCTGACTTTGGGGATAGGTTATAACAAAGCTGCTCATTTAGATGATTCCCAGTCTATGCAAATGTTTTTAGTATCGCTGCAGTAATGCCCAAATTCTTTATGATGCAGGTGTAAAAATGTGTTTATAAATTAGTGGCTATGGACTCTCAAAATTTAAAAAATGGATCATTATTGAATTTATGTAGGTGCATGTAGAATATGAACCAATGATAAAACAGAATATTGTTTTCCTATATTCATTTATCTTGCTTTGTGTACTATTATGTGATCTGTTTCGGAGAAAGTTGCATGAACTTCTGGGCATGTTTACTCTACAATATGCAGGTAGAATGATCTATAGATGTCTAAGATCCATTTGATAAATGGTATCATTTCATTCTATTTCTTTTATGCTTAGTTTTTGTCAAGATTGCCTATCTACTGTTAGGAATGGGGCACTGAATTCAATCACTATTGTTGTGTTGGGGCTAATCTGTGGCTTTATTTTACATCTAGTAGTATTATTTTATGAAATTGGTGAATTCTGTGTTTAGCACATACATGTTTAAGGTCATAAAATCTTCTTGATGCTTTTTTCCTTAATGAATACGAAATAATCTTATTTATCTTTCCTGAACAATTCTGGTAAGCAGTTATTGTATCAGATATTTTAGTAGCTATAGTGGCTTATTTCTAAGCTCCATTTGCTTAGAATAACTTTTGCTATCTTTTGCCTCCTAAGGTGTCTATATTGGATGGTTAGTTATGTCTGTGATATAGCAAAAGGTTGGATTCCATTTTCTAATCCAACTAGTAATCTGTACCTGTCATTGCAAAAGTGAGAAAATTAAAATTCAGAATTATAAATGAACAACATATTAATTCCTGCTATTGTGTTATTTACATGGAGTTTCATAAGCCTCTTTGAATTAAATGTTCTAGAATTGTTTATTTTTCCACTCAGGCTTCTCTTCAATCTGAAGCATTTTTTCTTGTATCTACTATAGATTTGTCTTAATATTCATGAATTATTTTAATCTTCTTTTATCATGGAAAGTTTTCATTTATTCTATTTTAATAAATGTTTGTTGTATATATATATATGTTACACATGTGCATACATGTATAGAACTTATGATTCAGTAACACTGTGTTTTCCATATGATCTGTTCTATTGATGATTTCTTTTGATAATTTTTATTTGGCTTATTTATTTTTTCATATCCAGCCTCATTTTTGTTTTGCATAATTTGAATCATTTTTCTCTCTTTACTGAATTCTCTTTCCACATCTTTATTTGACTTAGATATTTCATTCAGTTCTTTTTTCGTTTTGGGGGAAGTACATTAATATTCTCTTTGAGTTGTTTATTTTCGGATTTTCATGCTGTTTTTATTTCTGCACTAGACATTGCTTATTATATGTTGGTTTCTTGGTTCTCTGTCTCTCTCACTCTCTCTCTTGCTTTTTCCATTCAAGTCACTTTTCTTCTACCATTGGAGATGGTTGCAATGGTCAGGAGAGAAGTAATTGTAGGGGTGGCACTGGTCCTAATTTTCCCCTGGAAGTCAATTACTGTCTTCAATAACAGTATCAATTAGTCAACCCATTCCTAGCTGACCCCCACTCCACCATTTGAGGTGACTTCCTTTGCCTGGGTGACATATAAGAGTTAGATCCAGTCCAGTCTCCTCCTCTAGACCCACCTCCACATGCGGAAATCCTTGTATTCCTGGGTGCCCTATTTTTCGGTCATCTCTGGATCCTTCCCTGTTTCCATGTTTCTGCTGTATATTATGGGACACTGCACAATCTTGAGTGTCCTACTCTGAGTCATCTCTGGCTGCCACTTTCCCACTTGTGTTTACTTTGCCATATGTAGTGGGATTCTTTGTTTCTCAGCATTCTAACTCCCATTCATCTCTGACTCCATCCCCACTTCCTCTGACTTCTCTGTAGTGTTATTGTCTTAAGTTGTATAGTCTTAAGAGTTAATAAACCCTTAAGAGATATAGTTGAGTGTAGTGAAGGTATCTAATTACAGAGCATAAAATTACTGACACACTTGAAAGCAATTTCAGGATTCCCTAAAACTTTTAATATTTGGTTTAGCTGTTAAAAATATCTATTCTTCATTTCATTAGGTTAAAAATGGCAAACATATTACTATAGCTTGAATACCCAGAGATTTATACTATAAAATTTAATTTCTATGGTAACCAAATTCAATTGAGTTCAGAAAGGATTGGTTACTTCCATGATGCAAAAATGAGGTAATTTTCCTTCTATGACCTGAATGCAATCATGAAAAAATATAAATTGAGAGGCGCCACACTAACAATGGATAATTTTTTCTTAAAAACTCCCTATGTCATGAAAATTAAGGAAATGTGGCATATCTAGTTGGCATATTTTATACCAATGTTAATTTTGTAATATTAACCTGTATACCATGATCCATGTATAAGGCTGCAATGGAAGAAGACACATGTATGTCTTATGATATTATCTTCATGATATTTCTAAATCTAAAGAATTTTTTGTAAAATAAATGATGTAATAATGAACAAATATGCAAAAAAGTTGATAAATATATTTCTATCATTGCTTCTTTGTGCAAAAAGGAGGGACTGAGAAGGTCTGTTCATGAAGGTTCAAAATTACTTCTGTTGATTTGGCTCACACACAATGGTAAGTGATGATGGAACATTTATGACATTGGCCAAGAGATTCTCTGTCATTGTATTATTGTAAATGAGCATTAACTTCTTCATAGAGTGGGCATAGAAAATCCACTTGGCAACCTGATTTACTGCCTAGTTCAGTATGGTAATGGTATATACATGTTCATAAGGTAATGCTTACTTAGTTTTAGTGACTGATTTATTTCAAATTTAAGGACATGTGCATTTGTACATGACCTCAAAGCAGGTTTTTCTAAAAAATGAAGTGATGCTTTTATTTTTTAATATTTGTACATCATGTCAATGGAAGCCATTTATGATTGCTGTTCTTAAGTATCTGACATGGCTAATCTAGAGCTTTAAAGTAGCTATAAATTGAGCTATATTCATTCATATGATTTACATGTAAGAGTGAAATGTGAATTTATCTTAACTACCCTCTACTTTATTCTTATGTCATTCATATGTATGTTATCTCTTTAAAAAAACATTTGCAAAGGCTAAATTAAGAATTTCAAACATTTGCGGAAGAGGGGCGGTAAGAGTGTAAGAGCAAAAGGATGGGAGGAGCAATGATTTGCAAGATACTCCACACAAGTTAGGGCCGAAGCAATCATAATTGGACATTGCATGCCCGGCGCAATGTCCAACACACTATTGACCTCACAAAGTCTAGCATCTGCTAAAGGCACCAAGATCCTTGGAGGCAAGGGATTGTAGGCACAGTAGTGTTCCTATACATAAGGGGAACACAGGAAAGGGTTCAGGGAAAGGCCACTGGGTCCTTGTACGTCATCAGAGAGGAGGGCCCAGAGGAGAGTCAGGCATGCACAATAAAGGGAATTGGGGCGGGAGGCACGGGGGGATAGGGAGGGAGGGGTGAGGGGAGGGGGAGCAGGGAGTTCGGGGGGAGGAAGAGGGAGGGAGGGAACTGGTGTACCTATTAAGTTTGTATGAGCTGAAATAATAATAAAAAATGTATTATAAAAAAAAGAATTTCAAATTTTTACTTTTGACATTTTTGTTCTTTTTTTACATGTTTACTTTCTACCACTAATATGTAAAAGTAATAAAATTATAGCCTAATAACTTAATAGCTAAAATCAATCCAATAAAATAATATTCATCATAAGAGATAATGGTTCAACTTCTACTTTCCAATCAATTTCTTATTTCTGAAATGCTGTCAATGAGACACTCCTGTGTTATCATTTAGTGACCTTCTTTGCTTCATAGTCAGTCACAATTTACATCTCTTTTCTGTAAATGGCATATAGTAACGTGCAAATGCTCTAATGCATTCCTTAGAAAAATATTTTCCTTTACTGACTCCTAATGAACCCCTGTATTATGCAGAGTGTGAAAAGTTGCCAAGATATGTAATACAATTAGGATGACAAAAAGCATGACTTTTAAAAAGCCATTTTGCTTGTGTAATGTGTGTGAAAATCCAGAAGAAGTCCTAAGGGAAAAATTAATTTTAATAAGCTTTCTTCTTGCTTAAAGACTGTGTAAATTGAAGGCACAAAAAATGGTGTATTAATGGATCAGGAATAATAGAAGAGTCTGATATTCTGAAAAAAAAAAAACTATTTGAACATCAACCTAGTATCCCGTGCTTGAACGCTAAGGCAATTGGATATTTACTAGGAAAAAAACAAACATATTTTGTGTGTCCTAGAAGCAAAATAATGCATAAACAGAAAGAATCTAAGTCTTAAGTAATTTTTCTTGATGTCTATTCATTAGTCGAGTTTACTTAAAATATTTTATTTGTGTGTGTTTGTGAGTAACAGAGAAAGAGAGAGAGAGAGAGAGAGAGAGAGAGAGAGAGAGAGAGAATGAATACGGGTAGCTTCCTCTACAAAAGAAGGTAGTTATCATAGAAAAGCACAAGTAAGCAAGATGCGGAAAATATTTGACCATAGATTGTTGGACCTCAAACACCCATTGCTACACTAAGGCTCAGGGAACATTGCAGAATAGAGAATTAAGAATGTAAGAGCCTGAAGTGGGGCAGAGGCACAGCCCAGATACTATCTTAGGGATGTGACAAAGCAGGCATGTTTGTGCATTCACTGCATCTATGTATATCCTCACAAGACCTGCACAGCAATTGTCCTAGCAATATTTCATCATGAAAGGTGACCTCAAGAGCACCATATCTGCCTAAGAAAATGATGAAGGTTAATGCTGGCAGGAGGAAATGCAAGATGCTTTCCTCAATGGTATGCACAATGAGATAAGATTCATGTTCCACCAAATACTTAGTCACATGACATCAAAGGCAAATGAGATGAAACCCAGAGTGTGGCACCATTGATTCAGGGAGGTCTTAGCCCCTGCTTCCAGAGATCTGGTTATAGACAAGCCGCAACAAGTATGGACATGCCCCGGACATGTACCCAATAGAGGAACCATACAGGCAGAGGGATGAACAACTAATGGGAAACGGCCATCTAACCTGCCTCTGCAACGGACACCTAGTAATCAGCTAAATGATTCGTGGCTGCTCTCCCTCTCTCCCCCCTGAGCAGAGAGGTAGCTAACACCTGATTGGACCCCTGACCCTTGACCCTATATAAGCTCAAGCACTTCCTGAAATAAATGTCTGCAGCCAACTCATCCTCTAGCCTGCTGTTTGTCGCCTGACTCCCAGGGTCTCCGTAGTGACCCCACACCTGCTTACCCCCTCTCCTGTGAGCCCTGAAGCCCCTGCCGTTTCCCCCTCCTTTCCCCGGCCTGGGATTCGGCAACACCAGAGGACTACAAATGTGAAAAGACTTGAAAAGAGGAGGGAGTCTGAAAGAAGAAGAGCTCTAATGGAAGGAGTGGAGGAATGGGATTGGCAATTAGAGTGTGAAATAATTTTAACTGCACTACATTTATGTAGGATACGCAAAAGTAATTTTTAAAATTTTTGGTAAAAAAAGAAAAATGTTACAAGTAGAAGCTTGAATATCCAATGCATACTTAAAAACACTTAAAACATTGAAATATTACTCTTCAGGGGGAAATGTAAATATTTAAATGGAAACGCCACATATGATTGGTAGAAACTGAACATCTGCCATTTGTAGATTTTCCCACAATCTACAATATTTGCATTTCTGGTGGTGAAAGCATACATTACTATAACCATTTTGTAAATAGTTTTTCCAAAAACTGGCACAGTTGATGCTTTTCAAATTTTGTGTCTTAATTTCATTGTAGTGTCTGCTCTTAGAAGTCATGGAATGCCATAGCTTATTAATAAATGAGATAGGGAAGAACAAACTCTGAAACATAGTAAATGGGAATTTCTACTATTATTGAATATTGACATTATTACAACATAAACAGCTCTCTAAGTATATGCTGACCTCAAAATCACAATGCTCTTGCCTCTCACTCTTGAGTGTTGGGATTACTGGGGTGTCAAGACATTCTTAAACTACAGAAGGAGATGAAGGATATCACATAAGGCAGAGTAGATGTTGGGATAAAACCTTAATCTCAGAAAAGGTTGACCTGATTGTCAGTGGTGATTATTTCAAGACAAAGCATGCATTGCCTAGTTTCAGCAGCCTGCAGCTCAGTCTTGTCAGGAATAATGTAGATAATTCTTGTGTCATGTTATCCTTGGTCAGCATTAATGGACCTTCCACCTCAGGAGAGAATAAATTGGGAATGGAAATGTACTGAAGTCAAAATAATTTTCTCTATTCTGCTGAAAATGTTCTCATAGAGCTTCCTTGATAGGGAGACATTTTTAGATAACCTAATACAAATACTTTACAGACAAGGAACAAATCCAGGAAACTCGGGGGATCATCCAAACTCTCAACTAGGTTATTTGTAGAGTTAAAATTGTACCCAGAGCTGGTTGAGACAGTCTGAAAGCAATGCCTTCTGGAGTTGTTTTGACTAAAAAATATTTTATCTAGGTATTCAAGAGAGAGAGAGAGAAAGAGAGAGAGATTCAAGACAGAGATTCAAGACAGAGAGAGAGAGAGAAGAGAGAGAGAGAGAGAGAGAGAGAGAGAGAGAGAGAGAGAGAGAGATGCACATGTGCTGCTCTGTGAGTGTGGGATCCAGAGAACAATTTTTTGTTATCTCCTTCCATTATCGGAACTCCAGAAATAGAACTCAGGTCTCCAGACTTGCTTGCAGGAGCCTTTACCCACTGAGTATTTTGCTTGTTCTGGACTGTGTTTTCTGAGTCATGAAAATCCGTAGTTAAACTCAAATCTGGAGAAGAAAAGGAATCAAAAAACCATTTAGGAAATTAGTCTGTTTATCTTTCATTAATTATTTACAGAAAAATTATTTGATTTCTTCAATATTTATCTATAGGAATGTATTCCGTTAGCTTAGTAATAGAGTAGTAGGAAGACAGCAGGATCATGACTGTGGGAGACGTTCCATCATGGTGACCCAGAATCCATGACCATACACCTTTAAACAAAGGCAGTATACAGTTCTAGAATCACATACAGAGATCTATTGCTTTAGGTTAGCATAAGACACTCTCAAGCAAGATCAGCTCCTAAAGAAAGACACTTTCTATGTAAGATATTTTAAAAACCAAACTAATATGTATGTATATATATATTTTTCAGAGAAAAATAATGAGAAAATTAAACATCCATATATTTAGAACAGTTTAGAGCCTCTTTGGAAGTTTTGGCAACTATTGTTTTTGTCAAGGGTGTTGCAAAGACCTCAAACTAGTTAGGTCAAAGCAATCAACAAGGGAAATGCTAAATTGCTTTGTTCTCACCTGCCCTAAATTACTATTAACCACACCCCACAAGAGAAAACATCTCTTAATAGGATTTTTCCTATTATTTTAGCTTATATATATGTTGGTTTCCTTTGTTTAATTAAATAAGTTATTTTTGGATGTGTATTAGGTACTCATAAAATGCTCTGAGTAAAATGCAATGATCCTTTTTCATTTACAAATATTTTAGTTCATAAAAGTCTTTTTCTCCCACATTTTATTTTCTTTCCTAATCATACAAGCTCAGTATGTACCCCGTCCTCTCCCTCCCTCCTTCCTTCCCCAGTGATCCCCTCTTGTATTCTTCCCTCTTGCTCCCTTTCTTTCACCTCCTCTTTATCTCCCCCTATCCCATTCTCTCTCCCATCCCCTGGAACATCCTCCTCTGTGAATGTCAAACCTCCTTCTGAGTCCTCCACTCTAGTGGAAAACTATTTAAATAAAGAATAATATATAATGGCCAATAAGAAATTCCTTGTTAACATCAAAAACATTTATTTGACTAATTTGTAGTGTTAAATTTCTTCAGTCGAATATATGGATAAAAATTCATGGACGTCAATAAATGATAGCTAATCTTAATACAAATGTAACTGCGAGTTGGTAAATCTTGGCAAATAAAAATGATTTTTTAGTGAGTATTTGTAATTTATATGACAAAGCTGAATGAAGACTCTCATTTTTGTTTTCATAAACTGTGAAAACATTGCTCTACAATTGGTAATAATCAAGATGAGTTTGGGATTAACAATACTCAGGAAAACATTAAGCTCACACGTACCTAATATAAAGTGGTGGGAGGATGAATCTAAACTGTGCAAGTTAACCTGCAGTGAAAGTGAAGAGAAGAAAAATTAGTCTCTAACATTATAAAGTCATTTGAGAACAATTGGAGACAAGCTGAGAATTGATCAGGTAAGTTTAAGAGAAAGAGCAGAATGAAAGAAGATGGTGAATTTTCAGGTTACCATGAATAACTACAATTGCTTGTACCTTCCTTGAATTAAATTAGAAGAAAACCAAACAAGTAGATTGGTAGTATTAAATCTGAAATTATAGAATTAAATTATTTACATACTTCTTTTGGAGGTACATAATTCAAAAATGAAATGACCATTCATAAAGAAAATTAAATAGCAAGCAAACAAAGAACAAAAACTAAAATGTCAACTGAATACCTGAACAGTGAAAAAATATGACCTGGAATTGCAAGAATAGTCATCCATCATGGTGACTCTATTCCAGTAGTCATATTGCTGAGACAGAATGTTAAGGTCACCATTTGATATAGAAGAAATTGGAAACCACTAGTGAGAGCAAGTACTCAGGAGGTCAGTGCACATTAGATTTAAAGGTCTTTAACAACCGTCTGCATATCTGCACATTACATTAATAAAGAGAGTCATCCTGAGGTTGAGATACTCCAACTCTAATGCCGCATCACATGTAAGATACACTGTGTTATTAGTTACATTTTCTCAGGTGCTAATTTGTCTGAAATATTTTTAAGAATATGTTAGCTTTCCCTGGCATGTTTGAGTCTGGAGGATTTCCAAAGTTCTGCTATTTCCAAAATCAATCAGACTGGGGATGGATTGACTGGATGTGAAGACCTGTATTTATTATGGATTTGATTTTGAGCATAAGCATACATCCACATTGCAACAAAATTTACATATATATACATATATGTATCTACATCTCTTGATTATTTTAGATTCTCAAGGGTTTCAATGAGATTTCATTTAAAAATCAGTTTACTTAATCGTATGTGTTTATAAAGTTCATCATTCATATCCTAGGAAATTTTAATTCAGCTTTTTTCAACAACTGTTGAATAAGTGCTTACCAGTGCCAAGGTTTAGAATAGGACTTCAGAGATATAAGGAAGAAATTGCTTCTTTTAAGATGTTCATTGTCTTCATAGGCTGGAGAAAGATAACATAATAGCATATACAGGATCACATTGGTGATGTTTGTCTTTCTACAATATTATCAGCTTTATTATTTCCTAGTGATTTTGTTGGTTTTCATTAAGCACTTTTTTGAAAAGTGCAAAATAAATTATTTAGCAAACATAATTATCATCTCTCAGCAGACATATCATATCAGGAATCATATCACATAGAAATTAAAAAAATAGATAAACGAACTATATGCATTTTGATATAGATCTTTGCTATTAATTGTGCTTGGTCCTGCTATACCATTTCAGGAATGATGAAACAGCTAACAAATTGAAAAGATCTCATCATAAACCCAAGTTCAAGATGACAGATGCATTGCTCAGTTCTCTGTTTTTAAATTATTATCCATTTGATTTAATAAAGACATCAACCAACTCACACATAGTACATGACCTACTTTTTTATTTAAAAATTATCCAGCTGTAATCTAGGATGACACCCAAAGTAACATTTGGACCTCCAAGTGACACACAGTGTTCATGATTCACACAGGAACACACGCATACACACATGCATTAAAGCATATGCATGAACAACACATGCACTAAAGTAAATAAGCACATTAAGTATATAAAAAGCAAAACAAATTATATTCTCAGCTTTCCTCTTTCCACTACTGAAAATCTAACCTAATTTGGCAGGTTATCTTTAGATGGCATAAGGAATGATGTTCTAATAACAAATGTGGCAGATGAGGACTGCCAGGTGTCTGAGGATAGCCTAGATGACTACTTAACGTCCAGGGTTGGGATGCCACTTACTCTTCCTTGTAACTTTGAGACACACTCAGCTTCAAATAGCATAAAGGTAGAAAAGAAGATTTATTCAACTTATGGTTCCAAAGGGGGGATACAGTCCATTACTGCAGAAAAGGCATGGCTAGCTGGCACAAACAGGAGGAAGCTTACATCATAAACCTCAAGGAGGCTGAAAGTTGAGAAACGCATGCTGCAGGAGCAGAACTCTCCTGGAAATAGTGTAGGGATACCATACCACGAGGCCTATCCCTATGATTGTCGTCCTTCAGTAAGGCTAAAGAACATAATTCACACAGAAGCACATATATATTCACACACACATGCACACACAAATTTCCCAGTTGAAGCATGTAAATTACAATTGTGCTTTAGTCTCAACTGTTTGAATCATGCTTTCCATATAGTAGAACAAAAGAAGGTTAATGTACTCATAAGATAATTATAATATTTAATGAAATTTGTGTTATAAGCAATCTTATCCTTAATGTAAATTAATAATCTTGCAAGATACAAAGGAAAAGTACTTCACATGGTTTCTGAATAATTTTGTTAATAACACCAATTTCAGAAATAATATGTTGAACTTCCAGAATCATACTGAGAATGATTCTAAAGACTTACAGTGATAATATAACATTAATAAAATCACAAGGCTTTTTATTTTATAAGTGAGAAAGATATTTAATAATTGCAAAATTTTTCAGGATAGTATATAATTGAAAGCAAAACAATTCAGAAAAATTAGAGGAATTCTAAAACAAAGAACAGAATTATTCTCAAAGTAGAAATAAAAGGAGAAAACCAAGAGGAAATAAATTAACCAAGTTTTAGGAAGAAAGATAAAAATTTTGTGGTATTACACTAAGAGCTAGACAACACCAGCTAATTCACAAAGAAGACTAATGAAATATCAACAAAGCATTATTAAAATATGGAAAAACAGACTTTCAAAGTCTGAAGGTTCTACATGGTCTAGATCTAATTTCTTGTAGATGTCTGTGTAGTTGATTGGGTTTTTTGGATGGAGGGGGAGAAAAAGAAAGAAAGAAAGAAAGAAAGAAAGAAAGAAAGAAAGAAAGAAAGAAAGAAAGAAAGAAAGAAAGAAAGAGAAAGAAAGAAGGAAGGAAGGAAGGAAGGAAGGAAGGAAGGAAGGAAGGAAGGAAGGAAGGAAGGAAGAAAGGAAGGAAGGAAGGAAGGAAAGAGAGAGAGAGAGAAAGAAAGAAAGAGAGAAAGAGAGAGAGAAAGAAAGAGAAAGAAAGAAAGAAAGAAAGAAAGAAAGAAAGAGAAAGAAAAAGGAAGGAAGGAAGGAAGGGAAAGGGAGGGAGGGAGGGAGGGAGGAAGGAAGGAAGGAAGGAAGGAAGAAAGGAAGGAAGGAAGGAAGGGAAAGAGAGAGAGGGAGGGAGGAAGGAAGGAAGGAAGGACGAAAGGAAGGAAGGAAGGAAGGACGGAAGGAAGGAAGGAACAAAGGAAGGAAGGAAGGAACAAAGGAAGAAAGAAAAAGAGAGAAAGAAAGGAAAGAAGGAAGGAAGGAAGGAAAAGGAAGAAAGGAAGAAAGGAAGAAAAAAGGAAGAAAAGAAGAAGCATCCCAAGATTTGTTTTAGTATTTTATGAAACCCTCTGTGATGTTGCATTTCTTTTTTTTAATTTTTTATTATGTATTATTTATTCAATTGTGCGTGTATGCGTGTGTGCGCATGTGTGTATGTATGTGTGTGTGTGTAGAACCACGGATGAATTCGAGAACCACCACAGACGCCTCCACTTCCTCCTTGTTTACTCTGCCCCAGTATTCACAGGCTCCGCCCTACCAGGACCAGAAACGCAGGCCGCCCCCACTTCTGCCCAGCGTCTATACGTGGGGTCTAGGATCCGAACTCAGGACCTTCCGCCTTGAAGGTAGAGGCTTAACCCCTGCGCCGCCTTTCCAGCCCCTGTGATGTTGCATTTCTATTTGTGGTTTGGGAATGTTATTTTCTATCTAACTTTTTGTAAAGTGTCCTCATATTTAAAGTTTCTTGAAAAATATTAATAATAAATGTATAATAATAATAAATGAATGAATAAAATTTTTATTTAAAAATTACCTTGCAGATGGATAAAAAGTTATGTATCACATTAAGGTTATGATTTCAATACAGGAAGTATCACAAGGGTCGATTTGTGTGTTTGATTTCCTAAAATTATCAAACACATAAACAAAGAAACTTGGTCTTAGAAATTGTCTTGCAAAGGTTGATATCAAATATCCCACTGCGTTGTCTGTGAAATCAATTTAATGATCACAAAATGCTATACATGTATGAAAGTGTAACCAGAAAACTAATTATCTTGAACAGCTGAAGCATGCTAATAAATAGCATTTACAAACAGTAAAAACTAACAAAATGGAAAAAATTTTAAAAAGAAGGAAGCTACCTAGGATCTAAAAACAGTTTTTAATTTTTGATAAAAATACCTGCACAGTTCCAGTTGTCTTATTTTTCATTGGCACTTTGCCTTTGGGAACTTATTGTTGTCCTATTTTTAAGCTGATTTTAGAAATAGAGTAATTTGCTACATTTATAGAAACTAGGCAAGTTGGAGAATTGGGCCAGAACAAATGACTTATCAAAGTGCAAGCAAAACAAAGGAAAGCAGAGAAAGACTCAGAGAAACCTGATTTGTCGTGCTAGCTACATATAGGTAACAACTTGGCAAATGAAGATTGAACTCTGGGCATATCCGTGAAGAATTAGTGGTGAAGGCAAGTCCTGAGGAAGTGTTCAGGAGAGGGTCAAGATAACACAGTGGGTGAGGCCATTCCCTGGGTAGGTAGCTAATATAGAAAGGGCTGGTACAGTAAGTTGGCATTCTTCATCTTATTCCAGCAACCTTGTAAACTGCTGAGTGAGGAGGTTTGCCCCTGTCTCCGGAATTCCTATGGTGTGGCTGGTTCTCTCACCTCCTGATGTTGGTATCAACTCTCCCTACAAACTGGACAATGAGTTATTCCGAGAATCACAAGCAAGAATAAAACCTTTTGCTCTCCTAAGTTATTTGGTCTTGAAATTATCAGCAACATGCATTCAAATTGCAATGATTGTTAATTTAATTTTAGTTTTTTTTAATTATGACATTAAAATTGTGAATAGTACTGGACTCCCATGTAATATTCTAACACTGTCACACATTGAGTACTGTTTTAGACAAGGTAAACATATTTATGTATCTTTGAAGAATAAATGCAATTGTAATGTCTGGGCACTTTTTCAATGGAAAGCCCCGAGACTCCAGAAAAGCTTTATGAGGGACTGTAGGTAGTTAAAATACTCATGTGCCCCCTAAAGCTATTAGGGCGTATGACTGTGTTCACCAAAAGTGGGATATAGCGCATTCAGCCAAGCTGCTGACAATACAGGTTTCAAAGATAAAATGGAGCATGTGGACATTTAGGTGCTGACTCCAGCTAAACCGGTTAATGACCAGCATCATCTAAATGGGGTAGCAAGCCGAAAGCCTCATAATCTCCCCCCATGCGCAGATTTTAATTAAATAATGATAATGTCCGCGTTGTAATTATTTATCAGTAACTGTGCTCCTGAGTATTGCCTCTTGTCTTCATCTGTTCTGTCAGCTCAGCTCTGGTGAACACAGGGAAGAGCACGATTCTCACTCACCGAGCCTAACACTTGAAGGAGTATGGAAGCATGCTAGGGCGAAGGCTTTTCATTTATAACTTCACACATTGAGAGGGAACATTCCTACTTCCTTGTCTGTGGTGAGAGATGATCAGATGTGACACACACAATTTACTTTCTAATGTTCAGATATTAACATCCCAGAATAGCTTCAAGCATATAACCAGAACAGTTTCTAGCTAAAACTTCACGTTCCTCAGAGAATGACATTAAACAACATCACATTATATTTTGTGATCGTGGCACCTATAACCTGGTCTCAAATCTTGCAACTTGAAGAGATACTGAAGCAAGAACAACTAAACAATAGCATTTATCTAGATCCTTGGTGATCCTGCAGATTTTTTTTTTTTTTGAGAAAGAAGTGTTTTATTTGCAATGCAAAGACTTAACAGCAACAGGCCACATGAAAATATTTAAGCTGTAGTTGACATTCTAAAATAAAAGAGAGATAAGCAATTTTGGGGGGTTATTTTCTAAATGATCTGAAATAATTCTCATCAAAATAAACAGTAAAGTTGGCAAATAAATTGGCAATTTCATCCATATATTAAACAAATCACAAACAAATTACAGACTACTTGTTATAACAAAGTAATCTTCTATAACAAACAGGAGAATTCCCATTTATGACACATTTTATGTAAACCACATTCTCTACAGATACAAAAATGGGGTCAGTGAAGACAGTAGCATCAGCTTTGGAAGACCATGGAAAACAAAGCAAGATCTCAAGTTGTCTTTTTTTTTCCTTTAAAACTTAAATGAATAAGCATGCACTGCCTTTATCTGTTTCTTCTGGGATTTCAAAAAGAAGGAATGTTTTTTAACTGAAATATGCAAAAATTAATTTTAGCAAAGCGTAGATAGCATGTCTTGGAGCAGGGCTCATACAGTGCTAGAATGCAGCTGTTTCAACTGCTTCTGTAAACTTCCCAGGCCTTCACTCATTCTGATTGCAGTTTCCCATCACAAAGTACTAAGGAAGCATAACTTTATACTGTATCCTCCAGAGAGGCTTTATATTTGGTGTAGGAATATGAAAGGTGAAAATTCTTAGGAGCCAAAAATAACTGGGTTGTGAGTTAGTCAAGTATATTTTTTCCAAAGAAATTCATCAACCTCGTATCAACAAGATCATCATCAAAGCTGACCCTATAGTTTGGCATCAAGCTGATTTCTAAAGTTTCAAGAACCACAATGACAAGAACCACAATGACTGATTATATGTACATCATTGATATGCGCCTGTTCAGCGCTACATTCAGGAAGATACAGATCTTCTACTTTCTCTCACCAGTGTTTTGTATTGCTTACGTAATCTCATGCTGAAATTCTGTATTCTAGATGTTAGAATATTTTTTCCTCTTTATCCTACATGTTCTTTATTCAAAATGCTAGAATATTCTAGTTTAAATTTTTTGATTTATGTTATATTCTAGATGTTAGAATATTCGGTTTTCATAGAATTGCTTACTCTATGTTAGAATTCTTCCTGTTCTTTTTTAAGGAACATGAATGTCCATTCATTCCAGCACCACTTGTAAAGCTTCATATTCCTACAAGCTTACTACTACAGAGATACCTTCCATACCTTATTTGAAGACTCAGCATGATGCATGTCAGGATTCCAGGAAGACTTCTTGTAGGAATATGAAATTGATGTCTCAGGTATATTTATGGATTTGATATATGTTGATATTAATATATAAAAAAGTCCAAAATTTCAGTGTAATTTCTTCAGTTATCTAGCTATTATCCAGAAATAATTACTCAAATTTCCAGAGTATATATATGTACTATGTGTCATATATCATTGTGTTTAAATCAAGCTCTTACAGACAAAAAGAAGTAATTGCTTAATATGCACCTATAATGATTGAATATAAGTTGTCTGTCAAAGTCTAATGTGTTCGAATCCTTACCTGCTGTTAAGGTTGGCACCTTTTGAAGGTAGAATTTTGCTGGAGGAAGGCACTTCACAGCAGGATATGAGTGTTGTATCTTGAGGTTTGGTAGCCCAGCCCTGCTTCAGCAATTGGATCTATCTCTTCCTTCATGAGGACAGCTTTGACGCGAACCACTCTTCCAGCTTTTGCCTCCAAGTTATGATTTCTGCTATGAGATTCCCTCTATAATAGACCTTTAGTCAAATATATCTTACCTTCTTCCCTTAAGTTGTGCATGAGATATTGTCTCACAGGGCAGAAAAAAAGAGCCACTATAACAAGTACTCTTTCACTTACCTATAATTGGGCTTTTGATCTTCCTGATTTAACTCTATTATTTGATTTTTTAATTAATATGTTAAAGCTGATATGTTTCAGATTTATGTAATTCTTAAACAACCATAAATATTCTTCAGCAGCATTTTGTGTTCTCCATGTATTCATTACAGTTAAGCGTTCCTCATGTATACTCATGTTTATGCTTGGTCAATTAATGAAGATGTTAAAATTTCTCCTGTCTTGACTACAGATTTAACCACTTTACATTTCATTAACATTTTCATTTCACTTTTATTTTGTTAAATTAGTATAAAATATTATATTTTATAGTAATTTATATTTATATATAAGGTAAATATAATTATATTAATATTTATATCTTATACTGATGTCAAGTACCTACAAATTCAGAACTGTTACCCTTTCATTATAGAAGAATATGGGATGAATTTGATGTTCATAGAGCATAGCAGAGTTGCTTTACATAAATTCCACAGACATGGTAATTTAAGAAAAATAGAAATGTATTTCTCACTATTCCAAAATTAAAGGGCTACACTGAGGTACCAACAGGTTTAGTGTTTGGGAGTTCTCTGTTGTTAGTGTCAACCTTATTCTAGTGTCCTTCTGAAGTGCAACACAGAAAGACAAGAGACATTCTTTCAGAAAACTTTTTTTTTATAAAGGTTATTCCATTTGTAACAGGTTTACCATTAATCACTGCAGAAAGAATCCACCTTTCTGTCTATATCAAGTGGGTGGTTATTAAATTTTAACATGAACTTCAGAGGGGTGAGCATTCAATCCACCGCCTATGCTTCCATACTTCCCTCCTCCTCACATAACTTAGACTTCTCTGCGTCTTCATGCTTATAAGGTTTTTTTTTTTTTATTGTGAGCAGTTCAAATGTACATCATGAATCCTTCCATGGTGAATGGCCAAATGTCGAATGGGCAAATCCCAAGTAGATGGAGTAGATATTGTGGAAGTATACATAAACTTCAGTGATCCATGAATGCAACAGCCTTACCCTGCTCTTATCCCTACCCATGTTCAGGCTCTTGCATTCTACTGTCTCTTTGTCTTTGATGTTCCCTGACTGAGGGGGGTGGGGATTAGCTTAGATATCCTGTTTAGTGGTGGAAAATCAGAGGTTACTATTTTCTGTACACTGGACAATTGTGATTTCTGTAATTGTCTTTCACTGCAAAAGGAAGCTTGTAAGTTGAGTGCTGAATGTTGTCCCCCCCCTAAATTCAGCATTTTTGCTAATTTAATAATTAGTAGCTTTTTTTCCTATAACAATACCTTAAAATTTTAGCTTTCAAGTGACTTTTAAATATCTATATGTGATCTTGATGATACTTTTTGGTAATTTATAAATAAATGCTTAACATGTTTTAAATTAAAGTCCATAATTTTTCAGGTTTTCCTATTTTTTTTTCCATCCTCCCCCATATTCCAAGAACTTGCCCAAGCTCTCTGTTTTATTTGTCTGCCATTTCTCTTTCTCAGAACTTCTTGTTTGCTTTTGAGGCTGAACATTTTTCCTTTGTGTTCACTGCTGCTTCCTCATGATTGGACACCACTGTGAAGTTTAGGCAGAAAGATGACCCATTGAAAAGTTACTCTTACCACATCCACTATTACTTAGGTGCTGACCTAGATCGCCCTCTCAGCTAATGCTCAGGTTCTCCAATATAACATTTATCTCATCTTTTCTTACACTTTGTTAACTTGCCACATTCTATTTTGAAGCCCATGATATACTAACTGATCTTTAAAATTGCTTTCATTCAAAGGTGTGCTGTGCCAAAAAAGTCTATGATCTCAGACAAAATCACAGCCCCAGCCTTTCAATTGTTATGTATACTTTAAAACCCACAAAGCATGAAAATTCTTTTGTTGTCTTTGGTATATTCGGTATGCATTTTTACTTAGCCGCATTATTCCAGTCTACATGTCTTGTAATTTTTCAATCTTCTGGCAAAACAAATTTCTCTCTATGTTCCCTTTAATATGGGATTATAGATTTGTCCGGTAAAGTCCTTATTTGATTTTTTAATTTATTTCACTGATTTCTGAAGGTAATTTTTAATGGTCCCACCACAAGAGTAATTCTTTAGGAGGACTTCATCAACATCCCAAAGCATACAGCCATCCTGGTGTCTGTATTTTAACATTTGTCTCTCCATATTGGGAGTCTTCCAAAAGCTTTGCTCAGCCTTTCAGCTGCTTAGGAGATAGCAGACAGCCTGGAGTGAAAGAGAAGAGCCCAACTTTGGGCTCCTTGGAACTTTATGCCACAAACTCTTCGTTTTGCCTTGTAACTATTCCAATTCCTTCAAAGAGTCAAATATTAACTAGCTTGTCTATTTGTACTCAGTTAAAAAGCTAATCCCATGATAATTAGTATACACACAATTTTTAATGTAACTTCTTTAGAACTTACACATGTGATGTTATTCTCAACTGATCTGTAATATAGTAACTGACTTATAAGTGTACTATACTGATAATAATAATTGTTTTACATAATGAGATATCTATCACACAGAGTGGTGGACACAAAATCTTTTTTCCCAAAGGAAAATAGTTACTGAAATGTAATCAACATTTTACTTCATCTCCTGGCATATCTGATTGGCTTATGGCTACATAGAGTTGGAAAGGTTCTGAGTGATGATTCTATGAGCCTTAAGTTTGAAGAAAGGAATTCACTCCACTTCTCCCTTTTAATTTTAGGTCAAATGGATCCCAAGTGTTCTGAAGTTCCAGAATTTTTATAATTTTGATATCTACAATTAACTTGAGTTGGTGAATATACACTGTCAATCATTTATTCCATATAAATGTCATCTGTTTTTCAATGATTAGACCTAGTCTTGTAGAACATTGCCTAACATGTAGGTTGAAGAGTCCATATACATGACAAAGGCTAATAATTTTGGCCTGCATATTGTTGGTATTCTTTCAATTTGGGTTTTGAAAGCAATAGGATGTTTTTCATTTTCCTTTTTTTCTTATATATTTATTGTAGAGAAAAAAAGTCATAAATAATGAATAGTTTTGTGCTTCAAATTGCTGAGTATTCAGTCACTTTTCTATCCCAACAAGCACATTTGAAGCCAAATCATCTTAGGACTGGCTTGTTACCTTAGTGGTGGAGTACAAGCTTAGCATATGCAAACACTGAGTCATATCCCTACATCATAAATGAACAAATAAATAGGTAAATAAAGAGATAAGCTCATCTTACTCTTTTAATCAATTTTGTTTATTCTAATATTTGCATATATTCATTGGGTATAATGAGATGTTTTAAATGAATTAGGTAATGGCTAATTGATGAAAAGTAGACATTACTAGAACTGAAAAATTATCACTTTGAAATCTTCTCAGTTTTAATCTCTTGGTGATAAAAACATTCAAAACATTTTCATTAACTTTTTTTTTGAAACACACTGTATTATTGCTATGTATTACCTAACTGTGCCTTAGAACCACAGAATTGATTTTCTGATCTCATTGCAACTTCACTTTTCTTTTTTTAAAGGAATTTACAAATTTATTTTTATTTGGTGTGTGTATGTGTGTGTGTGTGTGTGTGTGTGTGTGTGTGTGTGTATCAGAGGGTACTATGTGTCCCTGTAGAGGACCAAGGTGATTTTGGGAATCTCTTGGATTGCTTCTGCCTCCTTTTTGCCTTGCTCCAGGATTTCCCAGGCTCCTCCCACCAGGGCCAGAAGTGCAGGCCACTGCCATTTCCATCTGGCATTTTTATGTTGGACCTGAGATCCAATCTCAGGACCTTCTACTTGGAAGTCACAATCTTATCCCTTGAGATATCTTTCCAGACCATCAAATTAGCTTTCCTTGAATGAGTTATCCCATTCATTCATTCCTTAGGTAACTATAATCTTGACTGTGTGGCATCAGTTCTTATTTGAGATATTACAAATGATTAGATCATACAGAATTTGTCTTCTGTGTCTAGCTGATTTCACTGAACATATAGTCTCTAGTTTTATATATGTTTTCACTAACGGCAGGATTTGATTTATTTTTCTGATAGCTGAATAGTATTGTATTCATATATTTTCCCACATCTTTATCTATTCACGAGTTGGTGGATGCTTAGGTAGTTTGTGAGTGGTGAAATCAACATGAGAGAACAAATGTCTCTTTTATCACTGATTTTTTTTCAGCTGCATATCCTGTAGCAAGATTGTGGATCATATCACAGTTTTGTTCTTAACTTTGAAACTGTTTTCCACAGTGTCTGCACTAATTTGCTTTCCTAGGTTTTCTTTATTGCCCCCTCCCCGTCCTCAACTGCACATGTAATTTCTTACAGTTTGATGATTGTCATTTAACTGGCATGAAATGATATCTCATTGTGAGTTGACAGACATATCCTTGGAGACCAATGATGTGTATTTTCCATGTACCTGTTGGAATGTCAGTCTTCATTTGACAAATGTCCTTTAATGTTTATATTCCATCTTTTAATTGGATTATCTATGATTTTTGCTATTTTATCTAATTTATTATGCATTCTGAATATTCTTTTGCCAAATGTATATTTTGTGATGTTTATTCCAATTATGTAGTTTGTTCACTGAGAAAATTTTTGTTTTGTTATATGAACGTTTTCATCTTGATACAATCTCATTTTCTAGTTTTGCCTGTGGGGAAAATCTTCATATCTAAGAAATAACAGAGATTACAGTTTTATGTGGTGCACTGACCTCTTAAGTTTCATCTACATTTTAAAATGGCCTATGAAAATGCAGAACTAGCTTTAACAATGTAACCAAATTCAATATGTTAGTTGAAAGATATGTAAGACTAGAAGATATATAATTTCATTTTTAAAAGCAATCATAATTTTATAAAATAAACCACCATTTCAAAACAGATCTGAATATTTGTAACTGCAGAAAAATTTGAAAACACATTAAGTGGAGCTTTATAAATATATGTTGCAGCACCATCTAGCAAATTCCTAGTGTATCTGCATCACAAACATTTTGTCTTTTTTCTGATAGCAAATATGCTTTGCAGAATATATTTAAAGTCAGTGCCAATTTTGTTTTTTACAAAGCTGGGAGAAATTCTCAAAGGTAATAAATAAATAACCTTTTAAGTATACAAAATCCCGTTTATTTGGGTATTTCTATACATTAGAAAATTTCTTTCAAGGAAAATTCCCTGAATAGTATTTTATTATATTCTAATATTTGATATTACTGGTTTGTTTCCAAATAATTTTTATAATTATATCTACTATATCTAGAATATGTGGTGAAGTAGGATAGCTCATAAACTATCTTTTTATTTTATTAACTTTTATTAATTTATGTTGAATTTTTTTTTTTGTAGAGTTTTACTGTGTAGTCCAAGTTCCATCTTCCTCCTCTGTAACCTATTGAATGCTAGGGCTGCAGACATGTGCTGCCATGCTGTAAACTTCCCATTTTAATACATTTCCAATGGCAAGACACACAGTTTATTAAATGGAAGAGAGAATTGAATGTGGAAAAACATGAGTTTGGAGATAAACCAGCTTACTATTTTTATGAATTTAGATAAATCATTTAACTTCCTTGAATTTGGCTTCCTGAAATGCAGCAGTCATCAGTGATAATGTCAGTAATGGTAGAATTATTGAGAAAACAGGTTTTGTACAAAATATAATCCAATAGAAAACTTTTCATTGTCTATTTCCCACTAATTTTTATTTTTGTTCTTTGACAGTCAATCTGGTAAGAAATTAAGCTTAAAATATTACTTTTAAAATATCTGGTGGGTCTTGACTGGGCTCATCTTGCCTGATTTCTGACAAAAAAAGTTAACACATTTTTCATTTTAGGAGTCTATGTTAGTCAATAATAAGACAGTCATTTAAGAAAATTAACTTTATTCGGAAAAGCGATCACCCCATTAACTGAGCCTTTCAAGTTGTCTATGTACACTTACATCGAGAATAAATCATATTGAAAAGAGTAAAGCTAAGTCAAGCTCCAGTAATACATACTGGAAATATTCATGTAAGTTTAATGGATTAGAGTTGCCAGACATTTAGAAATGAAAATAAGTTCCATCATTTAAAATGTTGCTCCACAAGGCTAATATACACACAAATCAAAAAAACAAACTCTCTGCCTTTTTTTTATGCAGACACAGTTTTATTGTCTGGACTGGGAGGTGATTTCAGTTAGGGACAGGCGGGTCACGCACATCAGAATGTCAGCCTGTCAAGGATCACATTTCTCAAACACAGCATCCGGTTACTCTGGACAGGGAAAGGACTGTTGGAGCCTGACAGCGTTGTCAGAGCCAGAGATCTTATAATAGCTGAAAGTTTCAAACAGTAACCTTTTCATTTAGCACGGAAAAAGAATCTGCCCTGAAATCTAAAGCTTGAGAAACTCCAAAAGAGGTTATCTTGAGTCAAAGCTCTGGATTTGTTGGATTGATTTTTTTTTTTTACATGAAAAAGCATTAAGGATGTTTGACTGCATCAAATAGACTGTTTATAAACACTAACAACTTTGAAGTACCTCTGATTAAAGCTCCATGGTAACTGTTCTGCCACCTGCCTTACCATCTAAAGAGCACTGTTCTGTGGACAGGATTGAAAAGGAATCCTTTCATGAACAGACCAAATAAAAGTGACAGAAAGAAATCAACAGCAAAGGCTTTTCCGAAAAGGTTATTCCCTTGGGTAAAACTAAGTGGCCTAGGAGAGACAGACGGTGGCATTTCAGTACGTGAGCACCATGCTTTGTTAGGTTATTTCAGACATTACAAGTAATGTATTGTTTAGTTGTACCCGTGTCCACCATTAAATGCATCCCAGTGTAGCATGGATTCAGCAAGTTTTAGTCATAACATGCCAGCTGGAGAATATTAAGGGGGGCAAATCCATTTTCAATTTCTGCTTAATGTTCTGGTGAAAATAATCTTAGTCACGTCTGTGAAGGTACTCACCTTCTAAGTGCCACGACTGCTGTAGGTGCTGAGAGAGAATTTTCAGTAACACAGTAGTTTCTTACTCCCTCTTTCTCAGCTTTTACATTCCATTCTTACTCTTCATTGATGCATATAAGTTTCAAAGTGTTTCTATTCCTTATAGAGTTAATTAACCCTGACACTGAAGTGGCATTTGCAAGGTTGACTGGAGCAACAAAAGAGTCTTTGTAGGCAATAACTGTACAAACACTACTAGCCTGTTTCACAATTGTTTTCCTGTACATTTTGTAGGTATTAAAGCCTCATGGCGATCTTTCACAAAAATTACTGTGGTCTGTGAAGAAAAAGTGTATTTTTTCATTTTTGTGCCATTTAGAATAATTTCCATTTACTTTGTTGCCCCAATCATTAAAATCGACCCAGAGGATTCCTCCTTGACTATTGAGCATGTCTACCAAGTACTGCTCCATATTTAACTCGCCGTTAGATCACCCCATGGCCTGAGAATTCTTTTAATCTCTTTTCCATTTATAACAGTACTGCTTGACCTTTTTTCAGCAAGGTGTCTTGTATATAAAATGTCAGTGAGAGGATTACAGACAGGGGACAAAGATATAGTTTAATTAAAAAAGGTCCTGCGAGATTGAAAAAGGTTACTGGCCTAGATCACAAATATTTAATGCCAGATGACTATTTATGAGACTAAAACGTGGCAAAGGAAAAAGATTTGCTGACCATTTGTAATTGACCAACTATTAAATTTACAATAATTAGACTGCACTTTTCATTAAAACTCTCACTTGATATTTATGATACATTAAAATACTTCAGCTATAAATTTTACAAAATAAAAATTAATTCAAGTTTCTAAAAGTGAGACTATGTAATAGAGGTCTATAGAGGTGGCTACTTTTAATGTCAGGCTTTGAATATTTAAAATACCTACTTATGACTCAGATACCATTTATGTGAAACTATGTATGGATAGACTAAATCAAGTGAAGCCTAGCAACAAGTGATTCCCAGTCCATTCAGCTTTATATCTCACATATACATCCATACAATGGCCAGAGTATTTATCAAACAAGTGATTCAATCAGTGATTTAGCAATAACGCTAATTATTGAAAAAGAGTACCAAAACAGTAAAAATTGATACTACTATAAAAAAACTAATCTGAAAAAGTTGTGAGACCAGCAGTACTCTCTCTCTCTCTCTCTCTCTCTCTCTCTCTCTCTCTCTCTCTCTCTCTCTTTCTCTCTCTTCTCTCTCTTTCTCTTTCACCTTAACAGGAAATTTGAGCAACTAGTGTGCCAACGAGAAGTGTCTTCCTTTGTCTTCACAGTTTGTTGGTTAAATTTGCACCCATTAGTAACTAACTTTGCATGGGGATACTAGAGAAAACTAGTAACCACTTATAACTATTACACTGTTAAAAAGACCCATAATGCCTATAACAAAAATACTGCTCATTTACCATAAGTGAAACTATTCTCACATGAAGTCTTTAAAACTCAAAAGCATTCTGGAATCAAGCAATCTGCCTGAACATCAGGATGGACCTAGGGTAGTGTCTTCAACCTGCCTGAACACTGGAATGGTCCTGGGTGAAAGTCCTCAATCTGGAAATGGTGATTCAGTTTCTTATCTTGCATTCTGGCTTGTGAACACTTCATGCTGCTTCCTCTGAGCAAGCATTTCAGGAAGTGCAGTATGTGATTCCACACTTAAAATTTCATGGCCTTTCACAGAAATTCCATAATTATCAGTATTTCTCTACTTAGCTATTCAGTCATACTAGAGTTTCAGCCTTGGAAGTACTATCAGTTGCAGCCATAGGAGAGGAAAAAAATGATAGTGTCTACAAATTGGCTTAACTTTGTAACAAATGAAATAGTACCACAAGGAAGTCATTCAGGATAAACAGAAGAAAAGGATGATTTACTTCCACATTCATTTTGTGATGAATGGATATCTAATTTAGTTAATGATTACTATGTTTGTTTCTGAAACTATGAGAAATGCTAAGGAGAAACCATGAAATATTATGTGCGTGTGTGAAATAATTGTTCTAATGTACAGAAAATTTTGAACTCAGATAACTGATATCAAATAAAAACACTGTGAACTCTTCACTAAAAATATAATGAACACTGTTAATAGCTGTGTTACTTGCCTCCTTTTTGTTGTTGAGACCAAATACCTGACAATCAGCAACTTCTGGGAGGCAAGATTTAGTTTGTCTTATAGTTTGAGAATAAAGTCATCACGGTGGGTCATTATAGAAGCAGAGCCCATGATGCTATTGTTCACAGTGCACCACCATCAGAGAGCAGAAAAAAAAGCAAGTGCAATAACTCAATGCCACATGGTGAAAGTAGAAAAATGACATCTGACTTCCACTTGTGCAACATGGCATTACTGTGCTCTCTCTCTTTTCTCTCTCAAATAAACAAATAAATAAATAAATAAATAAAATATTAGAAAAAGAATGAGAAGGATGTTGGTTTCAGTTTGCTTCATGTGTTTTGTTAGTGTAGTTGTTCGTCTAATATTTAGTGTGGGTTTTCACATCTTATTAAATCAATGTAAAAATCCATAGGCATGAATTTTGTGTACTAGGTAATTCTGGACCCTGTCAAGTTGATAGTCAATGTTAACTGTCTCAGATGATCCAGATGAGCAGCACAAGTAAGACCATGTTCACAGAGGGCACAAGATTTGGCTGCAAATCAGAGACAGTTATAAGCCCTCAAAAACAGTAACTTTGAAAAAGACAGTTTTATAATATTTAATTTTAAAATTAGGTCTTTTATAACTGAGAATTAAAAAGAAAAGTATTGTTAGAATTTTTGTTTTACTTTGCCTAAATTGGAAGATGTTTCTGGTGTCTAACATACATTGCTGATTCATTTTGCTGGGAGTACTTCTGACTACAATTCATGTTACCTACCACTAGATGGCATGATGCTTACTTGTAAAGGATGAAATGATGGAACAGTTTGTGACAAGAGGTTAACTATAGATTGAAAAATGGCCATAGAAAAAGGTAGATGAAAAAACAAACAAAAAACAAAAACAAAACAAACAAAAAAAACACACACACAAAAAAAGAAAAAGATAGATGGATGAACAGGTATGTGGATAAATGATAGACGATGAAAGTTAGGTTTATATATAGATAAACAATAAAGGATAAAGAGGTAGATAATATGTCAATAAGAAAAACCTTGAATACTTAAATACTTTCAGCTAAAATGAATAAATAAAATAATGATATAGTTTAATCAAACAATATTGTAGCAGACAATGTTTATTCTGGGATTTATGCAGCACTGTGTGTATGATTTTAGATAAGTGTGTTAACTAGCTATAGGTGTCAACTTGACAATTGAAGGCTTGAACTCTGGGAATATTTTTGAAGAATTAGAAGTTGAGTTAAAACCCTGAACAAGCCTTAAGGAAACTATCTAACTGATGGGGAAGGCCCAACCCATTGGTGGGTGGCATATTTTTCAGGTGGATCAGGTGGAGGGAATTGATTCAGGAAGTTAGCATTCTTTGGTGTACTTGGACAAACATACTGTCTGGCAAGTGAGGTTTGCGTTCTCCCAGCAGCACAGTGGATATGGAGTGGCCAGTTTCTACTGGGAGTTGGTATGGGCTATGGTATGGGCTATCTAGCCATGCTGGATTTAGAACTGTAACCAGAGACTTGTAAACAAAAATAAGATAATTTGTTCCAATAAGTGGTTTACTATGAATTTATTAACAATATCCAGGCAAACTGCAGCAATAAGATATGTGATAACTCAGGTGTTCCATGTCTGATAAAATGAAGAACTGAGTAATTCTAAGATGATTTTCCAGTTTTAAGCTTCTATAATTCTATCTTTGGCAATTTATGCAAATTTTAAATATTCTCTTAAATTTTAATCATTATAGACTTGTTAGATTTTTAGATATCACAGGTAGTAGCATCCACAGAAAGATTAGTCTTAACACTGCAAAGCTTCTAATAGCTCCTATTTGATATTTAACATGTTAACAGTCTGTTCAAAGTTTGTCTATATATGGACTGTACAGTTGAGCAGCTGCTCCCGAAGTGGGATTCACATTTCATTTGTCTTTTAAAAATAATTAATTAATTAATTAATTAGAGAGAGTAAGAAAAAGAGAGGAAACATGAAGTTCAGAAGAGGAACTTTTGGAAGCCATTTCTCTCCTTTCATCATGTGAGCTATTGAAGTTGAAGTTGGGTTGCTAGAATCATACTTTAATACCTTTAATCAATGAACAATTTTGCTGACTACCATACTACATTCTTGAGCTGCATCTTTTAAAAACAAAAACTGTCAGGTGTGGGGGTTGTCAGTCCCAAAGCCTGCTCTCTGGAGAATGACACATTAACATCTAAAACTGGCTATCTCTAGGGGCTCCTCCACTGGGGTGTTGAGTTTGCCATTTGTCTGCAAGACAATGGCAGGCCTAACTCCTCCCTAGGGAGTAGAGTTTATCTCCAGCCCTGTTTTTGGATCGCTTTTATTTCTCTTAGAAACTGGCTGGGCTGTTTCTCCCCCAAAAGTTCCTTCCTGCTTATCTGAGATATATGCTTATGCACAGACCAAGTAATTCCTCTGTTTTGAGGCATACATTGTCCATTTCCTTCTAGCAATAAAGTGCCATGCCTGCTTACCTGGAAACATCCTGTCTGGTCCCACAACAAGTAGATGTCACTCCTGCCTTTTCTTTGTTAACTGGAATGTATACGTTTTACATAATTCTGTAAAGAATTTGGCCCTGTTCTTGTTTTCCTATAAATACTCATGTATGCTACAATAAAGTTGGCTTGGATGATGGAGTACATCCTAGGCTCCCTCTGACCTGATGCCTGATCAATTCTTACTGCTCCCACTTCTGTTTCCTGCATATAAGTCTGGGTTTACGCTGGTTCGTGGACCTGGACAGTCAGGATCTGAAATACGAATATTTCTGCCTCTTCCATTTCTTGAACTTTTGCTTTTACTGCATGTCAACTTGGACTCATCATGCATCTCCAATGAATCTCTGTGCAGGGACACAAAGTTTATTTGGCATGGTTATGAGAGAATCAAAAGGTAAGGTGTGCTAAAGCACTTAATTCAGGGGCACAGATTGACATATACTTGGCAGAATTACACTTTCAAATTTTATTTCAATGACATGCTCTCTCACAAATCTGAATAGAAGTCAAGAAGGGAAAAATCCAGCAATGCCAATGGGATTGCCTGACTTAGTAGTCATAAGATCTCATAAATGAAAAAGGAAAGAAAAAGTTACCTCTGAGGTTTTTTTCAATCATAAAGTCATTTACCAATGTACTGATTATTCTTGCTGTTGCTGTGAGACACTACTCAAAGTCGAGGAACTTAATGGAGAAAGGGAATATTTATTTTGCTTATGGTTCCAGAGTGGAGATGCAGTCTTTCATGGCAGAAGTGGCATGGTACAACTTGGAGGTGGGATAAGTCATGTCCTTCATGGAGGCTGAGAGCTGCAAGATTGTCAACTGCAAGAGTAGACTTCTCCTGGAAGTAGGGTGGGACTGAACCACCTCAAGGTCCACATCTTAAACATGCCATTACCTTTCCAAAGGACTAAAGATTCAAACACACGACCCTGTGGGGGATAACTCACTTTTCAGATGTTGACCCTTAACTCCTAAAGGCTCATTGTCATCTCGTTATGAAAACCATACTTAGTCCAACTGTAAAAGTCTTTATAGACTGCATCAGTAGTCCAACCCAAAGTACAAAGTTCAAAGTCTCCTGTTAAATTAGCAGACAAGTTACATACCTCCAACATACAATGATACAAAATAAACATTGCTATTCCAAAAGGAAGGAACGGGGGAATATCCAAGAAAGACTGGTCCATAACAAGACAGAAAACTAGCAGGACAAACTCCAAATCCTGTAGCTCCGTGTCCAGTAAATGGACCTCTCATTGAAATCATCTCAATTCTAAAGGTTCCACTCCTCCAGAAAATCTGCTGGTAAAACACACTCTCTTGGACTGGCTCTCCACCCCCACAGTGTATACAGCTCTCCTTGGCAGATGTTCCACATTGGTTCTGGCATCTCTAACATCTTCACTTCTCAATAGCAAACTGGACTTAACTCCACAGCACAAACTGCCCTTCTTGGGCCTCTGAACTGCAAACTTCCTGACACATGCTGCCTGGCTTCTACCATTATCTGCAATGTAGGAGGAGAGATCTATAACCTCTTCCCTCTTGCATCTTTGATACCTCTGAAACCAGGGCCACATGGAGAACATTGTCAATTTCTGCTATAGCCTTTGGTTGGAGACTGATCCCTTTAATTCAGAGCTCATTCAGCACCTCCACGGTGACTACAGGAATCTCTTTCCCTCTTGGGCAGTTGTTTCATAGAAGTATAGACCTTTCTTTTGGAACTCTGCCCTTTAGCTCATTCCTTCCAAAATGATTTGTATCCTTATAGGTGGGATCCTTTCCTAAAGTATTTGCCCTTGGGTGCAGCCTCTCCTATTATTCAAATTGACAGCAGGCTTTGATTCACTAATGGAGCTAATCTCTTTAACAACAGCCAATGTTACGCTCTTTGCCTCTTCTTGTTCAACTCTTTTAAATTTGACCTTGGATTTTTTCATCATCATTGTTACTTCTTTCTGCCTGTTTTATTGCTTTTTTTTTTCATAACTCTGAGAAAGAGCACTAAAAAGTAGCCATGCCACTCTACTAAGACTGTCTTGTCTTGAAATTTTCTCTGTCAGGCACTTGAATTTAACTTCAGCCAAGCTTTAGAATGAGGGCAATACTTAATCAAACTCTCTGCCAAAGCATCACTTCATTTTCCCCTCATCCAGTTCCAAATATAGTCTCTGTTCCTCTCCGGACTATCACAAGCTGGGCTTCCACTGTCTGCATCTCTAACAGCATCTGTTTCTTTCAAGTACACATTAGAACAGTCCTTTTGGCCTTGTCTCCAAGATCTGAAGACTTTCCAAACATAAAGTCCCAAATTTCTCCATATTTTATCCAACAAACATGTTCAAAGCTTTACAAGACACATCAAATAGTTCTTTATTTCTTGGTACCAACTTCTCTCACTTTACAAAAACTTCTGGTACCAGGTTCATGTTCTCATAGAAACACCCCACTTCTCTGGTACCAATTTCTGTATGGTTACACTTTGTGCTGCTGTGAGACAACGCTCAAAGTCAAGAAACTTAAGGGTAAAAGGGAGATTTATTCAGCTTATGGTTCCAGAGGGGAGACGCAGTCCTTCATGGCAGAAAATATATGGCTGAATGGGAGAAACTGGAGGCAAGTTAAGTCACAGAGAACGAGAACTGCAAGACTGCCAACTATAAGAGTAGACCTCTCCCAGAAGTATGGTGGCACTAATCCATCTCAACAAGGCCCACTTCCTGTGACTGTCTTTCTCCAGTAAGTCTCCACCTCTTAAAAGTGCAATGACCTTTCCAAACAAGTAAAGATTCAAGGACATGAGCCTCTGGGGGACAAGGCACATTTCAAACCATGCCAACCTTCAAGAACAATGTAGGCTTTGGAGGAAGATTATGAGTAAAACATCAACTGAATGAACTAAAAATCCAAGCATCAATTATACGTAGATTATATTAATTATCAGTGTGATGAACTGGCAGGCAGCTTGACATTATCTTGAGATCCTATTCTTACAGAGTCTGCCATAAAGGAGGTGTTAGTTTTATTCTGATGCCTCAGATCACACCTCATGCAGTATATAATATTTAGGTCCAATGATAAGCCAGCAAATGCTTTCTTGGTGTCACCTCTCAGGACAACAGTGCCCTGTGGCTCAGATGAATTGAATTGTAGACACTGCATAATTGGAGATTTGAGAACCCAAGTTCTTTAGTGGCCAGCATAAGCTTTTTGAAGTTCCTAGGTTAAACTGCTTGCCAAACAGAATCAGAAATGTTAAATTTGAACTTCTGATAAATAATGGGTAATATTTTAAATCCATAGAGCATATATTAAAATACTTTTACTTACCTTATCATGAAGCTTTTACTGAAGATGCTCTATTTTTATTTGCCCAAGCTGGAAATCCTAAGGATGTGAAATAAGAGAGAAGATGTTCACCTGGCACAAAACATAATGATAACACTTTCAGGAGAGAGATGGTGATCTGATTAATCCTCAGCATTCTTTGGTACTAAATTCAGATTACTATAGTTATTTTATTTTAAATGTGATCAGAAGTTATAAAATTAAAAATCAGTGACAGCCAATTTTGAATAATGAAACTAATAAACCTCAGTTGGAAGCAACCTGGCTGTGTTCCAAAGCTTTTGTTTCTCATGCCTGTGGTTTAATCCAGTTGGACACCTGAAGTGTAAACTTGTTCAACTTTGGAGGCATTCTGCCCTCTTAGGTTTCATGAGCATAACATTTGGCAGAACCATATATGGTTCAATTCTCCTTGACCCTGCTCAACTATAACTCTAAGTTTCCTAGTGGCTTTACACTACTCCTTCTCTCCCCTATAAGAGAATAGAAAGACCTCCAGTTGTAAGTGTCAACTGAGTGGATAAGAAGCTATGGAGTACTGTAAAGTGACAGAGTTGGGGTGAAGGCAGGGTGGAAAGAAAGGAGGATGAGTCTGAGATTCTAATGAGACATCAGAGGTAAAGGCAATTGATGTCTGAAATGAGCAAATAATGAAAAAGAAAACTTACATTGAGGAAATGTAAGGATCCTGCAATACAGGAGCAGCAGGGTAAGAAAATCAGCACCATGAGACACTTCCTGTTGTCTTCACAACTGCAGAATTTTGATGCTCACAGTAACATTCTACCCCACACGCTAGGCAAGCACTGAACATTAATTATAGTTATTAGAGCTGAGAGTTTTCAGCTAAATGTCAGTGAAAGAGGGCACAGGTCGTGACACATGCAATGTGAGAACCAAGAACAAAGGAAAGAGTGCATGAGAACAGGAGTGGATGGAGCCAAGCTAAAGTTCTCTGCCCTGGTCATCCTGGGGTGTTGATGAGTGTCCACTGTTCCATGGTTCCTCGGATAGGCTCCATGAAACAAATGAAAAAGATTTCTAAATTAGTTTTAGAAAACAAAAAACAGTATATTTTCCACTTTGAGGATTATTGTATTTTCCATGAACCCATTACATTTTTGAAAAATTGTAAAGGATGAAAAATACATTTGACATGGCTCATCTGTGTGTAACGGATTTGTTTGTCTACTTTTCTGGTATGGTATCTAATTGCTTACAATGCTGATGTTCCATAAAGCCCACCCTTGGAATCTGTACTGGATTGTGGGGTAGAATGTTACTATGAGAGTTTAAATTCTGCAATTGCAAAGATGACAGCAATCTAAAAAGAACCAATATGATTTTTGATTTCATGAAGAAGGTGGAATTGTAGGTAGTAGAAATTGAATATCAAAGATCAGATGATTCCCTTAATTTCACTACAAGTCCATACTACTAGTCTAAAAATGTTTTTTTCATTATGCATATATTTATTGAATATGTAAAAATATAACATAAAGCTGATGTGGCCAGTGCCTACTTTGATTCTGTGACCAACAAGCAAAATCCTCTGCCTCTGAAAACTTGTATTTGGTGTCAAGGTAACAGTGGTAGCTTATTTAAGATATTAATTATGTCGTATGTTCCATAATATTGTAGCTACTAGAAAGCAATAGGAATTGTGGAAGCAATGCAACAGAGGGGGACAGTCAGGACTGCAGAGTGTGTAAAGGCATATTGCCATTTTCCACAGGGAAGGGAAGACAGGCATGGTGAATAGGGCATCTGAGCAAAAATTGAAGTAGATGAAGGACATGAATCATGAGAATGTTCAGGGTAAGAGAGTTCTTGCTGGAAGGTATAGACAGAGGACAAGAAGAAGTATGCTTAAGGAGAATGATGTCTGTATTAGTCAGGGTTCTCTGAAGAAACAGAATCTCTAGAATGTAATATATTTATAAATAAGTTTATTAAATTAACTTACAAAAAATAATGTCTTTCAAAGTAGCCATGCATAGCTGTTTCGTTCTTGACCTGAATGTCCCACAAAGCCAAAAGATCCCTTTACTTCTTTGGAGGGTCGTAGAAACTGGGTTCTGATGTCTGGGAAGTACAGCTGTGCTCCAATGTCAATGAAGAACAGCTGGACCCTGACATTAGGGATGAACAGCGAATAGCAGCAAGGCCTACAGACCAGGCCCCAAAGGCAGCAGGAACAGCAGCAACATGGAAAGGATGAAGTTCTCTATCATCCAAGGATGGAGGCAACAGCAACGAAAAAGGCCATGATGTTCTAAAAGTGAATGATACTCGAAGAGTAGACTCCACAGCAAGTCGACACAAGATAAGGGAAGAGCAAGTCCCTCCTCCTTGCACTTCCTATTATCTGGTCTACTGGAAAGTATCTCTCACTATGGGTTTTCCACAGCAATTAGTCAAGTACCTGTAGACTTGCTCAGGGACTTGTTCCAATCATTAGCCCTCCACAGTTGTGCCCCAACCAGTCTGCAACTGTCAAGTTGAGACTAAAATGTAGCCATAACAATGACTAACAGTGAGATCAGGTGATAGGTCAAAGTGGGTGAAGGGAAGTATGGAAAAATATAAGGACAAGGGAAACCAGAGCCTGAAGTATAGGTATTTGTAATTCTTTGTACATGCCAATGATTACCAGAGACTTACATATTGGAAAGAAAACATACACAAATGTTCATTACTAAAGATCTGTTATGTGAATCTGTCTTGGTTCTGCTCAATGAGTGGCCTTAGGGTCCAGAAATATGCATAAAGAATGGGAGATTAGGGGAAGCAAATGTTATTTCTCTTTGAAGATTTCATATAGTCAAAGTCATTTCAACAAAGGAACATATTCCCACACAAGAGTGGACCTTCTATTTCAATGTTATTCCAATAATCTTTTATATAGAACTATAGAGGTTTGAACACAAAATAGGAGATTGGTGGATGGGGTTTCTGAGGATGTTTTCCAATATCTATGATTTCATTATAATTTGTTTTAGATATATTTATAACTTACTGAAATAGAAGCTAAGTTGCTTTTCTTCAAGAATTTTTAAAAGAATTGTGCTAAAACAATAATATACAGTATGATACAAAATTTACCATATCATTTCAGTTATTTAAAATGTGCATGTAGTTCAATGGAATTAAATATATTTCCATGATTATTCAACTTTCCAGTCCAAATATCTCCAGAACTTTTTATTTTATCACCCCATATTCAACTTCTGAATGCCTAGCCTAAAACCCTAACCTTAGCAATTAAACTTTATGACAGTGAGTTTGTCTTCTCTTGGTAAATCACACTATTGCAGTATTTGTCCTTTTGTATCTAACTGTACTTCACTTATCATAATCCTGATAGGATCCACTCTTGTAGTAGCATGTATGAGTACTTAATTTCATTTTTAAGGCTTAATAATTAGTAGTTGGAAACAGGTGTCAAGTGAACAATAGAGTACTGAGCCTTAAGGAAATTTGTGAAGGAAAGAATAATAATTAAGACAAATTCTTGAACAGGCCTGCAAGGGAGTTATCTAATCAATGTAGGAAACCCAGCCCGTGGGATATGGAACTATTCCCATGGAGAATATAGGCATTAGGATAAGATAGAGAAAGATGGTTCAGTAGTTCAGCATTCTTTTGTATACTTTAGCACACTCGAAGTCTGGCAAATGAAGATTACCTCTCTATCATCAATTCTAGATATATTTTAGAAAATCCACATGGATTCATAGGATAAAAAACAGTTAATAAGAAGTTGATACATTTAGGTAGATATGTATGGATGAGTTTAACCATGCAATTAGATAACAAGATCAGGAGTCTGAAGTAGGACAAAGTTAATCCTTCCTTGTTGCAATGCCTGATGCGATATAGACAACTAAAATCACATGAGCACAATTAAGCTTAAACTCATGTGTTGGCATCTTTATAGGTCATGTCAGGAATGAATTGGGTGGGTAGTAAGAATAGCTACATTTGCAATTCTTTTGTGCTTGTGTAATCAGAAAATGAGAAGTCACATCAGGTGCATCTACTTACAAGCAAGAATTATTACATACCAAGCAATTATTACATACCAAGTTAGTTTCACAAACTTGAATCACATTGATGTCTTTAAAAATTTTACTTGAAAAATTATTTTTTAAAACTAAAATCATATCCTAAGATTTTGTGCAAAATGAAATCCTCTTGTGCTTGTGTAATCAGAAAATGAGAGAAGTCACATCAGATATGCATCTACTTACAAGCAAGAATTACTACATATCAAACAAGTAGGTTCACAAACTTGAATCACATTGATTTCTTTAAAAATTTTACTTTAAAATTAATCTTAGAAACTAAAATCATATCCTAAGATTTTGTATAAAATGAAATTTGGTAAGGATGAATAAAACTAAAAAATATTATGTAACTCTCTTGAACCAGGAAATACTATTAAATAAGTTAGTTATACAGCCAAGTTAATTCAGTTTATGGCAATTAACAGATATAAATGCAATCATAAAGGCTATAAAATTATAATTATCACCCTATTCAAATAACTCAATAGTTAAAATAGGAAGAAGCAAATTTGCAATTAACATCAAGTTAGCTGTATTCTTACCAGGCTAAAATGCTCTGGAAAAACAATTGAAAATGATATAGCAGTGACCTAAAACACTATGACAATAAATGAACTCAGTGAAATATGATGAGCTAAGTGAATATTTTCTGTGGAAGGCTTGCATCTATGAAAATGTTATCAAAATGTTATGTATGTGTGTGCTTGTGTGAATTTATGTGTACTAGAGGGCTCTTGAGTTTGTATGCCTGTGGAGACTCAAGGATAACTTCCTGGGGATCATCCTGCATTGCTCTGTCTCCTTATTGCTTTGCTCTGGATTTCCCAGTCTCCCCCTACCAGGACTGAAGTGAAGGTCAGACAAAATCTGATATTTTTACATGGGAATCTGAGGATCTGAACTAAGGTCCTTCTGTCTGTGAGACAAAGTCTTTATGCCTTGAGACATCGTCCCTGTCCAGTTTTCATGTTTCTATTTGCTTCTACTAATTGGCTATTTGAATTATGTCCACATGGTTTATTTACTTTTATATCTTAACAATGGCTGGAATGGAATAGCTGTGAAAAAAAATAGAACTACATAAAATCCCCAAGAGACAATGACATTTACCACTTTAATGCCCCACTTTTGTCCACTGTGACAGTTGTAGATGCCAACTTAACAACTGAAGGGTGAGTACAAGGTGGAAGATAAAGACCAACATTTAAGGTTGTGACCTGACCTCCATGTGCTCTCTCTCTCTCTCTCTCTCTCTCTCTCTCTCTCTCTCTGTCTCATACACACACACACACACATACACATACACACATCCATGTGCTTACAAGCAGGAGATACAAATAATCCTGCTTTTGCCTCTATGATTATAGTCTGAGGTCAGCCTTCATTTGTGGATGAGCAAAAGAAAAGAAATCAGAAGAAATTTTAAAGAAAGACTTATTCTTCTTATTTTATCGTTCTTTTATAAATAATTTATTTCTCAACTGATCTGTAATAGTCAAAGCAATCTTAAAATCTAGACTGAATCTAGACAAAAGAAAAAGCTCCAGATAACTTTCTTCTGTTTCAGCAAGTTCATACAAACCAAACAAGATGCAGGATACATACAAATGATATTTAACTATCATAAATTTGTCTAATAAAATTCATCCTGTGTTTGCTTCCATTAAAATTATGAAAAATTCTTTAAAATGTTAGAGAGACTTTAAATCAGTTAAATCAGCTTAAAATATCTTCCCATCTGTCTTTTTTACTTTTGTTTTATCAATCAGGTAAGTTAAATATTTTTATTTTCCTCGGAATTATTCTCATAGCTTATTTCCGTTTTGTGTCTATGGAAAATAATGCTTCTGTACACTATATATAATTTCATTCATAATATTCAAGGAACTTTGACCATGAAAAAATATTGAATTAAAAACTACTTATTCTCTAAATAGAAAACTTGATACATATTCAAAATAAAATCCCACAACTTAGCATCAAGACAGTAAATATTACAAATTCAGATTTGGAGCTATTAGAAAAATACTTTAATTTGTTTTAAAAGCCAAACTGGAGAAATTTAAATATAATTACATTTTAAATTTAAAATAACTGTCATGGATGTTTGCCAGTTCATTGATAATAATTAAAATTTAAATAATATAATGAGTTATAATACTGTTTAGTGGGCATTTTGGTGCTATTTATGAATCACACACTCTTTGAGTACTGTTTGTATTTACAGAGGAGGGATTTTTCCTAAAATTGAAATGCAAATGTTGTTTTGACTTTTGGCCTCTAGAGGGCAGTGCTATACAAATTCAGAGGGCACAGTGTGCACAAAAATTTTGCATTTTTATTTTACTCTAATGGTGAGGCAAAGTAGCAAAATGGCCAAGATCTGTGAAAAATGCCAGAAATCTTGGCTGTAAGATAGTATTAATATAATCAACAGTTTCCTTATTTTAGCCACATGCCAATCAAATAAAATTCATTAATTAGAATTATTTTAAAACAAATATTAAATTGATCGTCTGTTGGTTGAACACAGCATATGTGGACTTAGCTTAATAATATAGTTGACAAAAAATTGCTCTGTGCCAGTAACTTTTCTTCATTTTCTATGAATTTTTTGAAAAGAGAGAACTAGTCCTATGTGTTCTCTGACCTAATGGAAGGTTGACACTTGATTTTATGGTTTTTCTTTGTACATTTTTTTCTAGAGAAAAATTCAAAACTGCAATTTATATGTAACTATAGTGAATTATTTAATGACTATAATGAATTATAAAAACAAAAGTAATGGTAGTGCTTGAAAATTTCTTAAAATTGTATTTTACCAATGTGAAAATAACCAGCATCAAGGAATAGTTAAAACACTATTGAACAGTTAATGTCAGGATGTTTATCAACTTCCAAGGTCATGCTTAAGGACTAACATACCCACAAAGTGGTATAGATACATTATTTAATTAAACTTTAGATTCTCCTGTGACTGGCATTACAACTACCTTTTTTATAGGTGCAGGTATGGAATCAGCAAACAGCAAGTTGTCATGGTGTGAGAACAAGGAAGGAAACCTACGTCTCTCAAAGCCCACAATTTTAACCATTAGATTAAACCATCTCACGGTTTGGGAGAGTGGTATTATACCATGATCAATATTATACTGTAGGCAGTTGTGATAAGTCTAGCCTTCAGTGAGCCTATACCATTATAGAGGTGATTGAATCACATGTGCCCTACAATGTGGCTGAATAAATGTATATACAATGGTTCTCAAGACATTGTTCCAAGACCTGTACGCTAGGACTTGTGGTTGTGGTTTGACAGGAAATCTCTTTGCTCCTTTCTGGTGTGCAAACTACACAGTAGCACCAGTCTCCATATCCAAGTGTGTGGGTGGTTGCCAGTCCCATCCCAAATGTAGCAGTTACAAAACCATGTTTGAGTCTGTCTGCAGGATGTATTTCTCCAGACTCATTCATGTCATAACTACTATGAGGCAGTTCACTCGGGAATATAGAAGTTAACTTTCATTGCTAATCAAATGTGTGCTAGAATTATGAAAGTCCTGTAAACTATACAGAATTAAAACTTCCAAGACAGATCTCTTATAGCACATGTATTCTGAAATAGTCTCACATAACTCAATTTTCATAATTAAACCCCTGAGTAAACTGCAAATATGAGTAGCTTCTATTTTTAGAGGTCTAATTTGTGAAGATCTTTTGCTAAAGGACTTTGAATTTAAATCTAATGCCTCTGTGTAGCAGCCCACACACCCAGTTTCTTTGTTATCTATATGTCATTAAAAAGCGAGTGTGGTCAAGGAATAGAGCTGAGTTATAGACACATGCATATCATACATGAAGCTCTAGACTTAATCCCAAGAGTCACAAGAAATAGCAAACAAATATACAATGAATATTAAAATATGACATATACATATCATGAACTATTTATTCAGCTTTAGTACAAGGAATAAATCTTGTCATGTGTCATTAAATGGTTACACAAGAGTAAGTGATTCCATTTATGCCAAGTATTTAAATAGGAATTGTGCGTATATTAAGTACATAAATGCTAAGAATTTAAAGAAATCACAAGGCAGAATGGTGATTGCCAAGGGTTAGGAGGAGGGAAAATGAAGAATCACTGTTTAGCAGATAAGAAATTTTAGTTGTTAAAGGTGAATATGTTCCAGAAATTGCTTGCAAAGTACGTAAAATTTGTTAAAGGATGCTTTTGACACATTATTTTTTAAAACAAATTTGAAAATCACAATAAGCCAATACAGTTTATTCTTTGCTGGGATTTTTATTCAGTTAATTAACTGTAAAAGATAATTTGACAAACATGGAAAATTTATAAAGAACTATTATATAATTAATCTTCATTACTTTTTCATTTGTGATCTTTGTATTGTGGTTGCATTTTATTCTTAAATGAAAGTGATGCCAGAGACTTTTTGTGAAGTACTTCTGGGTGAAATAACATCATGGTGAACTTTTGCTTAAATGAATTTTACCAAACAATGAAAACAACAAAATTCTGAAGAGGGATAAGGAGATGAAAGAGGAATGTCTGTCAGTTGTGAAGCCGAATGGTAGATTATTATGATTCTGATATTCTGAATATGTCTAAGAAATTGTCATAATAAAAGATGAAAACAAGCTTAAAAAACATTTACTGAACAGATTTAAAAAGTAAGCCCTGAGGAAAAAAAAATCAATCTAACAAAATACTTAATATTTCATTTGTCATTCTGTTGAATTCAAGTAATGTAAAAGTAGTTGCAATTTAAATTTCTTGTTTCACAGGGTAATGGTGTGTCTGAGTCATGTGGCTTTGGTTAAAATAATTTCACCACATACACACACACACACACACACACACACACACACACACGCACACACGCACGCATGCACACTGCTACTCAATTTGAGGATTGCAAAGAGAAAGAATATTGGGTCCAAAGTTAGAAACCATGATTGGCATAGGCAGCCTGCCCTGTGCTGGCTGAGGGAAAACAACAAAAAAGATGGCTTTGCAAAGCCATCTGCTTGGGCCTGGAGTTGTTTACCTGGCTCCTGGCGCTGCTTGTCAGAGAAGCGCTTGGCTTATTCCCTCTCTGGCAGGAGGGTCACACTGTCCACCTGCTGCCAGTGACCCCATGCTTATTTGTCTCCTGCAGCTGATCTTTTAAAAATCCTATCAGCTTGGGACTTGGAATATTCAGCTGTCCACCCTCACTCAGTATGTCTCAGTCAGCTACACCACTCCCCCCAACCCCAGGACACATTTCCTGTTCTGTATCACAGATCCAACGCTGCTGTTTTTGCCAATTCAGAGCTGACAGTAAGTTGTTGATTTTCAAGTTTTTCAAAAAATAAATAGCCAGGTTATAGAATGTGCCTACTGATCTGTATCAGCATTTCCTTCCTTAGCTTCACTTTGGAGCATTGGAAGATTTGATTATGACCATTACAGTACTTGGTTCTATTTGTGTGTGGCAAAAGAAGGGCACTAATGAATACTGTCCAAAATAACATTTCATTAAATTTAATTCAATGCTTTGCTATGCCTCATCAAAATGAATATACCTGGGTTTTTCTTTCTGTCTAGTTTAATTCAGCGAAATTGCATTGAACTCATTATACTGAACTTAGTTAGGTGTCAGGGAGTTCAAAGATTGCTAGGATTTTAACCTTCTCTAGAGTCTGGTGGCTAAACTAGGTGTTAGGTTAATTTTAGAAGTATACTTGGCAATGACCACATAAACAAATAATTTTAGTGGAATACAAGCAGGTGCTAGCAGGCTTATGAATAAATAATACTTAGAATATCATGTGTCATTCAAGTTTATGAGGGAGGGTTAGTACTGAAAAGGAAAAAAATCACCCATTGTTTCAGAAGACTGTTACTGCCACAAATGCATTTGAGGACAACATTAGAAGTTGTATTTTAAAATATTTTAGCCACTGATCACATGCAATTATTTCAGCTTAAATACATTAACTTTACCCATAAGAAGAGAATCAGTTCTTCACAGGTCCAAGTCATGTCTAAAGTTGTTGCACACAGTGGCCACTGAATTGATAGAAAAGGACATTCACATCTCTGTGGGTTGGACAGATTGCTCAGAGGTTAAACCTCTGGCCAAAAGCAGAAGAACCTGAGTTCGCATCCTGGATCCCATGTGAAAACACCCAAAATGACAGGTTAAATGTAGGCAGCCTTTACTTCTAGCCATGGAGGGCAGAGCCTGGGAAACCTCACAGCAAAACAGTAAGGAGGTAGAACAATCTAGGATATTTTCTGAAGTCACTTTTGAGTGTCCATGTGCACAAATAGTGCTTTTTCACACACACACACACACACACACACACACACACACAAATTTCTCTACAAAGATTCATTAAAAACACCAATTTCCTTTCTGGGTCTGGGATACTTCACTTAATATAATTGTTTCTAATAACATCCATTTCCCAGCCGTATGTACTCCCTAATAGGTGGCTTCTAGTACCAAACCCACCCAGCCCACCTAGAGACACTGAAGGATAAATCTCTGTAATACCTACAGTAATTGCAAGGATTATGAACAGGAGGGATGGGGTAGGAGGGCCACATCAGAAACAAGGAGAGAGGGGACCATATTACAGCAGAGAAAATAGGCCTTCATCAAGGACTGCAAGTAAGTAAGGAGAAATCTGGTTAAGTTCACAGACTTTGGTTCCTGATCATTTACAACTGAGGGAGTATGATCTCACCAGAAGGGGAGGGCAAATAGTCTGGCAGATAAAAAGTAACCATTCTGCAAATGGGTAATTAACCCCTCCCTCACTCTGGTTTCCTACTTTTATTACATCTACCTTTGAATATACTCTTATAACAAGACTCTAATTTAACAGCATTTTATCTTTGGCCAGGGAGTGACATCCAATACCCATCAGGATGGAGCGAAGGGCATTGCAGGAGCAGCAAAACCGCAAAAGAAAATCAACAAACCATAATCCAGAACTTCAGAGACTCTATATCAACCACCTAGAACTAGGCAAGCCTAATCTCTCCCCATCCTGAAGCTCAGGGAAATTTGTGGAAGAGGGGGCGGTAAGATTGTAAGAGCACAAGGATGGGAGGAGCAATGATATGCAAGATACTTCACACAAGTTAGGGCCGAAGCAATCATAAATGGACTTTGCATGCCCTGCGCAATGTCCAACACACTATTGACACAAAGTCTAGCATCTGCTAAAGGCACCAAGATCCTTGGAGGCAAGGGATTGGCAGCCACAGTAATGTTCCTATGCTTAAGGGGAACACAGGAAAAGGTTCAGGGAAATGCAACTGGGTCCTTGTACGTCATCGGAGAGGAGGGCCCAGAGGAGAGTCTGGCAAGCACATTAAAGGATTCTCCGGGGATTGAGGGGGGAGGCACTGGGGTAGGAAAGGGCGGGGTGAGGGGAAGGGGAGCAGGGGAGTCGGGGGGAGGAGAAGGGAGAGAGGGAACCAGTGTACCTATTAAGTTTGTATGAGTGGAAATAATAATAATAAAACCACCAATTTCCAGTGTCTGGGTGTCATAGTTAGTCCGAGTGTCTAGGTACAGGTGTCGAATAGATGGTTGAGGATTCGAGCTTTGGGCACATGTGTAGATAATTAAGCCCAGAGCAAACCTGCAAGACATTGTATTGTTGATGGGGAAGGTCCAACCCATGGTTACTGGAACTAGGTTGCTGGAAATACAAAAACTGGTTGAGGAAGTTGGTATTCTTCTGCATACTTGACCAGACAAGCTGGCCTGACAAGTAAAAATCATTTCACTCAGCTGCTATGTGGATACAGTGTGGCCAGTTCCCTTGGCCCTTGATGTTGCAGTGAGTTCTCTTGCCAAGCTGGAGGAGTAATTGTAATCAGACTATTGTAAAAGAAAATAAATCCTTGTTCCCTTAAGTTGTTTTGTCATGATTTTATCAGCAACCATGCAGGTGAATTGCTACACTGTTCTGTAACAATTTCTACAAGAAATTAATATGAACCAAGAGAAGGGATTTTATTCTGTCTTACAATTTCAGGTTGCAGTCCATTATGACAGATGGCTTACCAGTAGAAGCTGAAGAAACTGGCCATTCCACATCCAAAGTCAAGAGCAGCGGGAGTAAGAACCAATGTTGCATACTTGCTTTTGAGCTTACCAACTTCCAAAAAAAATTAACTAGCTCTTTCCATCTTATGCACATGCCCAGGAACAAGTACCCCACACTATAGGGTTGAATCTTCTCACAACTGTGCAGTAAAGAAAAGTTCCTACAGACTTGTTCCAGGGACCTGCCTTCGCCGAATGTATTCCTTAGAGATGTGTGTAGAGGCTTACTTCATGAGGTCAAAATGACAGCTCAGATTCCTTGCTGCAGAGATAAATGGCGCTAGGAATTCCTCATTTCTGATAATCTCCTTAGTGAAACTAGATATCCTCTAACCAACTTTGAGTAGGAAAAGTTTAGAATATTCTATTTATAATAAAAAAAAAACAACTTGTACATGGGACTCCTCTCCCCTCTTTTTTTTTTCTGTGCTCCAGAGAAATTGTCTTTTAACTCAGACTTGAGAAAAGAGATATGATTTTTAAGGTTTCCTCTGTTGTTTTGAAGCCTTATTTTATTCATTATGTTCACAGCAATATTTGTGTAAGTCCCTATATTCTAAAAACATGTTAAATTTCTAAACAGAACCAAACTGTGCTTCCTCCACACCCTGGCCCATCTAATTCTGATCATTTGTGAATTTACAGGAAAAAAACAAAAATCTTAAATAATTTTTAAACAAATTTAATTGATTTAACTTCTGCAAGTATCAGGTCACATGTAGATTTCTCTTTTGATTATTGCATTTCAAACTTTTTCTTCATTATTTTTCTAATTAGAAATACAGGAAATAAGAGAATAGAATTTTCACTTAAGTGACTCATTTCTTATTTATCAGGGAAAGAAAAATGAAAATGTCCCAAGTTCATTGATCCCAGCATAGTGTAGACCTGACCAGGGTCTGCTCCCATTTCCTGACTTGTGGAATTCAACTGTGTTTCACCATGCCAGTTCAGAATTTTCATTTGCTCAAAATAGGTCAGAGGTAATGTCAGTTTTCTATGCAGTATTTCAGGTCTGTCATGTTATCTGAAAGGTTCCAAATTACGTTTTCACATTGCCCAGTACTTATCACTGCAAACGGCGATCCCACACGAACAGAAAGTGCACACTAGTAAAACAAAACCAGCATAAATACATAAATAAACCCTATATATTCTTCTTCCTCTTTGTAAGTAAATAGCCTTTAATGATTCTCAAATCTCTTAGAGTTATCGTAGTTCCTTAAAACCAACACTCAATGAAGCAAAATTATATATAACTTGCATAATAATACATGACTAAGAAAATGGTTTGACTCACTATATTTTCTCTTTGACCTCTTGAAAATGCTCTATGTCTAGATTCAAGACCAAAGTTCTTGTGTTTATATTCACTCAACTAAAATCATGCCGAATTTTGCTTTATTTGCTTCTCATACCAAGCTTCATTCATTCATTATGATTTTATTTTTCCACATATAGATATGCTTTCTCCATTCCCTTAATGAAAGTGACTTGGCCATCCTTTAATGTGTTTTGAAATCTTTTCAATGATCCTTAATATTTGTATCTATTTATACTTAGGATCTCTGTTCTGCTCCATTTTTATGACATATACATCCTGCCTGGCAGAAACGTGGCTCCTCTCCATGTTCTTTTTTTTTTTTAATTTTGTTATTATTTATTCACTTGTGCGTGTGTGCGTATGTATGTGCGCGCACGTCTGTGTGTGTGTAGAACCACGGACGAATTCCGGAACCACCATGGACGCCTCCATCTCCTCCTTGTTTACTCTGCCCTGGGATTTACAGGCTCCGCCCTACCAGGGCCAGAAGCGCAGGCCGCCCCTGCTTCCGCCTGGCATCTATACGTGGGATCTGGGATCTGAACTCACTCAGGACCTACTGCCTGCAAGGCAGAGGCTTAACCCCTGAGCCACCTCTCCAGCCCCTCCTCTTCATGTTCTTTTACATCACTGTGCTCATCCAAGTAGCCTATAAAAACAGTACAATTTACAGACACTAGATTCCCCTTTTAATAGCTCATTCTATAACTCAAACATGCTGAGCCACCTTAGTTTAAGAGAAAGCATCTATCTACTGCCTTTATTGACCTATATAATGGGAATATAAAATAACTGTAAGTGTTAACATGTTTACTAATAAATGCAAAACTCTTGAAACATAGCAGATAAGAGGTAAGCAGTTTATTTTTTTAACTTCAGACCAGTACGGGCATTAACAGAGAACAGAGGAAACACAAAACTAATTATTTTGTCTTTTGTTTTGCAATCATCATCAAACACATCAGTAAATATTGATGGCCTTTTTGCCTGAATATCTCTTATGTAAGTGACTTGAAAATTCTTGAATGTAGCATTAAAAAGTATAATAAGTGATTATTCTGCATCCGTTATAGTATTTGAAACTATCAAGGTCTATGTTGGAGATTGAAGACTAGGAATCCTTTCTAAACATCTCCACATGTGGAAATTAATTTAAGAAAAAATAAAAGACTGAAGACATTACCTTGGAAATCAGAATTGTTAAGCTGTCTTTCCTTTGTGATTCTTGATTAAAAGAAAACTTCTCCAGACTGTGCACTAGATAGATATTAGTGACAGGTAAATAAGGTATCAGTTTCAAAGTAGCCAGCTTGTCATGTGAGGACACACTTACTTTTGAGAGGTATTGCAGATGTTTAATTGGATATTTGGGACATTTCAGCATTTTGGGGATCAAAAGATATGGAGAAATAATTAGAGAATGTATACTTTTAGTGTTGGACTGTAAAGTACATCATCTCAGTTCCTGCATTTTACATAATGTACTCTAAGTCTTGGTTCTAGATAGAAGAAAACCAGTACATAATGATATGGTGTTTGCAAATAGTTCAAAATTTAATGGGATTTGACAATTAAATGTTAGACTACCTTAAGTTCTTTTAAAGAGCTTCCCTGCATCCATTTCTCTTATACAAATTTAAGTATAAATGTAATCTTAATTAATCTTTGCATATCTTTAATTAGCTCATCCTTCATTATTTATCAAATTAGCTAATGCTCTCATTAGAGTCTTCTTGTTTCTTATCTTTGAAGGTGAAGGCCATATGGAAGACTAAGGTGAATGAAATTTATTGCTTGTTAATGTGACAAGCTGATATTTCATATATTATTAGAAAACTCTTTGGGGTGGACAATTCATACTTCAGAAATACATGTGTTCGTAAGTAGAATTATACAATCACAGATGACGATAGCTGCAATTAATATAGTCAAAAATCTTTCAGCTTTTGAAGAGGGATATTTCTTCACTGGTTATCAACTTGAACTCCCAAATTCCCATCTTGTGTGATTTCCTGAAGCTTAATGTTCTCTTGGAAGCTGGGTTTTTTTTTAATCATCTGTTATGGATATTCGTTTCCATTTAAACATATTGAGTTAAGATATGTCCACTACAGTAAATGGATTCTGTAATCACTTTCAGCCAGACTGTTTTTTCTTTGCCATCTGACTAATCTTGGTAGCTATTCCTATTGTCTTCATTTGTCATCTATTATCTTAACATTTTGGACATTCAAAAGCAAGGAAAATTATATTATAAAATTCTATTCATTTATTAGAGAGCTGGAGAAAGAGAAAGAGAAATAGATAGATAGATAGATGATAGATAGATAGATAGATAGATAGATAGATAGATAGATAGATAGATAGATAGATAACACTTTCCATGATTTGCATAAGGAGATCAGAGGACAACTTTTGAAAAACTGTGATATACTTAGGTCACCAGATTTGTACTGAGCCACTTACTGGGCCTAATTTGCGATATTTTAGAACACTATAATTAAAGTTGTTTGCTATTCTTCTCTGTTGGTATATACTTCTTTGAAGAGAAGTTTTATCCAGATCTTTCTTTTTCTCTCTTGATTTGATTGTTGCAGGAAATTTTCCTTACTGGAAGGGAAACACTGCCCCCTCACACTGAACTCACGTTGATATGTAAAAATCTTGTCAATACTCCCAGCCATAAATATGACTTCTCCACAAATGGAAAATAGCTTATTCCTTTATTGACTCAAATTTAATTTGCTTTTCTGTGACTTAGTAGCCTAGCAAAATGTTTTTTCTATGAAATATGTGTGTGCATCTCAAAGCTACATGATAATATTCTCCTAAGCTTAAACCATGCATCTAGTACTAAAACATTAAATAATTATGGAAGAGAGAAAAGTGGGATATCTTTCACTTATAAGTAAATATGGAAGAGAGAAAAGTGGGGTATCTTTCACTTATGAGGACAATTATAATGAATAGAACCTGAATTTTATGTTAAATAAGTCAACCTCTCAGACCCTACATTACTTTGCCTATGAAATCAGGAAAACCATTACCACCATCATAAAGTTGTTATGAGACTAGGTGAGATAATGAATGTGACACAACTTTATGTTGATTATTATTACTTGGAGTGGTCATAGTGTATTCTATGTTTTGAATACTACAATGCAGTCATCTCTGGAGGAAACATGCTTTGTGACATAGAATATTCAAATTTCAAGAAACCCAGCACAAAATGGAGTAATGAGTTGAAACCTAAGGAAATTTCTGAAGGACATTGAGAGACACATAATACTCTTTTTTTAACATTTTATATTATTATTTCTGCTCATACAAACTTAATAGGTACACCAGTTCCCTCCCTCCCTCCCCCCCTTACCCATCCCTCCCCATCAGCTCACTCCTCCCTCCCCATCCCCCAGTGCCTCCCCCTCCAATTCCCAGAGAATCCTTTAACGTGCATGCCAGACTCTCCTCTGGGCCTTCCTTTCCGATGACTTACAAGGACCAAGTGGCATTTCCCTGAACCGTTTCCCATATTCCCCTTAAGCATAGGAACACTACTGTGGCTGTCAATTCCTTGCCTCCAAGAATCTTGGTGCCTTTAGCAGATGCTAGACTTTGTGAGGTCAATAGTGTGTTGGACATTGAACAAGGCATGCAAAGTACAATTATAATTGCTTCGGCCCTAACTTGTATGGAGTATCTTGCAAATCATTGCTTCTCCCATCCTTTTGCTCTTATAATCTCACCGCCCCCTCTTTCGCAAATTTCCCTGAGCTTCAGGATGAGGAGAGATTAGTCTGGCCTAGTTCTAGGTGGTTGATATAGAGTCTCCGAAGTTCTGTATAGTGGTTCGTTGATTTTCTTTTGCAGTTTTGCTGCTCCTGCAATGCCCTTCACTTCATCCTGATGGGCATTTTATGTCACCCCCTGGCCAGAGACAAAAAGCTGTTAAACTGGAGTCTTGTTATAAAAGCACATTCAAGGGTGGATGTAATAAAATTAGGAAACCTCAGTGAGGGAGGGGTCAATTACCCATTTGCAAAATGGTTACTTTTTTTCTGCCAGACTAAATGCCCTCCCCTTCTGGTGAGATCATACTCCCTCAGTTGTAAATGATCAGGAACGAACATCTGTGAACCTAACCAGGTGGCTCATTACTTACTTGCAGTCCTTGATGGAGGCCTATTTTCTCTGCTGTAATATGGTCCCTTCTCTCCTTGTTTCTGGTGTGGCCCTCCAACCCCATCCCTCCTGTTCATAATTCTTGCAATTACTGTAGGTATTACATAGATTTGTCTTTGAGTGTCTCAAGGTGGGCTGGGTGGGTTTGGTACTAGGAACCATCTATTAGGGAGTACATACGGTGCTTAATTTTCTGGGTTTGGGATACTTCACATAATATAATTGTTTCTAATGACATCCATTTCCTGCCAAATCCAATAATTCATCATTTTTGATGGCTGAGTAGTACTCCATTGTATAGATGTACCACCTTTTCCTTATCCACTCATCAACTGTTGGACATTTGGGTTGATTCCATGACTTTGCTATTGTAAACAGTGCTGCTATGAACATGGTTGTGCTTGTGCTATCGAGGTGAACCTCTGCTGCATGTGGGGTTATTCCCAAAAGTGGAATAGCAGGGTCATATGGCATTTCAATCTTTAATTTCTTTAAGAATCTTGAGACGGCTTGCCAAAGTGGCTGTATGAGCCTGCATTCCCAACCAGCAATGTAGGAGAGTTCCCCTCTCTCCACATCCTCTCCAGCATTTGTTGTTCTTTGTATTGTGGATTTTTGCCATCCTGACAGGGGTGAGATGATATCTCAGGGAAGTTTTAATTTGCATTTCCCTGATGACTAAAGAAGTGGAGCATTTTTTAAGATATTTGTTAGACATTTTAATTTTTTTTTTATTGAGGAAATTTCTTTTTTTTATAATACATTTTTTATTATTATTTCAGCTCATACAAACTTAATAGGTACACCAGTTCCCTCCCTCCCTCCTCCTCCCCCCTGAACCCCCTGCTTTCCCTCCCCTCACCCCTCCCGCCCCATCCCCCCGTGCCTCCCACCCTGATTCCCAGAGTCCTTTCTTGTGCATGCCTGACTCTCCTCTGGGCCCTCCTCTCCGATGACATACAAGGACCCAGTGGCATTTCCCGGAACCCCTTCCTGTGTTCCCCTTAAGCATAGGAACACTACTGTGGCTGTCAATCCCTTGCCTCCAAGGATCTTGGTGCCTTTAGCAGATGCTAGACTTTGTGAGGTCAATAGTGTGTTGGACATTGCGCTGGGCATACAATGTCCAATTATGATTGCTTCGGCCCTAACGTGTGGAGTATCTTGCATATCATTGCTCCTCCCATCCTTTTGCTCTCACAATCTTACCGCCCCCTCTTCCGCAAATGTCCCTGAGCTTCAGGATGGGGAGAGATTAGTCTGGCCTAGTTCTAGGTGGTTGATATAGAATCTCTGAAGTTCTGAATAGTGGTTCATTGATTTTCTTTCACAGTTTTGTTGCTCCTGTAATGCCCTTCACTCCATTGTGATGGGCACTGTATGTCACCCCCTGGCCAGAGACAGAAAGCTGTTAAACTGGAGTCTTATTATAAGAGCACATTCAAGGGTAGATGTAATACTTATACTCAAAATTGGAATCGCAGGGTCATATGGCGTTAGGCAATGGAAGGGGTCAATCAACTATTTGCAAAATGGTTACTTTTTAATCTGTCGGACTATATGCCCTCCCCTTCTGGTAAGTTCATACCCCCTTAGTTGTAAATGATCAGGAACGAATTGTGAACTTAACTAGGTGTCACATTACTTTCTTGCAGTCCTTGATGGAGGCCTATTTTCTCTACTGTAACATGGTCACTTCTCTCCTTGTTTCTGGTGTGGCCCTCCAACCCCATCCCTCCTGTCATAATCCTTGCAATTACTGTAGGTAATACATAGATTTACCTATGAGTTAGACATTTTAATTTCATCCCTGGTAAAGTTTTTTTTTAAGTTCCAGGGCCCATTTTTTAATTGGGCCATTAGTTTCCTTGGTGTTTAGTTTTCTAAGTTCTTTGTGCATTCTGGACTGTAGAGCTCTATCAGATATGTGGTTAGTTAAGATTTTCTCCCATTCTGTGGGCTGCTTTGAGCTCGTGTTACTATCTCTTTATCTGAAAAGAAGCTCTTTAATTCCACAAGATCCCAACTGTTGAGAGTTGGTAGCAGTGACTGTGCCATTGGATGTCTGTTTAGGAAATGTTGGCCTAGCCCAATCAGCTCGAGGGAGTTCCCTATCCTTTCAACTATGGTTTTTATAGTCTCTGGCCTTATTTCAAGGTCCTTGACCCACTTGGAATTAAGTCTTGTACATGGTAACAAGTACAGGTCCAGCTTAATCTTCTGCATGTGGAGATCCAGTTTTGCCAGCACCATTTGTTGAAGATGCTGTTCTTTTTCCATTGGATTCTTTGGGCCCCTTTGTCAAAGACCAAATAGCTGTAATTTTGTAGGCTTATATCTGGGTCTTCAATCCTTATCCATTGATCTGTGTGTCTATTATCCTGGGTCTTCTGTGCCTCCATATGAATTTTGAGATTGTTTGGTCAACTTCTTTAAAGAATTGCTTTGGGATTCTACTTGGTATAGCATTGAATTTGTATATTGCCTTTGGTAGGATGGTCATTTTTACGATGTTGATTCTGCCAATCCAGGAACATGGGAGGTCTTTCCACCTTCTGGTGTCTTCTGCAATTTCTTTCTTGAGAGTTTTAAAGTTTTCATTGTAAAGGTCTTTCACCTCCTTGGTTAGGTTTATACCAAGGTATTTCATTTTTTTTTTTATTTCAGCTCATACAAACTTATTAGGTACACCAGTTCCCTCCCTCCCTCCTCCTCCCCCCATACCCCCTGCTCCCCCTCCCCACCCCTCTCCCTCCCCATCCCCCAGTGCCTCCCACCCCAATTCCCAGAGAGTCCTTTCTTGTGCATGACTGATTTTCCTCTGGGCCCTCCTCTCCGATGACGTACAAGGACCCAGTGGCCTTTGCCGAACCCTTTCCCGTATTCCCCTTAGGTATAGGAACACTGCTGTGGCTGCCAATCCTTTGCCTCCAAGGATCTTTTTAGGGGGGTTATAGTAAATAGGATTGTTTCTCTCAGGGCTTTTTCGCTTCTTTCATTCTGGGCATATAGGAAGGCCACTGATTTTTGTACATTTATTTTGTATCCTGCCACCCTGCTGAACTTCTCATTTAGTTCCAGGAGCTTCCTGGTGGAGTTTTTGGGATCACTCAGGTATAAGATCATGTCATCTGCAAATAGGGATAGCTTGACTTCTTCCTTGTCGATTTGAATCCCTTTTATGCCCCTTTCTTGTCTTATGGCTTCAGCTAAGACTTCAAGTACAATATTGAATAGAAGTGGCGAGAGTGGATAGCCTTGTCTAGTTCCTGATCGAAGTGGGGATGCTTCCAATTGTTCCCTATTGAGTATAATCCTTGCTGTGGGCTTGTTGTAACAGCTTTTATTATATTGATAAAGGTTCCTTCCATTCCTACTGTCTCTAGCGTTTTGATCATAAAAGGCTGTTGGATCTTGTCAAAAGCTTTTTCTGCATCTATCGAGAGTATCATGTGGTCTTGGACTTTGGACTGGTTTACATGATGAATTACATTTATTGATTTGCGTATGTTGAACCAACCTTGTGTGCTGGGGATGAAGCCTACTTGGTCCCTGTGAATGATCTTTTTGATATGTTTTTGAATCCGATTTGCTAAGACTTTGTTGAGAATCTTTGTGCCTGTGTTCATCAGGGAGATCGGCCTATAGTTTTCTTTTTTAAGTGAATCTTTATTAGGTTTTGGGATTAAAACGATATTAGCTTCATAGAAGGAATTTGGTAGTGTTCCTTCTTTTGCTATTTGTGGAACAGTTTAAGGAGTATTGGTGTTATTAACTCCTTAAATGTCTGGTAGAACTCTGTACTGAATCCATCTGGCCCAGGACATTTTTTGGTGGGAAGATTCGAGATTACTTCCTCAATTTCCTTATATGTTATAGGACTATTTATAAATCACAACTTCCTGATTCAATTTAGGTAAGTTGTGTTTACTTAGACATTCATCCATCTCTTTTCTGTTGTCAAACTTCACAGAGTATATGTTTTTGAAATATGATGTTATAATTCTCTGAATTTCTTGGGTATCAGTAGTGATAACTCCATGTTCATTTCTAATTTTGTTAATTCGGGTTTTCTCTCTCCTTCTTTTGGTTAATTTAGCTAGGGGTGTATCAATCTTATTGATTTTTTCAAAGAACTAGCTTTTTGACTGGTTGATTTTTTCTATCGTTTTCTTAATCTCGATTTCAGATATTTCTTCCCTTATTTTGCTAATCTCCTCTCTTCTACTGCTTTTGGGATTAGATTGCTCTAGTTTCTCTAAAGCTTTAAGCTGCATTGTTAAGTTGTTTATTTCTGATGTTTCCATTTTTTTGATGTAGGCATTAAGAGCTATGAACTTACCTCTTAGGACAGCTTTCATTGTGTCCCAGAGATTTTGGTAAGCTTTATTTTCATTATCGTTCACTTTCAGGAAATCTTTAATTTCCTTTTTAATTTCTTCCTGAATCCAGTTCTCATTTAGCATCATAGTGTTAAGTTTCCAGGAGTTAGTGTATTTTCTGCCTTTTGTTATGTTGTGAATGTCCAGCTTTAGGCCATGGTGGTCTGATAGGGTACAGGCTAGAATTTCAACTTTCCTGTATATGTGGAGATTAATTTTGTGGCCTAATATGTGATCTATTTTGGAGAAAGTTCCGTGTGCTGCTGAGAAAAATGTGTATTCTTAGGTACATGGATGAAAATTTCGATAGAGATCTGTAAGGTACATTTCTTTAAGGGTTTTATTAAGTTCCAATGTGTCCCTGTTAAGCTTTTGACCTGTTGATCTATCCCATGTTGAGAGGGCGGTGTTGAAGTCCCCAAGAATTATCAATGGGGGTTGATTTCTCACTTTAGACGCTGTAGGGTTTTCTTAATGAATGTGGAGGGGCCCGTATTGGTTGCATATATGTTCAGTATTGTGAAGTCTTCCGGGTGAATTGTACCTGTGACTAAAATGTAGTATCCATCTGTGTCTCTTATGATTTTTTTTGGTTTGAAGTCCACTTTGTCTGATATCATAATGACTACCCCTGCCTGTTTCCTGGTTCCATTAGCTTGCAGAATTTTGGACCACCCTTTCATTTTTAAGATGTGCCTATCTTTTGTGATGAGGTGAGTTTCCTGAAGGCAGCAGATTGTTGGATTGTGGTTTTTAATCCAAGTTTGTAATCTGTGTCTCTTAATCGGTGAGTTAATACCATTGACATTTAATGTTATAATGGAGAAATTATTTTTAATTCTGGACATTTTTATGTTTACTGGATTATTAATTCTGGATTATTTTTATGTTTAGCTTATTGTTTTACTATTATATTTTTGTGGTATTATACTTCCCTTCTGTCCTCCTGGATACACTTGTTCTTTTCTTCAAGTTTGCATATCATTTTCTGGCATGTTTTGAAGGCCTGGTTTGGTAGACATGTATCCCTTCAAGTTGTCTTTGTGCTGGAAAATTTTTCTTTCTCCTTCGATCATGACAGATAGTTTTGCCGGTATATCAGTCTGGGTTGGCATTTTTGCTCATTTAATACTTGAAGTACGTCTCTCCAAGCTCTTCTTGCTTTTACTGTTCCATTGAGAAGTCATTTGTTACTTTAATAGGTTTGCCTTTAAAAGTGACTTGCTTTTTTTCTCTTGAAGCTCTCAGCACCTTTTCTTTGTCTTGAATGGGAGTGTTTCGACTATTATTTGCCGTGGCGATTTTCTATTTTGGTCATATCTGTTTGGAGTGAGAAATGCCTCTTGTATTTGGATGGGCCTCTCATTCTTCAGTTGAGGGAAGTTTTCATTTATGATAATTTGAAAAATTTCCTCAGGTGTGGTATTTTGAGATTCTTGCTCTGGTATTCCATGAATGCGCATGTTAGGCTTCTTCAGGGTGTCCCATATCTCTTGAATGTTCCTCTCAAGTATTTTTTTGGCTTTAACAATCTCTTCCATTGAGCTGGTTAATTCTCCCACTTTGTCTTCAAGATCTGAAATTCTATTTTCTGCTTTGTTAGTTCTGCCTATAAGACTCTCTGTTGAGCTTTGGGTTGAAGATAGCTTGTCTTTTAGTTCAATTTTAAACTCTGCCTGAGACTGTTTTAGCTGATCTATGCCTATTTTTGTTTCTTGAACTGTTTTTTTTTCAACGCCTCCAAATGCCTGTTGTGTTCCTGTTCAAAGTGGTTGATTCGGTTGTTTAACTCCTCTTGTATTTCCTTTTTCATAGTATTAATCATGGTAATGATCATACTTTGAAAGTCGTCGTCTTGGGTCTGGCTTTCTTGGCTGTTTTCTGTGAATTTGTTCTGGTTGGAATCCATCATTAAGGGGTTAATTATTTCAGTGGGAGATTGGTCTTCTTGGGTTTTGTTTCTCATGGATCTGCACTTTGACTTGGGCATTGTTGTTTTGTCTTCTAGGGCTTTTCAGTTTCTGTGTGTTTTTGGCTGATTTAGTTGGTGTTACTACACTTGGGCAGTTATTACTAGTGCTTTCCTTGGGGGTTGGGAATGTTTGTCTTTTAATATTGTAATTTCCTAGTTGAGGCTGTTAGGCTGTTAGTACATCAGTTAAGTCAGGTTAAGTAGACAAGGAGTGAATATTAGTATGGTAGTGCACTTTTATGATGTAGTATCTTGGTGATATGTGAGGGTGAGTGGTATGATTCCTCGGAGTTGTACATGTTTTTGGAGTGGCTTTATGGAAAAGTTAATCTATAGTGTTTAATATTAGAAAGGAACAGTAAGGTGAAAAGGAGGTTTACTTATCTTTGAGCTGGATGTGAAGAATCTCTCCCATGTGATAGGATGATTGTAGAGGTTTACAGATGTATGGCCTTTGACCCTTAGAACTTTCCTTGAGTTTTCTTTGGACTCTATTGAATTTTGAGTAGCAGTGTGTCTTCAGTAGACCACGTGCGTGGGTCCCTGGTGTGCCAGAGAGGCAGAGGGGCTGATGTTGATGGCAGAATTCTTCATCCAGGACCTGGAACTTGGGTTAGTGTCCCAAGTCCTGTCTAGTTGGGTGGACAGGCAGGCGGGAGGGAGAAAGGATCCTGGGGCCCGGATGTGGCCCAGGCCAAAACAGGAGGCAGCCTGGGTGCTGCTGGGACACGGGGTTACCTAGGCGGGGCTGGGGGGGACTCACCTGGGGGTCTGGCAGAGTGGGGAGCGGGAGGCGAGTTCTGGCGGACATATAATACTTTTATGGAAAACAGTTATAAATTAAATGCATCTTACTTCTGCTCCAAAAAACTGAAAAAACTTGAGACAATGGATCATGACAGATGGAAGGAGACTGATAAAAGTGCAAAAATATCGAATGCTAAGGGCTGGAGAGGTGGCTCAGGGGTTAAGCCTCTGCCTTGCAGGCAGAAGGTCCTGAGTTCGGATCCCATGTCCCATGTATACACACCGGGCAGAAGCGGAGACAGCCTGCATTTCTGGTCCTGGTAAGGCAGAGCCTATGAATCCCGGGGTGGAGGAAGTGGAGGTGTCCACACACAGACACATGCACGCACACATACATACGCACACATGCACAATTGAATAAATAAATAAAAAAAAGAATATGAAATACTAGATATTCTAAGGAAACAAGAATTTTTAACTCGGAACATAGACCCAAGCAGGGGGAGAATTCCCCCTCTGGCTACTCTGGGGCTGCAAAAAAAAAAAAAAAAAAAAAAAAAAGTAGAAAAAGAAAAAGAGACAAAATCTTGGAATTCCCATGAGCTGTATTTCTCAAAAGAAATTCTGAATATTAGAAGGGCAAAGAAGAAATGATGCATTTCAGCTGCTGAAATATAATAACTAGCAATATGGAATATGGACACAAAGCAGAAAGAAAAAATATTCTTTATTTTTTATTTTTCTGCTTATACAAATGTAATAGGAACCCCTGTCCCCTCCTTCCCTCCACCCCTCTCTGGACTTTCCTGTTTCCTCCCCCCTTTCTCCCTTCTTTTCGCCCCTCCCTCCAGTACCCCCTCCCCCCCATCTCTGAAGCCTCCTTTAATGTGTATATCAAACTTTCCTCTGGGTCCTCCTCTCTGATGAGGTGTAAGGACTCAATGGCAATTAGCTTTCCAGCTTGCCAGATTGCCCAAACCAAATGCCTCTCTCTACCTTATCTACCTATCTATGGAATGGTGCCACCCCCTACAAGCTGGATAAATTAACCATATCAGATATGGAAAAGGGAATATTCCATTGAAATTCAGAAAATCACCAGGAATCATCTTAAAACTTACATTTTAAAAATTTGGTAAATTTTGAAGAAATGGATGAATTTCTACATGCATCTTATGATCTACCAAAACTAATCCAAGGTGAGTTGAACAAACAGATGTACAATAAGCAATAAAATTGAAAGCAATAAAAGTATATAAACTGAAAAGAAATAAGATGGTTTTACTTCTGAATTCCAAAAGACCTTTGAAGAAGAGTTAACACAACTGTTATTCAAACTATCCTATGAAACAGAAAAAGAAAAATTACTACCAAATTGTTTTACTGTTTTTATGCAGCATGCATTACTCTGCCACCAAATTGAATAAAGACACAAACAAAAGTTGAAGGTCAATCTCCCAAATGAACGTAGATGCACAAATTATTAATCAAATACTTTCAATCTGAGTTGGATGACAAATTATAAAAAAATTATGTTCTGTTCATTCCAGGCATGTAAGTATAATACAATATATGCAAATCAAATTATATAATATGCATATAAATAGACTCGAGAATGAAATAATGTGGTCATCTCAACAGATTCATTAAAGACCTTTGACAAAATCCTATATGTCTTCATATTATTTATATTATGACATTATATAGGAGCAGAAGGAACATGAATCAGCATAATAAAGACTGACAAACAAATAGCCATTGTATGTCCAATATATTCAAAACCAAAGTCTTTCCACTAAAGTCAGGAATGAGACAAAGGTATCAAAATGCTGCTCTCTTATTTAATATAGTACCTTAGCCATAGTACCATAGAGAAAAGCAATAAGATAGGAGAACAAAATAAATAGTATACAATTAGGAAAGGAGGAAGTGAAGGCCTATTTATTTTCAGACAACATGACACTGAGGCCAAAAGAAAGTACTTCACCAGAAAACAGTGAGACCGGCCGGATTCACACTTTCAGTGAGGTAGAGGCTACAAAAATCGACATACAATAATTCATAGCCTTCATATATAATAATTAATAAATCTCTGGAAAAATTAGGAAAAAAATATCAAAAATAACCAAGATTGTGTAAGGCCTTTAAAAAAAAGCTTAAAAACATTTAGGAAGGAAATTGGGAATGATACTAGAACATAGAAAGAATACACGTGCTCATGTTTTGTCTAAATTAGTTTTATAAAATGATTATATTACCCAAGCAATGTATAGATACAGTGCAATCTTTCAAAATTCCGGTGACATATTTCATAGAAACAGAGAAAAATCCTGAAATTCACATGGAAGCATAAAAATAATAAATATCCAAAGCAGTCTTTTTATTAAAGACTAATGTTGGCAATTTCCAGACCTATTTTCAGGTTCAATCACAGTATAATAGTAACCAAACCATTTTGGTACTGGCACAAAACATGCATGATTAATAGAATAGAATGAATGACAATGATGTAAACCCATGAAGATGTACATATCTGTTTTTGACAAAGATAGCAAGGCATAATAGAAAAATACAGCCACTATAACAAATGATGCTGGGAAATCTGGGTATCCATGTATTGAAATGAATTTACATCCCTACATTTCATTGAGTATAACAATCAATTCAAAGAGAACAATGATATTAATATAAGATTTCAAACTCTGAAGCAGTTGGAAGGAAAAACAGAGAAAACACTTAGAGATACACACATAGGCAAAAAACATTTGAAAAGTATTCTAGAAAGTCAGAAAGTAAACCAAGAGTGGGCATAGGATTGCATAAAGTAAAACACTTTTACATAACAAAGGAAACAATAATGGAGTGACAGCCTACAGAATAATAAAAATCTTTGTGAGCTGTACAAGGGATAGAGTCATATTTCACAAAATTTGAAGAAATCAAGCAAAATAAATATAAATAATCAAAATATTACAATTAAATTTGTTAATCATATAAATAATTCTCAAAAGATGAAAAACTATTATCAGCAAACATGAATAAAATTTATTTCAGCTTTCTTACTGTCAGGGAATGCAAATGAAAAGTTACATTCCATGTAACTTAGTCAGAAAGGCTATCATGAAAAACACAAGTTACATCAAATTAAGATGTAGCAAAAAAGGAGCACTTATATGCCGTTATAAGGTGTATGTTAATTAGCCCAGTCACTATGGAAATCAGTATGAAGGTTTCCAAAACCTAAAAATAGAAATACCATATGGCTCAGCTATAAAATTTCTGGATATACACCCTAAGGACTCTAAGTCAACATACAACAGATATGCTTGCACATCTATGTGTATTGTAAGACTATGAATAGCATCCATGCCATGGAATTATCCTTGGTTACTGTCAGCAAATGAATAAACAAAATGTGTTAGATAAACCAAAGGATTTACGCTTTGTCATGAATACAAAGGCATGGATCTCGAGACAATCTAGAGATCATCACATGAAGCAAAATAGGAAAGATCTGGAGAAACAACTAATATGTTTTATATTGACACATGCATTATTTATGTGTTTATGTAGTAAGAGGAAAAGAAAAAGTGGGAGAACTAATGAGGCTAGCAGGAAAATAAAGGCAAGAAAGTGGAAGTAGAGGTGAAATAAGATCAAACCACATTACAAACGTTTTCAGGTAACACATACAAATAAATAAAGACTGGAAATTCAGTCTCTTAAAAGACATTTAAGTATATCACTTTCAAAAATATACATTTAATTTCATCACTGTGAAATATGACACACCCTCAAAAATGTATTGTTCCATGTTTTATTATTACTTTACTTGAGGATTAACCAGACAGAGTACAACTGATTTACATTTATAAAGTGGAGGTTTAGATAAATTTCTCCCACTTACGATTGATACAGCGTGATCTTACTGGATTGTATTAAATGGCTCCTTTTTCTTTTGTTTTCTTAAAAAATCAGCTTTATGATGAAGAAAACTCATGTGGATTCAAGAAAATAGCTAATTCTCCCATTTCTTAAAATGCAGAATGAAGGCTGAATAATAAGTCAATTTTCAGTGTTTTGGGAAAGGAATTTTGGCAGCTATTGTGTATTATCATTTCACATTCTATATTACAGTCCTATTAAAAAACCACCCAAGTCTTTGTTATTCTTCAACAGTTACAGAGCTTAACAGATTCCTGTTTATGCAGCAGAGACTTGAAGCCCATAAGGATAAAAGTAGTAGGGAATGTTGCAAGTCTCAAAACCTGGTTTATGGCATCATTTGATATACTATCACCAAAGACACTTGCTCTAATTTTTTTCTCAAACATTATATTAAAATTTAATAGCCAACTATTTTGTCTTCCTGCTACTGGAAATATTCCATATGGTACTTACTTCAGATGTGCATATTTGCAATACTGAATTTATTACATGTTATTATTCACTCCTTTAGTTGTTTTTGTTGTTGTTTCATATCTTTGTTTTTCTCCTTAACTTGGGGTGCATTTAATTACTATGATCCAACTTTTATCCAAGATTATAAAAATATTATTTTTTAACCCAATGCCTTAGTTTAAAAATTGCTGAAAAAAATTTTTTGTCCTGGAAACAGCAAATTATTTAAGAGGAGTCACTAAATACATATTGGTTGTGGTACTGTAGAAGACATGAAGAGATAAGACCATCTACCATCTGGGGGCAATGTTTGATTTCCTTTGTGGAAGATATAAAATGACAAACAATCTAATGTTAAATCTGTACGTAACACAATTAACCTCAAATGATTATTTTGCCATATCATTTTTGTTGGTGTAATAAAACAGAGGTTAATGGGGGAAGCAATCTGTGACAAGCAGTACATAGAAGGTATTGAGCTTAATAAATTACATGTTTGTGGTATTAAGAAAAGCATAAATAATGTGATTTTAGAAATAATATTTTTCATTAAAAATTCTCAAAATGCACATTCAAGATGACTTCCTTATGGAAATAAAATTTATGTTAGTTTTTAAAATATTGGTTTTTTAGGGGCTGGAGAAGTGGCTCAGGGGTTAAGCCTCTGCCTTGCAGGCAGAAGGTCCTGAGTTCAGGAAGGTCCTGAGTTCGGATCCTAGATCCCACGTATAGACGCCGGGCAGAAGCGGGGGCGGCCTGCGTTTCTGGTCCTGGTAGGGTGGAGCCTGTGAATCTGGGGCAGAGTAAACAAGGAGGAGGTAGAGGCAGTCCATGGTGGTTCTGGAATTCTCCCGTGGTTCTATACACACATACATGCACACACGCATACACATACACACACACACACACACACATACACATACACACACGTGCACACACACAATTGAATAAATAAAAAAATATTGTTTTTTTAAAATTAAAAAGTAGAAATTAAAACACTTCATGGACAAAGTTATATTTTTATATTAAAACTAAAACATTTACCATTGCATAATTTCAAAGATGTATGTTTACATAAATTATGAAAAAAGAAGACTTTTGATTTCTATTTATAATAATTGTGTTTTTATTTTCATTATCAGAAAATGACTCTGTCATATTTCATTGGGAATATGGGAGATAGTCTTGCTACATTTGTTGTATTTTTTGTCAATTTATTAATTCCTACTTTAATCCAAAAGCCAGGGAGAAGTCAAAACAATAATGCCTGTGTGTGTGTGTGTGTGTGTGTGTGTGTGTGTGTGTGTGTGTGAATGTGTGTGTGTACGTGCGTGTATGTGCTAATTACCAAAGACAACTATGAAAGAGAGCTGGTGGCCTTGGAAGAGAACATTAAGTAATCAACAGTAGTGTTTGGTGGACTCCTCAATTCATCAGTGAACCCTAATAATTATGTCAAATTATACCTAATAAGATGAGAGTTTTTAACATACTAAGACTCTTCCAGAATATAACCTGAATTATTATCAGTTTATATTAACTTATACACTATCTGACTTTACATTGTGATCATTCAAATTCACCACTTTCTGTTACAGTAAGTTTCTCTGAAGTGGGTACTTCAAATCCAGAGCCCATACTTGCTATGGGCATTGCTATATGATTGGTTAAGCTGTTGGTTAACAGCTTATCTTTTCCCTGAAGTTATATTTAATAAATATTACCACTTTGTATATAAACTAAAGCAAGGGTACACTGCATGATTTCTGGACATTGCTTCCAACCCAACAAGGCATGGTTAGTGAAGAAATTTAAAATGCTGCTGGTATATTGGGATATAAATGACTCTATCCTTTAAATAAAAATAAATACTGTCTCCTTTGTATATTTAAATCCAACTCATGTTTGCTCCATTGCTTCCCAACTCCTTGGGGTGGTTCCAAAGTTTCAACAAGAGACTGGCTGATGGTTACAGGGTGTAATTACACAGCAACCAATTGCCCTCCCACTCCTGAAAAGCAGAGGAACATCAAACAACACACATAAGACAAGTCAACTCATCATTATTCATGTACCTAAAAACATAAAAAAAACTCCATGTACAGTATGATGGAGATTATGTAAACTGATACCAGGCTCACAGGAGCAAAGAATTCATGTTAATATCTTTAGCTCTGTTGTTCAACGAGCTGCACTTTTGCCCACCTTCTTCTCCAAGTCTTTCAACCCCTAGTATTACAGATTGGGCTTTGATTTTGCTGGATTGATGGATACATGGAGAAAAGACAGTGAGGCGAATCCTCCAGCAAAACACGCTTTCTCTTTGTGAAGACAATGTCCGAGACCTCACTGAAGAGCAGAGGGGAGTGAGAAGAGGGAGGACAGGTATCAAAGTGCAAGTGGAACAGAGAGCAAAGTTAAGTCAAAGTGTTAGAGAGATAGAGTTAAAATTTTTTGAGCCACTAGGTGGACAGAATTGATATGGAAAGACATGAGAAAAGTACATATTATAGTTTGTTGATTCTATTTTTGTTACATTCCCTCTTGTTTCTTTTTGCTCAGAAATTTCAGTCAAGTCTTCCTATTCAGAATAGACAGTTTTCAAGATTCTGTAATTTGGTTTTAATGAAATGAAAATGGCCCTATACAGCAAGAACATAAGATGGGTATTCTCAGGTTATGTCAGAAACACATAGTATTTAAATAAAAAAAAATACATACCAAGTCAAGTCAGAACTTTTTCTTCATCAGAGCAATAAATGTGAAGACATAGGATCTTTGGAGAGAGAGGTTAATCCTCCAATGGATTTCAAACTTTGTATAATCATCATGTTTGAGATTCTAAAACTAATAAATAACTAAATATAATATCAGCAAAGAATGAAACTATTTTATTGTATTTGTTGTTGTTGTTGCTATTGTTGATGTGTGTTATGCGTGAGTTTAATTAATTAATTTTAGGCTTTACAGATGTGTTCACATTATTTTCACCCTCAGTACTACATTACAATCTCCATTTTTTCTCATTACAAACCTCCTCCCCACCTCTCTCCTGCTCTCATATTATTCTCTCAAAATGTTCATTTCTACAGACATCCATCACCATGTACTGGATACTTGTAAACTGAAATATAAGCCTTTACAGTATATAATTATTACTAAGATTAGGCACATAATATTTTTCATAGCTTTGTTATATGGCATTACAACATTGATTTGATAATTTAGATTATTGGAAATTTTGAATAATTTGATATCAAGTTCCCTGCCATAGATGTCCTTATATAATGTATTAAACAATGTTCTCAGTAAGAACAGAATCAATAGAATGCATATACACATATATATATATTTATTAAGTCAACTCGCTATAAAGTCATGTCCTTCAAAGTAGCCGCCTGTAGCTGCTTTGTTTTGGCCTAGACGTCACAAAGCTGAATGATCTAGATAAATTCTGTTTCACTGGAGGGTTGAAGATATCAGTGATATCTTTGACATCAGTGATGAACAGCCACAAGGCCTATTAGACCAAGTTCTAAAGGCAGTGGGAACAGCTGCAATGTTGAACGAGCCAAGCTCTGAGTCATCCAAGAATGGATACAGTCGTGGTAGCAGCAATAAAGAAGATAAGGATGCATCAGCAGTGGATGCAACAAAAAATTGATACAAGATAAGGGAAAAGCAGTTCCCTCCTCCTTGCAATTCCTTTGATCTGGTCCACCACTGGAAAGCACCACTCACTATAACTGGGTTTTTCTCATCAACTTAACAAGCACCTGAAGGATTGTTTGGGAGCTTCCTCCAACCACTGATTCTTCACAGCAGTGCCCCAAACAGCCTGCGGCTGTCAAGTTGACACATGACTCTAACCATCACATATGCTATGAATATCACTATATTAATTTTCAGCCCCTTCATGTTGACTTTAAGGATCTTTTTCCCTTGGTTCTTTTAATTTTAGGGCTCAGATTTTATTATCTGTTAATTTAGTATTCCCTTATTATTATTAAGTGAGAATATGTATTTATAATGGCAGTTTTTAAAAAAATTGCCTATTAATTACAAAGTAAAGCTTTATTTTTTTCTAGTGTCTCTGTCTGTTGCCTACTTCATTTACATAAATTTGTAAATTTTGTATTATATTCTAGGCATATTTTTATTCTCTACAGAAATTTTGTATTATGTGCTAAGCATACTTTTATTATCTACAGAAACTTGATTACTTAGATTTTATTTTGACTTATAATTCCTTCGCAAGTGTCACTAATCATCTGGCTGAGGGTTCCTTTTCTTTCCTGGATGGAAACAGCCAGTAGGCAAGTCTTCAAGTGCTGGTCTTCGGCAGATTTCATTTTAACTTTTTCTCAGTACTTGGCAGCAGTGAGCAGCCGTCAGGAGTACGAAGAGCAGGTGAAATATTGGGAAGTGGTGACTGTAAGGTAGGTTTCCCATGCAGACCTTGAGTCAAGGTCCTAAGACTTTTGGCATCTAGGGTTATAGCTTGTTCCTGAAGACATGATGACTTGTCTAACAACCAGAGCCTGTAGGTAATCTTCTCTGGCTTCCTAGACATTACATCCTTCTTAGTTTCAGCAAATCTCATATTCGTTTATATTCACACTCATTCAATAATTCATTCATTCATTCCCTCTCTGTCTCTTCTTCATTCTCTGTCTCCCTCCCTTCCTCCTCCTTTTCCTTCTCTTTCTCCTTCAAGGATCATTTCTGACCGGGTTGCTATCAACCTATTCATCTACTTTTTCACTTGTCAGCCTCTCTGGGAAATTCTACAATTACATTTTTGCCCTTCTTACTTGGGGTGCCTACCTGGACCAGGACAGTTTGGAGTAACTGGCATTCTGGTTTACCTTGGACCCCTGAGGGGTGCTCAGAAGACTGGGCAGGACACAGTTTGTTCTTGGGCTGGGCTCCAGGTGTACAGAGTCAGCAGTGTGGTTGCTCAAAGGCGTAGCACCAGGCTCATTGCCTGGTCCTGCAGTGTGGCTGAAGTGTCAAGCAGTAGAATATTCGATTCTTTTACAACTTGGCTGTCCACTGCTTAGGTGTTGCTGCTACTATCTGCTCCTGTTCCACTTTTCTTTGCAATGTTAGCAGTTCAATCCTTATCCATTGATCTGTGTGTCTGTTTTGGAGCCAGTACCAGGCTGTCTTTATAACTATGGGTTTGTAATATAGACTTAGGTTTGGTATGGTAATACCTCCAGCAGTGTTTTTGTTACTCAGGATTGTCTTTGCTATCCTGGGTCTTTTGTGCCTCCATATGAACTTTGAGATTGTTTGGTCAACTTCTTTGAAGAATTGCTTATTGTTATAGCATTGAATTTGTATATTGCCTTTGGAAGGATGGTCATTTTTACGATGTTGATTCTATCAATCCAGGAACAAGGGAGGTCTTTCCACCTTCTGGTGTCTTCTGCTATTTCTTTCTTTAGGGTTTTAAAGTTTTCATTGTAAAGGCCTTTTACCTCCTTGGTTAGGTTTATACCAAGGTATTTCATTTTTTTAGGGGCTATAGTAAATGGGATTGTTTCTCTCAAGGATTTTTCACTTCTTTCATTCTGGGCATATAGGAAGGCCACTGATTTTTGCATATTTATTTTGTATCCTGCCACCCTGCTGAACTTCTCAATTAGTTCCAGGAGCTTCCTGGTGGAGTTTTTGGGATCACTCAGGTATAAGATCATGTCATCTGCAAATAGGGATAATTTGACTTCTTCCTTGCCGATTTGATCCCTCTTATGTCCCTTTCTTGCCTTATGGCTTCAGCTAAGACTTCAAGTACAATATTGAATAGAAGTGGTGAGAGTGAACAGCCTTGTCTAGTTCCTGATCGAAGTGGGAATGCTTCCAATTGTTCCCCATTGAGCATAATCCTTGCTGTGGGCTTGTTGTATACAGCTTTTATTATATTGATAAAGGTTCCTTCCATTCCTACTGTCTTTAGCGTTTTGATCATAAAAGGCTGTTGGATCTTGTCAAAAGCTTTTTCTGCATCTATCGAGAGTATCATGTGGTCTTGGACTTTGGACTGGTTTACATGATGAATTACATTTATTGATTTGCGTATGTTGAACCAACCTTGTGTGCCAGAGATGAAGCCTACTTGGTCCCCGTGAATGATCTTTTTAATGTGTTTTTTTTTAATCCGATTTGCTAAGACTTTGTTGAGAATCTTTGCGTCTGTGTTCATCAGAGAGATTGGCCTATAGTTTTCTTTTTTAAGTGAATCTTTATTAGGTTTTGGGATTAAAACAATATTAGCTTCATAGAAGGAATTTAGTAGTATTCCAGCAAAAAGATCTTTATATAAGAAAAACTTAAAGGAGAGAGAACAGGAATAGGATAAGTAGTAAGTAGGGTCAGCCTGCAAGGAGCCAGCCAGCTTCCTGATACCCTCCCCACAAACACATGCTCCATGACAGGGGGCACAGGTTCAGCATGTCAGACGAGTCCAAACACCTGTTAACAGTAAAGAAACTGAGCGTGGACAGGATCAGATGTCTGGATACTTATGGACCTTTCTTGATGTTGCCTTATTTATTAATAGATAAATAAATAAATAAATAAATAAATAAATAAATAAATAAATAAATAAATAAATATAGCTGAGAGCCTTTGTTTACATTCTTTGGAATCTTTTTCCCCCACTTTTCTAGTTGTAACTCTTTGCAGTTTTAGTGGGTATTACAGAGATTTTTCTCTTGAGTATGTCATTATGGGGGCTTAGAACTCGATACCAAATACAAAGAACATGCAACATCTGACTTTCTGTGCTTGAGATTCTTCATTCAGTATAACCTCTTCCAACTCTACTCATTTATTAGCAAAGTTCATTAATTCATGCCTTTTTGATGGCTGAGTAATATTCCGTTGACTATACTTACCACATTTTCATTTTCCATTCATCAACTTTTGGGCATTTAGGTTGATTCCATTTTTGCTATTGTAAATTTTTTTTTCAATTATAAATGGTGCTACCATGAACATGGATGTACATCTGTCATTATATGAAGCATTTTTTGGAAACATTCCAAGGAGACCACCATAATTATGCCCAGGATGGTTGTACAAGTCTGCATTCCTGCCAGCAATTTATGAAGGCTCTCTTCTCCCTGTATCCTCTTCACCATTTGTTGCTATAAGTATTTTAGATTTTAGCCATTTAAATCAGAGTGAGACATCTCCTGGTAATTTGAATTTGCATTTTCCTGATGGCTAAGGAGGTGGAACACTTTGTAAGTTATGTATTGGACATTTCAATTTTGTCCTTGGAAAAGGTTCTTTTAAGTTCCATGGCTCATTTTCCATTTAGACTGTTATTCTCTTGGTGTTTAATTTTTTGATTTCTTTATACACTCTGGATATTAGTTCTTTATCACATGTGTGATTAGTGAAGATTTTTCTCCCATTCTGTGGATTGCCTTTTTTTGCTCTGTTAACAATATCTTTAGTGGAACACAAACTCTTTAATTTCATGAAGTCCCATTTGTTGATAGTTGGTTCTATTTCCTATGCTATTGGGGTCCTGTTAAAAAATGTTGGTTTAGGCCAATCATGTCAAAGGAACTACCTACTCTTTCTGCTAAGGTTTTTATAGTCTCTGTTCTAATATTAAGGTCCTTGATCCATTTGGAATGACAGTAAAATTCCAGTTTTAATCTTCTATATGTAGATATACAGTTTTGGCAGCAACATTTGTTGAAGATGATATTCTTTTTCCATTGGGTTTTCTGAGATTATTTTGTCAATTTCTGTAAAGAATTGACTTGGAATTTTGATTGGTATAGCCAATCTGTATATTGAATATGTATATTGCTTTTGGTAGGATAGTCATTTTTATGATGTCAATTCTACCAATCCAGGAGCATGGGAGGTCTTTTCACATTTTGGTGTCTTCTTAGATTTCTGTCTTTAAGGCTTTAAAGTTTTCATTTTACAGGTCTCTCACTTACTTGATTATACTTAGCCCAAGGTATTTCATTTTTTTAGGGGTTATGGTAAATAGAATCATTTGTCTTTGAATTTTCCCACTGTTTCATCCTTAGTGTATAAGAAAGCCAATGATTTTTAAACATTAATTTTGTAGACTGCCACTCTGCTGAATTTATATATTGGTTCCAGCAGTTTCCAGGATAGAGTTTTTGGGGTCTATAAGTATAGGATCCTGTTATCTACAAAAAGAGATAACTTAACTTCTTAATTTTCTATTTGTATCCCTTTTAACTCCTTCTCTTGTCTTATGGCTCTAACTTCAAGTACAATATTAAATAGAAATGGTTATAGTGGACAACCTTGCTTACTTCCTGATTGAAGAGGGAATACCTCAAGTTTTTCACCATTTAGAATGATCTTTTCTATAGGCTTGCTGTATATAGCCTTTATTATGTTGATATAAGTTCCTCCCATTCCAATTGTCTCCAGGATTTTAATCATAAAGGGATGTTGTCAAAAGCTTTTTGTGAGTCTATCTGGATTATCATGTGTCTTTGGTCCTTGGATTTGTATTAGATAGGATTTAAATGTAGGATTACATTTATTGATTTGCAAGTATTGAACCAACCTTGTGTGTCTGATTAAACCCGACTTTATTAAAGTGAATGATCTTTTTGATGTGTTTTTGAACCTGGTTTGCTAAAATTTTGTTAAGGATCTTATCATCTGAGTTCATCAATGAGATTGGCCTATAGTTTTCTTTTTTATTGTATCTTCATTTGGTTTTGGGATAAGTGTATATTGGCTTCATAGAAAGAATTTGGAAGTGTTCTTCCTTTGTTATTTTATGGAATTGTTTAAGGAGTAGTGGTGTTAATTGTTCTTTAAATGTCTGGTAGAATTCTGTACTAAATCCATCTAATCCTGGGCTTTTGTTGGTGGGAAGATTTATAATTACTTCCTTAATTTCATCACTTGTTATGGGACGATTTAAATAATTTAATTATTGTGATTTAATTTTGGTAAATTGTGTATACTTAGAATTCATTCATTTCTGTCTGATTATGAAATTTTGTGGAGTATAAATTTTTAAAATATGACATGAGTCTTTGAATTTCCTTGTTATTTATTGTAATAATTTTTAGCTCTAATTTTATTAATTTAAGTTTTTTCTCTTTTGGTTTTGGTTAATTTAGCTAAGGGTTTATCAATTTTGTTGATTTTTTTCAAAAAACTAACTCGATTCTTTGTAACATTTTCCTTATCTCAATTTCAGATCTTTCTCCCCCTATTTTACTAATCTCTGCTCATTTATTGCTATTGGGATTGGATTATTCTCTCTCTAAGGGTTTAAGGTGTTTTGTTAAGTTATTTACTTGTGATATTTCCTTTTTTTTGATATAGACATTGAGTGCTATAAATTTTCCTCTTAAGATAGGCTTCATTGTTTCCCAGAGATTTTGATATGCTGTGTTTACTTTTTCATTCACTTCTACGAATATTTGAATTTCCATTTTGACTTCTATCTGAACCCATTCCTCTTTTAGTATTGGGATTTAATTTCTAAGAATTTGTATATTTTTGTGTTGCTTGCTTTGTTATAGCTGTCTAGTTTTAGTGCATGGTGGTCTGATAAGATATATTTTCAGCTTTCCTGAATATGGAGAAACTTGCTTTGTGGCCCCAAATTTAGTCTATTTTGGAAAAAGTTCTTGGGCTGCTGAAAAGAATGTGTATTTTTGGTGTTAGGATGGAAGGTTCAGTAGAAGTCAGTCAGGTCCATTTGGGTTATGGCTTGGTTCAGCTCCAATGTGTCTCTGTTCAGTTTTTAGCCTGTTGACATACCCAATGGTGAAATTGGGGTATTGAAATCAAACTTGTAATATTTTTGTTTTTTGGTTGATTTTCTGCTTCAGATGTTGTAGTGTTGGTTCAATTAATATGTATGAACCTGTTTTAAGCGTGTACATGTTCAATACTGTGAAGTCCTTCTCATAAGTTGTACTTTTGATAAATATGTAGTATTCTTCTTTGTCTCTTATGATTTCTTTTGATTTGAAGTCTTTTTAGAATTGCTAATCCTACTTGTTTCCTTGTTCTGTTAACTTGAGGTGCTTTCAACCAGCCTTTTGCTCAGACAATGTGCCTATCTTTCATGGTGAGATGTATTTCCTGATGGCAGTGGATTGATTGGTGGTTATTTTTAATGCATGATTATAGCCTATATCTTTTGATTGAAAAGTTAATCCCACTGACATTTAGGGTTATGATTTAGAAATGTCTGATGATTCCTGAAATTTTCTGTTTTGTAGTTTGTCATAATTTGGTGCAGGTGTCAACTTGCCAGTTGAGTGTTTGAACCCTGGGCACATTTTGTGGAGAATTAGTGATTGGGTTAATCCAAGAACAAACTTGCAGGAGATTGTCTAGCTGATGGGGAAGGACCAGGTGTGTGGGATTAGACCTTGAAATAAAATACAGACATGCTGGTCTGGCAATTAAGGATTGTCCTTCTCTCAGCCATTATGTGGAGATGGTTTGGCCAATTCCCTCAACCCTAATGTTGGTGCATGCTCTCCTGTCAAGCTGGATTATGAACTATAACTGGACTATCATAAGAAAATAAAATAAAACTCTTGTTTCCTTAAGGCACTTGATGGTGATTTATCAGCAACCATGCAGGTGAATTGCAACATGGTTTTTATTTTTATGGAATGTTTCACAAATTTGTGTGTCATCCTTGCACGGGATCCATGCTAATGTTCTCTGTATTATTCCAATTTTAGTGTATGTGCTGGTGAAGTGCGCATTATTTTGTAGTTTTATATATGTATTTCTTTCTAGAAATTGTACTGGTATGATTTTTCCCTTCTGCCTTCTCAGATATAATTATCCTTTTCTTCAAGCTTGAGAATCTTTTTTAGCATCTTTTATAGGCCAAGTCTGGTGTTCAGGTAAGCTTTCAGCCTGTCCTTATGGTAGAAATTTTTTTTCACCTTCAGTCATGACTGATAATTTTTGATGTGTATAACAGCCTGGGTTAGCATTTGTGCTCATTCATAACTTGAAGTTTTTTCAAACTTTTCTGGCTTTTACTTGCTTTCACTGAAAAAAATCAACTATTATTTTAGTAGGCTTACCTTTAAATGTGACTTGGTTTTTCTCTCTTGAAACTCTCAACACATTCTCTTTGTTATGTATCTGTAGTGTTTTGACTGTTGTTTGCAGTGGTGCGTTTCTATTTTGTTCATATATGGTTTTGTGTATGATGTGCCTCTTGGAGTTTGATGGGAATCTCTTTCCTTAGATCTGGACAATTTTCTTTTATGATAGTGTGAAAAATTTCTTCTGGGGTGACTTTTTGGGTTTCTTCTTCTAGGATTCCATGAATGTGCAGGTTTGTCTTCTTCAAGGTGTCTTTTAACTCTTATGTATTCCTCTCAAGATTTTTTTTTTTTGGCTTTTTTCAAACTCTTCGATTGAACCAATTTGTTCTGCCATCTTGTCTTCTAGTTATGATATTCTATTTTCTGCTTGTTAGTTCTGTTGGCAAGACTCTCTGTTGCGGTTTGGATTGTAGTTAACTTGTTTCTAATTTCAAGTTTAATCTCTGCCTCAGATTTTTTTCGACTGGTCTATGACTAGTTAACCCAAGCCTCACATAGCAAATGCTTACACTCAATCTTAAATCTCCCAGTCAAATGTAGATCTAATTCTGTTACCTCTTTTAACCAGAGCAAGGTTTGCACACTTTTTCAGCAGTATAATAACCTTATCCATGAAATACCACAAAGGAACCATAGACTTGACACCATTAACATGTAAGTAAATAGTAACAAAACTGTCCAAGTTCAGTTAACTTTAACTGCCCTTTTCATCTCATCCAGTTGTCTTTTGTGCTCTGTTCATATTGGCTTCTGTGATTATTAAATTCCTCTAGGATGTCCTCTTTCAGTGTTTTGATTATAGTAAAAATCAGGTCGAAAGTCATTATTTTGGCTGATAATTTCTTGGCCAATATCCAAGGAATTCTTCTGGATGGACTCCATCATTATGGGGGTCAACATTTTTGGTAGGAGATTTGTTGTCTTGGTTTTGTTGTATATTATAGATTTACATGTGACTTAGGCATTTTATATTTTATCTCTAGTATCTTTCTTCATGTGTGCTTTTGGCCGTTGTGTGTCAGATAGAATTACTGCACTTGGACAGTTTTGTTACTATTTACTTACATGTTAATGGTGTCAAGTCTATGGTTCCTCTGTGGTATTTCATGGATAAGGTTATTATACTGCTGAAAAAGTGTGCAAACCTTGCTCTGGTTAAAAGAGGTAACAGAATTTAGATCTACATTTGACTGGGAGATTTAAGATTGAGTGTAAACATTTACTATGTGAGGCTTGGGTTAAGTATCAGATCAGCTTTTAGATTATAATACACATTTAGTGGCTAGAGGTTAGAGATAAGTGTAATATGTCAGTTTTTAATTCCTTAGAGGTGTGAGGGTGAATGGGTAAGACCCTAAGGGGTAGGTGTACTTTCAATATGCTACACAGAAATCTTAAACTGTAGTGATTATCAATTAAGATTAAAAGGAAAGTGTAGGGGCTGGAGAGGTAGCTCAGGGGTTAAGCTTCCACTTTGCAGGTGGAAGGTCCTGGGTTCGGATCCCAGATCCCACGTATAGAGCCAGGTGGAAGCAGGGGCGGCCTGCGCTTCTGGTCCTGGTAGGGCGGAGCCGGTGAATCCCGGGGCAGAAGGAGGTGGAGGCGTCCATGGTGGTTCACGAATTCGTCCGTGGTTCTACACACACACATACACACATGCACGCATACATACACACACACGTACAATTGAATAAATAATCATAATAATAATAAAAAAATTGAAAAAATTTAAAAGGAAAGTGTAAAAGATTATTTATTTTAGGATTGGATATGAAGATTATTCAGTTGTATGGTTTTAGTCCACTGTTCTCTGGGCTTAAGATTAGATGTGATTATACTCTTCTATTGGATGGTAACATTTTTGGTGTGCCCAACGGGTGATTTCTGTGGACTCTATTAAATTTTTGGAGGGGTTTTTACTGATTATCAGGGTGAGATAGGAGGTAAGGGACTGTTAATACACTAGTCTGGGGCCAAATACAGGGCATGAGAAGGCACACAAGCAGCTGAATCTTGTTTAAAAGAGCTCCAGAGAGAATGGGATGCTGAGCCCAGTTCCCATACCAGGAAGTGGTACTCTGAACCCAAACTCTGATGGCAGAATTCAAGGGGAAGACACCCGCCCTGTGAGCCAGAGCACAACTTGAAAATGCTAATTAATATTTTTACAAATTAATTTCTTATTCATCTTAATGTCCATATAATCTCTTTTGCAACTGGGAACCAATGAATCCTACTTGCTGTAGAAGGTTAAGGAAATTATATCTTGACAGGTTGTGATAACATACATGTTTCTTCAAGTATAACTCATAAACAATCTGCTAATGAGCATGGCTTGTATCATTGTGAGCAAGTACTTCAGCAGCACCCAATATCTGTGCCACATTCAGACAATGATGACAATCACTCCAATGTACTAATCCTCAACTTTCCTTATGCTACTCAAATTTGAAATAAAATTAACTGATTCTGCTTTGCACCACACTATTATTTAGACAAAAGTTTTTCAAATTTAACCTTACCAATAACAATGGAATGGCAATATTTGCTAGTCATATAAATTATGAAAAGATACATAATTAAATGTCTGAATTTGAATATAAGTGGCCTTAGACTTCACTGTCAATATTTTTTACCCTCTCAATATTTTGCCATAATAATCAAAATCATAAAATTAATTGAAAATATGTTATTCATATCTTTTAATCATCTATGAATTAATTTCAACTCAATACTTGTTCTGTGAATTAAATAATGTTATTAAGCATTTAACAGCATGCTTTGAAGATTATGAGCACTGGTGATATATAATTTATGATTGTCTCAGTATGCTTTTTTAGGCTAAAATTTAATATATCATACTTTGTTTTTGAGCAGAAGTGTCATTTCTATTGAATGGTCTCTTATTTCTAAATATTTTATTCATTTGGAAATGTAAAGAATAAAACATTTCCCCAGTACACCTTTCAGATTTTCAACTGGTGAAACCAAGTTCCTGCTATCTCCAAGTATTACTTTGGGTCAGTATAGGTATGGCCCATGTTTACAGTTGCTTGTCTAACCAAATACTATGGGGAGTGGTAACACTAACCAAATATCCAAATATTTCCATGGAATGTTACAAAGTATAAGAGTCAATGTCTGCTGTTGCTCATCTCCTAGGACCTCAATATGGAAAGCAGAGTAGGGTTCAAATGCTGTGAGACATCAGTTACTACCATTGCTGCTGTCATTGTGAGGGGATGGGATTTGCAACATGTGATGTCACAGCTATTCTGGAAAAGCAGAAGGAACTATTCCCATTTTAATATGATCACCGAAGAGAATCTAGCATATTGAGTACCTTGTGTTAACATCATTGAGCAGCAGTCCTTCCGCCTGAACATGTAAGATTCGCAGCCTCAGATTTCCACATCCAATGCAATACTTGCTTCCGAATTGCTTTCACTGGCAAACAAGATGAGTAATATTAAACAGTAAAGATTCAGTTCATGTCATTTTGTACTCCTTCCCCATTCAATTGTTCACCTTTTTGAATTCATACCTAAGCCCTGAATAGGAATATTAGTGTTCAGTTTCTATAGTTATTAAAGATGCTTGTCACTATTCACTAAAGTAAAAAAACTGATTTATGTGTCTTAAATGTCTATGGAATATCATGATATACTTATCATTTAAAACAATGTAGAATAGAAAATGCAAATTACAGCATCATGGAAATTGTATAGCAGTTAAGGTGTTTGAATTTGATTTATATGTAATGACATGAATGAATCATAAAAACATGCAGTACAAATGCTAGTTTAGTAACAATTTAGGGCTGATATGTATAAATCAATTTCAATAACTCTTTTTTTCTTTTTTTAAATTTATTTTCCCTGAACCTACCTGCTCCCTCCCCTGTTTTCCCCTTCCTTTCCCCCCTCCCTCCCTTTCTCCCAGTGCCCCCTCCCCCATCTCTGAAGCATCCTTTAATGTGTATGTCAAACTTTCCTCTGGGTCCTCCTCTTTGATGGGGTGTAAGGACTCAGAGGCATTTCCTAGAACTCTTTCTCGTGTTTCCCTTAAGTATAGGAACACTATTGTGACTGTCAATCCCTTGCTTCTAAGGATCCTAGTGCTTTTAGTCCATGATAGACTTTGAGGGATCAATGATATGTTGGTCATTGCACAGATCATGCAGAGTCATATTACAATTGCTTCAGCCCTAACTTGTGTGGGGTATCTTGCATATTATGACTCCTCCCATCCTTGTGCACTTACAATCTTACTGCTCCCTGTTCTGCAAATTTCCCTGAGCTTCAGGATTGGGAGAGATTAGGCAGGCCTAATTCCAGGTGGTTGATACAGAGTCTCTGATGTTTTGAATTATGGTTGTTAATTTTTTTTCAGTTTTGCTGCTTCTGCAATGCCCTTGGCTCCATCCTGATGGGTATTGGATGTTACCCCCTGGCCAGGGATAAAAAGCTGTTAAAATAGAGTCTTCTTATAAGGATAGATTCAAAGGTAGATGGAATAAGAGTAGGAGACTGTGGTGAGGGGTGAGTCAGTCTCCCATTGCAAAATGGTTAGCTTCGATCTGCCAGACTATGCCCTCCCTTTTTGTAAGATTATTCTCCGTCAGTTGCAAGTGAGCAGGAAGGACAGTCTGAGCTTCACCAGATGTCTCATTACTTACTTGTAGGCCTTGATGGTGGCATATTATCTCTTCTGTAGCATGATCCCCTCTCTCCTTGTTTCTGGCGGGGCCCTCCTTCCTCTTCTCTCCTGTTTCTAATCTTTGTAATTACTGTAGGTATTACAGAGATTTATCTTTGAGTGTGTCTCTAAGTGGGTTTGGTACTAGGATCCACCTACTAGGGAGTACTTCTGGTGCCTAATTTTCTGTGTCTGGGATACTTCACTCAATATAATTGTTTCTAATTCCATCCATTTCCCGGCAAGTTGCATTAATTCATCATTTTTGATAGCTGAGTAGAATTCCATTGTACAAATGTACCACATTTTCCTTATCCACTCCTCAACTGTTGGACATTTGGGTTAATTCCATGACACTGCTATTGTAAAAAGTGCTACTATAAACATGGTTGTGCTTGTGCTATCGAGGTGAATTTTTTCTGTATGGGGGGTTATTCCCAAAAGTGGAATAGCAGAGTCATATGGCATGTCAATCTTTAACTTATTTAAGAAACGCCAGATGGCTTACCAGAATGGTTGTATGAGCCTGCATTCCCAACAGCAATGTAGGAGAGTTCCCCTCTCTCCACATCCTCTCTAGATTTGGTGCTGTTTGTACTGTGGATTTTTGCCATCCTGACCGGGATGAGATGATATCTCAGGGAGGTTTAGATTTGCATTCCCTGATGGCTAAGGATGTGGAGCATTTTTTAAGATATTTGTTAGACATTTTAATTTCATCCTTGGTAAAGTTTCTTTTAAGTTCCAAGGCCCATTTTTTAATGGGCCCATTTGTTTTCTTGGTGTTTGGTTTTCTAAGTTCTTTGTGCACTCTGGATGAAAGAGCTCTATCAGATATATGGTTAGTGAAGATTTTCTCCCATTCTGTGAGTTGCTTTTGTGCTGGAGTTACAATCTCTTTATTTGAACAAAAGCTCTTTAGTTTCATAAGATCCCATCTGTTGAGTGTTGGTTGTATTGACTGCGCTATTGGATTAACGAGTAGGAACTGTTGGCCTAGTCCAATCAGCTCCAGGGAGTTCCCTACCCTTTCAGCTAAGGTTTTTATAGTCTCTGACCTTATATTGAGGTCCTTGATCCATTTGGAATTAAGTCTTCTACATGGTGACAAGTTCTGAGTCCAGTTTGAATCTTCTGCATGTGGAGATCCAGTTTTGCCAGCACCATTTGTTGAAGATACTCTTCTTTTTCCATTGGATTTTTTGGGTCCCTTTGTCAAAGATCAAATGGATGTATTTTATGAGCTTATATCTGAGTCTTTAGCCCTTATCCATTGATCTGTGTGTCTATTTTGGAGCCAGTACCAGGCTGTTTTTATAACTATGGATTTGTAGTATTGACTAAGGTTTGGTAAGTGATACCTCCAGCCGTGTTTTTGTTACTCAAGATTGTCTTTGCTATCCTGGGTCTTTTGTGCCTCCATATGAATTTTGAGGTTGTTTGGTCAACTTCTTTAAAGAATTGCTTTGGGATTTTAATTGTTATAGCATTGAATCTGTATATTGCCTTTGGTAGGATGGTCATTTTTACGATGTTGATTCTGCCAATCAAGGAACATGGGAGGTCTTTCCACCTTTTGGTGTCTTCTGCTATTTCTTTCTTTAGGGTTTTAAAGTTTTCATTGCAAAGGTTACTTATTTCCTTGGTTAGGTTTATATCCAGGTATTTCATTTTTTTAGGAGCTGTAGTAAATGGGATTGTTTCTCTCAGGGCTTTTTCACTTCTTTCATTCTGGGCATATAGGAAGGCCACTGATTTTTGTATGTTTATTTTGTATCCTGCTGTCCTGCTGAACTTCTCAATTAGTTCCAGGAGTTTCCTGGTAGAGTTTTTGGGATCACTCAGGTATAAAATCATGTCTTCAGCAAATAGTGATAACTTGACTTCTTCCTTGCCGATTTGAATCCTTTTTATGTCCCTTTCTTGTCTTATGGTTTCAGCCAAGACTTCAAGTACAATATTGAAGAGAAGTGATGAAAGTGGACAGACTTGTCTAGTTCCTGATGGAAATGGGAATGCTTTGAGTATTTCCCCATTGAGTATAATCCTTGCTGTGGGCTTGTTGTAGACAGCTTTTATTATATTGACCAAGGTTCCTTCCATTCCAACTGTCTCTAGGGTTTTAATCATAAAAGGCTGTTGGATCTTGTCAAAAGCTTTTTCTGCATCAATCGAGAGTATCATTTGGTCTTGGATTTTGGACTGGTTTATATGGTGGATTATGTTTATTGATTTGAGTATGTTGATCCAACCTTGTGTGCCTGGGATAAAGCCTATTTGATCCCTGTGAATGATCTTTTGTAAATGGGATTTTGAATCTGATTTGCTAAGACTTTGTTGAGAATCTTTGCATCTGTATTCATCAAAGAGATTGGCCTATAGTTTTTTTTAAGTGTATCTTAATTTTTTTATTATTTATTCAATTGTGCATGTGTGCATATGTATGTGTTTGTGTGTGTGTGTGCGTGTGTGTGTGTAGAACCACGGACGAATTCGGGAACCACCATGGACGCCTCCACCTCCTTCTGCCCCGGGATTCACAGGCTCCGCCCTACCAGGACCAGAAGCACAGGCCGCCCCCGCTTCCGCCAGGCGTCTATACGTGGGATCTGGGATCCGAACTCAGGACCTTCTGCCTGCAAGGTGGAGGCTTAACTCCTGAGCCACCTTTCCAGCCCCCCTCTTTTTTATTCTTTGAACCAATAAGTTTACTAAAAAATTTGGGTACATTTTAGTGTTAGACTAGTAGTTACTTATATTTTGGGTTACTTGTATTTGGAAGTTGAACAAAATCTAAACTGTATATCTCTTAATTTGCTATCTCTAAATATTTAGTTTATTTTATGAAATAATCTTTAAAACATGTAAATTTTTTTCTTTTAATTAGCACACAGTATACATGTTTATGGGACAACACATACTATTTAATTTATGTACATAAAACATAATGAATAATCGATATTTTCATTTTCTTGTAATATTATTTGTTTCCTTTTTGGAGGTATATGGTTCTTGAAACAGGCTATGAATTTGACTTGTTTTGATCTCTAAGAGAGTCTATTGCTTCTGACTGCCAAATGCTGGGACAACGTTTATCATTAATTGTTATCGTAACCTTCAAGGGCCTTTCTTCTAGTTACTGATAAAATATTTAAACATTGAGATATAGAAAACAGGAGTCATTCCTCTCTTTCCCATCTCATCACCATAGATCAGCTCCTTTTTTGTAAATATGTTGTGATTACTAAATTTAACAAATACAAAATTTAATCAATACAAAATCATGGTTTTCAATATTCTTGAGTTAATTCTGTCTTATTTTTTCATAAGAAATATTATTTTTCAACAATTTAATTAGAATAAAATTTAAATTTATTAACATAAATTTATTCATTTTCACATCATAATGTTAATATGCAGTGTATGTGAATAAATTTTCCTTAATATTGCTCTCAATTTTTTCTTAATATTACTCTCAATGTTTTCTTAATATTGTTCTCAGTTTTTTTAATAATTGCTCTTTATTTTAGTATATTTTTATGATTTATCTATTTTAATAATCAGAACAAAGTATTATTTTTTATTTTGTCTGTCTTTTTCATGTGGAAGTACATTAATTAGAACTATGTTATTTGCTTTTTTGTTTGCTTTACCCTGTTAATTTTATTGAATTTTATTTGGTTGCATATTTCTTAGAGATTTTATCATGATGGAAAACTGAGGAATATGGGAATAGAAAGGGCATTTATTTTACATTTTTATTTTTAATTATATGTGTGTGTATGTGTGTGTGTGTGTGTGTGTGTGCGAGTGTCTATGTGTTTCTGAGTGTGCCTGTGAACCAAAGGTGACTTCATGAATCATCTTAAATTGCCCACCTCCTCTTTGCTTTGTTCTCGAGTTTCCCAAGCTCTGCCTTTCAAGGTTGAGAGTGTAGGCCCCAGACATCATTTCTGCCTGGCATTTTTACGTGGGATTAAGGATTTGAACTCAAGACCTTTGGCTTGCCAGGCAGAAGCTTAATTCCTGAGCCATATCTCCGCCTCTATTTTTAATTATGTCAACAATGAATTTACGTGTTTTCATTACCTGCTACCTACCCCTGATCTCGCATCACCTGTTCTCTCTTCCAGCCAGTTTCCATCTCTTTCTCCCACACACTTTCCTTGACTGTGTGATCATCTTAGTCTGTCTAGGCCTGCAATAAGAAATATCTTTGAACATGCCTAGGATGGGTAAAGTGTAGGTTATAAGAGCTCCCTTTGGTCTTCTCCAGCACCAGTCCCTTGTAGTCCCTCAGAGAAACATCATGTCTCATGGGATTTTTTTCCCAGTTCCATGATGATATAATGAAGGTCCAGCTATTAGAAACGTATAGTGGAAATAGAAACCAGTTCATTGAATCCTTGGACACCACTGCCTTGATATGAATATTAGTTCCTATTTCTCTTGGTCTTTGTGATAGTTTATCCTGGGTGTCAACTTGACACACCTGAAATTTATCTAATATCAGCTGAGACCATCTGAAGAGATCTGGATCAATACATGTACAATACAAAGACCAGCCCTAGATCCAATAGAACCTCTATCAATCTCAAAGGAACCTTCCAATAATGGACCAGATAAAAGGAACCACAGAATGGAAGAAGAAGAAACACTCTCCAGGAATCTTCCAGTCTTTAGTTTTCAACCACTAGCCTACTGGATATCTGCCATGACAGCTTGCCTACAGTTTCTGCTACCAGCCATGTCACTGCCACTGTTGAAAGACTGTATCTCTCCTCTTGAACTGTAAGTCAAATAAATTTTCTTTTCTTCCTTGAGTTTTTTGACTCTGGGTGCTCTCTCATGGCAATAGTTAAGAGTAACCATTACAATTAGTAAATATATGAAAAAAATGTTCATCTTTGACCAATGAAAACTAAAATTACAAAGGTATTCTATTTTACTCAATTGTGATGGGTGTAAAGAAGCAGCAATAAATGCTAATGAGGATGAGGTAAAAAGAAACTTAATATATGAATGATACAAGTTAAGTTAGTGAAGACATGACCAAACCAGAATAAAAATTAAAAAGCAAACTCCATGTGATCCAGATATACTACTTGTGCATATATATATACCCAAGACCAAAGTCAGCTTACCATAGAGATACCTGAACATTCATACTTATCATGACATTATCCACAATAGTCAATCATCCTAAGCGACCTCCAAAAGGATGAATGAATAAAAAATCATGATGTAAATAAACAATGGAATTTTGTCTTCCAAAAAGAAGAATGAAATTATGTTATATGCATAAAATGAGCAAAGATCAGAAAGGCAAATATTTTTCTCACGTGTGAAGTATAAATAATGATGTGAAAACATTTAAAAATTAGAAGTGACAATATTAACAAGAATAAGGGGACAAAAGAGTAGAAGAAAAGTGAAAGCAAAGGAGTGAATTAAATAAATGTGCTTCAATGCATGTATGTAAATGTTATGAGGGAAGCCATTGCTTTATATAACTAATTTGAACCAACATAAAGTTCTTTATAAGGATATATGGGAATAAGTTAAAGAAAGATAATCATGCTAAGAAATTTTAAATATTTCTTTCACTCTTGACAGATGAAGAATATGGACAGAAATAGTGACAAAGGATCTGAGTAATACAGTTACTGAGTTGAATTTATAAATATACATTAGTCATATACATGTGCCAGAAGTATTTTTAGAAGGAAATATAAATTATGTACTAAATTGAAAATGATAATCTAGACCTAAAGTGTGACAGTTTTAGAAAGAGTACTGCAGTGTGAAGAATGGAAGCAGGGGCAAGGAAAAAGGAAGAAATGCATGTTGCTTCCTTTACTGTGCTGGCTGCTGTTAGTGGCCATTTAACCCTTTGAAGTGCATCTCATTTCATTCAGAATTTACTCTTTCCATGACAAATAATACATGTCTATCACATAAAAATTATATCTGACAGAAATTTTTAAAGAATGTATTAAATAAAAGCCTGGTCACAAATATAAACTGTATGGATGATTTTTTTGAATCTAGAAAAAAGCATCATAAAGCTGCTTCCCCAATTCCCTTCCTATAACCATTATCAAGATGTGACAAATATAATGGATAAGGATTATCAAATACATTGAACTTGGAAAATCATGTTGGCAGAATTTTAGCATATCTCAAATAAAGAAGTTAGAGAAGGTACTCTAAGATTTTAGGAAATGAAGTTATTTGTGGATGACTTTATGGCAGAAGTCAGTAATCATGGTGAGATGGAGATCTGTCAGATTATAAAGTGACTTTCTTTAATAATCACATTTGGAGCACATGCATCTTTACTGTTACTATTTCTTGGCTTGAAATATGTTTTAGAGTGACATAAAAATGTATTGGAGCTTAAATCATTTTTTTGGCCCAAGTAAGATTTTTAGGTTACCTTTAACATTGCATAGTTGTGTCTTTTTTTGGTAGGGATTATAATCTCTATATCAATCAAGATGTATCTATGCAAGATTTTTAAAGAAAATATTGCACGTCTGAGTAAGCAATAATTTACTTAACCAAGCCATTCTTCTTGATGTTATTTGTTGCTTTCAGTGAAACATACATCACCGTGTTCTTGTCTGCTATTTCATGAATTAAAAACCAAGAAGAGATATTACTAGGTGGAAGAAGATAGCTTTTTATGTATCAGATATTCCATACCAATATACATGATTTTCATGGCCATGGTTTTCATGAGTCATGGTAGTAAGGAAGAAAGGGCCCATGTGGTCCTATCATGTGGTGGCTGTGTCATAAGAAGTGGAAAGGAGAGGATGTAACAAGAGTTGCGCATCGAGGCACAATGAGGAGAGAACAGAATAGGGGACAGCTGGAATTTCCAATCCTTAACTAGGAGAGAATTCTTGACATTTCCTTAGAGTCATGTGGACATTATGGATGGTCAAGAGCTGTTTTAGAGTTGCTTGCATAACTGAGAGGTCCACACATGTAAAGACTGGAGGCGAATCATTGTAGGGAGAAGCAAAGTGAAATGAGAGTGGCAGTATGGACTCATTAGGGGTGTGACTCCTTACACTCACATGATGCTATCACTTGATACAACCACCCAATAGCAATCTCAGTAGTACTTGGATTTGATATCAGACAGCCATGACCAATCCTGCATTCACACACATTAATATGTGCAGAAGAGTGATAAGGAAAAGACATAAACAAAAGAAATCTGTACTCAGACCGTAACTTCTATATTTACATAAGTTTGGATGACAGGAGTAATAGCTAGTTTATTGATGCATCTTTAGAGACTCAATGAAGTAAACTAGGATGGAAGACAGTTAGCAGAGGGTCCCTTGCTGTTGTGCTTATGGGTGAAAGCAAAGTCTAGCCTTCCGACATCAGGTACGAGGACCTGGATCAGAGCCAAGATCACATTAAGAGTAACGTGATACTGGACATGAGTGTATTTATTTTGGGTCAAGGTTGTTGGGAATCAACTGAAAGCGTGTTCTGTGTTCATGACATGTTCCGCCAACTGGACACCCACACTGTCACATCTATTGTTTTATACTCACATAGCTGATCAACTGTTTTGCCTTTATTTGTTCCTATGATTTTCAGGGAATAAGTTTAAAAATGTTTATGACTTTCAATAACGTTTTCTAGTCTTTTAAATTTAAAAATGAAGTTGTCTGCCTAAACATGGAATAGTTTTCTTTTTACCATGAATTTTAAATTAGACTTCAAAAATCAAGATCTTTCTGTTCTTCAAATATGATTACGAGAACTTTAAATTAAATGTACAAATTTATTGTTTGTAAGGAAACAATTCATCTCAGAGCTCCTGTTCTTATGCATTTGCCTACTCAAAGTGAAAAGCTTCTAAAAATACTTTTAGGTGTAATTTGCCTGTGCTGAAAATCAGAGTAAGTAAGCACAGAGACTCCTGGACACATAAACAGCAATAAAAGATCATGAAACATGATTTCTGTATCCTAGAAGAATACTGTTATATGGGTCTTGATTTATAAATTTTTTGACCAATCTTTCAGCAACAGTTATCACATTACATCTATATTTCTTGAAACATTGTTTTGAAGTCTCTAAAGTCTTGTCTTGTCTTTAGCTTTAACGTTGCATATTATTTTTTGGACATCACAAACTTTATTTCAAGAATGTGATATTTTGAAGCTCTCATGAACTGTAGCAACCTGTGACACATGATTTGGAATGCTACCATCCTGCATATGCACCATGCGCACCATCAACTAAGCAAAGCGTCATTATATTTCATTCCACTCCTATATTCTCTCCCCTAGCCCTTGCAGTGATAAAGGCATTTCACATTTATTGCTAAAAGCGGTCATGGAATTGAACCTTTATTCATAATAGCCATGACATGGGATTGGCCTAAGCATCCATCAATAATGGGTGAAAACAATACAGCATATCTTCTCACGAGAACACTAGTCTGCCTTAAAAAAATGATACCCTGTCATGGATCAGCGTGGAACACATTAAAATACAATAAGCTTTCTATAGAAGGAGAAATACTGCAAGATCTGATTTACATGTGAAATCTAATGCAGTTCATTTCATGGAAGCAGAGAGTATAGTGGTAAGCTTGAAGCTTGAAGGTGAGCTTCAAGTATACTGGTCAAGGAAATAAAATTGTAGATAGATAGAAGAAATAAACTGAAGACACTGGACACAATATTGTACAATATTGTGATTATAATTCATTGGTAGCTACAGACTTTGTGTTATCTCAAAGAATTAGTAAGTATGTAAGAAGTGTATGTATTTATGAATGATTCATTTCTCAGTAAATGGTAATTTCAAGCAATCATGTTGGTTATGATAATATACACTCTTTCTCATTTAAAATAAATAATTAGCAACTATTAATCTTCCTCACTTAAAAGAAAGTGATGATGTATAGCTATAAATAATAGAAAAATTCATAGTATTTTGAATATAATAATATAATATAGCTATTAGCTGTTTTTTATCCCATACCTTTCCTAATGTATTTCTAATTTATTGCAATATTATAGACAAACCTCTCTATATCTTATTAGATAATTCATATTTATATGAAAAATTAGGAATTAACATGTTTATTTGATTATTTATCATTTAATTCTAGAAATTAATAAACACAGAGAGGCAAGTTTGTATAGTTGCAGAAATTGCATTTTATAAATAGTTAGGTTGAAAGTTCTGCATTAGAATAGTGGTGTGAGGTATTTAAAGGTGTCTCCAGGAAGAAAGTAGACTTAATTCAACTTCAATTAGGGAGATAGGTAAGATCTGTGAAGCAGAATAATGTTTTGTCATTAAGCAAGAGACAGGATATATAGTTGTGTGCTGTTGACAGTGTAGTGTTTGTCTTTTGTAAGTACAGTAGGAAATTGGATAAAAGAGGCAAAATGAGGTCATATTTGCTTCAGTTTGCAAAACTACGACTCTGTGTATTATTTCCAGCATTCAAATCAGTAAATACTATGTCTCTGTGTGGCAGGTTAATGTGATTGGTAAAAGAGACTATTTGAGATATAATGCAGAGCAAATGACAAATAGCTTATTTTGCAAAATGAAAATGATATTTGCAATAGGAATTCTGCATTGCTCTTCAGAAAAATAGGCATTTATTAAGAAAAAGCTACTTAACACAGGTTTCTGGGAAGACCCAAAACATTTTTAGGGTCCTAAATAATTCATTTAATCACTATGATTTGTCATTTTTAGTTTATTTGAATATTGTCTAACAATTTATTCAAAGCTCTAAGTAATCAATCCTGCTCTCAGGTTCTGATTTGCATAGCATGAACTATATTGCTTTACATCTAGGATTGTTTCTGGACCAACTAGCTGTTTATCTTAGATTATTTAGCTTGCATATCTTCAAAATTACATTTTCTTAAAAAACAAAGGAACATTCTGTATCACTGAACTTACTGGGAAATTCAATTATGTTTCCAAATGTTTCTTTTTCACAACTAAAATAAACTGTAAATAAATGTATTTCTACAGCTGTGAAGAATGAGGGTGAAGGAGATGGGGGGGGAGAGACCTAGGGAATATACTTATAGTGATGAAGCAGAAATGATTGGAATGCTTAAAAGGAAAAAGTAATAGTTCAATTTCTTTTTCCCATAATTTAAACTAAAATTGGAGGTACAAATTACCAAAGGAAGGAACACTGAAACCCCCTGGGTTATAAATGAAATTAGTTAAAAGTATCATTTCAGATGCAGTTTTCTCTGACATTCTTCATGAAACAAATATGTTCCAAGTCAGATGTCAATATGTTTTGATATTATAGCAACCAGCAGGGCTCTAGTGTGCTTGTTAAAACACTGATCAATTTAATTGGCAGCATAATAGCAACTGAGATATGGCCTTAAAGGGTTAACAGGCAATGGGCTAATTTCTTCAAAGAAAGAGCTACTTTGCATATCATACATCTGAGAGGTTAGAATATTTTGACACATCTGAAGTTCATGGGCTAGTAGAGGACAAATGTGAAAGTATAACTTGGGATAATAGGAAGCTGATTGTCATTCAACTAGGAGATAGGAACCATATGTACTTTGTAGAAAGTGAGAATTGAAGAATGACTGATGTGGTAATGGATGTAACATCCCTTGCACTGTAATTCCTGATTTGACTGAAGAAAGTTCTTAAAGCATTAGAAAGCAATGAATGAAAGTGACTGAAAGCAAGGTGCTTGCTTTAATAGAACAGCCTTCTATGACCTAGTAATTTTTACATATGTAAGCCATGAAACTTAATACTACTTTCAAAGGATACATTGTAGATAATCCCAGTTCTGAATATTTCAAAAAAGAAATCATTTTCATAAACACATTTCAGGATGTTGTATAGGTGAGAAAGAAAAGATGAAATGTTTCATGTTTGACCAAAAGATTGCTGGATGTTACACGATTACAGATTTTGAGTAAGTCTGGATAAGTAAACTCTGTATCATAGTACAGTAAGTTTGCTTGCCTCACATTTGTAGAAAACTAAGGAATTTTTTTTATTTATAACATTTATTTGTATGGTATATATGTGATTGATATTTGGGTTAATGTGTACATACACATGTGTGCCTTACATGATGTTTACTCTTATATATTCCAGGATAGCTGGACTACAAGTTCCAGCAATTTTTTTCCTCTCATCCCACCTTACCATGAAAGCGCTAGGATTAAAACGTAAACCATTTCACCTGGCTTTATATGGGTTTGAGAAAACAAAAGCAAGTTATCAAGCTTGTGTGGCAATTGCTTTGTGCATTGAGCTTTCCCCTTTTGCCCAGAAAGACTCAGAAAATGAGAGTAAAATTTAACAGGAAAGGGAAAATATGTTGACTTGTAAAATAAACTGTTTTCTTAAAATAACATTCTTTTACAATAAAAAATACAGTAATGTACTTAGAAATAAATTTGCTTGAAAGTGACTAATTTAGACACAGTTATTAACTTTGACCTATACTCATCAAAGCAGTAATGTATCATTTTAGAATCATAATCTATTCATGGGACTATTAAAAACCACCAAGTATATTATCAATTGCCTTCCATATTGGAATTCTTATCCATTTCTCTATAATATTTTATTGCATGTTGACATTCACACAATTGAAATATATATAAATGAATATTAATTTTAAATATAATGTTCTCATAAGTATAAAAATGAAACCTGGAATCTGAAATGACTTATGTGCAGAGCAAGAAGTAATGGCGGTGCACATTGCCACATTTACATAATTCGCAAGTATTGGCAGTGCTTCCAGGAGTCATGTGATGGAGATAGTTTGGAACATTGTTAGACTCAAAAAGAAAAAAAAGGCTCTGATTCACACTCTGAAGGATTACTTTGCATCATATAAACAAGTCACCTGATTGTGCCATCCCTTCATCTTTTTTATAATGTGTGAAATCTCTAGAAACATAATTATTACCATTCTTTACCTCTCTGGCTACAGTATGATTAAGTTAAGGTTCATCATCAGGGCCCTGACTCTGAGACCTGCCCTTCTGTGACTGCCTTATGCTTTGATCACCCACTTTTATAATTCAGCATGAAATCACAACTCTGCAGTAAATGTGTTCTGATTTTCTTTCCTAGTTGTGATAATGGATTTTCCATCATGCTCTTTGCAGGTCTGCTCAAAACTACAAATTTTTAAACTACTCCTCATAATTCTAATTTTAGATTACATACTCAATTTTATTTAATATATTGGACTTTGAAACAATCCCCTACATTACTATCATAAACCCAGCTTTAAGTATCATAAAGTTTTTTTTATTCTAGCACTTATTTATGCCTCTTTCATGATCTGTCTACTACACTGAAAAGTACAGTGGTAAATAAATACTTAAGGTCCATAACATTATATAAATTCTGTACAACTAGTTAAACTATTACAATAATTATAATGCATCTCTGATACAAATTTATTATCAGAAACATATATCAATATACTAATATTAATAAGTGTGAAAATGTTCTAATAAAAATGAAAATAATTGTAGTGTTTGACAAAAAATAATGTAAAATCTACTAAAAACACATTCACCCACATTACTTTGTTAGAGTTTTCTAAACAGGCAATTCAGTGAATTGTGAGTAGAATGTCTTTCATACAGTATTTTATGAAATGCTGCTACAGCGGGCTGGAGCAATGGCTCAGGGGTTAAGACTCTGCTTGCAAGCAGAGAGTCCTGAGTTCAGATCCCAGGTCCCAAGTAAAAAAAAATGGCCAGGCAGGAAGGGTAGTGACCTACACTTCTGACCCTAGTGGGCAAAGCCTGGGAAATTCTAGAGGGAAGCCAAAAGGAGTAGAAACTATCCAGGATGATTCACCAAGTCACCCTTGGGCCTCCACAGGGACACCCAGTGCCCTCTGATACACACATACACACACCCACCCACCCACCCACCCACACACACACACACACACACACAATGAATAAAATATTTAAAAAGTGCCACTAAAATGCTACCTTGAAAAATCTTTAAGATTTATTTTTTGTTGCATAATGTTGCATACATGAATATAGTGAATTGATAAATTTTACCCCTTAGCCTAAATCCATCATCCCTCCCCTTTTTAATTCATAAATTTTCATCTGCCCTAGTAGACTCCTTCCTATTTTCAAACCTTTTCACTTTTGTGGTCCCCTGTGTTCTATCTAGCTTGTCTTTGATGACATATGCCTGATATTACTCATGTTCCACAACTGAGGAAAGCATTCTCCTTTTCTTCCTGTCAGCATTAGTCCTAATCAATCTGTCAGAAAGGTGTGGAACTTGTTGAGTTCTTTCCTCTTTCATGACGAGTTGTTGATAAGACAGTTCCCTTGCAATTCTGACATTTCATTTGATCTAACTCTCTCAGGAATATAGTATTCACTTATAAAGCAAGTGTAACATTATCCAAAATCCAGTCCTAACCATAAACCTAGCCCTAGACCAAATCTGATACCATGAAAAGAGAAGCCTGATACATGCAATTAGACCTAAACTTCTCCAAAAGCAAATTCCAAACGTAAGACTTAGACAAAGTATGAGTCTTTACACAAATGACAGCTCTATCATTTCCCCTATTCAAACCTTAAACCTAGTTTAGTATCTAATTCTAGAAGAACATAGTCAGACAATTGCAAAGACATAATCTGACTGTCTTTGGATGTAGTATATAAAAGCTACTAAAAACACATTCACCTACATTATTTTGTTAGAGTTTTGTAAACAGGCAATTCAGTGAATTGCCAGTAGAATGTCTTTCATCCAGTATTTTATAAAATGCTGCTACAGCGGGATTCAAGTGTAGCCCTATTCATATTTGAAGTCCTAAACTCAACCTTAGCCCCAGATTGAATCTGGTACTTACTATATGTCATGTAAAGCAAGCCTCACAAAAAGTCCAAAACCCTAACAATACTATGAGACCTAAGATGAGTCTGACTGGCAGAAGTTGGAGAGAGCCCAATTTGCATCCATCAAGGAGTCTAAGAGCTGCAAAGAATGCCAGCTGTAAAAGTTGACCTCTCCAGGAAGTAGGGTGGAATTAATCAACCTCAAGACCCATTCCCCATGACTTCCTTCCTCCAGCAAATCTCCACTAGGGGAAACTACGTCACATGCTCTAACTATTTCTGTGGATGAAGTATAGCATCTGTAAAGCAAGTGCCACTCTACCCTTAACACAAATTCTAACCCCAACCTAGCCCTAGATTAAAACCTACACATTTGACTACATGCTAATATACCCTGATACTTAGCCTTAATGTGAACCTCATCAAAATTCCCTCTATAAACATTAATGTGAGATCTACTCTGAATCTGAACACAGAGCATAGTCCAATTCCTTCTCTATTCATAATCCAGTTCCAATGTCTAACCCCATACCTAGCTCTCAGAATGATATATGCCCAAGATCAAATAAAGGCTCTAAGGGAAATTATTTTGATTGCCATAAAACTCTTTGTGGATAAAGCATTCATCTGTAAGAAAAGGTAGCCATACAGCATAACACAAATCACAGCCCTAAATGTACCCCCACATTGATTTCCCCAATTAACATGACAAGCAAATGACTCATGACACCTATAGGTTGAACTAATTGCAATCAAAAGTAGACTCCTGACACTAACCTGAGACCTAGTATGAATCTATACATAAAACACAGCCCTATCCTTTACTCTATTCCTAACATTAACCCTGGACAAATGTCAAATCCCATATGAAACTCTCAGTATGACTCCAAGGAAAACCATTTCATGTGCCCTAATTCTCTCTTTCATTGGCTTAGTAAATATCTATAAAGCATATATAGCCATCCACCTATGGTCCAAATCCTAACCCTAACCCTAGCCCCAGATAGAATCTCTTAACTACCGTTAAGAAACACATACACACACACACACACACACACACACACACACACACACACACACACACACAAGCCTGAAACCTACAGGTAACACGATGATCCTCAATCAAAAACAGATTCCTAACACTAGTCTGAGAGCTAGTAGGAGACTGTACATCAAACACAGCTTTAAACACACTCTTATCCTTTCTCCTATCCTAGTCCTAACTCTAGTCCAATTTCTAATCCTAGCAATGCTCTGTGTCTGACCTAGGCCCATGACATAACCCATACATCCAAAGGAAGCCCTTCCACTTACCTTAACTCTATGTAAGTATTGTGATCATCAATAAAACCAGTGTTTTACCCACATCCTAACCCTAACCCTAGCCACAGATCAAATCCCACATAGATGATTACATGCAAACCAAGCCTGATATCTGCCCTTAATGATAACACCATTGAAAGCATACTTTCAGCACTAGTTTGACATCTATACTGAGACAAATACAGAGCATAGTTCCATCCTTTCCCAAATTCTTAAACCTAAACCAATCACAATGTCTAATCCCTGAGTTCAGATCACAGGTCCCATGTAAAAATGCCAGGCAGAAATGGTAGTAGTCTGCACTTCTGGCTCCAGTGGATGGAGCCTGGGAAATCCCAGAGTGAAGCAAAAAGGAGGTAGAAAGAATTCAGGATGATTCATGAAGTCACCCTTGGTCCTCCACAGGGACACACAGTGCCCTCTGATACACACACACACACACACACACACACACACACACACTAATAAAGCTTTAAAAAGTAACAAGTCAAATTATAAAAACAAAACACCTGGCCCACTGATATGGTTGTGTCTTTCCTCATTTGACCAGTTATTGAGAGAATCACACATCAGATTAGTGAAGAAAACATTAAGATTTGTTCAGGTGTCTCTTCAATGATACTATATCTAATTTTGCACTTGAGATACACTGACCACGAATAGCCTATCCAAAATCGCTGCTGACATTTTCCAAATATCAAATGTAGACAGATCTTTCCTAACTCAGCTCAGAGTGGAAAGCGTACCTCCTCATTGTTAAATACCTCTGGAACCATCTTTAAAAACCTTATCTGTGCCGAATTTGAAAAACTTTTCAGACACTAGCTCAGGTTTTATGACACAGGATGTTTATCTGTGTTTAGGTTTACTCTCCTGAACTACACTGCAGTACTAAGAATGCTGTGAGAATATAATCATCTTATTATAGCTGAACACAAGGTCTCTCCACTGAGAAAATCTGGATGCCAGTGAAAAATAACACTAGAATTTTCCTATTACCATCACAAACTTATTCCCAATATCTATACTCCTTTCAATGTGATACGGGGATGCAAAATTCATTGCTTACCACACTTATGATATCTTTCTAAGACTGTAGAATGCTATCTGTTACTATATAGGGAATTTAAAAGTCAAGCTTCAACCCCATTGGATCACACTGGATTCACTTTGTTTGCTGTGAAATACCAAAACCTTTTGGCTCTTGAAATTGAAACACATCTTCTGCTATGCTTAGTTCACATAATGAGACTAATCTTTCTTACAATTCCTCAGCTTACCTTCTTTTCCATGATCCTCTCCTCTGCTTCATTATTTAATTCTATGAACTGGATTTTAACTGCCATTGAAGTTTGGATTCAGGAAAGTCAGCCCTTTATACCTCACAGTTTTCTCTAGAAATCAAATCTCTCTTATTTCTTTAGCCCTGCCATTAAGTGGACTTCAGAAGTTAATGAAATAAACCTCTACAATAGCTAGCCTGGCAAAACAATGCCATGAAACAGGGAAGATTCCATGAAATCCCAAACAAGGCTATGCTTTTTGATGAGTGCAAGAGAAAGGAGACATGATAAATTAAATTTAATTAAAAGTTTACAGACTTACTGGCATGCACACTAAAGGATTCTCCGGGGATTGGGGAGAAGGTAGTGGGGGATGGGGAGGGAGGGGTGAGGGGAGGGGAGCAGGGGGGTCGGAGGGAGGAGGAAGGAGGGAGGGAACCGGTGTACCTATTAAGTTTGTATGAGCGGAAATAATAATAAAAAATGTTTAAAAAAGTTTACAGACTTAAAGCTATAGACTTAAAGATTCTGGCATTGTTTTCATGCACTAACCACCATACATCTTCAATACATGTATATACCATTTACAGTTCTCAATACTTAAATTATGTTAGAAGATGAATAGTTTTTAACTAGCCTGGGAGATGGCGTAAATCATGTTAAAAGATGAATAGTTTTATTAGCCTGGGAAATGACTTAAAGATTAAAGTGCCTGCTTTGAAAGCTAAGGTAGCTTTCAGATGCCCAGATTCCAAATAAAATGTTGAATGGGTGAGGCAGTACACTTGTAATTCCAGACTTGGAAAGCAGCCTCACTTTCAGTGAGTTTTGCATTTGATTAGAGAAAACATCTCAAATAAGCAAGGAGGAAGACCATAGAGGATGACTCCCAACACCAACCTTGGACTTTTTCAAACATGTGCCTATATGCACATTTACACTAGACCATACACATATTCTCCCACACATGTGAACTAGCATATACATAATACCTCCACATACACATGAAAACAAAAAAGAAAAAATACTAATGATCTAAGAAAGTGTCCCTGAAACCCATTTGTTTTATTTTGAAACCTTTATACACAATTTGAATTTATATATCTTTAATCCATATTAACAACCTAAACCTCTCCCATTCTAGTTAGTATTCCTTTTGCTCCCACATCCTTGGGATTCACGGGGCCCCATCCAGCAGGCCTGCATTGCAAAGCACTTGAGCACCCACTGGGACAATAATAACAACCTATTATAGGCCATGCCCTGGGGTAAAGAAGGTCTCCCTCTCCTGTCCATCATCAATCCAAAACAGTGCCGGGATAGTGCAGCATCTCCCAAGATCCTTCGTCATTCATGACAAAATGTTGGCAGACCAGCTATTGTCGAGATGTAGTGAAGCAGATATTGCTTCAGTGAGCTCTTGGTTATAGAAACCCTGACATGGACAGATCAAAAATACAGTCTGGTGGTATTCTTCCCACCTTCAGACCCTTATATTATTTCTCTTCCCTCTTATGTAAGGCTCTCTGAACCATGGATTAGAGTGTGATATTGATGCCCTTTAGGAATAAGCACTCAATAGCTGCCTTTACTATGCTGTTTGATTGATTTTGGTCCTCTATATTGCACATTTTCCATTGCAAAAGGACACTGCTTGGTTGAGGGCTGAGAGATTCACTACATGTATGGATGTAGCGATAGGTGTTTAGATAATATTTTACTATCAAATACTTTCAGTTAACACTAAGAACTTCTTTCTAATCTACCATCTAATTTCTCCCCTTCCATGGATATTTGGCTAGTTTTGCAGCATATGTGTTCTTGTTGAAAAGCAAGCTTTAAAAGCAATCAGAAAGCAGTTGGCTTCCTCCTTAACTTACATGATTCTATTTTACCAATGATCTTGCCACAGGTACTGTCATTCCAATTTATAGCATTCATATTTGGGTACAGCCATCTATTAATTATCTTTCAGGGAAAGTTGTATCATACCTTCTGGGACTATGGCTGTTGAACAAGGGGAAAGCTTTCATACTTTTTAAAAGGGAAAAAATGAACAGCTTAAGGGGTGTGCTCTGCTACAGATAAGTCAATAGGAGACAGGAAATGAGTCAGTTTTACTTAATTTAATCTTTGCCTAGTATCATCCCAGTTGACCATTTCTAGGAATTTCAAAAGACCATAAAATATGCCCACTACAGCTTTAAGAGTAAAGAGGCTCGCTCATGTGTTGTTTAGCTCCACTAATGCTTACATATCATTATATTTCTTCTCTTATGTGTTCCACGCCAGCCCATCTGTTCCATCACTACCCAGAGGAGGGTATTACTCCTTCCCGGAGATGCTGGAGCAGAATGCTGCAATGACATCATAGCTAATGTTTTTGAAAATCAAATTTACAGCAAAAATGCATTGCCAGCAAGAACACTGTCAGGTCACAGCTGTTACACAGTGAGTCATCCATCACTCTGAGGACAATCCCACATGGACCAAAGAAACAAAATCCCACACACTAGGGAATAAATAAAGCTATGCTAACTTAAGGAAAACTCCCATGAAATATTTGCAAGCGATTTCTTCACTGGGTTATATGCAGTATGGTTTACAGTGAATGTGAATTGTACTTTAAAGGAACTTTGAGAATATGACAATTATTAAAATTAACATATTTGCATGCATTATTGTATTTCTTCCAGATCCTTTAGACTATCTGTTTCTTTACCTAACAAAAAGAAACTTTCTTTGAAAGAGATTAAAAGATTAAATTAAGTAAAACTGATTTTAATGAGACTTACCAACAGATGCTTAATAGAACAAGTAGCAGGAAAAGACAGCTGTCAAAAATAGTAGAATCTGAGTTTGGTTCAATTTCATGACTTCCTCAAATATATGTTTCGCTGGCCTGTCGTAAATTGCAGTTCTAGTTGGATAAGGTATGAAGCTCATGAAATAACAATGAATGCTCAGACTTACATGTAACATAGTACTTTCCCATTGCTTCACAGACAGTATTCCATAGAAAAATGACTTCCGGGAATCAATCTTCGAATGTTTCCTTTGTAAATCATACATTTTTCTCTAGAAGTAAATGTGCAGTTTGAGGTAGAAACTGAAATGTCATGCTGAAGTATTTTACTTGAAGCAACATCAAAGAATTTTTTTAAAGTTAAAATTGCTTTTCAAGCAATAAAAGAAAAATTAGAACCACCTTGCAAATTGACTAAATATGCTATTTTCTCAAATAATGAGTTTTTAAAAATGACCTAACAATCAAAAGTCTTGATCTTCTGATTTTCTGTCTAACTGTTGCTAGGCATTAGCAGGTAATGAGCTTGAGAATGGCTTCTTTGAACTAGTACAGTATTATAAGCTATAACATTGAAAGGAAGTAATTAAAATCTTAAAGTATCAAGTTTACATCATCATGTGTACCTACCATCATGTGTCAATTGCAGTATGAATCATTAGGATTAAAATGAATATTACACACTTTCTCATTTTTTTAATCGAATGTGACCCACTGGATAGGGTTGATTAATAGGTATTAATCTAGGAGGTATAATTAGTAAACTTCAATAATCTATAAGTCACAAAAGACTCTCTGAAACATTTATTATGTAATGCTAAGTAGAAATGGTAATGATTGAATTTATATTCATAATATTTCTAGTTGTGTCAACACATTAATAGATACAGATAGTATCCAAATGTTTAGAATATTGCTTGTGAGTTACATGATTATGAATGATTTGTGGCACAGTACTTAAAGTATCTTTTTTTCAAATTTATTTAGTTCTATTTTTCTATGATATGGATTAAATTTTAATTTGAAACAAAAGAATTGTTTAACAATGAATCATTTGCTCAGAAAGATGTTTCTTCCTTCGAAAGCAAGGAGTGGCAAATAAATATCAGCAGGCCAAACTCAATCTGACACCCATTTTTATTTAATGGTCTTTTATTAAAAGTTTTAAAAATCGGGGCTGGAGAGGTGGCTCAGGGGTTAAGCCTTCACCTTGTAGGCGGAAGGTCCTGAGTTCGGATCCCAGATCCCAGGTATAGATGCCAGGCGGAAGCGGGGGCGGCCTGCGCTTCTGGTCCTGGTAAGGCGGAGCCTGTGAATCCCGGGTCAGAAGGAGGTGGAGGCGTCCATGTGGTTCACGAATTCGTCTGTGGTTCTACACATACACAGACACACACACACACACGCACATACACATGCATATGCACACAGTTGAATAAATAATAATAATAAAAATTTTAAAAATTTTTAAAAATCACATGTTAAAGAGTAGAAGAAATAGATATATATTCACTAAGACAATATTTTTTTCTCTGTTTGTGGGGAAAAAAAGCCAGGGAAACATTATCAAGATGCACTATGAATTATGAAGATGCACAAAAGTTAGAGTTCAGAAATGTTTCAAGTCCATTTCCGCAGGCCAAACTCACCCTTTTAAATGGTACTTTATTTTGTGTTGTTTGCATGAATTATTGAATTTATTTTCAAGTTCTTCAAAGTTATGAGATACATCTTTATTTTATAGTCGATGATAGTGAAAATGGAGAGCTCATATACAGAGCAAGAAACTGAGTCAAATGTAATTCATTCACATTCTATATGAATTATATCTACATATTCTGTATCTATGTCTGTTTATAGAATCTGTATATTCTATGTCTACATCTTCTACATCTTTATCATCTATGTCTATATAATCTATGCCTGTATCAGCTTTATCTATTTATGTGCATACCATTCCAGGATCACAGTGCGTTTTTCCCCATGAGAGGGACTATGAAGAGAATATTTATCTTTGAGTAGAATGAAAGTACAGTGAAAGCTGAAATCAGGAATTGGATTCTCAGAACCTAAGTAAAAGTTGAAATTGGTTGCATAACATTTGCCATTCCTGCATGCTTACTGACAACCAGAGCATCTCCAGAAGTTTCCAGGCTGCCAGGCCACTCAGTCTGGTTTATACATCAGCAGTAAAGAGACCCCATGTCCAACAAGGTGGAAAAGCCTGTAATAATACCCCAAACTTATCCTTGAACATTCACACATGTCCTGTGGTACATGAGCTTCACATTCACACATGTATTCTCACACACACTCAAACATCGAACACATACATATACAAGTGACAACAACATAAAGCTGAAAAAAACCTGTGCTTAAGCAGGTTTCTAGAATTTGACTTCTGCACACTTTTTATTTGTAGTTAGGAATTAAATCCAATATATTTGCTTCTGTGTATTGAACCATCACTCAGAAGGTTGGTTGTAAATTTGGTAGATGGATTTGGTAAAGTGCTCCAAGATGTCAGATTTCTAGAAACAAAGATAAAACATTGTACATCTCAGAGATTTTTAATTTGGGGAAGTTAATAAAATCCACAGGCATTTAAATCAAATTATTGGACATATTCCCTTTTTAGGAATTCAAGGCAAATTAAGAGTAATAAAGAAAATTAATTGGCATGCTTTGATGTGGATGAGCATGCCTTCCAAAGGAGTTGTCATCATCTTTGTAATAATGAAGTATAATAATATGACATTAAAAAGTCTTTGTTTGCTATGCCTGTGCTCAGTTTCAGAGCTAAGAGCTTCCTAGTATGAAACTAGTATGTTAACATCTTATCAACTCTTAGGCATCTGACACAAGAAATAGAGAAGTGTTTCATATTGTTCATATAATTTTAATTTTTTAGTCTTACCACTCAGCATGTTGATTACAAAATAGTTAAAATACTTATTTTTTGTTCTTATACAGTTTTGTACATGTATACAATGAATTTACGGTATCTTTACCCACATTACCTAATTTCATGTCACCTCTTCCCATTAAAAGCCCTCTTACTCCCAACTAATTGTCTGCCTACTTTCATGTTCTTTTGCCTGCATGGTCCATGGACTTCATCAGAATTGCTTACCCTGTCATATGTCTAATCATTTGCTAGTAAATAGATGATATCATCAGTGGGTATACCACTGAAGAAAGTCATTTCCTTTCCCAGTCAGCACTAGACCCCACTGGTCTCTTGGGAAAGGGTGGTACCAAATGTGATCTTTCCCCTTCCATATTAGAATGTCGGGAGGATAAATAATGTGAAGAACTTGGGGAAATCACAGTTTCAGTGATTTCATAGGTGCAGTCTTGTAATACCCATGTATTTTTAGGTCATCCTTCCCTCCTTCTACCTCTCCTATTCTTACTGTCCCCTTTCACATGTTCCCTGTGCCTTGGGGTGATATGAATGCTATTTTAGAACCAAGCATTCTCCAGCCACTTATTTGCTGTGCTTTGGCTAGTTGTGATTCTCTATAATCAATGCCTATCGTTACAAAAGAACTGCACTGCACTGATCTATGGAATAATAGTAAGTATTTATAGGCAGATACTATGTCCACATAGCAAAAAATTAGTAGTTCATTTCCTCCTGCGACCTTTGGCCTCCCCACCAACAGGTTCATACCCATGTTTATAGTATCAGGCATGTGTTGCGTACTGGAGAGCAGACTTTAAATCTAATCAGGTAGCAGTGTGCTGTGCTAATAACATTTGAGTCACTATTGTACCAGTGGTCACATCTTGTCAGGATAGTTGTTACTACAATACACATAATTCGAAGTTTGGTAACACTGTTGATGGCTTTTTCCTCTTACAGCCAAGATAACCTTCCTAGAACGAAAAATAACACATATTGTCTTACATGCAGAGCCTAGCTCTGAACACTGAACATTGGAATGTCTTCAAAAGCCAAGAAATTAGGAAGAATACAAAATTAAAGGAGGGGAGATAGAAGAATGCTAGATAATAAACTTAAAAGAGGAAAGGCTTTCTTTAGCTCACCGTCTTGGGAATCCTAGTCCATAGTTGAATCTATTCATGGCCATTGGACCTGTGGTGAAGCAGCCTGTCTTGGTGGAGAGCCTAAAGCAGAGCAAGGTGATCACATCACAGTAACTGCTCAGTACAAAACGAGGAATGAAAAGGCTTAGAACCAAAAGTCCCTTCACAGAGCTGCTTCCAATGATCCAACTGCTTGACTTCAGGTGCTACATGTAAGTTTGTTTCACCTCCCAATAGATCAAGCTGGATACCAAGCTAAACCCCTGAGTTCTTGGGAACATTTGAGATAAAAATGTAAACAGCCACATAAAAGCACATATAATTACCACCATGCAAGTAATAAGTTACAGCAAGACACAAGTGAAGATATTTGTTTCAATTTATAACCTACCTAATGCTAAAATTTCTCAAATAGTTTGATAGTGATGTGTTTTCTTAATGTTCAAACAGCTGGTTTGAGAGTCTTATATAATTTCTGAGATTGTAATATAAAGATCTTTAAAACAAAGTGATTTTTCTAGGAAGAAATGAGTGATTTTTTAATACATCAATTATTTTTAAAGCGTAACTACTACTGTCTTTAGGAAAATGCAAATAAATATCAATTATGTAAAAATAAGAATTTGATTTTTCTTAAAATAATTAAAATACCATCAATAGATCTCTGTCAGTACATGTGCAACAAACATTTTCTCTGTTAACACCAATGAAATACTAAATTAATCATAATTAGGAAGAAACCATTCAGTTATTTCTGTTAGTCAAACACTAAATTTTGTTGACTTTTATATTATGAAATGCTTTTGGAATGTTTTCACCAATTTAGCAGCCTTTTACTCTTGAAGCATGTTTCTTTCGGTATTTTCAAATCATCTACTCAGCACTGAACTAGTTTTCCAAACAATAAGTGATTTCTTTAAGCCACACCTATGGGAGCAATGAAAAATCAGTGGTTGACAATTGTTATGGGATTGAAATGTAAATAAGCAGAGACTGGAAGACTTTTAGGAAAGCAAAAATTCTTTGTATAGCGCTGTAATAGTGTTATGTATGACATATTTGTCCAAATTCATAAAATTCACAGCACCCTAGTGTAAATGTCCTGTGAGTAATAATCATGTCAGTAAGGTTCATCAGCTGTAACAAGCATACTACTTTACTAGGATGTATAAACGATGAAAGACGCTTTGCATGTGACAGAATAGAAATGTACATTCTGTTCAAGCTGGATGACATTCTAAATGGTCTTAAAAACATCAACAGATGAAAAAGTTGGTATTAGCTCTCCTACTAAGATAGGTTAAAAAATGTAACCAGACAATTGTAAGCCAGAAGAAAACCCTTTGTTTTCCTAAATTCTTTGATCATTAATTTATTAGCAACACTAACTACCTCAGAGAAGTGGGGTGTTGCTGACAAATCTGGCAATTTGGCTTCTGTCTTTTTCATCACGGAATATAGAAATACTTAAAGATATCGAGACTGTCGATATTTTGGATGAGAAAAAGGCAGACAGCAGAGGAGTTGTGTTTTTTGGAGAAATTAGCATCATAGATGAAAAACCTAATTTATTCCACTTTAATAGCAGGAAAGATGAATATCACCCCATGGAAAATAAATGTTATGGAAACCCAGACTCCTTTAGCTAAGCGAAGCACTTTCTAGCCCTATAAAAGTTTTGGCTGCCTAGAAAATATTTTTTTTCCATGCAAAGCATGCAGAAATTGATACAGCTATGGTTCAAGTGGATCAGGCCGCATCGCAACCTTGTTGCACAACTTGATAGCATTGCCCAGATGATATTTGTTTTAAAGCAAAATTGAGGATTACATTGAAAGCAGCTAAATCTTGTTACCAAGTGGCAGGTTTTGAATTCCTGCAATATAGATAAAGCTTCAAGATGCAGTAGTGAAGCCAGAGTGCTACTGGAGATGCCAGAACCATGGGATATGCACTGGTAATGGCTGTAAGTGTAGTCTGAGCTGGTCCAGGTTAAAGCTCCTAATTCAACTGTGAGCTGCAAGGCTAGGATGATGGAATCTCCCAGAATCTCAAAGATAATCTGAATACATAATTAGCAAAGGACATGAGAGTGAAAGGGACATTACTAGACTAGTGAATGGAGGAAGGATGGGAGAGGAGGAGGTGGAAAAGGAGGGTTTTTGGATAAATGACATATACTCACTTTCCTTGTACATGAAAACTTCAAAACCTAAGATGAAAAATAAAAAGTGATGTATCTTAGTGTCAAGTTGACGATGACTGGAGTGTGATAATTTTTTAATTGAGAGCTGAGCTATAAAACATTTCTGAAGAGTTAGCACTTAGAGTAAGCCTTAAGAGCAAATCTTCATGAGATTATGTAACTGTCTAATTGATGCAATTGGTGGTACTTTTTCCTAGGCAGGTGGATATGACAGAGGAAGCTGATGATTGTATGGCACGTTATTGATTATTGATTGTTACATTGTATTGATTTTTGTTATTACATAGTAGATTGACTATAGATAATGATCATATACTCTATAGTTTCAAAATTAGGCAGAAAGTACTCTGAATACATTCCACATTTTTTTTAGATAGGCAGGATTAACCTGATGTAAATATTGCACACCATGTGGAAAGCTGGGGAGTAACTCAGTGGCAGAGTTCTTGTCTAATATGTGTTAAAGTCTTGGACTTGATTATAAGATGCAAAAAATCTTAAAAATGTGTATAACACGAAAAATACTTTAAATATCAGTTAAGTAAAGTAAAATAATGCAATAGCAAAATATTTGATTCGGTCTGAGATATGGACTGAATGGATTTTGGGTTCGCTACAAAAGTTCATATGTTGTAAGCCTGGTCTCACTCAGCATGAAGTTACCAAAGGAGGAGAAACCTTAAGGGACACAAGCCTAAGGGGAGATTTTGATTTCTGGGGATGTGCCTCTGAAAGGGGATCATCATCCTGAATCATATCTCCTCTCTTTTCTTCCTGGTCAGAAATGAAGATTTTTGTTCTACTACATATTCCCACCATAATGGGCTTAGTCTCCATAACCCAAAGAAACATGTTTGATGAGCTAGAACATAAAAACTGAGAGAAATAAACTCTTCTCCATTTTGAGTTAATAGCTTATATATCTCACTCATTATAGAAATGGAAAGCAGTCTAACATGCAGAAGTAAAATGAAGTAAAGGTAACATGATTTTTCAATGATCATATCTTTTTCCTTAGACTATCCTCAAAAACATTAAATGGATTTATACAAAATGCTTACCTTTGAAACTGTAGTCTTGATTGTATGACTCATGTATGAGTTCCACATAGGTTTTGAACTAAGTGGGGAAAAGTGTTATACCCTTGTTGTCAGGGATAATGGACATTTCTTATAAGAAAACAGGTTGCATTTCAAAAAACTAATCTGAAAAAAATCGTTTTTCTGTCTATATTATTCTCATTGCAACTTATTAAAATTTTTATCTTCCTGCACAGAATATCAATAGTAGTAACATTAAATATCTTTCTTTAAAAAAATCTTACAAAATAATGAGGGAACAAAAAATATATCACACATTTTGGGGATATTACTGTCTTCTGTATAATGCTGCAGTGATGGATATATGTGAGCCTTAATGCAGACCATGTAATTTGGATGATAACAATGTGCCATTGGGAGCTCCTGCACTACTTTGGTGCTGAAGTTGACAGTTGAGAAGGCTGTGGCAGAACAGGAAATACAAGAGAACTCTGGATTTTATGATTATTTGCTTCTATGGGCCTGAGACATCTGAAAACTAAATCAGTGAGAAATGTAAATAATAAAGTAGTATTTAAATGTCACAAAATTTTGAAGTGTTTATGCACTTAAGGGAAGAAGAATTGATAAGTGTGCATGGTTGAATTGGCTTTGATGTATGGGCCACAACAGCTGAAAAAAAAAAGAATTAGCAAATACACAGGGGCCTAAAATTCAAAGTGCAGCCTGGCCTTGATTAGAGTTTCCAAATGCCATTTACCCACTGTTCTTCCAAGACAGTGGATAGTGGAGCATACACAGAAGTATTTGCAGCCATATGAGAAATGAAGGTTACTTTAATAATCCAAACATCTATTCTAACATTATGGAAAATGTGGGACTCCAACAAAGGTAGAAAACACGCGATGTATATGGGTATTTTATTTCTTCCCTTTTGAATCAATCCATTTAGAGCTGGAAAAGATGGGATGGATACTGGGTGAAAATGCTCTTTTTTTCCTATAAAGTAATGTTGCTCTGCAGGCCCACACTGCTGTCAGGTGTATACTATTAGATAGCGTGGGAAATCTTCGAGCTAAGTCTTTATTCTTCCTACAGACTCAGACATCAATGAGAAAAAAAAACTATTTTAATTTTGTGCACGTGTGTGTATGTGTGTGTGTGTATGTGTGTCCTTGTGGAGGATCAAGGGTTCAGGAGTCATCCTGGATTGTTTCTACCTCCTTTTTGCTTTGCTCTGGGATTTCTCAGGCTCAGACCACCAGGGTCAGAAGTGTTGGCCACCACCATTTCTGCCTGGTGTTTTATATGAAGGGCATGAACTCTGATCCTTCTGCTTGTGACTCAGAGTCTTAACCCTTGAGTCATCTCTCCAGCTAATGAGACAAAATTAAAAATAGGCTATTCTAATATCAAATTCCATTTCATCTCAACCCAATAATAAAGTGCTAAACTTATAGAAAAAATAATATTAATTCTTCACTTTTGTGCAAGTTTATCTTCAATATTGATACAATAAGATATTGATACATGTATACCTACATACATACATGATACATGCATATATTGATACATAAATTTATCCTAGATTTATTTTTAAATTTTATCCAAATGTCAGTTTGTATACAATTCCCTCAAGTAAATATTGTAATTTATTCTTTTTTTCAAATAGTAAAATTTATAGCTGAATTACTATCTTTCTTTATGATGGTAAAACATAATGAAAAAAGAGGACATTTCTTATTATTTGAATTTGTGGACATGTGTATCCCTAGGAAATTTTACAAAATGCAATACTTTATTAAAGATACTTTGTGAATTTAGATTAAAATAAGTCATAAACAACTGTGAAGTTTAAACGTAATGACACAGGACAGGAAGTAGTAAGGACAGAAAAAGCACTTGTTTAAGTCTTTCCTGCAAAGAAAAACCCTATAAAGAGAAAAAAAATTTGAATTAGGACAAGACTTTCTGAAATGAGGTTGTAACATAGGAGAAATGTTATTACTCGGCTTGGAAGGGCACATAGATGAGGCTAACTGAGAGCAGTCAGGAGCTATTTTAATAACTTATTACCACATGCTCACAGTAAAAATGCCACTGAGAGTTCCTTTTACTCTATGGGCTCGTGTGCTTGAAATTAGGACATGGGTTCATCACACTCTATGCATCCTTTGCTGTGTTCTCCTAATTTTTAAAATCAACTTCACAGGGTTTTAAGCAACCTCCAATAAATCTTGATAATTGCCACTCATTTTTCTTTATAAACCATTGCAAGCTTTTAAATACTATAAATTTAATTGCTAAGCAGGAAAATGAGCTGAATAATAAATGAACAATCTTTTTAACCATATAGGTCCAGAAGATTTAATTTTAGGACAAAATGAACACATACCCATGCAGGCACATGCATATATATTCAATAGCTTGAAATTAGTTCAAGTGATAATTAAACACATGCAGAAAACTCACTGAGGGTTTACACCCTCATCTGTCCTTTGAAGCCAAAGTGAGTGCAGTGGAGGAGGAATATAGGACAGACACAAGAACGTTCCTGCCTATGAGGGGATTCAATGAAGTCACTACTACAATTCGATTCTAAAGGTATACTAGTTGGATAAAGGTGTAACTTGACAAGTGAGGGTTGAGTCTCTCAGTACATCTGTGGTGAATTGGCAGTTAAGTCAAGCCCTAAGCAATCCTGAAGAAGATTATCTGGTTGATGGAAGACCCATCCCTCAGTAGGTGAGACTTTTGCCTGGTCAAGAAGGTAAGATCTGCAGAAACCCAGAGGATCAGAAACCTGGCATACCTTGGCAGACACTGGTCGGCTTGCAGTCTTGGGAATGAGGAAGTTTCTTCTCTCAACAATTCCTGTGGATATGGCATAGCCAGTTCCTTTAGCTCCTGATGCTATGAACTGTCCTTCCAAGCTGGACTCTGGGCTGTAAGCAATAATCATAAGCAAGAATAAACCCTTTTCCCCTTAAGTTTTTGGTTCAGTATTTTTTCAGGAAGACAAACTGCAGTAAGGAATAGTGTATGTAATGAATACTCTTCACTAGTAAATCACTAGGGTTTGAAAAGAATATTACTTGTAATATTGATCTATATTACATTTAAAAGATCAGGCGAAACAAGTTTGGTTGGTAAGATTCAGTGATGTGACACACAGCTCCTTGCTTCCAGAAATGTTTGCAAGTGAACACGGACAATTGATGCTGTTTAGATGTCTCATATCCTTTTTCAGCACTCTGTGTTGCTCTCTAAATGACCTGCGTCACAGGTGTACTCATCCTTTAACGAGGAACCAGAGAGAAATGTCAACACAATCAATGCTCAGTGAACCTCTCTAAAGATAAAACAGAATTATTAGTTCAAAGAGGGGTTGGGAGAGTTGGCGAGAGCTCAGCAGTTAAGACTTTGCCTTACAAGCAGAAGGACTTGAGTTTGGCTCCCAGATCCCACGTAAAAATGCCAGTCAGAAATGTTGGTGGAGATAGACAATTCAGGATGATTTCCAAAGGCATCTTTGGAAGACACATACTGCCTTCTGATACACATACACACACACAAACACACAAACACGCACACACACACACACACACACACACACACACACACACACAGTAAAACAAAAAATAAGAGAGGGTGTGGAAAAATGAAATCAGTGTTGCAAGTACCTGTACCTGCCTGTCTGGGGACTCCTTGGGTCCTAGTATACCTGTCTTCCCCAGAACCTTCTATTCATATTTCTCTTTCCTTCCTAGTTATCCATCCTCTCCACATTCTCTTGTCATTCATTTGCTTCCAAATCACCTGGTGTAAGTTAAGTAGACAGCACTGAGTTTCAGTGTATGTCTTCTCTCATTTACTAGGAAGGGCTGTTTTCCATTTTGAAAAGTAGCATCTTTGTGCATTTAGACACTAAGAAATGCTATGTGCATAACTTTTCACTGAGGTATTTTAAATAACTTTTATATGCCTTTCTGTCTTCCTTTTCATTAGAATCACATATTAGTATACATCCCAAAATATTCTGAAGTCTTACAGTAATAACATTATAAAAATATCCCACAGTTAATAGTGAAACATTTTCATTTATATTGCCAGCATCAGAATGTAGTCAGAAATTAGCAACCAATGTTTCCAGAAAGGGGATCTTTCATAGAAAAGCATTTATTATATGATAAGTGATGCTTCTGTGTCTTGTCAGTATCTGCAGCTTGTCTCAGCACTATATCATGATCCTGAGGTTTGTACCAAAATAAAATTTGGATGAAGTATTTCCAAACCTGACTAGGCAAGACTGAGATGTTAGAACACATATAATGGGGTAGCTATACAACTAATTTTAATGTATTTAAAAGATTAAGCATAAATGTAGATGTGTTTATGTTAAACTAATTATGAGCCTAGTAAAATGCTAATTATTTTTGCTTTATTAACATTAACTCATGTTACATATAATTTCTGGTACTACCTATGTATAGGTGATCAATAAAATATTCTTTACAAATGCTTGTTTTGAAGCAGACAAAAGTCTCCCATGTCCCATAATATGTACAATGATAAAAAACAAGACGCTCATGAATAATGAAAAATAACTAGGAATCTTCAAGTTCCTGAAAAAATTTAAAAAGAATTCCCATGAATTTTGGTTCAGCTTTTCTATATTTTATCTTGTGAAAATTAGGGAAGAGATGATTAACCTAGTGTAAAAGAGAGCATAGAGACATGTGCTCAGGAAAATGGAGGCGGGAAGAGAAAGAACCCAAAATTTGCTTGGGATAAAAGATAAAGGGTTTATCAAACCCTGATAGCCATGAATATCTTGTGTTACATATTAAATGACTTCAGGACAGAGTATAGTATATTTGCAGAAGATCAGAAATATCACTAAACTAAGCATAATAAACATATAAGGAAAGGAGGTAGTTCACTTTTATCTAAGGATCTAGAAAGAAGGTGTCTGTGTTGTAATTTCAGATTGATCACTTTCCACTGATTTACTTCATAAAAATTACAGCATTTTTCAGTTAAAGTACATATAAAATAGCATCATATCTAATTCATAGAAATTTCATAATTGCCTGTGTTTTTTAAATATTAACCTCTTAAAAGTTATTATTGTCATTGTTACTATACTATTGTTCGGGGTACTTTTACTATAAAAAATATGAGTTACTTTGATGAAATTATAAACTTTATATGCTAAGGAATGATCCCTAGGATATTTTCATAGTCACTATGGTTGTAGAATATTTTTATGAATGATAACATTCTGAAATTGAAAACCACACAGAGTGATTGACCTCCCATTTCTTTTTTTTAACATTTTTTATTATTATTTCCGCTCATACAAACTTAATAGGTACACCGGTTCCCTCCCCCCCTCCTCCTCCCCCCTACTCCCCCTCTCCTCACCCCTCCCTCCCCATCCCCCAGTGCCTCCCGCCCCAATTCCCAGAGAGTCCTTTAATATGCATCCCTGACTCTCCTCTGGGCCCTCCTCTCCGATGAAGTACAAGGACCCAGTGGCATTTCCCTGAACCCTTTCCTGTGTTCCCCTTAAGCATAGGAACACTACTGTGGCTGCCAATCCCTTGCCTCCAAGGATCTTGGTGCCTTTAGCAGATGCTAGATTTTGTGATGACCTCCCAATTCTTGAAGTACAATTTCATTTTTAGTAAGTTCTTCTACATAACATTATGTGATAATATTTTTAGAACAATTTTAGATCAGCTATTTACATTTAAAATGTCAGTATCACTTTTAAAGTGTCAGTATCAGCCAGCTAATCCTTCTCATCTTATCACACAAAATATCCATTTGGTTATAAACAAAATATAATAAAAGTATACTACTTCATTTTTGCAAAATCAGATCACTTAGTCCATACATACAAGAAGTTTATAAAACAAAGGTAAGTTATTTCTAGGTCAAACTTTTCTTGTATCTATTCAGAGATGCCAAAAAACATATATTAAAACAGCCAGAAAAGGATTGATTTGTTTGCTTTGGATTAAATTAAAAAAGAATTCAATAATGAGTTGATTTTGTTGTCTCTTTAAGATGACCAACATATATTTTTACCCACTTAGTTTGATGCCCTATGTGATAGTTAATCTTGAGTGTCAACTTGACCACACCTGGCATTAATTAAAATTAGCATTCAGACTACCTGAAGAGATTATCCAGATCAACACATTTACAATACAAAGACCAGCCCTAGATCTGGTAGCAGTAGCAGACCACACCAAAGGAACCATAGAACAGAAGACTCACCTCTACCATGAAAGACTGTTTCTCCCCCCTATGGAACCATAAACTGAATAAATCTCCATTTTTCCCTTAAGTTGATTGATTTTGAATGCTCTCTCACAGCAACAGTTAAGAGTAACTAATACACCTTAACAAGGCAGAGAGACACATAGGGAGTACCCACTCACCCTGTCTTTAGCTGTCTGATTGTGAGGCTCTGATGGAATGAAAGGTAAAATGAATTTCAAGGTTTAAATTTATCACTTGGTTCCCATGCTAAGTAATTGTGGCTGCCCTGGAAACTTGGATAGAGTGGTAATAAGTAACCCATTCTATAGTGTGCAATATATCAACTGAAATTTTACACTGGATTCTTTCCTCAGGTTAGAATTCTCTGTAGCAGTGAAATATAAAAGGTACCTAAACCAGAATACTAAGCCTCCTCCTACTTCCCCTAAAAATACATAACGATGCACACACCTGTACGTGAATGCACAACAAAAATAACAGAAAAACATTTTGCTTTTTGTGGAGAAAATATGAATAAATTTAAATATGGAAAATATTTCAAAGTTATACAGTAAAAGAAATCCTGCACCTAGGTTTTCAAAAAAAGGAAGTAATAAATAGCAGTTTCAAAATGTCTGCATAATTTCATTTGAAGTCCATATTTTACTGACAACAATCTGTTCACAGGTGCTCCCCAAACGACAAGAATATTAATTTCTTTTTTAAATACATTTTTATTATTATTTCAGCTCATACAAACTTAATAGGTACACCAGTTCCCTTCTTTAGAAAACCATGATTTTCATCTCACATTTTTGTGTAGCCATTCATACATCTTCCACACTTTTTGTTGATATGTATGAGGCACATAAAATGTATTCAGCTAATATACTAAGAATTGAGGTTGCATTAGGGAACAGGTAATCGATGGCTCTTCCTAATCTATTGAAAGTGAGACTTTATTTAAATATTAAAGCAAAGAAGCTTATGGATATGAAGGCAGCCAATTCTTTGAGACATGGATGATACATTTAGCCAGGAACCTTTAACTTAGTGTAAAAGGCACATCCAATTTTTACACTGTATTTTTACACATTATATGCAAAGCTCATGCTTAGGATTGTTAATGGATTATTAAAAATCAAAAAATTAAAGATGTCTGCAATTTGTATTGCATCACATGTATAGATTCCTTGGTCACATTCAGTTTGGATAGTGAGATCTGGCCATCCTTAGAAGTTTCTCCATGAACAAGAAAAGACAGAAATAGCAGGAGGGGAGGTTATACATAAATAGAATTGTAAAAAAAAAAAAAAACTACACGCTAATGAGAACAGAGATAAAGAAAAGAAGGTACTAATATATATGAATATTTAGAGCCCAATTGTTGGATAAGTATGGTCTGTGTTTTAGTATGTATCTTTATAATACTAATAGAAGATAAATGCTTTTAGCCAAGAGAATTTTTTAAAATACATTCTGCATTCTAAAATAAGGTCTGACAAACCTATATCCACAAGGTAACACTATCTGTTTTGTGCATAAGTTTTTGTCAGTACTACCTAGACTGCATCCATTTATTCCACTCATTTATTTTTCTTTTCCCCCTCCTTCTCTCTGTACACTAAATGGAAGAATTCACTGTTTGAATTAGAGATGAGACTTTCTAGTTTTAGAAAACTTCCCTGGTTCCTATTTTTATGTATTAATGCATCCTCTTACTATTAAATGAACTTGTGGAAACAAGAGTATAAATATGGAGTGATGCTATTTTTAGAAGTATGGACTATAGAAGAAAGTTCGAACTCAATTGCTTTTGATTACAGACATACAGTGGTATTTGACAGATGTGAGAAAGATTTAAGAACGAAACTGGGCATAAACCAATGAATTATTAGATATGGTGTATGAAAAAGAGACAAGCTTTAAAGATAAATTTTATGTTTCTGTCTTTTACTGGAAGATGGATAGTAATCTTATTTACTGGAAGTGCACCAGATTAAGAAGATTATAAATTCAATTGGGGAAATGTTAGGATTGGGTTGTTTTGGAAATATCCCTGGTGTGAGGTAAAATTTCTTCACAGAGGTTGAAGTTCAGATAAGAAATTTGGAATAGACATAAAAATTTATGTACTTTGTAAGAGTCATGAATGCAGATGAAATTTCTCAGGAAAGTATCATTGATTAGAAGAGAACATTTAGTGCAAAAACATTTAGTGCAAACTCTAAGAAAGTCCAGTTCTTCATAACCAAGTACAGTGAGATATCTGACAAAGGGAACTGGGAAAATAACATTCTACAAAGATAGAAAATAATAGTTTTAGAAAAGATTCTAGGAAAGAATGCTTTAAGAGTCAGGTTTATAAGTATTTCTCCTCTTCCATAAGTTATCTCTTCATTCTGCTAATTGTCTCCTTTCATATACTGGTTGTGAGTTCTCTGTGAAACATATTTCTATGCCATAATTAATATGAATATTTGCCCCAACAAATTTTGTTAAAGACACTGATGGCATGATACAACTTAAATGTGATAAATTAGCAGAAATTGAATTACATAAAATTAAAATGACATGATAAAGGATGGCAAAAATATTTGGTTAATTCTGTATGAAATGTTACACATCCCAATGGAACTCATAATTAAGATCCAGACTGATCATAGGTATTCTTAAATTAGATGAAGCATATCCATTTTTCTCAGATATTCCAAATAAAATATCTGAACACATATTCTTTGGACTGTCTCAGCAGATGTGAAAACTGGCTTAAAAATATAGTGCATGGAAATCTAGTTGTGATGATAGACAGTTGATATCGCTCAGGATAATACAATTATAGTATACATGTCAATTTTCCTGTTATATTTAAAGGTAAAGTGTTTTATATGAGGGAATAATGTTATTTTTACACTCAAGGAAATGTATTCCCTGGTTATACTTCATGTCAGGAGAAATCATTGGCCAGTCAGCTGTCACTTTGAACTTGAGGCAACATCATATGCTTCTAGGCGACTCCTGAATATCTCACCAGTAACATCTCAGAAGCCTGTGGCCTTGTTTCTATGTAAAAAGTGGCATGGATATCAATGTAGTAATAAAACTAAGTCTTTTCCACCACGAACAACGCCACACAACTGGCACAGCAGTCATAACTCTTCTTGCCTTTACTCAACGCCCAAGTCACTGTCTGATTCTCTGGTCAGTTCTGCGCTTCTTAGAGTTCTCAAACTCCCACTGATCTTACTGAACTTGTGAGACTATGTTTTACTGGAAAGATTTTTAATGCGAACTGTATAATTTCACTTCCAGAGAACAGAAGGAAGTCATTTGAGGTGTAACAATATAAAATTATTTATTGGGGTACTCTTGTACTTCCAAGGGAAACAAGTTTAGGCAATAAGGTAGGATTGCTGATTTCATTCTCTTGTACTACTTTGCTTGTGCAAAGTTTCAGACTTTGTTGTGAAGAAGGAGATAGTATTTTAATAACAGGATCATTTGAATATATGCATGTTAAAAATTTTCAAATTCTATCGCTTCTCGGCCTTTTGGCTAAGATCAAGTGTAAAAATTTTCAAATTCTACTCTAAATGTGGAAATGTATGTCACAAATTTTACTTTGTATTTTGTTCTAAGTGGCAAAGAGCATGGAGAAATTTGTACTCTTTATTGCTGAGGTTTCTGTTTTTAAGTTAGATTGAACGTACAGCCTCAGTTCTTAACATCTGCCTTTTTGATACATTTACATTTTATGGAGTAAAATTGCTTAAATTACTTGTCACCAAAAAGTATTTCATTTCTTTTAGTATTAAATATTAATTAGTCATACTTTAAAAATCTCAAAGTTATTAAATACAATTATTTAATGTGTGTGTGTGTGTGTGTGTGTGTGTGTGTGTGTGTGAAGGCCTTTATGGAGATTAGAGGATAACTTGCCAATGACAGTTCTCTCCTTCTATCATTTGTGCTCTGGGAATTGAACTAAGGTCATAAGGCTTGCAAGTAATCTCAATTGCCCTAGATATAAATTTTAAGTGAGAAAATTAAGCTGTAATTTTGAGATAATGATTAAGTAAAATGTATAAATACTTAGTTTATCAAGGTTATTCAGAAATGCTGCCTATTGTGAAATCTACATCATCAATTTGCTAAAGTAATCACTATAGAAATTACTAATTGTAAGAGTTCATAATATAGCAAATAGACAATATAATTTTATGTCTGATATATTTTTACCAAAAATTGCTCTTTTGAAAAAAAGGCTACTTTGTAATCATTACCTTCAAAAATTGTTTAATATCATATAATAATCTTACAGGTGTACCTAACCTTTCGACTTTGTAATAAGATGTAGTCATATTCAAGGTTCATGTTCAAGAACTGAAGAACCAAGTTTCAAGAACAGTTACATCATGTTTTAAATATGTTTAAGATTTCTTTTTTGGGCACAGTTATAACTCTCCTGGGATACATACAGCTTGCGGATTGTAGGTTGGGAACTCCTACAAGGAGGTCAGTATTAAATTTATGAATGATTCAAATATGGAAATGTAAAATATCTGTATAAATACCAAAAGTAAAATTCTAGAAATAATTCATTATTCCTGTCAAAAATGCATGATTTTCAACAAGAAACTATCCAACAAACACAGCTGGAGCATTTTATACAAAATAAATGGACTGGACTTAGCATAAATAGCAAGTCAAAAAGACAAAGAAGGTTGACTAAATGTTCTGAGTCAGTGACCTAAAGAAAACACCTGACTCTTACATGAACCTTGATTTGATCCTGTACCAAATAAGATCAAAACTTAAAGTAACCACTGAGTTCTGAATAATTGAAATGTTCAACACCACTGGATGCATGCGTTATTAACATAAAGGTATACTTGAAAAAATACATGTTCTGTTTTCATATGCCCTTCAGTTAAATTGTAGAAAACAACTTAAAAACTGCCCTTGCCCTGTGGAATTATATGGGATATCTTGGTAAAAAGAGAAGGTTCTCCTCCATCTGGCAGTTCATAGTTTTAATTTCAGCAAATTGCCTTTTCTTTACCAACCCAGCAATAAAATTTAGTTACATAATCATGCAAGAGGTAATTGAATACTTTAATGTGAAAAGTCTTAAAGAAATTTGGAAGAAATATATTTTTCATTTTGCAATGATACATTGATATGTAAAACATATGGAGAGGAAATTTGTAAAGTACATAAAGTACTTGTCAACCTATTAATTTATTTTTAATAATAGAATGTTTTCAATTTTGATATGCAATTTCCAGCCTATACTGATGTTTGGTTTTCTATAATCTACTAACAATACAATTTTAATTAAGTTTTACATGGGAAAATTCTAACTGAAGATATTTTTTTCCTCCCACACTTTACTTTTTCCTAATCATACAATCTCAATAGGTACTCCTGTCCTCTACCTCCCCCCTCCTCAACCTGGTCATTCCCCATTGCACTCTCCTCCTATCCCCACTTCCATTTACCTCCTTCCCTCTCTTCCTCTCTCCCCATGCCTACCCCTTCTTCCCTTACAACCCTTGGATGGAGCTTCCATTTAAGTGAACACCAAACCTCCCTCTGAATTCTCCACCCTAGTGAGGGTTCAGGACTCAGTGGCAAAACCCTGAGTCCCTTATTGTGCTCCCCATTAGTATGGGAACTCTATTATGATTGTTTAATCCTTATTCTCTAAGGATTGCTCTTCCTGGAGTCTCCTTCTCTGTGATTCATGCTAGACTTTGGGGGCCGTTGACATGTCAGTCATTGTGCAAGTCAGTCAAAATCCAATCCTGGCTGCTGCAGCCCTAAGTTGGGTAGAGTATCTTGCATATTTTTGGTCCCCCCATCATTAGACTCTTAACAATCTTGCCACCCCTTCTTCCACAAGATTCCCTGAGCCTTAGGATGGGGAGAGATTTGGCTGGTCTGGTTCCAGGTGATTAATGTAGGATCTTTGGTGTTCTGAATTGTGTTTTTTTGTTGTTTTCGGTTTTGCTTTTCCTGCACTGCTCTTGGCTGCATCCCAATTAGTATCTAAGGTTACTTCCTAACCAAATATAAAAGACTGTTTAAATAAAGATTTTTAATGTAAGAGGAGACTCAAAGGTAGACACACGAATAGGAGCAGGACACAGCAGTGGGAAGGAAGGGTGTCAGTGGTCCATTTGCTGGATGATTCTGTCTGTCAATCCCTATATTCTCCCTGATTGGTGAGGTTAAACTTGTTCAATTGCAAGTGACCAGGAAGGGAAGTGAGAATGAGCTGTACCAGATGTCTTACTACTTACACGCAATACATGACCTTTTTTCTCTACTGAAGAGTGATTCCCTATCTCCTTTCTTTTGAAGTCCTCCTTCCTCTTCCCTCCTGTTCATAATCCTTTGTGATTACAGTGAGTATTACGTAGATTTACCTTTGAATATGTCATAAAGTGGGTTTGGAACTAGGATCCACTTATTAGGAAATACATATAGCATCTAACTTTCTGTGTCTGGGATATTTCACTCAATATAATTTTTCTATAATTCCATCCATTTCCCAGCAAATTTTATTAATTCATCATTTTTGATGGCTGAGTAATAATATTCCATTGTATAAATGTACCACATTTTCATTACCTATTCATCAATTGTTGGACATTTGGGTTGATTCCATGATTTTGCTATTGTAAATAGTGCTGCAATGAACATAGTTGTGCTAGTATCACCGTAGCAAATTGCTGTGTTTGGGGGAATTATTCCCAATAGTGGTATAGCAGAGTCATATGGCATTTCAATCTTTAACTCTTTTAGAAATAGCCATTCTGATCAACCGAGGGTTGTATAAGCCTGCATTTCAACTAGCAATGCACGAGAGTTCCCTTATCTCCACATCCTCTCCAGCATTTGATATTGTTTGTATTGTGGATTTTTGCCATCCTGACCTGGGTGAGATGATATCTGAGGGAAGTTTTGATTTGCATTTCCCTGATGGCTAAGGATGTGGAACATTTTTTAAGATATTTCTTGGACATTTCAATTTCATCCCTGGAAAAGTTTCTTTTGAGTTCTGAAGCCCATTTTTAATTGGGCCATTTATCTTCTTGTTGTTTAGTTTTTTTAAGTTCTTTGTGCACTCTGGATAATAGAGCTCAGTCACAGATGTGGTTAGTGAAGATTTTCTCCCATTCTTTGGGTTGCCTGTTTGCTTGGTTTACAATCTCTTTATCAGAACAAAAGCTCTTTAATTTCATAGGATCTCATCTGTTGGAGTGTTGGTTCTAGTGACTGTGCTATTGGATTTCTGTTTAGGAACCCTTGGCCCAGCCCAATCAGCTTGAGGGAGTTCCCTATCCTTTCAAATAGGGATTTTTATAGTCTCTGGCCTAATATTAAGATCTTTGATCCATTTGGAATTAATTTTTGTACACAGTGACAAGTATGGGTCCAGTTTTAATCTTCTGCATGTGGATATCTAGTTTTGCGAGCACCATTTGTTGAAGATGCTGTTCTTTTTCCATTGAATTTTTTGGACCCTTTTGTCAAAAATGAAATGGCTGTAATTGTGTGGGCTTATATCTGGGTCTTCAACCCTTATCTGTTGATCTATGTGTCTATTTTGGAGCCACTACCAGGTTGTTTTCTTACTATGGATTTGTAATATAGGTTAAGGTTTGGTATAGTGATACCTCCAGCAGTTTCTTCGTTACTCAGCATTGTTTTTGCTGTCCTGGGCCTTTTGTGCTAAAGATAATTTTAAAAAGTTTATACCATATATAAAGTACTGGGTTACACACTATTAAAAAAATGAGTTTAAGTGAAAATTAAAATGAAAATAAGAATTATTGAATTCAAGCAGGTAGTGGGAACAGGAGAACACTTAAGAAAATAGGTATTAAGTTGATATAACTTAATTTTTAAATGACTTGTTTATTTTCATATGATCAGAAAGTTATATAAATAGAAAAAATATATAATGATTATATCTTCACCCATTCCACCTTTATCAACTGCTTGCATTTTACCTGTTGTCTCCATACATCTATCTATAATTCCACAGTTTCATGTGTATTTGAATGCATGCATATCATTTCTTGAAAATTACTTGGACTCATATAATTTGTCATGTAACTTAGGAGTTAGACCATTCTCTTACAAAACAACAATAAGAAAAGCTTGATAAAGAGAAGTTTGATTTCACATTGCTTTGTAGAATCCTGCTCAAGATTGTAAGACACTTGTGGTATCTTTGCTTGGGTAGTTTATCAAGCAGAGTCCATCTGTTTTTCTTAACTTGACTAACTATGAAGAGCCCAGGTCATTTATTTTGTATCAGATTAAAGTATGTTGAATAATTTGACTATTAAGCAGAGATTATATTTTTCTTTGTTTATTTGTTCCAAAGAACACCCAATATCTGTTTTCTAAGTGCAATGCCAGGGGAAACATGATGTTTGTTGCCATGTTGTTGATAAATTTAGATTAGGTAACATTCACATTTTGTACATAGTGTAAAGTATGTATTGTGTTTTTATACTTAATAACTCATTTGTGGGCCATTTTATTGGCACAATTATTGTGCTAGTTGCTGAATTTTCATGTTTTGGTGGTCACGAAGTTTTAATTTCATCACTCCTTTGATATTCAATTATATTCTTTTTCAGATGAGTATAAACTTTTCCTTCTTTTTCATTATTTTAATCAGCAAATTTTTGCATACTTTTACTTTATTCATTAATCACATTTATGGATAATTTTGTTTAAGTGTGTACATGTTAAGTATTGAATCGAAACCAAGGAGAATCTAACTAAAGTAGACTCCTCAGATTTTATTTAGCAATATCATTATTCTTTTAATATTTCTTCACTTTATTATAAGATGTCAATGATCTGGGGAAGCAACTTTTTCTTCAAGTAATGTTGATTCCTTTTAGCCAAAAGCAATAGGCAAATAAAAATTCTTGGGAGGAAATACACTCATTGTGTCTAGCGTTCTGAGAGGACGTTTAACTAAAGTCTCTGGGATTTTTTATACACATCAACATTTACACACATGGAATCATTTCTGTATCCTATGTGTTTCCGTCAAGTATCTCTCTCTCTCTTTCTCTCTTTCTCTCTCTCTCTCTTCCTCTAGGCACTAGTGTCTTCCCACAGTTCCATTTCCAAACTACCATAATATCTGATCTGTGACTCTACAGTTCCACACCATAGTATTTGATCTATTATTCCTACAAATATTTTTACTGGTGATTTGAAATCATTTCAACATTTCAAATTGTAACCTCAGTGCTTCGGAGTTCCTTTGTTCTCCATCTATGCCACTGTATGATATTGACACACTATTTTAACTTCAGCCATTTACAACGGTTCCACAGTATGGCTTTATGTGACTTTATTGGCATTTAATAACAACTATAACTGCCTAAACATTTTGTTTGTTACCTGTTTCATATATTGTTCAGTTTTTATTACCACTGCTATTGTGTTGTATTAGTCTCTTGTGTAGTCTATGAAGTCAGATATTTTATAAATATTTTCCTACAGCATATGAGAAAAATCTTTGGTTCTTAGTAATATGTTTTACTAAATATTTTTATTTTAATTTTCAGAAAGCCTAATTTATTAAATTTTGCCTTAATCTTAAAAACTATGTTCTTTGCATACTACTGAAGAAAGTTTTGTTGTGGTTGTGAAAATATTTTCATTTATAATTTGTGTTTAATTATATGATTCATCTCTAATTAAACTTTTTGCTTTAGATTCAAAATAACCTCAAGTCTTTAGCCCTTATCAACCTCATCAATTTAGTTATCAACCTTATAAATTTGATTTTGGAGCATTTACTGAAAGAATTTTCATTGAATTGCTATGAATTTTTGCTTAAAATTGGTTGATCATTTGTGTTTTTTTAAATTCTACTCTTGTGTTAATACAGAATTCTCCTGCTTTGCTGATTTTTATTACAAAAACTGAAGTCAAGTATTCATCACATTTGATTCTTTTTAAAGTTTGTATGATTAGTTTGTGTTCATGACATTTTAAAAGAATTTTACTAGTATTTTGTAGTTTAAAGAAAATACTGGGATTTATATAGCCCACTGCTTTTTTTTAAGAAGAGGAAAATCACTAAAATAAAAAATTTGCCTGGATCTAATGAAAACATTCATTAATGAGATCTAAGAGCTTTAATTATCATAATTTATACGCTGATAAGAGTAGACATTGATTCAGAAATGATTCAGGATGGAGAGATGGCTCAGAGGTTAAGACTCTGCCTCACAAGAAAAAGGATGAGTTCAGATCTCAGATCCCATGTAAAAATGTCAGGCAGAAATGGTGGCGGCCTGCATTTCTGGCCCTGGCGGGTAGACCTGGGAAATTCCAGAGTGAAGCAAACAGGATGTGGAAGCAATCTGGTATGATTTCCTTGGGTCTCCATAGGGGTACAGAGTGTCCTTTGATACACACACACAAACACCCTCACCCACACCAACACACCCCTAAACAAACAAACAAATAAACAAATAAATAAATAAATAAATTTCAAAAATGTGGTATCGTATTTTTAAATTTTCTCTATTTATTGATATCTTTTACTTTCTATTACAGTATCAGAAATACAATTATATACCGTAATTACTTTAGAATTGTGTGATTTATAAAGATGTATTTGAAGTCTTTATTAAAATTGTTTTAATGAGATAACTTGGATTTAGTACTAATTTGACACATTAAGAAACAAAAAAGTATGGAGAGATGGGTCAGGGTTTAAGCCTCTGCCTTGTTGGCAGAGAGTCCTGAGTTGGGATCCCAGATCCCACGTACAAACGCCGAGGGGAGGCGGAGGCAGTCCTCGCTTCTGGTCCTGGTGAGCAAAACATGTGAATCCCTGGGCAGAGTAAACAAAAAAAAAAAAAAAAATGAGGAGGTAGAAGCTATCCACAATGATTCCCGAATTCACCCTTGGTTCTACACACACACACACACACACACACACACACACACACACACGAATAAAAAAAAAAAGAAACAGAAAAGTAACTAGAAGTGACTTTCATGTATAAATAAGGCTAGGATTTTAATTCCTCTTGACAAATCAACAATCTCAAACCACTATTGAAATTTATACAACTAGAATAACAGGTATTCATTGTCACTCAGCAAAATTTCATAATACAACTTTTGGTTATTGGAGACATAGCTCAGAGACCGAAGCACTTGTAGAGCAAACTGGATTCCCCAGATACCATTAAAAAAAAAATCCATCCCAAAAAGGCAACTTTGGTAATCCCTAGAGCAAGCTGATTGGCTAGGAATAGTCCTATTGGAAAGACATGGGATTAATTAGAGACCCAGCTTCTAATGGAGTTAATTCTTAATATGAACGTATTCTCTCTCACTTGCATGTGAATCTGAATACATACATGTACACACACACACACACATACACACACACAGCTTTCTATGTTATGTCTCACTTGGTGTTTCCTTTATCAAACCCTCTGTTCCCAACACTAGTTTGAAAGGAACTCTTGGAGTGTGTGTGTGTGTGTGTGTGTGTGTGTGTGTGTGTGTGTATGTGTGTGTACACGCACATGCTTTTGTTTGTGGGTTCTTGTATATATGCAAGTGCATATACATGCATTCATGTGCATGTCGAGGTCAGAGGATGACTTTGGGTGTCTTTCCTCAGCAGTTGTCTATCTTGTTTTGTTGCACAAAGTCACATATTGACTTTGAACTTGTCAAGTAGGCTAGATGAGCTTACTAGTAAGCTCTAAGCATCCTCTTTCTGCTTTCTCAGTGTTAGGATTATAAGTGTGCACCATTATGCAGCTTTTAGGATATTTGTTTAGTGATAAAATAGAGATCGCCAGCATTTTATTGACAGCTGTCTTGCCAGCTATTTCTGTTTTACTGGATGAGCTTAGAAAACTGTCAGTATTTCAAAGATAGAGACACATCATAGAGCTTCACATAGCAATTTAAATCATAACCATCCTAACTAAAGCTGGTCTTCCTTTTAGTCCTCCAGTGATGCTAAAAGTTCTAATAAGATCTCACATCTCAGAGATGAGACCATGGGGGGTAGAAGTCATGTACCCTAGGAAGTTCAAATTCCATTTGCTCTGATTCTCCATGACAAACATTATTGGAACCATGGAAAAAAACTAAGAAACTTAGATTGATATAGCAAATTTTATATAAAGGTAAATTTATTCATCATTTTTATTCCCTATCATTCTTGACTTTATGGTATCAGAACATCTCCTACTTCATAACTCATAATGAAAACTGAGAGAGATAAATATAGATAAGTACACATACATGTTTGGTAAAATTAAAAGTTGTCTGCATGCCATCAAATTTTTGGAGAGGAAATTATATTGCTAAATCTCTGAAACATCTGATTTTAACATAATCTTTCTCCCACCTCAATGAATACTAGAATATTCTTTTAATATCCATGGTAGGCGAGATCATACAAGGTAGACTATAAACTGAAAAATTCAGTTAATCACACATATTTTATGTAAGTATGGAAGATAAAATGTAACAAGTTTTAAAAAAGAAAAATCAAAGCTCAAAATATATGGATTAAAAAAACTCTGAGACTTCTGTTATAGCTCAAATGAATTTTAACCAGGGCATTAAACAACTTGCACAATTAAAAGGCAAGGTTACTTTAAAAATCTCTGAGGAAAATTGTGGAGAACAAGAGAGGGGTGAGGAGTGTAGAGTTGAAGAGCTGGTTTTCAGAATTAGTTACTTAACTAGCACAGTATGGTAAATTACATATAAATCTATTAGACTGACTTTTGCACTTTCAAATAAAATATCATAGTACTGATTAATGTTTATATGCTTCATTCACCAACCACTGCAGTTGAGTTCAGATTGAACTCTTTAATAGTGATGTTTTATAATTGGTTGACTGATTGCAGAGCCTAGGCGGAAAAAGGACACATTGTTAAATGAATGCCAATATTTGCATGAGATCACCTATTTAGCATGGTGTACATATATGACTTTAAAATAGGACTTACTAAAATTTATTTCCAGTATTTCCAGTCTGTTTATAAATGTGTGTGTGTTTGTGTGTGTGTGTTTGCATAGACACATATAAGTATGATATTTTTGAAAAATTGTTTAATTTCTGTGTGATTTTGTAACTTCAGATAATGAAAATAATAGTTCTTACATTAAATGAATATTTATGAGCATTAAAGAAATTAAATTATGTAATGGACTTATATAGGAATTTCTACAATATAAGTGCTTAGTCTGACATTTATAGTGTGTGTCAGAACTCCATCAACTATATATTGCAATAAAGATTGATTTACATGTGAGTCTCAAAAATAGAGCCATACAAAGATTCCCAGAGAAAAATTGAAAGTGGTATATTTTGAGGATGTGTTTGCTCAATGTTTTAAATATATCATAAACATGAATTGAAACTATAAATTTTATTACAGATCTGGAAAGGTAGGTAATAAATAAGACTTACTCATGGTAGTAAAAAATAACTAAACAGACTCAAATCAACAAGTGACATAGAAGGAAGGGAACATCAATACAAAATTTTATTGCTAGCTCTTCAAAAGTAACAACCATTAAAGGATAAATGAGATACAGCTAAGTTAAAAAAGTAAAAATTTAATTGTATGGTCTTTGTTTAAAAAATTTTTTTCTTCAATTGTGAGTGTGCGTATGTATTGTGCGCTCGTGTGTTGTGTCGGTGTTGTAAAGGATTCGGAAACCATGGACGCTCCAACTCCTCCGCCCGGGATCACAGGCTCCGCCCTACAGGACCAAAACGGTTCCGCCCGGCGTATTGGGATGGAAATCAGGTCTGCTACAAAGAGGTTACCCTGAGCCACCTCTCCAGCCCTGCAGTGGTCTTATGAAGAGAATTACTCTGCTTGCCACAAATAATAATGCAGCTTGAAATTATGTTACATAATTTCTGCATTTTTGGACTTTTCTGCCAATAACATGACATCTTTGACATTTTATTCAGTTTGTTTTCAGAAATAATGATAAAATGGAATGCTCCGTGAGTTTCTGAACAATCTTGCCATATAAGCTGTGGGTGTTTGGTTTAGTCCTGTGGTCCCAATACTTAGCAGATGGACAAAGAAGGATCAGGAGTTTCAGCAGGTGAGTAATAAGAGTAATTTTTAATTTTTTCATGCCTCATTTAGATTGAAGCTTTTAATTAATGCTTTGTTCAAATAAATTTAGCCAGAATCCTCTACTTTCTAAAGCTAGAAGTGAGAGGATGAGTTACTTTACAGGATGCCTTCAGTTTCCTCTTGGAGCAGCAGCCCCTAGAAGGAACCTTAGAAAGTCTCTTAAGTTCCAGAAAATACATACAGTGATGACTTTTCTAAAGCCAATGCTCAGAGAAAGAGTATGGGTCTGGGAGGGAAGAAAGTTTATTCCTTTATTTTCCACAGGGATAATTTAGTCAAGATTAATATTATTTATTCTAATAGTATGTAGAGCTGTTTACACCATATTCTCACCATGAAAAATAATTTTTGCATAATGTGCGAATAAGTAGGAAAACTTAGAGACAATGGCTATATTATGAAAACTATCATTGCATTATGTTGCATGATCCTTTCCTCTTCTCTTAAAAAAACAAATTCTACAAACATACCTGAATTGTTAATAACTTTATTTTCCTATTTGCAGATAGTTCAAGGAATCATCTTAATAGAAGCAGCCTCCTTGCACCTGGCTATCATTTCTGAACCTAAGTATTGGTGGTATTCAGAACAATCCTCTTTTCCCTTTCCTGCCCTTTTTCTTATCATCACTGCACTGGATTATATCATGTATTCAAGCTATACAGACTACATGGTTGCTCTCCACAAGCTTCCAAATCAGTCATTTTCAATTTCATGTAAGAAGCATATTTCAGTGAGCACAACACTTAATTCAGTCAATGATTCAACTGCAGTCCCTAAGGGAATATTTAATTTTGAAGACAGAGTCCCTATTCAGTACACTAGTACCTTAACAATACTTGGAAGACTTATATCTACCTTTAATTTGCAAGGTTTTGTGACTTTGGAAAGTTTCCTGGACTTCACATTATATTAAGAAGAATGAATGTGACATAAGGGAGCATTACCACCAGTTTCAATGTTTTATAAATTTTAATGGCATATTTTATGGCAATGTGGTATCATTGTCCTCACTAAAGGGAAGATAAAATAAAGCTATGTGTTTTGAGAGATTGAAATAAATTGTGAAAATAGCTAATAAAAATTCTGTGACTTTTCTTTCTGTCTCATTCCTCTCTCTCTCTCTCTCTCTCTCTCTCTCTCTCTGTCTGTCTGTCTTTCTGGAACAGTGATAAAACTTATTAACTTATAGATTTCCTTCAGATAATTCTTAGTTTTTAAGGATCTTTATTGTCTTCCTAATAGCATATATTTTTATAACACCAAACTGTACATCAATTCGGTCATTCATCTCATCATGAGAAATTTATTCACTCATTGGGATTTGATTATCTTTTTTACTCATTTAGTGATAAACAGTTAAAAATGAAGAGACTGAGGGTCTAAACATCATCATACCCATTTTACTGGAAATGGAAAACTATTATGTTTAGACTTGTCCTTCTTTATGTCTGTCTTTATGTAACCTACAATAAGCAATAAAGTTTATATTTTAAAGTGGTCAAAATATATGAGTACTATTCCTGATACACAAACATAGAAGTTTAAATGCTGATCACAAATAAATTTTACTGAAACACAACTTACTCATTTGTAAACATGTTCTTCAGTTGCTACCATGACAGAGCTAAGTAAAAATGGTTATCCTTCAAAGCATAAAAACCATATGTGTGCATGTGCACAAGTGGCACATATAAATGTGTGTATCTTGATTATATTCATCCCCTCTCTAATAAGTCATTTCCTTCTTTCTCCTCTTCCTTCTCTTCTTTTTCCTCCTCCTTCTCCCTCACTCTTTTTTCTTCTTTTTAAAATAACCTGCTATGTTCAACCAGAATTGACATGTTAGAAGAAATGTGAAATCTTTCACTGGAGCACAGTCTATCAGTTTCTTTTACCTGACTGATAGGGAGTGAACTCAGATTCTTATTCCTATACAATAAGCACTTTGTTGGCCAAGCCATCTCAACAGCCCCACAATAAAAAAAGTGATTATTGTCTACTATTTTCATGGAGAAAAAAATCTTTCTGTTTAACTCAACTAATACTTGTTAGCTTTATATGATATAGGGTACTCTTAATTATATTTTTAGAAACCATTGATCCATAAATTGTAGACTTAGATAAGGAAGATAAGACCAAATTATTAAATCTGGGATGATTTTATAAGCTATTCTTCAAAATAAGAATTGAAGAGACAAGATGATTCCATGGAAAGAGGAAAGCTTTTGCAACATGAAAGACTTGGAGCTCTAAATCTACATTCTGTAGACTATTCTTATTGTATCTCAAACAATTTATTCATTTTTCTCACATATGAAATCGGCATGTCATCAATAGTTATGTAGTTAGTATTGAGAATTAAAGACCTTTAAAAGTACAAAGACTTGGATCTTTTGATACAAGATCTAACATATTCTGGCTTTTGGAACTAAAGTAACTTATTCAATATCTCTAAAGTTTTGTGGAACAGAAGCATTCAGATGTGTAGACCTTACCAGCCATTCAACATGATAAGCATATTCAACATGACAAGCTTCAGTCAATGAGAAATATTCACAAATGTGCATACACACATATGCTGTACACAATCAAGTGCATGTATACATACACAACACACACAGTGCACACTCACAAAGATACACATACATAATACCCACACACTGCAAAATTACACAAAATAATTTATAAAAGTTAAATAGGCAAATAAAGGCATATTCAATATGTGTGTGGCTATATATTTCCCTGCTCTGATTAGTAAAATTTACTTATCACAAACTATAAAACAAGATAGAATTTGTCTTATGAGGTTTTCAATAATAGTTTTACACATCCATTTGTGGAAAAATTATGAGAACCTCTCTACATAAATATTTTCTGCAAAATTCCTGGCTTAGAAAATAAAATCACATTGTTTTTTTATGTGTATTGAAATTTTTACCTCCAAAAAGTTATATTGAAGTCCTAATCTTCATAAAATACATGTAATGAACTTATTTAGAAATAGTGTGATTGTAGATATAGTTGGTGGAGACAGTATTATTCTGAAGTAAGCTGCACTCCTTACCCAATACTGTAGGAGTCCTTCAAAAGATGTCCATGTGAATATAAAGGAACAGGAAGAATGTCATATGGACATGTAGAGATTCGAGACATGTATCATAACCACTCTTATATCTAACATCTTATATCTTACATAATGACAAATGTTAGTAGCAAACCAGTAAAAAGTGTGAATTTAGACAGAGAAGAATTTACCTATATTTTTCTGAAGAAGCATCAATGTACATTTTGCATCTCCAGAAATGTGAGACAAAGAGTAACTTTTTAAAAAGTTTTAAGGCATCTAGGTGCTTAGCATGGCAGCCCAGACATTCTTCATTCTTGCTTCACCCTTTATCTTGTAAGAAAGACACACTTTGATTGGGATTCTTGCTAGATTTTGAGATGTGTCATTGACTGGAAATGATATAGAGACCAATGTCATAAGCAATTATTGAAGATGACAGTCTTTGTAACCAAGTTCCATCAAAAGTCCTTTCCAAGTTCTTTTGCAGATTTTTTATATTAACATTTTTCTTTCTAGTGTTTCATACATGAACATAGTGAATTTATGATATTTTCATACTTCCCATTCACTCCTCTTCTTCTCATTGCAAATATTCTTCTCCCCTGCCAGATTCCTTCCTATTTTCAGGGTTTTCTTTTTTCAGCATTTTGTAGATTTCAATATGTAGACCAGGGTAATATATGTGGAATGAGACAGTACTGCTGATTTATCTAAAACTGAAAGTTCTACCTTAATTGATTTTCTGTGACCATTCCGAGGTTTATTTCAGATCTTTAGCTTTCTGGTAATTTAGATTCAAGGCTCTAGCCAATATTTTTATATGGGACAAAGGGAAATCACAATTTTGCCTTACATTATCACAGTTTCTATTAGAGGTAGATCCAAAGACAGTATGGAAGAGACATCTTTAAATCAGTGGATAATGATGCCAGTTGCATCACTTTAACTTGTGGAGTCTTTTGAATCTGTACAAGCTGCAACCAATTTTGACAAAAAATGATATTGTTTGTAACCTTCAGTCACAGTTGAAAATATTAAGAAAAGTCATTTCATGAGATCCTCTAGTGTTTTGCAGGATGCTGGAGGATAAAAATCCAACAGTCTGGGCTGGAGAGGTGGCTCAGGGGTTAAGCCTCTGCCTTGCAGGCAGAAGGTCCTGAGTTCGGATCCCAGATCCCACGTATAGACGACAGGCAGAAGCGGGGGCGGCCTGCGCTTCTGGTCCTGGTAGGGTGGAGCCTGTGAATCCCCAGACAGAGTAAACAAGAAGGAGGTGGAGGAGATCTCATGGTAGTTCACGAATTTGTCCGTGGTTCTACACACACACAGACACTCACACACACATGCGCGCACATACATACGCACACACGCACAATTGAATAAATAATAAAAAATTAAAAAAAAATCCAACAGTCTTACCTCGCTTGAGCACGGTCAGTCACAATAACAACCGGCATCAAAAGATGTGCCCATCTGGTGAATAGGGGAAATAATGTTGCGGGGGTCATCAACTGCTTTTTGATTGGATGCAAGGCCTTTTCCACTGGATGGAACCCATTCCTGGTACTGTGGAAAAAGCTTCTGTGATTGTTTTGCTAAATGGATGTGTTTATCCAACTTCATTCTAAATGTAATATTTATTATTGCACATATATTTGTGCGACTCTCAGCCTCCCTCAAAACTGGCCAAATGGCTGAGAATATTATTGCAGAATGCTCAGTCTTAAACAGGATATCGACGTGTCTTCCTAAACTGGGTGACTACAGTAACATCATAGAATAGATGGAGGAAAGAATGTGAAAGCTAAGACTATGGAAGGGTACCTCCAAATATGTTGTCGGGGTATGAAAGGCCCCTTGAACCAATGGATTCACTGCAGAATAGGTCTGACAACACTTCATCACAGAAGGAGAACCAAATCCCCAAGGACTATTGATGGTCAATTATGGTTGCTGACAAGGGGACCCGTTTTGTTGAGTTTTGCAGCCACTGAATATGCCATGATTCAACAAATGCCTACGCAAATTAATAAACAGAAGACCTTTTTTCAATTCAGAAGATCTCTCTCTCTCTCACATGCACACGCACACGTACATGCACATGAAGACACAGTAAGAAGAATATTCATTGTGAAGAAGGTTTTCAATGGCAGAAGGAAGATGAGATAGGGTAATACGGGGTAAAAAAATTACTAAACTTCATTATGTAAATGTATAACTGTCATGGAGTAAAATAGAAGTAAGAAGTCATTTCAAATCATTATCAGCTTACTAAAGATAATACTTTTCATGGAAGAAACAATTGATCAGATCTCCTAAACTTAATTTTATAGCAATTACAAAAAAGTTATTCACATAAAATGCATTTTAAAATTTTTATTCACATCATTTATAAATACAAAAAGTTCAGTTTTGTTGTAGAAAATTTCTTTATTGTTTAAGAAAAAAGATGGCTTACTTGAAATGTAAGTTAGTTCCTTGTTGTGCTGAATTCATTTTGGGAAATTGAAGTTGTGAGACCTACAATTTTATTCTCATACATTATTGACAACATAATCTGCATTAATTAATTTAAAGCAATATAGATCCTTAATGTAGAATTAATAGTTCGTACTTAACATAAAGAATTTTAGGCATGTGTTCTTTTTTAACTTTTTATTTTTAAATACCTTATCAGTAAATTTATGATTTTTCATTACCTGTCATCCCCATCCCATCCTACCCACCTGTGTTCCCTTTTAGTCAATTTCCATCCATGTCTCATGTCCCCCTGCATGTGATTCCACCTAGGGTTCCATCTAGAATACTTGTTTTAATGAGTACTCCATGTCTGGCTTCCTTAAGGGTGGGAAGTGCCCATTTATTGGTAAACCATAAGAGCGTCCGGATCATTCTTGACCAGTACCAGTCTCATACAGTCTCACAGAGTAGCGTGTATCACATGGTCTCTTCCCTGCACTATGGCACAATATCAATAGGCCAGATACTATGAAGGTCCAGTAGAAGGGAATATCTTGCATCAAGTTCTTGGGTCCGACAGCCCTGACATGAACAGAGACTACTTTCTGATACTGCCTCTCCTTGTTCTCTGGTTCTTACAATCTTATCTTCCTCTTTTCCATAAGGTGGTTCCTTGAGCATTGAGACTGGGGTGGTTTAGATGTCCTGATTAAGGCTGTGCTATTGACAGTTGCTTTTACTTTGTACTTTGGTCAGTTCTTCTCCTAATTGCATACTTTCCAATACACAAGGACACTTCTTGCTTGAGTGCTAAGGGCTTCTCTGATATATGAGTATAATGATAAGTCTTTAGATGGTAGCTTACTATCAAGGTTTATGCTTAACACTAAGAGGAAAAGCATATATTCTTACGCATCCACAATTTTAATTACAAAAAAATTACCTAAATACTTTTGTAAAATTTATAGTTGTTTTCTACTAAATATAAGATACCACAATAAACAAATACACAGATTTATTCTGCTTTTGAACAAATATGACAATTTGGCTGCATGCACATACATGCACATGTTAGCACATTCTGAGAGTAAATTTTTCTTCAGGAATTAGATATATAATTACTTTACCACTGGCATGGTACATTCTTTTCATTTTTTCCTTCATATACATTTTTATGAGAGATGAAGATTTAACTTACTAGCAAATTCAGTCATTTGTAATTATTCAAGGAGTAAGCAAGATCTACTTTAATTAATTTATGATTCTCTCAACTCTGTTTCAGAAATTTTTTTTTTGAGTTTCCATCACTTTATTTTGCAAAAATAGAAAACTCAGCAATATGCGATACAGTGGGTAGAGGGGAGATGTAAACAGGGGGGAGGGACAGCACCCTGACCCCCCAAGAAAAAGGGGAGCCAGCAGCGGGAATCTTATTTGGCCACTAAATACAAACTGGGAGGAGGGAGGGGCTGTAGGAAGAAGGGAAGGGTCACAGAGGCCCTGGGCCCCCCCTCCCAAGACCCCTGGAGGAAAGGGTCATTCCAGGGTGTAAACAAAAGCTAATAAATAAATAGAGGTTTCCTCTGGGTCAGGGTGGGATCAGCTAAGCAGCATCTCCCCCTCCCTGGGCCAAGCTGCTCTGGGGGGGGTCAAAGATAGAAGGCACTAGGAGGAGAGGGATCCCTGGCCCCTCTGTAGTGTAGGAGGGTCCTTGCCTGATGGTTGAGATGGGGGGAGGGGGGAGGAGGCCAAGGCACTCCAAGGGGCTGGGGGGAGGGGCTTGCAAAATGGAGGGCAAAAGGTGAATAGACCTGCATCTCTCCCTTCACCCTCAGGCCCCACCCCAGAAATGCAGTCCAGCCCACACCGAACACATGGGGGCACAGAGGGCAGTATGCAAGGCAGGTGCATCACGCAGCATTAGACACCAAGGGCAGGGCGCAAAGATGGGTTCAGCCCTCCTGGTGGTAACCCCTTTTTGGTCTCTAGTGTTCCCGTTTGCTCCCAGAAGCCCAGCACCTGGCAAAGGAAGGACTGCGCAGATGGCAAGGCTTCCTCCTGCCCTGAAAAACCTGGGGCCTGGCATTTGAGGGGCAGTGCTGAGATTTTAACGGTCCAGACCCAGGCTCACCCATTCACCAACTCTCCTGGTAGGAACAGAGAAGCCCCCTCCTCCACAGGACTGGAGAGGGAGGAGCCAGTTTTAGAGCAAGACGGGGACGACGCAGGCATCCCTGGAAACTTTGGCAAAACAAGGAGTCCTCCCCCAGACACCGCGGTGTCTGAGAAATGCTCAGTCTGCTGCCTGGAGCCCAGTCCCACGGGGGGGGGGGATCAAGGGTCCTGGTCAGGCTGAGGACTTTGGTCCCCTTTGCCCTGGCACCCAGGAGCTTCATCCTCGCTGGAAGCCTTAGGGTGTGGACCAGGCTTCGAGGAGTCGTCCTCAAACATTTCGGGGTTCTCCAGCATCTCTCGGATCAAGGGGGGCATTGGGCCTGGAATCTCCATATTCAGGGTAATGGCCCGCTCTGCTCCCTTGGTGCTGATGCCCCGGAGGTCGGTGATTTTCATGAGCATCCTTGGGAACATGTAGGGCTGGCTGGGCCTCCGTCGCCTGGCATAAAGCCTCAGGGCTTCCATCAGTGGCTCCTGTAGCTTGTCCACCTTCTCAGGTTCCTCCAGATCCATGCGGTCTCCACAGATGAGGCAGATGGCACTGAGCAACCCTGTCTCCGTGTCATCCATTTCCAGGGGCAGCAGCTGCCCAGCAAAGGCAAAGACAAGGTCTGTGAGTGGCCCAAAGCCGGCGTTGTGCATCTGGGTCCGGTTCAGCGTCAGCCCATCTGAGAATGTCATGGTGTCTTGCTCTGGGGTGTACCTTGTACAGATCCGTAGCATCAGGATATCCAGGCAGGCAGCCTTGAGCAGAGTGATTTGGTCAGCAATGCTGAGTCCCGTAAAGCCAGGCAACCGCTTTGCAAATTCCACAATCTTGATGATGCACTTGGTGGCCAGTTCGCTGAACTTATCCCACAGCCCCAAGTCCAGCCGTACCCGGTGATCCGCACTAGAGTTCGTTGTGTACTTGCCCAGCTGGCAGAGCGAGGGAAAGGTCTCCTGGTGGGCATTGCTGACTTTGGTGATGAGCTCTTCTAACTGCGGGCTCAGCTCGTAGCTGTCGGGTGAGCCTTCTTCCTTTACTTCTTTCTTCTTCTTGTTCCGGTCATTTCTTACAGCTTCCTTGGACATGCCCACTTCAAAGCATTTTTGTAGCCGGCAGTACTGGCAGCGATTCCTGGTCACTTTATTGATAATGCAGTTTTTGTCTCGGTGACATGTATACACCATGTTCTTCTGGATACTGCGTCGGAAAAAGCCCTTGCAGCCTTCACAGGAGCTGACTCCATAGTGGTAGCCAGAAGACTTGTCATTACACACGAAGCACGGCTTGTAGTCACGAGGAGGTGGTGGGGGCGAGGGAGAGCTGGGCACCATTTCCTCTGAACTAGTACTCTGTGTCTCCACCGATTGTAGACTGGCGGGTTGCGCCCAGGCAAAAGATTCAAGTCCAGCGAAACAGAGCTGCGGGTGGCTCTGCGCAGCAAGCCCGCCCCGGGCCCGGCCGCCCCATACAGCCTTCGCGGACCCGGGGCAAACGATTCCATGCAGTCGTACATCGCGACCCGGCTCGGAGAGAAATTGGGTGCTAGAACACCAAGGACCCGCAGCCCATTCCCCCTCCTCCCCCCGCAACGTCCCGCTCCTGGAGGGGGGAGGGGGAGGGCTAGCAAAGGGCGCTGGGCCGCATGGGGGGTAACGGGTAGGCGGGGAAGAGGGGGATCCCCAGCAAGGAAAAGGGACTGGGCGGGGCGCGTAGCACGAGCTGTAGCTTCAGCCACAGTCCGGCTCCCTCTGTTTCAGAAAATTTATCCAGATTAAACAATGTTATTGCTTGAAGTCATGTAATTCAAGTATAGTTGGAAAAGCATACAAGGAACCATAGTTTATCATGACATTCGTTTTAAATTTTTCCTATAAGCAGTGGAGGTAGCTTGAAGAAATAATCATTTCTTTTTAAGTAATTAATCAACCAATTAATAGTTTTTTTTTTTTTTTGCTTGTACGTGTGTATGGCTGAGAGTGCCTGAGTACATGTGTCTGTGAAAGCACAGGGGTGATATCAGGAACCAAGCTGGATTATTCTACCTTCTTTTTGTTTTGATCTAGGGTTTCTCAAGCTCTATCTTTCAGGGAGGGAATGGCAGGGCTCCCAACATTCACCAGCCCTTTTTAAATTGCTTCTGGGGAATCAAAATCAGGTATTGTAAGCACAGGCATCAACTCCTATGCCATTTTATGCAGCTATTTGCATATGACAAGAACACGCTCTGAAACTCTTCCATAGCTCCAACTCTAGACAACATATTTTAAATCAGGTAATACAATGCAAGACTTTTTTTCTCTCACATTTTTTTTCCCCGATCATACAAGCTCAATAGGTTAGGTACCCCTGTCCTCTCCCTTCACCCCTCCCATCCCCCCCTGCACTCTCCCCCCTTTTTTCCCTTTCTTTCACCCCCCTCCTTCCCTCCCCTTCTCCCAGTACCTCAGCCTTGCCCCCTCCCATCCCCTGGAGCATCCTTTAGTGTGAATATCAAACCTCCCTCTGAGTCCTCCACCCTAGTAAGGTGTAAGGACTCAGTGACATAGCCCAGAGCCCTTTCTTGGGCTCCCTGTTAGTATGGGAACTTTAGTATAACTGTTAATCCCCTGGCTCTAAGGATCCTCCTCCCTGTGATCCATGCTAAACTTTGGCGGGGGGGGGGGGGGGGGGGGGATCTTGACATGTCAGTCATTGTGCAGATCGGGCAAAGTCCAATTATGGCCCTAACTTATGTGGAGTATCTTGCATATCATTGGTCCTCCCCATCTTTAGGCTCTTACAATCTTGCTGCCTCTTCCACAAGTTTCCCTGAGCTTTAGGATGGGGAGAGATTTGGCTGGTCTGGTTCCAGGTAATTAATGTAGGGTCGTTGGTGTTCTGAATTGTGTTTTTTTTGTTTGTTTGTTTGTTTTCAGCTTTGCTTTTCCTGCACAGCCCTTGGCTCCATCCTGATTGGTATCAAAGGTCACCTCCTAACCAAAGATAAAAGGCTATTTAAATGAAGATCTTAATATAAGAGGAGACTCAAAGGTAGATGGAATAGGAGTAGGAGACCTCAGTGAGGGGGAGGGTCAGTGTTCCATTTGCTATATGGTTATCATCTATCTGCCAATCTCTATACCCTCCCTGATTGGTGAGATCAATCTTCAGTCACAGGTGACCAGGAAGGGAAGTGAGAGTGAGCTACACCAGATGTCTTGCTACTTACATGACAATGCAAGATTTGTTGAATAAATTTCACAAAATCTTACTACCATAGCACATACTTCCCAAATGCTAATTGTTAGATGAGGTTTTTATATTACAGATAGTAAAGTGTCATTTATGAGAAAGATCATTTTAATTTAATTTAATAACATTTGGTTAATACAGCATTTGTTTGAAATTTCTGTAATGTTAGAGACTTTTTTCATAATTCCTATCTCAAAATCGATTGCTTTTTGTGGTTTTCCAAAAAATTCCAAAGGAAAATCTGTTCATTCTAAAAGCAAAAGAACATCAAAGTCTCTGTAATTCTGTAACTGTGTTGGTGAAGAAATGGAAATAATCAATGTCACAAATACGAAACTTCTAAAGGAGACACAAAAAGCATGTGAGTTACTTCCTCTGATAAAAGGTTGAAGTTAAAGATGGAATAGTTGAAAAGCTTCCACCCATTTATGTCCTGTGGTTTTTATGTTTTCTATTCTGCTGAAAAGAAATAATTCTAATCAGTCTATGTTCTTCATTGTTGGTGCCAGAATAATTTTTTCTACATGCATATTCTAGCATTTGGTGTTTTTCTTAATCTTAAAGTACATTATATGTATATATATAATTTCATTTGTTATTTCTAACTTTACTAGCACTACCCTTTAGTTATATTTACATAAAAATAAACATTTTACTTTAATAATTAATCAACTTCAATGCAAAACTTTAGAAATAATGAGAAAACATAAAGAGAAAAAACATAAATCTTGCTTAGTTCTCTGATAAACTATGAAGACATACCTTTTTATTCATAATTATTTTCATTTCATTTATTATAACTGTCACATCAGACATTTTCATTTAAGTATATAATGTTCCTTGAGGGCTGGAAAGATTGCTCAGTGACTAATATTCTTTTTCACAAGCAGAAGGTCCTGAGTTCAGATCCCAGATCCCACGTAAAAACATTAGGCAGAAATGGCAGCAGCCTGTACTTACGACCCTGGTGGGTGGAGCCTGGGAAATCCCAGAGCGAAGAAAGAAGGGGGTAGAAGCAATCCAGGATAATTCCCGAAATCACCCTTGATCAGCCACAGGGACACAACACACACACACACACACACACACACACACACACATGCACACACACACAGACATACACACACACATACACACACAATAAATATATCACAAAAATAATGTTCTTTGAGCATATCCTCCATACCTTATCATGCTTCCCCATTTTTACACCTTTATTCTCCTGGGTCATTTTGTTTCTATATTTATGTTATCCCTACATACAATTTCATACATCTGTAAATATAATCTAGAACTCACAACTGAAAGAAAATAATTATTTTCACAGAGAACAATTTAAAGCCCAACTGCTCTATTTTGGCAGTTGCTATCTAACATATAATTGTTATTCACCTATGGATAGTACAGAAGCAATAAGTTAATTAAATATTTGGAGGTATGGTTTTTTTTTTTTTTTATTAAAAATTTAATTATACATTTTAAAAATTTTTTACCAGTTCCCTCCCTCCCCCCTCTTCCCCTCCCCTTCCCCCAGTGCCTCCCCCCCAATTCCCAGATAGTCCTTTATTGTGTGTGCCTAACTCTCCACTGTGTCCTCCTCTCCGATGACATATAAGGACCCAGTGGCATTTCCATAAGCCCTTTCTCTTGTTCCCCTTAAGCATAAGATCACTACTATGGCTGTCAATCCCTTGCCTCCAGGGGTCTCGGTGCCCTTATCAGATGCTAGACTTTATGAGGGCAACAGTGCGCTGGACATTGCGCAGGGCATGCAAAGTTCCATTATGATTGCTTTGGCCCCCACTATTGTTGAGAATCTTGCAAATCGTTGCTCCTCCCATCCTTTTGCTCTTACAATCTTACCGCCCCCTCTTCCGCAAATGTCCCTGAGCTCCAGGATGGGGAGAGATTAGGCTGTCCTAGTTCTATGTGATTGATATAGAGTCTCTGAAGTTCTGGATTGTGGTTTGTTGATTTTCTTTTGCAGTTTTGCTGCTCCTGCAATTCCCTTCACTCCATTCTGCTGGGCACTGTATGTCACCCCCTGGCCAGAGACAAAAAGCTGTTAAACTGGAGTCTTGTTGTAATAGCACATTCAAGGGTAGATGTAATAAGAGTAGGAAACCTCACTGAGAGAGGGGTCCATCACCCATTTGCAAAATGATTACTTTTTATCTGCTAGACTATATGCCCTCCCCTTCTGGTGAGATCAGGAAAGAACGTCTGTGAACTTAACCAGGTTTCTCATTACTTACTTGCAGACCTTCATGGAGGCCTATTTTCTCTGCTGTAACATGGTCTCCTCTCTCTTTGTTTCTGGTGTGGCCCTCCTAACCCATCTCTCTTGTTCATAATCCTTGCAATTACTGTGTTACATAGGTTTACTTTTGAGTGTCCCAATGTGGGCTGGGTGAGTTTGGTACTAGGAGCCACCTATTAGGGAGTACATACGGCGCTTAATTTTCTGGGTTTGGGATACTTCACTTAATATAATTCTTTCTAATGACATCCATTTCCCAGCAAATTCCAGTAATTCATCATTTTTGATGGCTGAGTAGTACTCCATTGTATAGATGTACCACAGTTTCCTTATCCACTCGTCAACTGTTGGACATTTAGGTTGATTCCATGACTTTGCTATTGTAAACAGTGCTGCTATGAACATGGTCGAGCTTGTGCTATCGAGGCGAACCTTTGCTGCTTGGGGGGTTATTCCCAAAAGTGGGATAGCAGGGTCATATGGCATTTCAATCTTTAATTTCTTTAAGAATCTCCAGACGGCTCGCCAGAGTGGCTGTATGAGCCTGCATTCCCACCAACAATGTAGGAGAGTTCCCCTCTCTCCACATCCTCTCCAGCATTTGTCGTTGTTTGTATTGTGGATTTTTGCCATCCTGACCGGGGTGAGATGATATCTCAGGGAAGTTTTGATTTGCATTTCCCTGATGGCGAAGGAAGTGGAGCATTTTTTAAGATAATTGTTAGACATTTTAATTTCATCCCTGGTAAAGTTTCTTTGAAGTTCCAGGGCCCATTTTTTAATTGGGCCAGTGTTTTCCTTGGAGTTTAATTTTCTAAGTTCTTTGTGCACTCTGGACAGTAGAGCTCTGTCAGATATGTGGTTAGTGAAGATTTTCTCCCATTCTGTGGGTTGCCTTTGAGCTCGTGTTACAATCTCTTTATCTGAACAGAAGCTCTTTAATTTCACAAGATCCCAACTGTTGGAGGTATGGTTTTGAACCCATTGCTTGCAGACTGTTTTATTGCTTGAAATTTTGCCATCTGTGGATACTGTGCTAAAAGGTTTTAAAGACATACTTGGTATTTAAGATTTTTTTTTTGCATTTCAAGACTAATATGTTCCTGCAATACTGTGTGAACCCAAGTATTGTGAAGCTCAAGGTGACATGGGGAATCTTCCTGAGATGCTCCACTTCCTTATTGCTTTGTGCTGTAGTTTCCCATGTTCAGCTTTCCATGGTCAAATGTTCTGGCCATTGCCCTTTCTGCCAGGTGCTTTTTCTTGGCGTCTGGGATCCAAGCTGAGGATATTTTACTTGTGAGGAAAGGTTTCCACCTCTGAATCATATCTCCAGCCCGAGTATTAAGGTTGTGATCACTATTTTACACAGTATTTGAGCAGCTTCAGAAGAGTATCTTCAGGAATGTTGTTCTGCCTGATGTGTCTTATGTGGAGTCCTACTGGATGACTCTCGACCCAGAACACGTATCCTGATTAGAGAAACTTGTTTTCATAAGACTTCAATCCAGATTTTGAATCGATAATTTTTCCAAAGCATAATTTTGAAGGCTTTATTGTAGTTAAATGATCTGCAATTAAGTTTCACACAAAATCTCTGAAGGAAAGAGAATGTTGTTATTTTCAGGCACTTCATATTTTGTTATTGAATCAAACTATGCAGTTAACAAGCTATAGTCCTGATTTACATAATTTAGGTGATTTATAGTATAGTTAAGAGAATAATAAACTTGGTTTAATGTTTTTACATTCATGCAAGCATATCACATGATCAATTCTTACTGAATCATGTTTGAAAGAGTAACATACATTGACATGTATTTCAAAATTTACCAGCAGATCTCATTCTCTTGATCGTCAGCACTGCAACAGACTCTCCAACCTTCTTGGGTATCATATTCTCATTTTAACTCTTACTGCTTCTTGTATGTAGAGTATTGATGAGACATCTTACCTATCACTGAATATAACTATAATAATGATGCTACATCCAAAACTATCAGCTTCCAAAATTGACCTTCACAACATGTCTTGCTGCCACTGCTCCATCAATGACAGTGACCTGTGCAAACAAGTTTTCCATCCCTTCTAATGTACCTTGTAGTTGTGGTTCATACGATCCCAAAGGTGAAAGAAGTTTATGAAAGCACAAGAGAAAATAAGCTTTCTCTTTGCGCCTTATTGTAGAAGAATTTCAAATTAATGATTATGTATTTGCAAATAGATACTTTAGTTTCATGTATAAGTTTCTTTATTTTATTTAATTCACATGTTGATATCAGCTGGAATATGATAACTAATGCATGTTTTGTTTCAGCCATCTTCTCAATGATTAGGCTGACCCTTGCAGAGTTGTGTTTAACTTCTTTAGCAGCTATAACACCAGTTAAAATGTCATTCTTATTCTACCAGAATATTGCATTCATAGTTTCAGAGATTCCATTTGATTTTATATGCATTTTAGGGAAGGGAATGAAAGAATGGTTCCTTCCTCAGGTACTTGATATGCTTTGGAAACTGGACATGTTAACATTTGTTCTCAGAATTGAATGAAGCCATTATGAACATAGTTCATTTTTGTAGCACTCACCATGACTTCACAAGTTGAGAATGAAAATGTGATTAAAATAGCCTTTCCTTGTTTTTGATAGCATTTTCACTGAAGTTCCAATATCAAAGCAAGTCTCTTCTAAACCTGGGAAACAAAAGTAGCCAAGAAACATTGTGTGCTAATGAATTTCAGCAAAGTTACACACCCATGAACTCCAGGATCATTTAGAAGAATAAGTGGTGTAAGTGAAGAATAGAGAAGTCGGAGTCCAGAGACCTCACTCAGCTCTTGCCTTCCCATTTTGTTTACATCATCAAACCTTTTCTTACTGACATTTCATTTGTTGGAATCAGCTGATTTCCTTTCTTCCATATGGTTGAACATAGATAGTAACTTTTTGAATTATGCTGAGTAGTTCTCCTCCACAAATTGCCTTTAGAGATAGAGACTGGCATTGCTGAACATGTCTGTCCTTTTGATCAGATCTACCATAAAAGTCCACAGCAGCATGAAGTAGGTACCTGATGAATGTTTACTGATGATTCTCAGTTCAGTACCAATTATAACAGAATTTGATTGTTCTATAGCTCTTTTCTCATCCATTTCTGTTACAGTAAATCAATGATCCATATTTCTGAGGGCTTTATCTGAATCACGGCCTGATTATAAAGTAGATCCTTTTGGAAAATGTGTTACACTTGTTCCTGATGATAGTTCCCTGGGGTGTACAGAAGAGTAAGTTATGCTGCTGATGTTATGTGACAGTGAATACAGTTCTGTCAGTATAATTTCAAGTGAGGTTGCTTAAAGTGTTGCACTCAGTGGACAGATGTGGCACTATCGATTCAGGGAGGCCCTAGGCCCGGCTCCCGAATCCAGGAGGTCTGGCTCCCAAATCCAGGAGGTCTGTAGCCAGACCTCCTGGATTCGATAAGCCTGAACAAGTTCGGACAGGCCCCAGGCCTGTCCCAATAGAAGAACCATACAGGCGGAGGGATGGACAACCAATAGGAAGGAAGGATGAACAACCAATGGGAAGGAGGGATGAACAACCAATGGGAAAGAGGGATGAACAACCAATAGGAATTGGCCATCTAACCTGGACACCTAGTAAACAGCCAAATGATTGGTTGCTGTGCCCCCCCATCCCCTCCCAGTGGAGGGATGGCAACTCCTGATTGGACCCTGACCCTATATAAGCCCAAACCCTTCCTGAATAAAGCTGAGTCTGTAGCCAACTCGTCCTCTGCCTGCTGCTTCATTGCCTGACTCCCAGGGTCTGGGTGGTGACTCCATTGCTGGCTCACCCATTGGCCTAGTGCCCAAGAGGCCCTGCCAGTTTCTCCTCTTCCCCGGGCTGGCCCTGCCGGGGATTCGGCAACAGACAGAAAAGGCTGAGCAAGCACTGGGTATACCATAAGGTTTTCCTAGACCTAACCAAGTATTAAAAGCAGTCTACTTGAAAGAACTGTACAAATATAAATTAAATATGTTCTACTCAGAACTGAATTTAGGAAGAAATCTTATTCATATTCTGAAATGCAAATGAAATGTTCCTTCTTAGAGGAATCAATGATTATTTCAGAAACACTGGAACTTACTTTTCAAACAATATTTCTTGCATTTTGATCATTAGTCCTGCAACTATGAAGCTTGTGAGAGTTTCTACCATCACAGGTAGAGTTTAAATAATACATCACTGACAAGGTTTTAACTAAGTGTACCACTCATAAAAAGGGAGGAATGATCATCTCCTTATTTAGGCTCAAGTACTTCATGTATTTTAAAAATACATATTCCTCTCCCCAAATATGAAGTAGACATTTATTAATTAATGATACTGTGCATTGTATGGATAGACTGCATTTCTTCTCATTGAAAACTTCTTGAGGGCAAGATATTTTATTCCTACTCCTTAATCTCTACTCACTATAGTCTACAATAAAATTATTCGCCCAGAAGCACAGAAATAAACAATGGAAGATTTAACCAGCTATAACTATTTACTATTGGCTTGATGGTCCAATAGAAATAAAATTAAGCATTATTGAAATTGAATATTAATATATGTAACAGCACAGAGCAATAAAATAGAATTACTAGAATTTATGATTTTGCCAGCATAGAAGCATGTGTGAGGTTAAACTATATTGTGATCATTTTGATTTTTAGGTATTTTTATATTCACAATGACTTAAATAGTAGAAACAATTGTACTAGGTTTTGATCATACTTATAACTATTTTACTTTGCATATGCCAGAAGAAATCTGCTGTCTTATAGGTTACCTATATGAAAATACTTTAAACACCTAACAGAAAAACTTTGTTTATAATCAGTGATTCAGACATCTATATTATTTACCACTATTTGCTGGCAATAAGAAATAATTATTTATTAATTAATATGTAGAGTGAGATTAGACAAAGATTACAGATTAATGTTCTTCCTAAATTTAACTAAATCCACTTTTTAAATAAGATTGCATGTTAATGTATTATATATATACAAATATATGTATTATGCCATAAATTTTTTAAACATTTTGCTAACATTTTTTGGACCATCACAAAACTTTCAGTGAGTATTCATGCAAAGCATTGGAAAATAACAGATGTTAAAAAAATTCAGATTTCTCAAGCTGGAAAACAATCAGTATCATAACTGGGTAAATGTTTTCTTCCTTGTATCTTCTTTTTTTTAATTTTAATTTTTTTATTTTTTCAATATTTTATTTATTTATTCAATTGTGCATATGTACGTGTGTGTGTGTGTGTATGTATGTGTGTGTGTGTGTATAACCACGGACCAATTCGGGAACCACCATGGATCGCCTCCACCTCCTCCTTGTTTACTCTGCCCCAGGATTCACAGGCTCTGCCCTACCAGGACCAGAAACGCAGGCCGCCCCCACTTTCGCCCAGCGTCTATACGTGGGGTTTAGGATCCGAACTCAGGACCTTCTGCCTGCAAGGCAGAGGCTTAACCCTTGAGCCACCTCTCCAGCCCCTCTTCCTTGTTTCTTCTAATTGAGTACTTTCCACATAATAGGGAAATGTTACCCTATGTTGGTATGGTGCCAAAGAATTTGATAATGACTGCATTCTATGACTACTATAAAGATCTCCAACTTTGAAAGCAGAGAATTGACCTTTGCAATCTTCGAAAGGAAAGTAATGTAGGAAACAGTGAAAAAGATAATTACCATTAAAGCTAGTATTTGGATTATATATAAATGAAGCATTCTTTCACAGAACTGAGACAAATGAATCAATTTTGAAGTATAGATTGACTTGTTAATGGCCATTTTTACTTAATACATATTTAGGAGTGTTTTTATTTAGGAATTCATTTCCAAAGCCTCCATACCAGAAGCATATCTAGAATTTTCCAGTTTGTTTTAAAGTATTTATTTAAGCTGAATCCTTGGACTGAACTGAATTCAGTGCTCTAAGAAAAAAGTCACACATCCTGAAAGTCAATTGGTGAGCAATCAACTGAAACAGAAACTTTGTTTATGAGGCCATCGATTATTTACTGTCAGGCTCTATAGCAAAGAATATACTTTAAGTAGAAGATTTGGTCACACCATATGGACATGATGGTTCTGTATAGCTGTTACCTTGACAACAGACTTTGCCATAAATAAGCAGAAGTGATTTATCTGAGGCATTAAAATTCATCCTAGAAGAGCACTGCAATTATACAGTGTTTCTGTGACAGATTTGCTTTCACGAACTGAGGAGTCCATTCTGGTCTATTTCCTACACTTCTGAACTCCCAAAGTTCTTCTTAGTAGGCACGATTCTAGCTAAACATTTAGTGTAAAACTGTTATGACAGGGACTAGCTAACTCAGTATTTCAAAAATTTTTCAGTTATCATAGAAAATAAATAGAATTTATAACAAAAAATTTAATTCTAGTGTGCTTCTGCTTTAACAACTGATGACATATAGTAACGACTATAAATTGATGTATATTAAAATATTCAGTTATAACTTTACTATTTTTACATTTAATTGAATTTAGATTAATATTAATGTTAATTTTTTATAGCTGACTAAATACTAGAGAAGGATTTATTTTGACTCAAAATTATGGTGAAGAAAACATGGGAGTAGGAGGAGCTAATGACTCTGCTATAAGGAATAATAGGCTACATGCTCACAACTTGGAAGATCGGCAAGCAGAGATAGGAAGAAGATGGAAAGTAGAAGTGTGCTGTAAAACTCAGGGTTCATTCATTCAGCTTTTTTTTCAGTTAGAATTAGCTTTCAAAGGTGATATAGCCTCCCAAAACACTACTACCTCCTGTGAATCGAGTGTTTAAGTATATAGGAGTGTGGGGGTATTTTATATCTCAATGACATTACATTTTAAAAGAAATTTGGATCATTTGGCTTAATTTCACAATTGAGAGAAATCTTATTTGTACTATTATGACTCTGGTGTTGAAATTTCAAACTTGAATTTTGTTTTTCCTAAGATATGACCAAACATGAGGTAAAATGATCTTTGAAGTTAGATCACACAGAATGATTTTATGAGACCTATGAAAGATCTGAAAGAAATTTTAGAATCTAATTTGACTTTACCTATTGGATATGAGAAATTAGGATGCCCAGTAAGAAAGATTCAGGAAGGAGGACATTCAGAGATAATATTAGCAATCTAACAAATATATTTGAAATTTAGACGCCCATTAGACATATAAGCAGATAAGTTAAAAAAGTACAAATGTAGTTGTAATAGAAGAATTTGCCTATAAAATCTCTCAAACAGTTAGCATTACATGGCTATATCTGAAAGCTAAATCATTGGGCAGATTGTGTGGAAAAAATGAGTGGTAGGAAAGAGAAGACTAGATCATGGACCCAAAATAGGGAGGACTCAATATTTATGAACAGATACAATAAAGTGGTTCAGCAAAAAATTCTAGCATAAAGTAAACATTGTATTAGACAATAATCCAGAGAACATTATGTAAAAAGATGCCTAAAGAATAAAGTGAAAATCATCAATTTCCAATGATGAGGATAGACTGAATCAGAGAAAACTAAGAATTACTGACTGAATTTGTTAATGAAATCATTAGTGCCCTTGACAACAATGATTTCAGTAGAGTAATGGAAGACTAAGCCTAATTGGAATAGCTGAATATAGTTTACAAATAGGAACTGGAGACAGTCGAATATACCTAACTCCATCCATAAGTACTGATATACAAGAGAACGGAATAAAGAGTCTTTTACCTTAAGATGAAGTTTCATGAAGAGTGTGTGTGTGTGTGTGTGTGTGTGTGTACAATTTATTCAGACTAGTATGATAAAATATCAAAACATGATAAATTATAAATAGCACTATTTGTTTCTGGCAGTTTTGAAGGCTAAGAATTCCACGATCAAGCTAAAAATAGATTTAGCATCTCATTAGAATTCTGATTCATAGATGATACTTTATCCTTGTGTCTTCATATAGTGAAAAAGGACCAACTTGTTCTCCTGGGCACTAGTCACTTTTCTGAGGGCCACTTGCTAATATCAATGCAAAGACATCTAGATTTTGTTATATGAGTTTCGAGAACAGGTACATGTGTTCTGACAAAGGTAGCCATGTAGCATAAATGATAAAAGGAAGTGAAGAAAAGTTATGGTCCAATGAATGTATAAATAACTAAACAATAAGTCTTAAATACATTAGGAGACACAGAATGGAATGCACAATTAACATGATTTTGGTTATGGGCTTTAAGGGGTATTTTTGTTGCAGTATAATAAAAGGGAATATGAGTGGGAATACCATAATTTCTGTGTAAGAACATGCAGATTTTTTTGGGGGGTAGAGGACTACTAGAGAGCTTTTGTTAAATTGATGAAGTACCAGACAATCCAGGAAAGGCAAAACATTAAAGAAAAAGTAGGCAAGAATGCTGGAGAGATGGCTCAGGGGTTAAGACTTTCTCACAAGCAGAAGGACCAGAGTTCTGATCTCAAATCCCAAGTAAAAATGCCAGATTGAAAAGGTTTACTTGAATTTTTTGAATTATAGTCTCAAGTAATATCAGTTAACTCATCTGTATTTTCTCCATATATACATACACAGATAGATAGATAGATACTATTTTTTGACATTTGTTCAAGTAAGCAGAAATTTGAGTTAATTGACCTTTTATGCTTTTATCACGATAGATGGGAATAAAGAATTATATCTGAATGTAAAGGAGTTATTATAGTCGTTAATCATGAAATCTGATTCTGAATAAAAACGTGGGCATATCAGAGGTGAAACAAAAAAGCTAACAGTGTCAGGGTGGTGGAATTTTGAATTGGGTCAGAAAAAGATCCTGAGGAGGCATATGGCATCACTAAATCAAGAAAAACACCCATTGGAAGTGAAGAAGTCAGAAATAAGTGTTAGTCATACCATGAGACTCAAAGAGTTATTGAGGATAAAGGAACAGAATTTTCAATGAGCAATAAAATAATATTTATATTTAATACCTAAATTTAATGCCTAAATATAAGGGAATCTGCAAGAAGCTACCTAGAGAAGTCTCTAGAAGATGGTCTACAGTTGCTATTCAATTCTGCTCTTGTTAGAATAAAGCAACAATAATCTATAATTATAGACACTAAAGGGAAAAAAGAATCAGGAATGTTATGTCTGTGATATACAAGCTACCTATTGCCACTAAAATATGCAGAAAAAGAAAAAACAACAGGGGTATGGAATTATTCTCCTAAGAATAAATTTTTTGCTTCCATTAGTGGAATATTTCTCATATCAGAAAATGTGATGGTGATAAAAACAGATGTTGCTGACCTTAAGTTTTGTACAGGGGAACATTTAATATTGAAAGCAGAGCCTTTTAAAAATTGTAAAAAATCAAAAGTCACATAATATGGCAGTTATGCCTCAAAACTCATATTCTATTGTGTTCTAGAATGATATGTAACATTAATAGAATATAATGCAGATTTGTCATTGAAATTTTCTAAACAAATCCTGAGTTTTAGAGCAAAAATTTCCCCCTTATAGAAAATTATATATTTCTGCAAAAAAGGGGAGACTTAAATTTTCTTTTAATAAAATCCCTGCTTGTATTACTGTATTCTGAGTACAACTAAATACTTAGTGTAGGTGGTAAGGAGAAAATAGGTGACCCTAGAGGGTAGTAGGAAGGCAATGATGAATTCATTATCTTAGGGAAAATTATCTGCACTTATACAAATAATTTCAGTAAAAAGTTCACACTAAAATAAAAATAAGTTCATTATTTCAAAACCCAATAATATGTGTTACAAAAATAGTTTCTTGAGAATAATTTCTGACAGCTCTTTGTATCTCTTGGAACTGCATGACAAACTGCAAGTCTAACAAACTACAAGTCTAAAAACATATCCAAAATTCTGTACCAATTTACCAAAGAATTGTGACAGTAAATAGATTATTACAGATAAGGCTCAGACTATCAATCAACTGGATTTGTTGTTCCTAAATAAAAAAATACCATAAGCTTGTTATTCAGGAGACAGAATTTTCTTTCTTATTACTCTCTTTCTGCCTGTAGGCCTGCACAAGTGACCAGACTAGCAAAATAGCATCATAATAGAAACATCTCAGTGAAACAATGGCAGTTCTATAATAGACAATAGACTTAGCTTCAAGTAGTATACATGCATTGCAGGATGTTTCTTTTCTAAACAGTTGTCATAAATCATTTTTATTGGCCCATTTACTAATACTTTATTGATGCCCATTGTGTGCTGTGCATTTTGTTTGGTTTTGAAAATATTTAGGGAACACACTAATCACAATTAATTTAGCTCAATTTCACAACAATTAGAAGATAGAAGTAATACATGATAATGAAAACTAGTCACTCACACAGGTGTAAAAGATGTCAAGGTAGGAGAGATACTAGCTGGAAAGAATAAAATGCAAAGGGGAGAAAGGAAAGGAATTGGATAGGAAGTATGTATGAAATTGGATAGGTGATGTATGAAATTGTAGAAGAATAAAAAAAGATTTGAAATTATCATAGTTAAGCAGAGAAGGCTCACAAACCTGGAGAAGAGTTCTATTAAGGGAAACCCACAGGGTAGGAGGATAGAAGCCCACAGGGTAGACTTTTACATTGTTTTCTAACTTCCATTTGTATATCATGGCATTCATGTATGCTCTCTCGCTCTCTCTCTCTCTCTCTCGCTCTCTCTCTCTCTCTCTCTCTCTCTCTCTCTCTCTCTCTCTCTCAAATAATTTTTAAAAGGAAAAACATTGAACACTAATGCAGGATATAATTCTTTAAAACTTTAGGCAGAAAAGTTGGGCGATTCTCATAATTTGAATTTAAAACGTAGAGTGAAGTTTTGATAATCAAAAGTAAGAAATAGAGCAGTGGCACAAAAAAATATCCCAGAGACGATCCTCCAGAGAGTGAACTGATTCAGCGATTCAGCCAGCTCTCCAGTCAGTTTGGGAAGGAATGAAAAGTATTTTAAAGCCATAACACTAAGACACTTGAAGAAGCAATTGGAATAATTCAACTTCAAGTCTTTTTCAAAAAATGCAAAAAATTATGTTAAGATGGATCACATTCCAAAAGTGCAAATAAATTTAGAAAATATTCACATGAAATCAGAATACAGCATCTTTACAACAAGCAAGTATTTCTTTAATAGGTATAAAAACAACATAAAAATGTAAATGTGAATATATAGGATTAAATCTGGATAATTCAATGATTCCAAGAAAGTAAATTACAGCCTAAGGAAAAATGTCTCAAATATGTTTCCAAAACAGGTTATCGCAAAGAGATATAGTCAATTTATATATTGGACAATTATAAAAGACTCTCTCCAACATCATAAACTATCAATGAAATCAAGAAAAATACCAGTACTTTATTATAAGTAGCAAAGCTAAAGTGATGCAAATAGAAACTATAAATTGATAAGATCTGGAATAAAAACATTTTCAACTACTTTATTATAAAAAAATCTTTTATTAATATTATCTTTTTTATTTGCAAACAAAATGGGTTTATATCTTTGTCCTGAACCCCTCCCCACCCAGCTCCCTCCTCTCCCAGCCTCCCCATTCACACACCTTTCTCACACTCTCCCCTCCTTTCATTCATCCTGCTATGTCCTAACCACCTTCCTATCCCTCTGCTTGGTGTGTATCAAATGATTCCCTATGGGCTACCTATGATGGTAAGAGAGTCAGATTTCTGTTGTTCTATATGTGGTTCTTCAGTGGGCAAAGTTGTAAGTAGTCCGGCACCTGCTGTTGAGAATCTCTGAGAACAGTTGTTTATTCTAAGATCCTAGTTAGTCTTTGCAGGAATGCTGTTATGTCAACCATTGTGTAGATCTGGTGGCAGAAGTTTTTACTGCAGGGACCTTCTGGGTCCAGCAGCCCTGTTGTAGCTGAGTGTGCTGGTTACAAGTATCTCACCCTAGACTCTTGAAATCTTGCTGTCCCCTCTTCCTCAAGGTTCCCCGAGTCTTTACATTGGGTAAAATTCTGATGGACTGATTAGGTCTGAGCATTCCAGTTGGCTGAAATTTTGTACATTTTTAAAAAATATTTGATAGACATGTGTTTTTCTGTCTCACTGGTCTCCCATTGTGATAGGGTGCACCTAGGTTGAGTTTTGAGAGCTTTTCTTATCTAAGTGTTTAAAAAGGAATGTTTAGGTGGTGTTTTATCATCAGTTTTCTATAGCTATTTCTATAGGTTTGAAATGTGGATTGTCCCACATAGGTTTATATTTTAGTTGTTTGAGAAAGTCATGATACTTTCAGGAGTTGGAGCCTTGCTGGAGGAAGGCAGTCACAGGGGTGAATCTTAAGGTTGGTTAGCCCTTCCCTTCTTGAGTGAGGGAGTCTGCTCTAGAGCTTGCAGCAGCTCTCAGCCTCTAAGATATCTGCAGTGACTAAGCTGGCCTCAGCAGCCATCCATGATCTTTCTGTCACGAAGGACTGTATCACCCCTCCGGAACCATAAGCTGAATAAATATCTGTTTCTTTCCTAAGTCGTTTGAGACCCAATCATCTCTCAGCAGCAACGGAGAAGAGTAACTTGTACACTAGGATATCTGTTCCTATTTACTTCCCTTCTTCTATTATTTAGAGACATTTACAATATCAGACATGATTTCCAACATTAAGTTTTTGGAAACCATTAAGGTTTTTGGAATCAGATAATACTTACCTACTGGTCTTAAATACTTCCGTTGCTCCCCTAGATTCTTCTTACTGGAGTTGTAGTGGATTACATTGCTCACTATTGAGTTAGGGCCTTAATGTCTCTTTTTCCCGAGTCACTTGCCTATTCTTTCCCTTCCTTTACCCTTATTAAGACCTATCACCTTACTTTCCTCCCTTTATGGGCTTTATTTTTCTATTCATCAATGTTCCTTTGTCTCATTCCCTTGGGGTTTTCTTCCCCTGCTTCCTTTGCTGCTATAGTGACTGATATAGAAAATTCCCCTTGAGTATATCATTTTGAGGTTTTATCATTAGGGTCCATTTATAAGGGAGAACATGTGATGTCTGTATTTCTGTGTCTAGAATACTTTGCTCAGTATAATTTCTACCATCTCCATTAATATAACCAGCAAATTTAATTTATTCACTTTTCCTGGTAGATGAATAGCAATCCGTTGGGTATATGTTCTACATTTTCATTATCCATTCCTCTGTTTTTGGGTATTTAGGCTAATTCCATGACTTTGCCATTGTGAACAAAACTGCAACTGAAGATGGATATACATGTGTCTCTCTAGTAAGATTTTTGGGGTATATTCCTTAGAATAGATTCCTATAACATTTCAATTTTTGACTTTTTTAGGAACCACCATATTGATCTCCAGAGAAGTTGTACAATTGCTTTCATTTCTACCAGCAATATATGAGAGTTCCTTCTCTTTGCATCCTCTTGAGCATTTGTTGTTGTTTATGTTTTAAACTTTATATATTATGATTAAGATGAAATGCTATCTCAGGATAGTTTTGATTTGCATTTCCCTAAGTGGCAAGGGAAGTGGAACATTTTTTAAGATATTTGATAGACACTTTAATTTCATCCTGGGAAAATTTTTTTTAATTTTTTTATTATTTATTAAATTGTGTGTGTATGCATATGTGTGCGTGTGTTTAGAACCACGGACGAATTTGGGAACCACTATGGACCACCTCCATCTCCTCCTTGTTTACTCTGCCCGGGGATTCACAGGCTCCATCCTCCCGGGACCGGAAACGCAGGCCGCACCCGCTTCCACCCGGCATCTATACGTGGGGTCTAGGATCTGAACTCAGGACCTTCCCCCTGCAAGGCAGAGGCTTAACCCTTGAGACACCTCTCCAGCCTGGAAAAATTTCTTTTAAGTTCTAAGACCCATCTTCTAATTGGGTGTTTTGTCTCCATGTATTTAAATTTTTGAATTTTATGTGCATGCTCAATATTAGTACTCTATCAGATGTGTGATAAGAGTAGATTTTCTCCTTCCCCTCCACTCCACCTCCCGGGACGCGCGCACGCGGTCCAGCCGGGCCTCACCGCGCCTCGACCCAGGTAAGCTCGGTCCCTGCCCGCCCCCAGAACCCCAGGCCAAATAATTCAGTTTAGTGAAAAACGCACAGAAATTAAAAGATCTTAAGAGTTAAAACGACAATGCCAAAGTCTAAGTGCAAATCCATGAGAAACAACACTCAAGTAAACAAATCTCCCACTGAAGGAATTAATCCCATAATGTTAGACTCCAACCAGAACAAACCCATGTAAAATGGCCAAGAAAGCCTGACCCAGGATAACGACCTTCAAAATATGATCATTACCATGTTCAATACTATGAAAGAGGAAATCAGGGAGGAATTAAATAATCGAATCAATCGCTTTGAGGAGGAACACACAGAAACATGGAGGAGTTGAGAAAAAGTGCAAGAATCAAAAACTGGCATAGAGCAGTTAAAGCAGATTCAAGCAGAGTTTAAAACTGAGCTACTGGACAAGTTACCTTCAACCCAGAACTCCACAGAGAGTCTTATCAGCAGAACTAAAGAAGCAGAAAACAGAATTTCAGATCTTGAAGATAAAGTGGGAGTATTAACCAGCTCAATGGAAGAGATTGTTAAAGCCAAAAAGATGCTTGAGAGAAATATCCAGGAGATATGGGACACCCTGAAGAAGCCCAACATGTGTATTCATGGAATACCAGAGCAAGAATCTCAAAATACCACCCCTGAAGAAATTTTTCAAATGATCAACAAGGAAAACTTTCCTCATCTAAAAAAAGACAGGTCCATCCATATACAAGAGGCATTCCGCATCCCAAATAGATATGACCAAAACAGAAGCTCGCCACAGCAAATAATAGTCAAAACACTCCACATTCAAGATAAAAAACTGGTGCTGAGAGCTTCAAGGGAGAAAAAACAAGTCACTTTTAAAGGTAAACCTATTAAAATAACAAATGAATTCTCAATGGAAACACTAAAAGCAAGAAGAGCTTGGAGAGACATACTTCAAGTATTGAATGAGTAAAAATGTCAACCTAGGCTGATTTACCCTGCAAAATTATCCGTCATGATCGAGGGAGAAACAAAAATCTTCCAACACAAAGACAACTTGAAGGGATACATGTCCACCAAACCAGGCCTTCAAAAAATGCTAGAAATGATACTCAAGCTTGAAGAAAAAAACAGGCATATCCAGGAGAGCAGAAGGCAAGTATAACACCATTAAAAGCAAAGCAATATACTTATAAAAACCACTAAACATAATAAATGTCTGGAATCAAAAAAGGTTTCACCATTATAACACTAAATGTTAATGGAATTAACTCACCGATCAAGAGACACAGATTACAAACTTGGATTAAAAATCACATTCCATCAATCTACTGCCTGCAGGAAACCCATCTCACCACAAAAGATAGGCACGCTCTAAAAATAAAAGGCTGGTCAACAATTCTACAAGCTAATGGAAGCAGAAAACAGGCAGGGGTAGCCATTATGCTATCAGACAAAGTGGACTTCAAACCAAAGAAAATTATAAGAGACATAGATGGATACTACATTTTAGTCACAGGTACAATTCACCAGGAAGACTTCACAATACTGAACATATATGCACCCAATACAGACCCCTCCACATTCATTAAGAAAACCCTACAGCATCTAAAGCAAGAAATCAACCCCCAAACGATAATACTTGGGGACTTCAACACCGCCCTCTCAACATGGGATAGATCAACAGGTCAAAAGCTTAATAGAGACACTTTGGAGCTTAATCAAACCCTTACTGAAATGGACCTTACAGATCTCTATCGAACTTTTCACCCACGCACCAAAGAATACACATTTTTCTCAGCAGCACACGGAACTTTCTCCAAAATAGATCACATACTGGGCCACAAAACGAATCTACACATGTACAAAAAAGCTGAAATTCTAACCTGTGCTCTGTCAGACCACCATGTCCTCAAGCTGGACATCCACAACACAACAAACAAGAGAAAATACACTAACTCCTGGAAACTTAACACTATGATGCTGAATGAGAACTGGATTCAGGAAGAAATTAAAAAGGAAATTCAAGATTTCATGAAAGCGAATGATAATGAAAATACAACTTACCAAAATCTCTGGGACACAATGAAAGCTGTTCTAAGAGGTAAGTTCATAGCTCTTAATGCCTACATCAAAAAAATGGAAACATCAAAAATAAACAACTTGGGCTGGAGAGGTGGCTCAGGGGTTAAGCCTCCGCCTTGCAAGCGGAAGGTCCTGAGTTCGGATCCCACGTATAGACGCTTGGCAGAAGCGGGGGCGGCCTGCGCTTCTGGTCCTGGTAGGGCGGAGCCTGTGAATCCCGGGGCGGAAGGAGGTGGAGGCGTCCATGGTGGTTCGCGAATTCGTCCGTGGTTCTACACACACACACACACACACACACACACACATACAGACGCGCTCACACATACACCCGCATATGCACACAGTTGAATAAATAAATAATAAAAAATTATTAAAAAAAATAAAAAAATAAACAGCTTAACAATGCAGCTTAAAGCTTTAGAGAAACTAGAGCAATGTGATCCCAAAAGTAGTAGAAGAGAGGAGATTAGCAAAATAACGGGAGAAATATCTGAAATCGAGATTAAGAAAACTATAGAAAAAATCAACCAGTCAAAAAGCTGGTTGTTTGAAAGAATCAATAAGATTGATACACCCTTAGCTAAATTAACCAAAAGCAGGAGAGAGAAAACCCAAATTAACAAAATCAGAAATGAACATGGAGTTATCACTACTGATACCCAAGAAATCCAGAGAATTATTACATCATATTTCAAAAATTTATACTCTGTGAAGTTTGACAACACAAAAGAGATGGATGAATTTCTAAGTAAACACAACTTACCTAAATTGAATCAGGAAGTTGTGAATTATTTAAATAGTCCTATAACATATAAGGAAATTGAGGAAGTAATCTCAAATCTTCCCACCAAAAAATGTCCTGGACCAGATGGATTCAGTACAGAGTTCTACCAGACATTTAAGGAGTTAATAACACCAATACTCCTTGAAACTGTTCCATCAAATAGCAAAGGAAGGAACACTACCAAATTCCTTCTATGAAGCTAATATTGTCTTAATCCCAAAACCTAATAAAGATTCATTTAAAAAAGAAAACTATAGGCCGATCTCTCTGATGAACACAGATGCAAAGATTCTCAACAAAGTCTTAGCAAATCAGATTCAAAAACATATCAAAAAGATCATTCACGGGGACCAAGTAGGCTTCATCCCCGGCACACAAGGTTGGTTCAACATACGCAAATCAATAAATGTAATTCATCATGTAAACCAATCCAAAGTCCAAGACCACATGATACTCTCGATAGATGCAGAAAAAGCCTTTGACAAGATCCAACAGCCTTTTATGATCAAAACGCTGGAGACAGTAGGAATAGAAGGAACCTTTATCAATATAATAAAAGCTGTATACAACAAGCCCACAGCAAGGATTATGCTCAATGGGGAACAATTGGAAGCATTCCCACTTCGATCAGGAACTAGACAAGGCTGTCCACTCTTACCACTTCTATTCAATATTGTACTTGAAGTCTTAGCTGAAGCCATATGACAAGAAAGGGACATAAGAGGGATTCAAATTGGCAAGGAAGAAGTCAAGCTATCCCTATTTGCAGATGACATGATCTTATACCTGAGTGATCCCAAAAACTCCACCAGGAAGCTCCTGGAACTAATTGAGAAGTTCAGCAGGGTGGCAGGATACAAAATAAATGTTCAAAAATCAGAGGCCTTCCTATATGCCCAAAATGAAAGAAGTGAAAAAGTCTTGAGAGAAACAATCCCATTTACTATAACCCCTAAAAAAATGAAATACCTTGGTATAAACCTAACCAAGGAGATAAAAGACCTTTACAATGAAAACTTTAAAACCCCAAAGAAAGAAATAGCAGAAGACACCAGAAGGTGGAAAGACCTCCCTTGTTCCTGGATTGGCAGAATCAACATCGTAAAAATGACCATCCTACCAAAGGCAATATACAGATTCAATGCTATACCAATCAAAATCCCAAAGCAATTCTTCAAAGAAGTTGACCAAACAACCTCAAAGTTCATATGGAGGCACAAAAGACCCAGGATAGCAAAGACAATCCTGAGTAACAAAAACACAGCTGGAGGTATTACCATACCAAACCTAAGTCTATACTACAAATCCATAGTTATAAAGACAGCCTGGTACTGGCTCCAAAATAGACACACAGATCAATGGATAAGGATTGAAGACCCAGATATAAGCCCACAAAATTACAGCCATTTGGTCTTTGACAAAGGAGCCCAAAGAATCCAATGGAAAAAGAACAGCATTTTCAACAAATGGTGCTGGCAAAACTGGATCTCCACATGCAGAAGATTAAAGCTGGACCCGTACTTGTCACCATGTACAAGACTTAATTCCAAATGGATCAAGGACCTTGATATCAGGCCAGAGACTATAAAAACCATTGTTGAGAGGATAGGGAACTCCCTCGAGCTGACTGGGCTAGGCCAACACTTCCTAAACAGACATCCAATGGCACAGTCACTGCTACCAACTCTCAAAAGTTGGGATCTTGTGAAATTAAAGAGCTTCTGTTCAGATAAAGAGATTGTAACACGAGCTCAAAAGCAACTCACAGAATGGGAGAAAATCTTCACTAACCACATATCTGATAGAGCTCTACTGTCCAGAGTGCACAAAGAACTTAGAAAACTAAACACCAGGGAAACCAATGGCCCAATTAAAAAATGGTCCCTGGAAATTAAAAGAAACTTTACCAGGGATGAAATTAAAATGTCTAATAAATATCTTAAAAAATGCTCCACTTCCTTAGCCATCAGGGAAATGTAAATCAAAACTTCCCTGAGATATCATCTCACCCCAGTCAGGATGGCAAAAATCCACAATACAAACAACAACAAATGTTGGAGAGGATGTGGAGAGAGGGGAACTCTCCTACATTGCTGGTGGGAATGCAGGCTCATACAGCCACTCTGGCGTGCCATCTGGAGATTCTTTTTTTTTTTTTTTTTAAATTTTTTTTTATTATTATTTATTCAACTGTGTGTATGTGCGCTCACGCGTGTCTGTGTGTGTGTGTGTGTATGTGTGTGTCTGTGTATGTGTGTGTCTGTGTATGTGTAGAACCACGGACGAATTCGCGAACCACCATGGACGCCTCTACCTCCTTCTGCCCAGGGATTCACAGGCTCCGCCCTACCAGGACCAGAAGCGCAGGCCGCCCCCGCTTCCGCCTGGCGTCTATACGTGGGATCTGGGATCCGAACTCGGGACCTTCCGCCTGCAAGGCGGAGGCTTAACCCCTGAGCCACCTCTCCAGCCCCGCCATCTGGAGATTCTTAATGAAAGTAAAGATTGAAATTCCATATGACCCTGCTATCCCGCTTTTGGGAATAACCCCCCATGCAGCAGAGGTTCGCCTCGATATCAAAAGCTCGACCATGTTCATAGCAGCACTGTTTACAACAGCAAAGTCATGGAATCAACCCAAATGTCCAACAGTTGACGAGTGGATAAGGAAACTGTGGTACATCTATACAATGGAGTACTACTCAGCCATCAAAAATGATGAATTACTGGAATTTGCTGGAAAATGGATGGAATTAGAAACAATTATATTGAGTGAAGTATCCCAGACCCAGAAAATTAAGCACCATATGTACTCCCTAATAGGTGGCTCCTAGTACCAAACCCACCCAGCCTACCTAGAGACAGTAATTGCAAGGATTATGAACAGGAGGGATGGGGTAGGAGGGCTACACCAGAAACAAGGAGAGAAGGGACCATGTTACAGCAGGGAAAATAGGCCTCCATCAAGGACTCAAATAAGTAATGAGACATCTGATTAAGTTCACAGACTTTTGTTCCTGATCATTTACTACTGAGGGGGTATGATCTCACCAGAAGAGGAGGGCATATATTGTGGCAGATAAAAAGTAACCGTTGTGCAAATTGGTGATAGACCCCCTCCCTCACTGTGGTTTCCCACTTTTATTACATCTACCTTTGAATGTGCTTTTATCACAAGACTCTAGTTTAACAGCTTTTTTGTCTCTGGCCAGGGGGTGACATACAGTGCCCAGCAGCATGGAGTGAAGGGAATTGCAGGAGCAGCAAAACTGCAAAAGAAAATCAACAAACCACAATCCAGAACTTCAGAGACTCTATAACAATCACATAGAACTAGGCCAGCCTAATCTCTCCCCATCCTGGAGCTCAGGGACATTTGCGGAAGAGGGGGCGGTAAGATTGTAAGAGCAAAAGGATGGGAGGAGCAACGATTTGCAAGATTCTCAACAATAGTTGGGGCCAAAGCAATCATAATGGGACTTTGCATGCCCTGCGCAATGTCCAGCGCACTGTTGCCCTCATAAAGTCTAGCATCTGTTAAGGGCACCGAGACCCCTGGGGGCAAGGGATTGACAGCCATAGTAGTGATCTTATGCTTAAGGGGAACAAGAGAAAGGGCTTATGGAAATGCCATTGGGTCCTTATATGTCATCGGAGAGGAGGACCCAGTGGAGAGTTAGGCGTACACAATAAAGGACTCTCTGGGAATTGGGGGGGAGGCACTGGGGGAAGGGGAGGGGGAGGAGGGGGTTCGGGGGGAGGAGGGGGGAGGGAGGGAACTGGTAAAAAATTTTAAAATGTATAATTAAATTTTTAATAAAAAAAAGGAAAAAAAATAAAATTATCCTTGCTGTTTTCTGTTTTCATATCTAATTTTATTAATTTGTGTTTTCTCTCTTTTTGTTTTCATTCATTTGGCTAAAACTTTATCAATTTTATTGATTTTTTCAATGAATCAGCTCTTTGATTGAGTCTTTGTGTCATTTTCTTTACCTCAATTTCAGATATTTCTCCCCTGAATTTTTAACATTCTACTCTACTCTACTGCCACTCTACTGAATTCATTTAATAGCTCCAGGAGTTTCCTGGTGGAATTTTTAAGGTCACTTGGATATAGAATCATGTCTTCTACAAATAAGGGTACCTTGACTTCTATTCCTACTTGTATTCCTTTTATCTCCCACTCTTGTCTTATGTTTAAGTTAAGATTTCAAGTACAGTATTGAACAGAAGTGGTAAGAGTGGAAAGTCTTGTCTAGTTTCTGGTCAAAGCAGAAATGCTTCAAGTTTTTACCATATAGAATGACATTTGCTATAGACTTATCGTATATGGCCTTTATTATGTTGATATATGTTACTATTGTCTCCATAATTTTTATTATTATAAGGCGATGTTGAGTTTTGTCCTATGCTTTTCCTGCATCTATCAAGAAAATTTTGTAATTTTTAGTCCTTAAATTTGTTTACATGATGAATTACATCTATTGCTTTGCATGTTGAACCAACTTCATGTGTCTAAAATAAATACCACTTGGTCATAGTGAATGATCTTTTTATATGTTTTTGAATCCAATTTTCTAAAATTTTGTTTAAGATCTTTGCCTCTGTGTTCATCAATGAGATTGGCCTATAGTTTTCCTTTTTATTGGCAGGTGGAATAAAAAATTCAAGAAAACTGGTGTAACAGAATAAAAATTATGTAATTTCTAACATTCTAAAGGGCCAGTTCTCATAGAAAATCATGCACAAGTTAATCAGTTCTGACTAAATGTTGGCTGATGAATATATCAATCAACAAGTTTGTTCTTAGATCTCTAACCAAGGGAAATAAAATATATGCACATCAACAGCCTTATACAACATGATGTAATGTCTATTCATTGGAAGCAAGGCTGGAAATAAAACCTTCTAATCAACATAAAATTATGCAAAGGAGTACTTAAATGTACACAATGAGAATGAGTCTCTAAAATACAACATTGAGTTGAGGAATCCAAAAGAAGTGAAGTCTACACACTTTGGGAGCACACAAATATAAATTCAAGGCAGGGCCTAGTGGGTCATGCTTGAAAGCTCAACACTAAATATTCTGAGGCAAGATTGCCTGGGCTGTATATGCAGAGCAAAACCATTGTTCAAAGAAGCAGACAAAACAAGCTACACTTGATCAATATAAGTTCAAAAGCAGACAAAAATTGGTGCAAGAGAATTATAAATTATTAACTCCCTAGAGAAGTAAGTTTCAATAGGAGGATACAAAAAGAGCTTTACAGATTGTTGAAATATTTTATATGTTTAGCAGAGAACAACATTTTCAAAAACTCCTTGAGCATATATATTCTTCTGTCTATTTTACTGGATGTGAATTATGTCTCAGTCACAATACTAATGTTCTATATATTCTCTAACTTAAGTTTAATACAGTGCTAAGAAAATAAGACTGAAGAAAAATGAACTTTCACTGAAAAGATATGGAAAGTTAAATTGAGAAACAGTATCTGATTATTAATATTACTCAGATGATAATTGAGGAGAGTCTTTAGATACGAAAATTATTTATGATTAAATTCAATGCAAAATGAACCATAAATGCATTTCATGTTGATCTATTTTTTGAGCAATTAAAATACCACTTTTTAGATATTGAGAAAATTTATCTAAAGGAGTGGCTGAGTAATTTCTCTTATGTATCTCTGAAACTTGTATAATATGAGTGCCATAGGTTTAGAGTTGCTTCTAACTGTGGTGTATAAAATAAATTTTAAGGGATCTGGGAAGAGAAATATTAAAATATGTGAACAATAGGTCCAGATTGTGGTAGATTTAGAGTGAATATAGGTGGTTTCTTTGATTTTAGTTTAAAAGTCTGACACAAACTAGAATATGAGTTATTAGAATCCCAAGTATAGGATGAAAGGGAATCTTTAATAGGGTGATAAGAATGAATGGCTCAAGCTTATAAATAAAATATATTAATTGATACATGTCAAGTTGGTTCCACATATTGTGGAAATTTGCTATTCATGAACTAAAACTTCACATGAAAAGACAATAGATAAAGTCAGTGACACCTGTAATAGGAGTAAACATGACTATTACATTAACAAGTAGGATTCTGTCCAACCTAGACCTTTATTGGTCATTTTTCTAGGGAGTTTAACTAAACCTAAATAACAGATGCTTAACATAAAAGTCAGAAAACAAAGCCAGTCCCAATACTGCCATGCCCCACAAAAGTTATAAGATTAGTACTAACTTTATATGGACTAAAATGTGCACTCCTTTAAAAATTATCTAGAAAAAAACTCTATTGATTAAGCTAATTGAAATTTCACTTTGTCTTTAATGAATAGTGCACATACATGTCTTTGATCTATGGCCCCCTTATTGCTAATCGATAATGACTGAGGAATATGAGCACCCATCTTACTGAATTAGGCTGTAACTATATTTCTTACAGAAATTGAGATGAATCTCTGCACATTTTCTGTTAGTTTTAAAGTTGACTGTCTAGCGTGAAAAAGAAAAACTATTACAGAATATGGTCAAACTCAGTTATTCAGTTCAGTGTTTGTTTCTGTTAGTTTTAAAGTTGACTCTCTAGCGTGAAAAAAAAACTATTATAGAATATAGTCAAATTCAGTTATTGAGTTCAGTGTTTGTTGTTTTCCCTTTGAAGAAAGTATTTGTTTTAACCTCATACTCATTAAAGTTGAATTGAATCCTCAAGACTATTAATTGAATCATGAGTATAGTCATCTACTGAAAGTCTCTGAACCCCAAAAATGCTCCATGACATTACAGAAGGAAAAGAAGGTCATTTGGGAAAATGTGGAGTGGATTTGCATATATGTAATTATTTGCCAGATTGGGTTGCATTTTTGCTTAAACAGATTTGTTTTCTTAACATCTTTGTTGCTAATATGCATTTTTTTTTACTTTCAGACTATGTCCCTAGTGCATAGTAGACTCTTTGATACCTAGAAAAGATTCAGCACAAAATTTGCTTACATAGGTCATTCTTGAAAAAAGCAGTAAAAACTAGGATTATCAACAGTAACAGCAAAAAATTCCTATACTATTATGCTCTCAGTCCTCAAATGTGTCAATCCACCAATGCATAGAAATATAAGATAAATCATTAGCCATCTGTCACTCATGCAATAAGTTGAGTCTGAGTGGCATGTACTGAATTTTTAAAACATTGACCCTTATAACTGGTAAGCAAGTGCACAGCCCTCCACATTTAGTGTTTGGGAATGTTTCAGACTAGTTACACCCTACAGCTTTCAGATATACATGTTAATCAGATCTTCAGAGCCTTCATTTTGTTTTGCTTCAGGCCTTGATGATTTTCCAGGCTTTCCTCTTTTTCACTGGCAATTCAACCCCTTATTCTTTGCCAATTATTTATCTAGTGATCCATGAGAGTATCATTTCCTATACAGCAATGGGCAACATGCCATAGCATAGAGACATTGTTCTGAGCTCACCCTTAGTAATTCAGAAATTTTGATCATTAGGGAAGAGAGTGAGTGTCAGATGGTAGGAACAACACAAGAATATATCAAGGACCACAATCAAAAGTGAGTAGTTAAGACAGGAAATCAAATTTAATCAGTATAATCAGCAGGAAGGACAATGGATGGTGTCATAAAAAGACCAGAGTTATGCTCACCACAGATTTGTTAGAAACCCAGATGCCAAATTATCTGGTCTGTTTGGTATTACCATAAAACACATTATGTTTCCTTAACTCATGCAGTTTTGACCAAAGTTTTGATTGACATTTTTTATGAATTCCTGGCTGAAATGGTAGGATTCAATGGGATATTCCCTGAAATTGCATAAGACTAGCTGAAAGAGTAGACATAGATTATGGAAGAAAACATACTGTAGTTCAGTAGGAATTCAGCAGCAACAACATCGTTAGCAAAATCATGTGATGAACAATTTAAATTCAGTAGTAAAAGAATTGTATATGAGCTTTAACAAAGCTCACCTATAGATTGTCAGTAAAGGAAGATATGAATAAATGTGTCAAATTGGTTCAAAAGAAATGACTTTTCAGGGCTGTATTACAAGGAAAAATTATGATTTCAGATCATAAAATATGTAAAAGAATAATGGAAAGAAATAATGTTTTCAAAAATAGATAGGAAACAGTTCTATTGAAGAAATAATTTAGGGTAGTGTGCTTAAAACCTTGAATTGTGTCCTTGTCTGAAGACATCCAGGCAAGGTGCTCTGACCTGATTTTCTTTTCTTCATTCCTGTCTAATCCATGGAAGTGGCTTTCAGAAGCCAGCGTTTTGTTTTGGTTTTGATTCTCTAGAAATGAAAACCCACATATATCTAGTAACTTTGACTGGAGTACAGTCACTTTGTGTTCTGTCTACCTTCCATAACATTTTGAACAAATTCTTTGACCTAATAATTTTTTGGCTCCCCTACTTTGACGAATGTTAAACCAATGTTTTGATTTCAAAGACTGAGGATGCCTTAAAGGGTGCAACATTATGATTTTTTAAGACAAAATAAAAGAATTAAAAGAAATTTTGAAAACAGCAGTCACATCTTTCTGGTGAGATTGTCAGACAGCTGAGTTGTACAGCTTCACTCTTCAGAATGCAGGACAGCATTTGGATCCTCAGTGAATTAGTTCATGAGTTGAGTTTACTATTCTATGGTTAACAAAGTATTAATTCCTCTATTCTCACAGTTTCTGTGTTTGTCGCCGAGAAATGATGTTATTTAATAAAAGTACCTTTGTCTTGCTCTTCAAAATCAGATAAAATTCAAGTGTCAAGAGAAAATAAAACAATATTTAAAGTAATCAAAAATGTCAACATGTCAACAGTTAATATGTCCAGGAAATCTTCAGACCAACATGACAAAGCTTATCACACTAGTTCTTAATCTAGAGTTAGAAAAGGAAGACTTTCTGGCACCAGGAGTAGTGGAAGATGATCTCAAATTTCCCTCAATAAGAACCACAGTCACTTGTTTTCCAAAATTGTCAAACTTACACATTTTACTAGAATATCCTTGTCTTTGCTGTCAGCAGTTGGGAAACTGCTTTTTAAAAAATGATCTTGTCAAAGAGAGAACAATTAAATCAGTCTCATTAAAAATAAATCCTTCAGCCCCCCCTCCGCGCTGAACCCTGACCACCGCCCAGGTGAGAGAGCCCCTCCCAGCCCAACCCCCCACCCCGGAGCCGAGCCTCCCGGCCAGCAGCACCTGCACGTGGCCGCCGGCTTAGCCTCCGGGGCCCCCACCTCGGACACCAGCCCCTCGTGCCCTCCTGCCCCCGCGCCCCTCTGCCCCCCCCCCCAGGTCACAGGTGAAGAATTCTGCCATCAACATCAGACCCTCTGCCTCTCTGGCCCACCGGGGACCTACGCACGTAGTCCACGGAAGACACACTGCTACTCAGAATTCAATAGAGTACAAAGGAAACTCAAGCAAAACTCTAAGGAACAAAGAGAACACAGGCCATACATCTGGACTTCACTACAACCATTGTATCACATGCGCGAGACTCTTCACATCCAGCCCAAAGATAAGTAAACTTTTTTTTTCTTTGCTCTTACCTTACTGATCCTTTCTAGTATCAATGCTGTAGGTCAGCTTCCTCATACAGCCACCCCAAAAACATACAACTCCAGGGAGTACACCCACCCACCCTCACCTTTCACCAAGACACTAGATCGTAAAAGTGCACTACCATACTTATATTCATCCTCTGGTTACTTAACTGACGTACTAACATCCTAGTAGTCTCATCTAGGATATAACAATACCAATACACAAACATACCCAATCCAAGGCAAGCACTAGTAACAACTGGCAGGTGTAACAATACCAACTACATCGGTTCAGTGAAAAACATACAGAAACTGAAAGGTCCTAAAAAACAAAACAACAATGTACAAGTCAAAGTGCAGATCCATGAGAAACAAAACCCAAGAAGACCAATCTCCCACCAAAAGAATCAATCCCATAACGATGGATTGCGACCAGAACAAATCCATAGAAAATAGCCATGAAGCCAGACCCAACATAACGACTTTCAGAGTATGATCATTACCATGATTAATAACATGAAAGAGGAAATCCAAGAAGAGTTAAATAACCGTATCAACCACTTTGAACAGGAACACAACAGGAACCTGGAGGAGTTGAACAAAACAGTTCAAGAAACAAAAATAGGTATAGAGCAGGTAAAACAGTCTCAGGCAGAGTTTAAAATTGAACTAAGAGATAAGTATCAGCAGAACAAATGAGGCAGAAAATAGAATTTCAGATCTTGAAGACAAAGTAGGAGAATTAAGCAGCTCAATGGAAGAGATTGTTAAAGCCAAAAGATACTGGAGAGGAGCATTCAAGAAATATGGGACACCCTGAAGAAGCCTAACATGCGCATTCATAGAATACCAGAACAGAATCCCAAAATACCACACCTGAGGAAATATTTCAATTCATCATAAATGAAAACTTCCCACAACTAAAGAGTGAGAGGCCTATCCAAATACAAGAGGCATTTCACACTCCAAACAGATATGACCAAAATAGAATATCGCCATGGCAAATAATAGTCAAAACACTCCACATTCAAGAAAAAGAAAGGGTGCTGAGAGCTTCAAGAGAAAAAAAGCAAGTCACTTTTAAAGGTAAACCTATTAGAATAACAAATGACTACTCAATGGAAACAGTAAAAGCAAGAAGAGCTTGGAGAGACATACTTCAAGAATTAAATGAGTAAAAAAGCCAACCCAGACTGATATACCCAGCAAAACTATCTGTCATGATTGAGGGAGAAAGAAAAGTTTTCCAGCACAAAGACAACTTGAAGGGATACATATCTACCAAACCAGGCCTTCAAAAAATGCTAGAAATGATACTCAAGCTTGAAGAAAAAAACAAGCGTATCCAGGAGGACAGAAGGGAAGTATAATACCACCAAAATATAAATATCAAACAACATGCTTACAAAATCTACTAAACATAAAAAATGCCCAGAATTAAAAATAATTTCTCCATTATAACATTAAATGTCAACGGCATTAACTCACCAATTAAGAGACATAGATTACAAATTTGGATTAAAAACCACAATCCAACAATCTGCTGCCTTCAGGAAACTCATCTCACCACAAATGATAGGCACGTCCTAAGAATGAAAGGCTGGTCCAAAATCTTGCAAGCTAATGGAACCAGGGAATAGGCAGGGGTAGCAATTATGCTTTCATAAAAAGTGGACTTCAAACCAAAGAAAATCATAAGAGACACAGATGGATACTACATTTTAGTCACAGGTACAATTCACCAGGAAGACTTCCTAATACTGAACATATATGCAACAAGTATGGGCCCCTCCACATTCATTAAGAAACCCCTACAGCATCTAAAGCAAGAAATCAACCCCCAAACGATAATTCTCGGGGATTTCAACACCGCCCTCTCAACATGAGATAGATCAACAGGTCAAAAGCTTAACAGAGACATTTTGGAGCTTAATCAAACCCTTACTGAAATGGACCTTACAGATCTCTACCGAACTTTTCACCCACGCACCAAAGAATACACATTTTTCTCAGCAGCACACGGAATTTTCTCCAAAATAGATCACATATTGGGCCACAAAATGAATCTACACAAATACAAAAAGGTCAAAATTCTAGCCTGTGCCCTATCAGACCACCATGGCCTAAAGCTGGACATCCACAACCACACAACAAACAAGAGAAAATACACTAACTCCTGGAAACTTAACAATATGATGCTGAATGAGAACTGGATTCAGGAAGAAATTAAAAAGGAAATTTAAGATTTCCTGAAAGTGAACGAAAATGAAAATACAACTTACCAAAATCTCTGGGACACAATGAAAGCTGTTCTAAGAGGTAAGTTCATAGCTCTTAATGCCTACATCAGAAAAATGGAAACATCAGAAATAAATAATTTAATGATGCAGCTTAAGGCTTTGGAGAAACTTGAGCAATCTGATCCCAAAAGTAGTAGAAGAGAGGAGATTAGCAAAATAAGGGGAGAAATATCTGAAATCGAGACTAAGAAAACAATAGAAAAAATCAACCAGTCAAAGAGCTGGTTTTTTGAAAAAATCAATAAGATTGATACACCCCTAGCTAAATTAACCAAAAGCAAGAGAGAGAAAACCCAAATTAACAAAATTAGAAATGAACATGGAGTTATCACTACGGATACCCATGAAATCCAGAGAATTGTAACATCATATTTCAAAAACTTGTACTCTGTGAAGTTTGACAACACAAAAGAGATGGATGAATTTCTAAGTAAACACAACTTACCTAAATTGAATCAGGAAGTTGTGAATTATTTAAATAGTCCTATAACATACAAGAAAATTGAAGAAGTAATCTCGAATCTTCCCACCAAAAAATGTCCTGGGCCAGATGGATTCAGCACAGAATTCTACCAGACATTTAAGGAGTTAATAACACCAATACTCCTTAAACTGTTCCATCAAATAGCAAAGGAAGGAACACTACCAAATTCCTTCTATGAAGCTAATATCGTCTTATCCCAAAACTAATAAAGATTCACTTAAAAAAGAAAACTATAGGCCGATCTCTCTGATGAACACAGACGCAAAGATTCTCAACAAAGTCTTAGCAAATCAGATTCAAAAACATATCAAAAAGATCATTCATGGGGACCAAGTAGGCTTCATCCCCGGCACACAAGGTTGGTTCAACATACGCAAATCAATAAATGTAATTCATCATGTAAACCAGTCCAAAGTCCAAGACCACATGATATTCTCGATAGATGCAGAAAAAGCCTTTGACAAAATCCAACAGCCTTTTATGATCAAAACGCTAGAGACTGTAGGAATGAAAGGAACCTTTATCAATACAATAAAAGCTGTATACAAGCCCACAGCAAGGATTATGCTCAATGGGGAACAATTGGAAGCATTCCCACTTCGATCAGGAACTAGACAAGGCTGTCCACTCTCACCACTTCTATTCAATATTGTACTTGAAGTCTTAGCTGAAGCCATAAGACAAGAAAGGGACATAAGAGGGATTCAAATTGGCAAGGAAGAAGTCAAGCTATCCCTATTTGCAGATGACATGATCTTATACCTGAGGGATCCCAAAAACTCCACCAGGAAGCTCCTGGAACTAATTGAGAAGTTCAGCAGGGTGGCAGGATACAAAATAAATGTTCAAAAATCAGAGGCCTTCCTATATGCCCAGAATGAAAGAAGTGAAAAAGCCTTGAGAGAAACAATCCCATTTACTATAGCCCCTAATAAAATGAAATACCTTGGTATAAACCTAACCAAGGAGGTAAAAGACCTTTACAATGAAAACTTTAAAACCCTAAAGAAAGAAATAGCAGAAGACACCAGAAGGTGGAAAGACCTCCCATGTTTCTGGATTGGTAGAATCAACATTGTAAAAATGACCATCCTACCAAAGGCAATATACAAATTCAATGCTATACCAATTAAAATCCCAAAGCAATTCTTTAAAGAAGTTGACCAAATAATCTCAAAATTCATATGGCGGCACAAAGACCCTGGATAGCAAAGACAATCCTGAGTAACAAAAACACTGCTGGAGGTATTACCATATCAAACCTTAGTCTATACTACAAATCCATAGTTATAAAAACTGCCTGGTACTGGCTCCAAAATAGACACACAGATCAATGGATAAGGGTTGAAGACCCAGATATAAGCCCACAAAAATACAGCCATTTGGTCTTTGACAAAGAGGCCCAAAGAATCCAATGGAAAAAGAACAGCATCTTCAACAAATGGTGCTGGCAAAACTGGATCTCCACATGCAGAAGATTAAAGCTGGACCTGTACTTGTCACCATGTACAAGACTTAATTCCAAATGGATGAAGGACCTTGATTTAAGGCCAGAGACTTTAAAAATTATAGTTGAAAGGATAGGGAACTCCCTCGAGCTGATTGGGCTAGGCCAACACTTCCTAAACAGACATCCAATGGCACAGTCACTGCTACCAACTCTCAAAAGTTGGGATCTTGTGAAATTAAAGAGCTTCTGTTCAGATAAAGAGATTGTAACACGAGCTCAAAGGCAACTCACAGAACGGGAGAAAATCTTCACTAACTACATATCTGATAGAGCTCTACTGTCTAGAATGCACAAAGAACTTAGAAAACTAAACACCAGGGAAACCAATGGCCCAATTAAAAAATGGGCCCTGGAACTTAAAAGAAACTTTACTAGGGATGAAATTAAAATGTCTAACAAATATCTTAAAAAATGCTCCACTTCCTTCGCCCTCAGGGAAATGCAAATCAAAACTTCCCTGAGACATCATCTCACCCCGGTCAGGATGGCAAAAATCCACAATACAAACAACGACAAATGCTGGAGAGGACGTGTAGAGAGGGGAACGCTCCTACATTGTTCATGGGATTGCAGGCTCATACAGCCACTCTAGCGAGCCGTCTGGAGATTCTTAAAGAAATTAAAGATTGAAATGCCATATGACCCTGCTATCCCGCTTTTGGGAATAACCCTCCATGCAGCAGAGGTTCGCCTTGATCTCACATGGAATCAACCCAAATGTCCAATAGTTGATGAGTGGATAAGGAAACTGTGGTACATCTATACAATGGAGTACTACTCAGCCATCAAAAATGATGAATTACTGGAATTTGCTGGGAAATGGATGTCATTAGAAAGAATTATATTAAGTGAAGTATCCCAGACCCAGAAAATTAAGTGCCATATGTACTCCCTAATAGTTGGCTCCTAGTACCAAACTCACCCAGCCCACATTGAGACACTCAAAAGTAAACCTATGTAACACAGTAATTGCAAGGATTATGAACGAGAGAGATGGGGTAGGAGGGCCACACAAGAAACAAGAAAGAGGAGACCATGTTACTGCAGAGAAAATAGGCCTCCATCAAGGTCTGCAAGTAAGTAATGAGAAACCTGGTTAAGTTCACAGATGTTCTTTCCTTATCTCGCCAGAAGGGGAGGGCATATAGTCTAGCAGATAAAAAGTAATCATTTTGCAAATGGGTGATGGACCCCTCCCTCACTGAGGTTTCCTACTCTTATTACATCTACCTTTGAATGTACTATTATAACAAGACTCCAGTTTAACAGCTTTTTGTCTCTGGCCAGGGGGTGACATACAGTGCCCAGCAGGATGGAGTGGAGGGCATTGCAGGAGCAGCAAAACTGCAAAAGAAAATCAACAAACCACAATCCAGAACTTCAGAGACTCTATATCAATCACATAGAACTAGGCCAGCCTAATCTTTCCCCATCCTGGAGCTCAGGGACATTTGCAGAAGAGGGGGCGGTAAGATTGTAAGAGCAAAAGGATGGGAGGAGCAACGATTTGCAAGATTCTCAACCATAGTTGGGGTCAAAGCAATCATAATGGGACTTTGCATATCCTGCGTAATGTCCAGCGCACTGTTGCCCTCATAAAGTCTAGCATCTGTTAAGGGCACCGAGATCCCTGGAGGCAAGGGATTGACAGCCATAGTAGTGCTCCTATGCTTAAGGGGAACAAGAGAAAGGGCTTATGGAAATGCCACTGGGTCCTTATATGTCATCGGAGAGGAGGACCCAGTGGAGAGTCAGGTGTACACAATAAAGGACTCTCTGGGAATTGGGGGGGAGGCACTGGGGGATGGGGATGGAGAGTAGGGGGAGGAAGGGATTCAGGGGGAGGGGGGGAGGGAACTGGTAAAAAATTTTAAAATGTATAATTAAATTTTTAATAATAAAAAATTGGAAGAATGAAAAAATAAAAAATAATAAAAATAAATCCTTATAATAACCAGAGGAGGAATGTAAGCAGAAGAAATAACAAAACTTGAGGCACTGATGAATGATATCAAAGCTGATTTTGTGAGATCAACAAAGGTAAAAACCCTTCAATTTTAAGAAAACCATGGAGCAATAACTCAAATCATGAAGGGGAAGAATGTTAGTACAATTTCTATAGTTGTTAAGATAGCAAGGAAAATTTATAAATTTCCTAACATATATATATATATATATATATATATATATATGTCCAACAAAATAGTGGACAGGTTAATGGACAACTTCATTGAGATAGATTATTATAGTACACTATAAAAGAAATAGGTACTTTGGATAGTCCTATAACAAATAAAACAGTATAATATGTGAGCTAAAACACTTCCCAGAAAGAAAATTCCAGAAAGTGCTGACATTAGTTGAAAATCCTACAAAAATTTTCAGGAAGTTAAATACCATTTCTACACAAATTTTTCTAGAAAACTAAGGAGATAGAAATATTTCCCAGTTCATTCTATGTGGAATGTTATCAAAACAAGTAGAAAAAAGTGTAGGGATGGAAAATCAATATCCATCATAAACACTGATGCACAGATACTCAGAAAACTTTCAAACTAAACTTGGAAATATAAGAAAAACAATGTTTCCTGTGAAGTAAGTTTTGCCCATGAATTCAGGCTTGGTTTGTCCTAGGGAGAAACAATCAGCATATTATACCATATTAATAAACGCAAATAGAAAAACAACCTAACCATATCAAAAGAAATAAAGTGACATTTAACAAAAACCAGTATCTGTGAAAGAACTCACCAAACATGTGCAAAGATCTATGCTTATTTTCCAGCACCACTCCACAGAAAAGTCTTTTGTAAGTGGAAATGGAAGGGAACTTCCTCAACCATGAGAAGTACATTTATGAAAAAAACTGTAGAAAATTATAGTGATGATAAATACAGAATCTGATCAAGAATGAAAGAATAATTATTTTCTCTGTTCTGATTTAAAACTGTAGCCATTTCCTATTTTGTCCAAAAAGATAACCAAATAGCAAACAGCACCAGAAAAAATACAGCTTTAAATGCTTATTAACACCATAATGTGTGTGTGCATGTACACTTGCATGCATGTTTATGTGTGTGTATGTTTGTGTATTAGTTATATCCAAAATTTGTTGCTATAAAATGGTAATGTAAAATGTTAGTATCAACTTTTAAAACAATTATATCTTCTTAAATGAATATATATACATATATATAGCCAATTATTCCAAGTGTTACTTACCAACAAATAATTAAAAATTAAGCAGTTCCACAAAAACATTTATGTGTGATATTTATAGAAGTTTATTTTTGCTTAGAATACTCATAATAGTCAAAATGTTATCAACAGAGAGGGATCAGTAAAAATTTGTGGCATACCCATGTAATGAAATAGTGCTCAGCAATAAAATGAATGAGCACATGTAATATACCTACAAACATGGATGATCCTCAAAATAGCTATACCAATGGATTGGTGTCATATAAAGTTAATGATACTGTGCAATTACATCTGCATATTTTTCCTGAAAATACAAACAAAACCATCAATTAAAAAGTCTTACTAGTTGCTGCCTGAGTAGTGGATCAGGGAATGAGGCAAGAAGAAAGAATTAACCAGAAGACATTAGGGAAATTTTAGAGAAATGAATGTGTTTAATATCTTGAACATGATGACCAATTCTCATATATGGATTTATATCAAAGTATAACAAACTGTGTACTTTATTACATATACATATATAAGATAAAAATAAATGGAATTTGTTTAGAAAATGTATTAATAAGGTATTAAAATTAATATGATTGTGTCATTTTCTTTCCCAGTGACTCAATTGATAAGACATTTTGCATAAATCCCCTGTGTTCTCTCAAATAAAGCCAGTGCTTTTAAAATGCCTTAATTCTAATGAGATGAACAGCTTTTGGAAGTGGAAGCCCTTCATTGGCTATACAATGCACAGCCTCAAAAACTATAGAGATTCAAACAACACTTTTTACCATTTATGGTCTTCAAAAAGTTACCATATCCTTTCCGCCTGCCCATGATGCTCACAGTCCAGGGAAGACACACTGCTCATCAGGTAAATCCGCTCACCCCAGCTCCTCCCACCAGCCAGCACCCAGCCTGCTCCAGGCAAGGGAGGGCCACTAGGCCACACCCCAGGTTCCCAGGTTAACTGCGCCTTCACCCACACCTATGCCCTTTCTGCCTGCCTGGGACACTCACAGTCCAGGGAGGATACACTGCTCATCAGAATTCAACAGAGTCCAAAGAAAATTCAAGCAAAGATCTAGGGGACAAAGTCCATACATCTGAAATCCTCTACAATCATCTTATTGCATGGGAAAGATTCTTCACATCCAGCCCAAAGGTAAGTAAATCCCCCTTTTTACCATCCTATTCCTTTCAATTATTAGTTATTGTAGAATAACTTTTCCATATAGCCACCCCCAAAACATATACAACTTCAGAGACTATACCACTAAACCTCACATATCATCAAGGTACTAAATTGCAAAAGTGTACTATCATATTAATATTCACCCCCTTTCCACTGAACCTGACTTAATTGATGTACTAACAGTCTAATAGCCTAATTTAGGAAACAACAATAACAACAGACAAGTATACACAACTCTAAGGCGAACACTAGTAATAACTGCTCGAGAGTAGTAATACCAACTAATTCAGTTCAGTCAAAAACACAGAGAAACTGAAAGAAGGTCTTAAGAGAGAAAAAAAAAAAAACAATGCCCAATTCAAAGTAGAAATCCATGAAAAACAAAATCCGAGAAAACAATTCTCCTACAGAAACAATTAACCACATAATGATAGATTCAAACCAGAACAAATTCACAGAAAATAGCCAAGAAAGCCAGACCCAAAATAACAACTTCCAAAACATGATCATTACCATGATCAATTCTATGAAAGAGGAAATCCGGGAGAATTAAATAACCACATCAACCACTTTGAGCAGGAACACAACAGACACTTGGAGGAGTTGAGAAAAACAGTTCAAGAAACAAAAACAGGCATAAAGCAGTTAAAACAGTCTCAAGCAGAGTTTAAAATTGAACTAAAAGACAAGTTATCATCAACCCAGAACTCAACAGAGAGTCTTATTAGCAGAACTAATGAAGCAAAAAATAGAATTTCAGATCTTGAACACAAGGTGGAAGAATTAACCAGCTCAATGAAAGAGGTTTTTAAAGCCAAAAAGATACTTGAGAGAAATATTTAAGAGATGGGACACTCTGAAGAACCCTAACATGCGCATTAATGGAATATCAGAAAAAGAATCCCAAAATACCATACCTGAGGAAATTTTTCAAATTATCATCAAAGAAAACTTTCCTCATCTAAAGGAAGAGAGGCCCATCCAAATACAAGAGGCATTCTGCAACCCAAACAGACATGACCAAAATGGAAATTCACCACGGCAAATAATAGTCAAAACACTCCACATTCAAGACAAAAAAATGGTGCTGAGAGCTTCAAGGGAAAAAAAGTCACTTTTAAAGGTAAACCTATTAAAATAACAAATGACTTCTCAATGGAAACAGTAAAAGCAAGAAGAACTTGGAGAGATGTACTCCAAGTATTGAATGAGGAAAAATGTCAACCCAAGCTGATATGCCTTGCAAAACTATCTGTCATGATCAAGGGGGAAAGAAAAGTTTTCCAACACAAAGATGACTTGAGGGCTTACATTTCTACCAAACCAGGCATTCAAAAAATGCTAGAAATGATACTCAAGCTTGAAGAGCAAGCATATCCCGAAAGACAGAAGGGAAGTATGATACCATCAAAACCTAAAAGCCAAATAATACACCTACAAAAGCCACTAAACATAAAAAGTGTCCAAAATTAAAAGTAATTTCTCCATTATAACACTAAATGTTAATGGAATTAACTCACCAATCAAGAGACACAGATTACAAACTTGGATTAAAAACCACAACCCATCAATCTGCTGCCTTTAGGAAGCTCATCTCACCACAAAACATAGGCACATTCTAAAAATAAAAGGCTGGTCAAAAATTTTGCAAGCTAATGGAACCAGGAAACAGGCAGGGGTAGCTATTATGCTATCAGACAAAGTAGACTTCAACCCCCCCAAAAATTATAAGAGACACAGATGGATACTATGTTTTAGTCATAGATACAATTCACTAGGAAGACTTCACAATACCGTACATATATGCACCTATTACGGGCTTCTCCACATTCATTAAGCAAATGCTACAACTTCTAAAGCAAGAAATCAACTCCAAAATGATAATTCTTGAGGATTTCAACAAGGGACAGATCAACAGGTCAAACACTTAACAGAGACACATTGGAACTTAATCAAACTCTTACTGAAATGGACCTTACAGATCTCTATTGAATTTTTCATCCATAAACCAAAGAATACACATTTTTCTCAGCAGCACATGGAACTTTCTACAAAATAGACCACATGTTGGGCCACAAAACGAATCTCCACATATACAGGAAGTTTGAAATTCTACCCTGTACCCTATCAGACCACCATGGTTTAAAGCTTGACATCCACAACACAACAAACAGAAAATACAGTAACTCCTGGAAACTAAATGCTATGATGTTGAATGAGAATTGGATTCAGGAAGAAATTATTAAGGAAATTCATGATTTTCTGGAAACAAACAATAATGAAAATACAACTTATCAAAATCTCTGAGACACAATGAAAGCTGTCCTAAGAGGTAAGTATATAGCTCTAAATGCCTACATCAAAAATACAGAAACATCACAAATAACTTAACAATGTAGCTTAAAGCTTTAGAAACACAAGAGCAATCTGATCCCAAAAGCAGTAGAAGACAGTAGATTAGCAAAATCAGGGGAGAAGTATCTGAAATTGAGATAAGGAAAATTATACAGAAAATCAACCAGTCAAAAAGCTGGTTCTTTGAAAAAAATCAATAAAATTGATATACCCCTAGTGAAACTAACCAAAAACAAGAGAAAGAAAACCCAAATTACAAAATTAGAAATGAAAATAGTTACCACTACTAATACACAGGAAATTCAGAGAACTATAAGGTCATATTTCAAAAACTTATACTCTGTGAAATTTGATAACACGAAAGAAATGGATGAATTCCTAAGTAAGCACAACTTACCTAAATTGAATCAGAAAGTTTTGAATTATTTAAATAGTCCTATAACATATGAGGAAATTAATGATGTAAATCAAATCTTCCACCAAAATAATGTCCTGGACCACATGGATTCAGCACATTCTACCAAACATTTAAGGAACAAATAACACCAATACTCCTTAAAATGTTCCCTCAAATAGAAAAGGAAAGAACACGACCAAATTCTTTCTATGAAGCTAATATTGTCTTAATCCCAAAACCTAATAAAGATACACTTAAAAAGAAAACTACAGGCCAATGTCTTTGATGAATACAGATGCAAAGATTCTCAACAAAGTCTTAGCAAATCGGATTCAAAAAATATCAAAAAGATTATTCACAGTGATCACGTAGGCTTTAATCCCAGGCACACAAGGTTGGTTCAAAATATGCAAATCAATAAATGTAATTCACCATATTAACCAGTCCAAAATCCAAGACCACATGATATTCTTGATAGATGCAGAATAAGCTTTTGACAAGATCCAACAGCCCTTTATGATTAAAACCCTAGAGACAGTTGGAATGTAAGGAACCTTTATCAATATAATAAAAACGGTATACAACAAGCAAACAGCAAGGATTATACTCAATGGGGAAAAAGTTGAAGCAATCCCACATCAATAAGGAACTAGACAAGGCTGTCCACTCTCACCACTTCTCTTCAACATTGTAATTGTAGTCTTCGCTGGACCATAAGACAAGAAAGGGACATAAAAGGGATTCAAATCAGCAAGGAAGAAGTCAATTAACTCTATTTGCAGATGACATGATCATATACCTGAGTGCTCCCAAAAACTCTACCAGGAAACTCCTGGAACTAATACAGAAGTTCAGGGGGTGGCAGGATATAAAATAAACATTCAAAAATCAGTGGCCTTTCTATGCCCAGGGTGAAAGAAATGAAAAAGTTCTAAGAAAAACAATCCCATTTACTATAGCCCCTAAGAAAATGAAATACCTTAGTATAAACCTAACCAAGGAAGTAAGAGACCTTTACAATAAAAACCCTAAAGAAAGAAATTACAGACAACACCAGAAGATGGAAAGATCTCCCATATTCCTGGATGGGCAGAATCAATATCATAAAAATGACCATCCTGCCAAAGACAATATACAGATTCAGTGCTATACCAATCAAAATCCCAAAGCAGTTCTTTAAGGAAATTGACTAAACAATCTCAACAATCATATGGAAGCACAAATAGAACCAGGATAGCAAAAACAATCCTGAGTAACGAAAATACTGCTGACAAACCTTAATCTATACTACAAATCCATAGTAGTAAAAACAGCCTGGTACTGGCTCCAACATAGACATACAGATCAAGGGATAAGAGTTGAAGACCCAGATATAAGCCATTTGATCTTTGACAAAGGGGCTCAAAAAATCCAATGGAAAAAGAACAGCATTTTCAACAAATGTTGCTGGCAAAACTGGATGTCCACATACAGAAGATTAAAACTTGACCTGTACTTGTCAGCATGCAAAAAAATTAATTCCAGATGGATCAAGGACCTCAATAAGGCCAGAGACTATAAAAACCATAGTTGAAAGGGTAGGTAACTTCCCTTGAACTGATTTAACTGATTTAATTCCAGATGGATCAAGGACCTCAATAAGGCCAGAGACTATAAAAACCATAGTTGAAAGGGTAGGTAACTTCCCTTGAACTGATTTAACCAGGCCAACAGTTCTTAAATGGAAATTCACTAGCACACTCACTTTCACCAACACTCAACATATGGGATCTTATGAAATTAAAGAGCTTCTGCTCAGATTAAGAGATTGCAACCCACAGAATGGGAGAAAATCTTCACTAAGCACATATCTGACAGAGCTCTATTATCCAGAGTGCACAAAAAACTTAAAAAAACTAAACACTAAGGAAACAAATGGCCCAATTAAAAAATGGGCCTTGGAACTCAAAAGAAAGTTTATCGGGGACGAAATTGAAATGTCTAACAAATATCTTCAAAGATGCTCTGCAACCTTAGCCATCAGGGAAATGCAAATCAAAACCTTCCTGAGATATCATCTCACCCCATTCAGGATGTCAAAAATCTACAATACAAACAACACCAAATGCTGGAGAGGATGTGGAGAGATGGGAACCCTCCTACACTGCTGGATGGAATGCAGGCTTGTACAACCACTCTGGCAAGCAGTCTGGTGATTCTTAAAAATGATAAAGATTAAAATGCCATATGACTTTGCTATTCCACTTCTGGGATGTAACAGTTACTCTTAACTATTGTTGTGAGAGAATACCCAAAGTCAAGAAACTTAAGGGAGAGTGGGAGATTTATTCAGTTTATGTTTCCAGAGGAGAGGTACAGTCTCTCAAAGTAGAGGCAGCATGGTTAGCTGGCCAAAGCTGGAGGAGGCTAAGTCACTGTAAACATCTTGGAAGCTGAGAGCTCCAGACTGCTTGTTACAAAGGCATACTTCTCCTAGAGGTAGAGTGGGACTAATTCACCTTATGACTGCCTTCCTCCAGCAAGGCTCCACCTCTCAAGGTGCCATAATCTTGCTAAACACATAAGACTGTGAGGGGCACATTTCAAACCATGACACTCTACCCCTGGCCCCCACAGGGTAATTGGCATCTCATTATGTAAACCATACTCAGTCCAACTTAAAAGTCTCTATAGACTATATGAGTATTCCCAACACAGTCTAAAAGTCCAAAGTCCAAAGCCTCCTGCAAAATCAAAATACAAGTTACATACTTCCAACATACAATGGCACAGAATAAACATTCCCATTCCAGAAGGAAGGAATGGGGGCATAGCCAGTAAAGATTGATCCATAACATGAATGAAAACCAGCAGGATGAACCCCAAATCTTACAGCAACAAGTCCAACAAGTGAACCTCTTGTTGAAATCATCTCAGTTCCAAAGGGCTTTGGTTCCACCCCTTCAATGCAGCTGCCCATAGAATAAGTTGCTCTCTTGAGCTGAGTCTTCCCAGGGTACACAGCTCTCCTTGGCAGGTGTCCCATGTTGTCTCTGGAATTCTAACATCTTTACTTCTCAATGGCAAACCAGACTTTAACTCTACATCACAACTGCCCTTTGGCCTCTGCAGACTTTCTGCCACATGCTATCTGGCTTCCATCAATTTTTGAAATCTTGAAGAAGGACTCTGCCTGCCTGGGACACTCACAGTCCAGGGAGGATACACTGCTCATCAGAATTCAACAGAGTCCAAAGTAAATTCAAGCAAAGATCTAGGGGACAAAGTCCATACATCTGAAATCCTCTACAATCATCTTATTGCATGGGAAAGATTCTTCACATCCAGCCCAAAGGTAAGTAAATCCCCCTTTTTACCATCCTATTCCTTTCAATTATTAGTTATTGTAGAATAACTTTTCCATATAGCCACCCCCAAAACATATACAACTTCAGAGACTATACCACTAAACCTCACATATCATCAAGGTACTAAATTGCAAAAGTGTACTATCATATTAATATTCACCCCCTTTCCACTGAACCTGACTTAATTGATGTACTAACAGTCTAATAGCCTAATTTAGGAAACAACAATAACAACAGACAAGTATACACAACTCTAAGGCGAACACTAGTAATAACTGCTCGAGAGTAGTAATACCAACTAATTCAGTTCAGTCAAAAACACAGAGAAACTGAAAGAAGGTCTTAAGAGAGAAAAAAAAAAAAACAATGCCCAATTCAAAGTAGAAATCCATGAAAAACAAAATCCGAGAAAACAATTCTCCTACAGAAACAATTAACCACATAATGATAGATTCAAACCAGAACAAATTCACAGAAAATAGCCAAGAAAGCCAGACCCAAAATAACAACTTCCAAAACATGATCATTACCATGATCAATTCTATGAAAGAGGAAATCCGGGAGAATTAAATAACCACATCAACCACTTTGAGCAGGAACACAACAGACACTTGGAGGAGTTGAGAAAAACAGTTCAAGAAACAAAAACAGGCATAAAGCAGTTAAAACAGTCTCAAGCAGAGTTTAAAATTGAACTAAAAGACAAGTTATCATCAACCCAGAACTCAACAGAGAGTCTTATTAGCAGAACTAATGAAGCAAAAAATAGAATTTCAGATCTTGAACACAAGGTGGAAGAATTAACCAGCTCAATGAAAGAGGTTTTTAAAGCCAAAAAGATACTTGAGAGAAATATTTAAGAGATGGGACACTCTGAAGAACCCTAACATGCGCATTAATGGAATATCAGAAAAAGAATCCCAAAATACCATACTTGAGGAAATTTTTCAAATTATCATCAAAGAAAACTTTCCTCATCTAAAGGAAGAGAGGCCCATCCAAATACAAGAGGCATTCTGCAACGCAAACAGACATGACCAAAATGGAAATTCACTACGGCAAATAATAGTCAAAACACTCCACATTCAAGACAAAAAAATGGTGCTGAGAGCTTCAAGGGAAAAAAAGTCACTTTTAAAGGTAAACCTATTAAAATAACAAATGACTTCTCAATGGAAACAGTAAAAGCAAGAAGAACTTGGAGAGATGTACTCCAAGTATTGAATGAGGAAAAATGTCAACCCAAGCTGATATGCCTTGCAAAACTATCTGTCATGATCAAGGGGGAAAGAAAAGTTTTCCAACACAAAGATGACTTGAGGGCTTACATTTCTACCAAACCAGGCATTCAAAAAATGCTAGAAATGATACTCAAGCTTGAAGAGCAAGCATATCCCGAAAGACAGAAGGGAAGTATGATACCATCAAAACCTAAAAGCCAAATAATACACCTACAAAAGCCACTAAACATAAAAAGTGTCCAAAATTAAAAGTAATTTCTCCATTATAACACTAAATGTTAATGGAATTAACTCACCAATCAAGAGACACAGATTACAAACTTGGATTAAAAACCACAACCCATCAATCTGCTGCCTTTAGGAAGCTCATCTCACCACAAAACATAGGCACATTCTAAAAATAAAAGGCTGGTCAAAAATTTTGCAAGCTAATGGAACCAGGAAACAGGCAGGGGTAGCTATTATGCTATCAGACAAAGTAGACTTCAACCCCCCAAAAATTATAAGAGACACAGATGGATACTATGTTTTAGTCATAGATACAATTCACTAGGAAGACTTCACAATACCGTACATATATGCACCTATTACGGGCTTCTCCACATTCATTAAGCAAATGCTACAACTTCTAAAGCAAGAAATCAACTCCAAAATGATAATTCTTGAGGATTTCAACAAGGGACAGATCAACAGGTCAAACACTTAACAGAGACACATTGGAACTTAATCAAACTCTTACTGAAATGGACCTTACAGATCTCTATTGAATTTTTCATCCATAAACCAAAGAATACACATTTTTCTCAGCAGCACATGGAACTTTCTACAAAATAGACCACATGTTGGGCCACAAAACGAATCTCCACATATACAGGAAGTTTGAAATTCTACCCTGTACCCTATCAGACCACCATGGTTTAAAGCTTGACATCCACAACACAACAAACAGAAAATACAGTAACTCCTGGAAACTAAATGCTATGATGTTGAATGAGAATTGGATTCAGGAAGAAATTATTAAGGAAATTCATGATTTTCTGGAAACAAACAATAATGAAAATACAACTTATCAAAATCTCTGAGACACAATGAAAGCTGTCCTAAGAGGTAAGTATATAGCTCTAAATGCCTACATCAAAAATACAGAAACATCACAAATAACTTAACAATGTAGCTTAAAGCTTTAGAAACACAAGAGCAATCTGATCCCAAAAGCAGTAGAAGACAGTAGATTAGCAAAATCAGGGGAGAAGTATCTGAAATTGAGATAAGGAAAATTATACAGAAAATCAACCAGTCAAAAAGCTGGTTCTTTGAAAAAAATCAATAAAATTGATATACCCCTAGTGAAACTAACCAAAAACAAGAGAAAGAAAACCCAAATTACAAAATTAGAAATGAAAATAGTTACCACTACTAATACACAGGAAATTCAGAGAACTATAAGGTCATATTTCAAAAACTTATACTCTGTGAAATTTGATAACACGAAAGAAATGGATGAATTCCTAAGTAAGCACAACTTACCTAAATTGAATCAGAAAGTTTTGAATTATTTAAATAGTCCTATAACATATGAGGAAATTAATGATGTAAATCAAATCTTCCACCAAAATAATGTCCTGGACCACATGGATTCAGCACATTCTACCAAACATTTAAGGAACAAATAACACCAATACTCCTTAAAATGTTCCCTCAAATAGAAAAGGAAAGAACACGACCAAATTCTTTCTATGAAGCTAATATTGTCTTAATCCCAAAACCTAATAAAGATACACTTAAAAAGAAAACTACAGGCCAATGTCTTTGATGAATACAGATGCAAAGATTCTCAACAAAGTCTTAGCAAATCGGATTCAAAAAATATCAAAAAGATTATTCACAGTGATCACGTAGGCTTTAATCCCAGGCACACAAGGTTGGTTCAAAATATGCAAATCAATAAATGTAATTCACCATATTAACCAGTCCAAAATCCAAGACCACATGATATTCTTGATAGATGCAGAATAAGCTTTTGACAAGATCCAACAGCCCTTTATGATTAAAACCCTAGAGACAGTTGGAATGTAAGGAACCTTTATCAATATAATAAAAACGGTATACAACAAGCAAACAGCAAGGATTATACTCAATGGGGAAAAAGTTGAAGCAATCCCACATCAATAAGGAACTAGACAAGGCTGTCCACTCTCACCACTTCTCTTCAACATTGTAATTGTAGTCTTCGCTGGACCATAAGACAAGAAAGGGACATAAAAGGGATTCAAATCAGCAAGGAAGAAGTCAATTAACTCTATTTGCAGATGACATGATCATATACCTGAGTGCTCCCAAAAACTCTACCAGGAAACTCCTGGAACTAATACAGAAGTTCAGGGGGTGGCAGGATATAAAATAAACATTCAAAAATCAGTGGCCTTTCTATGCCCAGGGTGAAAGAAATGAAAAAGTTCTAAGAAAAACAATCCCATTTACTATAGCCCCTAAGAAAATGAAATACCTTAGTATAAACCTAACCAAGGAAGTAAGAGACCTTTACAATAAAAACCCTAAAGAAAGAAATTACAGACAACACCAGAAGATGGAAAGATCTCCCATATTCCTGGATGGGCAGAATCAATATCATAAAAATGACCATCCTGCCAAAGACAATATACAGATTCAGTGCTATACCAATCAAAATCCCAAAGCAGTTCTTTAAGGAAATTGACTAAACAATCTCAACAATCATATGGAAGCACAAATAGAACCAGGATAGCAAAAACAATCCTGAGTAACGAAAATACTGCTGACAAACCTTAATCTATACTACAAATCCATAGTAGTAAAAACAGCCTGGTACTGGCTCCAACATAGACATACAGATCAAGGGATAAGAGTTGAAGACCCAGATATAAGCCATTTGATCTTTGACAAAAGGGGCTCAAAAAATCCAATGGAAAAAGAACAGCATTTTCAACAAATGTTGCTGGCAAAACTGGATGTCCACATACAGAAGATTAAAACTTGACCTGTACTTGTCAGCATGCAAAAAAATTAATTCCAGATGGATCAAGGACCTCAATAAGGCCAGAGACTATAAAAACCATAGTTGAAAGGGTAGGTAACTTCCCTTGAACTGATTTAACTGATTTAATTCCAGATGGATCAAGGACCTCAATAAGGCCAGAGACTATAAAAACCATAGTTGAAAGGGTAGGTAACTTCCCTTGAACTGATTTAACCAGGCCAACAGTTCTTAAATGGAAATTCACTAGCACACTCACTTTCACCAACACTCAACATATGGGATCTTATGAAATTAAAGAGCTTCTGCTCAGATTAAGAGATTGCAACCCACAGAATGGGAGAAAATCTTCACTAAGCACATATCTGACAGAGCTCTATTATCCAGAGTGCACAAAAAACTTAAAAAAACTAAACACTAAGGAAACAAATGGCCCAATTAAAAAATGGGCCTTGGAACTCAAAAGAAAGTTTATCGGGGACGAAATTGAAATGTCTAACAAATATCTTCAAAGATGCTCTGCAACCTTAGCCATCAGGGAAATGCAAATCAAAACCTTCCTGAGATATCATCTCACCCCATTCAGGATGTCAAAAATCTACAATACAAACAACACCAAATGCTGGAGAGGATGTGGAGAGATGGGAACCCTCCTACACTGCTGGATGGAATGCAGGCTTGTACAACCACTCTGGCAAGCAGTCTGGTGATTCTTAAAAATGATAAAGATTAAAATGCCATATGACTTTGCTATTCCACTTCTGGGATGTAACAGTTACTCTTAACTATTGTTGTGAGAGAATACCCAAAGTCAAGAAACTTAAGGGAGAGTGGGAGATTTATTCAGTTTATGTTTCCAGAGGAGAGGTACAGTCTCTCAAAGTAGAGGCAGCATGGTTAGCTGGCCAAAGCTGGAGGAGGCTAAGTCACTGTAAACATCTTGGAAGCTGAGAGCTCCAGACTGCTTGTTACAAAGGCATACTTCTCCTAGAGGTAGAGTGGGACTAATTCACCTTATGACTGCCTTCCTCCAGCAAGGCTCCACCTCTCAAGGTGCCATAATCTTGCTAAACACATAAGACTGTGAGGGGCACATTTCAAACCATGACACTCTACCCCTGGCCCCCACAGGGTAATTGGCATCTCATTATGTAAACCATACTCAGTCCAACTTAAAAGTCTCTATAGACTATATGAGTATTCCCAACACAGTCTAAAAGTCCAAAGTCCAAAGCCTCCTGCAAAATCAAAATACAAGTTACATACTTCCAACATACAATGGCACAGAATAAACATTCCCATTCCAGAAGGAAGGAATGGGGGCATAGCCAGTAAAGATTGATCCATAACATGAATGAAAACCAGCAGGATGAACCCCAAATCTTACAGCAACAAGTCCAACAAGTGAACCTCTTGTTGAAATCATCTCAGTTCCAAAGGGCTTTGGTTCCACCCCTTCAATGCAGCTGCCCATAGAATAAGTTGCTCTCTTGAGCTGAGTCTTCCCAGGGTACACAGCTCTCCTTGGCAGGTGTCCCATGTTGTCTCTGGAATTCTAACATCTTTACTTCTCAATGGCAAACCAGACTTTAACTCTACATCACAACTGCCCTTTGGCCTCTGCAGACTTTCTGCCACATGCTATCTGGCTTCCATCAATTTTTGAAATCTTGAAGAAGGACTCCATGATCTCCTCCCTCTTGGATCCTTGATGCCTCTAAAACCATAACCACGTGGAGGACGTTGCCAAGACTGGCCCCCTTGGATCACAGCTGATTCTGCTTTTCTATGCTGACCATCTCTTTCACTCCTGGGCAGTTGCTTTGTAGGAGAATCCAACTCTTGCTTTGGAAACCACCCTTTAGCTCATAGTTTCTGAAAGGATTTGCATTCTTATGGGTGGGAGCCTTCTCTGGGGATCTTGCACTCAAAATAAAGCCTTTCCTACTATCCAAATTGAGAACAAGCTTTGATTTACAAATGGAGCTAATCTCTTTAACAACCATTTTGTTGCCTGCTCTTTCCTGGTTCAAAGCTTTAAGTTTGGCATTGTATTTTTCATCATTAGATCTTCTTCCAGATCTAATGATGAAAAAGATTCTTTGCTCTTTTTCATAATTTTGAAGTTAACTAAAAAGTAGCCATATCACATTGTCAAGACTACACTACTTTGAAATTTCCTCCAACAAGCCCTCCAGTTTTACTTCAGGCAAACTTTCAGGACAAGGACAAAACTTCACCAAACTTTACTAAATTCTCTGCCAACACATGGCTCCATGTGTCACTCATCCAGTTGTAAACACAGTCTCTCCTCGCCACTGGATCATCACAAGCTGGGCTTCTACTGCCTGCATTTTTCACAGCATTGGTATCCTCTGAGCTTGCACAAGAATGGCCCATTTGGCCCCCTCACCAAGATGCAAAGATTTTCCTAACACAAAGTCCCAAAGTTCTCCATATTTCTCCCAACAAATAGTTCTAAAGGCACACTAACCACATCACAGCATTGGCCATTCTGCTGAGTACCAACTTCTCTCAGCTTCACAAACAACTTCTCATTGTGGTACCAGCTGTTCTTAATCTCATAGCAATCCCCCACTCTTGGTACCAATTTCTGTAATGGTTACTCTTAACTATTGCTGTGAGAGAACACCCAAAGTCAAGAAACTTAAGGGAGAAAGAGAGATTTATTAAGCTTATGGTTCCAGAGGGGAGGTACAGTCTCTCAAAGCAGAGGTGGCATGGCTAGCTGGCCAAAGCTGGAGGAGGCTAAGTCACTGCAGACATCTCAGAAGCTGAGAGCTCCAGACTGCTTGCTACAAAGGCAGACTTCTCCTAGAGGTAAGGTGGGACTAATCCACCTCAAGGCCCACCCCTTATTACTGCCTTCCTCCAGCAAGGCTCCACCTCTCAAGGTGCCATGACCTTGCTAAACACAGGAGACTAGAGGACACATTTCAAACCATGACATGGGAATAATCCCTCATACAAAAACATTCACCTCAATGCCACAGGCATGACCATATTCATAGCAGCACTATTTATAATAACAAAGTCATGGAATCAACCCAAATGCCCAACAGTTGATGAGCGGATAGGAAAATGTGGTACATTTATACAATGGAATACTACTCAGCCATCAAAAAAGGTGAATTAATGAAATTTTCCAGGAAATGGATGGAATTAGAAAAAATTATACTGAGCGAAGTATCCCAGACACAGAATTAAGTGCCATATGTACTCCCTAATAGGTGAATCCTAGTACCAAACCCACTTAGTGACATTCTCAAAGACAAATCTCTATAATACCTACAGTAATTGCAAAGAGGTAAGGAAGGGAAGGGAGGGCCCCACTAGAAACAAGGAATGAGGGGATCATGCTACAGCAGAGAAAATAGGCCACCATCAAGTACTGCATGTAAATAATGAGACATCTGGTAAGCTCACTCACTTTCCTTCCTGGTCACTTGCAACTGAGGGGGTTTGATCTCACCAGTCAGGGAGGACATAGAGTCTGGCAGTTGGATGGTAACCATCCTGCAAATGGTAGATTGACCTTCCCTCACCACAGTCTCCTACTGTTATCCCATCTACCTTTGAATCTACTCTTACAGTAAGACTATCTTAACAGCCTTTTATTTCTGGCTCAGAGGAGACATCCAATTCCAATCAGGATGGAGCCAAGAGAAGTGCAGGAACAGCAAAACTGGAAAAAAAAACATAATTCAGAACATCAGAGACCCTACATTAATCACCAGGAACCAGGCCAGCTTAATCTCACCCCATCCTAAAGCTTAGGGAAATATGAGCAAGAGGGGCCGGTAATATTGTAACGGCCTAAAACAGGGAGGAGCAATGATGTGCAAGATACTCCATACAAGTTAGGGCCAAAGTAACCATAATAGGACTTTGCATGAACTGCGCATTGACTCCCCCCAAAATAGCATGGATCACAGGCACTAGGATCCTCAGAAGCAAGGAATTAACAGCAACAATAGTGTTCCTATACTGAAGGGGAACACAAGAAAGCGCTCTAGCCAATGCTACTGAGTCCTTACACCTCATTAGAGTGGATGTACCAGAAGGAAGCTTGGGGGGAGGGGGCAATGAGAGAAAGGAAGGGGGGAGAAAGGAAGGGGAAAAGGGGGAGAGGGAGCAAGGGGTCCAGGGAGGGGTGAAGGGAGGGATGGGTCCGGAGTACCTATTAAGTTTGTATGAGTGGAAAATACTAATTAATGAATTAAAGTTACCATAAAAGAAAAAAGAGTCATATTGCTTAAAATATTACTGTAAAATAAGCTTAAGTATATTATCACAGACAATAGTGGAGTTCTAAATTTTTTAAAATTTTTTTATTATTATTATTATTTATTCAACTGTGTGCATGTGAGCGTGTATGTGCGCGCGCGCGCGTGTGTGTGTGTGTGTGTCTGTGTATGTGTAGAACCACGGACGAATTCGCGAACCACCATGGACGCCTCCACCTCCTTCTGCCCCGGGATTCACAGGCTCCGCCCTACCAGGACCAGAAGCGCAGGCCGCCCCTGCTTCCGCCTGGTGTCTATACGTGGGATCTGGGATCCGAATTCAGGACTTTCCGCCTGCAAGGCGGAGGCTTAACCCCTGAGCCACCTCTCCAGTCCCAGAGTTCTAATTAGTATGTGAGCTTTCCAAATTCCTGGTAGATAATTGCAGTAGCAACAGATGGGAGAAAAATTGGAAATCACAGTAGTGGGCACAGTATCCTAAAATGCAGTTAGTTGTCTGCTTAGGAAAAAAATTAATACTTACAGAAAAGTTCTCTGATCTAATGTGCATGTCAAAAATGTAGTATCTTTCACTGATAAGGTAACTTTAAGTGGATTTGTTCCAGAGAACCTTCCATCCATATTCTTTCTGATTCTTCAAAAGGTGTCTTTGTAGGTTTGAAATCTTCATGACGGCAAACATTTTTTGATGTGAGAACTTTCTACTGTTTACAACTTAATAAGAAGCCTTGAAATTCCAAAGTTAGATCTGGAAAACTTGCAAATTGATCACTGACCCAGTGGGTAATTAAATTTCCTGACTTCCTTTCACAAGACATCAAAGGTACTCAAACTGGATTGATTTGGTTGGTTTTCTTCATTCACTAATAAATAGTGAATAAATAATAATAGTATTGCACATGTACCAAAGAACTAAGGATTTAGATCAATACAAGGCCCAACAAAATTATAAAATAAAAATTATCTTGTCAGAAATTGGGAATGAACTAAAAAGAGATGTCATGGTAAGTACTATGATAAAACGAATGCACAAAATCCTATATCCACAGAGCCAGATACCTCTGACCCTGGAATGCAGTGAGCTCAGTAGTATGTAAGGTTGGAATTTATGAGGCAAGGAGGAGAGGTGGGAGATGCAGAGTGTGCAAAAGCCATGAACTGAACAGAAGCTTATTTTTTCTCTATCACTTATTGATAAGCCACTGAATCAATTGGTCTGAGCTTCCAATAAAACATAAATTTGAGCCATCTGCCCACAGTGCTTGGCCAACTTATCTGCCAAATCAACATACAATGTATTTGAGGAGTAAACGGGTCTGATGTTGGCACAGCAAAAAATGATCAAGTAGAGAAAACATGAGAATACCAGATATATATATACACATATATATATGATAAAAATGCTCTAAAATTGATTGTGGTAATGTTACACAACTCTGTGAATAAACTCAAAGTAGATTGTTTTCTTCTAAAGACATGAGTTGAATGGCACACATTATCATTTTTGAGAGTTTTTAAAGGTATGCTGTATCTAAATGATGATGTTTATGTGCAAATAAAGTCCAGTGCAGACATTCTGCATCTCCTTTTATTCAATATTGCTTTAGTAAGACAGAAGTTTCCTTCTTCATTATTTCTTTCTGGAAAGTCCTAGATCATGAGATTTAGACTCACAAAGGCGTGGGATTGCTTTCCAATATTGACACTAATTCTCTTCTGTTGGGTTTAACCTGTATAAGTTTCGGCATTACATTGTAACATGAGTATAGCACTGTCCATATCTTGTGACAATTCAAGAACCAAATGAGGTAACCTTAGAAACCTTAACAGTTATTTAATAAATCTAAAGAAGCAGAAAGATATTACACAGGAGAGAAAGCACTATTGTATATTCCCCCTACATTCTTAGTAATATTTGTGGTGATGTGTTTTAGAATCCAGAATATAGGCATGTGCTTGAGAATCATTTCCTCAAGTAAGAGTCTAAGTCTTGATTCTACGCAAGTCAATCAGAATCTTATCTGAATGATGTAAAGTTGCACAGTATTTGTATTACTTGAAATAATGGCATGGACTAGACTTTTCATTTGCTGAAGGGCTGTAATGCTACTTGCTAGTTATTAAATTTGTTCTCTTTTCTGACCACATAAAGTAAGTGTCACTAAGCAACATATTGTGATAACTAGATGTTGTGATATCAGGATTAATTCACCAACCTGGCCTAATGCTTTTTGGTGACATGACAATACAGTAGAATTCATCAGGAGAAGAGAACTGTGAAATAAGGGAAACGTAATCAGTTGGATTTATTTTTATAAGATGTGTGATGTCAGAAATGTTCTTCATGCACCAACGCATATAAGCGAAAAAAAAATCAAATACCCTTATCACTTATCATTTACACAATGACTATAGAAAATGCAATACTGTGTACACTTACACTCACATGTCTATACTTGTTTACATCAACTTTCCAGGGAAGAGGTAGTTAAGTGTCTAATCTTCTATGTTTATGATAATTTAAATAATTCAATTAAGATAATATAAGATTTTCTAGGATCAGTTCAATTACTTGGGTATCTTTTTCCTTCCTTTGCTTCCTGAGATGGTGTTTAAGAGGAAGAATGGTTCATGAAATTACTGAAGAGTGCATGATTAAACTCTTTTGCAGTGTTCTTTGATATTTAACACAATTCTCTGAACTCAGAATTCATACATATATATATGTATATGTGTGTGTGTGTATATATATATATATATATATATATATATATATATATATACTCATTTGACAATTTATTAAAGTTCTATAGCAGGTAGAGCTAAATGCCCTTATGGAACTTGAATTTTACCTCTCTCAAAAATTCCCCACTTATGTAAGTAGCCCCATCATTAAGTATTTCTCAAGCCAAGCCAGAGCAATGATAACCTATAAGTTATTCCAAAATATGGCTAGACCAATTGTCTTTTCTTCATCACTATTGCCATTATTTCATATATTTTAGTCCATGTGCTGCACCATCTCTCTTTTGTTTTCTTCAAATTGGGATTCTTTTTTCCTTTCCATTTTTTTTTCTGAGGATAGCATCTCTGTAGGTCATGCGTGCCTCAAGCTCACTATGTACCTGAAGCTGTCCTTGAACTCCTGAGCTTCCTTAACGACCCTCTCACATGCTCAGATGAGAGGTTCCACCATCATACTAAACTTGTTATGATACCTCCTCTCTAGATTCTTGCATTAATTTTAGGGATCTTTTTAAATTCAGTTTTTCATTCCTCAGCCAGATCTAAAAAGTGTCATTAAAATTTTCAATGTCTTTCAAAACTGTCAGTGAGTTCAACTGTATGTGGAACCAAAACTTGACTAATAGTACAAAATCCAAGGTTACCTTGCCCTACAGTCCATGCAAGATAAAGTTCCAGATATTTCCCTCATTCTCTCTACCATCACTCTCGTTCCCAACCATTATGACCTATATTCTGCTCCCCAGAGAACACAAGCTCTTGTGTGTCACAGAACCTTTGCAATTCACTTTTCTTTGTGTCTGAAATTTCTTCTCTGGCTCTTAGCAGAGGGAAACACCTGCAGTCAAGGAGGCTCTAAACCACATTGTCAAAATTGCAAGAAATTAATCCTCTGCTTTCTATCACCCCCTCTCTGCATCCCACCATTATCACAATTCATATTATATTTTTACAGTTTCACATGTGTTGTCCCCCTTTAAACAGTATGGGATCAGGACCTTATCTGTATTGTTTCATTATATCTTGAGACCTTAGCATTTTCTGAAAGGAAATGGATAACTACACTATATAAAATATAGTTTGATATGCATTCAGTTGTACTTAATATTTTTCATCCTGAGCATATTACTATTTTACTCATTTTATGCCACTACTGATCCTCCCATTATCAGGGGTATCACAACCACTACTAGCACTACTGCAGCTCATTATTCTCAAATTCCATTAATAGGTCTTTCCATCAACGATTTGGATGCAACATGAATCTTTAACTTGTCTAGCCTGGTAAGAATTGCAGGATTGTTGATCATGGCTTTCCCTGTCATTAAAACTATGCCAGTAGCATTTTAGCACTACTAAGTAAGATTCAATCATTCAGAGCAATGAGATGAACTCCATTCCCTAAGTGGAAAAGCACGGCTGCTAGGGGATAGGAGGGAGGAAGATGGAAGGGGGAATTAAATTGGAACACAGGTCCATCTAACACCTTACAAATTGATTAGAATAGAATACTATACTTTGGTATAGAATTTTTTTAGTTTTGCAAATTTGGGGTTTTGTCTAATTTATTCCAGTTGGTTCCTTTTTTCCATGAGCACTACTATCATAATTCATAGGAATAAAATGCAGCTGACTTCTCAAAAAAATGCAATAAGTTTGGAACAATGAATATACTGTGAAACGAACAATGATTGCTGGCTATGCAAAATAAATAAATGAATAAATAAGAATATAGCTGGCATGCATGGTGCAACATTCTATCTGCAACTATGCAGATGTATTTTTTATTCTTATATCAATGATAAAGCAGATCTAAATATTACTTCTTTCTGTGGTGCTAAGGCAAGAAGTGTAATAATGCATGAAAATGGTACCTTCCAGAATTTTCAATTCTCTTGAAGCCTGAAAAAAAAAAAGACTAAAGAAATTTAGTTTGTTATTCTGGGAATACTTTCAGGTTTAAACTTACTGAATTCATCTATTAAACATCAGAATTATGAGCTTTAGCAATGTATTAGGGTTCTCTACAGGAAAAGAACAAATAGAATTTGTGTATATGTATACATATGGATTATGCACATATATGTACATGGATGTACATATATTATGTGTATGTATGTATTAGAATAACATAAAATAAATTAAGAGTGGTTCTACAATAGCTGCCTATAGCTTCTTAGTTCTGATATCTGAATATCTCACACGACCAAGGATTTTGGTGGGTCTAAAAGGCTGTGCTCTGATGTGTGATAAACCACAGCAAGGTCACAGAAACCAGGCTCTGTTAGTCAGTAACAGTGGCAGTGGCAGTAGTCGAGGAAGGCGACAGTAGACCAGTAGTGAACTCTATACAGCAAGTCACACAGGGCAAGAGAGGGCAAGTGAATCTTATGAGTATATGGAGAAATTACTCAAAAGTGAACCTGAGATGGTTGCAATGTTACATTAGATTTGCAAATATGTGAACATTCTTTCCTAGGAAATAACTATATGTTAACCAATGAAGACATTTCTTTCCTCTCTCTTACAAAAATTCTTCAGAGTTAGCTTTCACGGCCACTTTTCATTGTTTCACCTTCTGCTAAAGCTTTATTCCAGTCTGATAAATGTGATAAATAGCTTAAGATAGTTGATAGTATGGAAAGTGGCATGTATATTTGGTTAGGTTTTTACAATTACTGAGTCTCTGTTTTCTCCTTTATTAAACTAATAATATTAATAGCTACTAATTCTACCACCATTATTAACAGGTGATAGTTCTCATGGATTAAATGAGATATATCATGTGCTATGCCTCCACCAAATGACTAACATGACTAGTGAACTAGTGTCACTTCTGTTTAATTACTTGTATCTAATACATTTATTTAAATATAACTTTATTATGTAATTCTCTAGAAAACTGGCTGTATTTTCAATGTTTCAATGCCATTATGTATTTCCCCTTCTTATTTGTTTATTTTACCTCTTTTCTTTTTAGATAGGTGAATATGGAAATTTCTCATTGCTGTGGCTAATCCCTGAAAAGACCACTTAGAGAGGGGATTTGTTTTGGTTCATCCTACCTGATGTTTCAGGCCATGGTCAGTTGATCTTGTATCTGAGGCTGTTTTGAGGCAGACATCAATCCAGTAGAATCATGTGCCAAAGAGACCACTCTACATATGATGTCAGCAAACAGTAAACCAGAGAAGTGCCAGGTGCAAGATACATGTTTCCAGAGTAGTGAGCCTCAGTCATCTACTCCCTGCAATTAAGCTCCTTTTTCAACAAAATCATTGTACTATTCACACATCAAAGTATTTACTCACTGATTAGTCAGAGACCTGCCAAGTGATCAGATCCACAATTAGAGAGTAAGCCCTCAACACAAGAACCTTTTGTGAGGGCATTCATAGTCAAACCATAAGTTAGGTGTTACATCTACCTTTATTTTTTCTGCTGCTATAAGACAATATGCAGACTCAAACAACTTAAATGGAGAAAGGGAGCTTTATTTGACTTACAGTTCCAGGGAGGAGATAGAGCCCATTATGGCAGAAATCTCAGAGTAAAAGGCTTGGAGATAGGTACAAGAAGGCTGATTCTGGTCACTGCAACCATCAAGGAGGCAGAAAGAATAAGAACAAAATTGTCAAGAAACACAACCAGTCCATTAAACCTCAAGGCTTCCCTCCTGTGACGACTTTATCCAGCAAGTCTCCATCTCCTAAAGGTAACAATGCCTCCTCAGACATTAATATCAACTAAAGATTCAAATGTGTAAGCCAGTAGGAGGAAGCCCATGTTAGAACCATAACAGAAGGTCAATAATACATAACTGTATGAGCATTATGGGCTAAAATACAGCTACAGGGGAATTATATATTTTATCTGTGCATATTGCTCTGATATTGATAGGTTTGGACAATTCTCAAAATTTCATTGTATACAGTTGTGTAATAGGAGTCACTTTTCCCTTTTGTTCATAACTTGACCTCACAACCCCAAGTCTACCTGTGCCTAAAGTGAACGAATATTTTTGGTACCTTTTTCCAACTCAAGGAGTATTAGAGAAACTTTCTTCAATATTCATTCCTTTACTAACTCCTACTCCTACAAATAGAGGGTTAGTGACATAATTGGTTAATCCTGTGATCATTATTTCTAAATGAAAAGTATAACTGGTAACAGGATAAGTATATGGGAACTTTTCTTCTTATATGGTGAGGGGATCTGAGTCGCCCTTTATACTAACTTTTATTCATCTTTATATAAAATTCCATTGAAGAAGTAAATACAGAAGTCTTTTCCAGGGCTGGAGAGGTGGCTCAGGGGTTAAGCTTCTGCCTTGCAGGCGGAAGGTCCCAAGTTCTGATCCTAGGCCCATGTATAGCGGAAGCGGGGGTCGGCCTGCGTTTCTGGTCCTGGTAGAGCGGAGCCTGTGAATCCCGGGGCAGAGTAAACAAGGAGGTGGAGACGTCGATGGTGGTTCCTGAATTCGTCCGTGGTTCTATACACACACACACACACACACACACACACGCATACACGCACAATTGAATAAATGAAAAAAAAAATAAAAAAAAAAGTCTTTTCCAGATAAATAAAGCAGATGGCACAAGTCCTCTCTATTTTAGTGCTTCTTCCTCTGTTTGGGCAAGGCTAAGAGCCCATTTATTGAGACATATTAGGTAATGTCATGGTTTGATTATCAGTTGAAACTCATAGGTTCATGTGTTTGAATATTTAGTTGATATTAATGTTTGGAAAGGTGGTGGGAATTTTGAGAGATAGAAACTTTCTGGAGGAAGGCATATCACAGGGGACAGCCCTGAATTAGCCGCCAGTTTCTGCCTCCAGTCATGGAATTCCTGTCATAATGGGTTCTATATCCCTTCTAGAACCTTAAGCCAAATAAAACTCTATTTCTTCCTTAAGTTTTGTAAGCAGAAATGAAAGTAACTGCAACAGATAAGATTTCTATCTCTTAGAAAGCCTTAAATATTACATGTGCAGGGGAAGGGGATATAGAAACTTTTTGTTCTAACTTATGTCAAGAAGTGCATATTATTGTTTGCTGTGGTAACCATCTTTCAGAATAGATGAAAGAAATCCCTAAGAGAGAAGAGGTGAATGAAAGCTTGAAATCATCCATAATCCTAATCTTTTTCTCCATCTTTCAGAGCAATTCTAGAAGCAGCCTGACACATTCAACACAGTCATATAAAAAAAAAGAGGCCATTTGTATTCACAGAAGATATTCACCAAATGCTATGCTTTGTCACAATGCATTATCTCCCTTGAATTCTACCTCAGAAAGGTTTTTCACAATGCAAAATTTATTGAAAAAAAATAAAGATACCCCTAACAGTGAAATAAACACTATTTCTAAATATAACCGCCCTGTTCTGCAGACAGGCGGCCATAATCTCCTCAAGAACCCAGACATGTAATCTGACCACTGTTTAATGTCAGGGAACTTGCAGGTTCTATTTATATAAGCTGGCAGGCACTGATCTAGCTTGGAATAAATTTCTGAAACCCTACTCCTCCCCTGCATGCTGTAACTTCAGATCCTCATGAAGAAAAAGAAAAAAGAAAACAATTTTAATTTTGAAATTAAACTCAGAGGCAGCAAACACAATAACAATAACCATAATGTTTGACTTGGTGCTCCCAGAGCTGCTAGAGATACACCATGAAAAAGTTATATTTCAACAGAAGCTGTTAGAGAAGAAATTACCATTTCAATGAAATCTGATGGTAAAGGTTTAAAAGGCCTAATAGCTTTGAGAGTTTTAGCTGGGTGAACTCAGACAGGTTGCACAATTAGCTAAATTTTCCTTAGAATAGAAATGGGATTAACATTCCCTTCTTCTATGGTTGTGGTAAATACATAAATAAATTTGTCAAGCTCAGAGGACAGTGCTTGGCACATGAGAAAGACTAAACAAACTGTCAGTGATCCTTCTCATTAATTACCCATAGTCAGTGTTAATCAGTAAATATCTGGGGCAATACAAAGGCATTTTCGTATAAGCTCACATTTCAAAGTTGGCTGCAGGTTCTTTGAAAAGTATTTTCAATTTGATAAAAGAAGATAGTGATCACGTATTTATTTAAGAAGGCTATTAGTAAAAGTATACTTGTTTCTATATAAGCTTGGATCATTGTCCTCAAAATCCACATGAACATTGCTCAGAGCTGTTTCCAGACTTTAACCCTGCAGAAGCACCTTTTCCAGCAAACCCTTCCTGACAAGAGTTCTTGGTTATTTGCTACCATTCATTGTGATAATAAAATGCATCCTAATCTGGGTCATATATTTGTCTGGTACTCATGATCTCCTCCTTCTAAATTAGAAGTTTCTAGAAGGAGAGGATTTTGTTCTCTTGCTATCTGCTGTATACTATGGTCTAAAAAAATTTACAGATTCTAGGTGAATTCTGCCCACTGTCTTGTTCATAAGTTTTCTTTAAAGATGTTCTTACAGGTTTTCACGCTATGTGGCAGACTTGGGTAGCCAAAGTTAAAAATCCTTAGGCTATGATCCTTTATAAATGTTTAACAATCCTTGTGCTACTGCAAAGGGAAACTGAAGCAATTGACTCTATCACCAAAAAAGCACCCATTTTGTAGTCAAGGCTCTAACATTTGTGAAAGCTGGGTAAAGATATTAGTGGTAAACAATGAGAGAACAAAAGAAACAATGAGAGAACAAGAGAAATAGATTTTGAAACATTTTACAACTGTCTGAATGCAAAGAATAAAGCTACAATGAGATGGCTTTGGGGTTTTATGTCTGGATATCTCCGAAAATGTTGGCGCCATCAATAAAAATTGGAATTTCAAGAGAAGTTGCTCTTGGAAGGGAGAGCAAAAAATGTGATAGTGGACAAGTATCCACAATTAGTAGGATGGTAGTGGTTCCAAGCACAGGGTGCTGAGGCTAGATAGCACTATTTCAGACTAATATGTATGTTATTAATCAATGTTTATTATTCATGGGAGGCATTTTTTTAAAAAGGAGATATTCAATGACAGGATTTCAAGAAATATGCAAGCTGAAAGCTAATAGAAGAGACCAGAGAGACAAGTTAATCATTTAAGGAGGAAAATTTTGGGTGGATAAGATAGCTCCCTAGGTAAGGCACCTGCTTGCAAATTTAGTGACCTGAGTTTCATTTTTGGAAGCCCATATGGTGGAAGGAGAGAAGTGACTTCCAAAAGAAATGTTTAACATCCATACATTATCCATGGCATGCACATTCTTTTTCTTTGTTTCCTTTCTTTCTTTCTGTCTTTCTTTCTTTCTTTCTTTCTTTCTTTCTTTCTTTCTTTCTTTCTTTCTTTCTTTCTTTCTTTCTTTCTTTCTTTCTTTCTTTCTCTTTCATTCCTTCTTTTTCTTTTTCTTTTTTCTTTCTTTCTTTCTTTCTCTTTCATTCCTTCTTTCTCTTTCTTTCTTTCTTTCTTTCTTTCTTTCTTTCTTTCTTTCTTGCTTGCTTGCTTGCTTGCTTTCTCTCTTTCTATTTCTTTTTCTCTCTTTTTCTTTCTCTCTTTCTCTTTTCTTTCTTTTTCACTTCCTCATGGTAAATACATAATTGAAAAGAAGTATAATCTTAGTAGTTCCCTTAAGACATAGCTTTCAAATCTTAGTTACTCAAAAAGTTACACATATAAAACAATAGAAATGGGTGACAAGTTTTACACACTTATTAATATGATAAATATATATACAATAGATAATTACACATGTATATTCATGTATGTAGAATTATTACAGGGTGGAAAAATTTGAGTACCCTGTATTTGTCAGGGTAAAGTTGTGATTGCTGCATCAGTTGCTATAATGCTAGTGACAGGCAATAGAGAATCTAACTTTTCTCTCTTGACAATTTGAACAGGAACAAGTCAGAGCTCTTATGGCAGCAATTTGGATGGGTATAATCAACAGACCTTTCTGGTTTATACGTATGATATTCTTAACATTTATCTTCCAATTTGTGAGCCACAGTGGCTCTTACCCCTTCCAGCTAACAAGAGGAGTAGACAGAAAGTGGAGTCTGCTCTCCCTCATCTCTTTATGGGCACAACAGGATGCCACAGACATCAATAAAACTCATATCCCATTAGCCAGAAAGTAGTCACAGGACTGCTCAGGCTGCCAAGAAAGCTGGAACATGATGTCTTTTTCTCACTGTCCATGTGCCCAGATGAAATATTTGAGTTTATTCTCAACCAAAGATGGGGACAGCAGACAGTCTGTGTCCCAAATATGCTCAGCAGGGGAGAAATGATGACCAAAGCACAGGACAGAAAAGTAAAATGTGTGTGTGTGTGTGTGTGTGTGTGTGTGTGTTAGAAGGCACTTGAGTTATAGTCTGTGAAGACCCAAAACTGAAATCTGGAGTGATCCTGGATTTCTTTACCTTCTTTTTTTTTTTTGCTCTAGGTTTCCCAGGCTCTGTTTCCAGGGTTAGGCTGTCCCCATATCGACCCATTTTTATATGGGATCTGGAAATCTGAGCTTAGACGTTTTTGCTTGTGAGACAATGATTTTGATCCCTGATCCATATTCTAGCTTGATAAAATAACTTTTATATCAAAATGAAATTTTCTCTGCAGCAGAGTGTGAAGAAGAATGTTAAACTGTGGAAGAAAATATTTGTTAACTATTCATATGACAAAATTAATATTAGAATACATAAGGACCTTAATATTATCAATCATCACAGTTTGAATACAAATTGCTGCCACAGGCTCTTATGTTTGCATCTTTAGCTGGTATTAATGCTTGGGAAGGTTGTGAAACTTTGTAAGGTAGAATGTTAACAGAGGAAGGCATGCCACATTGCAGGCTTTAGTTTTGTAACACAGCCATGGAAATCATTTTGCTGCTTTTCCTAATACTTTTACCAACTTACTGTACCTTGTCTTTTTTTCTGTTTTAAAGACTGTATCCAGACTGACCTTCAAATTCCTGATCCTTTGTGGAAGTTCTGGTATTGCAGGCATTCATGAGCACAGTGTGTTTGTTTGGGGGGGGTGGTTGAATTTTTTTTTAATTCATTTAATTTTATATACATCATCGCTCTTTTGGTAACATTTTCATTTTCATTAAGTACATTCTAGGATGTAAAATATTTGACAGCACTTTTATCCATTCTATAATTGATGGGTGTTTACATGTTTTGCTTTGGGCTATCATGAACAATGTGACTGTAAGTATGCCTTTCTTCAGGGCATTCAATGGGATAGAAATAGTGTGTTATACATTGCATGAATTTTTGCATTCTGTCCCAACTATTCATTTTGGAAGCATTTTTTTTTTGATCCTACTCCTCTACACTCCGACAGCATTACTGCTTTGTTTTTCTGCACTGGGGATGGGATCCAGGGCATCTTTCCTACTCAGCTGATGCTCTACCATCGAGTTATATCCCAACTCTTTATTAGTGCTTTTATCACAGAGGATTCAAGTGTTGCCAACTTTCTCTATAAATAAATTTATGCTGCTCCACATGGTAGTTACTGGGTGTGTGGACCATTTATTTCTGATTATTTAAAATTAAACCTTCAGTACTACAGAAAACAGAATAAAGAAAAAAATTAAGCCTTTTGAATCATGGAGTTACACTCTTTCCCATTATAACTTTTGGTACTATAGTGTAGTGTTTTCCCTCCACAAGACAATGGGCCAATGATAATGGTGATATCTCCAAATTCAACTAACACCAAGTAGAGCCAAATCCTGAATTAGCATTAAAATGACAGTTCTCCCCTAAAGGTTTATAGAAAGCTATTTCAGATAAGATGTCCTCATTCCTTGTCACTTGAGTATTGTCCTGAACTAACCTCTTAAAGAATAAGAAACAAAAATTCAGTAGTTTTCTTATTTCAAATTTTAAGAGACCCACTACTAAAATAAGTGTTCTCAAACTCAGTCATCCCAGAGTCCTTAACATCAGTGGTAAGACATGTATTAAGCAGGTCTCAGAAGCTGTCTTTTGCTTCTCAAGCAGAAGGATGAAAGATTGGATCCTAAACCCCACATAAGAACAGTGGGTGGAAATGTCGGCCAGCACTTCTAGCTTTGGAAGGCAGAGTCGAGAAGTATCAGAGGGAAACAAAAAGGAAGTAGCAATTCAGAATGATATCCAAAGAAGTTACCCTTTAATCTCCACAGGTACACACAATGCCCTCTGCTACGCGCGCGCACACACACACACACACACACACACACACACACACACACACACATAAACAAACAGACAAAATAAAAAAGAAAATCTCATGTTCTTAGGTCCTGAGAATACGATCTCATTTAGTATTTTAAAAGTTTTGTGATTTGAATCTACCATAGTCCAGACAAATGAGTCCAATACAAGAGAAGTTTAGGCTTGTTTTCCTTTCCCATTTTCTTTGAGCAGGGGAACATTGAAAGTACAAAACTGACCAAATAAAAATATTCCAAGCCAAAGAAATGCTTTCAATGCTGTTAAAATGAAAAGGACGAAATCCATGAGGCAGTTATGTGTCCAGTCACATCCTCATTGACTGGATCATTCTGGATGGTTTGCTAGGAACCTAGGATGAAAAGCAGAGACTCGGTCATGTTCTGTGCCTCTCATCTTTCTCTACACTCGATTGGGACAAAGTCACTGTATTCTTAGGACTTTGGCTTCCTAAAACTTGTTAAAACTTTGGATGGAGTGTTCAGAGCAGTACAGATGACAAAGATTTCTAGAAACTTACTAAACTTGGATAAATTTGATTGGAAGAATTATTTTATACTTTTTTATACCTTTATCAATCCATTTTTCCTATAATCATATATTATTCCTTCAAGAAATCACTAAATTAAGTCAATAAGATTTTCAGTGTGTTTCACCATCAATCACTTCCTTCATGGCTGGCATCATGCAGGATGACAAAGCAGAAGACTCTCAGAAGAGAAGAATGATCTGAACATTGATGCTTGCAGTTGTGATCCAAAGTCGTGTTAAGTGACAAGATGGAGACAATTCCTGTGTTTTTTGGTTTGTTTGTTTCCTTATAATGTTTCCAAGTAGAAGAGGAGAGAAGCTACACAAAGTCAGTCTGTAGACTCAAAGGGAGGGAAAAAAAACAAGGAAATAAAACAAAAACCCTCAGCTATGAATACCTCTTTGCCAGCATTCCCAGAACAGAAATAATTTAAATATTATTCAAATAATATTCTTATGTTAAGCAATATCTCTCCCTTTCACTAGAATCAAGTTTGGATTTGATATATTCTTTTCAGCAAAGAAATTCTTGAGACATTAGCAATAGAAAGTCTTTGCCTTAGTAAAACTTTTAATATTTTCTTTCCTTGATGAATTTTTGAATGCAAATATCTTGACATATTAGCAATAGTAAGTTTTTGCCTCAATAAAACTTTAAATGTTTACTTTCTTTGATGAATTTTTGAATGAAAAAGTTTGCTCCTGAAGTAAAAGTATGGTCTTATTAAAAGTACAATATGCTGAATGTTTGTGTACATATTACTAAGAAAAATCACTATGAATGAATTAAAAGATGGCGGGAAAGTAGATGTTGAATGTGCAACTCCTCATACAAACCCAAGTTTGCTGCAAGGATTAAGATTTGCCATCTCTGCTTTTCAAATGCAAATCTTAGGAAATGTCAGACTTCAGCATGTGGTGGCTCTGAGGAGCTCACTCATACCTGGACCTAATTAATGGACAGCTTTTCTGGACTTCTGTCCAATCTCTGACATGCCAACAGAGATAAAGAACCATTATGATGTAATGAGCTTGAAACACTGGAAATCTACATCTTCTGTAGAACTATTGGAGCCAAACTATTTGTGAATACATGTGCATGTGTGCATGTGTGTGTGTGTGTGTGTGTGTACTAGAGTGCCCTCAAGTGTGTGTGCCTGTGGAGGCCCAAGAGTGACATTAGGTATCATCCTGAATTGCTCTTCTGCCTTATCGCCTTGCTTTGGAGTTTTTCAGGGTCAGAAGCTCAGGCTGCTGGGCATTTCAGCCTGGCATTTTCATGTCGGATCTGGGGATATGTACTTAGGTCCTTTTGCTGCCGAAGTAAAGACTAACCATTGATCCATCTCCCCATCTCAGGTTCTAACAACGTTGAGAGGCACAGCTTAATTAGAAGAATCGTGTCACTGGGGGAGGAGTGTAGTACGCTTAGCCACTTTCAAGTTGGCCCTTTCTTCTTCATGTTTGTTTTGATTTCAACAGTTGTCCTATGTCAACTGCTCCAGCCACTATCATGTTCTGCTTAAGTGGATGGATGAAGACTTTGAACTGTGAGTCTTATAGTTACTTCTATCATGTATTGTGGTTACACAAAAGTAACTTAGATGTCATGTGCAGTCACATTTATTCATTTTTTATTTGTCGTGTTGTGTGACAATTCTCAGATTCAAGAAGAAAGGGGCATTTATTTTGCTTTGGCTTGAGAGGAGATGTAATCCATTACTGGTGGGATCACATAGCAAAAGGAAAGGCTGATAGCAGAAGCAGGAGGCTAGTTCAACTCATTGAAACCATCATGAAACAGAGAAAGCAAATATACATAAGGAAATAGGGCTGAGATGCCAAATCTCAAGACCTGCCCATCTTTTACCTTCTAAAGCTTCTACAACCTTTCTAAACATTAAAACAAGCTAAGGATTCAAACTTTTAAGTGTGTGAATATAACTTGCATTCAAACCCACAACATACTACATAATTTATATTGTTGCAAATTTCAGACTCTATTTGTCTTTAATACTGAATAATATTCTGTTATGTGTATTTATCATGTTTTTCTTATCTGTTAATATGTTAATGACAGACATAGGTTAAATCTATTTTTTTGGCAATGGTGAATAATGTATATATGTCTTTAACCAAAAGTATTAAACATTTATGCCCTAAAGAAATTAAACATTTAAACTGTAGCATTCATAGCAGAAATCATAGAAATACAGTTTTACGAAACTGATTTTGACCATGAATTTTTATATGCAATCAAAAACATAGGCAGCAAAACAAATAAGCAAGTATAAGTCCATAAAATAAATACATTTCTTGGATAGAAAAATAGCCAGTGTAATAAAGCAAATAATGAACAAAATGAAAAAACAAGCCATAGGATAGGAAAAATGTTTATAAACCATATGTACAGTAAGGAATTGATATCCAAAATATGCATGGAACTCATACAGCTCAATAGCAAAACTAACAAATAAACTTAATGAAAATGGTGCAAGGGATTTAATTGACATTTTTCTGTAGAAGAGATAAAAATGTCTCAACATGCACATAGAAAAGTCATGAGAAAACTGAAAACTAAAGTCATAATAAGCAATTACCTGTAAAAGTGAAAAAAAACTTGCTATTGATAAAAATATTCAAACAAAAACAGTCTTATATATTCTTGGGGAAATGCTATAGGCACAGCTATCTAGATAAAATATATGAAGCATCCACAAATATAACTGAATCTTCCATATGACCAGCATTCCTACTTCTGAGTGCATAGCCAAAGAAAATGAAGTTGATTTATCACATTTTTATCTTAATAAGAAGTAAATGGAGGACATATTATCTAATCTTAATACCCTGACAAGAGCAAAATAGACAAATGTTTGTAGAACACAGGCATATGCTATAATTGTAGCACTGATAATTAATCCATTATTAATTCCTAACACGATCCATTTCACTTAAATAATTGCCTTTAATTGGAGAATTATAAAGAGTACACAACTGTTCTTCATACTCCCAAAAACATCCAGCAAGACACATGCCTTGTTCTCTGTTTAAGGGGACTCTGGCACTGCCTAATAGAGTAAAAATGGAAGAATTTGCTGAGGTTGGACGAAATGTGGCAGCTGCAATAGAGATAATTGCAGAAAAGATCAGCCTCTTAGCCTTTTGGTCTGCTATCAAAATATGATGAAAGTTGATTTCTGACAGGTCTTGAAGCTGATGATCCAAGATGAAGTTACCATAGATTTATTGTCTGAAGAGGACCTATTTCTTATTCACCCCACCTCATCATAACTCACATTTGCTTATCTCCTATTAATATATAGAGATTATATTAGCAAACAAAACAGATACTATAATACCAGACAGGAAACAGTCTAAGAATGTTTTCTCATAAACAGCTTTTTATAAAATAAACTCAACAACAAGGAAAATGAAATGGAGTGTGATGTAATCTTTCATGTAAATTTCCTTAAATGGACCAATAGATTTCTACTATGACAAAGTACATGTTAAAATAAGTACTGTTGTACTGAATTTCCTGTTTGCTTTTAGAGAGCTAATTGCACTTTAGCACATGAGGAAGGTACTGCTAAAAGTGGCTTCAAGCAGTACATTGTAAATTCACACCAACTTTTGCATTCTATTGAGATATTTTCTTCTCAAGGAGTTGACATGCAAATGATCAGAATCCACAGATTATTCCCATCACATATAAAGGCCAGTGACCACACAAATTAGCAATTTCGTTCATCAACAAAAATCAATAAGAACACACTGCCAGGATTCTTATGTAAAAAGTTATGACTATTTTTTTTCTTTCTGAATTATTTCTGCTGAGCCAGTGTCTACTGACAGAACCTGTCTCCTCATATTAGTGACAGGATGAAATAATTAACTGCAGGTTGTCACTTGTGATCGGATGATCCATGAAGTAAAGACACACTAAGTGGGGCAGATGAAATCCAGACTGTGCTCCCCACATGTGCTGGCATAGAGTTAGAAGCAATCTGAAACATTCTCAATGCTCACTTCCAAAATTTTTGTGGTTGAAAAGTGATAATAACCTAGATTTTTTTTTAGAATCCTTAAGCGACATCCTTTACTTTTAATCATATCCCCTGGGAAATATACTACTCCACTATTTGAATATTGTGAAATTAGATTAAATCTGTGTAATTGTGCTCAGGTTGAACTATTAATAATTGTTATATGTTATGCTGTCTAACTGTTAAGTGTGAATTGTTACTGGCAATAAAAGAACTGGTTATTTGCCTCTTTGTTTATTCAGTAAATGTTTTGAAAGTACCCCAATACATCACTGATTTTTCAAGTGGGTGAGAAAATAAAGATGTAAATTTAGTTCTTCACTTTTAAATTCTCTTAATTTAGGGGAAATAGATGTTAATTCTTAGCATATAGCATGATTAGAGCAATGGGAAAAATGGTCATCAAAGCAAGGTTAGCTAACATGAAGTGGTCATACAAAAAAAGGGTCCATGAAGATGCAAATCTTGCCCTAAGTCTTCAAGGCAACATTGGCACTGAATAGCTGGCTAAAGATGGGGTATTGGTTAGGGTTGCATGAAATATGGCAGCTTTTGAAGAGATAATTGCAGGAAAAGATCAACATCTTAGACTTTCAAGCTCCTAGAAAAATAAATACCCTAAGCTGGTGTCTCATGAATATTTCTGACAGGTGTTGAGGATGGGAATCCAACATGAAGGCACCTGCATATTCATTGCATAGTAAGGTTAATGCCTCACTGTGCCTCCTTAATGAATCAGTACACATTAGGAGAGACATGTAAGCCCTACAGAGATTCCTTTATAGGACTCTAATCTCATTCACGGGACCTCTGAACACCAGATTAAAATCCTACCAAAGATTTCACATTTACCTTGGGGAGCAGAATTTCAAAAGCATAAATCTGGAGAGTAAGCACAAACATTCTGACTATAGCAGTCAGCAACTGCAAAGTGAGGCTGGTTGCAAAACCTTCAGAAAACAGTGAACAATGTGCAAAGAATAGTAAGAGAGGAATAAAACAGGAGGTGAGCCTATAGGGAGGGAGACCAGGCACAGACAACTCTCAGATAAAGAGCTGGGAAACCAGAGAGGAAAAGGGAGATGAAAGAAAAGCCCCCATAATCCCTAAGACAATTAAACATATGTTCTTGCTTCTGTCTGAAAATGACGATGATGGAGAGGGGTATTTTCTGTCTGGGAGTGGTGAAAGGGAAGGGAAAGGTGAAGTTCCCAATGGATATTTCAGTTTAAAGGCATATACATGTGGTGAAAATAAGGGCTCTTAACTATCCCTGGGCGTCATGGCCACATGAGGTTGATTTCACTAGTCTGCCCTTCCCGGGAGGTTAATGCTACCTAGGGAACACTATCATAGCTTTGCTCATTGTTGAGAATCACCAGAGATATTCATTGGTGAAAGGTCAAAATACATCAAAGAAAGGAAGAAAGAATGAGAGAAAAAACAAAGGAAGGAGAAAGAAAAAAAGGAAGGAAGGAAGGAAGGAAGAAAAAAAGGAAGGAAGAAAGAAAGAAGTAAAGAAAAAAAAGGAAGAAAGAAAGAAAGAGAGAAAAGAAAGAGAAAGGAAGAAAAAAATTTATGACCATACTTTGTGAATCAGAACCTTGAAGGGAATTTTTTTATTATTTTTTTAAATAACGCTTTTAGAAGATTCTTTCCAGCATAGAATTCTGGGATCTGCTTGTCTAATTGAAGCATTTGTTAAGCACTGAATATGGATTGGGCATGTATTGGGCTATAAAGCTTCATGCAAGTAGAGTCACTGTATCTAACAACGAATAAAATGGATTTTATTGGCTCTGTGTTGAAAGAAAATGTTGATGTTCATAGTCCTGCTCAAATTCTGAAAGCTAATGAATAGAAACATTCACTCAAGTGATTTCAGTGTATTCTTTCCTTTCCTTAAAATACATCTTGTCTTTCATCTTGTGTCATGGCACAAAGGAGGCATTTCTTCGTATGAATAATATACTGCACAGAGAGGAATGGTAAAGTATCAATAAAATTATCTCTGTGTGGCTGCTGAACCAGACCATGCCAGACCATCGTTGGTACTGTTTCCTCACTCATCTCTTCTTGCAACACATCTGACTCTGCTAACCAGCCACAGTGTCCTCTGGCACATTGCTTCAAACCTTTCTAACCGTTTCTCTTCTATTTTTATCTTTTACTTCTCATCTCTTTTCCTTCTGTTGCCTGAAGCTAGAAGCCAATAGTCACTGAATTCTGACTAAGTTAATGTCAAAGATGACAGAGCAAAATAAGGATAAGAAAACAGGCCGCTCCGAGATGAACAGAAAGAAGAGGAATGGTGGTGTTATCTAAACTTACACCGTGTTTTGATAAATTTAAGGGCTCTTTTCCATTAGCACTCTAAAATGAAAATAGAAAATACATGGTTGGGTTATATTTCAATGTTAATTCCTTTTGTCTGCATTAATCCTTTGATCAGCAAGGAAAGTATTTTTCTCACTATAGGTGTCCTGCTAATAATTACACTATCTTGACAACTAATGGCCTATACAACTTCATCTGGAATAATACTCCCTGCAAGTTCTTGTGGTACTACAAATTGTGAGAGTTGTGTTGTATTTTTCTTAATTTGCTGTTCTTCCTGATGTTTACATTCCAACAAGCTTTCCTGCAAAGCCATCAATCAAACAATACTTATAAAACGCCCAAAGGGCACAATCTTGTAGAGTACCCATTTAGTGTAGGTTAGGAGTCCTGGGAACAATGAAAAGAAACAAGAATATGATGGAGATAAAATTATTTAATAATTCTGTGATCCATATAGAGACACAATTATCAGATAGAGCTCATGACCTATGGTCAACATCAAAGCCACAAATTTCAGTGCTTCAACCATGAAGCCCATGAGGGCAACATTTACTGGTACAAAAAAGTAAAGCCCCACATAACTAGTCATGGAGATGTGTGAAAAGAACGTAAGAGCTCCAAAGGTTCAACTAATTAAGCCCGGAGCAGTCTGAGCATTGAAATAATAGGTAAAGTAGATTGCAACCCATTATATGAAATCAGAAAACATACTGGTATCAATCATCTAGGAAGGAATGTTCTATTTTACAGAGAAATGCAATCTTTCAATACAGAAAAAATGATATAACGGAACCAAAGAGCAACCTTCAAACTAATAACGGATCAAGCAGCAAGCACACAATGTCTCAGTCTATTCAGGCTGCTATCACACAATATCATGGAGTAGATATCACACAAATAACAGAATTTTATATTGCTACACAGCTTTGAAGGTTAGGTCCAAAGTCAAGGTGACAGAAGTTGCCATGACGGCAATTGTATCCTTTCTGGATGGCAGATGTTTGCTTTCCCATTGTGCCCTCTGGGCAGATTCTTTCATAGGGCACCAATACTTACAATCTAATGCTCTATGAAGCCCCCCATCCTAATCCTATCAACACTAGGGCTTTGTATTTTAATATATAATATTTGAAGAGGCACAAACATACTGTCTAAAGCACCAATGGATGCTAGAACAAGTGTGGGGATTAGTTAGGAAAAAGACTTTCACTTGGCTTCATATTATCTGATCACAGATATGTATTCTTTATTTGTATATGTGTGTGAATGTGTGTGTGTGTGTGTGTGTATACTTGAGTTACATGTGGCTATAGATATTCAAGGATGACTTTGAGAATAACCCTTGATTATTTATCTACTATCTTACTGCTTTCCTCTGAAGTTTGTCAGGCTCTGCCTTCCAGGGCCATAAGTCCAGAATATGCCATTTCTGCCTGGTGCTTTTACATGTGGAATGTAGATCTTAACTCAGGGCCTTTTGTTTCAAGGCAGAGGCTTAACCCCTGGACTATCTTCCCAGTCCATGGGTGTGCATTAATTGTAAAGTAAAAGAGAGGAACTTAAGCATAGATAAACATTTCAAATGCCAACTTCACAAGTGATAAAATTAATATTATTAATAACATGGTAAAAACAACAACAACAACATGTAGACTTCCTTGATGTGAATATGCTCAGAAAAATACACTGCAATGGAATCACTTTTTGAACAAGTACACAATCAAAACCTTTCATCAGAAAATAGCAGCTAAGCGCCAAGAAGTATTAATTAAAACATAATTGTCTTAAACCTTAAAAACGAAAATGTCATAAAAAACAAAGACTATCCTAGATTAAAACAGACTTAAAAACATGAAAACTGAATGTCAAAGAATTATCTTTGGTTGTAAAGCCCGTGGTTTAAACCACTGGCAACACTTGGACAAGGTGTTTATGAAGTGTTACAGACAGACAATAAGATACATAATGATACTCTCCATGACTTAAAAAGGAATGAGAACTCCATTATTTTAAGAATAAACCCTTAAAGTATTTTGAATTACTTAGCCATGATGATGGAAAATTGTTTCTTCAGTTTGCTCTCAAGTATTAAAAACTATTCAGAAGTATTATACAAATAATAAGTGCAATATGATGTCATTTATGTGTTTGTATGGCTGATACATAAAGAATGTTTCATACCATTCTCAAAGCTGTTTTAGAAATATTTGTCAAAATTATAAGATAAAAATAAAAATCTTTAATTTTTTATGTTTTCCTCTACTGCTGTGTGTCAAATAATTTAAAGCAGAGCACTTAAAAATAAACAGAACTCTTTTCCTAGTTTTTGTATGATTTTTTTATTCTTTTTTTTTTCTCCCACATTTTTAAAAGAACAGCGTCTTCAACAAATGTGCTGGCAAAACTGGATATCTGTATGCAGAAGATTAAAACTGGACCCATACTTGTCACCATGCACAAAAATTAATTCCAAATAGATAAGGACGTTAATATTAGGCCACAGACTATAAAAACCCTAGTTGAAAGGGTAAGGAACTCCCTTCAGCTGATTGGCCTGAGGCCAGCAGTTCCTAAACAGAAGTCTAATAGCAGTCGCTGAAACCAACACTCGACAAATGGGATCTTATGAAATTAAAGAGCTTCTGTTCAGATAAAGAGATTGTAAACCCAGCAGAAAGGCAACCCACAGAACAGCAGAAAATCCGACTAACCACATATCTGATAGAGCTCTGTTATCCAGAGTGCCCAAAGAACTTAGAAAACTAAACACCAAGGAAACAAACGACCCAATTAAAAGTGGGCTTGGGACCCTCAAAAGAAACTTTTCCAGGGACGAAATTAAAATGTCTAACAAATATCTTAAAAAATGCTCCACACCCTTAGCCATCAGGGAAATGCTAATCAAAACTTCCCAGAGATATCATATCACCCTGGTCAGTATGGCAAAAAATCCATAATACAAACAACACCAAATGCTGGAGAGGATGTGGAGAGAAGGGAACTCTCACACATTGCTGGTGGGAATGCAGGCTCATACAGCCACTCTGGCGATCATTTTGTCAATTTCTAAAAAAGTTAAAGATTGAAATGCCATATGACTCTGCTATAGCCACTTCTGGGAATAATTCCCCATAATACAGAAATTCGCTACAGTGACACAATCATAACCATGTTCACTGTAGCACTATTTACAATAGCAAAGTCATGGAATCAACCCAAATGCCCAACAGTTGATGAATGTATAATGAAAATATGGTATATTTACACAATGGAATACTATTAAGAAGTCTTTTCCTATTTTTTTAAAGATCACAACCTTTATAGCATTCTCTTAAATCCTGTCAACATAAACTTTTAAAATTTTTAATGTATGATGTTGTAGTTAAAAATGAAATGTATAACTTAAATGACCACACTCTTATTTCTAGTAATAGATTTTTCTGAATGGTTCCCAATATTAATTAGCCACTAAACCATCAGATGATACTGTTGGTGACACAAAGAGGCAGTGGAGCAGTTCACTCTCAGCACGGGATTTATTACTGGTAGCAGCTGGGACAGGGCTCAGCTGGTGATTCCTTTGCTCTCCGAGGTACTGACTGATACTACTTGATACTACTATTGAGCTGACAGCTGGCTTCATCTGTCTGTAGAATTCACATATCAGTCTTGTTGGCAGGAATAAGTGGCAAATAGGAATCGGCTAGAATCTTCAATCTAAACCTTACATGTGAATCAAATGACTGACATAGGGCTCCAGTGAATTATTTTTCCAGAGGCACAATGTGAAGGTTGAAAGTTTCCTTAATATTAAATATTGAGATTGGCCCATGTCAGTCATACTTCATAACTGAAAATAATCATAGAGTTCATCATAGTTAAGAGTAGAAGATACAATTTGCACATTCTAATTGAAAGGAGAATAAACAAATATGTGGACATCATTAATCTACAAAAATAGGCAATAAAATAGCTTGTTTCCTTTATCTATTATTCAATTTTTTATGATTATTCATTCATGATTTTTCTGTATTATCACTTTCATTCTGCTATTCATCATTTTTTTTACTGTTAGACTGTCTAGAGAACAGATATTTTTGGGATGAATACATTTTAGACTTTAATTTCTAAATAATCACTATGTTGTCAATAATAACTAGGATTTAATATGAAGCATCACCAATTATTGTTCAAATGAAAATCTTTTCTAATCTCTATTATAACTTCTGCTTTGATTTCAAGATTTTATTTAATATTTATGTGTGTGTGTGTGTGCATGTATGCATGTGTGTGTGTGTATCAGAAGGCACTGTGTGTGCCTGTGAAGGTCTAAGGGTGATCAATTTACATTGGAATCAATTACTAGCATATTTGTATTTATAATTACCATTTTATTCCTGGTTCTGTCTTTAATCCATTTTATGTACAAAATGCAACGTATCCCTGCCTTTATTACATTTTTACTATTACTCCAGGAAGTACCCTAGTAGTCAAATATAAGTTGTTTTAAACTTTTCGCACTTACAAATCTGGTTATTTATATATAAGAACATGAGACATAAGTTGATATTTAATGTATGTCTGCTATATTAAAGAAAAAATAAAGACTATTTTTGAAAAAGTAGATCAAGTGGGACACTAAGGGTTGAGGATGACATAAAGCAGCAGAAATGGACACATTCTTTTGCTTTCAAGTTTGAAGTACTTAAAATGTCTGATATATTACTAAATTTAAAGTATATATGTTACTTTACTAGTGTCTTTTAAAGCATTACCTGTTAACTTCCAAAAATAGTGTCAAAAGATTAATCCTGGCACATATCCCATGTGAATTAAATTTTAAAATTTAGCTTTCAAAGTTTAAATTTAAAATTTGATCCTTCATTTTAAGATGCCTTCAGTTGTAAGAGAGTATTGTAATTTTCTGGAGATTTTATGTTTTGATTAAATAAGACAAGCCAAAACAACTTCTAATGGATCATGAATCCTCATATTAAGACAACTGAGATCAAACCTTGCTTTATCTTTGAGAAATTTATTTTGCACCTTTACCTTTCAAATTCTCAAACAAGATGAACCTAATAAATGATATAAAACCATATGGCTTATCTATAATGTGAGAATAAAATTAAATATTAATTGCAGAGCTTCAGAATAGTACTTGTCTTATAGCAACCATTTAAGAAGTGTTGGCTATTATATTATCAGTCATAAAATTATGTCATAATTTTATGACTAATCCATAGGTTAAAAATTAGAAATTAATCTGTGTCTGACCTGAAAGTTAATTTTCTGTAGTTTATTTTCTTAATATTCATTTACATTTTTTCTCTGTGTATTTGAATCCTCTAAGAGTAATTTGAGAAGAAAATCTTGGTAATTGATGGTTTTAGTTATTTTCATTTCTATTGATGAAGATTTTTCTGACTTTATTGGCCCAATGCTTAATAAATTTGTAGAAATGACCCATCACTTATTAAATGGCTTGGATATGCTCTCTTTCAATGATGCATTGGAAAAGTAGAACACAGAAACCACACTGTTAGAACTGTGGAATAATGGTCTGTATAACTCTGTATTTGCTCATGGTAATAGATGAGAAATTATCACCAACCTTATGTGCACCATTATGGGATGTTACCAAACTGAAATCGAGCTTGGCAGAGAGTTAGAGGGGCTGGTACTCAAGTAAATGAAAGTGATTCAACACCTCTATGAACAGACCATTCAGTTATTTTTATTGTAGTTTTCGTTCATCTCATTTAGTGAACTCAGAATCATATAGGTATTTTCCAACCCAATACAATATGCTTGGCCTTATCCAATTGAATTACAAAAAGCATAAGTTTTACAAGACATTAATTAACTGCCAAAAAGGATAATACTTGCATTCAAATGATTAATTTGGGTTTACAATTGGATTAAATTGGGTTGACAAATATTTTAAGAAAACTCTTTGTCATTTTCCAATGTAAAATGTGAATTTTCAGGATCTTTTTATATCCTAGAATTTCCAAATTATTTGATCATGGCTTTGAACTTCTCTTGAGGTCTGCTGACAGAATTTGTATACACTGAATACTTACTGGATAAGAAAATTTCATTCTAATGCATAAGAAAGACAGAACATACCAAAATATTTATTTTTCATATCAAAAATATCAAAAAAATAAAAGAGTTTGAGTGTGAAAAACATGAGATGACCCTGGAACCACGTGCAATGACAGAGAGTAAGGAATGTTAAAATGCTGAAAGACAATAATGGATACTTACCAAAAAAATCGAGGAACAAATGTAGCAACCCCAAGAAGTCACAACCAGATTAACCCAAGCAACAAAATAAATATGCATGGGTTTAAGACTTAAAATATCAACTAGCTATCCAACAGTTTGTATTGATATAAACAATTGAATAAATGTGTTATGAATAAATTGATAAAATTTAGAAACGTTTCTTACAAAAAAATTTCATACAAATCATGTGGAGTTCCCTCAGCAAGTAAAGGCAAAACCCACAGTAAGTCAGCCATGCCCCACTTTTATGAACTGCATTGAGCAAATTGCTTCTAAAAAATAGAAGATAGAAAGAATAGAAAGGGCAATCACAGCTGAGAAACCTAATTGTGCCAGTGAGTCATGGATAGCAGAACCAGGAGTAAAGTCTTGCTAATACTGAGCACCCAGATTAGCCTGCTATGGCTACAAATTATGAGCCTAGGTAATTTAGATGATGGCAACATATTTCCTTACAGCATGGAGTCTGGAAGTTCAGCATCAATGTGCTGTGGATCTTTGTTCTTATTGATGTCTTTCTAATTGGTTCTTTTATACTTTATCAGTAAGTATTATCTGTGTACTCATATTGCCTTAACTTTCACTTTCAAGGTGCTATTTCCAATCACATTTACACTCTTATTTATTGTAAATAAGGATCCCAATATAAAAATTTTGATGGAACACTGGGAAGCTCAGAATATTCTTGGTACAGTTGAGAAAAGGTTGTTTTACTCGTGCCTCTGGTTTTCTTGAAACAAGTGCAAAATTCCAATACAGAGGGCCTGGAAAGATGACTCAGTAGTTAATATTCTGCCTTACAAGCAGGAGGACCTCAATTTGAATGCCAAATCCCTTGTAAAAATGCCAGAAAGAAATGGCAGAAGCCTGAACTTCTTGGGTTGTGGAAATCCCAGAGACACAAAAAGGAAGTAGAAGACATTTAGAATGATTCCCAAAGTTGACTTTGGGACGCCACAGGCACACAAAGTGCCCTTTGATACACACACACACACACACACACACACACACACATACACACACACACACACACACACACACACACACACACACACACACAAAGTAAAAGTAGTAGCTCCACTACAGAAACATCTGACCAACCCAACCAAGGAACATTCTTTAGCTGTTTTATCAGGATCCCTTGAAACTATGTAGGTCATCTAAAAGAATCAAAATTTGAGAACCATATGATCCGGAAGGTACTGGGAGCTATCATACTGAATGTGATGTCCTTCATAGCATGTGGAAGGAGAGAAAATATATTAGTAGGAAAAAAATGAAATCAGAGAATATAGCTCAGGGAATAACAGCAGACCAATTTTCATGTCTTTCTGGATATTGCTCTGTGTGTGATGGGTGTGTGTGATGGGTGTGTGTGAGTGTGTGATGGGTGTGTGAGTGTGTGTTATGGGTGTGTGAGTGTGTGTGATGGGTGTGTGTGTGTGTGATGAGTGTGTGTGAGTGTGTGTGATGGGTGTGTGTGTGTGTGATGGGTGTGTGTGAGTGTGTGTGATGGGTGTGTGTGTGAGAGTGTATGTGTAATGGGTGTGTGTGTGAGAGAGAGTGTATGTGTAATGGGTGTGTGTGTGTGTGTGTGTGTGTGATGGGTGAAGAATATGTACTAAGGGTAGAGAGGCATCAGGCACCTCCTGTCACTCTTCACTCCTTCACAGTAAGATCTCTCCTTCAATAAGGATCTTGCGTTTGTTTTGACTACACTGACAACTAGCAAGTCCCAGTGTTCCTTTTTGTCTCTGCCCATCAAATTGCTGGAATTAGAGGTTTGCATAAAGCCATACTCAGCTTGCCACATGAGTGCTGGGATTTGAACTGAGAGTCTCCAGCTGGTATAACAAGTACTCTTATCTATAAGCCATTTGTTTAGCCCCTGATTCTGACTTCAGAGTTGTAAAACAACATACAAATAGTGAAGAATGTCACAGGAGAAGAAACTCTGTTACGGGTATGTGAGTTCTGTCTGTACTAGCTTTGCAACCTTTCTGTCAAGATTCTACTTGAAAACTATTCCAAAAATATTGTTAGAAAAATAATTTGTTCCTTGCCATGCCCTAATCTTTTGAAATTACTAAAATAAAACAAACTTTGATATTAGATACAAACTTTCTGCCTTAAATCATTTACGGAACTCTATAATTTGATGTTACTTGAGTAGAGATGGAAGGGAATGGGAAAATGTTGGTAGTTAACAAATCTTGGTGTGACTGAGAGGTAATAATTTGGGAGATGAAGTCAGGTTTTAAGGATTAGGGGAAGATGTATGGCAATGGAACAGTCACAGCTTCGCCTGCTGGTACCTAACAAATGAATGGTAATAATTAAAATATTGAAACAGCTGCAAAGTACTCATTAGCATCAAGAAGAAAGGAAGAGGGAGTAACTTTTCATTACAGATTGAAAAAAATGATGTCTAATAGAAGAAACTGGAAATTAAAGTTTGATAACTCCTGATACTCTGAATCCACATAGAAGAAAGTAAAAATATATGAAAGAAGAAAAATTGTTTACCAACACTCAAAGGTGGTGACTGATAGCCCTTATGTCAGGAGAAAGAAATAGAAGAGGGAACCCTGAGCAAAAGCAATGGAAACACTGTACTAAGGAGCTGGAGAACCAGCTCCTCACAGTTCCACATCAAGATGGGGAGCAGTTTGAGTGTGATGTCATTGCTATCTAGGGAAGAACTTTGCAGAAGTTGTTAAGATCACTTCAAGGGATATCCTCATCTTCAAGAATATTCACCCTCTCCTCACCTAACCATTGCTGCTTTAAAGTTGAATCAAGATGTGTCATCATCCAGAAGAGACCATACAAATTTAGCTAAGAAACGAACATCAGTGAAAACACCACTTTGTAACAGAAGAAATAGAAAAACAAATAAGAAGAATGCTATGCAGATTGACTAAGAATGAATAAAAGACATTAGATTATAATAGTGCCCATTGGTTAAAGAAAAAGTGGGGAAAGAAGGAGAAAGGGAAAACTAGGGAGATGTAAACAAGGGTGAAATAAAGGGAGAGAAGAAAATAATATTTTATTCATGTGATAAGTTAATTTAATCTAAAAGAAAACACAGCTCAACAAACTAGATTACTTCTTAATACCACAGAAAACATTAGAGTCTAAGAATTGAAATACCAGGGAAAAAAAACAATAGGAATAAACCTAAATAAGAAAGCTGCAAAACAAAACATGTAAATAAGTGCCAATTGAAATAGCATCCAAATGTTATTTTGACATAATTAATTAATCAGTATCTTGAAAAAAAAAACAAAATAATCACCTGGTTATTAAATCACTGGCTTTAAATAATCACAGTCGATGTAGAATACTAACAAGAAGGAAGAAAAAGACATCAAAGATATGATGAAAAAATTTGACAGACAAAAGCAGTATCTTAATGTAATTGCAGTTTAAAGATAAAAACTGACAAATCAGTTTATGTTTTCTTGGTTCTCACTCTCTGCTTTTGCTGTGGATCCCAGGTGATCAGTTCCCTGGGCTCCTGATGCTGCTGCTGAGAAACCACTGCATGATGGCCCATAATCCAAAACTGGAAAAAAAACGCTTTCCCTTAAATTGCTTGGGTCAGGTTTCATTGCAGCAATGAGTAATGACACTGAGCCAATAATATTCTAGTTAAATAATTGGCTCTTCTGAGATAAATGAAGAAGTACTGAAAGTATATAACAAAATTTGCCAGGTGATAAAATGAGCTAGCCTGAGAATTGTTTTCCAATATTCAATCTAGAATGTAATGGAATGAAGTCTATATATTATGAAAATATCCTCTTCAAAAGTATCCTCTTCAACCCAGCTTCCATTTATAAAGCTGATGCAGTAAATATAAAATAATGAGCACATTCATAAAGAGGACAAAGTTTAAGGATGCCATTGTAAAATATTTCATTCCTTCATCTTTTTCTTGGGCCATCCTGACTAGATTTAGGTCAAGACTTTAAGTGACTACGCATCATTAGTATTCTTCTTTACAAGTCATTATAGTTAAGTTTTAGTTGATGAATAAAATGGCATGTATCTATTAAGTGCATCATTTTTAAATGTGTGCATATGCTGTGACTAAATCGAGCTTATTAATATGTATATTATATCACACTCAGTATTTGTGCTAGGAACAGATTTGCAATTTTCAGGAGTACTATACACTGCAATTGCCCTATTATTAATGGAAGATTTTATTTTAAATAATCATCTATTAAGCATTAATACAGGCTTGACAATTCTTTCCCCTTGCACTTGTTCATTTTTTTCTCTTACAGAAAATTTAGAATATTGTTAAACATTTTTAGAAAAGAATTGCTCCATAGTAATATTTCTTATGAAATTTTAGGCTTTATTTCTTTTTCTGTGTTAGTACAAACAGAGATGTAAAAGCACCTTTTAAATATATGACCCTATATATAAACAGAAGGAAAGAAAGTGATGGTAATTAGAATGAGTGTGTCTTCTTTGTCCTTCTATGCATTGATTCACTGTAAATGTCATTTCACCTACAAAAAGACCTTTTTTTTCTTTTCAAAATACAGATATAAGGAGAAAACATCCAGAGTTATATTTTTGCTTTTACTCGTACATGCTTTTGAAGGAAAAACATACATAATGCAATGAGCACAGAGATTTTGCAATGTGACCTGAGCTCTGAAGAGCTGCTTTGCTTCAGAGATGTTCCTCACAGAGGGGAGTTGGGTCTCTGTTGAAGAAATCACAGTTCAAAGAAGCATCAATTAAAAGTGTCATGGGGACTTTATAGGCTAATAATGAAAATCAAACTCATGAGAAACTTTGAAAGATAGAACAAGTGGTTCTTCATGCCCTTGAAGTCACCTTTGAAAAGATAAATGAAAAGTCTTCCAAGATTAAAATAAAAAAAGCAAAGTAATATGAAGGTAATCAGTAACTGATAATGGACCAGTACAATGGAGAACCATACTTAAAATTATCAAGGACCAACATCTGACACTTATTGGAGAGAGATTTGTAATTTTTATTAACAATTCCAGTAAGCCTTAGATTTCTGGGTAATATGAATCATTGGGGAAAACGAGGCTATTTTAAGGCCAAAATGTGATCTTGTAATGATTCTCTAAGGTCACTAGATCATGAAGCCTCCATTACCTTGCAGTAACCCCAGTAATGACTTTGGAATATATGAATTATAAGATCTGTCAAGATTCAACTCAGATTACTATGGTTTAGCTCATTTTTTCTGACACTTAAAGGTTGTATGTATACTATTTTCACCATTCCGTCTCTCCTTTCTTTATCACACTTCCTTTTAAAACCCTTACAGAATGGCTTGCCTTCTCTTTAAACATAAATCACATAGAGGGAACTTTAAGAACCACCATTGAATGGCAACAGGGACTATGTATCAATGCCACAATTATCACTTAATCGAACATATTGAATTTATTCCCAGATCAATCCCAATATATATGGTATAAAAAAGTATTCGCTGGCCAAATAAATTCAGGACAAATTTTATTCTATATACTGCCCTTGATGAGTCCCAAGGTACTCTATCATATTAAAGGATTTAATAAGGTCTCAAACAGTCAGAGCTATGATTTTGTTTAAGCCATGCTTATGTCAGCTAGGAACTCACTCTGCCAAATTCTCCATATTATTTTAGAAGAATATATTAGAGAACTTCTTATTCTAGAATTTGTCTTTCTTTTGGTTGTGTGTGTGTTCCTGACTTTTGCTTAACTGTATTTTCTGGTCTTGAGGAATTGCTTAGATTTCATAAACTGTCTTTCCAAGTGAATCAATTATCTAGAATTCTAAGCATGTCCTATTTTATTTTGTCTCCCAGTCAAGAGATAGCTTATCTAATCAGGGATATTCTCTTTTATTATCCAAACCAAAGCTCTTCTTATGCAATTAATGTACAAAATTGATCAAAGTTTTCTAACTAATCTCAAATGATTGTATTTTTTTTACAAAGAAATCATTATTTGGATTGAAATGATCAAATTTTAATTCTATCTAAAATACAATTCAATGAGATATCTCCTATGATATTTTTAAAACTATCTATACCATTGGAAACTCTCTAAGTCACTTTTTAGCACTTTAATCAATTTTTTCAGTCAACAAACAAAATATAAAAACAATCATAGCTGTTGTGCAAGATAAAGGAAAACTGTAAGATACCATGTCTTCACTGTTTATCATTGAAGATGGACCAAAAACATTATAAACACACACAGTGTTGGAGAGAATAATATAAAATGTATCTACAGTAATCACAAGGGTAATAGGCCTCATAAGATGTTTGATGCTTGGAGAGTTACTATTTAATACATGTCATGCATTCAATCTAGTGCCAAGTTAAAACTGGAGATGCCACATTAAACAAAACAAAATTTCTAGCTTCATCAAGCTAAATATTTGAGAAAAATGATAAATATGTAAGCACAAAATTATAAGTCTATAACTATAAAAATTAACATCAATGAATAAGTAAAGTATGATAAAGAAATAGAAAACCTAGTAGGAATTGCCAGGGAGAAGGTCTCTGAAAAAACAATCTCCAAATTATTTCAATTTAGAAAAATTAGTTCCTGGGATGAGAGGAAGCAAGGGTAATAGGCTGATTCTACAAACTAATAGACAACCAGCCCTGTCAGTTCAGTAAGCAAGCTGAAGGGACTATCACCAGGTAATGTATAGGGTGCACATCTCATTCTGAGAAATTATTGAAAGATTGTAAGAAAAATCTTTTGTTGTTAATCTTATTTGAGATTTGGTAAAGTCCCTTCAAGGTCTGCTTATACAACAGTTAGGAGGATGCCAAAAGCAGAGTATGGAGGTTGTCATGGACAATATGAAAGAAGCAATAGAGATTATTATAAAAAAAAAGATACGGAAAGCACAGTAGACTGAGAGTCAGGTTTCTGCTTTAGCAATAAGATAGGTGATAGATTTATTGAGCTGGGAAAGATTAGGAGATTCTAGTTTTACTGGCAGAGAGAACAGGAACAAAAATGGATTCAATGTTACGTTTGCACATCTGACACATCCAAATGCAAGTGTCATGTAAGGAACTATACTTGCAACTCTGGCTCTTGCATTGCTTGTCCAGATCTAAAGAGCCTCCTATGGCATTTTAAGTCACAAAACTTCATCATGTTACTTGACGAAGACCAAAATGAGGCTCAGAACTTAGCCATGAAAAAATTTAGCAAGTAGAATTAAATAGGAAAGAAAGAATAAAAGATTCAGTTAGAAAGAGAGGTAGTAAGGAAGGGGAGTGCAGAGAGTATTTCTCCAAAAAACATAAAAGCAAGAGGATAATATTTTAAAAACAAAACTATGTAATTTGGTTCTGAGAATTCATGAAATTTAATTAATTTTTCTCATGGAAATCCTTGCTATCTTAATACAGACACATATCTGAACAGTGAATACAAATATTTCAGGTGGTAGTCAAAAATATAGAAGATCTTTGTAACCATGAGACACCCCAAGTTCTGAAGCCCCAAATGGACAAGCTAAAGATGAAATTTTGAGAGATCTCGTGTACATAAAGCAAGGCTACAAAGCAGTGGGACTAAAGAAAAATCTAGAGAGGTATGAAGAGTTTACATTAAATGATTAAGTTATAAGTGTCAATAGGTTATAAGTAATATGAGAATAATTAATATTTTAAGAGACTTAAAAATTGACTGCCTCAAACTAAGATGATAGAAGTGAGCAGGGTTTTCAAAAAGCAGTTATATCAGATGCAAAGCCCCAAGATAAGCAGAACTATGCTGGGAACATTAAAGCACTTAGTCAGGCTGAACTCTAGTATGCAACACGGGTATATGTAGAAATAGAAATATTCTTTAAAATATTTAGGGTTCAATCAATTGTAAAGAGATGAATAGTGATGGTTAAGACACTGAAGTACTCTAAGTAAATGAATGAGAAACTATGGTCTATGGTGAATAATGTTTCCAAAAGTAGCTGTTGTATCCAGGTGTAAAAATAACTTGAAGGCTGGGAAATGACAATGACCATCTTCGTTGGTCAAGACAAGAAATGATGACTATTTGAATAAAAGTGATGATGTGAAAATATGAAAGAAGGAAATGACAAACTTCCAAGGTTTTAATAATTTAATTCATTTTGGGTATATGTCTTTTTATTACTTGAGAACATTTTCTAAATCCTGTTTACCAGACACTGTCTAAGATATAAAAAGAGCCTGTCTCCAGAGACTGTGTCTAAAATCTGGTTAAGTTCACAGACTTTCCTTCCTGAGCATTTGCAACTGATGGGGTATGATCTTACCAGAAGGGGAGGGGTATACTCTGGCAGATAAAAAGTAACCATTTCTCAAATGGGTGATTGACCCCCTCCCTCACCGTGGTTTCCTACTTTTATTCCATCTATCTTTGAATATACTCTTATAACAAGACTCTAATTTAACAGATTTTTATCTCTGGCCAGGAGGTGACATCCAATACCCATCAGGATGGAGCCAAGGGCATTGTAGGAGCAGCAAAACCGAAAAAAAATCAACAAACGATTCAGAATATCAGAGACTCTATATCAACCACCAGGAACTAAGCCAGCCTAATCTCTCCCCATCTTAAAACTCAGGGACATTTGCGGAAGAGTGGGCAGTAAGATTGTAAGAGCACAAGGATGGGAGGAGTAATGATATGCAAGATACTCCACACAAGTTAGGACTAAAGCAATCAAAATAGGACTTTGCATGACCTATGATATATCAACACATTATTGACCCCACAAAGTCTAGCATGGACTAGAGGCACTAGGATCCTTGGAGGCTAGGGACTGATAGTCACAGTAGTGTTCCTAAGCTTAAGGGGAACACAGGAAAGGGTTTTGGGAAATGCCCCTGGGTCCTTGCACCTCATCGGAGAGGAGGACCCAGAGGAGAGTTTGGCATGCACATTAAAGGATGCTGGGGGATTGGGAGGGAGGAATTGGGGGATGGGGAAGGAGGGGGGAGGGGAGGGGGAACAGGGGGTCCGGGGTGGTGGAGGGAGGGAGGGGACTGGTGTTCCTGTTAAGTTTGTATGAGTGGAAATAATGATAATAATAATAGTAATAAAAGAAGTAAATCAGCATTCATCATGCTGAAGCTATGAAAACTCTTAATTGATAAACTTGATATTGTATTTTAGTGCTGTTTAATATTCTATTGTTTATAAATATCATTATTGTTTTATCTATTTGCCTTAAATATTAAATCTTAATCATCTCCAGGTCTTCTCAATTCTGAACAAAGTCTCTGTATTCACATTACTGTGTAGACTTAAGTTTCTACTCATTACATAGCCACCAAGGAACACAAATGCAGGATTAATTTAAAGAGTATGTTTAGTTACTTAAGAAAACTCTAGTCTTCCAAAATACCTGTACAATTGTACTGTTAGCAGCACAATCTAGAGGTTCTTATTGTTTCACAGTCTTAGCAGATCATAGTGTTGTCAGAATTATACATCTAGCCTTTCTAGTTGACAAGTAGTGCTAATTCATTGATTTGCATTTCTTGATAGCATATGACAATTGAATTGTGAATCTGTTTTTAATTATTCTTATGAGCTTGTTCCATATTATAAGCAAATATTCCTTCTAGTCTGTGACTGGTCTTCAGTGCTTTTGTCTTGCACAAAAGAATTTTAAATTTCAGTGAAATCAGCTTTAACTATTATTTCTATAATAGGTCATGCATTTAGTGTTTCAAAGTAATAAAAAAGAAAAGGTATCACCTTGCCATATGTAAATTCAACTGGGTTCTGTCCTATGTTAGCTTCTAGGAGTTTTATAACTATGTGTTTTGCATTTAGGTTATAAACGATTTTGGTTTAAGCTTTATGTAGTATATAAGAGATAATATCTACTTTTTTGTAGTTAGATGCTCAGTTGCTCCAGTATTTAACCAAAAAAGTCTTTGTTTCATTGATTTCCTTTTTATTATTCCAAATCAGTTACCTATGTTTGTGTGGTCCTGTTTCTGGAGTTCCTAGTTCATTCTCTTTTTCTACTAGTCTTTACTTTTTCTAGATCTATGTGTTTACTATAAACACAGCATAAATTTTAGCATAAGCTTGATAATGTCCATAAAGCAAAGTTCTGTAGTCAAAATGTTTTGAAGTTGATTCTAAGCGAAAACATTAACTTTCATGATATATTGTCTTTATATAAAAGACTTTTTGAATGAACAAAATATTGTTTATGGAGACAACTATGAACTAACACTATAAGTAAGCTGTCTGTCATTCATCTGACCAATGATGGTTCTGTTTCTTCCAAGAAATGTAAAGACCACTGAAGATGTGGCTCAGATAAATATAAGGATAGTAATTTTCTATGGATATTAAAATAAGGATAGGAATTCTCCACATAAATCCTTAATATGTGAACTCTCTGAAAACTACACCTTTTCTGGACAGAAGGAGTAGAGAGAGCTTGTTTAATTTTTTCTAGTACTTAAAGTATAAATTGCAAAGCAAGTGAGTCACTTGAAAATAAGATCTAACATTCCAAGGTTTTGAGTGTTTAATTAAAGCCAGAAAACATATTAGGGACCATTATATGAGGGAGGGAAAGTAAGATAAAGACTTTAATGGAAGAAAATAAAAGTCCTTAGAAAGGGAGAGAGATGAATATGAATGAATATGTCCAGGAAGAGTTGAGGAAGTAACTAAGATTTTAAGACATAGCAAGATAGAAATCCCCTATTTTATTAACATATCAAAAAAAGTTTCTGTTTAAAAAAGTGAGAACAGACATACTTTATACAGGAGAACATAAAGAAAGGAAAATAGGGTAAAACAAAATATGTCCTATCATGCTCCAACAAGAACTCACAGACAATGAAGCATTACTTCAAAGAATAGGTAAGTAATACTTCCTGAGTTTGGATGTTGTCATACAACATCTGGAAGAGTAACTGATACAGAAATTGGTATTCAGAGTGGAGTTTTGTTGTGAGACTAACAGAATCCAGTATCAGAAAGTGAAGTGTGATGCTGACAGAACTTGGTGTCAAGAAAGAGAACTATGTTCATTGCTGTGATGTGACTGGTGTTACTTTGTAACTGTTTATTTGGAGAAAATATAGGAAACTTTGGGTGGAAAAACCTTTGTATCTTGGAGTAGGGACCTAAAGTTCCATTCCAGTGAGAACTTTGAAAAGAATAATGCTGTGAGAGACATGGAGAAAGGAAGTCTAACTTATGTTGGTCCAGAGGTGAGCAGAGACTATGTTGGAAAATGTATTAGGGTGCAAACAGAGTTTGGAAAAGTTTTGCCTGTGTCCTGAAAGCTTCTAAGGTTAAATTCAAGTGTAGTCTTGACAGTATAACATGGCTACTTTGCAATGTTCTTATTCAGAGTTATGATGAAAAAAGCAAGGAGTTCATCATAAACAGATCAAAACTCTGTGGTTTAGTGAGGAAAATTGTAATTACAACCTTAAAGAGTTGAATCAGGAGAATGCAGAAAGCAAATCTGTGGCTACTGTCAAAGAGAGTAGCATCATAAGTGAACTTAAGTCTGCTCTTCATTTGTACAACAGAAGACCCTGAACCCTGAGGGCACAATCCTCTGGAAAGGCTCCCATCCATAAGAATGCAAATTCTTTTGAAAAGGAAGAAATGAAGGAGAGAGCGCCAAAGGAACAGTCTTTTCCTCCTCTGAAGTACTGCCCAAGATAGATTCCTCCAGAGTCAGCACAGAAAAACTGAATTAAGTGTTCAGAGTTTCTAGGGCTCCAGTTTCACCTCAAGGTTACAACAGAATCTGGCAACAGAATCCAAGTGATGTTGATTTTGGAGGTATTAAAAATACAAGAGTGAGATGCCAGGTCCCATGTAGAAATGCTGGGTGGAAATGGAGGTAGCCTGAACTTCCATTCCTGATAGGTGGAGGATGGGAAATCTCAGGGCAAAGCAAAAAGGAGTTAAAAGCAATCTAGAATGATTCCCGAAGTCATCCATGGGCCTCCATAGGAACACACAGTGCCCTTTGATACACACACTCACACACACACACATACAAGATAAACAAATAAAGTTTAAAGATGGACTAAATGCAGTAAGTATCATGAGCATAATGAGACAGCCATGAGCCTATGGGGTCCAGGGGTGGAGTGCCATGTTTTGAATGTGAGTTGTACTCCACAGACCCACGTATTTGAATTCCTAGTTGATATTTGGCAAGGTTGTGGAAACTTTAGCAGGTAAAGTCTTGCTGGAGGAAAGCACATCTCAAGGGCGGGCTTAGCCCCCGCTCTGCTTTCCCTGGTAGTCTGCTCTGTTATTTTCAGCATGTTCTCTCAGCTCTATTCTGCCTTCAGTGACCCAAGCCACCTGCAGCTTCTGCCAGCCAGCCATACTTTCCCCACAATAATGGACTGCATCCCCCTTCTAGAACTATAAATAAATCTCCCTTTCTCCCTTTAAGTTCCTTGAGTTTGAATAGCATCTCATAGCAGCAGCAAGAGTAACTGCAGTAGATCATATTATTGAGGATACAACACACATGGATAACAGGACTTGGACAAAAACATACCTACTGGAACTAGTTTGGGACTTCCACCTTACTGAACAGCATTCATAGTATCTTAAAGTACTATGGAACTACTGGGGAAGAAAAGCAATTAACGGCCTCATCAATCCATGAAAATTGAAAGCCACAGCAACAATTACCCTGGCAAAAGTTAGCCACCAGTGTAACAGTGGAACGAATGTCAAAGAAGCAATTTTCTGATTGGATTTAAGGCACACTTTTCAGTAGTGATCACATTCCTAGAACAAGAATCTTTCAAAGGGGAGGATCTAAGCCCTAGTTGGAGTGTAAGCTATAAAGTTTTAGCTATAAAGATATTATATTAAACTGTCTTTTAAACATTTATCATTATACCCATTTTCTCAGCAATCAACCTAAAAGTTTCCTTCTAGAATGGAATGCACTATTTACAGAAAAACCACAATTGTCAAGGGCGGTGCAGGAACACCAAAACTGGAAGAAGAAAAAAAAAACAACAAACCATAAATCAGAGCATCAGAGACCCTACATTAATCACCAGGAACCAGGCCAGCCTAATCTCTCCCCGTCCCAAAGCTCAGGGAAATTTTGGGAAGAGGGGGTGTAAGATTGTAAGAACCTAAGATGGGGAGGATCAATGATATGCAAGATACTCCACACAAGTTAGGCCAAAGTAATCAAAATAGGACTTTGAATGACCTGCGCAATGACCGATGTAGCATTGACCCCCCCCCCCAAAGAATAGCATGGATCACAGGCACTAGGATCCTTAGAAGGAAGGTATTAACAGCCACAATAGTGTTCCTATACTGAAGGGGAACACAAGAAAGAGCTCTAGGCAATGCTACTGAGTCCCACACTTCATTAGAGTTGATGACCCAGAAGGAAGCTTGACATGCACACTGAAGTATGCTCTAGGGATGGTTGGTGAAGAGGGGGGGCAATGAAAGAAAGGGAGGGAGGAGGGAAAGGAAGGAGAAAAGGGGGAGAGGAAGCAAGGGATCCAGGGAGGGGTGGAGGGAGGGAGTGGACTGGGGTACGTATTGAGTTTGTATGAGTGGGAAAAAAAAAAGAAAAAAGAAAAACCACAACCGGCCAAAATGCAGAAGAGCACTGTTGACTGCTCAACCCTAAGCAAGACATGAAAGGTACCCCATGCTCCACACACTGCTCCAAGGTGCAGGGAACAACGCAGAAGCAAAAGCTGTGAAATTGTAAGAGCCTGAAGAGGGTCAGAAGTATGCTCAGACATTATTTCCTGGATATGACAGCAATGTTGTATCTATTCACTGCAACTATGTATATTTTCACAAGTCTTTCCATGTGATTTGTCCTATTAATATTTCATCAGGAAAGGGGAACCATCCCTGAGAAATTGATGAGAGTTACTGTTAATGAAGGTGGGGAGATGGAAGATGCCTTAATCAGTGGTATGTCCACAGATATGGTTCATGCTCCTGCAAGTACTGAGATACATGCTACAAAGATGAAATTCATGGTCCATACATGTGAAAATGTGGAAATATTAGTGATACTGGCAGAGAAGAAAAAAGGTTACAATGGGAAGAGAGAGGAGATGAGACCGGGGATGAAGGTGTGAAATATTATAAATTCATTATATTCATGTATGAAACACTAAAAGAATGTGAAAATATTTTTAAAAAGTTACTGTTGATGGTGTCTAAACCAAGAAAAAGTGTAATGAGTGGGTTTTTCTTCCTGCCTCAAAGCTATCACAATGTGTGTGCTCTGATGAATCTAGGCAGAGGCTCCAAAACCACATGATTCTATTATTTCTTAAGTGAAAAAGTACATCATCCTTGAATAGTTTTACATGCTATAGCAAAATCTACATAAAACATTTCTGAAATCATCTTTATATGACCAGTCAAATCTGTAACCCTCATATAAAACATTTTTCTGTCTCAAATATTTTATGCCTTGCTTTTTTGGAAAATGCAGTGAAGGAATTTCATGAGACATTATTTTGCCCATACCAAGAAATTAATTTCATGCATGAAGGGGCCATACAATTTCCCAGCAGGACAGGTCAGCACTAATAGTATAACTCCTACTCCTGGCACAGTGGAAACAGAACAAGGGACTCACTAAAGCTTTCTGGCTGGGGATTGTTGGTTTTTAAATGGAGACAGAAAGTAAAACTTCTGAGCCCAATAATGCCAATCATGTTTAAGCTTCCCACTTGTGAGGTGTTTTGTGGGAAAAAACATAGGTATAAGAATACACTTAGCTTGCCCTTCTTGTAGGCTTCACACCTCTAAGCTATATTTTCTGCTTACTGGAACTATTTTGTTTACATGCACCAATGCATGTTAACTTGTAAAAATGTTTTTGCCTTCTCCTTGGAAAGAAGCAACATTAACAGAGACAAATGGAAGTTTTGTCTTTATTCTCTGAGGAAATGAATTAATATAATTTAAATAAGTATTATATATATAATGACTGACTTGCTAAATAAACTACCCCTGGTGGTAATCTCAGTGTATTTAAAATATTGATATATATTTATAGAGGTGTGATATTAAGAAGAAAGAGATGACCCTCACTAGATATTTAAATATTAGTAGTATTTTCATTTGAGAGCACTGATATAGATTAATAAAATTACAGTGGACACTATCATTTACCAAAATAAAAATATAAAATGGACAACCTTATTAATTGCTATAATCATGCAGTGAAAATTAAATAATTTATGTCATAATAAATCATCTGGATTTTTTTTTCAGACTTCAAGAACAGGGTCATTGATCAAGTAAACAAAGTCCCAATTGTTAACAAACAGATATTTAAATATATGAACAAATTAATTAGTCACTAGGGGAAATAAATTCTGTATTCTTAGACTTGCACTTATAAGGAAACATTAACTGTTAAATCTATTTCAAGCAATAGAAATTTGAAAGAAGTAGAATGTAAAGCTTTCTTCTTGTGTATATATGGGAACTAAATTCCTCAATGTTTAGTTTGATTCTGTAAAAACTCCTTGCAGTGGTTTGAATGTATGTTGTGCTCAGCAGGTTCATATGTTTGAATCCTTAGCTGATGTTAATGTTTGGGAAGGTTGTGGCAGTTTAGGACATGGAGTTTTGCCGGAGGAAGGCAGGTCACAATGGACTGGTTTAGAGGATTTGGTAGCTCAGCCCTACTTGCAGTTTGTCTCTGGCTTCCTTTTTCTTCCTCCTTGGTGACTGCTGTGACCTAAACCTCGTCCAGCTTTTGCCATTTCGCCATGCCCTTTCTGCCATAATGAACCTTATCCACTTAGGAACAGAAAGCCAAATAAATCTTCCTTTCTCCCCTTAAGCTGTGTCTAAGCATTTTCTCTCAGGAATTGAAAGGAAATGAACTATAACACTCCAATATTTGTGTGAAATAAAAATTTTAAAGCATAAAAATATAAATTTAGGCAAAAAATTGATTATGTTTAGAACTTAGAGGAGATTTATCCCCTTACTTTGCTAATTTAGATGTATGTCTAAGTGCTTAACACAGATTTTTTTCAGTTGTTCATAACTGACTCTTATTTATTGATTACCTGATCTGGACCATTTTGCTTGCTATAAGCACATTCCAATATGACTGATATATCAGGAGAAAATGCAATACAATTTGAGAAAATAGGAGTAATTCAAGAACACACTAATACTGAAGTGCAGTCTTCCTTTAGAAATCATATTGGCACACACTTTTCAATTCATTTCAGTTCTTTTCCATTAAGCCGCCTCTGTGAATTAAAAAATGATATTTGCATAGCTTTATTATGTCTTTAATATATACATAAGATACTTCACCAAAATGTTAATCATAACTCTATTTTATCTTAAAATATGTCACAACAAACTTTTCCTCCAATCTTTCATCAGCAATAAAACTATTGAATTATTTCAGGTTTATATATTTGTTTTGCTATTCATGAAGACCTGAAGTACCAATTTCATGACTGAGCTTGAATAAAGTGGTTCTAAACCTGTATAAAAATAGTAAGATATTATTTTTAAGAGTGGTATAATTGTGACTTAAGTTTTAGTAGTCTTTCTTCCTCTTTAATGGTTTTCATGGATCATTGTGTCATGGCAAGTGCAGAGATGTTATCAATACATTTCCTTCTTCACATAGCAGTTTATGTGAAGTTGGCATGAAACAGGGGTTAGGGTTTCAGTTTTTTCTACCATTGCTTTCTTAGAGGAATTAAATATATTTTAAATTTTATGATGAAAGTGAAGGTTCCATCTGCACACAAATCAGTGCTGGAGCACTGATCTCTACATTATCACTGCTCCCTTGCATTTCTAGGTCACTGAAAACAGGACAGAAAGCTCTAAGCTATATTTTCTGCTTACTGGAACTATTTTGTTTACATGTACCAATGCCCAGTTTGAAGAGACCTCCAACACAACCACAGTGAGATTCACAAAGCATAGATTTATTTCATAGTATGACTTATAAACAATAAGGACAAGACCTCTTAGTCTCTGTTTAATTTGTTTGATCAAATGCTAAGAATTGCATTGTCCAGGGGACATTGTAATTTTGAGAGGTCATGAAGGATTTCATGTGGCACTGCTTTCTCTTAGTCTTTAATGGAAGTATTCATATACACTGTCATAAATACATAGTAGTCATACTCTGCTTACTAACCATGAATTCTTATGATTATATTCTCAAAATAAGCATTAAAAGGTGTTAAAATCTGCCTTATCAGGCAGATTATTATTAATACATATTATTACAATATTATTATAATGATAATTACATGTTATTAGAATAATATGTAAAGCAGAAGCATTACCCAGGTGAATTCTTATGAAAGTGAAGAAAATGTAACACCAAAAAGGAATGGCTTTACTAAGTTTGGAAAAGTAATTACATATAGCTCCATCTATTTCTTTTACAGTTTTCTATCATGCTATTGTTAGACGTGCTTGGGATAATTGGCAGACAGTGAAATGCAATGGTTCCTTTGCTGGAGCACTGATCTCTACATGAAATCACATTTTCATACAAACTGATATATTGAGAAAAATCAGTAAGAGTTAAACATGATGTTTTTTCTATGTTATGTCCTTTTAAACATTTTTATTTATTTGAGAGGAAGAAGTGAGCACACATGCACCATGTGGGCTTCCAGGAATCAAGCTCAGGTTTCCAGATTTGTGAGCAGGCCTCCTTAAAGTCTGAGCTATCTCATTGTGCCTGTGATATGTTCTTACAGTCACCAAAGGAGTCACAATGAAAAAATTCATTCTTGATGGCTATTGCAGTCTGTGAATATGGCACTGGGACACTCTTTTTCAAAGATTAAGTCATGTTGAATAAAGTTCTAGATAATATTTGTATCTGTTCATTTCCTGCTTAAGAACATATTTGAGAGTATCACCTAAACAGATCTATTGCTGAGGATGAAAAAGATGGCAGTCAATTTGATCATGGACTAAGGCATCAATGCTTTCCATGCATGTTGGCATTCATGATAGGGGAGTGGGAAGAGAGAAGAAGGTGAAGTAAACTACTTTATTGCATCTAACTGTGATGAACTTTCATTAACATGCTTCCAAATTTAAAATTCTTTGTGCGAGAGCTCCTATCTCTCTCCTACAGTCTGATTCCCACTGTACATTATCTGGGAGTCAAGGAATGTAACCTGGATGAAGAGTCTACTTCTGACCCAAGAGTTAAAGAGAGGTTAGAATAATAAGTGCAGATTTTTGACAGAGAAGGACAGATATTCATTCAGCTTTCCTTTAATTTCTTGGCTTCCTTGTTTTAAGAAATAGGTCCCCAAGGGCCGCTGATCTTCCTGAAGGAGCAGCTGCAATATCAGTTGGCTGCTTAAGGGCATCAGGGACTACAAGACAGAGATTCAGTGTTTGCCAAGCAGTGATGAGTTCCAAATGAGTCGGTGGAAGCAAAACCAGATGTATGCATGATTCACATTTTGTTGTGAATGCCAGTAGGCTGATCAAAGCACTGGCAACTGAGGACCATCCTCATTGACCAGAAAACTCCATGGGAACCACCTGGTCTCTTGTCGCAGCAAAGATGAAGTCAGGCCCCCATAGTTCTCGTAAACAAATGAAGGAGACAGATTAAAAATGTATGGAAGACTGAAAAATAATGTGAATGAACAATGCTTGCTTCTAGTGTTGGTATGAGCTCTCCTGCCAGGCTGGTCTAGAAATTGTGACTGGACATCATAAGCCAGAGTAAAACCCCTTATTTCTTGAAGCTGTTTGGTTACGAACTTATCAGTGACATGCAAACAAACTGCAGCAATTCCTAGATGGAAAAGAATTAAATAAAATTGCATGGAAACCAAATCTGTTTGCAAGCATTGTTCATTCACATCATTTTTCAGTCTTCCATAACATATGACTGCTGAGAGAGGACTTGCCAGACCACCATGTCTGGTTAAGTATGCCAAAGAATGACAAATCATTGTACCAGCTAAAGAAGTATGACAGTGGGCTCATGCTTATGTAATTCACTAGTCTTTCCAGTTCACTTCAGAAGCTGAACATCTCAGTAATTCCAGCCCAGTGCTGAAGAATGTCAAACTTTACCAAGTCTCCTTGTGCCATCTAATTCACCTGTCCAGGCACTAGTCCCATTCACCATGGACTGAGTCTTTCCTATCAAGACAATCTCCTGCAGGCTTGCTCAGGGTCCAACTCAAATACTAATTCTTTACCAATGTGCTCAGTGCTGAGCCTTCAGTTGTCAAGTTGACATCTGCAGCTAACTCAAATATACATGTTTTTAGAATTTTTCAATTTGTTATTTGTATACTTATAGCCAGAATGACTAAAAGAATCCTGATAGATTCTAAAACTACTGGTTATAAAAGGAAAATTGTTGCTTCACTATTATTATCTTGTGGTCCCTAATTGCAATTCTGAAAATAGTAGTATTCCTAAGATAATGTAGGTAATAGACATAAAGAATCTTTAATGAATTTTACATATTTAGATTACTTTGGACACAAATTTTAATACAAGATTGAGAAACCATTTATAAGTAAAAATGTTATGGATGAGAGTTCCAAATTTTTAATGTGTATCTTCCTTAGAATTTCTGAATATTTTTACATTCGTATCACTCATGTTTTAGTTTGAATACAAAATAATGGATTTCATTATGTTTTTTCATATTTATATCATATGCTTTGGCTAAATTGCTACCTCCTTCTCCCTACTCTTACTGATACTATCTGTCCCTCAATGCTTTCCATTCTATATTTATATTATTTATATGTGTGATTCGGTACATATATTTAAATATAAATTCCAGATGAGATTAAACATGCAATATTTATCCCTTTCCTGCCACTGTACTTCTTCTTCTTGCCTCCTCCATATTTTAGCCCTTCTTCATATACATAATATACCTTCCAAAATTATGCCATATATGCACATGTGTACATATATTTCATACATGAAAGAAAATATTCAACACATATCATTACTTCTTTCTGAGTCATACTTTGAAATAATGACTTCCATTCCCATCCATTCTCTAACTAATGACACAATTTCTTCTTTACATCTGATCAAAACACCATTGTGTATATTGTGTTTGTGTATGTCAACATAGATAGATAGAAACAGAGAGAGAAAGAGAGAGAAAAAAATGATATTTATTCATCCATGTGTCATATAACTCTTCCAATGTGACCAACGCTGAAACAAATGTGGACATGAATATATTTCTGTGGGGACTGGAGGTGGCTCAGTGGTTTAAGTTCTTGCCTTATAATCAAAAGGGCCTGAGTGCAGATCCTCTGAACCCAAGTAAAAATGCCAGGCAAGTGTGGCAGCCCATCTGTAATTCCTGCCTTAGAATGCAGAGTCCAGGAATTTCAAAGCAAACTGGCTTATCAGGATAATCCTAATGGTTTGCCCTTGGTTTAAACAAAGACCCATGTTAAAAATAATAAGGCGGAAGAGTGATTAAGGGTGATTCTTAATATCACCCTTGGACCTTCACAGGCATACATATTTAAATGCACTTGTGTACATACACTTGCATACATTTGTATCCCTGCCCATATGCAAAACACACATGTATCCAACCCATACAAACATACATGAATGAAAAAAAAGGTTTTCCTATGGTTTTCTTGCCTAAATGACTTGGATATACATTCAGGAGTGAAGTAGTTGTATCATATAAAGGTTCTGTTTTTAGGCTTTTGAGGAAGCTCCACAATCCTTTCCGTAAATGCACAAGTTTACATCCTTACATCCTTCCATTAAAGTTCTTCCACATCCTCACCAACATATTTTGTCATTTGTATTCCTGATGCTAAACATTCTGACTGGAGAAATATGGAATTTCAGTGTAATTTTGATTTGCATTTCCTTGATGAGTAAAGACATTTTACATTCTTCTTATATTTATTAGATATTTGTGTTTCCTTTGAAGAACATTTGGTTAGTTCATTTATTAATTAATTTATTAATTTATTTTCTTGGTGTTTAAGGTCTTCTTAGTTGCTTATACATTCTATTCATTGCTTATGTTGAGGAGATTATTTCTCCAGTTTTGCGGAAATAAAAATTAATGTGACGGAAGACAGACTAAACTGAAACAAAAGACTGTTGCTGAAGGCATCACTGTTCATCAAAACCATTTGCCTAGAGAAGTGGTTCCAGGGTCAGAACGCAGACACTAATGCAGCTGTAGCTCAAGAACTCAGGCCTCATCCCCAATGGTCAGCAGAGCTTGGCAATTTGTTTACAAATAGTAATGGTTTTACAGGGAAGAAAATACAAGATTGAAAGAGTCTTGGGACCTCCTGGAGCATCATGGTTTCAGGCAGGTACGAGGGCCAGATGATGCGTGATAAGGTTAGAATCCCAGAGGCCTATGGGTAAAGCCATGAAGGTGAAGCTTAAGTCACCATGTAGTGCTATTGACTGGGTGTCCTGGGCCTTTACTTTTCAACTCAGCTCCATTTTTTAATCCCATGCATTTTTAAGGCTGGCTCCTTGATCATGCTCCACAATTCTTACAAGTTGTAACTAAACTTGCTTTTTCACCCCTTTATTAATGAAGAGATTTAATATCTCTTCAAGTTTGTCTTCCATCCATGCTGTCCTGTGGTAGATGATTATTTCTGCTATTATTTAGTTGATGATTTAGCTCAAGTGTTTCTCCTCTTCTTCCTTTTTCTTTTATTCTTTTTTAAAATAAATTTTAATTGAATTTCATGTCAGGTGTTTCTTATCTGAATTGATGATGCTTTTACCCATGTCTTCATTTGATATCCTTCATTAATATGCTTGTAAGTTATTATTTCTACAAGCAGCTATTTTTTATTTTTTGTCGATCATTGCACTTATGTAAGTTATCTTTGGATTTAGTAATGTAGAAATTATGATATTTTTGATGGCATTGCATTTCCTGGTGTTTTCATGCTTCTGGTAATTCTATATTATGTCTGTACATGTGTTGGTTTCTATTTGAAAATTTGGTTTTATTTGAAAATTTCCCTGGCAGACAGCTGGTTTTCAAAGGTTTGAAATCAAGGATGAGAATACGAATTTCTGTAACAATCACAACTCTAAACTGAACAAGATATAGAAATATACTTAAAACTGATTAAAGTGAACCAATATACCATTTGATTTTAAAATGAAAACTGGCAAAAAAAAAAAAGTGAGACATCCCATAAAAGGAAAATTTGGCATAAAGGTGAAAACAGCATTTGAATGAAATAAAGGAGAGAGAGAGAGAGAGAAAGAGAGAGAGAGAGAAAACAAGCAATATTAAATGAAAGAAAGAATAAAACCAACATATTGTTGAATGTTTAGAAAAAGAAAGCAGGAGGCATGGAATCATAAGAGTAGACAAAACAAATAAAATATTAGCATTCCTTTTACAGGATCCTCTAACACTGGAGTCTACCAAAGCAGAGAGATGGTCAATTGAAGTGGGCATTCTGTATGTCCCTGGGCAGGACCAAGGGTGACTTCGGGAATCATCCTGGATGGCTTCTACCTCCTTCTTACTTCATTCTGGAATTTCCTGAGATCTGTCCACTGAATCGAAAGTGCAGGTTGCCCCCAGTACTTCCTGGCATTTTTATATGGGACCTGGATCAGAAGTCAGGGCCTTCTGTTTGCTGGACAGAGTCTTAATCCCAGAGCCATCTCTCCAGCCCTACATTTTGTTCTAATTGAATGTCCAATGTCTGCAACAGACATCTTCTCTTAAAAGCTTCCCTTCTTCCCATATAAAACTTCTACTGGCTGCACTTAGCTCTGTATTTTGTGCTTCTGGCAGATCCTTTCACACGTCAGAGACATTAGCCTATTTTTGGTTCTACTCACTGGTGTCTTTGAAGAGCATTAGAAATGGTATTACACATGCACTGACCAGCTTGCTGGAGACTTAAGGCAGAGAAAGTCCTTTATTAGGCAGCTTAAGTAATTTAGTTTAATCACCCTATATATTTTCTATCTAATACAGTTCATGCCCTAAAAAACTATTGCTGTTTGAATAACAATGGAAAAAATTTAAAATTCTTATTTCATTCTTGTAGGAGGAACGGACCAGGCATTCTTGTATTAAGGTCTCTGATCAACCATTACTTACAATACCTCCACCTGGGGAGCATGCCACTCAGGGATGATCTGTATGGGGTGCATGCACGAATGCAACTTCCCCAAGCTACAGCTGCTGCGGCGCCTGGTGTTCAAGTCAAACTGTATGGCTGAGAGAACCAACCAACCCTGTCAGGATGACTCAGCAAAAGCTCGCGCTGAGACTTATGGGATGTTGGGTGGAGTATATGAGTAGTCCCATATTTACAATAAATGAGCCTGAGAGCCTACTTTGCCACTCGCCTGACTTCCGGGGTCTGTGCCCCAAGGGTGTTCCTGGACCCCCCGAGACTGTTACACAGTCTTAATCACAATTGCTTACAAAGTTGAAATTTTTAATTAAATGATTTAATTAAATCAGTGTGGATGTAGCCAATAATTCTGTTACTCTTTTTTATCTGTTTTCTTTTTCCATATCACTTACTTTTTATCACAGAAACTGGTGAAAATTTAACACTGAAAATATTCAAGGGTGGAATTTGACCCAATATAAAACAAAATTGTGAAGTATCATGTGATAGCCAATAGTTTTTAGAAGTTTCTGTACATCATTTAAAAAGTTAGCATTCCCTAGAGTTGTATTTGGGGGTTTTTCTTTGGTAAATTATTGTAGCACAAAAATTCTGGGGATTTCTTAAGATTGTTCATAAAAAAACAAGATGCATTAAAAAGCAAAATTAAGCAAATTTTGACTTTCAAGAAGACTGATTATCTCAACCTTTATGAAGTTTATTTTTGTCATCAATCTTATTAGTAAATATATTAAACTTGTAAAATGAGAGTTACATTCTCCTTCTAGTATGTATTCATAAAATACATGCTATTGAAAGGGATGCATAAAACAAGAAAACAAATATAAGGGATATTAGAAAATGAATCCTCCTCAATAGAACTAAAGAAAAAGTTGTAGAGTGAAATGTTTTAGACTTCCTTGTTTTGTATCCCTAATAATGTCAAAAGAATCACTACACATAGAATTCTCATTCTTTTTTTTTATTTCCACTCATACAAACTTAACAGATACAGCGGTCCACCCCCCCTCCAAACCCCTATCCTCCTGTGCCCCCCTCCCCATTCCCTCCCCATCCCCCAGTGCCTCCCCCTCCCATCCCTGGAGCATCTTGTAATGCCAAACTCTCCTCTGGGTCCTCCTCTCCAATGAGGTGCAAGGACCCAGTGGCATTTCCAAGAACCCTTTCCTGTGTTCCCATTAAGCATAGGAATACTACTGTGGCTTTCAATTCCTTGCCTCCCAGGATCTTAGTGCCTCTAGCAAATGCTAGACTTCGTAAGGTCAATAGTGTGTTGGACATTGTGCAGGGCATGCAAAGTCCAATTTGATTGCTTTGGCCCTAATTTGCATATCATTGTTCCTCCCATCCTTGTGCTCTTACAATCTTACCGTCCCCTCTTCCGCAAATTTCCCTGAGCTTCAGGATGGAGAGACATTAGGCTGGCCTAGTTCCAGGTGATAGATATAGAGTCTCTGATGTTCTGGATTATGGTTTGTTGATTTTTTTCCCTTTTCCGTTTTGCTGCTCCTGCAATGCCCTTGGCTCCACCCTATGGGTATTGGATGTCACCCCTGGCCAGAGATAAAAACCTGTTAAATTAGAGTCTTGTTATAAGAGTATATTCAAAGGTAGATGTAATAAAAGTAGGAAACCACGGTGAGGGAGGAGTCAATCACCCATCAATGAAATGGTTACTTTCTATCTGTCAGACTATACACTCTCCCCTTCTGGTAAGATCGTACCCCATCAGTTGTAAATAATCAGAAAGGAAAGTGTGTGAACTTAACCAGATGTCTCATTACTTACTTGCAGTCCTTGATGGTGGCCTATTTTCTCTGCTATAACATGGTTCCCTCTCTCGTTACTGGTGTGGCCCTCCTTCCCCATCCCTCCTGTTCATAATCTTAGCAAATTACTGTAGTTATTACAGAGATTTATCTTTGAGTGTCTCTAAGTGGGTTTCATACTAGGAGCCACCTATTAGGGAGTACATATGGTGCTTAATTTTCTGGGTCTGGGATACTTCACTTAATATAATTGTATCTAATCCCATCCATTTCCTGGCAAATTTCATTAATTCATCATTTTTGATGGCTGAGTAGTACTCCATTGTATAGATGTACCACCTTTTCCTTATCCACTCATCAACTGTTGGACATTTGGGTTGATTCCATGACTTTGCTATTGTAAACAGTGCTGATATGAACATGGTCATGCTTGTGCTATCAAGGTGAATTTTTGCTGTATGGCGGGTATTCCCAAAAGTGGAATCGCATGGTCATATGGAATTTCAATCATTAATTTCTTTAAGAATCTCCAGATGGCTCACCAGAGAGGCTGTATGAGCCTACATTCCCACCAGAAATGTAGGAGAGTTCCCCTCTGTCCACATCCTCTCCAACATTTGTTGTTTGTATTGTGGCTTTTTGCCATCCTAACCGGGGTGAGATGATATATCAGGGAAGTTTTGATTTGCATTTTCCTGATGGCTAAGGATGTGGAGCATTTTTTTAAGATATTTGTTCGACATTTTAATTTCATCCCTGGTAAAATTTCTTTTAAGTTCCAGGGCCCATTTTTTAATTGGGCCATTGGTTTCCTTAGTGTTTAGTTTTCTAAGTTCTTTGTGCACTCTGGACAGTAGAGCTCTATCAGATATGTGGTTAGTGAAGATTTTCTCCCATTCTGTGGGTTGCCTTTGAGCTCGTGTTACAACCTCTTTATCTGAACAGAAGCTCATTAATTTCACAAGATCCCAACTGTTGAGAGTTAGTAGCAGTGACCAGGCTAGTGGATGTCTGTTTAGGAACTGTTGGCCTAGCCCAATCAGCTTGAGGGAGTTCCCTATCCTCACCTATGGTTTTTATAGTCTCTGGCCTTATATCAAGGTCCGTGATACACTTGGAATTAATTCTTGTACATGGTGACAAGTACGGGTCCAGTTTTAATCTTCTTCATGTGGAGATCCAGTTTTGCCAGGACCATTTGTTGAAGATGCTATTCTTTTACCATTGGATTTTTTGCGCCCGTTTGTCAAAGATCAAAAGGTTGCAGTTGTTTGGGCTTATATCTGGGTCTTCAACCCTTATCCATTGATCTGTGTGTCTATTTTGGAGTAAGTACCAGACTGTTTTTATAACTATGGATTTGTAGTATAGACTAAGGTTTGGTATGGTGATACCTCCAGCCATGTTTTTGTTACTCAGGATTGTCTTTGCTATCCTGGGTCTTTTGTGCCTCCATATGAATTTTGAGATTGTTTGGTCAACTTCTTTAAAGAATTGCTTTGGGATTTTAATAGGTATAGCATTGAATTTGTATATTGCCTTTGGTAGGATGGCCAATCCAGGAACATGGGAGGTCTTTCCACCTTCTGGTGTCTTCTGCTATTTCTTTCTTTAGGGTTTTAAAGTTTTCATTGTAAAGGTTTTTTACCTCCTTGGTTAGGTTTATACCTAGGTATTTCATTTTTTTAGGGGCTATAATAAATGGGATTGTTCCTTTCAGGGCTTTTTCACTTCTTTCATTCTGTGCATCTAGAAAGGCCACTGATTTTTGTACATTTATTTTGTATCCTGCCACCCTACTGAACTTCTGTATTAGTTTCAGGAGCTTCCTGGTGGAATTTTTGGGATCACTCAGGTATAGTATCATGTCATCTTCAAATAGAGATAACTTGACTTCTTCCTTGCCAATTTGAATCCCTTTTATGTCCCTTTCTTGTCTTATGGCTTGAGCTAAGACTTCAAGTATAATATTGAAAAGAAGTGGTGACAGTGGACAGTCTTGTCTAATTCCTGATCAAAGTGAGAATGCTTCAAGTTTTTCCCCATTGAGTATAATCCTTGCTGTTGGCTTATTGTATACAGCTTTTATTATATTGATAAAGGTTCCTTCCATTCCAACCTTCTTTAGGGTTTTGATCATAAAGGGCTGTTGGACCTTGTCAAAGGCTTTTTCTGCATCTATCGAGAGTATCATGTGGTCTTGAACTTTGGACTGGTTTATATGGTGAATTACATTTATTGATTTGTGTATGTTGAACCAACCACCTGTGCCTGGGATAAAGCCTACTTGATCCCTGTGGATGATCTTTTTGATAAGTTTTTGAATCCAATTTGCTAGGACTTTTTTTAGAATCTTTGCATCTGTGTTCATCAGAGAGATTGACCTATAGTTTACTTTTTTAAGTGAATCGTTATTAGGTTTTGGGATTAAGACAATATTAGCTTCATAGAAGGAATTTGGTAGTGTTCCTTGCTACTTGGTGGAAAAGTTTAAGGAGTCTTGGTGTCATTAGCTCCTTAAATGTCTAGTAGAATTCTGTGCTGAATCCATCGGATCCAAGACATTTTTTGGTGGGAAGATTTGAGATTACTTCCTCAATTTCCTCATATGTTATAGGACTATTTAAATAATTCACAACTTCCTGATTCAATTTCGGTAAGTTGTGTTTACTTAAGAATTCATCCATCTCTTTTGTGTTGTCAAACTTCACAGAGTATAAGTTTTTGAAATATGATGTTATAATTCTCTGGATTTCTTGGGTATCAGTAGTGATAACTCCATTTTCATTTCTAATTTTGTTAATTTGGGTTTTCTTTCTCTTGCATTTGGTTAATTTGGCTAGGAGTGTATCAATCAAAAATCAATTGATTTTTTTCAAAGAACCAGCTTTTTGACTGGTTGATTTTCTGTATCATTTTCCTAATCTCGATTTCAGATATTTCTCCCCTTATTTTGCTAATCTCCTCCGTTCTACTGCTTTTGGGATCAGATTGCTCTAGTGTCTCTAAAGCTTTTAGATGCATTGTTAAGTTATTTAATTCTGATGTTTCCAATTTTTTGATGTAGGCATTAAGAGCTATGAACTTACCTCTTAGGACAGCTTTCATTGTGTCCCAGAGATTTTGGTAAGTTGTATTTTCGTTATCATCCACTTTCAGGAAATCTTGAATTTCTTTTGTAATTTCTTCCTGAATCCAGTTCTCATTCAGCATCATATTGTTAAGTTTCCAGGAGTTAGTGTATTTTCCGTTGCTTGTTGTGTTGTGGATGTCAAGCTTTAGGCTGTGGGGGTCTGATAAGGTGCAGTCTAGCATTTTACCTTTCCTGTATATGTGGAGTTTTGTTTTATGGCCCAATATGTGATCTATTTTGGAGAAAGTTCTGTGTGCTGCTAAGAAAAATGTGTATTCTTTGGTGCATTGATGAAAAGTTCAATAGAGATCTGTAAGGTCCATTTCAGTTAAGGGTTTGATTAAGCTCCAAAGTGTCTCTGTTAAGTTTTTTACCTGTAGATCTATCCCATGTTGAGAGAGCGGTATTGAAATTCCCAAGAATTATTGTTTTGGGATTGATTTCTCGCTTTAGACTTAATGAGTGGGGGGGGCGTATTGGGTGCATATATGTTCATTATTGTGAAGTTTTCCTGGTGAATTGTACCTGTGACTAATATGTAGTATCCATCTGTGTCTCTTATGATTTTTTTTTTTTTTTGGTTTGAGGTCCACTTTGTCTGATAGCATAATATCTATCCCTGCCTGTTTTCTACTTCCATTAGCTTGTAGAATTGTTGACCAGCCTTTTCTTTTTAGGATGTGCCTATCTTTTGTGGTGAGATTAGTTTCCTGCAGTCAGCAGATTGATGGATTGTGATTTTTAATCTAAGTTTGTAATCTGTGTCTCTTGATTGGTGAATTAATTCCATTAACATTTAGTGTTATAATGGAGAAACCATTTTTAATTCCAGACCTTTATTATGTTTAGTGGTTTTTGTAAGTATTGCTTCGCTTTTAACAGGGTTATACTTCCCTTCTGTTCGTTCGGATATGCCTGTTTTTTTCTTCACGCTTGAGTATCATTTCTAGCATTTTTTGAAGGCCTGGTTTGGTGGACATGTATCTCTTCAAGTTGTCTTTGTGCTGGAAGATTTTTTTTCTCCGTCAATCATGACGGATAGTTTTGTGGGGTATATCAACCTGGGTTGACATTTTTGCTCATTCAATACTTGAAGTATGTCTCTCCAAGTCTTCTTGCTTTTACTGTTTCAACTGAGAAGTCATTTGTTATTGTAATACATTTACCTTTAAAAGTGACTTTTTTTTTTTTCCTGAAGCTCTCAGCACCATTTCTTTATCTTGAATGTGGAGTGTTTTAACTATTATTTGCCGTAGCGAGTTTCTATTTTGGTCATATCTGTTGGGGATGTGGAATGCCTCTTGTATATGGATGGGCCTCTTTTTTTTAGATGAGGAAAATTTTCCTTGATGATGTTTTGAAAAATTTCCTCAGGTCTGGTATTTTGAGATTCTTGCTCTGATATTCCATGAATACGCATGTTAGGCTTCTTCAGGGTGTCCCATAACTCTTGAATGTTTCTCTCGAGTATCTTTTTGGCTTTAACAACTTCTTTCATTGAGCTGGTTAATACTCCCACTTTGTCTTCAAGGTCTGAAATTCTGTTTTCTGCTTTGTTAGTTCTGCTGATAAGACTCACTGTGGTGTTCTGGGTTGAAGATAACTTGTCTTTTAGTTCAGTTTTGAACTCAGCTTAAGTCTGTTTTAACTTCTCTATGCCTGTTTTTGTTTCTTGAACTGTTTTTCTTAACTCCTCCAAGTGTCTTGTTTTCCTCTTCAAAGCGATTGATGCAGTCATTTAATTCCTCCCGGATTTCCTCTTTCATAGTATTGAACATGGTAATGATCATATTTGAAAGTTGTTACTCTGGGTCAGGCTTTCTTGGCCATTTTCCGTGGGTTTGTTCTGGTTGGAGTCTATCATTATGGGGTTAATTCCTTCAGTGGGAGATTTGTTTACTTGGGTGTTGTTTCTCATGGATTTGCACTTTGACTTGGGCATCATCCTTTTGACTCTTAAGACCTTCTTTCAATTTCTGTGCGTTTTTCACTGAACTGAATTATTTGGCCTGGGGTTTTGAGGTTGGGCGGGTGCAGAGCTTATCCTGGGTTGCGGTGGGTCCAGGCTGGACTGCGGAGTCCCAGGGGCGGCGGAGTGGGGAAAGAAGAATTCTCATTCTGTATGGAAAGACTTTTAAAATTCCAATCCATGCAGTTCAAGTTGTATGTACGGTAATTCTAGGTAAGCATATCTAAGGAAGAGGGAAAAACATATCCCCATGAACAAGCAAGAGTTTCAGGGGAAATAGCCACACTAAGAGAATCATAAGGGCAGGCGACAGACAAGAGAAGAGCATTCCCACTCTGGAGGGCCACTTGGACTACCACAGATACATAAATTCTGTCAGTGCAGGCACCCCAACAAGAGGGCTGTCGTCTACACTTGCAGAGGAACATGAGAGTGGGAGGACACAGCTGGATTGGGGATCAGAAGGGAGGTTGGGAGAGGTGAGTGCCAAAGGAGGGGGTGAAGGGCAAGGATATATACTCTCTCTGTGTATATATGAAAGCTTCAAAAAAATAAGAAAAAGAAGAGGAAACAGTACAATCATAACGTTCTTGTCTCTGGACAGTAGACAGTGTGGATTTTATAGCCTAGTAGGAAACTCACGTAATTCTCTACTTAAAACTGCTTAGTTACCATCTACCCTAGAAAATGAATAAAATAGTAAACTCTGAAAAATTCTCAATAAAGTCTTAAAATGCTATGACGAAAATACTATTATGTTTGGTGTATATTTATTCTGATAATGAAAATAAGAGTTGTCTGCATGTTTGAAATATCTAATTTCTGGCTCTATTTTTCACTTGATTTCTTCTTTTAAGATAGTCTAGTTATTATAATACTTGCTCACAAATATACAAATGATAGTTTAACCATGTTATAACTTAAATTGGTAAATTTATCACTCAAAATCAGGTGTTTGAACAAAATGAATATCTTTATATTCTCTCAATAAATGCAATTATATTATGTATAATTGACATAATGCCTCACTCTCAGTTTTAATTATTAATAAACATTACAGATGATAACATCATTTAGGAGAAAAAAATTTTAACTTGTTTATTGCTTTGAATTTGAAACTCTCTTGGTGTTCATAAAATAAAGTTCAGAAAACAATGCACTAAAAACTTCTAGTGATTGGTTATTAATTTTTAATCTTTGTGTATTAAAAACACTAGACAATAAAATGAGTTCTTCCTTCTCTTGCTTTTATTATAAATCTTGGAATGAAGTGGTGACAAGATAGGACAGGTTCAGCTCTGGAAAAACAGAGACCTTGACTTCTACTTACTGAGGAAAACTTTAACCCTCAATTCTCATGAGTAATTTTCAAAACCTAAAGAATCAACCCCAAGCCTAAGGCTTAGAAATAATTTCAGACTGCCTCCAGCCATGAAGAATTTGATAAATATAGCTAGTTATTCATTTATTTCCATGATAAGAATATTTAACACCTAAATTATGATTTCCTTAGTAAATAAATAATAATAAAATAGTATAAGCAATTTTATAGCTGATTCTTAAGCTAAACTTCCCAAAACTCTGCTATAAAGAAATGGTATATCATATTCATGTTAAAGTTTCTAGTCTGCAGCAATAATTGTATTTTACCTACAGAAGAAGACCATGTCTTACCTGATTTCTCCCTTAGCTGATTTCTCTCTCACTGTTTGGTTATACGATTCATGTCAAAAAGTATTTGATACATGCTCATTAAAATCATCACTGTGCTGAAGTGACAAAGTTTTATCGAAAGGCAGAAAAAAATAAACACCATTTGGATACTTCTTTTGCTTTTATTTTTTAAGAGAATCATTTATTTGAAAAATGTTACAAATGTCACCTACTTCTTTGAAAAATACATTCTCTCAGCCAAAAAATATATTAAAAACCCTTAAATACATGACTAATGAGCATAATCTAAAATTAGAAGCAGCTTTGTGGAGCAGATGGCATGTGGTAGTTCTTGAAGATGGATAGAATTTTGACAGGTAGAAATAGAGAGGCAAGACATTCTGGACTAAGAAACAGACAGAGAGAAATAAAGGCTATGTTCAGAAAATGACAGGTGCTCTGTGTGGATGGGATTTAGTACATTTGAGACAGGAAGAAAGGAAAAACTATATACAAATTTAACAGCATCTTGAATCATATAATAAGGAGTTTGTGTGAATTGTTCACAGAAACTAGGAGGATACATTTTATTGTATTTAGAAAAATCTATAAAAATTCCCACAGAGATTCAGGGAAAAGTTTGCACTCTAAAGAGTGAACATTTCAAAACAACTTTCTGAAAAGGAAGAGATGTACTTCCAAGTTTTGAAATTTCCTACAAAAATTTTATGCAATGCTTTAATATAAATAAATCTAACAGTTTGGAGTGTATGCTCACTATAACTTTATTCATAAATTTAAGACAGAATTTACAATTACTATGTGTGACAGAGTGCTAATCTGTATGACAAATATTCAATTAGTTACATGACTGTAAACCTCTGTAACACCATGAAACAAAAGATAAAAAATAGAAATATAGCATACTTTTAATTAAATTTAATTATTTAAACTTGTTACAGTTTCATTTAAATATTAGAAACTATTTGTTTGGCTTAAAAAAACAAAATATTTTAAAAACAGCTTTTGTTCTCTGCTAGCTTTAAATAGAATATATAGAAAGTGATCAACTAAACTTTGAATTTATAATAATCTTTGTAAGAATGAATATAGTATACATACATGGAAGAAACAATGTAAAATTTATCAGAGAATAAAAACCAAATACCAGAAAAGAAATTGGAAACATTTTTTTCTATTTCTTCAATCATGTTTTAATATGCGAATATATTCGACAGATTTAAAATTGGAATACATATTTTAATGTGACTTACATGTTGAGAATTTAATCAGTATCCTATAATTAAATAGTTGTGAATTCAATTTAATAGCTTAAGCAGTCCTATTTCACCCACATCATTTTGTCTTATTTTAATAGATGGAATGTTTCAATGCTCTACAAAAGATCTTTGTAAACATTTCTTGTTTCATAATATATATACATAAAATATATATATAGTCTGAACATACTGAGCAGTTTATATGCTCCTTTCTTGATGTCACATTTTAATATGGCAATTAGAGCCATGCCAACTATATCAATCAAGCTATAGTTGCCTGAATATTAACTATGTACGACCTAACAATATTATTATTAGGTGAAAAAAATTGTGTCTTTGCTTCAGTAGAGAAAATGGATCACCATCAAGTATTGCATGAAAGTAGTGAGACATCTGGTGTGCTCACTTCCACTTCCCTTGTTGGTTACTTGGGACTAAACAGGTTTAATCTCACCAATCAGGGAAGATACAGGAACTAACAGATAGCTGATAACCATCTGGCAAATGGGACACTGAACCTCCTCCAAACTGCTGTTTCCTACTCCTATTCTTCCATCTACCTTTGAGTCTCCTCTTATATTAAGATCTTTGTTTAAACAGTCTTTTATCTTTGGTTAGGAGGTGACCTTCTATACCAATCAGGATGCAGCAAAAGGCAGTACAGAAAAAGCAAAACTGAAAACAACAAAAAAACATAATTCAGAACACTAAATACTCTATCTAATTCACCTGGAACCAGACCAGTCAAATCTCTCCCCATCCTAAAGTTCAGGGAACCTTACAGAAGAGGGGGTGGCAAGATTTTAAGAGCCTAAAGGTGGGGAGGAGCCAACCATATGCAAGATATTCTACACAAGTTAGGGTTGCAGCAACCAGGATTGGACTTTGCCTGACCTGCACAATGGCTGACATGTCAGTAACCCTCACACACACACCCCAAAGCCTAGCATGGATCACAGGACAGAAGGCGCCAGGCAGTAGGCTCCTTAGCGGCAAGGAATTAAACAGTCATAGAATTCTCATACTAATAGGGAGCCTAAGAAGGGGCTCCCAGCTATGCCACCAAGTCCTGAGTCCTCACTAGGGTGGAGGATTCAGATTGAGGTTTGGAATTCACACAAAAAGATGCTCCAGGGGATGGGAGAAAGGAAAGGGAAGGCACCAAGAAATGGGGAGGGAGGAAGGGGGATGTAAGGAAGGGGGTTAGGAGGAGAGTGAAATGGGGGATGATGTTGGAGGGGAGGGGGAAGGAAAAGGATGGGGTACCTATTGGGCTTGTATGATTAGGAAAAAAATGTGGGGGAAAAAATCATGTCTTTCCTTTAACTTGAGAGAACCATTTTAGTGATTCTGTAGATATTTAGCCTTTTCTTACATTTATAGATTTCACTCAATAAAAATAAAAATGTTAACGTATAATATCAACAACTTTGTCCTCTCTCCATGTGACTTCGATCATACATGTCACTCTATGTAGAGCAACTATATACAGACATTTCCAGAAACTCAAATTTATAACTTGTAAATGTGAATCACATACATATATAAGGTGATGTTGGGTAGGAAGGCAGTTTTATTATATACTGCCTCATTGGCATCCTCAGTTATTTTGCAAATATGTATTCCCCAATATATGTAAATAGCTCATTACCTACATCTTCATTAACATTTAACATTTCAATTTTACCACAAATTTGGACTGTGTGAAAGATTGAGGACTTCTGTAAAAGGTGTGATATTTTACAAATGTAATAAGTGGTGGTGATATGACGAGCTGCTGTGCCGGGTGTTTTCACTGCTCAAATACATCAATGCATCTTCTGATGCTTAGTGTGCAACCAATAATCTAGAAATAATCTAGAAATCTACATTTGCTTCTATAGATTATAAGGGGCATCCAAAGATGGTTTTTTTTTTTATTTGGAAGGGCCAGCTATACACTTTTTGAGTCTCCTCATAGATGTATGGAAAATTTCCAGACTTGTCATAACAAAATCCTTGGTGAAGGAGATGGAACAATATTTCCTCTCTTTATTTTTTCTTTTCTCTAATTTTTCTATATTTTGGTATGTTACATTAATGACACTGAGGAGCTAATCTATTGGGCAAGAAGTAGTAATTCAGTATGAAGTGGAACAGGAGATGATCTGAAATGGGTAGAAGAGGTGAAAATACATTAGTTTTATTGTACTTCTGTGAGCAAGTAGTTCAGTGACTAATGAAGTGATATCAATCTAAGAAATATAATTCAAATAACAGATAAAGAGGAAAAAGACTTAATGAAAGAGGAAAATACTTAAAATTTCACAGCTGAAAGCTTCCAAAATTTGGCAAAAAATATTTGACAAATAATTTAACCTCAAGTATGATAAATTTGAGGACAAATTTTAAAAAAGCTAGATATTAAAAGATATATTACATACAAGGAAACAAAAATAAGACTTGAAGTTATTCAGGCTAATGAAAATGATACTCATGCAGAAATCTGGATGTGTATATGTCCTAGGAGTAAACTATTTAGAATTACCAATAATGTAAGAACATATCAAAGCCTGAAAAATAGAGGCAATGTTTTTCATACTTTATGTATTTATATCTTCAGATTCTGAGAATAGAAATGAAAGAAAAAGTTAAACTTAATGTTACATGATGAATTAAAGTAAGAAAAGATAAAAATATAAGCATAGGAATATAAATTGATAGACAATAGAGAATAAATCATTATAAGTCAAGCTTACTACCACAAAAAGATTAATAAAGTTAGGCCAGTGGGATACCTCAGTGGGTAAGGTGCCTTCTTGCAAATCCAAAGAGCTGAATTCAATCCCTGGAAGCCCACATGCTTTCTCTCTCTCTCTCTCTCTCTCTCTCTCTCTCTCTCTCTCTCTCTCTCTCTCTCTCCCCTTCAAACAAAAATAAATAAATATGATATAAAAAACAGTGAGTTATGAAGCAGAAATAAATTTTATGAAACATTTTTAAAACAAATTAGTAAAATTGATAAACTTCCAGAAAGACTGTTCACCAAGGGGGGGGGGGGGAAGACAGCAGAAATTATTAAAGCAAGATTGGACGAATTGGAAGGAGTACAGATATACGAAAAGAACATTTTTTTGAATATCACAATAAACTTTCTTAATAAAACTTAACAAATATAATTGAAATGAACAAATTTTAGGAGATAGAAATGAGCAAAACTGATAGAACAAAAATAACAATTTGGCTATGCCTTTATAAATTATAAATTTGTAGCTGAAATGCAGCAAATCCTTCTGTGATGAAAAATTATAAACTCGGTTGCTTTCTTAGATGAATTTCATGTGACATATAAGGAAATCTCACTTTCAGGAAATTGAAGAATTTGGTACAACCCATACTTTTGCTCTGAGTTGAACTTAGGCCTGATATCACAGCCTGAGAATGCTATTATAAGAAAGAGAATTACACATCAAAAATCCTCAGTCATAGTACTCTGACATTTTGGGAATCTATCACATTTCTAACCTGATGAGGTCTCTTTCTACAGCTCAGTGGATTGTAAAATAGACCAGGTGACTTTTTGACAGTGAGTATATATATATATATATATATATATTTTTTTTTTTTTTTTTAATGAGAAGCTTTCTGACCTATGGGCACAGGATCTTTGATCAAGTTGACCCAGACGTTTGACAAACTGCAAGGGAACCACAGTGCCCATGTTGGTCCAGAGCATTTAACCAGAGGAAGCCACGGGCTTGAAGCCACCATTTTGTCTCATCATTTTTGTCCTGGACCATTTATTTGGAATGATGCTCATGGGCATTATTTGCCATGTGCTGGGGATGTTGGCAAAGGCAATGAGTTTCATTTTAGGAAAGAGACACCCCAACTGAGGGAACCCACATGTTTTGAGATGGGCAGTGATCTGTGCTTCAGGATTCATACTATATTTTCTATAATGGTTACTCTTAACTGTTGCTGTGAGAGAGCACCCAAAGTCAAACAACTTAAGGGAGAAAGGGAGATTTATTCGGCTTAAGGTTCCAGAAGGGAGAAACATTCTTTCATGGTGGAGGCAACATGGCTGGTGGCTGAAGCTAGAGGCAGCTAAGTCACTACAGACATCCTGGAGGCTCAGAGCTGCTCAGTCCAGCAGGCCTCTTCTAAGTCTTCTGTTCTGTGGTTCCTTTTATCTTGTCTTCTATTGGGAGGTTCCAATCAGATTTAGGGAAATTCCAGTGAGATCTAGGACTGGTCTTTGTAATGTAAATGTGTTGATTTGGATAATCTCTTCAAGTAGTCAGACAGCTGATTTTAGTTAATGCCAGGTGTGGTCAAGTTGACACCCAAGATCAAATACCATAAAAAGTAAAAATGAAAGCTGTCATCATTTACAGCTAATATGACAACACTCAGGGAGGCCCACAAAGATTTTACAAACTATGATAATTTCTTAGTGAATTTAACCCTGTGAACTCAAACTAGTATAAAACTTACCCTTTTAACTATGTCAAGAAATAAACAGATATAAAATGAAGCTCTAAAACAATGCTGTTTGATTTAAAAAAGTGTAAAAGTCATCAAAAAGCTAAGCATAAATCTGACAGAATATGTCAAATAAGGCAATATTGAAATTGTAAAATCTGATGGAGAGAATTTAAATTTTCAAATAAGCAGAGGAAATAATCATATTCCCATATATAAAGTGATGTCAGCTACTATCAAAACTATCTATACATCACAGGCAAACTCTGAATGAGTTCTAAACTCTTAGTTTGAATTAAAGTGCAATTTGTAGCTTGTATATGAAAATGCAGTGGGCCAGCAATAGTTAAGACAATGTCAGCAAACAGAGCAGAGCTCTTGGATATTCAATGTTTCAGTGTCTTAGAACTGCTCTACCGGAGTTATGTATTTCACCAGTGTGGTCTACATAGCTTGGAGACATTTCTAGTTGTGTGAACCAGGTCTTATGCTTTGGATAATGAAAATTCCTGAAGAACCATTCATGAAAGCTGTAGTTAACACTATGGTCTGAAGAGACCGAACCCTCCAGCAGTCTGGACACATAGTCAAACTTATCTTGAGTACCTGTAAATTTCCTCCTTCTAGTACACTTCCATCTTACTATTGCTTAAAATAAATTGTTAGCCTCTCTTCTTTATACTAGAAAACCTTTGATTTTAACATTCTAATATTTTAAATCTTGTTAGCTCCTTATTCCCCTCTTTTTTTTTCATTTTAAAGCCCAAATATTTAATACTATGATTATTTGTAGTTCAAAGTTGGAGAATGAGAAGTCAGCCTCCCCAGAGGCTATCCCTTCAGTTATTAGTTCCCACCAAACTCATTTCTGAGAATACCCATGTGGAACTGAATGGTAAACTACTTAATTGAGAAGTCTTATACTTACTGAGGTATTAAAGTAGAGTAGTTTATTTTTTAATATCTGTTGCCTACTGTTCTCTATCTAATCTCTCCCTGCTGGGTAATAAGAATTCTAATTATTCCTCTCTTCCTGTGGTCAATATTCAGTCAATTCAAGCTATTGGCAATATCATAAGAAGACCTTCATATTCAGATTCCTTTCCCTCGTTCCTCTACTTTATACAGGAGAAACTTTGGATGATAAAACAAGCCTATGGTCACACATGAAAGAGGAAAAATTTGAACCCTGGCTGTCTGGTTTTAGAACTAGTAAGCACTAGAAAAAAATAAGTGAACTGAAAAGATAAAATTACTTATGTAATTTAGCACTAAATATATTTAGTATATTAATATCTTATCAAGGGTACTTATTGAATAAATATAAATGCATTTTAGAATTTCTTAACATCTTTGCATCCAAAGCAAGTTTTGAAAATATGCACCCAATTCTTTGTTGTTATGGTAGTTTTATTTGTAAAGTCATCACAAACATAGAATTAGTGATCATAGCTGCTTGCAGAAATTCAGTTTCCTTGGAAATCCACAGATTTTTGCAAACCTCCTCAGCATAACACTTTTTGTCAACAGATCAGTTTATAGTCTTGATTTGTGTTTCTGTTTAAAGATACTTTTACTACATGGAATTTGTGGCCAATATAGCTCCAATTTATGCTTGAATAGAATATACCTGACACTCTATGAGGATCATTACAGACGTGTCAGGCTACAGAGCACTGAATATTGGAGCAACTCTGGGAGGCTATTTTATGCAAAATAATATAGACATGAAAGATAAATACACCGTAAAATGTTACTTGTTTATACAGGAGACCTGAAACAGGATGGAAGACAATTGTCCTTTTTCTACCTGTGTATCAAGCAACTGAAATGCTTCCATTCCATGTATATACACACATCAAAGAATATACGCATGAGACCTACAATATTAATTTGAGGGTTACAGATACAGTTTTGCCAAGAAATAAATTTGAAATTTTGTAATCTGAAGAAAAGCAAAGTTTAATTAACTGGATGCTACTTTTTGGAAAGGATATATTTAGTTTTAGAACAAATGCCCAAAAATGTATAAATAAATAAAATGCAATCACTGTCCTCTCACTTCTTAAGGTAGAAACCAAGGGAAATTTGAAGTTTAACTGTAATTCAAGTCAAAGGACCAAGAATATTTTTTTTAATTTTTTTTATTATTCATTCGTTTGTGCGTATATGCATATGTGCAGGTATGTGTATGTATGTGTGTGTGTATGTGTGTGTGTGTGTGTGTGTGTGTGTGTGTGTGTGTGTGTGTGTGTGGAACCACGGACGAATTCGGGAACCCCCATGGATGCCTCCACCTCCTCCTTGTTTACTCTGTCGGGGAAATCACAGGCTCCGCCCTACCAGGACCAGAAACGCAGACTGCCCTGCTTCCGCCTGGCGTCTGTATGTGGGGTCTAGGATCCGAACTCAGGACCTTCTGCCTGCAAGGCAGAGGCTTAACCCCTGAGCCACCTCTCCAGCCCCCCAAGAATATTTTTTAAATTTTTTATTATTTATTATTTATTCAATTGTGCATAATGCGTGTGTGCACGTGTGTGTATGTATGTGTGTGTGTAGAACCACGGGCGAATTTGGGAACCACCATGGACGCCTCCACCTCCTCCTTGTTTACTCTGCCCTGGGATTCACAGGCTCCACCCTACCAGGCCTAGAAATGCAGGCTGAGCATTAAACAGTGAACCAGAATTCCTACAGAATTACAGTGGTCTTCAGATGAAAACAAGCCAGATAGTTCAAATTAAAAACACACCCTTTTCATGGCATCAGATGAAAACTTATTCCCTGTTTGCTTCTAACAATGATGCTAGCATACAACATTAGGGATAACAATAGCATTGTCTCTCATATCACCATGAGGATATATGTTGACTGACTTCATGGATGGATTTCTGCCCAGCGTCTATAAGTGGGGTCTAGGATCCGAACTCAGGACCTTCTGCCTGCAAGGCATAGGCTTAAACCCTGAGCCACCTCTCCAGCCCAAAGGACCAAGAATATTAAGACTGAAATGAACATCTATTTTGTATCATTGCCTCTACTGAAATTTGCTATTAATGATTCACATTGAGGACGGAACAGCCATATAAAGACACATTGTAACTTATTTCAAACAATCCCTAGGGACCAATTAATATCTCAAAAGTCAGTCCATGAAGTCGGTCAACATATATTCTTATGGTAATATGAGAGATAATGCTATTGTTATCCCTAATGTTGTATGCTAGCATCATTGTTGGAAGCAAACAGGGAATAAGTTTTCATCTGATGCCATGAAAAGGGTGTGTTTTTAATCTGAACTATCTAGCTTGTTTTCATATGAAGACCACTGTAATTCTGTAGGAATTCTGGTTCACTGTTTAATGCTCAGTGCTAGAAAGCTTACACAAATTTTTAGCTTTCCAAATATTATTTTACTTCTGTACCAACTTTCTTCCTTTTTCTTTATCTTAATGTTTTATTTTACTATGTCTAAATCAATTATTTTTTTTAAATTTTTTTAATTATTATTATTTATTTAACTGTGTGTATGTGCCCACGCACGTGTGTGTCTGTGTGTGTGTGTGTGTGTGTGTGCCCGTGTATGTGTAGAACCACGGACGAATTCGCGAACCACCATGGACGCCTCCACCTCCTTCTGCCCCGGGATTCACAGGCTCCGCCCTACCAGGACCAGAAGCGCAGGCCGCCCCCGCTTCCGTCTGGCGTCTATACGTGGGATCTGGGATCCGAACTCAGGACCTTCCGCCTGCAAGGCAGAGGCTTAACCCCTGAGCCACCTCTCCAGCCCCCCTAAATCAATTCTTAAACCAAAACCCACAAATAATAAATTCATGGCTGGAAAAAGCCCCAGTGGATACTTGCTGTGCATGTCTGGTGACCTGAGTTTAGACCTGTAGAACCTATGTACAAACTGTACATAGGAACATACACCCCCATAATCCTTGTGCTTATCATGGATGTGAAGAGGTGGAGACATGACAATCTCCAAAAGTTGTGGATCAGCTAGCCTGGCTACATATTAGTTGGATCTCATCTCTGGAAGGTTGAAGGTCAGGACCAATATCTGACATCCACCTCTGTTTCATCTGTGCTGTGGGGCACTCATCCCCTTACTAAACACATGAAAACACATGCACACAAACACACACACACAAACACACACACACACACACACACACACTAAACAACACATGCAAAATTAAAAAAAATAATAAATTTCACATGAATAACTTTTTATTTCTAACTTGTTTTCCACTCAAGTGAGAAACTACTAAAACTAGTAAAATGTGACTGCTGCTGATGTATTCCTGCAATGTCCTTTACCAACCATGTTGTCTGACAAGGTCGCAGCATGGGGAGACTGCTTCAAGGTAGGCGTTTTCCGGGAACAGGACATGGTATGTCTGAGATAAAAATAGGGCAAAATCCAATTAAAAATGGGCCCTGGAACTTAAAAGAAATTTTACCAGGGATGAAGTTAAAATGTCTAACAAATATCTTAAAAAATGCTCCACTTCCTTAGCCATCAGGGAAATGCAAATCAAAACTTCCCTGAGATATCATCTCACCCTGGTCAGGATGGCAAAAATCCACAATACAAACAACAACAAATGCTGGAGAGGATGTGGAGAGAGGGGAACTCTCCTACATTGCTGGTGGGAATGCAGGCTCATACAACCACTCTGGCGAGCCGTCTGACTGATCCTTAAAGAAGTTAAAGAATGAAATGCCATATGACCCTGCTATTCCACTTTTGGGAATAATCCCCCATACAGCAGAGGTTCACCTCGATAGCACAAGCACGACCATGTTCATAGCAGCACTGTTTACAATAGCAAAGTCATGGAATCACCCCAAATGTCCAACAGTTGATGAGTGGATAAGAAAACTGTGGTACATTTATACAATGGAGTACTACTCAGCCATCAAAAATGATGAATTACTGGAATTTGCCGGGAAATGGATGTCATTAGAAACAATTATATTAAGTGAAGTATCCCAGACCCAGAAAATTAAGCGCTGTATGTCCTCCCTAATAGGTGGCTCCTAATAAAAAAACCCACCCAACATATCTTGAGACACTCATAGGTAAATCTATGTATTACCTACAGTAATTGCAAGGATTATGAGCAGGAGGGATGGGGTTGGAGGACCACACCAGAAACAAGGAGAGAAGTGACCATGTTACAGTAGAGAAAATAAGCCTCCATCAAGGACTACAAGAAAGTAATGTGACACCTAGTTAAGTTCACAATTCGTTCCTGATCATTTACAACTAAGGGGGTATGAACTCACCAGAAGGGGAGGACATATAGTCCAGCAGATTAAAAAGTAACCATTTTGCAAATGGGTGATTGACCCCTCCCATTGCCAAATGCCATATGACCTTGCGATTCCACTTTTGGGTATAAGTATTACATCTATCCTTGAATGTGCTATTATAATAAGACTCCAGTTTAACAGCTTTCTGTCTCTGGCCAGGGGGTGACATACAGTGCCCATCACGATGGAGTGAAGGGCATTGCAGGAGCAGCAAAACTGCAAAAGAAAATCAACGAACCACTATACAGAACTTCGGAGACTCTATATCAACCACCTAGAACTAGGCCAGACTAATCTCTCCCCATCCTGAAGCTCAGAGACATTTGCGAAGAGGGGGCGGTAAGAGTGTAAGAGCAAAAGGATGGGAGGAGCAATGATTTGCAAGATACTCCACACAAGTGAGGGCCGAAGAAATCATAATTGGACATTGCATGCCCGGCGCAATGTCCAACACACTATTGACCTCACAAAGTCTAGCATCTGCTAAAGGCACCAAGATCCTTGGAGGCAAGGGATTGACAGCCACAGTAGTGTTTCTATGCTTAAGTAGAATACAGGAAAGGGTTCAGGGAGAGGCCACTGGGTCCTTGTATGTCATCGGAGAGGAGGGCCCAGAGGAGAGTCAGGCATGCACAAGAAAGGACTCTGGGAATTGGGGCGGGAGGCACAGGGGGGATGGGGAGGGATATGGGGCTGCAGGGGTGAGGGGAGGGAGAGCAGGGGGTTGGGGGGGGGAGGAGGGAGGGAGGGAACTGGTGTACCTATTAAGTTTGTATGAGCTGAAATAATAATAAAAAATGTATTATTAAAAAAAATGGGCAAAATCCTCAGCCAACCATGTTGTCTTACAAGGTTGTAGCATGGGGAAGACTACTCCAAGGAAGGGATTTTCTGGAAAAGGACATGGCATGTCTTCAATAATATGGGGAAATTGGAGATTTTGGGTCTTGCATGTGTTTTAGGAGTTTTTATTGCTATTAGTAAAAAATAAAGATCAGGGAAATAACCTAATAAGTAAATACACTGATTCTGAAGAGATTAGAAAGTAATTTCAAGAGAAACATATGTGGATAAAATTCTCCCAAACATGACTCTTGCTGAACTAATTCAGAAATTCAGTGAATATGAGATTATGCCATCTGTTCAAAAAATCAGTACACAACTATTTCTCATAAAGTACATCAGTTATTAGAAAGTAGAAAGAAAATGAATCCTAATATGATTCCTACTATTATGGCCAAATGTGGACCAGCTTATATGTTAGCAGCTAGAATTTGTTATCCTCCAAAAAGAAAAATAGTGTATGGCATGCACCCCCTTCAACAGATTCACCTTTACCATTTACAGGAATGTAGGATAGATATGGCACACATATAGTTAGTTGTAATGGAAAACATGTTCCTTATTGAAGTCCAAATTCTATGGACAGAGTTAAAAAGAGTTCAACCTCCTTGGTATATTTTAACTAAATTACAAAAGCAGTCTTTACTAAAATAATGGCAACAGTGTTGTCCTAAATTCTGAAGTTATTTAGTAAAACATTATAAAGTAGATAGATTTATAGAACAGAGCCTGTTAATGTATAATGGATCATAACAGGTTCTGTTTGTACTTTTACCCTCAAACAAAAGGTCAAATTCTTAAAAATTATTTTAACAGCGTGTTAGAAAAAGAGTTCCTGATGAGCACATAGAAAAAGAAGCTAATAGGGTATATTTCTCTTTGTTTTCTTGTGTTTCCTACCCAAGATTTTCTAATATAATCACTTCAATAAACGAGTTCAGATTCACTCATCCCTGAGTTGTGTGTCTGCTGTTCTCCACCTCCCCCAACTCCTTGTCCACCTATCTGGTTCTTGGATCCAGGCTGTGTTTGGACCGTAGCATATTCCCAAATGCAAGGAATAGCTTTACTATACCACAGATGTCCGTTTTTGTACTCTGTAGCAGGATTTTCTAAAACATGGTCCCTAGGCCAGCCTTACCAGTCAGTGTAAACTAGGAACTTTTTTACAAATGCAAATTCTTGGGAATCACTCCAAACCACAGAATTAGCAACCCTGCAGAAGAGACCTGGCAATCTGGGAATGCCCAGGTTCCTGCCAGGTCTACAGAGATGCAAGCCACAAATTTCCCATAGGTTTCACTCAGAATCTTTTCCCTACCAGGACAGACTTTCATGCAATATTTCTCAACTTCACTGTATGTTATAGCTGACTGAGCAGATTTTTAATGACATTCATAGTCTTCAGTTACAGGAGGAGATAAGAGCCTATTATCATTCCTGGGTGATCAGGATAGGTATGAACATTAAGAAGCGATGTTTAGAACCTAAAAACAGACTTATAAGCCTCACCATAAAATTAACTATGTCTGGCATCTCCCCAGCACTCTAGGCTAAATCTTTTTCCAAAAATATCCAGACCACTGGGCAACTCCAGTATCATTTTGAGAAGGTAGCAATCTGCATTCCTAGTGTACCTCATACAGCCATATAAATATCAGATAAGTCAAAGGTTTAAGTGTTTAAAACAGTGAATCTATAAAAGAACTAGGGAAATACATGGTAGAAATTTTGTGAAACTTAGAAAGGAAAAGGATCTTTGAATATCATGGAATGAACCTCAAAACCAAAGTAGAAAGATGGATAAATCCTACCACACAAAAGTTGGTGCACGATGACATCTTTAACTCTGAACAGGTGGCTGAGCACTTATGTTCTTGGCCTTCGTCACAGTATGGCTTTCTGTACTAAAACTAAAATCGTAATTGATAGAAAGATGAAGATATATAAAAGTACATTTATTTCTTGGTCTTTTTGTGGCCTAGTTGCAAGACAGAAGAGTATGGAAGAACAATGTTCCACCAGTTTGTCAACCCAAAACGAAATTAAAATTCCTCTAGAGTAGGATTAGGTCTGAGATCTAAGAACTAAAGGTCGATACTTTGTATCCTATGTTGAAGTCCTGCAGAGGAGAAATCTGCAGGAGGAAAACTCACTGACATCGCAACTGCACAGAATTAATTGCCATGCTTATATGAAAGATCTAGTGGCAATCCACTCTAGTCTTGCAAGGTAATGGAAAAACCGAGAAAAACATGTAACTGTAAATTACTGCAGAGACCTAGGGGAATTGAAGAGGTCTCATGATTGTAACAAAGAAGAAAGGCCAGCAGATGGCAGCATGGACTACTGTGCATTGCAGGGTAATTGGGGGGTGGGGGAACAGCCTTACAAGCTGACATCAATATAGCAGGAGACAGAAGACCAATGGTATTCCCAAGATCACGTGTATCTAGATGGGCCAAGAGTATGTCTGCCTCCCCAGGGAGAAGCACAGACAATGGAATCCAATGACTTATACTATAATAACTAAAAGTCATTGTTATTAGAATACTGAGTGAGTATTCAAAAGTGACGGAATAATATAAACATATTTGCGAAATGATAAACTAGAAAATTTTGCATGACAGCCATATCATATGAACAATAGTAAAACATACATTATGAAGCGATAGAAAAAATATAAAAAACATCACTGTCATATTTAGGCACAGGTGTCAATTTGACAGTTGAGGGTTTGAGCTCTGGGCACATTTGTAGAGAATTAAGCTCAGAATAAACTTGCAGGAGATTGTCTAGCTGATGGGGAAGGCCCAACCCATGGTAGATGAGAATAGGCCCTGGAATACAATAGAAGAAGCTGGTTGAGAAAGTTGGCATTCTTGTGAATACTTAGCCAGACATGCTGGTCTGGCAAGTAAGGATCGTCCCTCTCTCAGCCATTATGTAAAGATGGTGTGGACAGTTCCCTCAGCCCTGGTGTTGGTGTAAGTTCTCCTATAAAGCTAAACTGATAACTGTAACCAAACAATCGTAAGAGAAAATAAATCCCTTGTTGCCCTTAAGCCGTTTAATGATGATTTAATAGCAACTATTCAGGCTAACTGCAACAATCACCATTCGAGAGTCTAATTTTCTTTACACAAGTCCTCACTTTTCATTAGACAAGAAGTACACAAAAAGAACTGTATGATTCACCCACTGGACCATGCCATTTCAATGGAGCAAAGTGCTAACATGAAGTCAAGAGGCCCAAACTTCAAGTTGTATACAGAAACATCTATTCTTACTTTGCATATTCATCTTTGACAATGGCTTCTAACATTTGAATCTAGAATTGGAAATTCCTAAGTCACTCCTCCCATGTCCTTGTTAGGGCACAGAGTACACATGCAAGCACTCCTTCCTTTCTTTGTATAGCCAGAGGAACTGTGTCTGAAAGCTGCTGACTTCAGAGATCCATTCATCCTACCTCTTGTTCATCTTTCTCCCTGTGGATAAGTATAACTGGCCAATTTTACTTACTTTCAAAGGCTCATCTTTGAATTACTTTTAAGAAACATACAGAAGTAAGACAAAAATGACAGATCCTGAACACTAATCTGTATTACCAGAGCTTAATATATCCCTTTTACATGATGGGGCAACAGTCTAGACATTTTCAACTCAGGATAATGAGGACACATTCCAACTATTTTTTATAGTCTGCACTGCAACTTTAGTCTACAATAAACTCAGAAGAAAGAAAAAAATATCATCAATTATTTTTCAGGAAACAACTTGGTCAATGCTTTATTGCCTTCACTTTCATATGTACCCTGCCTTTCAAAACGAAGCTCATGTTTTTTTGCTTTTATTATTTATCTTTCTATGTCACAGTTAGTTGTTGTACCTCAAACTTGCCTTAAATATCTTTCCTGGTAGAGTAAAAAAGGAATCTGTCAAATAGTTCTCACTGCTGTCTTAGACTGCTGTTGATATCTGACCTGAAATGTTGTGGAAACTAGTATCTTTGTATTCGTGTTTGGACATAATGTCTTAAACAATAAATATACCTTATGAATTATCCAGTTGAGGAATTGGTAGATTAAGAGCATTTATGTTTTAAATTTCTTGAATTGTTTTAAAAACTTTCTGCAACTGCTCTTTCTATTTTTCTACTTCTATTTTTTTTTTTTTTTTGAAATTCATCCTCTCAATAGTGTGCTCAATCACCCTGGCTGTCTTTCTTTTAAGCCAAGTAAATTAAATAGTATTTTTAAAAAGATTTTTTAATTATTTTATTACAGACAGAAAGTGGATGAGTGGGAGATAAAGAGAGAAGAAAGAGAGATAGAGAGCGTGTACACAGGTGGAAGCTTCAGGCCACTTCTCTCACCATGTTTGCACCTGGGATCAAATTGAGGTCACCAGATTTGCAAACAGGTACCTTACCCACTGAGTTATCCCACCAACCCCTTAAAGGGTATTTTTATGCAATCAAGCTAGATTTCTGTCACCTGATGTGTGAATTAAAAACTGTGACGCATACACAATTAAAATGTGATCACCTACCTGGAAATATGAGATTCGCAGGTGAATGGATATAAGTAAAAAAAAATTGTATTGAGGTAACCCAAGCCCAGGAAAACAAATGCTTCATGCTTTCCTTCATTTGTGGATTCTGGCTTCAAGTCTCTGATTTTTGTGTCCAACAGAGTGGATTTCTCCAGAAGACAGATGCTAGAGAGAAGCATTGGGAAGGGATGACTTATGAGAAGAGGATAATAGGACAGCGATATCTTGAAAGTAGGGAGGGGAATATCAGAGATGGGAAGACTAGAGCAGTAGGAGTGAGGTGATAGAGGAGTGTTAACTAAACCTAAGGAGATTTGAAAAAGTCACATGGAAGCCTGCTATCAACGGTGGAAACCCGTGTCAAGGATGTAATAATTGCTTGGAGTTGCCAGACAAGGAGACTGCAGAGACACCCCAAACAATAAAGGCTGTCCCCATTCCTCTTGGAATATATAAATCCTATTTCTGAAGATACCACACACCTTGGTTAGCAGGTATATTATTTATTTGTAAGTTATTTTGCTTAAATTTTATTAATCATTTATATGAAATATTTGTTGTCTGTTCCTTACCACAACTCTGATTCTATGCTCATCCAAATTTATTCAAAAATTTTTAACTAATCATGTTTTATGGATCAGGCATCATGGGAAGCATTTAAAAGGAATTACTGGAAGATAATTAAAAATTTAATACATTTTTAAAAGTGAGTCTGTGTAATCTGCTAGCTGAAACATGCTTTTATGTTTTAGAATACTCCTACTTGTCTATTGAGCTTCAACAGATATGGCAGTACTTTTAGAAATTCAAGTGATGTGACTTCTCTCTACATGCTCCTGGAAGTCATCCTTGCCTGTAAATCCTTGCATTAGTCAGGGTTCTCTGGAAGAACAGAATCGGTAGAGCATATATATAACTTTATTAAATCAGCTCACAATAAAAGTAGTGTCCTTCAAAGTAGATGCCAGTAGCTGCTTCATTCTTATCACAAATGTTTCGCAAAGCTGTTGGATCCACAGAAAGTCTTGAGCCCCTATTTTGGCAGGGGCTTGAAGAATTAGCCTCTGATATCAATGATGAGCAGCTGCAAGGCCCAGGAGGCTCCAAAGGCAGTGGGAACAGTGGCAATGTGGAAAGGGCCACCTTTGAATGAGCCAAGGATGAAAGCAGTAGCAAGTCTACACAGTTAAGGGAAGATCAAGTCCTTCTTCTTTGGGCTTCCTTTTATTTGGTCCTCCACTGGAAAACACTGCCAGCTATGTGCTGGGTCTTCCTCATCAATTAACTAACCACCTTCAGACTTGTTCAGGGACCTGCTCCAACTATTGATTCTTCACAGCTGTGCCCCAAACAGTCTGCAATTATCAAGTTGACACCTAAATCTAACCGTCGCAATAGTATTATTAATTTCATTCTAACTTCATTTTTTCCTGTCTCTTGCAATAGACAAGAAGTGCTTTGAAAAATCACCAACGCTCCAAGTTTGTATTTTCACTATCTAAATATGTTTAAACCTCATGAACAACCGATAAGTATGTATATATTAATATTAAATAAATGAGTTGTTATTTGTACAGTTTTTAGTTTCTTCTACTAGAATCATGCATATATGTGTTTGTGTATAAATTGGAAGTTTAATTGCTTCGTAGTTCTTTTTTTAAAAGTAGTGACTTTACTTATGTGTGGTAGAGTCCACAAGTATATTACTTTTCTATTGAGTTGGCAGATTTCTATAATAAATCAAATAGGCACTTCTTGTTAAAAATAAAAATTCAAATGGCACAAATACAAAGTAAAATGTAGGCAGCCTCTCATTTTCTCCCATGTGACCAAAATTGTTTATATATGCATTCCTATACATACATGCAAAATACTATGAATATATTCTTTATTTTCTTTAAATAAGTGTATTAATATTATGAGCACAGCGTTCTACAATTTGTTTTCTGTGTATTCATGCTGTACATACTAAAGGAAAAATATATTTTACATATTTTGCTTACATACCTTTATTAACTGCTTAAAATATTGAATCTATTTTTATGAATTTACCTAATTTATTTTTCTAGTTCCCATTAAACATTAATTGGTGTGCTTTTTTAAATCTAGTATGTGCATATATGAAATATAATCTTTTTCTGCATATCGCTTTATATTATCTTCAATATTTTTCTCTTTTGCCTTATGTTAACACTAATAATATAACTGTATATTTTGTTATAGAATAAAGATATTTCTACTTAGATGTAGGATGTCTTTCAAACTCAACATGTTGAAAGACTTTTCCATTGCAATTATTGCTTCTTCCTTTTGTCTCAAATTTCCCTCTGTGTTGGGTCATTCCCATTAGTGCACACACACACACACACAACACATGCTGCAATATGATTCTTTTTTTGAAAAGACAGAAAACACAATTAAACCTCTGCATTGCTCCATTTTAGTCAGTTTTATTGTAACACTACTTGATAAGTCATCTATGTTCATTTTCTCTATGTTCATTTTCTCTATGTTCATTTTCACTCTCATAATTCACTATGGAGATTTTCTGCCATGGTACTGTCTTGAACTTACTTTAGTGAAGGTACCTGTCATCTCGATGTTTCCACACATGATCTGTATTTTGTTTCCCATCTGGTCTTCTGAATTTATTTACTTACAAGAGATTCATGTCTAATTAACATAATATTTTCCTTCTTTAGCCTCTAGGATATCACTCACCTAGAGTTTTCTTTGTAGTACACTCTCTGCTTCTTTTTTTAAAAATGTTTTATTATTATTATTATTATTATTTATTCAACTGTGCGCATGTGCGTGTGTATGTGCCCGCGCGCGTGTGTGTCTGTGTGTGTGTGTGCCCGTGTATGTGTAGAACCACGGACGAATTCGCGAACCACCATGGACGCCTCCACCTCCTTCTTCCCCGGGATTCACAGGCTCTGCCCTACCAGGACCAGAAGCGCAGGCCGCCCCCGCTTCCGCCTGGCGTCTATACGTGGGATCTGGGATCCGAACTCAGGACCTTCCGCCTGCAAGGCGGAGGCTTAACCCCTGAGCCACCTCTCCAGCCCCACTCTCTGCTTCTTATAGATCATTTCTGGGATCTCTGTTACTTCTCATATGAAGTGTGGTTGCCTTCAGGCTTGCTCTACACTCTTCCTTCACACTCACTCTGTGGGTAGCATTAGCTATTGTAAATGCACTCTATAAGTGGGTAAGTTTAAGAGTTGTATCACAAGTCCCAACATTTTCTCCCATGTCCAAAATTTTATATATGGTGTCCTCAGTATATATGGTCTCCCTTATATAGTTGGGCTCATAAAATTAGGATGCATTCATTTTTACTTAAAGTATTGGTACTACATTAGCTGTCTCTATCTACCTCCCAATTTGCTATTTCTGGAGTCTTCCATGTCTTGATGATGTCAAAAGCATCTGTTCAGCTCAAACCCCTGGCCGTGTTCCTGATATCAATTTTTCTTGCAATATACAATGGACAACTCATCTGTCAGGAGACTCTCCTGCTTTTAATGTTTAAGATATAACCATTTAGTTTGACGTTCTCTAACATTTTCCAAAACACCAGTATCTATGTCCTGAACTACTACTATCTTTGATTCCTATCCAATCCTTCTTCTTATTCCTACCATGACTGAAATAGGAAACCCATAGGAAAGTCTGTATGATAACTTTCAAGGGAACTAGCCATTTATACCTCTACAATGACTTTTTAATAGTATTTAAATGACATAATCTTTTACCATTATTTATGAATCATACCATTGTCTGGCCTCTAACCAAGTTCTCAAATTCATTTCCAGCTACGTCTCTCTGTCTGTCTTTGCTGCAGTTCAGTTGGTATTCTTATTACTCCTGAGCATGACTGTCACATTTGCAATCCTAGGTCTTGTTTCTTTCTCTCGTTCTCTCTCTCTCTCTGTCTCTCATGCATGTTTGTATAGTTATATGTGTGTGTGTGTGTGTGTGTGTGTGTGTGTTTATATATGTGTATTGTGTTTACCACAGGATGTACAACAGAACACTTAAGTGTGTGTGGTGGTGGATACCCAAGGGTGACACAAGAAATCATTCTGAATTGCTCTGTCTCTTTATTACTTTGCTCTGGGGCTTCCTATGGTCCACCTTCCAGGACCGTATTGTAGGTCATCCTCCTATCTATCCAACATTGTTATGTGTGATTTATGGCTCTGAACTCAAGTCCTTTTGCTTGGGAGATAACGACTTTAACTCCTGAGCCATCTCCCCAGTCCTAGATCTTGGATCTTATCCTTCCATCTGCTAAGGATGATCATTTCCTAGATGCCTGGTTTATTCCTGTGCTTTACTGATATTTTTGGTCAAACATGCCTGTTTTTCTAGTGGTATTACCTGTATTACCAGGAAATAGTATGCTGAAGGAGGAGTATCAGAAATTTGAAGACAGCTTCAGCTACCCAGAAAATTCAAGACCATCCTAGGCTACATGAGAACCTGTCTTAAAAACACAAACAAAAATGAGCCCTCTCCTAGACAGTATCACTTTATCACTTGTCCATATGCCCGTATTTTCATTGATGTTGACTTCTTTTTCCTCATGGTCCTCCTCCTTCTGCTCCTCTTTCCACTTTTCTTCCTCCTTTTCCCTCTACTGCTTTTAATACTTAATCTAAATAGCAAGAACAAATTCTGCCAATAAATTTATGTTGGGTGAAATATATTGAATGAAGAACGAGCATTTACCTATTTACTTTTTTGCTGGAATTAATTTTATACATGGTTCAAAAACCTAAACAGTATTATTTTAACATAGTTTTCTTATTTTATTAAATGTTTGTTATAAGCCTTTCCTCTTCATGGTCATTCATTATACACTGTATATCAGAATTACATTATGTAATGTTGTCTTTAGTGCTTCCAGCAGTCTTCTGCCATAATGACTTCTAAATATGATTATTTAAGTCATTTCAATATTTGAAAGAAATATCCCTCCATATTATTTTGATTTATAGACATACTTAACTTTTCAAGTAGTTTTAGAAATATTTTGTCAATTAGAAATCATTGAATAGTCACAAAGATTAATTTACATGGTGATGACTGATAAATATGCTTTTTTCTCCCAGTATGAAGCATCTTTATTCACTTAAAACACACTATGTTAAGCAGCATGTGTCCATCACATAGATTTCAAATATTTTTCATTCTTTGCAATTTGTCTTTTAAAGATATGGGAAATAAGACAAATATTTCCACAATATTTTATACATATTTATTTTTCTACTTATTAATTTTACTGTTAAAATGTAGAAGTTTTATTCAGTTGACTTTACTTTACATGTGATTGAGCACTTGATGGACCATGGATGTAATATCACTAGCTCTTCTTCCTACAGGCAACATTAACATCATTAGTATCTCAGGTGCTAATTATGATCTTATCCTTTCACAATGAAATATTGACAAGCCCAATCTTGTACAGACCATGTGAAAGTGAACACAGCCAGAAAAAGTTTTTGACTATGATGGTCCTGCCATGTCCAGAACACATAGTTTAGAGGTACTTCTTCCCATCTTCTGACTCTTAGAGTCTTTCCACACCTTCTTTCGTGGTGTTTAGTGAATCTTGGTAGCGGTGGGCTAGTGATATAGATATCCTCTTCAGAATCAAGTACTTCACAGTGACATTCTTTTTACTTTGACCAGTTGTGATTCTTTTGGTTTGCTTAATATGTTCATCACTCCATAAAACTGATGACTTAGAAGAATCATCGAAGAAAAACTGTGAAGTATAACAAGCTATAGGATAAGTTCTTCTTCAGATATATTTGTATTCCTCGTTGTTCTGTGTTCCATCTTCACTAGGATCATAGTATTGGCAAATGAAGCATGCATTCAGAATCCAACAATATGGCCAAGGCCTAAAATTGTCAAAAGTACCAGTTCATCTGCAGTTTCTCAACATTTATTAAAAATATTTCTTCCCCATTCTAAAACTGCTCAATTTATTATACATTTTAAACTAAATATATACAAATGTATATCTTTGAGTATGTACTTACAGAGAAAGGTAATAAAGAAGCTGGGGAGACAGTTCAATTGTAAAGTGTTTACTATACAAGTGCAAGGACTTGAATTTGATCCCAGTACCCGTATAAAACAGCCAGGAAAGTGACATGTCCCCAGTCCAAATACTGGAGAAACAGAGATAGCAGCATCCCTAGGGCTCACTGGCCAGTCAGTCTCACCTAATTGACAAGACTACTCCTAGTGAGACAGCCTTTCTCAGAAAAATAAGAGAGATTGTCAGTAAGGAACCATATCTAAATTTGACCTCTTTTCATCACACACATACACAAATATATACTCACTGACTTCCACACACAAAACAAATAATTAGTTTTCAAAAAGAAAATGTGGCCTGGGGAGATGGCTTACTAGTTAAAGATCTTAAATACAAGCTAAAGAATAGCCACCTGTAATTTTGGCTCAGAAAGGCAGAGCCTGGGAATCCCCAGAGAAAGTAAGTTTGGCCCACTAGTTCTACAGTCTACTCTGGGTTTAATGGACTCAGCCTTAAAACAGTAAAGTGGAAAAGCAAGTGATGTTGCTCACTTTTGGATTTCCATGCATCCTTACCTTCTCACACATGAGTGCCTCCCACCTGAAGCATACATACACACATACATATATACCTTATGCACATGAAAATAAAAATGGAAAAAATATTGAATACCTACCAAATACATACCTTCAATAATTCATTTCTTGCTTTCTGCCCCAGACCTGGACTAGGACAGACTTTCTGCTCCTCATAATTCAACAAAGTCCAGAGAAAACCCAAGCAAAGATATAGGAGACCAATACCATTCATCTGAGGTCCTCTAAAGGCATCCAATCATACTGGAGAGAATCTCAAATTTTTTTTATCATCTCGTCGCTCTCCATATTAGTCACTTTAGTTTAACATTTCTTTATAGCCACCCAAAAACCCATACATCTTCAGGGGCTATACCATTCACCCTCACATGTCATCAAGGAAATAAACCTAAAAAGTGCACTACCATACTAATCTTCAGTCCCTGTCTACTAAAGCCAACTTAACTGATGTACTAACATCAGTTAATAGCCTCATCTAGGAAATAATACCAACACCAGACAAGCATAACTAACTTCAAGGCAAACACTAGCAATAACTGCTAAAGTGTAGTAATACTCTTTAATTCAGTTCAGCCAAAAACACACAGAAATAAAAAGCATAAGAGATAAAACAAAAATAACCAGATCACAGCAAAAATCCATGAGAAACAAAAGCCAAGACAACAAATCTGCAAAAAGAATCAATTCCATTATGATGGAATCCATCCAGAACAAATTCACAGAAAATAGCCAAGAAAGCCATACCTAAGATAATGATTTTCAAAGCCTGATCTTTACTATGATTAAAACAATGAAAGAGGGAATCCAGGAGGAGTTAAATAACCACATCAACCAATTTGAACAGGAATAAAACGGGCACTTGGAAAAGATGAGGAAAGTAGTTAAGAAACAAAAATAGGCACAGAGCAGTTAAAACAATCTCAAGCAGAGTTTAAACTCAAACTAAAAGACAAGCTATCTTCAACCCAGAAGTCAAGAGAGAGTCTTATCTGCACAACTAATGAAACAGAAAATAGAATATCAGATCTTGAAGACAAAGTAGAAGAACTAACCAGTTCAAGTGAAGAGATTGTTAAAGCCAAAAAGATACTTGAGAGGAAAGTTATGGGATACATTGGGCTGGAGAGGTGACTCAGGGGTTAAACTCTGCCTTGCAGGAGGAAAGTCCTGAGTTCGGATCCTAGACCCCACGTATAGACACTGGGCCAAAGCGGGGGTGGCCTGCATTTCTGGTCCTGGTAGGGCAGAGCCTGTGAATCCTGGGGCAGAGTAAACAAGGAGGAGGTGGAGGTGGTCCATGGTGGTTCCTGAATTCACCCATGGTTATACACACATATACACACATACATACACACACACGCACACACTCACAATTGAATAAATAAAAAAAATTTAAAGTAAAAGGGTTATGAGACACCTTGAAGAAGCCTAACACATGCATTCATAGAATACCAGAACATGAATCCCAAAATACCATGCTTGAGGAAATTTTTCAAATTATCATAAAGAAAAACTTTCCACATCTAAAGAATGATAATGAAAATACAATTTAAATCTCTGGGATACAATGAAAGTGGTCCTAAGAGGTAAGTTTATAGCTTTTAATGCCTATATCAAAAAAAGAAATATCACAAACAAATAATTTAACAATGCACTTTAAAGCTTTAGAGACACAAGAGCAATCCAATCCCAAAAGCAGTAGAAGAGATATTATCAAAATCAGGGGAGAAGTGTCAGAAATTGAAATAAGGAAAATGATACAAAGAATCAACTACTCAAAAAACTGGTTCTTTGAAAAAAATCAATAAGATCAATACACCCCTAGCTAAATTAACCCAAATCAAGAGAGAGAAAAACCAAATTAACAAATTAGAAATGAAAATGGAGTTATCACAACTGAAACCCAAGAAATTCAGAGAATTATAAGGTCATATATCAAAAACTTATACTCCATGAAATTTGATAACATAAAAGAAATGGATGAATTCCTGAGTAAGCACAATTTAACTAAATTGAAACAGGAAGTTTTGAGTTACTTAAAAAGTCCTGTAACAAATGAGGAAATTGATGAAGTAATCTCAAATCTTCTCACCAAAATAAATATGTCCTGGACCAGATGGATTCACCACAGAATTCTGCCAGACATTTAAAGAACTAGCACCAATACTCCTTAAACTGTCCCATAAAATAGTGAAGGAAGGAACACTACCCAATTCTTTCTATGAAGCTAATACCATACTAATCCCAAAACCCAATAAAGATACATTTTAAAAAGAAAACTATAGGACCAATCTCTTTGATGAACATAGAGGCAAAGATTCTCAATAAAATCTTGGCAAATTGGGGGTGATCTAGCCCCTCATGGCCCTGTAGTGCCATGAGTCCGTTTCCAGCTGTGTACTTTGCTTGGAGGCCTGTTTCATTTCTGCTTCTCATGGAGGCACCCTAGCTCCTCATGGCACTCCATGTCTGGAGTCCATGAGTTCCAACCTTTCTCTTCTCTAATAAACTCTACCTTAATCCTCAAAAAAAAATCTTGGCAAATTGGATTCAAAAACATATCAAAAAGATCATTCACTGGGATCAAATAGACTTTATCCCAGGCACACAAGGTTGGTTCAACATATGCAAATCAATAAATGTGATTCACCGTATAAATCAATCCAAAGTTCAAAACCACATGATACTCTCGATAGATGGCAGAAAAAGCTTTTGACAAGATGCAACATCCTTTTATTATCAAAACTCTAGAGACAATTGGAATGGAAGGAACCTTTATCAACATAATAAAAGCTGTATACAGCAAGCCAACAGCAAGTATTATACTCATTGGGGAAAAACTTGAAGCATTCATGCTTTGATCAAAAACTAGACAAGGCTGTCCACTTTCACTTCTATTCAATATTGTACTTGAAGTCTTAGCTAGAGCCATAAGACAAGAGAGGGAGATAAAAGAGTTTCAAATTGGCAAAGAAGTCAAGATACCTTTATTTGTAGATGACATGATCAAATACCTGAGTTATCCTAAAAACTCCACCAGGAAATTCCTGGAACTAATACAGAAATTCAGCAGAGTGGCAGGCTACAAAATAAGCATGCAAAAATCAGTGGCCTTCTTATACACCAAGGAAAAAAAATTCTAAGAGAAACAATCCCATTTACTATAGCCCCTAAAAAAAAATGAAAAACCCTGAAAAAAAATCTAACCAAAGAAGTGAGAGACATTTATAATGAAAACTTTAAAACACTAAAGAAAGAAATTACTGAAGACACCGGAAGGTGGAAAGATTTCCCATGTTCCTGGATCGGCAGAATCAACATCATAAAAATGATCATCTTATCAAAAGCATGATACAGATTCAATGCTATATCAGTCAAAATCCCTTGGTAATTCTTTAAAGAAATTGACCAAACAATCTCAGAATTCATATAGAAGCATAAAAGGCCCAGGACAGCAAAAACAATCCAGAGTAACAAAAACACTGCTGGCGGTATCACTATACTAAACTTTAATCTGTACTACAAAATCCACAGTAATAAAAATAGCCTGGTACTGGCTCCAAATATGGACATGTACATCAATGGATAAGGGTTAAAGACCCATATATAAGCCTGCGCAATTACAAAGGGGTCCAAAAAATTCAATGGAAAAAGAACAGTAACTTCAACAAATGGTGCTGGCAAAACTGGATATCTGCATGTAGAAGATTAAAACTTGACCTGTACTTGTCAGCATGCAAAAAAATTAATTCCAAATGGATCAAGGACCTTAATATTAGGCCAGAGACTGTAAAAACCCTCGTTGAAAGGTTTGGAAGGGTAAGGAACACCCTTGAGATGATTGGACTAGGCCAGTAGTTTCTAAACAGAAATCTTACAGCATAGTCACTAGAATCAACACTCAACAAATGGGATCTTTGGAAATTAAAGATCCTTTGTTCAGGTAAAGAGATTGTAAACTGAGCAATAAGGCAACCCGCAGAATGGGAGAAAATCATCACTAACCACATATCTGATAGAGTTCTATTATGCAAAGTGCACAAAGAACTTAAAAAACTAAATACCAGGGAGAAAAAAAAATGGGCTTCAGAACGCAAAAGAAATTTTCTAGTGATGAAATTGAAATGTCTAACAAATATCAAAAAAATGCTCCACACCCTTAGCCATTAGGGAAATGCAAATCAAAACTTCCCTGAGATATCATTTCACTACAGTTAGGATAGCAAAAATCCACAATACAAACACCACCAAATGCTGGAGAGGATATGGAGAGAAGGGAACTCTCATATATTGCTGGTAGGAATGCAAACGTATACAACCACTCTGCCAATCAGTATGATGATTTCTAAAAAAGTTAAAGATTGAAATGCCATATGACCCTGCTAGACCACTTCTGGTAATAATCCCCCCAAATGCAGAAATTCACTACAGTGACATGAGCACAACCATGTTCATAACAGCACTATTTATAATAGCAAAGTCATGGAATCAACCCAAATGCCCAACAGTTGAAAAATGGATAAGGAAAATGTGATAAATTTATACAATGGAATACTACTCAGCCATCAAAAAATATGAATTAATGAAATTTTCCAGGAAATGGGTGGAATTAGAAAAAATTATATTCAGTGAAGTATCCCAGACACAGAAAGTTAGACATCGTATGTACTCCTTAATAGGTGTATCCACTTAATGACACATTCAAACGTAAATCTCTGTAATACCTACTGTATCTCAAAGATTATAAAGAGGAGGGAAGGGGAAGGAGGGCTCCCCCCAAAAGGATACAGGGGGTCATGCTTCAGTAGAGAAAATAAGTCACTGTCAAATATTGCATGTAAGTAATGAGACATCTGGTGAAACTCACTCTCATTTCCCTTCCTGGTCACTTGTTTACTCTTACCAATCAGGGAAGGCATAGGAGCTGGCAGTACATGGTAACAATCTAACAAATAGGACACTGACACCCCCACACACACTGCTGTGTCCTACTCTTATTCTTCCATCTACTTTTGAGTCTCCTTTTGTATTAAGATCCTCATTTAAACAGGCGGTGTAGGAAAAGCAAAACTGAAAACAACAAACCATAATTCAGAAGACCCTACAGTATTCATCTGGAACCAGACCAGCCAAATCTCTCCCCATCTTAAAGTTCAGGGAACCTTACAGAAGAGGGGGTCGCAAGATTGTAAGAGCCTAAAAATAGGGAGAACCAACGATATGCAAAACACTCCACACAAGTTAAGGCTGCAGCAGCCGGGATTGGACTTTGCCTGACATGCGCAATGTCTAACATGTCAACCACCCCCCAAAGTCTAACATGGATCACAGGCAGTAGGATCCTTAGAGGCAAGGGATTAACAGACATAATAGAGTTCTTATACTAACGGGGAGCTCAAGAAGGGCTCCGGGCTATGCCACTGAGTCCTTACCCCTCACTAGGGTGGAGGTTTGGCATTCACACAAAAAGATGCTCTAGGGGATGGGAAGTAGAAAGGGGGAGACACTAGGGGAGGGGAAGGGTGGGAGGTGGTGAAAGGATGAGAGTGCAAGGGGGGGATGACTGGGGAGGGTAGGAGGGAGAGAGAGGATGGAGGTACCTATTGAGCTTGTGTGATTAGGAAAAGAAAATAAAATGTGGGAAAAAAACAATAATTCATTTCTTTTTAAATATGGTTAAAATTTATTTAAATTTCAAGATATGGTGAAGTCTTTAGCAAGGTTCCGCCTTTTGTATTGTGTCTCTGCAAGGTTACTTTCCTTAAAATTACTCAATGATGAAAAAGGAAATATTTCAGATCTAGAAAGCATGCTGTTTTCTATACTTCTCCCTTCTCTGAAGTTCATAAAAATGTCTGTTCTCCTTTGTAACCTCTGAACATCACGATAAGCTTCTTACATTTAGTGTCTCTTAATTTCAAGGTCTCCAAATATGAAAGGAGATTTAGACATTTTGTGTGTCTTCATTCAGTACAGTTTTGGATGCATTTATTTCTGCGCTATGTGGTTAGTCACTTTCCATAGCAGTTCTAACACTCCCAAGTTTATGATCTGTATCTTCAGGATTTGCCTACTGAAATGCCGCTGCCATTAGTAGTTGGGGAATCAGAGGGAACAAAGGCAGACTGAAGCATAAAGATGATAATGGTCTTCATTGGATAAAATAATTACTTCTATAGCTTTACAGATGCACTGACTCATAATTTTGCATCCATTTGTCCCAATTATTTCATTTTAATCTGTCAAATTGCCAAATTTCAGAGTAATGGCAGTAACTTTCACAAAGGGACTATAAAATAGGAGTGCATGCTCTGGCTTGAAAGCCAGTACAAGATCTATTCCTGGCAGGGAGATCCTGAGTGATCACCTTTAATAATTGGGTACAGGACAGTTAAAAGATCTGCCTGAGCAGGATGTCCATGGAATGGTGTAGATAGGAGTATGTGCTCAACTTGCATCAATATTTTTTGCTTTAGCATCTACCAGTTCTTATGCACTTTAGTCCACTATTGACCATTTTTGTATATAATTATTCCATCTAATAGTGATAACGTTGCTTTTTCCTCTCTAATAATTATAACATTTGTTTCAGTTCCATATCTTACTGTTTTGATTAGTGCTTTCAGAGCAATTAGGTAACAACTATAATAACAAGCATTCTGTTTGCCACCTGATTTCAATTAGATTTTTTTACAAAAATATAACTACAAGCTTAGGTATACAAGCTCAATAAGTAGATATCCTTGCCACCCTCCCTCCCTTGCTCACTTCTGTCTCCCCGGCCTCCTTTCTTTCTCCCTTTTACTCCCTCTCTCCCCCCTCTCTTGGTGTTTCCCACCTGCTCCCTTCCACCATCAGCTTATATGGACCACAGAATTCTCTGGGAATCATTTGCTATACTGGGAGTTTAAGCTTCCATGGCAGATCAAGGGGTCCCTCCTTGGGTTGCCCACTAATATGGGTGCTCCCTATATCTGTCTAACCTCTTGCCTCTAAGGATCCTATTGCCTGAAGCCATGTCCCCTAAAATCCTTGCTAGTCTATGGGTACATGTTGATATGTCAGCCATTGGTAAGGTCGAATCTCACTGCAGTGAGTTCCTGGCTGTCATAGCCCAGCCTTGAGTGGAGTATCTTGTGCAGTAGTGGACCTCCCCATCTTACAGTCTTACTGCTCCCTCTTCAACAATGTTCCCTGAGCTTTAGGATGGGAAGAGATTTGCTGGCCAAGTTCCGGGTGAACATTGTAGGGTCATTGGAATTCTGCATTATGGTTGGTTGTTGCTTTCAGTTTTGCTGTTTTTGCACTGCAAAAGGCTGTATCCTGTCAGGAGAAGGTGTGTGTGTGGGGGGGGCGGGGGGTTGGAGAGATGACTCAGGGGTTAAGCCTCTGCCTTGCAATTAGATTCTCTTAAGAATGAAGTCAGCCACTGATTTTAGATGAAGACTGTCCCAAAAACAACATATGCTAATGCATCTTTTATTTTTAGTATTCTAAAAGTATTAGCATTCTAAATTTTAGCATTCCAAAGTATAATTTTAAGATAGGATAATAGTGTGAATAATTATAGAAAGATTTTTTTTCTGATTTTATTGAAATTACCTTTTTATTTTTCCTTTTCTGGATGATGGGAGGAAAAAGTAGTATACTAATTGTATCTTTAACATTGAGCAAATTCTATGATTCACAAGATTTCAAATACAAAATAGACCAGACCACCTTCTCAGGAATGTTAATTACTAAATATGTTGAATATGTTCTGCTTTATAAGACATTCATTTTCAGCCTCATCCCCAATCAGCAAGCTTCTTTTCCCACTAAAGGGAGCAAATTATAACCCTTTACACTGCCAGTAAACAGCAAACAGATTGCTGATTATACAGAAAGAGGAACAGAGACACAGGACAAAGCATGCAAATTAGAAAGAAGCCATTTACCCCTATACTAAGTAAACATGCAGACATGTTGTAAAGCACATTAAGGAAGCAGACTGATGCAAAGCACAACTGATAACTATTCAACAAAGGAAACTTTGAGCAATTATATTAACAAGTAATTAGAATGCTCAGTAAATAGCAAGGATACCACTACAAAAACATAACATGGATTGATAATCTTTCCTTTTGGGTCAGTGGTAGGATAGACTTGTCTGCATTCATCAGTATTATATTCAGTATTGGAAAGGAAATAGTCAGACAATAAGCCTCATGAATTGCTGTTATAAGAAGTAATTCAATGACATTAAACAGAAAACGTTCTGACACTGTGCAGTAGGAGAGAATTTGTCTCCAGCTGAGACTTCAGCAAGTAAATGACTATTTTTGCTGAGAGTAGATGTACAAAACTTGCTCTGCGTGTTAAAAGCATAACTGAGAAATTCACACACAGTAAGAATTCTGAGCATGACTAAAATGCAACAGAAAGAGATAATAACAGATCTATTATGCAGTTATTGGAATTTACCACATCCAACACCCAATAGAATGCACTGCCAAGTCAATCTCTTAGGAAACAAGTTATAAACTTGGGAAAGATACCCTGTGGTGAAAAAACAATAAAATTTATCACCATAGAGCCTTTGGGCTTAGTTGGTTAAAGAATTTGCTACATGACTATGCATAGTTTTTCTGAGTATATTTTTGACTGTCAAACAGAGATAATGGTATCTTACATGCAATGTGTGTGCACAGACAAGGCTAAGTATTCATGGGGGATGGTTTGGCACATTATTATTGATACAAACCCAAAAAATATAATGAACTTCAAATAATACTCAAATAGAAATGGAAACTACACAGAGCAAAAAAATTCATAGCAAGAATACCATAGGTTAATAAATGTAAAAATCAAAACACCAGGAATAAGAGGACCCAATATGATTGAAGGCTCTTGCAGTGAAAATTAGTTTCTTGGGAGAGAATGTACATGATAATTTAAAACATTTGCTTTATATGCATGTGGTTTAATGTTCAAGTTAAAATATTACATTATTTCATTCTGAATTGCTTAACTGCCATTCTCCTGGATTTATGCTCTGTATGACTTAATTCTAAGATAAGTATTCACATAAGAGGAACTGTGAGAGAGATTCCAGAAATTAGCCTGAGTGCAATTATCAGCTTTATGTATCCAAATACCCGAGTCCAATGACACACAAACTAAATACTATTTCTGGGTATGCCTGTGTTTCAGGAGAAAGTTAGCATTTGAATTGGTGGATTCAGCAAATTTGCTTCCCATGGTGACTGGGCATTCATTCAGTTTGCTGAGGATCTGAATAGAATGAAAAAGAAAGAAAAGAGATATCTTTTCTCCATCTCTGATTAAACTGGGATGTGTTGCTCCACCACCTTTTGCTATTTGGATTTCATTGGCTTCTCTCGTTCTCTGGATTTCAGTCTTAGACTGAATTATATCACCAACTTTCATAATTCCCCAACTCTCACAGAGGGCAGATTTTCAGATTGTTCAGAATTCATATCCAATTAGCCAGTTCTTCACAACGAATGTCTCTCTCTCTCTCTCTCTCTCTCTCTCTCTCTCCATCTTACACACACACACACACACACACACACACATCATTCACTGAATGATAACTTTTTGATAGATATTATGCTACCTATGCTAATTGGTCCCTACAGGTTCCATGACATAACGACATCACAGGCATCACTAAGTAAGCAAGCATGCTTACACGACAGTATGTATAAATGATGTGGGCTCTCTCTCTAAAGATCCCTGGCTAATATTATGGGCAAACTAAATGAACCAGAGCATCTATAGAACCATGTTTCACAATATCTACTTTTTACCCAAGACGATCATGCATCTTTATCCTTATCATATTGTAATTCACATTTTGCTTATGTTCGTAACGTGCTCCTTGTCACTCTGGGTTTCTTGAAAGCTATGGTCGTACAGGCCCTATGTTCCTTAGCATCAGCATGCTGTACAGAGCACTGAGGCATTTTGGGACTTACATACTCTTTTAAGGCTCTGTCTGCATGAGGAAGGACATTAAATTTTAGTAGCCATAGTATGGCTCATTAAAGGATTATTTTGACTATAAAATTTAAAATTATTCATGATTTGCTTTTGAAATTTGGCCATGAACCAGGTGAATTATGATAGATCTTAATTTCACCATACTTTTGCCTCCAAATATACACTCAGGGATTCTTCAAAAGGAAATAATCTAAATAAATAACAAATTGCTTTTAGTGCTCATGAAATGCTAATGAACATGAACTTTAACTATTAATGATATTAACACAATGTTCCTCTTTGTAGCAGTTTAAATATTGATTGTCTTATTTTCAGAGCTTTTTCATATATTTTGGATATAATAATACTTTTTCCAGTTCTTAAATATTATCAATAGCTTTGTACAGCTCAATGTTTTATTCTAAGCGTATAGAATAACATGAATCTACCTGTTCTGTTGACATACAGTTAATAGATATTTAGAGTTTATCCATCAATGGGTAATTTGTAGTTTCTGTGCCCCTGGATATGAGCCAAAGCATTAGGTATTAGTGCTCAGCTTTCCTTCAATGGTGACACTCTAATTTACTCAATGAACAGCAGTGGGACATAGTGTCAGCGTGCTGGGGGAGAAGCATTTCTAGAATTGCAGCTTAGACCAACTGGTACAGCAGGTCAACAGCTAGGTTACCAGGTGTTGTCAGCAAGGGCAGCAGACCTGAAATCTGAGAAGCATAACAGATGGCTTCCAGATTTTGAAGAGAGACATTTGCCCTCACACACACACATCAGGAACTCTTGTAGTCGATTCTCACTAAGGGAGAAGGAGCTAGAAGATGATATGGGGAACTTCATATTCTCTCACTCTCTCTCCCCTAAAAAGCTGTCTTGACAATGTCTGACTCTAAAACTGAGTGGAAAAAGCTAAAATGAATGAGCAGATGCTTTTGAGTATAGGACAGAATTTTATTCTTCAGAGGCAGTAAAGGAAATGTAGGAAAGAGGAGGGAGAGAAGGGGTAAGGAATGCTGGACTTCACACAGTTGAGAAAGACATGGAAAACACTCTTGCACAGTGCCCTCTACTGAGGTTTCTCATAACTGCACAGTCACTGTGTTAGTCTGTAAAAGTCATTTGAGAATCCGCTCCTGAACCTGGAACCTTAAGTTCAATCACTGTCCACAAACCATTCCTGCATTCAAAGCAGACAGAATACGTTGCAGTGCTACTCTGCTAGTTGCTGATAATAAGATGACAAAACAACTTGGAGGGACAAGGGGTTTTGTTTTCTCTTACAAGTCCAATTTACAGTTTCTTATCCAGTAGACATGTGCCAACACCAAGGGTCAAGGGAACTGGCTCTACCATCTCCACATAGCAGCTGAGAGAGGGACGATCCTTATTTGCAAGACCATCTTGTCTAGACAAATATACAGAAGGATGCCAACTTCTTCAACCAACTCTTTGTATTTTATTCACTTGTTTATGGGCCTAGTTCTACCCACCATGGGTTGGGTCTTTCCCATCAAATAGACAGTCTCCTGCTGGTTCACTCTGGGCTTAAGTCAACTACTAATGTACCCAGAGCTTGTACCTTCGACCATCAAGTTGCCACCTGAATCTAATATGATAGACTACAATACAGTGGAAAAGTTTTAAAGTCTTGGTCTGAATGGATAGTAATTCTGAAAAATCTCTGAGCTTTCCACATCATTGAAACACACACACACACACACACACACACACACACACATAATTTTCCTTGAGACGGATCAGCAGTTATGTAGCCCAGACTGATTTCAGACCTTCAATTCTCCTGCCTGATCCTACAGGGAACTGGGATTATGCCCTTGTCACCTCACATTTTCCTTGAATAAGAGTGTCTTTATTCCTATCCAGGTGAGGATCCTAAATGTTGTAACCAAGATAGATGCTTTTGTAGACAGTTATTTGCAACTTAAAATCTCATGCATTTTTATGATCCTTGAGTATAACTATATAATCATGATTATTCAGCTTTCTTTTAAAATGTGTTGGATATGGACTTACCAACCATCTATTGATACACAATTGTTTTCCTAAGTGCATTTCTGTTGACAACATTGCCTCTTAGGAAATTGGTATCATACATAATTTGAGGGAGGCATAATTTGTCTTCACTAATATCCCCACTAATACATGTTAAATTTTGATGCCCCATATGAGTCTTGAAAGATACTGAGGTTTTTTTTTTTAAGTTTTTGGCTCATGCAAGCACCCACTTTCATGAATGGTTTAATGTAGATCTCGCTAGTGTGGGTTATCTGCCATAATATGAGTTGTTATATCAAGTCCAGCTTCTCTAGCTCACTTCAACTTTCTCTTCATGTCACATGACCCCTTCCATATACATCAGCTGACTTCCATATACATCAGCTTTCATGTCAACATGCAACAGCACATGACCATTACAAACACTGACTACTCTCTGTCTGCAGGAACCATGAGACAAAAGTAAACTTTTCATTACAGGTTATTCAGCCTTATGTTCTTTGCTATAGCAACAGTAACCATGTCCAGCTGCTCTTTTTCATGAAGGAACTTTTTAAGACAAACAAGCAGTAAATATTTCTTTATAGTTGCTCCATTTTTTGAAAAAATAAGCAGTGTAAGAACAAAACTAGAAGAAATTTCCAAAGTGTTTGAAACTATCATGTATTAAGTATCTACAATATATAAAATTCCACATACACGTATCTCTTTGGGTAAGCATTGCTTTTACAACTGTGTCTATTAGGCCCATAAACCTGAAAATTTTCAAAGCAAAAACAACTTTAAATAAATACCATCAATAACACAAGAAGGCTCTAGATAATTTGGAGGCACTTTTCTTTCTGCTTAATAACTTTCAAAGGCAGCCATCTCCTCAGGGTCAAATTGAACAGCTTGGCAGGGTTTTCAAGGGTATTTGCTGACCTTCCTACATACACAGCCTTATTTATACTTCATTGCCATCTATTCCCTCTGAACAACTTGGATCAATACTTTTAGTGACTGGTAATGTATGTTCTTTGCCACATCTAACCTTCTCTCTTCTGTCCTCTGTCACCTGTACAAATGTCACCAAATCTTCAAGGATTGCCTCCCAGTTGCTATTTGGCAGAGTTCAGTGGCCAGAAGTGCTACAGAACCATTGTCATGACATGATCTTACTAATAACTTGGTAACTCAAATGTGTGGACTTAAAACAACACTGATGTAATGAAGTCAGGGAACATACAGGGCAGAGGAAGCTCCAAGGTTTCATCTCTACAGAATAAAGCAAAGTGCGCAGTTGATGCTGGACTTCAGCTTCAAACTCTGCATTTATTGATATATAAGAGGTGACATTTTATTCCAGGAGACCTGAGGTCAGCAGTGTAGATTTAATCCATACCTGAATTACTTGAACAAAAGCTTCACAAATGCCATTTTAATGTTTATGAAATAGAATTCTAATATATTAACCACAGAATTTGAATCTGCAGCAATATTATCTCCAAATAAAACTCTATAATTATGAAATAAATAAAATAACCACTTCTGTTTGTGAAAGGAGTCCATTTCTTCAGGAATGCCCTGTAATTCAGAATGAAACTCACAGATACAAATCATGACAGTTTATTTTATTCTGCATAGGTAGGAGCAGTAAATACAAGTGTCACACAGTTTTCTAATTTTGAATGCATTTGTCACTCAGCAGAGGTGTTCATGTTACAGTTTCATGAATAGAAAGCAAATGTCAGAATTTTTTATAGGCTTTTTATCATTGAGGTTATTAAAAAACAGTATTTCAAATACCATTTTATACTATAGGTTATAGAGCCAGATGTAATTCCATATTCTTTGGATCAATAGAAAAATGCAATCATGTACATGTACAATGATGGAATCAAAGTCCTTGCTTTTAATCTAAGGATGCTAAGTTTGCTGGGATTTCCATCTATGTAAGGGTTTTAGATAGGATTCTCTAGAGGCAAGACTGATAGTATTCATAGAGATAAATATGTGAAGGATTTATTAAAGGAAATTGCCACAACACTAACGAAGGCTTAGATACCCTATGACGGAGTTCTATAAACTTGAAAACCAAGAGTAATAGAGGAAGAACACCCTGATATTATAGTAGAGAAAGAATTCATTCTTCCTTCAACATTGTACGTATCATTTGTATCTACCAAATGACTGCACGGTGCCAGCACACATTATGAACATATCTTCCCAATTTAGTCTGTATCCTTCCTCATTAACCTACTCCAGGAACACTCCAATGGATGCATCTGTGGCAGAACACTCATTCAAAATACAGTCATGCTATCAGGGCTTCTCTTTCAGCAGAAGAAAATAAGTTGTTACTACTAAAGTGTAATGTATTTAGAATAAAGATTCATTACTTGACAATTGATACTTGGTTATCTCTTAGTACAGGGAGTCTGATACTCAAAATCATCTATTACCATAAACAAAAGTTATTCTTGTCCAAAAGATCCAGCAAATATGCATAGGATAATCATTATATGTCAGGCCATGTGCTAAGCTTCAGAAACTAAAACAGGCTTGGTTTCTGTTCCTATTGAGCTTTTGACTTGTTAAAGAGACAGAAAAAGATAATGAAATAATCACATTAGTTGCTGCATAGTTGCAAACTGAAGTAAATAGAAGTAGGTAAATAAATACTGAATGATTACAAGTATAAATAGATGTTTTGATGGAAAATAAGCATGTCCAATGAGGAATAAACCTAAAAGCACCCAGTTCTGAGATCTAAGCTTCACATGCAGGCACCAGGAATGGAAAATAAAAAGCAGACATATTTCTACCCTCTTGATAAAGAACCCAAGGATAGAGGCAGGTTCAGATTGGGATACAGGGAGATGTTCTTAAACCTGTGTACTGAGAACTAAGGAAGGAATGAAGATCTAACTTCGAAGTTTCGTTAAGGGCAGGCAAAAGCATGTAGAAAGGTCATAAAACAAAAAAAGAGACACTTGTTTGTTGAAAGGTTTAAGGATTAAACCACAGAAGGCAGAACAAAGGTGGGAAGAGGAATGAGACATAAAATAAGGCTATAAATAATAGACAGCAATTGGATCATCAGAACCTTGTAAGAAATGTCAAGGGGTTGAGATTACATTCTGAGCACAATGAGAGGGCATGAGATAGGGGTGGAAATGATTAAAGTTTAAAATGCTTCCTCTGGCAGCTAAATATAGCATGGAGGGAGGAAGTTCAGTTGGACACCACTGCTGTCCTTCAGGCAAGTTAGGATGGTGCATTGTAACAGAGAAATAGCAGGGGAGAAAAAGAGGAAAAGAGCTGAGGAAGAAACATGAGGGAAGAAACATGAGATCAGAAACAGCTAGCCAGGGATGCCCCTCAAGCTCTCAGTTTAGTGGACACTGTTGTTTACAGATGTTGAAGAAGGTTAGAAACAACAGCTTCAAGTGAAGGAGAGGAAAATCACTTAGAGAACTAAAGTCTGGTTGCCTCCATGAGCCTCTCTGTTTGAAACATCAAGAAAGCAGGTAAGAAAATTCAGGACCAATATCGGGGATCTCCGGTCGTAGATAGTTTTTGAAATGATGACTACAAGGAGAATTCCCAAAAGACAGAGGACAAGTAAGAGAGAAACATCTCAAACCAAGCTCTAGAGAAGAAGGTGGAACTAGGAAAGGAGACTGAGAAGAAGTGGCCTGTGAAAAATGATACTCCATATAATGTTTCAAAAATTGTATTTCAATTGTATTTCAGCCTCTGAGACGTCAAATACTCTTGTGACCGCTGCTCATTACTGATCAACTTTAAAAGGAAATGGATCCAGCAAGATTATATCATGTAGCAATAATAATTCACAATGGAGGGACTTGCTCAGTTAGCGTCTCATTTGATCCCAAAGCAAGGTTAGTGGGACTCTTGGGAGTTGATATGACATATTCAACACTTACTCAACAAATATTGTGAACTTCTATTGGGAAATGATTGTTCTAAATGTTTTGATGTAGGTATGGGAGAAAAAGCAAATCCTTGAATTTGAAGCTCTTGTTTTTCAGTTACTGAGCTGCAACTGGAAATACCATGCAGGAATGATCAGTAATTCAGAGCTTTTCACTGCATAGGTTAACTTATTTCAAAACTTAAGTATTCATTTCTTCAAAAGATGGATAGTATTATGTCCATTCATATTTTCTTTTAAGAGGCTAATTTTCTTAATTCATTTGAATAAGATAAATGTCAAAATATATAAAACCTTTAGTTTGAGAGCTGTTGCAGTTACCCTTCTTAGGTGCAAGACACCACTCAGACCCAGACAGAAAGGGAAGGTCATTTGTTTTACTGTTTTAGAGAAGACATAGTACATTTATTATGGGAATTGTACAGCACAGATGCCTGTACAAAGAAGGAGGTGGCCATTTCAGGTGACTGTAAACTTTAGGAGGCAGACAGAAAAAGACAGTTGAAAGTAGACCAAGGGTACTGAACTTGCTCAAGCCCACCCTCTGTGATGTATCTTTGTTTGGTAAGGCTGTACCTCTAAAAGATGCCTCAAACTTCTCAAATGTTAACACCAGCTAAAGATTCAAATACATAAGCCTCTGGGGGACATTCACATTCAAATCATGCCAATAACAGTGTCTGTAAGGTATAAGAAAAGAAATAAAGGAAAGAGGTTCATTTGGTTCATTTAGAATATAAAGTTATCATAAGAATACCCTTTAAAATGAACTTATTAAGAGAATAGCCCATGACCATAGGGGCTCATAGTTGGACCTTGAGGTGAAACAGTATTAGGATAGGCAATGGCTACAGAGGAGCGTAGTTAGAAGAGATAGTTTAAAGAGGGGACAGTGGGAACGAGCCACCATGAATGGAGTGGCGGAGGAGGCTGGGCTGTGATCTGAAGCCTTCAGAAAAATTTCTACAAAGCCCCAGAGTTCAAAGAGCCCTTAGAACAAAGGAAGTTTTTCACTTTTATGGCTTCTTAGGGGATGGTGAAAATCTAAACACCATGAGGCATAGTTCAACCTCGATTGTGAGTCAGAATTTAAAGTTGTTTTGGTCTTGTACAATAGGAAAAGAAGTGGGACTTACTCACAGATACAAATGAAAAGGAGACAGACAGGGACATGACTTGACTTCTGGAGGGGAATGTGAGATTTGAGGGCACTTGCCTGCAGGTTCTAGATTAATTTCAGAGCCTAATGTAGTCAGGAATATGGCGATGAGAAGAAAAAAATGAAAACATTATTTTTGTGTGTTCAGGGATTTGGCTATCTCTTGTAGAGCACAGGTCTCCGTTTTCTCACTTATAAGAGCAGATTAAAATGGATAGAGGCTCATGTAACCTGGGTTGACCGCAAAATCAACTGAGTAGCCAAGGCTGACTTTGAACTCCTGATTGGCCTGTCTCTGCTTCCCAAGTACTGGCATTAAAGGGGTGGGCCATCATGCTTGGCAAACAGGGCTATCGATTATATTTAATAGGCTAAATTTACATGGCCATTTTAACACCACTGTCTACATTGACGAGGCTACATGTCTAAACCTTTCAAAACTATTGCTTATGGGTGATATTTATTACAAGTATAGCTTTTCAAAAAGGTAAGAAAACATGAAAACCTATCTAATTGTATTTTACCACATTCTCATACATTTGGGTCTCTTACTCATCCTGATAACTATCAGCAGAGTCATGGAACACATGTGTGTCCTCAGTCACATATATGTAGTTGATAGTTTGTGGTTGCGAATAAAGTGAGTTTTGTAATTTTTTTTGCTAGTGAGTTTTGTGAAATTTTTGCTAAAAACATTGGTTAAATTGTACCTTTTTAAATAAAAAAAACAAAAAACAAAAAAAGAAAGGAAAGATTCTCTGTGTTTACCAGAAAATATTTTAGCTTCTTTTCTTACCATCCTACCCTCTAGGAATTTGTGCCTGTCTAAAATAATCTATTCATGCCACAAAAGTGGCATCCTTATCTACGAAAAAGTCAGATAGCATTACTGGTCTGTTGATTTATCAATATGTCTGGCAGTTAAAAGATTTATGTGTGGCTACTTCTGACAGGACATATGTAACATTGATTTTTGTGCCCAGATTCTTGCTAACAGGACTTGACTACACAATGTTATGTAAAAGCCACTGGCTCCCTCAAAATTGTTTTGCATTTGTGCTTCTGTTTTGATAAAAATTCACAGGGAGAATTTCTTTATCATTTTAAAATAACCATGATGATCTCTATGGTTGTTTTTTTCTTCTTTCTTTTCTTTTCTGAAATTTGCATGGATGAAAGAATACTTTTTAAGAATTGACCTTCATTGTTGCCATGGAAAAGTCATTCTTAAAGCAACTTCAATTTTGTAGAAGGATTTTTGCCTAATGTCTTCTGTGGTACTTCATAAGGCTAAAGAAGAGTCTAGTGGAAAAGCGTCAGTGTGCATCAAGTACCTATACAACAGTCTTTGGTAGATGAGTACAGGTGATAAGTATTTTGTTTCCAATGAAGAAAAAAGGCAAAAAAACATTGTTGAGCAAGTCAGAGACAAATCAGTAGTCCTCGGTAGAGTGATGATGACCTCTGTAAGGGGAACTGGGAAAAGCATGGGGCTTTCTGTTCTATTGCCATCCACGAAAGGGCTGAAGATGCTGCATGTGTTCACGTATGGGGCATCCCACAGAAACCCCACGGAATTTTTGAATGTTCAGCTGCTTTAAAACTTGAATGAAGATGGGGCTGGAGAGGTGGCTCAGGGGTTAAGCCTCTGCCCTGCAGGCGGAAGGTCCTGAGTTCGGATCCTAAACCCCAAGTATAGACGCCAGGCAGAAGCAGGGGCGGCCTGCGCTTCTGGTCCTGGTAGGGCGGAGCCTGTGAATCCCCGGGCAGAGTAAACAAGAAGGAGGTGGAGGTCGTCCATGGTGGTTCCCGAATTCACCTGTGGTTCTACGCGCACACACACACACAATTGAATAAGTAATAAAAAAACTTGAATGAAGATTTCAATTACATTTTATGATGAACATAGTTTTTCATAGTTTTCACTAAGAGAATTTTTGAAGTATATTTTTTTTAGCTCTTTCTAGAATATTTGTGGGAAGATGTGACCTTGCTTTTTTCCTTCTTTAATCAAGATTGCATACATTGTTGTATGCATGTATGTGACAACAATACTGCTGGGTTGGGAGAGATTTGATTCACTCCATGAAGACTACTCAATACACCTTGCATGAATCTGGACCCAGAGCAGGAACATCTCTGAGGAATTATGTGTGATGGCAGATTCTCACTATTTCATTTTACCTTCTCATGTAGCAATGACAATTTACATCTGGAAATGCACATTACCTCACATAAATATAATTCTTTTCTTTTTCTTTAATAATGAATTGGTTCATAACAGCTTTTTGAAACATAATTGATATATAAAAGCTGCACATGTAGAAGGGTATTATTTGCTCAGTTTGAAAATAAGAAGCACCCATGATATAATAACGATCACATTGATTTTTATACAGTGAGATATCTGAAATTTCCTCTCAGGGTAAAAAAATGAATTCAGCACAAAACATTTGTCTTATAACGGGATACTGGCTGAAAACTTGAAAGAACAATTCATTACAGATTTCTGAAACATGGAAGTAGGAAATTTTTACTATTTTCTCTCTGGAGGGTTTAGGTGATTGCAGCCTGCATAAATGATGGTGATTTCTTCAGTCAACAATTTGAAGACATTAACTACTTACATTGAAGAAATATAAGCCTATAACTCACCCTGTGGCCTCACTGTGAAGATGAGTCCAGGCTCTGATTCGTGCGTGTCTTCACGCAATCTCCTGCCAAGATCCCCTGTTCTAAAAACATAGCTAGGAGGTAGTGGTCAGTCTGAAATACTGAGCAGGCATTTTTTAACATTATTTTCGAATTTCTTTTTTTATTATTATTATTATTTCTGCTCATACAAACCTAACAGGTACACCGGTCCCCTCCCTCCCTCCACCTCCACACGACCCTCCTGCTCCCCCTCCTCTCCCCCTCCCTCCCCATCCCCCAATTCCTGGCCCCCAATTCCTGGAGCATCCTTTAATGTGCATGCCAAACTCTCCTCTGGGTCCTCCTCTCCGATGAGGTGCAAGACCCAGGGACATTTTCCAGAACCTTTCCTGTGTTCCCCTTAAGCTTAGGAACACTACTGTGACTGTCAGTGCCTAGCCTACAAGGATCCTAGTGCCTTTAGTCCATGCTAGACTTTGTGGGGTCAATAATGTGTTGGACATTGGGCAGGTCATGCAAAGTCCTATTATGATTGCTTTGGCCCTAACTTGTGTGGAGTATCTTGCATATCATTACTCCTCCCATCCTTGTGCTCTTACAATCTTACCATCCCCTCTTCCACAAATTTCCCTGAGTTTCAAGATGGGGAGAGATTAGGCTGGCCTAATTCCTGGTGGTTGATATAAAGTCTCTGATGTTCTGAATTATGGTTTGCTGATTTTTTTTTTTAGTTTTGCTGCTCTTGCAATGCCCTTGGCTCCATCCTGATGAGTATTGGATGTCACCCCTTGCAGTCCTTGATGGTGGCCTATTTTCTCTGCTGTAATATGGTTCCCTCTCTCCTTGTTTCTGGTGGTGCCCTCCTTCCCCATCCCTCCAGTTTGTACTCTTTGTAATTACTGCAGGTATTACAGAGATTTGTCTTTGAGTGTCTCTAAGTGGGTTTGGTACTAGGATCCATCCATTAGGGAATACATGCGGCACTTAATTTTCCATGTGGCAGAGTATAATTATTTCTAATTCCATCCATTTTCCAGCAAATTGCATTAATTCATCATTTTAAGTGGCTGAGTAGTATTCCATTATATAAATGTACCACATTTTCCTTATCCACTCATCAACTATTAGACATTTGGGCTGATTCCATGACTTTGCTATTGTAAACAGTGCTGCTATGAACATGGTTGTGCTTGTGCTATCGAGGTGAATTTTTGCTGTATGTGGGGTGATTCCCAAAAGTGGTATAGCAGAATCATATGGCATTTCATTCTTTAACTTCTTTAAGAATCTCCAGACGGCTTGCCAGAGTGGCTGTATGAGCCTGCATTCCCACCAGCAATGTAGAAAAGTTCCCCTCTCTCCACATTCTCTCCAGCATTTGGTGTTGTTTGTATTGTGGATTTTTGCCATCCTGACCGGGGTGAGATAATATCTCAAGGAAGTTTTGATTTGCATTTCCCTGATGGCTAAGGATGTGGAGCATTTTCTAAGATATTTGTTGGACATTTTAATTTCATCCCTGGTAAAGTTTCTTTTAAATTCCAAAGCCCATTTTTTAATTGGGCCATTTGATTCTTTGATGTTTAGTTTTCTAAGTTCTTTGTGCATTCTGGATAATAGAGCTCTATCAGATGTATGGTTAGTGAATATTTTCTCCCATTCTGTGGGTTGCCTTTGTGCTCAGGTTACAATCTCTTTATCTGAACAGGAAGCTCTTTAATTCCACAAGATCCCATCTGTTGAATGTTGGTTGTAGTGACTGTGCTATTGGACGTCCGTTTAGGAACTGTTGGCCTAGCTCAATCAGCTTGAGGGCGTTCCCTACCCTTTCAACTATGGTTTTTATAGTCTCTGGCCTTATATCAAGGTCCTTGATCCATTTAGAATTAATTCTTGTGCATGGTGACAAGTACGGGTCCAGTTTTAATCTTCTGCATGTGGAGATCCAGTTTTGCCAGCACCATTTGCTGAAGATGCTGTTCGTTTTCCATTAGATTTTTTGGGCCCCTTTGTCAAAGATCAAATGGCTGTAATTTTGTGGGCTTATATCTGAGTCTTCCACCCTTATCCATTGATCTGTGTGTCTGTTTTGGAGCCAAAACCAGGCTGTTTTTACAACTATGGATTGGAACTAACCTGAAAGCTTTCATCAGGCTGCATAGCTTTCATGGTGCTAGAAGGTGCTATGTTGGCTACTGAAGGAGAAAGTTTTCAACAGTCTTATTCAGCTGTAAACCATGCAAGCTAAAGTAGTGACCAGCCTAGAAAGATGTGCACATTTGTGTATTGTGTTATGAGTGTTAAGGGAAGTAACTAACTGCTTTCTGATTGGAATTAAGACCCATTCCATAAGTCGGAATTCATGTCTGGTGCTGTAGAATTGGCTAATAACCTGTGGTTGAAGAAATCTCATAGGCAATACATAAGAATTTACTGCTAATGTTCGCTAGATGGACATGGTATCAAACTGCCTTATTTTTATATCTATTGACTAGTACAGTGCTTAGCTTTCACACACACACTGAAAAAAAACTGCTTTGACCATAGATGATGGTTAGTAAAGAGAGTCACAATTGGAAAAAATCCAGAGAATAAGCAACTATGGAGTGTTGGACCCTAAACAGGACATCTACCTCATTCACTGCACAACATGAGGTAGCAAATACGTAAGAGTCAGTGGTTGGGAATTCTGGACATGACACGTGTCTTCTGGACATGGCAAGGGAATTGTACTCATGAACTCACAATAGCCGTGATTACCAGAAGACCTGCACGAGATTAGGCCTGTCAGCATTTTATTATGGAATGGGAAGTGATCACAACGTACCACTCATTCCTGAAGGACTATTAATGGTTAATATTGGCTGGAGGGATAGTGCCACTTTCTTCAGCTATACCACTCACTGCCTGTTCTTCAATAGATGACATCCTACACATGCTAATGCAGGTGGCCCTTGTGTAAGGACAGAATTCCTGAGGAAATTTTCAGCAAGAGAAGGAATAGGAATAAGACAGAGTACTAAGAAATGAAAAGGATTAACATTAATTATATACATACATAAAACAGCCAAATAATGGAAAGGAAATTAATATATTTTAAAACATCAGACATCAGAGAAATTAGACACCTGTCTAAAGCTCAGATATTTCCTTAATCAAAGACTTAACATCCTCACAGCTGCACATCCTTTGATTTTCCATAACAGTCAAAAGTTTGAGAGAATTCAGGAAATTAACCTCACTTTAGGATCAATTTAAGTCAATCATTGAATAAGGCAATGTGCACTGTGTACATCACAAGAGGAATTCATCACAGTGTCACTTGCTAAAAATAAAAATAACACTTATTGTTGTAAAAAACTCTGCAGGAGGGAGAAGGGGGGGAAGTTATAAAAATAGACCAGAATCAGAAAAAAATCAGGTGGGAAAGAAATAGGTGATAAAGACCAGGAGGTACTGTCATATGTAAATGCTACCTGAGTGTCTATCTTTGTTCACTTATCATGCACTGCAGAACAAATGAACAACAGAGTGGAGAACTGCTTAATATGTTAAATTATTATGGGTATCTCAGATATCAGATAAGCAGCTTGTCTGATGCTTCCACTTTTGTTGGAAGGCTGCTGGAAACTGTGACCCATTCTTCAGAGAGTCAAAGATAAACTCTAGCAATTGTGTAATTCCTGTCACTCTGATTGAGATAAATCTGTTCATATTTTTCCCAGTAAATCCTGCTCTTAAGGATATATCCATGTTATGTACAAAGGTTTGTGATAACTGGACAAGTATTCAAACATCTCATTTATTTCTTTCCATTTGGGTCATCTTATCAGGGACATTTTAAGATGAACCTAGTTTAGAACCTAGTTGATTGCAAATTAATGAAAAAAAATGAATCCATGAACCTAGATACTCTAGGTTACAGGTACTAATCCATTGTTGTATCTTCTCCAAGCTGCATGGGAAATTTTGATTTTTTTATTTTAATTCTAATATTCAGGTGCTATAAATTAAAGTATTTTCTGCAAACATGCAAACAGAAAGTTTCAAGTGATTCTAAAGGTGAAAAGGATTTGAGAATTGTTTTAAAAGTTTTGAGAATGTTGTGTTCAAATAGCATCATATTTCAACCACAGATTTCTTAAACTTTACAGAACATTTTAAATGGTTCAAAGATTGACTCAAATGTTCATTTGTTGGAAAAGTCCAATAATGCATAAGGACTCAGGCAACAAAGATGAGTCCAAGATGAAGATTTAATCGGTGCTTCTATCAAATATTAAAAGAAGAATTAATTATACTCTTCCCAAACGCTTCAAAAAACAATGTTTAGAATGGAAATCGTCCAAATTTATTTTGCACAGTCAGCATTATGTTGATATTGAACACAGGTAAGGAAACTTCAAGAAAAATAAATTATAGGGGCTGGAGAGGTGGCTCAGGGGTTAAGCCTCTGCCTTGCAGGCGGAAGGTTCCGAGTTTGGATCCTAGACCCCATGTATAGACACAGGGGGGGGGGAGAGCGGGGGCGGCCTGTGTTTCTGGTCCTGGTAGGGTGGAGCCTGTGAATCCTGGGGCAGAGTAAACAAGGAGGAGATGGAGGCGGTCCATGGTGGTTCCCGAATTTGCCCGTGGTTCTACACACACACACGCACACACATACACACGCACAATTGAATAATTAAAAAAAAAAGAAAAAGAAATTATAAATATCACCCATGATTACAAACTTAACTCATGGTTCAGTATACACAAGCCAATAAATATGAACCAAATGAAAGAAAAAAGTCATATGATCATTTTAAGGAATACACATATAAGATTAGCAAAAGCTAACAAGATTTATGGAAAAAATAACATCTCAATGTGACAAAAAACACCAAGATCAAATTTGATCAGAAAATAAATCAAGTGCTGCAACCACCAAAAACTACAAAAGGTATTTGAGTTGCTAATTATATTGATAAGTTTCAGTGTGGAAATTGTTTCATAATGGACATATAATATGTCCCCAAACATGTTGTACACATGAATAAAAGCAAGTTGGTTTGCTAAATTATACCACAATAAAAGTGGAGGAAAAACTTATGTATGTTAAAATGTAACACATTACACCAAAAAAATGAGAAGGAATTATGAATGAATTCATAGTAAAGATAGGGAATGGAACTCAGTATAACTTCAGGAATCATTCTGAATTGTTCTGGTGTTTTCCAGGCTTTGCCTTTCTTGATGGAAAGTGCAGGCCGCTACTTTTTCCACCCTGCATTTTTACGTGGGACCTACAGGGTAGAAGCTTAATCTCTGAGCCATCTTTGCAGCCCAAATTTATTCTTTTAAAGTTGAGTCAGGATTATCATTTTATCTTTTCTTCTGCACTTCATGTCATTTACCACAATATATTTTGTCTTTTGACCAAAATTGGTAAATGTATTGCTGTTCATGGTTAAGAATGCATGGAAATGTAATAAAATGTTTTTTTCAAATTGCTTGAGGAAATTAAAATGTAACTGACTTTGCCTTGCAAACAAAAGGATCTGAGTTCAGATTCCTGAATCCCAGGGTCCCATGTTAAAAAAAAATCTGGGAAATCACAGAGCAAAGCAGCAAGGTGGAAGAACAATCCAGGATGATTCCCAGTAACACCCTTGGGCCTCCATAAGTAACCTCTGTACACACACACACACACACACACACACACACACACACACACACACAGGCACATATGCATGCAAAAAAAAAAGTCGCCTGCTTATTGAAGAGGCTTAGTCTGGGAAGCTGTAACTCTCAGTAGTACCAGGCTAATGCTGAAGGCCTGGAATAACTCTAGAGCAGTACTGGTATTGAATTCTCATGAAAGGCTGAATAAGTTGTAGCCTAATATCCTTAGGCCATGAGAACAGTATTATACAAATTCACTTAGAACGAAGCATGAAACTTTAACATCTGCAGTGGCTTCGTCTTCTCCAAACCCTTTTCTTTAGGGACCTTCAGTCTCTTCGCTAGTTCTGGTCACCAGTCTATTGAATGGTGCCACCTACATCCAGGGCAGGTCTGTCCCACTCAATTATGTCCCACATTTCAGTCTTCTCTGGAAATGCCCTCGCAGACATACCCAGAGGTATGTCTTACCATCTCCTACGCAGTTGTAAGTTTTGTTAAGAGAGAATTAAGAAGATTGAATTGGTACAATGGGGTAGAAGGATGTTTTCATACTTGCAAGGAATCAAATCAGCTCTTTTCTTCCATATTTGTACTCTGACCGCATTAATAGATACTTGAGAAAGACCTAGAGCTCTTAGTTGTATTTAATCAGAACCTGAGCTGTAGAATTCAATACTGCAGGGGATGCAGTGCCCAATATCACCCTCCTCCCGTCTGTCTCCCATCAATGCCCTTATTGGTCAAATTCACCTAGAAGTCAGTAGTCCAGGGTTCCTTGCACTTTTCTCTGGAGTTTCACATCCTCAGGCACAGAGATTAGTAGAAAGTAGATCAGAGGGTGGGAGAGAGGAAGTGGAAACTAGCACACACTATGAGGCTGTGTTCCATGTATATTTTATTGGGCTTTTATTTCAGAAGCAATTACAGCAGCTATAGTTAACAAGAATCAAATAAATATGTAAATATGCTACAAGTTGGGAGAAGTCAGTAAGACTTCTATTCATTAAAAATTCAAATGCCTGTGAAGCTCCAAGGCAATTTAGATATTTTTAATCTACTACCCCAAAGAGGGGTTTGCATGCATGTGTCTATTTATTTTTAATTCTACATTTATCTACATCTATTACATTACATGCAAAAATTCCTACTCTGTTCAAATGAGTATCTTGTACATTCCTTGTTGAGCTTATTTTGAACTACCAACACTTTGTAAATAGCCAAATACCTGTAACGGCTTAACTCGTGTTTCATAACAAGATGCAACATCTGATTCCTCAGTGGCAGACAGAGATATTTGTGAATTTGTCATAAACTTTCCAGACTTCTGCGTTGCTCAAGATTGGAGGGTACGTTGTCCCATTCAAACTCTTCTTTGAAGACTACTGAAAATCAGAGATGTCAATGTACACATGTTGTAACAATCACTAGAAAGGATTTGGGTTCATAAAAATGTGAAATGATCGCATTGATCAAAGGGTAGAACCCAAACCCTGTGTGGAATTCAGAGTTGATTATAGGAAAACATGAGAGTCTTGATTTGAATTCATGTTTCAGATTTATGTATGTATACATACATACCTTCTTTATAAAATTTATAAAATTTCTTTATGAAAGTTGTCCACAACAGGACTATTTTCCTTGCCTCTCACTGTATTTGTAAACTGAAAAATGACAACTCCCACCTCAAAGGGATAGTCGTTTTATTCTGGAGGCAAATATGAGTGACCATGCTCTACGAACATAAATTCAAGTTGCCCTAAATTACATGTGTTTCATTGTGGCTATAATTTCTTGGAGTTTTATAATCGCAGAACAAAGTTATAAAAATTTTCAAATACATTGATAGAAACAAAAGATAGTTGGGTTTCAACAAAGCAGGGAGATCTCTGTTACAGTCTTAGTCTTTTGTTTGGTGGAAACCAGGGATGCGGTGTACACTCCAAAGAAAGCACTTAAAGTGACCAGGATGTTAGGTCACTTACAATGGTGATCACGTGACTCTGGACTTGAAACAGTCCAGACCTCCACTTCATTAATGCTCTCACCAGCTAATCAGCCTTCCAGGTGCAATAGCTTCTTTTCAGGAACGTATATTCACATTTTACTTCAATCTCCTCCACTTTCTTACCTTCTACTAATAGGAATCAAAGCATGAGGAGTTTCAATAATGTATTTCCTTCTTTGTTTCTTAGATGGCTCAAATCTATGAGGAGCAGTGCCCATTGTTCCTGAAAACACCAACACACTGTTTTGGCATGTTGCACAATTTTGTGTCCTTGACTTACTGCTTTGGTTTGGACAATTGTGCCCCGAGTGATGACTCTAAACTTCACTTTCTCAGGCTAAAAGTCCAAACTACTGCTTCTTTAGTAAAAGACATTGAAACTTTAAAGTATTTAGACTAAATAAATCCACTTAAAAATAACACACTGAAAAATATAAGGATCATAAAAAAAAGCAAGACCACAGGAAGAGATTCAAGTAATCACATGCCTTAAATAATAGAAGCCTGTGAATTCATGCTGGCAAACCTAAGTAGGTCACCTAATCGGTTGTTTACTGTGCTGCTGGATATGAAGCATGATAAAGTAAGCAGGGAAGAAGCAGTATGAGCTCCATCTCCATAACAACAGTGAAGAGAATAATTACTGAAGACCCTCGCCAGCTACCTCCACACAGGCAATTCTAACCTCAGAGCAATAGGGAGTGAGTGACATAACAAAGTACTGCTGATGCCTAAACAACACAGGGCATTGAGCCAGGCAAAAACTTTCTCCTTATGGAAGACTGAAGACTTTGATCCGTGGATAGATTTGCTCAGTCTGCTGAAACTGCAGAAGAACCGAGCTAACTGATACAAGAATAGTATAAAACAAAGGGATTGTGTCTGGAATGTGACGGAATTGCAGTCCACACTGTATTAAAGTTGAGACATTGACTAGAAAACATTGAGAGATTAGCATAGAGTTGACTTACTTAGTTCATTAAGGACATGTCTTTGACATAGAATTGTAGATAATAATTTGATATTGGGAACTCAGTAACATTTTGAAAGAGTTTTTGTTCTTTTCCTCTGTTTTGTTGAAATAAAAAAGAAGCTTAAACTATGTTAAGCATTTAACTCCATATTTTATAAGTCATGACTAGGATTGCTGAGCATTTCCTAAAATTCTCTTCAAACAAAAATCGTTTCAAACACTTCAAGGAGTTTCATGTATTTATTTTTCAAATATTCAGGGACGTATCCAGAGAACTTGCTTTCAAAGCTTTCTTTCTTTACAGTAGATTATTAGTTTTGTCTTTGGACATGAAACCATTAGCTGCATTCAATTAATCTAATTTTGAAGCTGTAACTTAGGGTCATTTAAATGTAATCTTTGAGTTCTTTATTTTTAGATATTCTCTATAGAGAATATGGCCATTCTCTGAGAAATTTTAAATTTTTTTTAATTATTATTGTTTATTCAACTGTGTGCATGTGCGTGTGTATGTGTGCGTGCTTGTGTGTCTATGTGTGTGTAGAACCACGGACGAATTCGCGAACCACCATGGACACATCCACCTCCTTCTGCCCCGGGATTCACAGGCTCCGCCCTACCAGGCCCAGAAGCGCAGGCCGCCCCCGCTTCCACCCGGCGTCTATACGTGGGATCTGGGAACCGAACTCAGGACCTTCCGCCTGCAAGGCGGAGGCTTAACCCCTGAGCCACCTCTCCAGCCCTCTCTGAGAAATTTTAAATCTGGATCTTTCTCTCTCTCTCTCTGCTCCTCTGTCTCATAAAGAATATAAAGAATATATCGGAGAGTATTGGTAGTAGCAAACACAATGTAACAGTAGTTATAGCTCAACTGCTGATATATCTTTCCAGCTAGATTCACAACATGCCCAACTTCTGTGCATCCCATTCTTTTTTCCACCAATCCCTGGCTTTTTTTAATTCCTTCATGTAAAATAGCTCATTTTTATTGAACAGCAGGGGCTGCATGAGTCTGACTGTGGCCAAAATCTACAGACTACCAGTAAATCAGTTTGAGAAAGACCAGAAAAATGCCATTCTAAGAAAGCATCCCAAGCTTGGATAGGCAAGCCAATGTGGACTTGGGTGCTAAGTTTTGCAAATCAAAATTGATGCCAGGAAGCACTAGTGGAAACTGTGCTGCTTAGCAAATTTATGTGTAAATTCATTCTAAACACTAAATGAATTCATTCCCAGCATCTGAACGTGATTTCCTTTGATCAAATTAGATTATAATTTAGGTCAACCTATTGTAAAGAGAGGCAAGTGACTGTAATCAGATTTCAGAGGAGGCTGTCTCCTAGTCACCATGCTACCCTGTGAAGATCATGAAGCACTTTGGGGACCAGTTATAAACCCAGATTGATGTTGGCAGTCCATCGCAGTACATAGTGCCTACCTCAGCCATGTGCAAATTCAGGTGAAATACTGAAAAAGTAATATTGCTTCTTTATCATTAAAAGATAGTCAGTAATAATTATCACTTCAGTAGACATTAATGAAAACTGATGAAAGCTCTTTCCCCTGTTTATGAACAGAAGGTTATTAATGGATGATGGCTTGCTATCATGTTTGAAAAAGAAACATCCAATTTTTTATGTTTAGGATTCTGTTAGCCAGACAGAAATGTGGACTTGAGTTTAATGGGAATGAGTGAGTCAATGAAATCTTGATATTTGTAGAGTATAAAGTTGATTCTACATTGTCATGTTTGAAATTTTCCATGATTCCTTTCATTTTTCTCAAAAATTTGTATATAACTCCTTTCACAGTACTGACATTTTCATAGCACCTTCTTTCTCCTTAAGCCATATTTTCCTAGCTTTGTCTGCAACCACTCCTGGCTTGAATAGATACACCAGACATTAAAACGCTAGTCATAGTCACACATAATGTGTCCGTGCTGTCTATGTTATTCCTTTCTCTGGACACTCCTTGCATTGCTCTCTTTTCCTCTTGACAAACATCATGACCCAGCTCAAGCATATTTTCTTGTGAATGATATTTGCCAATGTTTCCCATCCCCTAAGCATGTGTGCTTTACTGTTCTTTTGTTCTGGATTCAAGTACTCTAAAGTAAATGTATGTTTCCTCATTTGCTAGACATCAAGGCTGGACATTGCCCTGTTTGCTAATTCACAGATCCACTCACTAATGTTCAACTTAATGAGTGAATCCATTGCAATCTTAACCATTAATCTGAAATACCATTGCCTGATAGCTATTTCATTCATATCCATCTGCCTTTCCTGTCAGCTCCTGGGAGGCAACTGGACTGAGAATATTCATTGTAATCAAGTGTCTCATCACTTTCAAAGTAAACCCGAAATCATTTTAATAATATCAGTCAGGACCTCATCCTCTCATGAGACTCATTTTTTCTAGCCATGACATCATTCCATTCTCCTGGGCTTCCTCATTTGGTCAATATACATACAGGCGCTTGCTTTAGGCCTTCTGCATTTACAGATCTCTCTACTGATAAGTTCTTCATTCGTGCATTTGTGCATCAACAACTCTCATTTCATTTGGGTCTCAGGCCTGCATCATTCAATGAATTACAAAGCCTTCTCTGGACACTCCATATACTCTAATCCTAATTCAGTCCAATCCTTTTATCCTTCTTTGCTTTTCTCTCATTTATTTATAGGCAATGTATTCACTTTTGCATGTGTTAGCTGTTTGAATTTCCCAACTATATTCAAATGCTTGATAAATATGCATTAAATAAATTTAATACAACTAAATTCTCTTCTTGACTAACATTTTGTGCTTACCTTCTGTCATCCTTACTATTTCTCCCTCATTCTGCTAATATGAACATCTTGAAATGGGACAAAATTAAGAAACAAATGTGAATCAAGCTATCCACACAAGAGGAATTTATTCTGTCTATAGATTAAGGCCAGGGAGATTTAAAAAGCATTGAGAAGTCAGCAATTGGTATCAGTTTTTTGTTTCTATATACAATCACCTCCCCCTTGCATAATAAATGTCCTTCTCATTTCAAGATATGTTGTAGACTTTCTAAGTTCAGTGAGCAGCTTTATGGGCATCCATTATGATCAGCGCCCTCAACATCCCTGTTAGGCATGAGAGGAACACATGTCACTCTTATCCTACAGACAAGCAGTCCTGAAACTTCTTGGGAAGCGTCAGATACCATGCATGCTAAATCCTCAGAGGATTTGAATTTTTCCAGAGATTACTTCTTAAAATAGAAAACTAAAATTCCACTGTGGATTATAAAATTTTATCAGAAGGGAGCAGGAGCTAAAATTTTTGTTATCCTTGCTAACTCTGAATCACATTCAAAGAGGTCATCTTCCTAAGTGCTAAGTATAAGCAAAACATTAAACTAAATTATCTTTTCACAATGTAAAATTCAAGTTTTGTTGAATATCTAGAAGGCTCTCAGTACAGAATGGGCACTATGCATGCATGGATTATTTCTTTATACTAAATTGGGCTTTTTTTAACCAATGGAAGTGTAATAAAATTTAAATAAAAATTGTACAAGATTTATACACTTAGAGGTTTACTGACCTAAACAGGTTCCTTGTAATTGTTCCCATGATGTTCATGCTTTCTTCTGGTTAAGTGGCACATTCCCCCTAATCTTATATAATAATATTGTGGAATTTTTTGGAATTCCTGTCAAATTATAACATCCAATTTCCTATTGCCCTCATAACAGGAAGTCGAGTGATTAGTCCCAAGATCATGGAGATTCTTAGTGACAAAAGGCAAATGAATCAATCACACTGAAGGTGTACAAAAAAAGACTTGTGGTACCTTATCATCCTCAAAGATAAGAATGAGCTATTTACCTAGCTTTAACAGAACTTGCACCTTGAATATTTCTTCCTGATAATGATGGATTTGCTTTGATCCACCCACCACATCCTGGCTACCAATGGTGTATGTTTTCTTAAAGTTTTAGCTTATGTATGGCCCAGCAATTACAGATGTTCCATGCTGGGCCAAATATTTTGACCCAGTACCATTACAACGTGCTCTAGCCATATGATTTACTCAGGGACTTGACCCTTGGGGAGCAAGCAACAGATCACCAGATCTTTCATTCCTGGAGTCCTTATTTAATGGGAAGTGCCAGAGCCAAAATTTCTAATGCAGTGTCATAATTAGGCACAAGTGTCAACTTAACTGTTGAGGGTTTGAGCTCTGGGCACATTTGTAAAGAATTAGTGGTTGAGTTAAACCCAGAGCAAACCTGCCAGAGATCGTCTGGCTGATGGGGAAGGCCCAGGTGGTATTAGGCTCTGGAATAAAATACAAAGAGCTGGTTGAAAGAGTCAGCATCCTTGTGTATACTTGGCCAGACATGCTGGTCCGGCAAGTAAGGATCACCCTTTCTCAGCCATTATGCAGTAATGGTATGGTCAATTCTCTCAGCTTTGATGTTGGTGTGAGTTCTCCTGTCAGGGTGGACTGAGAACTGTAACCAGATAATCATAAGAGAAAATAAATCCCTGTTCCCTCAAGCCATTTGATGGTGATTCATAAGCAACTATGCAGGCAAACTGCAACAAGGCTCATTTTTTATTTGATTTGTTGTCAGTGAAATTTTGAGCTGGTTCATTTTCATAACCTGAAGTGTGCTGGATTAAAAGCAATGATTTTTTTTATTTCTTTAAATTTCCACTCATACAAACTTAACAGGTCCCCTCCCTCCCTCCAACCTCCCACTGCCCTGTGCCCCCCTCCCCTTCCCCCTCTCTCCCCATCCCCCAATGCCTCCATCTCTCATACCTGGAGCATCCTTTAATGTGCATGCCAAACTCTCCTCTGGGTCCTCCTCTCCTATGAGGTGCAAGGACCCAGTGGCATTTCCCAGAACCTTTCCTGTGTTCCCTTTAACATAGGAACACTACTGTGGCTGTCAATCCCTTGCCTCCAAGGATCCTAGTGCCTTTAGCAAATGCTAGACTTTGTGGAGTCAATAGTGTGTTGGACATTGCGCAGGCATGCAAAGTCCAATTATGATTGCTTCGGCCCTAACTTGTGTGGAGTATCTTGCATATCATTAAAAGCAATGATTTTTAAAAAAAAATAATAAGCAATGAAAATGTTTTTGCAAATCACTTATGGTGACTGTTTCTAATTAAGACTTCATTTTTACATTGTGCATTTTTAAAACAAATATTATATCCCTTTCTTTTTGAGCTTCCATCCAAGGAAGACTCTAGAATATAGGTAAAAATACAAAGAAAACATTACATCCAAGACAGAAAAGCTAAATCATTTCAAGAGACTCATGACCAAATCACTGAACAAGCCAGATTGTCTTTTCCCTTCTTTTAATGGGGTGAAGGAGTTGAGACAGAACGTTAGCACGTAGTACACGGTGGTCAGGTCTTCACTTTGCCTTCCAGGCTGGCCTCAGATTCCTGTTTTCTGAGACTCCACTTCTAGAATTTTATTGCAGTTGTTGCTATTGTCATTGTTCAGTAAGACAGCTTGAACTCAACATCTGACCGTCTAGACAAATGTTCAACCCCCTGAACTTAATCCATAGGCCTTACTTTTTCCCCATTTCTAATGAACTCTTTGCTATTTGTCATTTTTTAATCAGAGGACAGTACAATCTCTAACCACAACTGATTATAGATTAGCAGACAATTATAGTTATTCAAACTTTTTATCAAGACTTCATTTGGAGACTTGTGCCATGTGATTTCAGTACTTGGGACTACATGTTTCTGTGTAATTTTAGGATTTTGCAGTAAAATTTCCAATAGAGTGCAGGCAAGATTTTCAGTGGTTTTGGAAAACTATTACATAACCAAAAACATTGTCATTTGTAACTGAGTATCTTTTATTTATTCCCTGAATCAGGAATGGATATTTTGCTCACTTATTAGAAGCACAGTCCAATAAACCTGATGTTGTATGAGGAGTTCAGAAACAGGATTTGTGATTAGGTACAGGTTACCAGAAAGCATGTAAGACAATGGGGCATTTTGTTAGAACCAAGCTCCTACTGAAATAAAATGTCACCAATTACTAGTTTTACATCTGTAGTTTAGACCTTTGTAGAGATCCTAGGAAAGCTATCATATGGTTATCTATCATTTTGGATGAACCAGGCTTTGAATTTGATATGCTCAAAGACTTTGGAGGCACGTAGTCCTTTGGTACCATATCAGTGCTGGGCTGGTCTAATTCACACACGTGCATAATACTACAGTTCTAACATCCACATTGGACCAGCTCTATTGACTCCTAAAAGTCAGCTTTCTGTGGAAAAAAAAAAGAATAAGAAAAAGAAAACAAATGAAAGAAACAGATGGTTGATTATGTGATGCAGAATTTTGAAATTGAAGAATGGCAGATCTCAGGGATTAGGGATGTGGTTCAGTTGGTTATGTGCCTACCATGCAAGCAGGAGAACCTAAGTTCAGATACCCAGCACCCACATAATTAAATGTCAGCCCTGACCCCTGGAGCATTAGCCAGCTAGTGATGCCAATGGGTTTGCTTCAGATTCAGTGAGAGTTCCTGCCTCAACAAAATAAAGATTCAGTAGAGGAAGGCACCTGATGCTATCCTCATCCTCACACATAACAACACATGTAAGCATGTCTCCTGGATACATGATGACATATACAAACATGTAAACACATGCCACAGAGAGCATGACACATCTTTGATAAGAAATTCAGTAGATGTTCAGTATGGGAAACATTGCATACTAATGGTGCTTATGAACTTTCAAACCACATGCCTAGATTTTATTCAAATTGAATTCTAGTAAATTCTCAGAAGCTTTGGCCTCCAGTTTTCTCATTTTTAAAACAATGTTTATCGCCAGTACATATTGCTGTATCATTGATGAAATGACTTCAGGTAGAATTCACAGGCTTGTTTCAGGACAAGTACAAAGCAGGGCAAAGGTAAATCTTGAAGTGATGGAGCAACATCTCAAGGAAAAATAGCAACAGGAACAATTTATCTGCTAGGAGTATTATCTGGTGGTAAAGTGTTTGTTTTGAAAGCATGAGGTTCTAATCACCAGTCCCTATTGGTGGCTGGGAGTGAGGGGGAAGAAAAAGCAAAGCCAAAAATCTGGGCCTGCAAAATAACTCAGCAGGTGAGCAGGTTTGCTCACAAACCTAGTGACATGAGTTCAAGCCTCAGAAGCCAGAAACGTACTTGGTGGAACATGTGAAATAATTTCCAAATGTTTTTCTCTGATCCTTGCCTGTGCACCGTATCATGCATGAGCCTTCTCTCTCTCTCTCTCTCTCTCTCTCTCTCTCTCTCACACTTTCTGTCAAATGACTAAATAATAAAAATGACTAAATAAAATATGAAAAACAAGCATCATGGTTCACTTCTTACCCTAGTGTTAGGGAAACAGAAATAGGAGGGTTTCTGGGGCTAAAGACTAGCAAGTCTAGCCTATAAAGGTGAGCTTCGCAACAATGAATGACCCTATCTATAGGAAGTAGATGACATTTCTGAGGATGTCCCTCTTTTACACATACACACACACACACACACACACACACACACACACAAACAAACAAACAAACAAACAATTTGCATAGGATGTGTGAGAACCTTGATGAAAATCTGACTTTCAAGCAAGCTAGGCCTGGTGGAGATTTACAAGGACAAGTCTTCAATGAAGAGCTCTCGGCCACTTTGTTTCACATTGAACTCAAAAGCAACTGATGATTTCAATGGGATAAAATGAGCTTTTATACCAACAAAACTGAAGAGAACTTCATCTAACACTCAGCTGATCTAAAGCACCCCATCTATCTGCTTGGAGATACAGAATGGCTTTGTTATCGTGGAGCAATAGCATTTGTGAGACAGGTGTAGTGTCTTGATCTTCATCTTTTTTACTTTGCCAAGTGTTTCCTGTTGCACTTGATAAATACACAAGCATAACTACAATCATTACTCAGCTAGATAGGACATTTTTTCAAAACACTGTTTTAGTGCAAAAGATACTATGTCTTAGTCCATCCTTTCAGTATGGCAGCGAGACTAGCCTTCAAATAGAGATCTGATGTATTACAATGTACAGACAAGCATTACTTATTGGTAATATTTTTTAAAGATGAAGATTGCAGGTTCTGGATTATATTAGGAAGAGTAAAATGAATTTCAAAGAACAGTGCTATCACCCTGCAAACCTGCCATCATTAGAGTGACAGAAATGAGAGCAGTTGAATTAAATTCACAGTCTGAAAGGGAATCTCCAGATTGGTCTATATAAATGTTCCATTTTTATTCTTAACTTTGCTAGGGTTTGTCATATCATCACATAATCCAAATGGCAGTTAAAAGATTAATTATTTCAGGACAAAAATCTTTTTATGACTCTGAACACATAAAGCTCCTTATTTTTATACACAATGAAAATTTTTCTCTCAAGCAATTCACTCTAAGATAATTATTTTCCTCCTCCAAGGGGAGGGGAATAAAATGATAATTGATGGTTGAGTTGATGCATCTTCGTGATCAAGATATCTCATTGCTTTTTTGTGTGTATTCACATGCACGCATGTGTGCATGTGTATGTGTGTATGTTTGTACAAAAGGGCACTTGAGTGAGTATGCCTGTGGCTGCCCAAGGGCAATTTTGGGAATCAAACTGAATTTCACTACCTTCTTATTGCTTTGTTTGGTTTTACAGGATCCACCTTCCTCAGCCATAAATTCAGACTACCATCATTTCTCCCTGGTATTTTTGCAGAGGATCTGGGATCTGTATTCAGGTCCTTTTGCTTGGGATGCAAAGGCTTTAGCCCCTGAGCCATTGCTTCAGTGCCCCCTCACTGCTTATTACAAACAAAATTAAATATCATGTGAATCCAGTCATCCTGGTTTTCACAGGGTGCATTCTGGTACTGTTCCTTTCGCTTTCCTGGGATTGAAATATTTTTAGGAGAATGTTCTGAGTGATGTACAATCAGGAAATAATTCAAGCTTATCCCAGGCTAAGGTTTTGTTATCATCTGTATGCACGTAAATGATTAGCAGCAGGGCCAAATAGCTCCCCTCATACCTGGCTATCAGTACTGACTGCTATCAGCTGCCTGCCTGCCTCCCAAACTAGCAATAATGTGCTGCTTGAAAGACCAGGTTGGTAGTGATGTCCCTCCTGCTCATCAGGCTTTACTTTAAAATGAAATTGGATGTCTTCCCAGTGTTTCTGAATTTTTCTGACACTTCAATTTTCGTAGCTACTTAGGGCTCTGGATTTCTTCAATTCTCTCTGTGTAATTAATACAAATCATGCAACTATTTTCTTACTTCAACTTGTTGAAGGAACAAAAGAGAAATTTGGACACTCTCTGTGGTTTATCCCAATTACACACTCAAACTTACCACCCAGACCCAATGTCAGATGTCTGAACTCCTAAAATCAGACTCCAGAGCTCATCCTTCCAGTGGTATAACAGAACTGGCAAGCAGATGGCTCAAAATTTTAGAGTTCTCATTTCAACAAACTAGTTTTTATGCATATTTCCCTGTCCACTTTCATATACATTTTTCACATACATATTTTAAGAATATGTTAACTTGACTGTTAAAAATGTTGAAATATTCCAAACTAATTGAGTCAAACAACACACCTGATCCACTTGCTTTCTAGGATGCTTTCCAGTCTTCCTTTCTTCTCCCTGTTTCCTTGCCGTCCTCTCCTTCCATAATCACCAGAACCAATTTAAAAAAATTTGCTTCCTACTTGGAAACACGAAGAAAATCTGGGTCACATGAATTTATGTCTATAATTTAAACTCCCAAGTACCTTCCAGAGTATCACTGTTGGCCTTTTTTTCTAGATGAATGAAGCTCAGATTTAGTTAGTGTTTGATGTGTGTATCTAACTCCAAATTGACAAGTAAGTCAGTATTGTGTAAAAGCATAATCGACCATTCAAGTTTACATATATGTCAAATTATATCACTTATTTCTGTTCAGCTTATAGCTATTGAAACAAGATAATAATAATAATATTGGCAAATGAATACTTCTCAGGCTGAGATACTGTTTGCTTGGTTAAAAATTCTAGGCTTCTCGGATTCTTCATGCTTCAAGCTTGTTCTCTCCTGCTAGACAGAGAAGATTTTCCCCACTTTCCTGTGCTTTCTCACTTTTTATAACAATATCTGGTCATTAGGATCCTGACCCCTAAACCAGAAGGACCATCTTGTGTATGAGCTCTTTTCTCTCCTCTATCACTTCTCAATTACCAAAACCGAAAATTACAGATTCCGGCTCACCCATCTGGCATCTGTTCTGAAGTAGTTTCCCTCTGCCTTCAGCAAACCTTTACAACATAAGCAATGAGTAGCATTTAGTGCCAATGCTTTCCTATCTTGTTGGGATTTTTGTTATAAATGGCTCTTCTTTTTTATTTGTCAATGTCATCTCTGTTCCCTAAAATGTGTGGTATGTTAGATGGGAACTTAAGGGTAGTTGCTGGGCTCACCTCCAGTTGGTTTGCTGCTCATTGACTTTTCACTAAAGATAATCTTCCAGGGATATTGAGAGGTCTTTGGAGATCATCCCCATGGGATCTTAAAGATGCTCAGGTCGTTAATAAGTGCAGCAATGACTTCCAATTGTGATCCCAGTTGCAACCGGTTTGTTAACCCGGTGGGCACAGAAGAGGGATGAAGTAGAGAATGTGTCACGGGAATTTCTCTGGAATAATGGATCCAATGCCAGGAATGAATAAATAAGAGAAATTTAATCAACTGATGTAACCACAACCCAAGTGTCCTCTTAAAAACAGTGGCCCCAAATGGCTGGTAGCTTCTTGTACTTTGGCAGAAAAGCAGAAGCAAGTTGGAAGCAATCTAGTAGCTGTTATAGAAACAGAATCTGCAGGCAGTCATTGTTTTCTGCTAGGTCTGCAGACTCTGAGAGATGAGGAAGCAGGAGCTTTCTTTGAGTGCTGCATTTGGCTACCTCTGTAGACTTGGAAAGCTCCTATGACACAGGATATCCTATGCGGTAGAGTCATTGTTGGACAAGTTTCCTTTGACAGCTTAAGTCAGGGCCAGAGACAGTTGAGAGGGATCCTAAAAAGTTGAGATGGGTTTCTTATGCACATAGGGGCTTTGAAATTAACCCTAGAGTTCTACCTCAGAGGAGAGAAGTCACATTTATTTGTACATCCTCAACATCTTGTTCTTGAAAACAAGATGTTTTCTTTCTTAAACGAGGTGTTTAACTTTCTCCCTTCCACCGACTCTCCCTCAGTCCCTTCCCTCTCTTCTTCATTCCTTCTTTCCTTCCTTTTTTCCTTCCTCCCTTCCCTACCTCCCTTCTCTACTTCCCTACCTTCCTTCCTTCTTTCTTTTACTGTCCTGTCTTTATCTGTTCATTAGCTAAGCAACAGGTCTTATATGACTCCTAAAAACTTGAGATCAGTTAAACATTAAATCAAAGAGGAGAAGACATGCCAAATCTGGATTTTTAACTCTGGTTGTGAGAAAGTTAGAGCCTCTTCCTGAAACAAAATTTCTGTCATTTCTGTTCAGGGTAACAGCCCTATAATTTAAAAGGAGCCATACAGAGGAAACTTTCATGCTAAAACCATTTAGCAAGCATATATAGTCATTACCTTTGTAATTTCTAGATCAAAATACTATATTTAATCTAAATGTAATAGAAGAGAGGAGAATAAATAATAAAATATCATTGCTATGGAATGTTTTTAATGTCTTAAAATTACTGCTGTAACATAAGAAGACATTTGACTCATACTTTATAGTTAGATCCTTAGATTGAAAACTGGGAGGGCTCTCTCCTTTGATGGGGGAACTGACTTTCTCTGGCAAGGGGAGCCACCTGGACACGGCTTCCAAGTGGTTAAGGTGGATCCTTCAATGTGAGAAGCTGATTGGTACAGCTGGAAACTAGCTCAGGCTTTGGAGAGATGAGAAAATAATCCTCTAATGTGCACATTCCTCAGACTTTTAGGAATGGCCTCCCTTAACCCAGTTGTACTTTTCCTCTAGTCATGTGCTTCTTTTGATCTCCTGAAAGGGAAGCTCTTCATCCTGAAGTCTTTTGATCATTTGTCAACACATCTCCTTCACATGAGCCCAAAGAACAAACCTGGATTACCTTCACCATCGCAGCTTACATATAATGGGAAAAAGAGAAAACTATCACTTTTCAAAGTGCTCAAAACAACCTCAGCATTGCTGTTGAGTTATTTCAGCAACTGAAGTCATAGCAGAAGTTACTCTGCTATAATGTTAATATGTGCATATATATATATATGTTATTATATAGTATTTACTTTTTGGTGATATGTACTGTAAATGTTTTAAAAATAGAAAAATTGTAGATTATAGACATGTTTTTAACTTTGTATTGCTCTTGTATTTTCATATCTGCACATTTACAATACTCCTACATCTCCTTATTTGTCTCTTTTGAGTCTCAAGAGACTATAATATTCTCTGCCTACATACAAAAAATAATGGATTAAAAGACAAATACTATCAGCTGATCTGAGCCAAATAAACTGATTAATTGCCATATTGTTGGAAAAATTCAAAGACAAATACTTTAAAGGACAATAAAATGTCCATTTCTTATTACATGTGCATATATAACATACATAGTATATATGTATATACATGTATGCAGGTCTTAATAAGTCAAAAAGATAATCCTATATAATATTTTTAAGAATTATCTTCATAGTTTATTATTTCTATGATCAAGGGTTAAAGAGTATTTTCTCCACACTGGGTGTTTTAATGCACATAATTAAAATGGCATCTCTTCTTATTCAACTAATGGTACTAATAATGAAAATCAGACCAACAGTGTCACTGAGTCCTTACACTTCACTAGAGTGGAGGACTCAGAGGGGAGTTTACCATTCACACAAAAGGATGGTCCAGGGAATCTATGGGAGGCGGGAAAAGGGAGGCACTGAGAGAAGGGAGGGAGGGGTGAACGGAAGAGGGGGAGGGTTCAAGGGGGACTAAGGAGGGGTAGAGGGAGGGAGGGGACCAGGGTACCTATTAAACTTGTATGATTGGGGAAAAATAAATAAATATATAAATAAATAATAAATAAATAAAAATAAGCTCTTAAAAAAAGAAAGTTCAAAAAATAATAATGATTCTACTTGTTTGTAGCACTTGTACAAAAATATATGCAGATTTTTAAATAGATATGCAATACTCAATTTATGGTGGAAAAATCTAGAAGGTTTCACCTTAACTTAGTCATAAGTCATTCTGACAGCAAATGCCCTCCAACTCCATGGAGTGTGACATGAAGGGTTCAGTCCCTCTTTAATATTTTTCCCAAATTTTATAACTTCACTCCATTCATGAGAAAATTTTAAGATAAACTCAATCTGAGTGATATTCTACAAGTTATTTGACCAGTATTACTCAAAATTATAAAGGCCTATTGTTGCAGTTCATCTGCATTGTTGCTGACAAAATTGCCATCAAACTGCTAAGAGAACAAGGAGTTTATTTCCTTATGATTGTGTGATTACAGTTCTTATCCAGCTTGGCAGGAGAGCTCACACCAATACCAGGGCTAAGGGAATTGGACACACCATCTCCACCTAATAGCTGAGAGAGGGATGCTCCTTACTTGCCAGAGTTGCACATCTGGTTAAGTCTACACAAGGATGCCAACTTCCTCAACCAGCTTCTGTATTTTACTCACTTGTCCAGGGCCTAGTTCCACCCACCATGGGTTCCCTATCAACTAGACAATCTCTTGCACGTTTGTTGGACTTAATTAAGCTGCAAATTACTTGAACCCTCAACCATCAAGCTGACACCTGGCCTAACTGTGACAGCCATGAAATAAAAGAAGAAAACAAGAAATTATTCCAGATCATACGAGGCTAAGATGACACGAAGTCTTCATGAAATGTGGCATTCTTGACATCCAGGAAAGGAACATTAGTGAGAACTAATGGAAATCTGAGCAAAAGCAAAAGTTTAGGTAGTAGCAGCACATATATGTTCATTTATTAGATTTTATTTGCACATATGCTTATATGATTGCATGTGTGTGGGCACACAGGTGCAAATATATGTAGAGCATGAGTCTTCCTCCATCTTTCTCCAACTTTCACATGAAGATGGTGTCTCTCATTTGAACCTAATTAATCTACATTAGCTATCCAGCTTGCTTTGCAGTTTCCTTGCATCTGTCTCCTGAGTACTGGGAGTACGGGTGAACCACCATGTATGTCTAGCACTTATGTGGGTGCTCGACTTGCACAGGCAATACTTTACTCACTGAGCTGTCTCCCCAAATCCCTTATTTATATGTACTGACAAATTGAAAGAAGCTATTTTAAAGGAATTTGGGTAAAAGTACACTTCTGTCTTTATGACCCTTTCATGTGGCTAAAATGATTTCAACATAGAATGTTTATTTAAAAATGAACTTGTTGGATATAGAGACATGGCTCTGTTGGTAAAGTGATCACTGTTCAAGCATGAAGACCTAAGTTCCACTCCCCCCCCCCCCATGAATCAAGACTTAAAAATTAAAAAAGGGAGAGGAGGTAATGCCACTAATCATAGCAGTGAGGACCCGCAGACAGGAGGATCCTGGGACTTGCCAGCCAGCCAGTTTAGTTGAATCCAGAAAACCAAGGTCAATGAGAAACCATGACTCAAAAACATAAGGCGCAGAGTGGCTGAGGAAGGCAGCTGCACACAGGTATACATACACTCATACACACACAAGCACATACACATGCATATGTTCAGGTAAAAATAAAGTTGAAACTGAAAGTTTATCCGTAAGTTTGTTAATTCAATATACTTTAGCATACCTTAAATAAAATTTCAAGAATGCTCCCAGATGTTCATTTCTGATATAGATCTATATTGAAATCTGTGTCTAGACATGGAGGTGGACACACAAATCATCACACACACATACATCTCAGTAAGTATAAGATGTCAGGAACGGGAAATATGTCTGTTAGATTTTAACATAGACAGTGAGATACATATAAACTATGAAGTTCTAGTGAGATCTGAGATTTCTATTTAATATTCATCATGATCCTTTCTTTCTAAAGGTATTAACTTACTTTTCCATAATGCATCATTTTAGAGTGACATCTATAAAAATGCTTCTTGCCAGTTTGTTCCCTCTGAAATTCTTATTCCTTAGCCCATCTGGCTTTGCAAATACATAAAGTATATGTGTTGCATCACATTATTTAAAGTGGCTTCCAGTGACATTCTCTGACTGCAAGCGTTGCTGAACTGTTCCAGTATCTGATGCAAATGGCTTCTTTAATTTTTCTCAGATCAAGCCACCCATCTTTGGGTCTAACTGTTGCCTGTCGTCATCTGTGGAGCAGTCTGCTCTACTTTCCTTCCGTCTGTTCAGGCTTAGGCAAGCTCGCTGTTGAGCAATTGCTCTGCTTGCTGTTGCCAAAACAGGTTTTATTTTATGTAATTCCACGCAGCCAAACTGCTCCCCGGCAGTAGCCATCCTGCTAGATCTGGACTCATCGAGCACACTGTAGAGCAATGGAGAAGACACAGCCAAGACTCCAAGCAGTGACATCAGGAAACAAAGGAACACACCCTCACAACACATGTGTCTGTTTGTTTATCATCTAGCATTAAATCATCAATTTGTAAAAAAAAAAAAAATCTTACTGCCTGATCTTGTACTATTTTAACTCAGTAAAAAATAAAATTTAAAGTGCAACTAGAAGGGCGAACCTAAGCAAAAAACAGGATACATCTAGCCATACGTGGGGACAGTAAAGTAGAGATGTTTACGGTAGGACATGAAAAGCTCTTAGTAATCTTAGTCAAGATCAGATTAGTACCTGTTTTTTCTTTTCTTTTTGACACAGAATGGAAGTGACTGCTCATTTTTTTTACATTACACTATACATTTTTTCAAAGTGATTTGGTAATATTCGACTTTGTATACATCCAAAAAATTGAGAATAAAATATTTTAAGAATTTTGTAAATGACTAGCATATTTGAAAAAGAAACACATCAATGCATGGAACTCCAGCTATATTGATGATATTTAAAGGGGAAATGTGGAACAAACTTACTCTCTGAAAAGGATAAAGAATCTGCATTACTCTTTTCCTTTCTCCTAACAAGAGGAGGTAAAAGTCTGAAACCAACTAAAAATAAGATGCTGCCATTTTTAAAACAGTTTTCTGTCCTGTTGCCAACAGCACATTCAAAGATAATGAGATTGTAAATGTCATTCATTTCGTGTTTCAGCTTATATTTTATTCTTAAAATTTCACGTGTTTCTGATTTATAAAACTCCAAAAATAAATCAATAATACATATTTCACCAAAATGAACACAGGCTGTTTCGTGCAGTTCGACAACTTTCCAGTAGACCATAGGAGGACCAAACATTACCATTGGCACAGTTACAAATTTTTAGGGTAAGTACCCACTTAACTTGTATGTATGTAGCAGACAGAAAAATAGCAAGGTGTTCTTGGGGAAAATAATGTCCCTGTAAAGTATGGTCTAACCCTCTTCTTAGCCTATTTACCCAGAAGAAATGAGCTAACAAGTACCTGATGTTCTCAATACATTATTCATTAAAATGCGTGCTTTGTCTCTATCTCTGCCAAAGCAGAAGCAACCAACAATCTGCTTACCATTCTTTTCCTTTCATTTACAAAGGAATAACCACAAGCTATTTATCAGTAATGTAAAAAGAGGATATAAAAATACTTAAGAAAAACTATAAAGTCACTGTAAGATAGGTGATAAAAATAAGTGGACTGACAGTGATATAGCTATAGTTTGGGTGTAGAATGTCTCCCACAAATTCATATCTTTAAACACTTGGTTTCCAGCTAGTTTCCATGGCATTATTTGGGGAGGTTGTGGAAGTGTTGAGTCTAGCTAACAGACTTTTAAGCCACTAAGACCAGGTCTGGAGGATTGTGACTTAGCTCACCTTGTAACCTAAGTACTTGATTCCTAATTAGCCATGATGTGAATAAGCCACAAGGATTTGCCACAAACTGACCTATTCTAGCATTCCCAACTGCCATGCTACCTACCCTCCACAATGGGCTGAAATATCTTAAATCATTAGCTGAAATAAGCCCTTCCTTGCTTAAGTTGCCAGATATTTTGAGATAGCTGAAGCACAGCTGCAGTCTGTTATAAAGAAGAATAAATGATTGGACAGTGTGTCACTAGTGGCTTGTGCCCAAACGATTCTCTACTTTCTTCCCATATATAATATCCAGTGCTATGTGTTGCTGACTTACCTGAGAACTACAGTTCCCAGACTTTCCTGGCATTCAAGTTCCACCTGACTGTTTTTTACTGATAGATTTGGGAAATATGATTGTCATTTTCATGCAGGGAATATTTAAGCACCAAATGTTAATCCTTCATCATCATCTCTCTCTCTTTTTACATAAGATTCCCTGAGTTGTCAAATCACAATTTACGAGAAACAGAAGTCTCTGAATTACCATATGGAAAAAGCTTTCTACTTACCAGTAACACACAAGTACAACTGTCAAACTTGTGAAAAATAAATTTTATTATATTTAAAATTTATGCTCAGAGAGTATCAATAAGTATGAACTATAATGGAATTATAAGAAAGGTGACCTAATAAACAGAAGACAATTAAATTAAATTTTGAATTAATTAAATATTGAATAAAATGTAAAAAGACGTTAAATAATGTTGTCAGGAAAGATATATCAAGGAATATCAAAGGATATCAAAGCCCTACAAGTAGCTCACAGGAACTTTTATGGAAAACAGATGTTTACCTCATGATTAACATGGTCATGACAAGTGTTGCCTTGGAATTATGCACATTTGCTTGATAAGACTATGCAGCAGATATTAGATGCTTTCATGAAAATCAGTGATTGAAGGAGAACTGACAGCTTGTATTCACTCTCGGTACTGTTCTGGACATTGATTGACTCTGGCCACCATGCTCAGGATTCCATCCAATAGAATGTCATTAATTTCATTACTTGATCACAGTCCAGCTTTCCATCCCCTATATGATTATGTTTTTCATTTAAACGGCATAGCATTGGTTCCCTCTTCATTCTCTGAGTATTGCCTTCCTGCTTTTCTCACATTTGCTCTGAAGGCCATTGCAGAAAGTCACCTGAGATCTCCTGTGTCTGTAGCATAACCTTTAATAAACGATCTAATGAAGAATGTCTGGATAGAAAAATGCTCAAGATACACTTAATAGTAGAGTCCTTGGCTAGTATTTACAAGGCTTTGGGTTCAATTTCCAGCACTGCAACAGTATCACCAACAAACGTCAACCACAACCACCACAAAGCAAACTCGTTCCTGAAAAAAATCATGATTTCCTCTTCTTAAATTATCAGGACTAGGGGGCTGGAGAGGTGGCTCAGGGGTTAAGCCTCTGCCTTGCAGCGGAAGGTCCTGAGTTCGGATCCTAGACCCCACGTATAGATGCCAGGCAGAAGCGGGGGCGGCCTGCGCTTCTGGTCCTGGTAGGGCGGAGCCTGTGAATCCCAGGGCAGAGTAAACAAGGAGGAGGCGGTCCACGGTGGTTCCCGAATTCTTCTGTGGTTCTACACACACGTATACATACACGCACACATGCATGCATACGTGCACAATTGAATAAATAATAAATTTTTTTTTTAATTATCAGGACTAGACACCAAACAAAATAGCTAGCGTCTCCCTTGCAAAACCTCCCTTTGATTCTTCAGGTTTCAACTGAAATATTCTTTCCTCTTGTAAACATTCTTAACAATAATTAAGCTCAGGTATCCCTTAACCTACAATTCTACAGAGCTCCATCCTATTATTCAGGCTTCAAATTCTTCCCATCAGATTTCCGAGGATTTACAACAAACTGAAAACTCACTAAATATCTAGTGAAAGAGGCGTTTTTTTTTTTAGATATAGGAGAGCAAGTCCAAGGTTATGCCATAATTACTGAAACGATGCCAGTGTCTCCAGCTGCTTGTCTGCTATGCCTTTTCCCCATAGCATTTATCTCATTCTATCATACCATCACATGCTATTCATCATCTCTTCCTTCATTGGAATATGAACATTATACAAGAAAACATCTTGTTCTGTCCATTTTGCTGTAATGTCCTAGGTCTCACATGTACATACATTGCTTTATATATCTCAGGTAATCAACAAAAATATTATCAAAGGATGAGTTGGATGAACCTCAAGATAAGCACCATGTGCCTCTTCACAACTGTGCGCAGGGACCAATTATATTCCCTTGAATTTGTTCTAATGTCATCTTAGTAAAACACAGGTCAACATGCGTACTGTCCCTGCTTTCTGTCTTATGTCTTAATTGAGGTATAACAGAAAACTTGCTCATTCTTGCTTGTGGAATCTGTCTCCAGAGAAGGAAATAAAAATCCTGGTGTCAATAGCTTCCTCTTGCCATTTCAAAGTACGACAGAAAAAGACAATCATCCTGGAGGTGAGAGTCAGAGGAAACACTGTGTTTAGTGGCCACACGGTAAAGAAAGACCAGAGAACTCAGGAGAGAACCTGGCTTGGAACTGTGGACTGAAGGCCAGGCAATTATAGGAGATCTCCTTAGTAGTAAGATACCACTCCAGACTCTGAAACATTAACAAAACAGAAGGAGGTACTGAAATGTGGCTGAGGTTTATTTTGTACATTGAGCCTTATAAACAAACAAATAAATAATGTGGGTTTTTTTTGCATGCCTGAGTTTACAAGAATTAACAACTGCTACACAAATGTCATGTTATCTAAGGCCTGGAAATTAGAAGTCAAGGTTTGTTTTCTAGATTTTTTAAGTCATTTTTTAACAGTTTTTAATTTTCTAGATTTTTATGTCATTTTTCAGTAGTTCTTAAACATGCCATGACTCTTCTGTATAAAAAGGTCTGGTGAGTTCATTATTTATGAGAATCTCTGACCTGGAATCTGTAGAAGTGACCTGATCCATCCTAATATTTGCACACAGAAAGTATCTCATGTTGGCAAATGACATAAGATTAAAGATGTTGGGGCTGGAGAGACAGCTTAGGGGTTAAACCTCTGCCTCACAAGCAAAAGTACCTGAGTTCAGGCCCCAGATCTCACGTAAAAATATTAGGTGAACTACTCTTATTCCATCGATCTTTGAATCTACTCATAATAAAACTCTATTTTAACAGCCTTTTATCTCTGGCTAGGAGGTGACAGTACCCATCAGGATGGAGCCAAGGGCAGTGCAGGAACAGCAAAACTGGAAGAAGAAAAAAAAAAAAAGAATAACCATAGTTCAGAACATCAGAGACCCTACATTAATCACCAGGAATCAGGCCAGCCTCATCTCTCCCCATCCCAAAGCTCAGGGATATTTGTGGAAGAAGGAGCAGTAAGATTGTAAGAGCCTAAAGATGGGGAGGAGCAACAATATGCAAGATACTCCACACATGTTAGGGCAGAAGTAATCATAATAGGACTTTGCATTACCTGCACAATGACCAACATGTCATTGACCCCCTAAAGTCTAACATGGATCACAAGCTCTAAGATTAACAGCCACAATAGTGTTTCTATACTAAAGGGGGACACAAAAAAGAGCTCTACGCAATGCTCCTGAGTCCTTACACCTCATCAGAGAGAAGGATCCAGAGGGAAATTTGACATGCACACTAAAGGATGCTCCAGGAATGGGGGGGCAGAGGGAGGGGACAGGGAGAAAGGGTGGGAAGGGGGAAAGGGAAAGGGGAGAGGGAGCAAGGGGATCCAGGGAGGGGTGGAGGGAGGGAGGGGAATGGGGTACCTATCAAGTTTGTATGAGTGGAAAAAATAAATTAAAAAAATATTAGGTGGAAATAATGGTGGCCTGTATTTCTGGCCCTGGAAGGCAAAGCTTGTGAAGCCACAGAGTAAAGCAAAAGGGAAGTAGAACAATCCAAAGTGGTTCTCAGAGTCACTCTGCGGCCTCCACAGGCATACATATTCAAGTGTTCTATTATACACAGAAGCTCATACCCTTGAAGAAAAAGAAAAAGAAAGAAAGAAAGGAAGGAAGGAAGGAAGGAAGGAAGGAAGGAAGGAAGGAAGGAAGGAAGGAAGGAAGGAAGGAAGGAAGGAAGGAAGGAAGGAAGGAAGGAAGGAAGGAAAAATAAAAATTGAAGATGGTCTCTGCCTCTCTCTATTTCTCCTCACATTCTCTTCTTGGCCTGGTACTGAAGGCTTTCTACATTTCCCTCACGGTAAGGAGGAAAATAGCAAATAGCCAGAACCAGAAGATTAAATCAGTCTCAAGGGTAATAGTAAAATATAAGACCATGTAGTCAAACTTAATGCCCAAACAAAATAGAAGGCTTCAAAGGGGATACTGGTATTTTTAAAGTAGGAGAACACCCTTCAGTGTTTACACTCTGCTTGGAGAAATATGCAGGCCATTGGAGTGATGTCAAAATCTCTACACAAGTCCTGACACCAGCTGTTAGTATGTACAAGACACATCAGTCTAGGGAACAAGACAGAGAAAGTGTTGAAGGATGAGATTGGCTTTTATGTCTATGTCCCAAGTAGAGGGGAAAATGTGTCCACAATTACCAGACTGAAGAAAAGCTGAAAGAATGCTCTTTCAGGGCTAGAGAGATGGCTCAGGGGTTAAGATTCTGCTTCACAAGCAGAAGGTTCTGAGGTTCGATCCCAGGTCCCAAGTAAAAATGTCAGGCAGAAACAGCAAGCTGACTACACTTCTGGTCCTGATGAGCGGAGCCTGGGAAATCCCAAAACAAAGCAAAAAGGAGGTAGAAGCAATCAGGGATGATTTCTGAGGTCATCCCTGTCCCTCCACAGGAATATACAGTGCCTCTGATACACACACACACACACACACACACACACACACGTATATGTATATATATATCCATTATCAGTTCTGCTCCTCTAGAGAACCCTGACTAAAACAACTTCCTCCTAAGAAGAGATTTCTCTAAGCAGGATAGTAAAAGCATGTCTTTGTATGGGTTAAATCAAGATTTCAAAAAAAATAATCAGAATGCATGCAAAAAGGAAGATTGTGTGTGAATGTATTTGTATGTGTGCAATTGTGTGTAAGAGACAGGAATTCCTCCTGCAGAAGAAGGAACATTTACAAAGACTTAGAAGCAGGCAAGGCCCCTTGCATTTGTGCAATTAAAGGTCAGTGAACATCAGACTGGTTAGATGGCTGAACAGTTAGAGCACTTGCTGTATAAACATGAAGACATTGGTGAGATTCCCAGATTCCACATAAAATACCAAGTAGATGCTATGGCCCACCAGTGAGTTCAGCCCCAGATGGTAGAGTCTGGGAATCCCCAGACCCAGCTCTGAGTTTAATTAGACATCCAACATCAAACCAGTAAACTGAAAGAACAATCGAGGATGAATCCCAATATCGACCATAGGACTCTAAATGCAGAACACCACATATGCATGTGTGTTGCCCAATATATGCGTCCACACATATGAAAAAAATGCACACAAAGAGGCACACCCCACACACACTTGAAAACAGAGAGGAAAAAAGGAGAGTGAGTGTGAACTCAATGAGTAGAGAGCATGTGAGAAATAAAAAATGTAGGCAGGCTTGGAAAGAATGGTAAGAAAAATGGAATTTTTTTCTGCAGTACAGTAAAAGAGCGTGGCAGAGTTAACAAAGAAAAATATAATAAGCCAGTTTGGATTTTAAGCAGAGCACTTTTTGGGTGAGAAATGATTTTCTACCAGAAATGTATTTAGAAGAATGCTTTCAAAAATGTTCCAATTAGAGAAAGGAAGTTAGAGATAGGAAGATCTCTGATATTTGCTTCCAGTCTACTTCCAAGTTCGGTAAGATATCCTATCAAAAAAAAAAAAAACCACTGGATATTAATTGAAGAAGAAACTCAGTATTGAACTCTGACCTCCAGGTATGTGAATGTACATGGGCATGATTGAGGTTGGAAGACACAGCCCACTGGTGAGTGGCACCATTTCCTTAGCCCGGGGTCTGAAGCTGTATGAAGGTGAAGTGAGCAGGCAAGATTCGTGCATGGGTCCTTGACCTCTGTTCTTGCTGTGGATGTGATATAACCCATGGCTTCAAGTTCCTGCTGCTTTAGCTTCCCTAAAATGACGATGTGAAACCTGGAATTATGAGCCATTAAACCATTCCCTTCAAAGCTGTTTGGGTGAAGTATTTTGTTGTAGCAACATTTAATAAAGCAAAAAGGGACCCACAGCTGAAGATCTAATGTTATGCTCTGGGGCTTATGTATGACTAGGAAAAGAATTCTCATGTTTAGGCTGCATTTGTTGATTGAGGATGAAAATCCTGAACACATTTTCAGTGCTGTTGCATAGACGTCTGTACACAGTTTTTTTTTTAATCACCTCCAATCTGCCTTTCTTATTCTACTTGTCTGCCTTGATTTCCATGCAGTGTCTGCTGTCTGACTTTTCAAATATTAGACCCATCTAGTTAACCTAGACTCTGTGGAGCATATTAGCTTTTCTCCTTAGTGCCAGTTTCTATCCTGAATATTTTGATCATTCTTGCTGACAGTGAGATTTTGGCTCTTTATGGACATAAAAAAATACATGCCCAGATGGCTCCCAAAATTAAGGGAGATGGTGAGGTCCACAAACCACTAACAATTACACATAAAGTAAAATAAAACATCCAGAATAATCAGGGAATTGGTAAATCTTCATATTTTAAGGGGCAAAATTTCCACAGATCAAGACCATGACTGAGTATATCTCAAAAGTGACTGAATTTTCTGTTTGTAGTAAATCACTTTTTATATACTTACACTGGTACATGACTACAAGTTGCCAATCTAGAAAAAAATTAAGATTACAAAATCTTAAAGGTTGGGCTTCAATTTTCAAACAAACACACTGTATGTTTAAGGCAGCAGAGTGAGATGCATGAGTCATTCAATTTAAAAGAACAACTTATTCTTTACTGGCATTCTATTTCTTGTTAAAAGCTTCAATGTAAGTGAACTGAATTTTTCTTCAAAAATTAGTGTCACCTTATTACCATAAAATCATAATCTTTTCAAAGTGAATGAGGACACAATTAACCTTAAGAAGGGGATGCCATCATTCTCTGATTGATTGCCCCAGCTTTTGAGAGGAAGACATCCAGAACCAGAATTTCTAATAAAGTAAATTTTTCAGAAATGGAATCTGATCTATATTTTCTTGGCTCTTTGAATACAAAACAGATTTTGTAGGATGCATGCCTAATGAGTCATCCTTGTTTTTCATGAAAAACATGATTTTCCAGTACTGTCGTATTTTGCTCTTTACTGTTGTATTTGCATAAAGTGAATATATGGCAACTTGGACGCCGTAATTTAGTTAGTTTAATTTTGAAATGCACACTTATGCCTTGGTGATTTCATGAATCTGGAATGTTTCAGGCTTTACATGGGTCTTACCCCTGACATTATCACTCTGTAGAATGAAACTTTCTTGGCTGCATTTAATTATGTTAATATTCTTTGGTTCTTGAAATAGACATACCACAAAACAAACAAAAAATACATGGTTTCTCTTCAACAGCAAATCGGCCATGGAAGACTCGAAAAAGTACACAATAGAACAATACGAACTAGTTAAATATAATGTGATATTCTTCCATCCAAATTTGGTTTAAGTTTTCTTCATTGCTTTTAATTTAAGCTCTCAGTTGGTAATCATCAACTTACAACTTCTGTGTTTTTACACCTTATGTGCCTCATAGTTTTTACAGAATAAGAAGTCCAGTCACTGTCTCTGTTAAGACCACGATATGCTCAGAGAACTTCTCCAGAACTCCACTCACCTCTGCATTGATGCTCTTCTCCTCATTCATTTGTTTACTACCTTTGAGCACATGCAGTGTTTGAGGCCCTATCCTAGACAGAAAAAATTAGAAAAGAATCAGGCAAACAGGTTTCTGCTCCCATAACTTTTATATCTTATTGCAGCAGACAGAAAGAAAATACTTAAGGTAATTAATGACCACTTTATTAATATTTTCTACATGTTTATGTGCAGGTGTGTGAGGTGTGTGGATGCTTCTTTGCATGACCTAGAAGCATCCTCAAGTGTTCTTCCACCTTACAGTTTTGAGACTGGGTCTATAGATGTCAAAGTGGCAAAAGCTTGAGAAAAAATGAATGATCACAATACATTTCACAGTCGAGAGAGAGAGAAATGATTCCATGCATATTTCCTGCTGCTGTTTACCTCACCCTCTTCATATTTGATCCTGCATCCCCTACCAAGGAAATAGTTCATCATAATTAAGGTAGATCTTCCCACATCAACTAACGTAATCATAATCTTTCATAGATAAACTCAGAGGCCCTTCTCCCAAGTGATCTAGATTCAGGTTGACAATGGAGACTAACTGTCACACCACAATGAGAACTTGAAGGGATGCTATAGTCAAAAGTACTTTTACAAACAAAAGTAATTTTTTTAAGAAATGAGCAACGTAGGATGAAGCAAGTCAAGTCTCCAGGCAGTTCTTCTTAATGAATGATATATCACCCCACAATTTACTCAATTCCTTTGGCTGTAGCATCATGCACATTAGGAAATTCGATATCCAATTCTGTTTCACAGGAAGCTTGACATTGAAAACTTAGAGCTCCAAGCAGTAGATATAATTATTTTTACCAATGGTTCCTCCACTATGAATTAATAAATTAGCAAACTTGAATAGTCTCAATCTATGTAAAAACAACCTTCTGATTTTGTGAAACTGAGAATAAGATCCCAACCCTTTCTGAGCCCACCAAGGTAGTGACTTTCCTGGAGATACTCCCTACAGGGCAGCACTCAGTCCTTAAGCACCAGGTTATCAGTCAAGAAGATACTTCCATCCTATAAAAACCTTCTCCTAAAAGCTCTATGAATCTCTTTATGTTTCATTTTAACTGTGAATATTTCATTATGCTTCTCAATGAGGGCACTTTTTAAAACCACAATATCACCACTATACTTAATATCAATTCCATAATATCTACAAATGCATGGAACTCAATTCCCACTGCTTCATAAATGTTTTAAATTTGCACTTTATTTCGCAGGCTTTTAGTTTCTTCGTTCTATGTCTGCCAATACTTACAAGGAAGAGAATGATTTTTCTCTAGAGTAGAAATTCCAAACTGATATTGATCCATAAACCTCTGCAAGAGGTTTTTCTGTAGGAAAAAAGTAATCAAGAAATTGACCAGGGGCTGGAGCAATGGCTCAGAGGTTAAGCCTCTGTCTCACAAGCAGAAGGTCCTGAGTTCAGCTGAATCCCAGGTCCCACATAAAAATGCCAAGTGGAAACAGCAGTGGCCTGTACATCCAGCCTTGGTGGGTAGAGCCTGGAAAATTAGAGTGAAGCAAAAAGGAGGTAGAAGTAATCCAGGATGATTCCTAACGTCATCCTCGGTCCTCCACAGAGATACACAGTGCCCTCTCTCTGAGTCTCTCTCTCTCTCTCTCTCTCTCTCTCTCTTTCTCAATTAAAAAAAAGAAATGACCTTAAAGAAATTGACCAGGTCTGGTGCCTTTCACACAATTTAACATGTGAAATAGGGATGTCATGTAACCTCTCTGAAACATAATACTTTTCCTTGTGAAACAAGGAGATTGAGTGAGCAGTTCTTCAAAGGAAATTTTTTAACACCAAAATTCATGGGTTCCATAAATTTATAAGGGTTCTATAAATTTATAAGATTTCCTAGTCTGCCACTTTCATAATTATTCAGAGGGGTACTATCTTATCTAGCACTTACAGAAAACTGCAGTTTGTACTCTTGGATTTATAATGTAAAGTCATATTAATTTAACCATTTAATAACTGCAGACAGATTTGCATAACTTTTCCAATTTACCACATAATGTTTTACTACCAACACTTTGCTTACATAACATAGGAACATATACCTTAAGCAAAATATCAGTGTTCAGTTAGAAAACTTCCTTAACACTAAAATCTTTCAAATTTTAAAAAAATAACCAGGACTAAGCAGTAACCATATAAAGCTTCCATTTTCTTTGAACTTGAGAAGGCTAAGCCAATAGTTTAAAGGAAGCATGTCTTTGATCAAGTACAAGTAACCAACTTTGTGTTTGCTGCATGTGTGGTTAGAAAGATGTTCTCTTGTGGCTTAATATTTTTCTCTATGACCTTCTATTTAAGAGTAAAGAAATTTCTCTTTTAAATACAAAAGTCAGTTATGGTCTAAAGGCTTCAATAAGTCAATGATCCAGGGATCGTTAAAAGTTAGAATTTAGAGGAATATTCACAATTTAACAAGTTAAAAATCCAATATTGAAGGTATGAGAAGTGGCTTAGAAAGTGAAAGGTAACATTTATAAATGTAAATAATGAAAGAAGTCTTTCTAAATAGCTTTTGAACATATTCAAACTTTTATTAACATTCATCATTATAATATAGAATGTCTTTAGGTATGCTCCTAACTTTAGGTAAGTTCCTAACTGTGATACACACTTAAGTCAATTGCCCATGATTATTTCTGCATTTCATATGCAGCTAGAGAAACAGTCATTTGATGTGCAAAAGTTGTGTGTTTTATTTGCTGGATTATATGTATGTGAAGGAACAAGGGTGTCATTAGAAATCATCCTTATTATTTTGCTCTGGGCTTTCTGAGGTTTTATAATTGTAAGTCATTGCCATATTCACCTGACATTTTTACGTAGGATCTGGGGATCCAAACCTGCTCCTTTTCATAGGAAGCAATAGCAAAGAAAGAAAAGAAATAGACATTTTAAGATAATTTGTTATTGAAGACTAGATAAATGAAGAGAAACCAACAATAAGTGTTTGAAGGATTAGCAAAAGCTTAGGAGAAACTTCACAATGTGACGTGCTAACAGAAAATTTGCCTTTGAGACCAAGACTTCACATATCAAAGGGTTTAGTTTCTAAAAATGCATATTCACTTGAAAGATGAAATTGAATGCTGCTGAAGGGTCCTTGGTAACAACTACTTGAGAAGCATTCTCCCTGGTTCAGTCACCAAGACAGACAGATGTCTTGGAAGTGGAAAAATTGCATCTTACACTATGGTAGAAGTGGGTAGCATCATTCATGTGGTGCTGGAAAAAAAGCCAGAATTAGGGGATTGTGAGAGCTTTCACCTGAATCAAGGAAGTTATTAAGACCAAGCAATATATGATAGAGTAACCCATCTGATACAGAAATGTTTAACCAATACTACTGTATATTATAAGTATGGAACTTGTGTTTTTTTATTTTGCGGAGTTCATAGGTAAGAAATTTCCTAAGTCACATAAGAAATCCATTTGGACAATTTTGGAATGGTTCTGATTTTGATGACTTTTAATAACGGAATCAACACATTTTGCATGAAGAACGTCCATGGGACTTTAGGGATTAGGCATAGAATGCTTGAGATTGCTTAACTTGCAATCTTTCCTGTGTTCCCGTTAAGCATAGGAACACTACTGAGGCTTTCAATCCCTTGCCTCCAAGGATCCCAATGCCTTTAGCAAATGCTAGACTTTGTGGCATCAATAGTGTGTTGGACATTACACAGGGCATGTAAAGTCCAAATATGATTGCTTCGGCCCTAACTTGAATTCCATTCAACTTAATGGAATTTTTAGATAACCTAGGATACAATTCTGGGCCTGTGTATGAGGGTGGTTTACAGAAATGAGAAGACCCACCTTGAAAGTGGGCAGTGACATCCCTTACATGTGGTCTTGGACAGAATAAAAGATAATGTGAATGAAGCACTACCACACATCTTCCTCTGCCTCCTGACTGTAGATGCAGTGATGAAACAACTTGCATTCCTGTTACCACACATTCTCAATCCTGGTAGACATTTCACCCCTTGAGTCAAAGGAAACCTTTCTTTCCTTGTTTTGTCTGGTATTTTGTTACAGCAATGAGAAATGTAACCAATGCATTCACTATTTCCTCTGGTTAAAAGAAAAATCCAATGGCTTTTTTATTTTTGTTTTTATTTTTATTTATTTATTTATTTATTTATTTATTTTCCACTCATACAAACTTAACAGGTATACCGGTCCCCCCCTCCCTCCAACCCCCTATCCCCCTCTGCCCCCCTCCCTTCCCCCTTCCCTTTCCATTTCCCAGTGCCTCCCCCTCCCATCCCTGGAGCATCCTTTAATGTGCATGTCAAACTCTCCTCTGGGTCTTCCTCTCCGATGAGGTGCAAGGACCCAGTGGCATTTTCCAGAACCCTTTCCTGTGTTCCTGTTAAGCATAGGAACACTACTGAGGCTGTCAATCCCTTGCCTTTAGCAAATGCTAGACTTTGTGGCATCAATAGTGTGTTGGACATTACGCAGGGCATGTAAAGTCCAAATATGATTGCTTTGGCCCTAACTTGTGTGGAGTATCTTGCATATCATTACTCCTCCCATCCTTGTGCTCTTACAATCTTACTGCCCACTCTTCCGCAAATGTCCCTGAGCTTCAGGATGGGAGAGATTAGGCTGGCCTAGTTCCAGGTGGTTGATATAGAGTCCCTGATGTTCTGGTTTATGGTTTGTTGATTTTTTTTTCAGTTTTGCTGCTCCTGAAATGCCCTTCACTCCATCCTGATGGGTATTGCATGTCACCCCCTGGCCAGAGATTAAAAAATGGTTAAATTAGAGTCTTCTTATAAGAGTATATTCAAAGGTAGATGGAATAAAAGTAGGTAACCGCGGTGAGGGAGGGATCAATCATCCATTTGTGAAAGGGTTACTTTCTATCTGCCAGACTATACACTCTCCCCTTCTGGTAAGATCATATTCCATCAGTTGTAAATGATCAGGAACGAAAGTCTGTGAACTTAACCAGATGTCTCGTTACTTACTTGCAGTCCTTGATGGTGGCCTATTTTCTCTGCTGTAACATGGTCCCCCTCTCTTTTTGTTACTGGTGTGTCCCTCCTTCCCCATCCCTCCTGTTCATAATCTTTGCAATTACTGTAGATATTACAGAGATTTATCTTTGAGTGTCTCTAAGTGGGTTTCATACTAGGAGTCACCTATTAGGGAGTACATACGGTGCTTAATTTTCTGTGACTGGGATACTTCACTCAATATAATTTTTTCTAATTCCATCCATTTCCTGGCAAATTCCAGTAATTCATCATTTTTGATGGCTAAATAGTACTCCATTGTATAGATGTACTACATTTTCCTTATCCACTCATCAACTGTTGGACATTTGGGTTGATTCCATGACTTTGCTATTGTAAACAGTGCTGCTATGAACATGGTTATGCTTGTGCTATTGAGGTGAATTTTTGCTGTATGGGGGGTTATTCCCAGAAGTGGAATAGCAGGGTCATATGGCATTTCAATCTTTAATTTCTTTAAGAATCTCCAGACAGCTTTCCAGAGTGATTGTATGAGCCTGCATTCCCACCAGCAATGTAGGAGAGTTTCCCTCTCTCCACATCCTTTCCAGCATTTGTTGTTGTTCATATTGTGGATTTTTGCCATCCTGACAGGGGTGAGATGATACCTCAGGAAAGTTTGATTTTCATTTTCCTGATGGCTAAGAATGTGGAGCATTTTTTAAGATATTTGTTAGACATTTTAATTTCATCTCTGGTAAAGTTTCTTTTAAGTTCCAGGGCCCATTTTTTAATTGGGCCATTAGTTTTGACATTCAATAAGAATGTGCATTTTATTCTTTTAAAAGAACTACCTCAAACTATTTCCTCTCAGTTAAATCTCCTCACTAGGTTTCCTTTTCTGTCTCTGCTATCTCTCTCTGCCAGTCACTAAGCGAGGCATGGAAAAAATTTGATCACTGGTCTTTTGTTAGAACTATGTTCCCCCACTTAGTAATTTTATTATTGGTTCACAGCTCTCAAAATTATACCTTCTACATGGACATTTTTTCCTAAATTACAGTCTTTTATTTCTAACTGCCAACTTGATACTCACATTTAAACATAGGTAAAGGAATATTATATTATGCAAAACCAAACTTCCAAGTGGTTATATATAGTATATAACAATAGTCTCATTTTCCTATTTGTTAACACAAAGAGCTGTCAAAAGGTTGACTTCACTTTTCTTGTTATGGCTCAATTTTAATGCCTTAGTATATTTTGACCGTATCTTCAAAATGTATCAAGAATCTGACTGAATTGTTTTATGTGCAGATTTATCACTTACATTAACTTCTAACATCACCAGTGCCCCCATCAAAATAACTTCCTCAGAGCAACCACAGCAAAAGCAGGTTTTCGGTCAGGCTACTTCTCTAACTCAAAACCTTAAATTGCTCTCTCATTTTAGTCAAGGTAAAAATCAAATTCCTTAAAGTTACAACTTTTAGTCATTTTTAGGCTTTTAGTAATTTTTCCCCTTCCAGACTTTTGCATTTGAATATTTACTTCCTCCTCTGTGAATTACTGTCCCACCATATAGCTAAATGCATCATCCTCTTGCATACTTAGGCCTTGCTTAATGTCACTTTTCAATTAGCCTCTCCCAACCCACATTAGAAACTGTGTACCTATTCAGCTGATGCCACTCACCCAATGTCCCTACTGTTTTTGTTTTTAGTACATACTATTTTGTATCAGTCTGTCCTTTCAGTAAAATGTAAGCCCCAGATAACAGACATATTTTTTCTTCATTTGCTGTATTTTGTAACAAGAACTTGCCTGATACATAGTGGTTATTCTGTAAAACAAAAGCTGTTGAACATACTAATGAACAAGTATTTGGAAGCCTCAGGCCTATTTAGAGCTTTAAGAGATATCATAGTTTATCTTTTAGAGCACATTTTCCTTGGAAACAGACTTAATGGTTCTTGGATGGGCTGTAGCAGCTAAAACGTAACAAATATTCAAATGGTTTTCTAGTTGCTTGTGACAGATAATCTTCAATGTCACATTACGCAGATATAGAGTGGCCACAGAAACATACTTCTGGGTGTGTCTATAGGGATGTTTCTAGACAGTTTTAACTAAGCAGGGAAGATCTCTGAAATAGGTAGCACCATCCTATGACTTCAGGTCTCAGATTGAATAAAAAAGAGAGAGTGAGCAGAGAACCTGCATTTATTTCTCTCTGCTTCCTGACTGCAGATGGAATGTGATCAGCTGCTTCTCAATCTTACTGCCATATCTTCCCTATCATAATAAACTCTCCCCTTTAAAATATAAATCAGAATAAACCTTCCTTGTATAAAATGACTTCTTGTTCAGGTTTTGGATCACAGCAATAAGAAAGTAACCCATGCATTATCCATAAGTGTGTTCTCTTCCTGAGAATATTGGTCAAGTAGACACTAGATAGAGAGATCATTGACTCCTACTCTCTAATATAGCACTGGGGAGAAAACTGCTAATATTATGAATGTACAAATTTCATCATAGAAAAGTCAGCTTACATACTTAATTGTTCATTGACTGTTACTTGGAAGTTAGATTTTTGGATGTGTTCTCAGAGCTCTCACCATGCTAATAAAAGTGCCTCCTTTGTATAATCTAATTAAGCTAACAGTATGATTTATATGAAACACCTGCTTCCCTTCTCACAACCTAGAAAGTCAAGCAAAGGCTGCCTACATGACCAGTAAGATTTGGAACTGAAGTGCTAACAAGTTTCCTCGGTAAATGACAGCTTACATATGCTGTCACAACTTCTTCCAGGAGTAATTAAACGCATCCTATGTGACCCCACTGAGAAAGGGTTCTACAGCCTTGGCTTTGGCTGTCTCTAGATTTCATCGCTTGCACCTCTTCCTTTCCCAGTTCCTGTTTGGTCTATTTTCAAATATCACTTCCCTTAGTTCTGTGAATCCTCCTTGAAAAATCATTCAATCTGCAGTCCTCAGTGGCCGGGTCTGGATACTCACTGAACTCTCAGAAATGTATGTTGAATAAATAAATAGTCCATTTATGTCTAATTAATCTTAACTGAGAGTGAAGCAAAATTCAAACATCTACTATTCTCTCTCCCTTAAGGTGCAAGAATATCTTTTGTTTTGCATTGTGTTCAAAATGAAGCATTTTCCATTTGGCTGCTTGTTTTCTTCTCCTGAAGCATTTCCTACACAGAAAATACTGTTAGATGCAATCATGAGGTAAAGTGTAAACGAAAAAATAAAACTTGTAGAGGAGAAGGTTCAGAAAGAGCCAAGTATATCCAAACTCTTGTGTGAAAGCTTCGTAAAACGAAAAATATTTTCTAAATGGCTGTATTGGGTATTTTTCTTGTTTTGCTATGATTAAACATATCTGACACAAACATCGAAGAAAGGATTAGTTTTTTCTCATGACTTTTGCAGGTTCAGTTCATAACATGGCTCCAGATCTATGAGTGATAGCTGATGGTGGTAAGAGGGAGTGGCAGAGAGAAATTCCTATGCTTTGTTGTAGGTGGAAACAGAGAGAAATGAAATGTCAACATTAAACCTGTTTTATCCCATTTGCTCTTTTAATCAGCCTAAGTGTCCAGCCCTTGGGATGAGGTCCCACATTCCACTGAGTCTTTCCCCTCAGTTAATCCTTTCTGGGGATGGTCTCACAGTCACTCCAGCGAGTATGCCTCACTGAGCTCCCAAGTGACTCTAAATGCAGTGATGTTGAGAGTGACTGATGATCAATCATCACAGTGACTTTTTCAATCTGCCATCAATGCCAGGTATCACACTGTAATCTAGAGAAAAAACTCTACTTATGGTGATCATTTCCCACAAGGAACACAACTGGAAATGCAAAATACGTGTTTCTTAGCTTCACATTATTTCCCAAATATCCTTTTCTGTTTACTTTACTTTGGAAGAATACATACTGCCTTCTTTAAACCCCAATTTGTCTATAGCATCCATTCCTATTCAGATCTAATCACTGCTATTTAGGAAAAATATTTTTCAAACCAGTGGAAATAATCAAGGGATTGATGGCCTGCTGTATGCAAACAGACTAACGTGATTAGGATTCTAGGATGTTGAAATACAAAGGCTTAACAAACATATTAAGACTATGAATAATTCATTCACCAAATTCCAAAGTGATGACTACACAAATTGAAAATAAAAGCTAGGTTTTAGAAAGAAAATAGCCACCACTATTTTTCCTTAGTATAAACACTAGAAGTATTAAAAAAGCACTATGGATTGAGATTTTTTTGGAATTATTTTTGTATATTTGGGAGTGGATACCTACATCTGTATCTGCATTTGCATTTGTGTGACACATATGTGTATACACACATATGTAAATATATGTAGGCATGCAGGTAGAGATGTGGAGTTGAAGTATAGTGTTTTCTTTGATCGTTCTCCATTTTTATAATTAAGGCAAGGTTTTTCAATTAAGTCCAATGCTCAACAATTGGCTATGCTAACTTCTAAGGATTCTATACGTGGGGAGATGCCACATAACTGTCTTCCCACACCTGATAGGAGTGGATGGTAGATCAAAAAAATACATTCAGGTTCAATGTAATGAAACAATGATTAAGGGTGAAGGTTTCTTATAAGAGAAGGGATAATTCAAACGCTGCTACGCCATCAGAATGCTCCCCCCAACTCCAGAATGTGTGAAACTCACAGAAATTGCACCCTTGGATCTCTCTGCTGTATGATTTTCTAGAAGAGTCTCCTGCAAACTTATAGGCTATTCTCTTTCAGGTTGATGAATTGTTTGTTGACCTCTTCCCAACTACTTAGCTGCTCTGGACTCTCTCTCTCTCTCTTCTTAACTGTTCCAGGAGTCTCTCCCCAACTTCTTACTGGACTGTTCCACTGGATTGACTTGAATCTGTTAGGCTGGTAAGAAGGTCTCTTCCCTCAACTGATGCTTATGGTTATTCCACTTCCTAGAAGGAGCCTCTCTCCCCAAGATTGCTAGTTTCAGGCACATCCTAAGCACAATGGCTGCTTATTTAGTACTGAGACATTCTCCAGGATGTACTTTTTCAACATCTTTCTTGTTTTAGATTGGGGCAAAGTCTAAGATGACATTAAACTGTGCCCAGAGGAAAAATGTCATAATCTTTGCCTTAAGAATGTCTGGAATACAGGCAACTATCTCACTCGTCTGACTTTTATATGGGTCTGGGGATAGACATATCTGTCCTCAAACTTACCAAGAAAGTGTCTTATTGACTGAGCCTAGCAGGGCAAGCACCTTAGCCACTGAGCCATCTCCACAGTCCCTTTCAATGTTGTCTTTAAGCATCTTATTAGTTTCTATAGCTGTGTAGCAAATTATACCAAGTATGGGAACCTAAAACAATAAAAGCTATTTATTGTTTCCATGAATCAGAAGTGCATGAACAGATTGACTGGGTTTGCTATGAGGAAACTGTAATCAATGTGAAATCAAAGTAAGACTTAGCATGAGTCTCAAAGTAAGAGATTATTTAGCTTGTTGGATAACTCTAGCTTCTTACAGTAATGGTACCAATGGCCAATCGGTTTTTGCCTATCGGATATTCTAATCCCTAGAAACTTTCCATTTTCCCTGCCACGTTCCTTCTGTCCTCAAACCAGTAATGGAGAATGTCCCTTGCAACCAAAACCTTATAACAGATACTTTTTTCAATGCAGATCCTGTATTTTAAGGGCTTATGTGATTATTGCGTTTAACCATCTTCTTGTTTTAAGGACATCTTAATAACCCTTATAGTCCCTACCAAGTCTTTCACACCTAGACTTGGTAATTGATAACTGGGAAAAGATACGTGTGCACCCAGTAAATCTAATGTACAGTTTTATAAAATTATGCTTCAGTTAATGTTTCTTTAAATTAATATAAGCAAAAACACTCTCTAATTATAACATGCTTTTGTAACTATATTCAAGCACACCAGAAGGTGGGAGAACATTAATCTGATCCACAAAGAGGTATGTCTTATCCTATAATTTTATTTCTTACTTTGATAATTTTTGTTTACACTTTTATCATTTGCCATAATTGAAGTTCTCTTTTTCCTTCTTGTTTTTTTTTTCTCTTTTTATGAAATTAAGAATTGAACTCCATTGATGAAACTAGTCTGGATACCAATCTCATACAAATAAGCATTGGAAAGAGACATCAATCAAAATAAACATATGGAAGCCTGAAGAAGTTAAGAATGCAGTAAGTATAATGAGACAAACTAGTAAACTTCTGGGGAGAGCAATACATGTTTTCCTCTTAGTTTCACATAGATTTAGAATCAGTTTTGACAAAATTACTTTATTAAGGGAAAAACAATGCTGATTTTCTCAAATATAATTATTTAAGTAGCATGTTTTTAAAATTTAGTTTTAGTAGTTCAAATCATTGACTATGATATACTTTCTTTTGTTTCTACATAGTCAAATTGTCTTTTCCCCTGTACTATAGGGAAAAATCAAAGTCAAATCATGTTTTCAGTTCTTTGGCATCTTTGTATTTATTACCTTTAAATCTTCAGTGAAAATAAAAGTCAATTTGATACCTTGTGAACTTCATTCTTTTTTCCAAACTTTAAGTTGAGCAAAAATGTTTGCGATTTTCTATCATATATTATCTAGTATGTATTACCTAATTATGAACTAACTATCTTGATATAAGTTGGTGATTTGAGTTCAATAGACATCAAAAAAATTAGGTTTCTACAATACTTGTATGACAAACAAAAGTCTCATTGCTATAGTAAGGCTGAAACAGTTTTGCTCCTGCCCAGTTTTAAGATCTTGTCAAAAATCTCCTTTGATGGAATCTGGGACACCAAGTACCATTTTGTTGCACATCTTCCTTTTAATTCAATGTCCAAAGCAGGAACTTCACAAAGGGCACTTTCTCCTAGACTAGGTCATGTTCTGCAAACAAGGCAAAAATCAAATTCAAATGATTTTTATGCAGAAGTGCAGATATGCAAAAAACCAGTGGTGTAGCTGACTCAATTATTTTAATAGCTGGGAAATGAGACTTTGTGCTACCAAACTAGCTCTCTAGAACTTTCTTGAAAGATTAATATGGCAATCAGAATCAAATATAACTACTGTCAATTTTCTTAAAATTTGCCTATGCAATAAAGGTTATATTTCATATACTGATCCTGCACATGAATATATAAACCCAATATAAAAACATAGGTTAAACAAATCTATCACTCAGACACAAATAAAAGGATATGCAGAGATTAAATGTAAATAGCTCTATAGTTGACCTAGTTAGCATCTTGAACAGTGTGGAATGATCATCTTATTCAGAAGTTTGATATCTTGTCCTCAATTCTGTCCCAATTTGCAACTTCAACATGTAGTTTCTATTTTTAGTATTTTTACTTATAAGGTTAGTTTTTTTCTATTTGTTTATGTTAATATTAGAATTGTTTCCTTTCTTTGAGCAAATATTAGCTAACAGGGGATGGAGAAGAAGAGATGCCTTCTGACTTTTAAAAGAAGCCAGAACAAGACCAAACATTGTTATTGAAAGCTGTTAATCCTTCCATGGTAAGGACACAATACCAAACCATTTCACTGGAAGAAACTTATATCCAAATTTTGTTAAGAGAGTAAATACTTGAACTGTAATCATTACTCATATTAAAATCTTAAGATCATTAATTGAATGAAAAATAAAGCACTTGATGAGTCTAGAAAGAAAAATGGTATGGAAAGTAGCTTAATCTAATTAAGCAGAAATTTAAGTGTTTACGATAGATCTGACATTTGAATTAGGCATGAAGCTATTAGAATGATTAAAGCATGTAATCATCCCTCTTTGAGGTAATAGTCACAAAAATATGATTTTATACCCTATTTTCAGAGTCTTTTTCTAGTATACGTCCATGATGGTTGCTTTAGAAGTTTGTTTTCAGGCTCTTATGAGTGACATTGTAATTTCAAGGTCTTTAACATCAACAAGACCAGTGTCTCTTTATATTCCCTTTCATCTCAGAGATTAGCTCAGGCTGACACACCATTTTCATCTCAAAAGTGGGGAGAAAACTGAAATTAAGACCTAGAACTGTTGTGATGATTAAATAACCTAATTCACATAAACTTTTCATACAGTTCAACAAATGCTTGAGCAACTCTGTTTCTCACACTGCTGACTTGTGGAGTTCAGTGGATTCCCTCCCTTGATGAATGACCTTGACTTCATCTTTACCAAGAAATGAGACATCTTCTTGAAGTTTCCTGAATATTCTGCTTCCAACCTATGAAAATAATTTGTATCTATGTCTATTTATTTTTCTTGTAGTCTGTAACAGTGAAGAGCCCTGTCTCCTTTCATTGAAGGTTAATTTTTCCATCAGTTCTCTGGAAATTTTTCCTTCTCTCCATATACACTGAGTTGTCACAGATCTTCCACCTCCACATATTTTTCCCATCAATATTTAGAAAGAATGAAGCTCTGATCTTTAAATCTCAAAATCCTTCTTGAATTCATACTGTCTTACTGTCTTTCTATCTCCCTGTTCTTTATACACCAAATACTGTAAAGCATATTCTATACTATCTGTCCTTTACTTCTTGACCTCCCAATCTCCTCCCAACCATGTTCTGTCTCCTTAAACAAGGAAACTTCCATTAGAAACTGAGCCATAACAAATTCAATTATCTTACTGACTAATATGATTGACAGCTTTTATTCTCCTTGTCTTCATAGTAGGTAACACAGTTGGACTATTCTTTCTTTTATATACTTCATTAAAATCTTTATTTTCCCCCTTACTTTGTGTTTAACCCTACCTGAGGTTTCCTACTACTTCTGTAGCAGGATCTTTTCCTTTGCTTCCTTTGTGTCTCGTAAAATGAGTGTAGGATCTTCACTCAGCATTCTCTAATGGAAAAAATAATCTCTATTTCTGTACTTTTAATTGTTGTCATCATGCTGGTGTTGCCAAAGAAACTTTGTGTCTAATGTGAAGAAACTTCCATAAGCTTTACATTACTATATTTTACCACTTATTGGCTGTTAGCTTCTGTTATCTCATAAATATTTCAAAATTATCTCACCAAACCTGAATTCATTATTTTTCTAGCTCCATATATCTTCCTTAATTTTCTGTGAAAGCTTCCATTCTCTTATTTCTTAAAATAATTATTTTTCAATAAAATACAGGCAATAATCAACACTTTATTACACAATGCAAATATCAAAAAATACTGGATTGCACTGTAACTTATCACTGCTTTATGAATTTATTCAGCCTTCACTAATTAACACATGGATTTTTCTACATTCTGTGTTTATTATATTTTTATACTGTTAAATAGAAATATTCTACATTCTATTCTATCCAGAAATAGAACCAAAATGTAAAAATTCACTTAAGTTTTAGTCTAATTAAAATTCTATACTAACACTTTCATATCTTAAGAGAAAAATAAGCATTTTGAATTTAAAACAAATTAAAATTAACATGTTTTCCATGCATGGTTTCTATATATGTGTTTGTATCAAAAAGAAGTTTTGTAATAGAATACTTCATAAGCATTTATAGAAAATATTTTACATGCCTATTTTCTAGGCATTTTACTTATTAGTTTATTGATTGGTTAGTTCATCCTAACAAGCACCTATGAGAGAAACTATCTCTATCTTCATTTCACAAATGAAGAAGAAACTTCAATTTTATCCATGTCACAGAAGTACCAGATGTTAAAGAAAGGATTTGAAACAAGGACACATGATTCCCAAGATCAACATCAGCACCACTGCTATTGCTATTTTTCTTCATTGGTTTTCCTTCAGATAAATTTTGGGCTTGAGTTATTGTTGAATGGCACCAGAAAACTACATGGAAATATGAATAGTCAAATAACTAGATAATCTTATCTTCACATGTTAAAACAGGTCATTTGCATCAATTGCGACTTACTCTGAAATCATGTATATAAATTTCCTTGTACAACAAATGGATGATCACTCAAGGAACATGTCCCTTTAGAACATGCAACTATTTAATTTAAGTTTGTCTTTTGAATACTTTATTAACTCATTCAAGACCTAAGGAACATCATCTAATACCTGGGCTCACTAGTAAAATAATTCGTATGACCTGTCCTCAGGAGTGAAAGACCAGAGCCTCTAAAGCATAGTGTACCATGCATTTGTGCCATATTGCCTTATCAACTTCTTTCTAGACAGATGCGTGTGAGAATTCTCAGACCCTAACCCTTTGATTGAATTTATTTTCTAATAGATAACAGTGAATACCAGTTCTGTTGTTTTGATAGCTATGGGCCCCAAAGTCATCCACCTTTGAAGATACCAGCGAATATTCCTTTACCAACTGGATGAAGCTGAGTTCTCTGTGCCAGGGCATACCTCTTAGGAGAGAAAGAAATCAAATTTGTATGACTTTCAAGAGCCAAACTTGAATCTTTAATTTTCATACACACATATTCTACTGCTCAGTTTTCCAAGAGTTCCAAAGATCATTTTCATTTCATTTTTACTCCAACTGTTTAAGGAAGATCAAAATTGCTGCCATATGATCAGATATCCTTTCCAATTTTTTGAATTTCCCAGACTCTTTCCTATTCGTTTTTTCTGGTCATAACTAGACATCGATAGCACTACTGTAGCATTCACAGGTAACTGTATGATACAGACAAAAAATGTTACAGGAGTTCATAAGTTGTGGCGATGTTGACTTCTTTATATGAGAGAAAGGGAGAGTAAGAACACTGCATGTCTGTGGAGGGCAAAGGACAACTTTTCGAAGTCAGTCGCCTCTTTTCATTTTGTGGCCATCAAATACATTTGGCCAGGTTTGTACCATGCACCTTATTCCCCACTTCCCCTACCCTGCCCAGAGCATTCTCACTAGTCCAGTTCCACAAGAAACCAATGTCCATAGAAGATAAAGTAGATCTATTCATATGTCCTCTTCCAGCTAAAGAAATGAGAAAAGAGAAAGTGTGACTGAGCCTCGTGACCACTGTTGAGCAAAATTCCACTACACTGTTAGAAATAAAAGAGAAGTCAAACTGAACTTCGAAACTGAGACTATGGGGCAATAATAACAATTAGCCAGATAGAAATCAAACATGTGCTCTCTGCATCTGTGTGTGTGTGTGTGTGTGTGTGTGTGTGTGTGTGTGTGTGTGTTTACACATGTGTACAGAAATTCAGGCATATATGTCCACACCTATGTGTGAAAACCAGGACTTAAAGTTTAAGTCTATCACTTACTTTTCCAAATACAGTTTCTTATTGAACCTGAAACTTACTGACTTGACTTGGTTGATGGTGAAACAGCAGCCTTGGGGATCCTCCCATCTCTGTCTCCCCAGCACCATGATGGCAGGCACACAACAAACCTCAGATGCTCACATTTATATCATCTTCCCTGCTCTACTTCCTTTTTAAATATTGTGAATAACAGATATCTATGATTTTAAACATTTTCCATCTGTCAAAACATCAAGATCTATCTTCTGTAGGTGAAAAGTGTAGGTACTGAGACTTTATGAACATGTACGTGTCACTTAAGGAAAAGGAAACAGATCTTTCTTGGCATGCTATGGAGCCAGACAAGACGTGCATGCAATGTTGCAAGGTAATCCAGATGCAAAGGAAGAAAATGATCACAGAGATAGAAAGGCGACAAGAATGGATGAATAATTCCCTTGAGATTCAAGCACATTTAGTTTGGATTTAAAAAAGGTCAGAGCCCCTTGGCACCAAGTGGGCAACACTAGCAGTCACTGTAAACATACCACTGCTGTCGCTTCTGTTTCAGAGTTAAAGTAAACAGACGCCTGTCTCCATTACCATGAAAACAAGAAGGGATATTAAGTTCATGTACACTAATTCTTATTAGCTATGTTATTTAGAAAAACATAACATAACATATAATATCAAAATTAACCAAATGAAGCCATTCAAAATTTATTTTTCAATTCATCCCTTCTTTAATCTTCTAATGTCACTTCTCTATCACATCAATTCAATTATTGGAGACAAACAGTTGTTCTTAATTTTACCATTTTCCTGTCTCTCTTTAGACATACTAAGTAGTTTCATTCTTGAAATTCAGTTTCTTCACTTAAATAGAAAAAGAATGCTCATTGAAAAATAAAGCTGAGAGAGTCGTCCAGTATCTCATGAGCCAATATTTTATGCTTCCTTTTCTTTGTTAAGTAGATGATTATTAAGTACCTAATACATAGTTCCCAAGCAATGTAGTTAATGAGTACATATCAGATGAATAGTCAGCACTGCAAAGTAGATCCACTATGGAATGTCACCATATGTAACCAGGGGAGAACTTGCCTTTCTGATAATCTCCATCTAAATGACCCCACAAAAGTGTACTCTTATCCTCTAACTATTGGTCTTAAGTTGTTTTTACTGCTCTACATCTGTATATTATCTTTGCTTTATACAAAAATCTTTCTGAGAAGGTAAAGGGTTTAAATTCTTTTTTGCCCTATAGAAGTTAAAATATTACGATGAAATTTTAACTGATGCTTTTGTACCTAAAGTACATTCCATAAGATATGGTATTCTTATGACATTTATTCATACAACTATGATCAAAGGTTCAGATTTGGTTATTCCAAATCACTGAACTATTTTAGTTCATTCTGTTCAGACACAGTTTCACTCACAAACTGAGCATGATAATAGAAGAACTTTTCCACATGTTTATATAAAAGAATCATTTCAAACTTTGGACTATTTTACTTTTAGACAAGGGGGAAAAAAGTAAAGCTTGTTAATGATGTTCCACGGAATGTCATAAATGCTGTAATGAGTTGCCGCCATGGCACAGAAGTGTTCAAAGTTTTTGCAAATTCCAACTGCAAGAGAGAGTTGAATCATTTAAAAAGGCATTGGAATATTTTCAGGGAACTGGACACTTTTTTTCTCACATAATTACCTGAGGCAAGTGTTTCTGTTAGCAATCACTTATGTGAAAATATTCCTACCCACATGAACAGGGCAGTTCATGTTCAGAGGCTCCTAGCAGGGCATCAAAATAAACCTGTTTCAAGATTCATAAATTTTCTCTCCAATCCTTTCCCCTGGGCTTTTCAAAGCTTGAAGTAACCATGTGTATCTTAATCTTTCCTAAACTACTCAAGACTGGTTTAAGTAACATGGTCTAAGCCTAATTGATTTGGTAGAAGAAAAAAAAACTGAGTTTATGTTTCAGCTACTCTTTTTGATGAACAATATTAGAATGAGAATTTTAAAAATAAAGTATTTCTTCTATATTTTCTGAAGCTCTAAAAATCTTCTGTGAAAATGCTTTTTGCATTATATTACTATGCAGTAAATAGAACAATGACTTCCAAAGTCTACATCATGAATCCAAGAAAGAGTCAATATCTACCCTTACATAGCAAATAGTCTTGAAGCTACAACTAGCACCTTGGGATGAAGACATCATCCTTGGTTATTAATAAAGAGTCTCAAGAGTCCTCATTACAGCTGAAAAACGACAGAGATGATGATGTGACAGAGATGGAGAGACATAAGTTCATGCACTAGAGAATGCAGGGGCTTTGAAAGCCTAAAAGGCAAAGAGAGATACAAATTATCTCTTTGACCTTAGAGGATCAGCACCCTATCATCTAAGCTATATATCTACTCTTCAGCCAGTAAGAGGACCAATTTGCTCCTTTAAGTCACTAAGTATATGGTAAACACCTGGACAGACAGCAGCTATCAGGAACTAACAAAATATACGTCACTTTAAAGCGAAATAATAAATTCTGCTGTTTCATTTTCCAGAAAAAATACTATAGAGTTCATATTTATGACACAACGTTCAGCAATGTCATGCTAAGTTGATTTTATGTACCTTAAACTACTAAATGCTCGGGCCATCTGTATTTGTTATTTCTCTGAAATTTAAAGAAGAAATAATAGTAAATTAAGACTTTTCCACAGCCTATTCATTTTTCCAGATTTAATTGCAAAATAAAAGGCATCCTTTTCTAGAAATAATATTAAAATGAATTATCTCCATTGTGGGAAGGAATAATGACATTTATATATGACTGCTTATTCTTTAGAATAAATATAATTGTCCCTCATGAGTAGAGTAAATGCACAAATCTGCCTTTCAAGATTGGTAACTCTTCAAAGAAGCTAGAATTTATTTTGGTAACAGTAATGCATCACATAGTGTCTGAAAAGCTGAGATAATGGTATTTCAAATATGTATGTTAAAACCCTTTGAACATGAACAGCAGGTAAAGATCACAGTCACAAAATAAGACGGCATTTAATCCTGAGGGGCTCTCAGGTTAGTCAATAAAACAATGGAACAGAAAAGACATTTAAAATCTTAAATTGTGGAGACAGTTTTCAGGAGAGCATTAAACAATATAAGCATGGGAATGCAGGTGAACAAAAATGAAATAATGTTATTGGCAAGGGTAATAAAAGTTACTTTGTGAAGAGAAACTGCTAGGTTTCTCACAGTAATACCTGAAAAATTCCTAGCCAAGCTGGTAATCAAAATCAAAACTTATCTTTCCCAGAGCTGAAGGAAGAGCTAGTCTTCATGGTCCTTTCCAGATTAATGCTTGATGATTCCATTCCTCTAAGAAATATATTTTATGTGTATGCACACATATAAATAATGCACATCAACGGCATTGTTCTGATCAAACAATAGATTTCAGTGGTATAAAGTTAGTTTTAGCCATGTTTACCCCTATAGAACAGCCATTCTTTTTGCTCCTACTTGCCTTTATAAGAAAAAAAATTAAGAAATAATTGTCATAGTTTGAATGTGAGTTGTCTCCCATGGGCTCATATGCTTGAATCCTTAGCCAATATTAATATTTGGAAAGGTCCTTACCTTGAAGAGGAAGAGCTTTGATGGAGGAAGGCTTGTATTATGGCGGGGGTGGGGTGGGGGTGGGGTGGGTGATTCTTGAGATTCAGTGATTCAGCCCTAGAATTTCAGTTTTGCTCTTTCTCTTTCTGCCTTCATGATGGCTGTAGTGGTGTCAACAGCCTCAGCACCTGCCTCCAAGCCACGCCTCCTTATGAGATTCCTACATATGGAACTATATCTCACCAAAGAAATTTCCTTTTCTTCCTTTAAGTTTTGTATCTGTATTCTTTAGAGCATGAAAAGAAAAAGTAGCAATGACAGAAATCAATGAGCATTTGGAATGCTCATGGAACTAAGTTTGCCCAGAAAAAAGATATCCATTCTAAATTAGCAAACTACAATTACAGCAGCTGCCTAAAAGAAGAAATATAAATTGGTTACTCTGAATATTCTTAATTTTGTTCAGAAGTAGATATGTATGTGAGACATTATAGACATTATAGACAACCAAAGTGCTACAGAGAATCTGCTAATGTTTAGAAAATATGTTCACCTACATTATTTCAATAAGTTTCATAATTACTTCTTAAATATATACTATTCAATTTGAAGAAGGGAAGGTCCAAAAAACTAATAAAACTATGCCTTTAATAGACATAAAATCCAAAGGCTCACATAGGTCTTTGGATCTTACAGTGATATAAGTTCCTTCCATTCCTATTGTTTCCAGAATTTTTATCATAAAAGGATATTGGATTTTGTCAAAAGATTTGTCTGCATTGAGAGAATCATGTGTTTTGATTCTTGCTTTTTTAATGAGATGAATTACGTTTATTGATCTGCTTACTTTAAACCATCCTTGTGTGTTTTGAATAAATCCTACTTGGTTATAAAAAATTTCATCTAATTTTTTGTTCCCTTTTACTAGCAGTGAACCTTAGTCATTGGGGTACAGCAAAAGCAGCCAAATTAAAGAGCACTTGTAACCAAGAAATTTCATAGTTCTTAATTTTAGAGAAATAATTTAGAAACATTTAGCAGAGGAAACAAAAAAATATTTGCCCATTCTGTTACTTAATATGGTAGCCAAATTTTCAGCAGTAGTAGAGAATCAAGGGCAGTAGTAGAGAATCCAATGCAGTAACAGGAGGTTGCTGTTTCATAGATAACCTAGAAGAATGCTACGTTTTGTGTCCTAAACAACTCTTCAGCATAGTGTGAAATCCATTTCATGACACTGAAAATAACAATGGAAATAAAAAGATGTCATTTTGCAAAGATCATATTGTTTTGAGATGGCTTCATGCTCTGTTATCAATATTGCATTAGAAGGTGTGATGGATCATTTGAGCAAGACTTTCCTAGTAACTAGTTGCAAGCCTATAGCCGCCATTTGTACAACAATTGGGATATTTCACAGTGGAAATGAAAACTGAATGGGATGATGAGGGGTGATTTAACTTTAGAAATAGTCTCTTCATCTGTTTGGTCTCTGTTTATTATCAAAATCAATGGATGAATGTCACGATCAGTTTGATTCAATCAGTTTTAAAATAAACCCTCAATCCTAAAAATACAAAAGCAGTATGAAATGGCAATAATTAGAAAAACTAAAAGGACCATTTGGTGGGGAAGCATCATAGTAATTATCTAAGGGGCATCATAATCTTTTTCCCATTACCAATCACTGTTCTTTCTGATTGGTTCCTTTCACTGGCTATTTTCAGTCATGACTTTTTTCCTCCCCAAGTTTAATTTAACTAAATGTAGTGATGTCAATTACAAGCAGTGAATCAGGGAAAAACTAATGAGTATATATAATGAAATTATCCTGGTTAGTTGCTCTAGAAGAATGTGTTAAAGCTTCACAGGAAGGAACCTAGAAGGGTGACAGGCAACAGGAATCCAACAATTACACTTTTTTCAAGTTTTGTGTTTTATCATTAAGTATCTGGAGTGTAACAACATCTTTGCAGAATATATAAAAAGCACGGTCTTTACCAATAAGAACATTATGTCAGGACCATGAGGTTCCAAAATCACAGATAACTATTGGTTTTAAACTTTCATCTCTGAAAATAAAGGATATAGAAGTAGACATTGGCTATAGTGTTACGTTAATTAATACTACAAAAATGACACAGTTACTACATTATTTAACTTCCTTTTATTCGGCTTTTTTTTCTTTGACAAAATATCTAAGACAATTATCTTGAAAGACAAAAGATTTATTTCATCTTGAGAGATTCCAGGTCAAGATTGGGCTAAACAATTGCTTTTGGCCTCTGGCAGGGGTAACAGACATCAATGGATAAGAGACCTGACAGAGTAAAGCTACTAGTCTACATAAAGCTGCATTATATGTCATATAAAAACAGCATAGTGCTAATGTAAAGTTAATATAACATAAATATCAAGCTAGATTTTGGGGAAAAGGCAAAAACTGTCAACCATTGTCTTGAGTCATAATTGCTATAGCTAGTAGTGGACTTGACAAACTTAGAATCCTGAATCTCCTGGGAAATAGGCCAGTGGGTATGTCTTGTGGGATTACCTTCATTGCACAAACATTAGTTGAGAAGACATATGCCCTGTGTATTCCCTGGCTGAGTTCTTGGGCTACATTAAAAAAAAAGAAAGAAAATGAGCTGAACAGTCACATTCATTCATCCTTCCCTGCTTCTACATTGTGGATGTGTTGTGACCTTGGTCTATGAGCTATAAGTTGATCTCCTATAAGTTGCTCTTCCTTTGCAAAAGAAAAAGATATTAAAACAGTTACATCATGACTCTTTGGTTCTTCTATTTCAATATTGTGCCTCAGATCTTACCATAATCATATGATAAATGAAAGAAATTATGTCTTCTGGCACTCCACTAATCTTTTGCCAGTTAGGGGTGTGACTGGCTAAGAGCCTTCTATAAGTTAGGCTTATGAATAATGAGGCTCTGATAAGGCCACTAGGCTTGGGTCATTAATAACATCATGTCCTTTGTACGCACAGCCACAGTTCTGATTCTTTATCAGCAGTGCATGCTCTCAGAATTGATTTTCTAGTAGAGGAAATGCATTTGTATTAACACCAACAATACATTCTCCACCATTCAAGACAGCTGACCAGGATTAGAAATGCAATTTGTGGTTTACATCAAAACAAAAATATGCTTTAATTCAAGTGCCAACTGAAATGTCTCAATATTCAAGCCCAGTTGGAAAATACTACATTACTGTTCCTCACTGTCTGACAGAAGCTCAAGAGCGGAAAATGATGGTGAATGCCCAGCACAACTTATTTATTGTTTCTGCTGAGAACTGAATTTTTCTAATTTCTACCATGTCTTCTATACAATTCGAGAACAAGTAACAGAACCACAGACATGACATCTATTTCATATTTATATAATATTCTCAAGACATATAGAATATGGTAGCTTTATCTGCTCAAATAACTTGAAAGTAGATATTATTTGCAGAACATTTCAGAAGCATTATAGAAAATGTTAAACAGGAAATAACTTAGCTGTAAACTTTATTTACAGCACAAAGAATTTACAATACATTAATCATAAAGAAACATACAACAATTTGTGATTAACACAACCTTTTCAAACACTAAAACAAAAATGCACAGCTAGGTACAAGTTTCATTTCTCTAAATATGTAGAATTTTGAAGTACCAATTAAAAAATCTGGAAACTTCCAAAAAAAATTACCACTGGACTTTCTAGATGCAAATCTGGAATCTTGAGCCTACTTTGGATCATGTGAACATTTGCAGTCACGTTAACAATTCACAGAGACCTTTACATTCCTTGCGATTCCTTCCATTTCTTTCTTTAGTGATAGCTTTTCTGCGTGCAGGCTTTTAACTTCTTGGGTAACTTTTTCCTTACATATTTAGAGAACTTAAATTTTTACACTGATGCTTTTTATATTTTTTAATCACTTGAATATATTAGGAGTTATGCTGGTCATAATGAAATGACCAACAAATCAACAAAAAGCAACAGGGATCTGTGAAAGCATGAAAAACAGTCATGAAATTCTTGAGACGTTGATTTAACACTTCATAAATTTGATACCCATTGAAAAAAAAATCCCTTACATTTCTCTTAGGAATATTAGGGATGGAAAACAGTTTTGGTCCAATTAAAAGAAAAGACACTTAATCTTTAAAGATCATAATGTTAGGGCTGGACACTGAGTCCTTATACCTCACCAGAGTGGAAGGTTCAGAGGGAAGTTTGACATTCACACTAAAAGATGCTCCAGGGAATGGGAGGGGGGAAAGGGAGTGCACTGGGAGAAAGGGAGGGAGGGGAGGCGAAAGGAAGGGGAAAGGGGGGATAGTGCAAAGGGGACTGGGAAGGCATGGAAGGAAGAGGGGACGGGGTACCTATTAAGCTTGTATGATTGGAAAAAAATAAGTAAATATAATAAAAAATGTTAGGGCTGGAGAAATGGTTCCGAATTAAGACTTTGTCTTGCAAGTAGAAGGTCCTGAGTTCAGTTCCTACATAAAAACACCAGGCAGAAATGATGGCCGCCTATACTTCCAGCTCTGGTGGGCAGAGCCTGGGAAATTTCAGCCTTAAGCAAAAAGGAGGTAGAAGCATCCAGAATGATCTCAGAAGTCACCCTTAGTTCTCCACATGGGCATACAGTGCCCTCCCACACACACACATACACACACACACACACACACACACACACACACACACACAAACTCACACAAAATAAATAAATAAAATATTTTAAAAGACTATGATTTTACTAGTAATCATGACATGACTAAATACTACTCCTACTTTTTATGTTATTAATTATTTTTCCAAAATTCAGTTCAAGAGCTGGAGAGATGGCTCAGTGACGAAAGTACTTGTTGCACAAGCAAAAGGTTCTAAATTCAAATCTTTAGCTGACACCTAAAATTTGACAATTTCATGGCATATAATTTCAGTCTTGGTCTGCAAAACCTGGATATCCTCAGAGAACATTGGCTAGCAAGACAATGTTTACAATCAAGCTCTGGATTAAAGTAGAAATATACCGTAAACTCAATAAGCTGAAGAGTGACTGAGAATGTTTCCCATTGTAAGTACTGAGCTTCAACATACATGTACCAGCATAGATACCTATGCTCACACACATGCAAACATGCATTCATACATGCATAGCCCCATATAAATAGACACACAAAAACAAAAATATACAGTTCAATTCATCACAAAAAGCACACATCACTATCGAAGTATTATTATCCAAACATATTTAAATATCTGAATTCATAGGTATAAAAACATTAGCATTATTACTGTAGTTTATAAAATAAAATTAGCTAATCTGATACAGAGAATGTACCAGTCACATAAGAATAGTTTTCCAAATGTAGAATTACTTATGCAGAAAAATATAGATGATAAAAATAAAAAATTGCATCATTGCTTTAATTTAATTTGGGGACAAGGAATGGAAATTAATGAATTACTTGAAATTAATGAATTTTGGGATTTAAAAACTTTGTCTGTCATCTTTTTTTGTCATAACCACTATAAGCAGCTGCTTTGCATTTCATTTTTCTCTCATTCATTCTTTCAAATCTCCCTAAAGTCGCTTTAGGCAAATAAGATATTTGTATATCCACATAGAGCTTAATTCTCAAATTTCACCCCTAAGGCTATTGTAAATTAATATTTACAGTGTGAAAGCTGAATGAAGTTTCCAGCATCCTGCTTCATTTACATAAATGATTATATGAGAACACAATCTAAAATATGTACCTTTACACTTATTATAAGAATGCATAAAAGTTTATTTAGAAGAAATAACAATAGGAAATGTAGAAATAATGCTAGTTCCACTAGATATTAAGCTGTGTTTTAATCATGTTATTTTTAAAGAACTCATGTGGGGAGTTGGAGAGATGGCTCTAGGTTTAAGACTCTGCTTCCCAAGAAGAAAGACCTGAGCTCAAATCTCAGATCCCACATTGCAGTTATTTATTTATGATAGTCCAGTTACAGTCTGCCCAGCTTGTCAGGAGAGCATGCACCAACACCAGGGCCAAGGGAACTGGCAACACCATCTCTACAAAATGGCTTAGAGAGGGATGATCCTTACTTGCCAGAGCAGCATAACTAGCCAAGTATACACAAGGATGCCGACTCTCTCAACCAGCTCAACATGGTCTGGGCCTTCCCTATCAGCTAGACAATCTCCTGCAGGTTTGCTCTGGGCCTCACCCAACCACTAATTCTGCACAAATGTGCCCAGAGCTCAAATCCTCAACTATCAAGTTGACACCTGTGTCTAACTATGACACCACATAAAAAGCAATCCAGGATGATTCCCAAAGTCACCCTTGGGTCTCCACAGGCACACGCGTGCACACACACACACACACACACACACACACACACGCATACACACAATAAAAAATTTAAAAAATAGAACTTACATGTTCACCCTCCTACCTTGCAAGACAATTAACTAAGCCATATAACTCTGGCTGTCACATAGTTTTGGGGGCTGGAGAACAACTCAACAGTCAAGCCACAACTTTGCAAACAGAAGGACTTGAGAGTTTGGATGCTAGAGTCCAGGCAAAAATGCCACGCAGAAATGGCATCGGCCTGCATTTCTGACCCTGGAAAGTAAAGTCTGTGAAACTCCAAAGCAAAAGCCAAATGGAGGTAGAGCAACCCTGGATGATTCCCAAAGTCAATCTTGGTCCTCCTAGGCATAAACAGTGCCTTCTGATGCACACACACACATTATGTTCTTGCATATATATCTATCTTTTTCTACAATAGTTTCAAAGGAGATTTGGGCACACGGTCCATGCACACCATTCCATGTGACAATTCCAAGCAATGTAGAGAACACATTCAATGCTATTTAAAGTCTTCCATTTCAGAAAATTTTAGATTCTATGCAATAATGACATATATTTTTAGAATGCCTTATGATTGATTTGGCCAACTTGGCTGCAAGACTGTGTTACCAAACATATTTTGAGCTGCAAAGAAAATGCAATTTTAGGTCACATTATTCCCAAAACTGCTAAGTAGGATGCTATATACTGACATGTCAAAGTGAACCATCATGACCTGCAGCTGCCTCCCTCCAACCTCACTATTTTAATTGTTTCTTCCTGATCCAACTACTATCAAAAAGTCATCAAATCTCATCTGGAAAACCATTGAGTTATTTGACTTGGAATAAGCTCTTCCGAGACAATGAAAATGAACTACAATCTTTCAATTGGATACAGCTTCACTAATCCAGAAGAGATTCTAGACATAGCACTTCAAAGAAAACAATAATCACAAGGAAGCAGGCACTAATTGCTGCCCAAAAAAAAAAATGCATCGCTTTCCAGAAAATGCCCAAGATAATGTATCTAGTCTTATATTAATTGATCCAATATTTTTTAAAAATTCTTACTATATGCCAGGGAGACTAATCAGAAGAGTCAAATAGGTAGAACATATTACCCCATGCAAAAAATAACACAATGGCCATTCAGGGGATCTAACGTGGAATTAGTGAATTAAACTATCTATGGATTGTTTTTCAAAGCCTAAACTGAGAAGTAGAACATAATTAAAATTGGTTAAAAAATCATTTTTAAGAAACAAAAAACAATCCAAAATCCAGATGTTAAAAAGCACAATATAGTTAGGAAACTCCCAGGACTGTAAGTAGCTCAAAATGGGCTCCAACCAGTCTTTCATGAACAAGATAAAAGACAAGGAAAAGGAGCTGTTAATGTCTATGGAAACATGTGAAATATGACTGTAGCAACTTCTATAATTGGACTGAATGCAATTGAACTTTGTAAGAGGAACATAAGATTTTGGAAGCAAGAGTGGATGGTTATGGCTAAAAGATGACACAATTTTGCCAGGTTAACAAGGGATGGAGATGTGAATCATAGTATTGACACCTAGAAAACAAGTCTCTAAGTCTACATGGAGAGGTATTATCTAGGTTCAAGTTGGCCTGTGGGCATGCCTATAAGGGAGTCCACAGTTAATGGGGGATGACCCAGCCCACGGTCAGTAGCAGCATTCCTTTTGAAGGTGGATGAAAATGGAGACTAGGTGAGCATAGGCAAGCACGTGAGCATTCATGCTTTGCTTCATACCCTCTGCTGTTGCTGGGGATGTGACGGGATCAGCTACATCAAGCTTCTCCTGCTGTAGCTTCCCACAGTGATGTACTGTTACCTAGAATCATGAACTGAAATTAAACCCTTCCCCTTAAGTCGCCTAGGTGAGGTATTTTTAAGGCTGCATTGAGTAAACGAAATTCAGAAACAAGACCACAGTTTCATTTTCATGATTTAAAAAAAAAAAAAAAGTTGACAGGGGCTGGAGAGGTGGCTCAGGGGTTAAGCCTCTGCCTTGCAGGCGGAAGGTCCTGAGTTCGGATCCTAGATCCCACTTATAGACGCCAGGTGGAAGCAGGGGCGGCCTGCGTTTCTGGTCCTGGTAGGGCGGAGCCTGTGAATCCCGGGGCAGAGTAAACAAGGAGGAGGTGGAGGGGTCCATGGTGGTTCCCAAATTCGTCCCTGGTTCTACACACACACACACACACACACACACACACACACACACATATACACATACGCGTACACATGCATACACGCACAATTGAATAAATAAAAAAAGTTTTAAAAAAGATATTAAGTCTAAAAAAAAAAGCTGACCAAAAAAAAAAAGCTGACAAATAAGATTAGAACATTCTTTTATGTTGAAGCATATGTTTATCTGTATTTTTAAAATTTAAACTTTTGACTGTCAAAGAAATAAATGGGAACTCAGGAAAAAAAACTGAACGTTTTTGTCAGCGTGTTTAATTATAAAACCTTCCCCTGAATTTCAAAATCAAGGAATCCTGTGTTTAAGGCAAGCACACTTCCGCTGAGCTATGGCTGAAAGTCTACATTTCAAAATCAATCAAAGGAACAAGGAATTTCAGATGAGATATATAACATCATACATTATAACCTCAGGCATGGAAATCCCAAGATAGAAGTGCAAAAATGTGTGATGAGAAACACTCATTTTTTTCACTGCTTTACTTCTCATAAGTTCACAGCATGGGGTGAAGATCAAATCATTGAAGTGACACTTAACAGTGAATTAATTATGAGAATCTTAAGTGTTAAGAACTCTCTCAGAAATGAATGATCCCAAGATTACAGTAAATAAAAGGCAAAAGTCTTACTGCCCATAATTTCGAAGTCTCCTTTTGTTACCTGAAGCACCTGTAAGAGGAACTTTCAAGTATCTGATGTTTAGCAAGCTACGCCTAACCTGTAGTCCTTTCACTAGCAAAGATCAACGAGCCAGGGAGACAGCTCATTAGGCAAAGTGCTTGTCACAGCTGGATACAGGTAACAATTTTGTAACTGCAACTTCTGAACTCTGGGCACAGTTGTAGTTGAATTAAACACTAGGCAAATTTGCAAGCGATAGACTAATTGATAGGAAAGGCCCAGACTGGACAGGTGAATAAGATGGTGGAAGCTGGTTAAGGAAGTTAGCATTCTTTAGCATACTTGACCAGATGTGCAGGTCAGCTAGTGAGGTTTCCTGCTCTAGGCAGTCCTGTGGCTATGGTGTGCCAGTTCCCTCCACTCCTGATATTGGTATGAGATCGCCTGCCAAGTGGACAAAAGGAACTGTAGCCACCAATCCCAAGAAAGAATAAAACTCCTTCTTCTCCCATAAGCTATTTGACAGTGACTTTATCAGCAACAATGCACAGAAACTGTAACAGTGCTTGTCTTGCAAGCAAGAAGATTCAAGTTCAGTTCCCACAACCTATGTAAAAAATCAAAACAAAAACCTGGTCTGGTTATATTTGGGTTCCTATTCCCAGTGCACTGGGAAGGAGGAAACAGACAGATCTGGATCTCTTGGATTCACACCATCTAGCCTAGCAAATTCCAGAACTTCATCTCAAAACAAACAGACAAGCAAAAAAGAAAAAAGGAAAAAAAATCCCCTGAACATCCATCTGAGGAATGACATACCAAGTTGTTCCTGAGCTCCACATGAGCATTGTTCTATACTTTCATATGTACCTACATGAACATACATATTAGAGGGCAACCATAATATATAAAAATATTTCAGGATTAGACCCTGGAATTCCCATTTCACCTTATTCTGTGATTCTTTGGGTAACACTCATCTAAAAAAAAAAAAAAAAGGACAAATTCATTTAGAGGTCCTCAAAAGGAAAAGGAATACTACAGTTTGACCCATGAATTATTCATAAATTGTCTTTTAGGGGAAATTATTCACCTGACCTTCACTGAGATGAAATCAAATAGTATATAAAAGTGTGTGCAGGGGTGGAAGTTAATAGAATGAAAATTGAAAGTAATAAAACAGCAATTACAAATATTTTAATACTTTCTTAAATCCTCACAACCACCTTTTTAAAAAATAGCATTGTTATCTCTTTTTAAACAGGTTTGAAAGCTGACAGACTTAGGACAAGGTCATAAAAATAATAAGTAGTGGATCCTGCAAATGAACACAGGTACTACTGACTCAAAACCTGGATATTTTTTATTATTTGATATAATTTTATTAGAATGTACAAGTAGTCATGAATAACAAACTAAATGTCAGGAATACTTCAGAAGAACTTGGAGCAGCTTATTCATGCTTCTTTTTTCTGTTTTTGTTTCCTCAGAAAAAGTTATGACAAACACTCTTAGAAACCAAAATCCATGCCCTTTGACTTCTTTTTAGCAAGAACTGTTTATTCTGAAGCATAAGTATTACTCCACGCCAAGCTCATAGGAGAAGGGCAAAATGTGTGTAAATATTGAGATATTTTTTCCCAAATGTGGGAAAAATGAGAAAAAATGTAGGAGAATTGAGAGGTGATAGACAAACAACCCCTAAAAGAGATAAGCTAATCTTTAGAGAATATAACAAATGAATCTTATGACTATGAGTTCATTTGGTCTTAGATAGGAAAACAGAATTACAAAGTTAATGACACTGTGTAAGTTTCTCAGTATAAACTATTTGCTTCACCACTTTAACATATCAGTTTTATAACAATTACCAGTGGATCCTTTAACCTACACATGTTCCTACACAATCTCTCCATGCCCTTAACTAATTTACAGCAACTAATGTATCCTTGAATCTGGGAATGTGCCCATGCCCTCTCTCCAAGCCCCTACTTTCTCACCAACTTATCACCATTGGGCTTATTGGCAACATAGTCTTCTTTGTCACTTTGTCAACCAGCGTGATAAAATATTTTCTAAATATATCTTTCTCATAAAGTGTGTTCTTTATCAACAAGGAACCTACAAACCCAGACAAGCGGCAAGTGCCTCCGAGTGACAATTGTAGGACCAAGAACCTTAGTATTCAGACTGAAAGCTACCACAGATCCAAGAAGCCATCCTGCTTCCTTATCCACACTGTGCTATTGCAACTTGTTGGTAGAACAGTGAAAAGGAAGAAATGGGAGCAATGTGAGACAGTAGGGGAATTCCAAGTGACTTCCATATTTCAGTTGCCAGACATGTTTATGGATTTTAATTTTATCCAATGGCCACAGAGCTCTAAAATCCTTGTTTTGTAATTTCATTTCTTTTATCTGTAAAATTGACTGTAGCTATTTTAACTACATCCTCCTTGTATAAAAGATATATGTATAGAGGTTTCTCATCAAGACATTATACTAAGGTCATGCTGTGCTATTCCCTTCTCCCATAATCTCAAAGCAATGATGGTAAATTAGAAAAGGAAAGAACTGAAAAGACATAACTGAAATCCATTAAAAGACAAGCATCTCTGTGGTCAAATCATAGAGCAGAAACAGAATGAGACAAGACCTGTGTGTTAAAAAAGACTACTCAGAATTATAAAACAAGTCAGGTTTTCCAGATGTTTCCCTCCTGATGTAGGTGTGAACCTACATGGGAAAAACCATAATCTTTGTTAAGCAAAAGTATGAAGTGACACCATCAACATACGCAATTTTTGCATAATTGACAAAAGCAAAGTGAATAATTGAAGAAAGGGGAAAAGGTTTTGAAAGGAAAGAAAATGAGTGTGATGTCAAGCACTGCTTCAGATTCTGGCTTACACCGTGGCTCCTCCTTGCTTTCTTTGGGGTTTAAAACTTGATTGATGAGTTTCACTAACACAATGGCTTTCCTTTCTCACTGATATTACAATGGGTTGATTATTTGAAGTATTAAGAGACAATTAAATCTGCTCACCATGTTATACAACAATGAAATATTCCCATGTGAGGAAAAAATAAAGAAAAGGGAAACTATGCATTATTTACATTCCTCATTAAAATAATTTTCATGAATGAACTTTAAAATAAGAATAAAGATGATGATAATAAAAGCATTAGACATAGTAAAAGGGGGGCTTATGAGATGGCTCATGAGTTATTTTTTATTAATAATGAATGTCTTTTGTGACCAACAGGATTAATGAAATAACAAGGGACTCAATTATTTATTTTGTAGGACATTTTCAGGGCTAGTGTTTGAGCTAGAGAAAAATATTATAGAACTCTAAAATTTGTTAGAATTATGTGATAGTTAAAGGTTGAAGTCTGGGAACAGTTGTAAAGAATTAATAGTTAAGACAAGCCTTTGCCTCAATCTATAGGAGACTGCCTGATTGATATGAGAAGACCCAGTCCATAGTGGTCCAGACCATTCCTTGGATAGGAGGATAAAATGGGGGAAGTTAGTTGAGTAAGTTGACACTACGCAATATATTTTGGATAAACTTGCTGTTTGGAAAAGAAGGTTTATCTTCTCTCTGCAGTCCCTGTGGATATATTGTAGCTACTCCCTTTGGTTCTTGGGGTTGGTATGAGCATTCCTGCAAAACTGTATTATATTGGTGACCAAAAGTTATAAGCTTATTCTCCTATGCTCTTTGTGAATTTATCAGCAACATATGGGTAAAATGTAACAGAATTTAGTAACTAAGAATGAAGAGCTACATCAATTTGACTCTGTGGCCTTTGTGGATTTTGAACATTTTTGTAGAAATATTAAAATGTTTAAAGATTTTGAGACTAAGGGTTACAAAAAACATTAAACAGAGCTTATTAGCCCATTTAGAAAATAGTAATGGGGAGAGTTATAAATTGTTTGGGCCCAACTTGTAATGAAAGGAACAAGGACCTTGGAAAAGATGAATTTAAAGATAATGGACTGCCTTGCTTGGTAGAGATTTGTGTTGAAAGCTTCAAAGTTTTGGATGAGGAATGTGCAGACAGCAGATCATTTATTGCTATTTGTGATCGTTAAAACTGTGTGTCAACTTGACACACCTGGTATTAACCAAGATCAGCTGAGACCACACCTGCAAAGATCAGCTGAGACCATCTGAAGAGATCATACCAGCCTAGCTCCCATCGGAACCTCTGTAGATCTCATAGGAACCTCCCAGTAATGGACCATGTCAAAGGGACCACTGAATATGGGAGAGAGAGACGCTCCAGGAATGCTCCAGCCATGTGGAGGTCTGCTGTGACTCAGCCTGCCTGCCAGCTTCAGACAGCCATGCTGCCTCTGCCATGTATCTTCTCTCTGGAACCCTAAGGTGAATACATCTCCCTTTCTCTCTTAAGTTATTTGACTTTGTTCTCTCACAATTGTTACAGAGGCCAGAAGTCCACCCAATGAGGCACAATGAGCTTGACTGGAAAGGATGTTTATCGAAAGTGGGTCAAACAGAACTGAAGCCTCAGGATTCCATCTAAGTTCCGGACCTTAGATGGAGCCCTAGGACTCCAGGACTCCATTAGAGTTTGGGACCACATGTCGGAGCCCCGAGTAAGGGGGAGGAGTAGTTCTTATAACAGTTTCTAAGTTGGTATGTGCCAACAGCTCGTGACTCAAGTTGGCAGTTTCAGATGGTGGTTATAGCTGGAAGCTTGGATAGAGGGGAGGGGAGGGGTGGAAATATTGAGTGGTGGTCCTGCTGATCCAAGGCCATAACTATAAAACCAAGTGGTCAGCAGATAGTGAGAGCAAGTTTTGTCTACTTCATGTGTAAGCAGTGACTGTCTTTATGCATAAGCAGTTTACAGAAACCAAGAAACAGTTAGTTTAAGATCAAAATTTTTCCAGAGCATATTTTCTACAGCACACTGCCCATAGTTTCATCACAGCACATAAAAGTGAGGTCTTCCTTTTTCTAGACCACCACAACAGCAATAGTAGAGAGTAACCATCACACTACTGGAGAAATTATTACTGAAGAAAAACCTATTGCTTTTCATTGTTATAATGATATCAATGAATATCATCACCCTGTGGAGATTTCGTGCTCTGAAAATTCAGGCTATCTTAAGGGAAGAAATCCTAAGATGAAGCCGTTTTCACCTTAAAAAGGTTTACCTGCCTATAAAAGGGCTTTTCCAGGGCCAGCACAGAGCTTGTTACAGCTGTCGTTCAACTGAGCAGGCCACATCTTAACTTTACTGAAAAACTTTGAAGCATCATCAGGTAGTACTGGTTTTGATGGAAGATTGAATGGTTCCTGGACAGTGACTGAGACTTGTCATCAAGTGGAAGCTTGGAGCTCCTGCAAAGGAAAATGAAGCTTATAGCTCAGCAGAGAACTCAGGATGTTGGAGATGCCAGAACCATGGGCCATGTCATAAGGAAGGCTACAAATGCAAATTTGTGTTGGCCCAGAGAAAAGTCCTGTGACCAGAAAAAACAGAAATAATGGAATCCTGCAATAATTTTAAGCCAGTCTAACTACATGACAAGGAACAGAAAATGGACATTGAACTACAGGATGTAGTGTTTACTTTGCCAGGTTTAGTCTTAATTTGATATTTGTTTGTTCTGTATTAATGCTTCCATATTAATGTTTATTCTACAATGTTTATTCTGCTTTTAATTTGATAGGACTAAGTCAAAAGATTTTGAACTTGTAAAGTGTTGGAACTGAATCAGCAATGACTATGAACATATTAAACTGGACTATGAGAACTTTTAATCTTGGACTTTGAAAACTTTCAAAATTGAATTGAATATAATTTATATCATAAGTTGAACATAATGTCTATGGGAACAAATGTTGAAAGGCTATAGTTAAAAAGTAATGTGAGTTTGTACCAAGTTGATCAGGAGAGGAAATTTCCATTGTGATAATTAATCTTGATTATCAATTTAACTACACCCAGGATTAACTAACAGATTAGATTCCAGACCATCTGAAAAGAGATTGTCTGGATCAATATACTTGCAACACAAACATTAACCCTAAATCTTAATGGAACCTCTCAGTAGCAGACCAGTTAAAAGGAATCACAAAACAGAAGAGTTCTTAGAGACTATCTTGCCTCGTCCTGGGAAATTTTTCTTCCCTTTGCCACCATCAGAACCCAGTCTCCATGATGTATGTGACTTACAGACACCTCCAGCTTCTGCCACCTGCCATGCCTGCTGACATGGAATCTCCACCCTAAAGGAAGTATCTCCCCTCTGGCTTAGAAAGTCACACGAATCTCCCTTTCTCCCCTTAAGCTGTTCGTTCGAGTGCTATCTCACAACAGACACCTATATATCCAACAAGTAGTTAGACATATAGGTGTCAACTTGACAACTAAAGGCTCAAGTCCTGGGCACATTTGTGAAGAATTAGTAGTTAAGACAAGTCGATGAGTAAGCTTGCAGATGTCTGTGGAAAAACCCAGCCTGAGGCCAGGGAGAGTTATTTATTTGGCTTATGCTTCCAGAGGGAATATAATTTATTTACAGTGAAAATTACATAGCAGAAGGTATGATGGACAACAGTCAAAGAAGGAGACCACCTTATGTCACAGTAGCCATCAGAAGGTGGAATGAGCAAGAAAGCAAAAAGAAGCAGGGTCAGTTACCTGTCATGATTTGAATGTGAGTTGTCCTCCAGAGAATCACGTATTTGCATTCTTAACTGTTGATGTTTGGGAAAGTCATGGTCCTTTAGGAAGTATAGTCATGCTGGAAAAAGGCACACCACACTGTAGGGGATAGACTTCGAGGTTGGCTAGCCCTGCCCTGCTTTATTCTAGCAGTCTGCAGCTTGCCTCTCAGCTTCTATTATGTCTGCAGTGACTTAAGCTTCCTCTAGATCCTCCCAGCCAGCTCAGGATGATAAAGAATTATATCTTTCCTCTGTACACATAACCCAAAATTTCATTTCTCTCTATAAGTTGCTTGAGTCTCACAATAGCAGAAAGAGTAAACGCAATGCTACCAAACCTCAAGACCTCTGAGACATGTCTTCCTTCAGGAACACTACCTTTTAAAGGTGCTACAACATTCCCTAACACTAGGTAAGGATTCAAACATGTGAGACTGTAGGGGTCAACCTATGATCAAGCCATGACTCCACGTCAGGGAGACAAAATATATTTTAAAATTGAAACAGTGCCTGTAGTTGCTCAATAAAGTAAATGCTTTCTTTTAGTGATCAAAGTTGAAAATACTACAAGTTTTCTTGACTGCAAGAGAAATTATACAGTTTGAATCCACTCACACATTTTTCAGAAACCATTTGGCAATGGCATATCTGAATTTTCTCAGGATTTATCATCTATCCCTCCTGGCAGAGGTGTGACAATACTACGATTCAAGGTATGGAGGCTGAGGTTTGTGATATGCCAACCAACACTTCGTGACTTATACAGTGAATGTTTTTGACATCTGAGAACAGAAAACACTTGGGCCAAAGACTAAACTCTCCACTGACTTCAAAGAGCAGGGAAATTCAGATGCCCCTAGAGTGTGCTGAAAATATGCTTTGGAAGCTGCCACATGAACGTGTCTTGCTGTGCAGATGCTAATGGGTTAGAAAGGAGAAAACTCTTTTATCATGTCTGGAACACCATTGTAGATGTCATCAGTTCACAGTCAATTCAGTTAAAATTACATTGTCCCAGACAATGTAATTGTCTAAAGCATTGGGAGTGCCTAAAGTGTGTGTGTGTGTGTGTGTGTGTGTGTGTGTGTGTGTGTGTGTGTACAAGAGGGCACTTCAGTGTGTATGCTTGTAGAGGACCAAAAGTGACATTGCTAATCATCCTGGATTTCCCTACCTCCTTATTGCTTTATCCAGGGGTTTTTCAAACTCCATCTTAAAGGATGGCTCTGCAGATTCTAACTCAGTTCCTTTCACTAACAAGGTTTTAACCACTGGGCCATCTCCACAGCCCCAACAATGCTTTTTAAAGCTTTACCTCTGAGAACATAATCAGCCTTACATCATAAGGGTGCATTAAGCAACAAATAAAAATAGTCTATGCCTTGCCTTAAAAAGTATTTGTAATCTTCTCTTGCATTCTAAGTAATTAAATGTATATTTGTTAGTGTCCTTTAATATATCTGGATATCACACTCTATTTTTACAACCTTTTTAGGAAAAATGTTTCAAGATATGGTATTATATTCTCATTCTTTCAGCATTATTTTATAGCATCTGTTTCTTTATTTCATTGTCCTCCAAAGACAGTCAGTTCAGTTAAGCCCATGAAGCTGTACAACTTCTCTTACCTTTAATGACATCTGGTCTTTCACAATTTCCCATAATGAAACCATTCTAAATTTTACTACTGCACTGTGCTCTAAATAACATTGTCTGAATAAAAACATAATATTAATGGACAATAATAACTGTGGTGTTCTAAAATTTATATCATTCTAGTATTTAAAATCACTTGAGCATTTTACCCCTGATGTGAAAGTTGAGTGAAGATGAACTGCAGCAGACATCTAAGATTTAGAGGCTGACTCCATGTTTAAAAATATGTATTATCTCATTTTAACTATTAATATTTCACCCAGCTAGGAATGCTGCAAGCTGCAATAAGAAAAACTCTGGCAAGAGAAGTTCAGTGGTTAAATAGTGATTGGTTCTCAAGGCCCACTACTCGGCATGGAACACCTGAATGGTACAGTAAAGTCATCCAAATACTAGTAGGAGAGACCATAGGTCCTATATGAGAGCACACATCTTACTAAGTATTTGACAGTGAATTACCATCTAAACACTTATTATTATACTCTTAGAGAACAAAAACTCTCAGCAATCAAGCATGCAGTACCCTGCTGCAATGGAAAACATTTTGTGCAGAGAACCATAAATGGCCAGAGTACAGACAGGAGAAAAGTTTCCTCGCTGTTCACCGCTCATGTCGCAGCAGGTGCCAGTGTGCTTATTAATACAGGCCTTCCAAGTGGGACCCAATGGTCCATACATTCATGGAGAAGTGGGAGTAGAGGGGGAGAGAAGGGGATGGGAATAAGTGGAAGGAGGGTGAAGAGTGAAGACACATAAATTTATTTTATTTGTCTGTGAAATTTCAACGACTATTAAACAAATAAAAAGAAATTCTGAGACACATTGAACACAATGTAAGAGTTATAAAATGTGGGTTGGAGAGACGGCTCAGGGGTTAAGCCTCTGTCTTAGAAGCAGGAGGTCCTGAGTTCACAGATAAAAAATGCCAGGAGGAAATGGCAGCTGCCTGTGCTCCTGATTCTGTAGAGTAGAGCCTGGGAAAACTCCAGAGCAAAGCAAAGAGAAGGGAGAGCAATCCAAAGAGATTCCTGCAGTCACCCTGGGCTTCCACAGTCACATATAGTATCCCTGATACACACTTATATAGATACACATGCAATAAATAAATAAATAAATATTTTAAAATTAGTGTGTATATATATCTTATGTATTACATAAGTGAGTGACAGGTAACAAATAAATTGTCTTTCAAACAGCATAAAAATATATACTTACCTGGCAGGGGAAATACCGCGATCACGAAGGCGGTTTTCTCAGGGCGAGGCTCATCCATTGCACTCTGGACGTGCTGACCCCTGCGATTTCCCCAAATGTGGGAAACTCGACTGCATAATTTGTGGTAGTGGGGGACTAGCGTGCACGCTTTCCCCTGTTAAAAAAACAGCATAAAAATATTTGTCTTGGGCTGGAGACGTGGCTCAGGGGTTAAACCTCCGCCTTGCAGGCGGAAGGTCCTGAGTTCGGATCCCAGATCCCATGTATAGACGCCAGGCGGAAGCGGGGGCGGCCTGTGCTTCTGGTCCTGGTAGGGCGGAACCTATGAATCCCGGGGCAGAAGGAGGTGGAGGTGTCCATGGTGGTTCGCGAATTCGTCCGTGGTTCTACACACACACAGACACACACACACATGCGCGCACATACACACGCACATGCGCACAGTTGAATAAATAAAAAAAATTAAAAAAATATTTGTCTTATAAGATGTACAGTTATTAATGTTTTTGTTTCATTTCGTTTTGGGAATGCAGTATTTCTATTTTATTTTGAGACAGTATCATATAGCTCAGGTTGACCTCAGGCTTGACAAACAAGGCAGATTGACCTTGAATTCCTGATCCCTCTTTCACCACTTGGGAAATGTTTACAATCCAGATACGCACCGCCATGCTGAATTTTCATTATTTTATTTTATTATTTTCCTTGCATAAGGCTTTCCTAAGAACTGAAATGCATAAGCCCTTTGGTTTCTAAGAATTGACAATAATAAAAATGAGTGATACAATTGTGCAGTATGTTGAGAAGACTTTTTCTGTCTGATACAACATAAGTCAGTTGTTCAAGACTATGCAAAGAAGTAACAGATGGATTCATCTAAAAAATTAAAACAGGATAAAAAGATAGAAAATTTGTAAATATGTGTGTGTTGCATGATCCCCTCCAATTAATATCAAGAAAGGAATACTAAAACAAAGTACTTATGGATGTTAGTAAGAGTTCCTCTATAGAAAGAAAGCAACTTACATGCAAGCCATGATGGTGAGAAAACATATCAGAAACTTAACAAAGTAAAAAAAAAAAGACAAAATATTTTTCATCGCCAATTAAGATCTAGCCATGGGGTGAGTTTATGTTGCTTTTTGCTGTTCTTTTGCTGTTCTGCACTGTTGCTTGCTGTTTGACTGATTATCCTCTTGTTATTCTACATGTTATTCAGAAAATATATATTTTATCCTTCCTCTTCAACAATCTTAATATTGCTAATGTAAAACTAGTTAAAATGTATAGACTTTGCTTACCTTCATTTCTGTTAATGTGATAAAAATATTCAGGCAAAAGCAACCAACTGTCGCAGGGAAATCACAACCCATGCAGCTGGTCAAGAGCAGAGAGCAATGGATTATATGATGCTTGTTGGTACCTGTCTCCCTTTCTTATCTAACCCATGGTCCACCACCAAGGAAATGAAACTTACAATTAATTTGGGTTTTCTCACATCAGTTAATGTGATCAAGATAAACCCACTGGCATAATGGGAGACCCTTCTCCCCAGTGATTATAATTATTCTAATTTCACAGCTAATGCTGAACACATACACCTGTACAGTATTTACTTGTTTTGTACAACAGGAATAAAATGTAAAGCATGGTTATTTTAATGTCAAAACCTGCTTCTAATGAATGGGGAAGAAATAAAGTAAATGAGTTTAGTCAACCAAAATGGACTACAAAATTAATGCAGCTATATAAGACATAAACAAAGATTAGAAAGTCAAGGTACTCTGTTAGGTAAAAGTTATCTTGAAAGATGTAAAAATCCAAATATTTCTAGCATATACATGTTTAGTTACTCTTTGAAAGAGTTATTAGAGATTTATAGAATTATATATCTCTGTAAAATAAAGCACTTATTATGGAGGTTAAAAATCCATGAATACAAGAAAGGAAGTTGGCACACAGTTAGGAGAACAAACATTTCTTGGTACTATGGAATTACAAAATAATTAAAAGAGTAAAAGTAAATATGAATATTTGAAAGTACATATACATTCTGCATTGAGATTAGCATCAAGAGATGAAACTAAAGTGCCCTAGAAACACAGAAGATTTGAAACTTACTTATATAAAAAGGAACTATGAAACTACAAAACTTTCTGGCTCCTCTCTGGAAATTTATTTTACAACTTAATATAATACCCAGACTTATCTCTCCTCGCAAATTTCATTTCTTATTCCAGTTGACTAAAATTCCATTGTGTATATAGTCCACATTTTGATTACCTATTTATTTGGTGAATGAAATCTAGGCTCATTTATGTGTGTGGGGTGGGGTGTGGGAGGGGTGGGAATGTCCATAGTACTAAACTGAATTTCAGATTCTATTTTTGTGACCCTAGAGTTGACTAAAGAAAAGATATAGCACTCACAAATTAACAAAATATGAATAATTATGAAAGCATATGCTACAATTATTGTGTGACAGAGAAAGAAATATTACCTCAAGTTCAAAGCCATTCTAGTGTATGTAGTAATTTCTATATATCATCTGAAGTTTATTTTATTTTATTTCTTTAATCTATTTTTTTCACTCATATAAACTTGATAGGTTCCCCATTCCCCTCCCTCCCTCCACCCCTCCCTGGATCCTCTTGCTCCCTCCTCCATTTTACCCTTCCTTTCGCCCTTCCCTCCCTTTCTCCCAGTGCCCCCTACCCCCGATTCCTGGAGCATCCTTTAGTGTGCATGTCAAATTTCCCTCTGGCTCCTCCTCCCTGATGAGGTGTAAGGACTCAGTAGCACTGCCTAGAGCTCTTTTTTGTGCTCCTCTTTAGTATAGGAACATTATTGTGGCTGTTAATCCCTTGCCTCTAAGGATCTTAGAGCCTGTGATCCATGCTAGACTTTGGGAGGTCAATGACATGTTAGTCACTGTGCAGTTCATGCAAAGACCTATTATGATTACTTCGGCCCTAACATGTGTGGAGTCTCTTGTATATCGTTGCTCCTCCCCATCTTTAGGCTCTCACAATCTTACTGCCCTCTCTTCAGCAAATTTCCCTAAGCTTTGGGATGGGAAGAAATTAGACTGGCCTGGTTCCTGATGATTAATATAGGGTCTCTGATGCTCTGAATTATGGCTATTCTTTTTTTTCTTCTTCTTCCAGTTTTGCTGTTCCTGCACTTCTCTTGGCTCCATCCTGATGGGTATTGGATGTCACCTTCTAGCCAGATATAAAAGGCTGTTAAAATAGTCTTATTATAAGAGTAGATTCAAAGGTAGATGGAATAAGAGTAGGAGACTGCAGTGAGGGGGCGGGGTCAGTCTCCCATTTGCAGGATGATTACCTTCTATCTACCAGACTCTATGCCCTCCCTTTCTGTTGAGATCAAACCCCATCAGGTGCAAGTGATGAGGAAAGAAAGTCTGTGAGCTTAATCAGATATCTCATTACTTACTTGTAGTACTAATAGTGGCCTGTATTCTTTGCTGTAGCATGATCCCCTCTCTCCTTATTTCTGGTGGTGCCCTCCTTCCCCTTCCCTCCTGTTTATAATCTTTGCAATTACTGTAGGTATTACAGTGATTTATCTTTGAGTGTGTCACTAAGTGAGTTTGGTACTAGTATCCACCTATTAGGGAGTATATAGGGCGCTTAATTTTCTATGTCTGGGATACTTCACTCAATACAATTTTTTCTAATTCCATCCATTTCCCAGCAAATACCATTAACTCATCAATTTTGATGACTGAGTAGTATTTCATTGTAAAAATGTACCACATTTTCCTTATCCACTCGTCAACTGTTGAGCATTTGGGTTGATTCCATGATTTTGCTATTATAACAGTGCTGCTATGAACATGGTCATGGAATTTTCACTGTATGGGGGGTTATACCCAAAAGTAGAATAGCAGGGTTGTATGGCATTTCAATCTTTAACTTTTTTAAGAATCGCCAGATGGCTAGCCAGAGTGGTTGAATGAGCCTGCATTCCCACCAGCAATGTAGGAGAGAGTTCCCTTCTCGCCACATCTTCTCCAGCATTTGGTGTTGTTTGTATTGTAGATTTTTGCCATCCAGACTAGGGTGAGATACTATCTCAGGGAGGTTTTGATTTGCATTTCCCTGATGGCTAAGGATGCAGAGCATTTTTTAAGCTATTTGTTAGACATTTCAATTTCATCCCTGGTAAAGCTTCTTTTGAGTTCCAAGGCCCATTTTTAATTGGCCCATTTGTGTCCTTGGTGTTTAGTTTTCTAAGTTCTTTGTGCATTCTGGATAATAGAGCTCTATCAGATATGTGGTTAGTAAAGATTGTCTCCCATTCTGTGGGTTGCCTTTGTGCTCGAGTTATAATCTCTTTATCTGAACAGAAGCTCTTTAACTTCTTAAGATCCCATCTGTTGAGTGTTGGTTGTAGTGACTGTGCTATTGGATTTCCATTTAGGAACTGTTGGCCTAGTCCAATCAGCTCGAGGGAGTTCCCTACCCTTTCAACTAAGGTTTTTATAGTCTCTGGCCTTATATTGAGGTCCTTGATCCATTTGGGATTAAGTCTTATACATGGTGACAAGTATGGGTCCAGTTTTAATCTTCTGCATTTGCATATCCAGTTTTGCCAGCACCATTTGTTGAAGATACTGTTCTTTTTTCCATTGGATATTTTGGGTCTCTTTGTCAAAGACCAAATGACTATAGTTGTGTGGGCTTATATCTGGGTCTTCTACCTTTATCCATTGATCTGGAGCCAGTACTAGGCTGTTTTTGTAACTATGGATTTGTAGTATAGTCTAAGGTTTAGTATGGTGATACCTCCAGCTGTGTTTTTGTTACTCAGGATTATTTTTGCTGTCCTGGGTCTTTTGTGCCTTCATATGAACTTTGAGATTGTTTGGTCAACTTCCTTAAAGAATTGCTTTGGGATTTTAATTGATATGACATTGAATCATTTTTATGATGTTGATTCTGCCAATCCAGGAACATCGGAGGTCTATCCACCTTCTAGTGTTCTGTAATTTCTTTCTTTAGGGTTTTAAAGTTTTCATTATACCAAGGTATTTCATTTTTTTAGGGGCTATAGTAAATGGGATTGTTTCTCTCAGGGCTTTTTCACTTCTTTCATTTTGGGCATATTGGAAGGACACTGGTTTTTGCACATTTATTTTGTATCCTGCCACCCTGCTGAACTTCTGTATTAGTTCCAGGTGTTTCCTGGTGGGGTTTTTGGGATCACGCAAGTATAAGATCATGTCATCTGCAAATAGAGATAACTTGACTTCTTCCTTGCCGGTTTGAATCCCTTTTATCTCCCTTTCAGCTAAGACTTCAAGTATAATATTGAATGGAAATTGTGAGAGTGGACAGCCTTGTCTAGTTTCTGATCGAAGCAGGAATGCTTCAATTTTTTCCCCATTGAGTATAATCCTTGCTGTAGGCTTGTTGTATGCAGCTTTTATTATATTGATAAAGGTTCCTTCCATTCCATCCATCTCTAGGGTTTTGATAATAAAGGGCTGTTGGATCTTGTCAAAAGCTTTTTCTGCATCTATCAAAAGTATCATGTGGTTTTGGATTTTGGACTGGTTTATATGGTGAATTACATTTATTGATTTGTGTATGTTGAACCAACCTTCTGTGCCTGGAATAAATCCTATTTGATGATCAAAACCCATCCATTTCTTTTGTGTTGTCAAAGTTCACGGAGTACAAGTTTTTGAAATATGACATTATAATTCTCTGAATTTCTTGAGTATCCATAGTGATAACTCCATTTTCATTTCTAATTTTGTTAATTTGGGTTTTCTCTCTCTTGCTTTTGGTTAATTTAGCTAGGGGTTTATCAATCATTGATTTTTTTCAAAGAATCAAGCTTATTGATTTTTTGACTGGTTGATTCTCTGTATCATTTTCCTTATCTCAATTTTGGACATTTCTCCCCAGATTTTACTAATCTCCACTCTTCTACTGCTTTCGGAATTGGATTGCTATTGTGTCTCTAAAGCTTTAAGCTGCATTGTTATTTGTTTATGATGTTTCCATTTTTTTGATGTAGGCATTATGATCTTACCTCTTAGGAGAGCTTTCATTGTGTACCAAAGATTTTGGTAAGTTGTATTTTCATTATCATTCACTTGCAGGAAATCTTGAATTTCCTTTTTAATTTCTTCCTGAATTCAATTCTCATTCAGCATTATAGTGTTTAGTTTCCAGGAGTTAGGCAGCAGATTGATGGGTTGTGATTTTTAATCCAAGTGTGTAATCTGTGTGTCTTGATTGGTGAGTTAATCCCATTGACATTTAATGTTATAATTGAGAAATTACTTTTAATTCCACAAACTTTTTATGTTTAGTTGCTTTTGTAATTGTGTAATTTGGCTTTTCTGTTGTTTGTTGTGTTGCAGATGTCAAGCTTTAGGCCGTGGTGGTCTGATAGGGCACAGGCTAGAATTTCAACTTTCCTGTATATGTGGAGATTCATTTTGTGGCCCAATATGTGATCTATTTTGGAGAAAGTTCCGTGTGCTGCTGAGAAAAATGTGTATTCTTTGGTGCGTGGATGAAAAGTTTGACAGAGATCTGTAAGGTTCATTTCAGTAAGGGTTTGATTAAGTTCCAAAGTGTCTCTGTTAAGTTTTTGACCTGTTGATCTATCCCATGTTGATAGGGTAGTGTTGACATCCCCAAGAATTATCATTTGGGGGTTGATTTCTCGCTTTTGATGCTGTAGGGCTTGCTTAATGAATGTGGAGGAGTCCATATTAGGTACATATATGTTCAGTATTGTGAAGTCTTCCTGGTGAATTGTACGTGTGACTAAGATGCAGTATCCATCTGTGTCTCTTATGTTTTTTTTTTAGTTTGACGTCCTCTTTGTCTGATAGCATAATAGCTACCCCTGCCTGTTTCCTGGTTCCATTAGCTTGCAGAATTTTGGACCAGCCTTTTATTTTTAGGATGTGCTGTCCTTTGTGATGAGATGAGTTTCCTGAAGGCAGCAGATTGATGGGTTATGATTTTTAATCCAAGTGTGTAATCTGTGTCTCTTGATTGGTGAGTTAATCCCATTGACATTTAATGTTATAATGGAGAAATTACTTTTAATTCCACAAACTTTTTATGTTTAGTTGCTTTTGTAACTGTGTAATTTGGCTTTTAGATTTTTCTGGTATTATACTTCCCTTCTGGATGTGCTTGTTCTTATCTTGAAGCTTGAGTATCATTTCTAGCATTTTTTGAAGGCTGGTTTGGTGGACAAGTAAGCCTTCAAGTTGTCTTTGTGCTGGAAAACTTTTCTTTCCCCCTCAATCATGACAGATAGTTTTGTGGGGTGTATCAGCCTGGGTTGACATTTTTGCTCATTCAATACTTGAAGTACATCTCTCTAAGCTCTTCTTGCTTTTACTATTTCTATTGAGAAGTCATTTGTTATTTTAATAGGTTTACCTTTAAAAGTGACTTGTTTTATTTTTTCCCTTGAAGCTCTCAGCACCATTTTTTTGTCTTAAATGTGGAGTATTTTGACTATTATTTGCCATGGTGAGTTCCTATTTTGGTCATATCTGTTTGGGCTGTGGAATGCCTCTTGTATATGGATGGGCCTCTCTTTTTTTAGATGAGGAAAGTTTTCCTTGATGATAGCTTGAAAAATTTCCTCAGGTGTGGTATTTTGGGATTCTTGCTCTGGTATTCCATGAATATGCATATTAGGCTTCTTTAGGGTGTCCCATAATTCTTGAATATTTCTCTCAAGTATCTTTTTGGTTTTAACAACCTCTTCCATTGCACTGGTTAACACTCCCACTTTGTCTTCAAGATCAGAAATTCTATTTTCTGCTTCATTTGTTCTGCTGATAAGATTCTCTGTTGAGTTCTGGGTTGAGGATAACTTGTCTTTTAGTCCAATGAGTCTGTTTTAATTGCTCTATGTCTATTTTTGTTTCTTGAACTGTTTTTCTCAACTCTTCCAAGTGTCTGTTATGTTCCTCTTCAAAGTGGTAGATGTGGTTATTTAACTCCTCCCGGATTTCCTCTTTCACAGTATTGACCATGGTAATGATCATTCTTTGATAGTCATTATCTTGGGTCAGGCTTTCTTGGCTACTTTCTATGATTTGTTCTGGTTGGAGTCTATCATTATGGGGTTAATTCTTTCAATGGAAGATTTGTTTTCTTGGGTTTTGTTTCTCATGGATTTGCACTTTGACTTGGGCATTGTCATTTTATCTCTTAAGACCTTTCAATTTTTGGGCATTTTTTACTGAATTAGTTGGTATCTCTACTCGTGGGCAGTTATTACTAGTGTTTGCCTTGGTGTTGGTTACACTTGTTATATTTATTTCCTAGATGAGGCTATTAGACAGTTAGTACAGGGGTTGGACAGGGGGTGAATATTAGTATGGTAGTGCACTTTTACAATTTAGTACTTTGGTGATATGTGAGAGTGAGTGGTATAGTCTCTGAAGTTGTATATGTTTTGGGGGTGGCTGTACGGAAAAGGCAATTGACAGTGATTAATAATTGAAAAGAGCAGGATGGTAAAAAGGGGGTTTACTTTACTTTGGGCCTGATGTGAAGAATTTGTCCCATGTGATAGGATGATTTTAGATTTAGACTTCAGATGTATGGCCTTTGTCCCCTAGAGCTTTGCTTGGGTGTTTTTTGGACTCTGTTGAATTCTGATGAATAGTGTGTCCTCTCTGGACTGGGGCACAGTGTGTCCTCCCTGGATTTTGCACATCCAGGACCAGCAGGTGGGGAAAAGGCAGAGGTGCTGGCAGCACCTGCGGACCTGGGGTGGGGCCCAGGGGTCCTTCCCAGCCTGGAGCAATGCCTGCTCCCACTGGCTGCTTGGAGGAACTGGGACTAGTGGGTTACTAGTGGGACTTGGGGGTGAGCAGGGGTTGTTTACCTGGGGCACAGTGTGTCCTCGCTGAACTGCACCGGGTGGGGGAGCAGAGGTGTTGACAGCAGGCACAATTAACCTGGGGATCTGGGGTGGGGTCCAGGGGTCCTCTTGGGCCTGGAGCAGCACCTGCTCTGACTGACTGGTGGGAGGAGCTGGGACGAGTGGGTTACTTGGGGCTGGGACACAGTTTGTCCTCCCAATGTGTCCCAGGCGGGCAGGGAAAGGGCCTAAAGTTTATTTTAATGAGACCCTGATTTAAAAATAGTTCAGATGGGGCTGGAGAGGTGGCTCAGGGGTTAAGCCTCTGCCTTGCAGGCAGAAGGTCCTAAGTTCGGATCCTAGACCCTATGTATAGACGCCAGGCGGAATCCGGGGCGGCCTGCGTTTGTGGTCCTGGCAGGGCGGAGCCTGTGAATCCCTGGGCAGAGTGGACAAGGAGGTGGAGGCGTCCATGGTGGTTCCTGAGTTCACCTGTGGTTCTACACACACACACACACACATACACACATTTGCACACAAGCATACACGCACAATTGAATAAATAAAAAAAATAATTCAGATAAAATTAAAGACATCTTTTGATTAAAATTATGGGAGTAATGAAAGTCAAAGTTAGCTTTTCTTCTGAACAAAATCTATTTGTAATGGTTTACAGAACACTGGCAAAATATATCAACATAGAACTGGTCTGAGGACTTTCTCCTTGCTGGATAGCTTACATAGTACCAAGGAATACTGTAGAAGCTATTGGGGGAAAGAAATTATCACAAGCCCCATCAACACCATGAGTTCTTAAATTGAAATATAAACCACCATGGCAACAGGTGACCACCAGTGTAATAGTGGCATGAGTACCAAGGACACAAGCAACAGCTTTCTGATTAGATTCAAGAATCATTTGTCAGAATGGTACACATCCCCATTACTGTAAACTAGAACAAGAAACTATTAAATAAAAAAAGGAAGAAAAAAATCAGTAGAGAAGACAGCCAATAAACCTGTAGATAAGAAGAACACAGTACATCAAAATGCTCTGTTGCTACCTGTTACTATACCCATAGAATGGGAACTTGCGGTGGAAACCTTTGTGTCTAAAGGTGGATGAATGAAGGGAAATGCACTGGGTGGCCTGAAGAGAGGTAACTTGATAGTCATGGAGGCCTGAACACCCACAGGAATAGACAGGTGGAGTGAACCTTGGGGTCCATAGAAGCACATAGGCGGATGCATAGGAGGGAGTGGGAGAGAATGGTGGAGGGAAGGGAGGGGATGAAGGAGAGTGGAAGGAAAGGAATCTGGGATGAATACTCAACATGCTTGTAAAAGAAAAAGAAAAAGAAAATTAGAAAATAAAAAAACTGAAGAAGCACATCTAAAAATAATCTATTTGTTATATAATTATATTTTTACTATCAGCTTTAAGATAATTTATAAGTATGATGGGATGAAAAGGGGGAATTTTTCAATTTGAAAAACATTTTCATTTTCTGTTAAGAATGCACAGTAATTTAACCAGTCCTAATATTGTCATTATAATCTGATGTCCTTAATTGTGTGAATATATGTGTACCAATGCATGTTCAAGCCTAAGATTAATTTCATTTGGCTTCTTCAATCACTTTTCATTTTTATTATTGAGGCAGGCTTTCAGAGTTGGACACACAGCTTACCCACTGGCTATGCCAGCCAGCAAGGTGCTCTAGGCATTCTCGTTTGCTTCTGTTTGCCTTCTAAATGCTGAAATGACAGACTATCACCATGCATTACTGACTTTAACATGGCATCTGAAGATCTGAACTCCAAGTCTCAAAGTTGGGAAGCATCTCCACTGGCATATCTCCCTAACCCTAACGTCCTTAGCTTTTCAGATATAATCACCTATAGCTGTGGCAAATGATTTGTCTTTGAAAAATTTCAAGTGTTCTTTCAGGAGATAGAAATCTGATGTGGGCAATGTTCCCAGGAGTTTCTTTGGAGGAAAATGACACATTTAAAACTATAACATTCTATTTGCATTTGATTCAAATTATGATTTTGGAATGGTAGTTTCTATGTCAGGGCTTAAAGGACTTGTGTATATATTAGTACATACTTGATAAAGGACAAATTGTGTGGTCTCCAAACTGTCAGATGTCACAGCTGATATAAGTACAAATAGTTAATTATAATATCAGTCAATATCACATGTCATTATTTGAGTTATGCTCATCAAACATAATGAAAAACAGATCCCTAAGAAGCATGGTTGGAACTGGGACAAGGGTACCTTTGATAATATAACATTACTCAGAAGTGTAAGGTATGTCTTCAAAAAAAGTCTCTTATGGCAACAAGATGTATAATTCTAATATGGTCTCAGTTGCAGCACAGATTGCTGAATGGCATCAAAATGACCTCATACCAAGCTTGGTAATAATGAAAGATGCAAATGTTTTTCTTCATAAAACATTATTTCTATATAAGCCGCTCAAAAGACAGTTCTGAAATATTTATTAAATTTAAACAGTGATTGTTGATTTTATTTTCCTTAAAGGTTTTACAGAGTTCAGGCATTACATATCCAAGAAGAAAAAGGACACTCTTATAGTGTATAGATATAGGACCATTTAGAATATACCATTAAATTTAGAGCACTTATTTAGTTCCAAGTAAAAGAAAGCTGGCAAAAAAGTATTAGATTCATTTCTACTCCATCTTAATAAAATTCAGGTACAATCTTAGTTATAAAGAAAAAGTTATGATAAGACAAAATGGATGAGTACATGAATCAGGCTAACTAAATAAACAGTTCCCTGATAGGAAATAGAAAAAAAAATAAAGGCAATAAGGGGAAAAAGCTAGAGCAATTTTCATAGCATTAACTGTGTTGAAGGATAATGGTCAAGATTTGTGTTGTTTTACAACTTTAAACTGAAGGACTCTAATTGACAATCAGAGAAAAAATAGTTTAACATAGTTTTGCTTTTTCCTTGAAATAATAACCAAAATCCTTTTATACATTTTTTATTTTGGACAAATCATGCAGTTTTTTAAAATGCTAGCTTTATATTCTCATGTATCATTCAATGAAGTTTAAATTTATTTAATTGCCTTAATAAGAAAATACTGTAAGTTTCAAATTAAAGAAATTTGGTATTAACTATCTTAAAGCTTCTAGAACTAATTTGGGTCATTTGCTTTCCAGGCTATACCATGCATTTTTTGAAATACATTTTCCTTTCTAAAGTTCCTATAGCAAAATATTAATAAATTTTAGCTTAGAAGCCTTGCTGATTCAGACTGAAAACACTTTATTCATCACATTCAATTCTAGCAGAAAAAAATACAATTCTTTATAGAATTATAAACTGATATATTTTAGTGAACTATTTATGTTGAAATCCAATTAAAACCCATATTCAGAGTAAAATACCCGAAATTTGTTATGAAGACCCAACAACCTAATAATTATGTAAAGACAATTTTCAAAATATTTGAGTATTGCCTTAACTTAACAAACATTGATTATTTGAACATAAGCCATGCTCATACCCATGATTCACTATTTAAGAGGTATCATTTACTTTGCTTATACCATTTCTATGAAAATTAATCTTGGTAAATGGGTGAAGTTCCTTTAAAATCAGTGAAAAAACAACAAAGACTTCGTTGAATAATAAGACCACATTATAAAAAAATCTTTATCTCATGGAGTATAAGTTTATAAATATGCATAAATACACAAACAAAATATAAATTGAAAAATTATATTATAGTTTTATTTGAAGTACAAATCATTCAACTAATGAACAGAAAAGTTTATGAAATGATTTCCCAGCTCCCTCTTACAGAAAACATCCCAGCTAATTTCCTTCCCTTCATTCAGTTTGGAATTTCTGTATGGTAAAGTGATCCACCTCATATATCAAAATAATCTGTGGCTATATTAAGAATTGTTTCCAAGACCCAATGAATTTAAATATTTATTGAATAAACAAAGACATGATTATAAATATGTACTTAGAAGAAAAGATTTCCTGGATATACCATTGTTGACATATCCCCCAAACCCATTATAGATAAAACATCCTGTGATAACTATTATGCCAAAGTATGTTTTCTGAGGAATTTTTTTCTCATCATTTTTATATGGAGATTATCTTTTCATATATTTTTGAAATGCATTACTTTGGATCATAGTTATTTTAAATTAATGATAACTAAATCATTGACAGGTACTATGAAAGATTAATTTTAATAAAATTAATAATATTCAAAATTATAAGATATTAGGTTTCTAAATAATTAGAAACATTTTTATAGATTTTTACCAATGTTTACATAAATGAGTGCCCTTAATTACAAAATATCTCATTAATTCTTTAAATGGAGGTTTATAGGTGCTCTTATTGGGCCAATTGAGAAAAAAAACTTCCTAAAATAATTATATATTGTTATATTGTGTATGAAAAACATGACTGCATGTCTTCAAATAGCCCATCATTTAAACATCTTGCAAATACAAAATATCGTTTCCTTCTAATGAACCCAAAAAATTGAATAACAAAAATATTTTTCTGGTTTTAGTTTCTCTATTTGTGTTTTAATTTGTGAAGTTTTAAACTTCATTGTATTATGCTCATGGCTTAAGACTTTAACACCTCTCGGTACATTTGGAAAGATTGATATAGAAAAACTGCATGTACCATAACATTTTCTTCATTGTGTTTTCTAATTGAAGATTGCTTCATTTTTCGATGGAATTAAGCTTGGAAGCAACTATTATGCTTAATTAGTTTTCAGAATTCCTTACCATAATTTTAAAAATATTTAGTAATTCAGTAGTATCAGTAACTTACATATTATTCCAATCTCAGCTCTGTGGATAAATCTTATGGAATACAAAGATTATATCATGTTTCTCATAATCAAAATATATAAAGATAATGAGTTTGTGAGTTATAAGTATCAATATTATAAACATTCTAAATTATCCCAAACTGATTTGTAGGTTTAGTAAAATTCAAACTAATATCCTAACATAAGTTTTATTTAATTGTCAAGACAACTTAAAAATGTACATGGAAATGAATTAGATAAATATAACTATGACCTTATTAACATGTAGAACAAAGTTAGAGAATAAACTGGATTTGCTTTAAAGTTATTTTAATTAAGGCATGAAGAAACTGACTCAAGAATGGACCAAAAAATACAAAAAGCAGAAATAAGACTTCAGAAATAGCTCTAACTTTAAAAACACATTTGTTTTATGATGATGTAGAAGGTAATATATTTTCCATAAAATGATATCAGATTAATTGCATACCTATATGGAATGAAAATAAATTCATCCATGGTGCATCCTTGCAGAAAACATAAAGTGGTTTGAACATCTAAATATAAAAGATAAAACAATACAGATTAGAGAAGGATATGAGATTATTTCCAGAATTTCAATATACACCAAGATTTCCAAAATATGCAAATGATAAATTAAACCTTATCAAATTAATAATTTCTATTATGGTGAGATATTAATAAAAGATATGTCACTAACTAAGAGCATATGCTTGCAATCTATCTAACTATATGAGAGAGGACATGATCAGAGTACAGGTAGAAAGTCCTCAAATCATTAATGAACACAAGCAAACCAATTTTGAAATTTGAATTTGTTTGAAAGAGAGAAATCACTTGGGATAAGTGACTTTTAAAAGAAATTATGAATAAGAATTTTAAAAGTATTTAATGTTATTAGCTATCAAGGGTATGAGAATTAAGTGCAATGTGAAATACAATCCCACGTTAAAGGCTAATGTGAAAAAAAGCCTACCAATACCAATTATTGGCAAAGATCTAGAGCAATTAATATTTACAAGCAGTTCATGCAAGTGTATAAACTGGAATAATATTTTGGAAAATAATTTGGCATTGTATAGTAAATGGGACAAATACTCCCCTACACTCTAGTAATTCTGTTCTATCAAAAACACACATAAATGTTCAACCAAGACCTATAAAATCTCCACAAGTGGCATTGCTAGTATCAGCTAAAAACTGGAAACAACCCAAATAATCCTGTTATTAAATACATGTGCATAGTCAAACATAGATATATGTAGGGATCCCAACATTGGAACACACCATTAAATAAATATTATTTATTGCCACAAACATCAATAGAGATAAGCCTCAAATATAAAATATTGAGGGAAGGATATCAAACACAAAAGAACATGTACTGCTTGATTTGTTCTATTCATGTGAGATCTCAAACCAAGACAATAAAATTCATCATTTTTTGAAAGAGTGGTTTCTTTAAAGAGTTGCAATGACTTAGAAAGTATAGCGGGTCTTCTGGGTACAATCAATATATTTCAGGAATAGTATTTTTTGGTTTGAATATGATTACATAGCTATGTTCAGTTTAGGAAGTTGTTTTTTTTACAATTTCATCTATCTGGAACCTTAACATAATTTTCTTTTTTTCAATATATGTCACATTTCAGTGAATCATGTAATGAAAATGGGGAAACTAAAATGTTAAATAAATACTTTTTAAAAGACTTAGGCATAGTGGTACCCTCCTATAATCCCAACACTGAGAAGGCTGAGGACGATGAACCCCAAAAGTTCAAGGCACTTTGGATTATGTATTTTGTTTAAGTCCAGCCTGGGCTAGAAAGGGAGAGCTTGTCTAAATTAAATGAATAAATGTAAAAAACTGAGAAAGACTGAAAAATCACTAAATTTTGATGTGCTTATGCTATTCCAAATGAGGACACAGATTTTTAAAAAACTAGATATTGAAATTTAAGGATAACAACAACAAATGACTGTAAGCAAAATAGAAAAATTAAGGACAATAAGAAATCATATGTGAAAAAGAAGAAAATTAGATCACAGAACAACCACATGTAAAGAAGCAAGAAACAGAGATAGACTGATAGCATCTCTCAAAGATGTAAGCTCAGTGGAATGATGACCTCTGGAATTGTTCATGTACTAGAAAAATTAAAATGGAGGAAAAGGCATTTCCAAGAATTTGAATAATAAATTCACCCCTACTGATAATTAAGAGTGTCAAGCTGAGATTGTTTCAGGACACTTAAGTGAATCAACTTTAAATACTTTCTAAACGATAAATTTCCAAAGAATTCACTGATATAGAATTACTTAAAAATTTACTTATGATCAGACCTACTTATAAGGTTGAAAACACACATGAAGAAATAAGTTACTATAAAGGCAAGACTATAGAGAAAATACACTGAAATGTCAAAGATGATAGTTACTAGAACCATTAAAACAAATAGAAAATGTTATCTTTTTTAACATTTTTTATTATTATTATTTCTGCTCATACAACTTAGTAGGTACACCAGTTCCCTCCCTCCCTTCTCCTCCCCCCGACTCCCCTGCTCCCCCTCACCTCTCCCTCCCCATCCCGCACTGCCTCCCCCCCAATCCCCGAAAAATCCTTTAATGTGCATGCCAGACTCTCCTCTGGGCCCTCCTCTCCGATGATGTACAAGGACCCAATGGCATTTCCCTAAACCCTTTCCTGTGTTCGCCCTAAGCATAGGAACACTATTGTGCTGTCAATCCCTTGTTTCCAAGGCTCTTGGTGCCTTTAGCAAATGCTAGACTTTGTGTGGTCAATAGTGTGTTGGACATTGCGTGGGGGATGAAAAGTCCAATTATGATTGCTTCAGCCCTAACTTGTGTGGACTATCTTACATATCATTGCTCCTCTCATCCTTGTGCTCTTACACTCTTACCGCCCCCTCTTCCGCAAATTTCCCTGAGCTTCAGGATGGGGAGAGATTAGTCTGGCCTAGTTCTAGGTGGTTGATATAGAGTCTCTGAAGTTCTGGATTGTGGTTTGTTGATTTTCTTTTGCAGTTTTGCTGCTCCTGCAATGCCCTTCATTCCATCTTAATGGGCATTGTATGTCACCCCCTGGCCAGAGACAAAAGCTGTTACACTGGAGTCTTGTTATAAGAGCACATTCAAAGGTAGATGTAATAAAAGTAGGAAAACACAGTGAAGGAGGGGTCAATCACCCATTTGCAAAAGGGTTACTTTTTATCTGCCAGACTATATGCACTCCCATTCTGGTGAGATCATACCCCCTCAGTTGTAAATGATCAGGAATGAAAGTCTGTGAACTTAACTAGATGTCTCATTATTTACTTGCAGTCCTTTTGGAGGCCAATTTTCTCTGCTGTAACATGGTCCCCTCTCTCCTTGTTTCTGGTGTGGCCTTACTACCCCATCCCTCCTGTTCATAATCCTTGCAATTACTGTAGGTATTACAGAGATTTATCATTGAGTGTCTCTAGGTGGGTTGGGTAGGTTTGGTACATGGTCCCTTCTCTCCTTGTTTCTGGTGTGGCCCTCCTACCCCATCCCTCCTGTTCATAATCCTTGCAATTACTGTCTCTAGGTGGGCTGGGTGGGTTTGGTACTAGGAGTCACTTATTAGGGAGTACATACGGTGCTTAATTTTCTGGGTCTGGGATACTTCACTTAATATAATTGTTTCTAATGACACTCATTTCCCGGCAAATTCCAGTAATTCATCATTTTTGATGGCTGAGTAGTACTCAATTATATAGATGTACCACAGTTCCTTATCCACTCGTCAGCTGTTGGACATTTGGGCTGATTCCATGACTTTGCTATTGTAAACAGTGCTGCTATGAACATGGTTGTGCTTCTGCTATCGAAGTGAACCTCTGCTGTATGGGAGATTATTCCCAAAAGTGGAATAGCAGGGTCATATGGCATTTCAATCTTTAATTTCTTTAAGAATCTCCAGACGGCTCGCCAGAGTGACTGTATGAGCCTGCATTCCCACCAGCAATGTAGGAGAGTTTCCCTCTCTCCACATCCTCTCCAGCATTTGTTGTTGTTTGTATTGTGGATTTTTGCCATCCTGACTGGGGTGAGATGATATCTCAGGGATGTTTTGATTTGCATTTCCCTGATGGCTAAGGAAGTGGAACATTTCCTCAGATATTTGTTAGACATTTTAATTTCATCCCTGGTAAAGTTTCTTTTAAGTTCCAGGGCCCATTTCTTAATTGGGCCATTGGTTTCCTTGGAGTTTAGCTTTCTAAGTTCTTTGTGCACTCTGGACAGCAGAGTTCTATCAGATGTGTGGTTAGTGAAGATTTTCTCCCATTCTGTGGGTTGCCTTTGAGCTCCCATTACAATCTCTTTATCTGAATAGAAGCTCTTTAATTTCACAAGATCCCAACTGTTGAGAGTTGGTAGCAGTGACTGTGCCATTGGATGTCTGTTTAGGAAATGTTGGCCTAGCCCAATCAGCTTGAGAGAGTTCCCTATCCTTTCAACTATGGTTTTTATAGTCTCTGGCCTGATATCAAGGTTCTTGATCCATTTGGAATTAAGTCTTGTACATGGTGACAAGTACGGGTCTAGCTTTAATCTTCTGCATGTGGAGATCCAGTTTTGCCAGCACCATTTGTTGAAGATGCTGTTCTTTTTCCATTGGATTCTTTGGGCCCCTTTGTCAAAGACCAAATGGCTGTAACTTTGTGGGCTTATATCTGGGTCTTCAATCCTTATCCATTGATCTGTGTGTCTATTTTGGAGCCAGTACCAGGCTGTCTTTATAACTATGGATTTGTAGTATAGACTCAGGATTGTTTTTGCTATCCTGGGTCTTTTGTGCCTCCATATGAACTTTGAGATTGTTTGGTCAACTTCTTTGAAGAATTACTTTGGGATTTTGATTGGTATAGCATTGAATCTGTATATTGCCTTTGGTAGGATGGTCATTTTTACGATGTTGATTCTGCCAATCCAGGAACAAGGGAGGTCTTTCCACCTTCTGGTGTCTTCTGTTATTTCTTTCTTTAGGGTTTTAAAGTTTTCATTGTAAAGGTCTTTTACCTCCTTAGTTAGATTTATACCAAGGTATTTCATTTTTTTAGGGGCTAGAGTAAATGGGATTGTTTCTCTCAGGGCTTTTTCACTTCTTTCATTCTGGGCATATAGGAAGGACACTGATTTTTGTACATTTATTTTGTATCCTGCCACCCTGCTGAACTTCTCAATTAGTTCCAGAAACTTCCTGGTGGAGTTTTTGGGATCACTCATATATAAGATCATGTCATCTGCAAATAGCTTGACTTCTTCCTTGCCGATTTGAATCCCTTTTATGCCACTTTCTTGTCTTATGGCTTCAGCTAAGACTTCAAGTACAATATTGAATAGAAGTGGTGAGAGTGGACAGCCTTGTCTTGTTCTGATCAAAGCGGGAATGCTTCCAATTGTTCCCCATTGAGCATAATCCTTGCTGTGGGCTTGTTGTATACAGCTTTTATTATATTGATAAAGGTTCCTTCCATTCCTACTGTCTCTAGCGTTTTGATCATAAAAGGCTGTTGGATCTTGTCAAAAGCTTTTTCTGCATCTATCGAGAGTATCATGTAGTCTTGGACTTTGGACTGGTTTGTATGATGAATAACATTTATTGATTTGCATATGTTGAACCAACCTTGTGTGCCCGGGATAAAGCTTACTTGGTCCCTGTGAATGATCTTTTTGATATGTTTTTGAATCTGATTTGCTAAGACTTTGTTAAGAATCTTTGCGTCTGTGTTCATCAGAGAGATTGGCCTATAGTTTTCTTTTTTAAGTGAGTCTTTATTAGGTTTTGAGATTAAAACGATATTAGCTTCATAAAAGAAATTTGGAAGTGTTCTTTCCTTTGCTATTTGATGTAACAGTTTAAGGAATATTGGTGTAATTAACTCCTTAAATGTCTGGTAGAACTCTGTGTGGAATCGATCTGGTCCAGGTCATTTTTTGGTGGGAAGATTTGAGATTATTTCCTCAATTTCCTCATATATTATAGGACTATTTAAATAATTCACAACTTCCTGATTCAATTTAGGTAAGTTGTGTTTACCTAGGAATTCATCCATCTCTTTTGTGTTGTCAAACTTCACAGAGTATAAGTTTTTGAAATATGATGTTATAATTCTCTGGATTTCTTGGGTATCAGTAGTGATAACTCCATTTTCATTTCTAATTTTGTTAATTTGGGTTTTATCTCTCTTGTTTTTGGTTAATTTAGCTAGGGGTGTATCAACCTTATTGATTTTTTTCAAAGAACCAGCTTTTTGACTGGTTGATTTTCTCTATCATTTTCCTAATCTCGATTTCAGATATTTCTCCCCTTATTTTGCTAATCTCCTCTCTTCTACTACTTTTGGGATCAGATTGCTCTAGTTTCTCTAAAGCTTTAAGCTGCATTGTTAAGTTATTTATTTCTGATGTTTCCATTTTTATGATGTAGGCATTAAGAGCTATGAACTTACCTCTTAGGACAGTTTTCATTGTGTCCCAAAGATTTTGGTAAGTTGTATTTTCATTATCGTTCACTTCCAGGAAATCTTGAATTTCCTTTTTAATTTCTTCCTGAATCCAGTTCTCATTCAGCATCATACTGTTAAGTTTCCAGGAGTTAGTGTATTTTCTGTCGTTTGTTGTGTTGTGGATGTCCAGCTTTAGGCCCTGGTCATATGATAGGGCACAGGCTAGAATTTCAACTTTCCTGTATATGTGGAGATTCATTTTGTGCCCAATATGTAATCTATTTTGGAGAAAGTTCCATGTGCTGCTGAGAAAAATGTGTATTCTTTGGTACGTGGATGAAAAGTTCGATAGAGATCTGTAAGGTCCATTTCTTTCAGGGTTTGATTAAGGTCCAAAGTGTCTCTGTTAAGCTTTTGACCTGTTGATCTATCCCATGTTGAGAGGGCGGTGTTGAAGTCCCCAAGAATTATCGTTTGGGGGTTGATTTCTTGCTTTAGACGCTCTAGGGTTTTCTTAATGAATGTGGAGGGGCCCGTATTGGGTGCACATATGTTCAGTATTGTGAAGTCTTCCTGGTGAATTGTACCTGTGTCTAAAATGTAGTACACATCTGTGTCTCTTATGATTTTTTTTGGTTTGAAGTCTACTTTGTCCAACAGCATAATGGCTACCCCTGCCTGTTTCCTGGTTCCATTAGCTTGCAGAATTTTGGACCAGCCTTTCATTTTTACGATGTGCCTATCTTTTGTGGTGAGGTGAGTTTCCTGAAGGCAGCAGATTGATGGGTTGTGATTTTTAATCCAAGTTTGTAATCTATGTCTCTTAATCGGTGAGTTAATACCATTGACATTTAATGTTATAATGGAGAAATTATTTTTAATTCTGGACATTTTTTATGGTTAGTGAATTTTGTAAGCTTATTATTTGACATTTATGTTTTTGTGGTATTATACTACCCTTCTGTCCTCCTGGATTCGGTTGTTTTTCTTCAAGTTTGCGTATCATTTCTAGCATTTTTTGAAGGCCTTTTGGTGGACATGTATCCCTTCAAGTTGTCTTTGTGCTGGAAAAGTTTTCTTTCTCCCTTGATCATGACAGATAGTTTTGCCGGGTATATCAGTCTGGGTTGGCATTTTTGCTCATTTAATACATGAAGTACATCTCTCCAAGCTCTTCTTGCTTTTACTGTTTCCATTAAGAAGTCATTTGTTATTTTAATAGGTTTGCCTTTAAAAGTGACTTGCTTTTTTTCTCTTGAAGCTCTCAGGACCTTTTCTTTGTCTTGAATGGGGAGTGTTTTGACTATTATTTGCCGTGGCGATTTTCTATTTTAGTCATATCTGTTTGGAGTGCGAAATGCCTCTTGTATTTGGATGGGCCTCTCATTCTTCAGTTGAGGGAAGTTTTCATTTATGATAATTTGAAAAATTTCCTCAGGTATGGTATTTTGAGATTCTTGCTCTGGTATTCCATGAATGTGCATGTTAGGCTTCTTCAGGGTGTCCCATATCTCTTGAATGTTCCTCTCCAGTATCTTTTTGGCTTTAACAACCTCTTCCATTGAGCTGGTTAATTCTCCCACTTTGTCTTCAAGATCAGAAATTCTATTTTCTGCTTCATTAGTTCTTCTAATAAGACTCTCTGTTGAGCTTTGGGTTGAAGATAACTTGTCTTTTAGTTCAATTTTAAACTCTGCCTGAGACTGTTTTAACTGCTCTATGCCATTTTTATTTCTTGAACTGTTTTTCTCAACGCCTCCAAATGCCTGTTGTGTTCCTGTTCAAAGTGGTTGATGCGGATGTTTAACTCCTCTTGGATTTCCTCTTTCGTAGCAATTAATCATGGTAATGATCATACTTTGAAAGTCGTTTTCTTGGGTCTGCTTTCTTGGCTGTTTCTGTGAATTTGTTCTGATTGGAATCCATCCTTAAGGGGTTAATTCTTTCCGTGGGAGATTGGTCTCCTTGGGTTTTGTTTCTCACGTGTCTGCACTTTTTGGGCATTGTTGTTTTGTTTTTCAGTTTCTGTGTGTTTTTGACTGAACTAATTTAGTTGGTATTACTACACTTGGGCAGTTATTACTAGTGCTTGCCTTGGGGTTGGGTGTGTTTGACTTTTGTTATTGTTATTCCTAAATGAGGCTATTAGGCTGTTAGTACTTCAGTTAAGTCAGGTTCAGTAGACAGGGAATGAATATTAGTATGGTAGTGCACTTTTACGATGTAGTGTTTTGGTGATATGTGAGAGTGAATGGTGTACTCCCTGTAGTTGTATATGTTTTTGGTGTGGCTGTATGGAAAAGTTAATCTACAGTGATTAATATTAGAAAGGAACAGTAAGGTGAAAAAAAGGGAGGTTTACTTATCTTTGGGCTGGATGTGAAGAATCTCTCCCATGTGATAGTATGACTGTAGAGGTTTTCAGATGTATGGCCTTTAACGTTTAGAACTTTGCTTGAATTTTCTTTGGACTCTATTGAATTCTGAGTAGCAGTGTGTCTTCTGTAGACCACGTGGGTGGGTCCCCGGGGGACCAGAGAAGCAGAGGGGTTGATGTTGATGGCAGAATTCTTCACCTGGGACCTGGGACTTGGCCTAGCGGCCCACCCAGACTCCAGGGATGGAGGAATGTGAGCAAGTCCTGTCCAGTTGGACCGACAGGTGGGCAAGAGGAAGAAAGGGGCTGGGGCACAGGGCGTGGTCCAGGCTAAAACCGGAGGCAGCCTGGGTGCCGCTGGGACACAGGGAGACCTGGGGGTCTGGGGCAGGGCAGACTCATCTGGGGATGAAAAATGTTATCATTTTTTAAAAAGCCAATGATGAAATACAAATTTTAGGTGAGGAACAAGACACCTTTTTGTAGGAGGACATGACCAGACAGGCCTGTGTTGTCTGAAATGGGCTTTGCATGTACAAATGTAACTTTCTCAAATTAGAATCTGCCGCAGCACCTGGTGCTGACGTCAAACCGCCTGACTGAGAGGACCAACTGGACAGGACAACGCAGCAAAAGCTCCCTCTGGAACTTGTGAAATGTTGGGTGGGGGTACATAGGTGAGCCCACTCTACCCAATAAACAAGCCTGCTTTGCCACTTACCTGACTCCTGGAGTTGTTGACTCCATGCCTTCTTACCCCCACCCCAGGGTCTCCAGGGTGCCCAGACCGCAACATCTTTTATTTTCTTTAAATATTTTTTTCCTGTGTGTCTGTATTTCCGTGTACATTAGAGGGCAGTGTGTGTGTCTGTGGAAGATCAAGGATAACTTCAGGAATCACACTGGATTACTCTACCTCCTCTTTGCTTTACTATGAAGTTTCCCAGGCTTGCCTTCCAGGATCAGAAGTTCAGGCCTGCCATTGCTATTTCTATCTGGAGTTTTTAAATGGCATTGGAGACCAAACTCAGGACCTTCTGTTTAGGAGGCTTAATCACTGAGCTATCTCTCTGGCCCAAAAGTTCTTTCAAATTTGAAAAAAAAAAAAAAAGAAATTGATTATATGGCAAATTTTATAATCTTTGCTATAGCAAAATTCATCAATTCAAAAAAGGATAATAAAAATAACAAATGAGATAATTTGATTCATCAAATAAGAAAAATTAATAGAAACAGCTAAATTGAAGGACTTGCCTAACATTTATAAGGCTAACATTTGGCACTGTTATTTCAATCCCTAGAATCACAAATTAAGAAATAATAAAACCTGAAGAATACAACAAGAAGTTCAACATATGTTCTAATCAGTTCCAGAAGAGTAAAAAGAAATATCGAGGTTCTTACTGAGATTTTATGCTACTTCAATAAGATTGATGTTGTAGAGGAGAGTTAAAATCAAAGACTTTCAGTGAAAGATAAACTGATAAATGAGCCTTCCATCGTGCCTCAGCAGTTGGCAATACACAAGGGGCTGGGTCACAGAAAAGGACTACATAGGGCAAAGGAGCAGAAGGATGGCTGCCATGGTGACGTTGGTTGACAGAGCACCAAACTCTGGAGTAGGTAGAGCCGAGTCCAATGAGGATGCACTTCACAAAGGACATCTGAGTTCAGAACATATTGGCTGCAAGAAGTAAGGAAGTTGTTCCTTGTAAGGATTCCAGTGTAGTGTTAAAACTCACATTTTTACCTCACTTTTAAGATTAAGTTTTATTTCACTTTTAAGTGCCTCACGTGAAAAACTGCATGGTCTTAAAGTATTGAAATAGTAAGACAAATAGATGTGCAATGGTCACAGATGAAACTTACACTTAAAAAGTCCTCTTAACACATAATAAAGTGCCTCCCCCAAAAAAGAAGACACTATTCCTCTCCACACAGAATTGATAATGAATCTTGGAAGCCCAGATTCCATGTAAACTTTTATCTTATATTCTCACATTTCATATCAGATCACAATACATGTAGAAAAAATGATCTTTTTCCTTAATTAGCAAAAATATTCATTGCAGGGCCAGCAGGAGTACTTTAGCAGGCTAAAGAGATTGTAATACCAGTCTGGTGACCTGAGTTTGATCTTCAGACTTACAGAATTGGAAGAGAGCCAACTCCTGAAAATTTTCCTTTCACCATCACAAGTGTACCCCCCACATATTCGCTCACTAAGTAAAAAAATTTTTAGTTTATGAACAATTTTAGTTTAGAAAAAAAGCTAACATAATCACAAGAAGTTTCTATATATCACATATCCAGTTTCCTGTATTATGTTATTATCTATTATACTATTTATTTTATTTGGATATTCTGTAATTAATAAGGCATAATTAACATACCATTATCAATTAATGTCCATCCTTTATTCATACACTGAATTTCCAATGTAGCTATAGAAAAAGCAATAAAAATGCTGGAAAATATGAAATTGGGGAAACACATAAGAGTGCCTGAAACTGTAGGAAGCACTTAGAGAAGAAAAGTGTAATCTTCGATGGAAAAAAATATCAACTATTCTAAAAAATGAAGAAAGTGCTTTGTTATAGGCAGATGCTACACAAAATTCCAAAATAACTGGGAAGATCTTACCTGTTCAGTGAAAGAAACAAGGCAAAGGAAAACTTGTTTCCAACATGTTTGAGATGTCAGAAAAAGGCTGTGTTCTTCAGGACTGAAGCCCCTGAGGATGGAACAAGGTTCACAAGATGACGAGAACAGATGGCAGAGGACCTTGGAAGTCATGGTAACATTTGATTCTATTCTAAGTCCAAGAAAAAAAATTCAAACAGGTGCATGAAACAATGAGCTATATTTACCAATGATGCTTATACTGAGAAGAGAGGAAAGGAAAGAGTGAAACAGGGAGATTGGAAATAAGATACTTGAAGGAGTCCATGCAGAGGCAGCTGTAACATGAAGATATTTTATACACTTGGTTATAAGATGAATGTGGCATGTGGGAAGAGAAAACACTAAATCAGTGTTGAGTAACAGTGACTGACAATGGCTGGATGGCTGAATGTTGGTGAAGCTCTGAAGAAGTATCTTGACTAGAAAGTATTTAGGAAGGCTCATTGCAAACAATACCTAAAGGGATGATGATGAACATGAGCATGAAGGTAGCGAATGCTGTTCAAGTGTATCAGTCAGTGTGGCTTCAGTCTAGAACATTCCTTTATTTAGATACCTAGTAAGGAAAGAGCTATACATCTATAACAGAATTAACAATTTCAATGCAACTCCTCTTGCAAAAATTTTAAATCTTTTTATGGTGAAGATTATTAACTGCAAAATGGAATGAAATTCTCCTGGAGTTGACATGAACCTCTTTCTATCTTTATGCAGCACCATATTCTAAATTAAAGGAACTGCTTTTCCTGTAAGGGAAAAGTTAGAAGGGTAAAAGTGCTAAGTTAATTTTAAATTCTGCTAAATCTGAAACTCCTAACCACTTCATTTTTAAGAGATTGAAGCAAGTTTTGACAACTTGGAAAAAATATTACTTTTAATAGAGAAAGCAATAAATGAATGCTGGGATATTAAGAAAAGAGAAGCTAAATCTATTAATATTTATGGTATTTAATGTGAATATATTTCAATATTATCAAGATAAATAGAAATCAAACATTGAACAAAAATCTCTGGTCTAGCAGAATCTCAATATTGTACTGTGATTTACCTGGACTTACCAGGGATTTAGAATTCAGTGTTGTTTCTGTCTTACTGACAGACTCATAAAAACCTGCAGGAAGTGACCCAGAGTTTTCTGAAGAGGGCAGAGTTTTCACTTGGACAGTGTTATCATGAGTAAATGAGAATACTCCAGACACTCTGAACCTTTCTTCATTAAAATGAAATTCATTTATGCCACAAATACTTGTCAAGAATTACAAATACAGTAAAAATAATATAATAAATATAATAATATAATACAATATAGTATATATGTGATACCTATAGCCTAACATATAATATATGAGAATAAAATATCCTGACCTAGGCAATGACCAAGTTGTTGAATACAGTGGCATCTCTGTCACCTGTAGCTTTCTCCTAGGGTCTTGGTCCTTTTCCTCCATCTTTACCACTCTTCCTCCTCTTACCATTTACTTCTGTCTTGATCACTCCTACTTATCCTTCTGATCCCAGATTTCCCTAGTCCTATCATAATACATGATCTTCTTGAAGTTATTACTTTTCCTTCATAATGTTTATAACAACTAGAAGTAGTTGAGGAATTATTGATTTGTTGATTGTCTACTTCAATATTTTTTACAAAATCTAGGATATTATTTGACTTCCTTAAGTTGTTTAATAAATGTTGAGTATGTAAGCTTAAACTGCAATACAGAAGAATGTAGAATTCATAGATGACTCAAAATTTCTAAATTGAATTAAGCTATCATGATTAAAACAAAGCCATAAAAACGAAGGGGAAAATGCAATGAAGATTTTTGAGTCATTTTTGGTGGTTGTTGCTGCTGCTGCTGCTGCTGTTTTTTTAATATGCTGTAGCTAAAAAGTCCTAAAAGACTAGGGAGAGACATCAGGAGACTAGCTTTTAGACTCATGGTAAGAGATAAGAACTGAAAATATACATTAGAATTCTTTATTTGTTGCATAATAAATCTACCCTGACATACTGAAGAAGTCTAGGAGCAGTATTCTAGAGCAAACAATATGAGAACTGTGGTGTGATGGTGTCAGCTGACTAGACTATAGTATCTGAGTATTTGATCAACAGCATCCTTCCAGCTGCTTTTGGAAGGGGTTGTTATCCTTTACTTCATTCGTGGTACTGAGGACTGAACCTGAGTCCTTGTGCATGCCCAACAAGTGCTTTCCTACTAAACTACCTCCCACATCCCCAGACTTTGTTGATGATGTTCCTTTGTTCATTTTCACTTTGAAAGAACTCTTACTAACTTTGGAATCCCTCACCCTTCCAAGTAACTGAGGTTCTAAGCCTGTGTTGCCAGACCCAGCACGAGGAGCACATATTTAAGATGATTTTATCACCCACAGACTTCTTATAATCATCAGGTTTGTTATATTGTAAAGGGCCTCATTCGATTCAAAGTTTCTCTAGAAAAGAATTAAGTCCCTAAAGAAGAAAAAAAAATCAGACTTAAAAGGCAACTATTACCTGTACCTGCATCTCTGGCTGCTAATATACCTGATTACCTGTGTGTGCAGTATGTGCAGAGAAGATAGAGTATAAAGGACATAGGAAATAATTTATATGACATGATCCCTGATTGTAAAGAAGAGGAAAATGAAATTCAAATATTGGAAGTGAATCTTCTGTAGTCCTAATAAGTTTTTATTTTTTCCTGTCACTGTTTCCCACACTCAAAAAGCTTCCATTATGCTGATGCCATGTCATTTAACATGAATTTACTTGGTATATAAAATCTGCAAGACAGACATAAAAACTTATCTTAAAATATTCTGGTGATTATTCAGGAATCAAGGTCCTCTGGGATTAAAAATATTTCTTGGGATCTTTCTAATTTTCACCTTCAGACAAATTTCAGTGCTTATAGTAACAGCTGAAAGTGATTGCGATTTTATATTTAATAGAAGACTATTTTACTTGCATCCACTGAGAATTTTGAATGATAAAATAAATGTCTTCCTAAGTTTAAACTGTTGCCGATAGTTAACTTACGACCCAAACCAGAACCTTTTGGTAAATTCCTATTTAACAGAATGAATTGGTATGTCTGGATAAGGCCTCTTACTTGAGTATAAATCGCCTGAGTGATTTGACAAAGAGCGCCAGATTAAAAAAAGAAAACTTTTAGGGCTAGAGAGATGGCTTAGGGGTTAAGCCTGTAACTCACAAGAGTTTGGATCCTGGGATCCCACATTAAAAAAAATCTGGGCAGAGATGGCAGCAGCTGAACTCGTGGCACTGGAAGGCAGAGCCTGGGAAACCCCAGAGCAGCCAAATAGGAGGAAGAGATACAGAATGATTCCCAAAGTCACCTTTGTACCTTCATGGGCATACTACAATGCTCTGTGAAGGAAACACTCACTCACACATGCACACACAAGAAAAAGTAACTTCCAGCAAATTTCACTACCAGACTTTGAGGTCTTCAGGTGTCAGCAAACAAATGTAGAAAATGTAGAAATGTAGAAAAATGTCGAAAAGTGTTCATGTTCCAGGTTTTTCCAAGTTCTTCATAAAGGGTCCATGGGCAGTCGAAAAGGGAAGAAACTTTGTATTATTAAAGCATGCTGATTATAGCATCCAATGTCTTATTTCACATTACTAAGAATTATGAATTAATTTTAATTTTTTATATAATCTGCACCATGTTTTCTGATGAAGTCCCGAGGGCCAAAGAGACCCACAGATTGTGACACATTGCCTTCTCCTTACTGTCTCCACATGACTCTACTGGGATGGATGATGGCAGGTGTGATACAGAGATGACCCTGTCTCTCCCAGCTGCATGTCACTGTGTGTCATTCTCATCTTCTAGTACAGAAGCATCCCCAGATGCCTGTAGCAGAGCGAGGAGGCGGAACTGGGAAGTATGTGTTTCCTCTAAGTGTTTACAACCTAACTTGCCTATCCTTAATTATACAGCACACATCAGCAAAAATAATGTAGAAAATTTGCTTTTTAACACTGACTTCATTATCCAGTTTCATTATAATAATATTACTTCTTATTTTTCCCATTTCAAGATTTGGATGACTGGTTAAAAACATGTTCATCTTCTCTGGTTTTATGGTTCATCACCATTGACATTTTCTTTTGCCTCAATCTAATATAGGAAGGGAAAGAAGGAAGAAATGGACATTTTACTTTGTGATAGAGTCACAGGACCGTCAGATTTTCTCTGGAAATGTTACATCATTACTTTGGTCTGTTTTACTTTGAGGTATATTATATAAAAACAAAAGCATTTCATATGAGTTCTTTTAATAGCTCAACTATCAGTGAAAAGAAACAAGTATTATATAAATGATCTATTTATAATTTATCTGAAAAAACAAGGAATGGTGTTGTTTTGCAGGTTTGGGAACAGTTTTGGACTGTCTTAAAAGTTTCACTGGTCACTAAGATCTGTAATTATTCTGTATTCTTTGGGGATCATAAAAGATTGAATTGTTTGTGACGCATTCCTAGATTTCTGGATCAACTCTGTTTAGCTGTTTTTTTTTTATACAGGATTAATTAATTGTTAGTTTTATTTTATAAATTTATACTTTACGGTTTTTCTACATACAAGAAGACAGAACACTAAAATTATTTTATGGCTCTTTTTCTATAGCTTAACTGTAAAGATTATAAATTATCATTCATGTTATATGAAATTTGATAGATGTAAAGTTAATTAATATTCAAACCTCCAATAACTTATCTATTACCACAACTGCTTCTCAAGTATAAAATTATGTTGCCAATTTTTTTCTTTTAAGTGCATTGCCAAACATTTCTTCAAAGATTGATTAATCAGATAAAAATAATAGAGTGCCAAAAAATGAAGATGTAGAATTCCTCACACACATGCTAGTCAGCTCTGTAAGACCTAATTTAAAGTAGTTTCCTTATGCAAGTGTATAAATTACATTTTATACAGACATCTTCCTTCTACTGTTGCAGTCTCTCCAAAGATGATCATTTTTTACTTATTATATGAACATGGTACTTGGTAAAGTGCATTAACACCCTTCTTTAGAAATATAATTCAATAAAAATGTCCACAGTCTTGTTTATGTAAATAATGATAGTTTGACATTTAAGATTAATTGATAGGAACTTGGATAAAGAGGTTGACTAAGAGTATTTTCACATATTTGAGTGACTGCTGCCTTCACTAATAAACTAAGCATAACTATAGTTAGCAAAACTACACCAAAAATTATTGCTGTGGAAAATAAGACATTTCCATTAAGGTGGTGAACCAAGGTCATCTAAATGTCTCTACTATCAAATTAATTACATAAAAGATTCACCTTAATTTTAAGCAATGGCAAAAAGTAAATCTTCTTCTGCATTTACAATAAAGCAGTATCGATGCAAGGTCAGAAAAGGGCTTTATTAGAAATTCATACTATGCCTTCCCCACCCTGCTCCTCCCGCCAGGACGCGAGCACGCGGTCCAGCCGGGCCTCATCCACAACCTAGGTAAGCTCCGTCCCTGCCCACCCTCAGAACCCCAGGCCAAATAATTCAGTTTAGTGAAATTGAAAGATCTTAAGAGTTAAAACGACAATGCCAAAGTCAAAGTGCAAATCCATGAGAAACAACACTCAAGTAAACAAATTTCCCACTGAAGGAATTAATCCCATAATGTTAGACTCCAACTAGAACAAACTCACAGTAAGTGGCCAAGAAAGCCTGACCAAGGATAACAACTTTCAAAATATGGTCATTACCATGTTCAATACTATGAAAGAGGAAATCCGGGAGGAATTACATAATCGAATCAATCGCTTTGAAGAGGAACACAACAGACACTTGGAGGAGTTGAGAAAAACAGTGCAAGAAACAAAAACTGGCATAGAGCAGATAAAACAGACTCAGGCAGAGTTTAAAACTGAGCTACAAGACAAGTTATCTTCAACCCAGAACTCCACAGAGAGTCTTATCAACAGAACTAATGAAGCAGAAAACAGAATTTCAGACCTTGAAGATAAAGTGGGAGTACTAACCAGCTCAATGGAAGAGGTTGTTAAAGCCAAAAGATACTTGAGAGAAATATCCAAGACGTATGGGACACCCTGAAGAAGCCTAACATGCGTATTCATGGAATACCAGAGCAAGAATCTCAAAATACCACACCTGAGGAAATTTTTCAAACGATCATCAAGGAAAACTTTCCTCATCTAATAAAAGAGAGGCCCATCCATATACAAGAGGTATTCCACACCCCAAACAGATACGACCAAAACAGAAGCACGACACAGCAAATAATAGTTAAAACACTCCACATTCAAGATAAAAAACTGGTGCTGAGAGCTTCAAGGGAGAAAAAACAAGTCACTTTTAAAGGTAAACCTATTAAAATAACAAATGACTTCTCAGTCGAAACAGTAAAAGCAAGAAGAGTTTGGAGAGACATACTTCAAGTATTGAATGAGCAAAAACGTCAACCCAGGCTGATTTACCCTGCAAAACTATCCGTCATGATCGAGGGAGAAAGAAAAACTTTGCAGCACAAAGACAATTTGAAGGGATATATGTCCACCAAACCAGGCCTTCAAAAAATGCTAGAAATGATACTCAAGCGTGAAGAAAAAAACAGGCATATCCAGGAGAACAGAAGGCAAGTATAACACCATTAAAAGCAAAGCAATATACTTATAAAAACTACTAAACATAATAAATGTCTGAAATTAAAAATAGTTTCTCCATTATAACACTAAATATTAATGGAATTAATTCACCGATCAAGAGACACAGATTACAAACTTGGATTAAAAATCACAATCCATCAATCTGCTGCCTTCAGGAAACCCATCTCACCACAAAAGATAGGCACGCTCTAAAAATAAAAGGCTGGTCAACAATTCTACAAGCAAATGGAAGCGGAAAACAGGCAGGGGTAGCCATTATGTTACCAGACAAAGTGGACTTCAAACCAAAGAAAATTATAAGAGACACAGATGTATACTACATTTTAGTCACAGGTACAATTCACCAGAAAGACTTCACAATACTGAACATATGTGCACCAATACGGGTCCCTCCACATTCATTAAGAAAACCCTAGAGCGTCTAAAGCAAGAAATCAACCTCCAAACGATAATTCTTGGGGACTTCAACACCGCCCTCTCAACATGGGATAGATCAACAGGTCAAAAGCTTAACAGAGACACTTTGGACCTTAATCAAACCCTGAAAGAAATGGACCTTACAGATCTCTATCGAACTTTTCACCCACGCACCAAAGAATACACATTTTTCTCAGCAGCACACGGAACTTTCTCCAAAATAGATCACATATTGGGCCACAAAATGAATCTACACATATACAAGAAAGTTGAAATTCTAACATGTGCCCTATCAGACCACCACGGCCTAAAGCTGGACATCCATAACACATCAAACAAGAGAAAATACACTAACCCCTGGAAACGTAACACTATGATGCTGAATGAGAACTGGATTCAGGAAGAAATTAAAAAGGAAATTCAAGATTTCCTGAAAGTGAATGATAATGAAAATACAGCTTACCAAAATCTCTGGGACACAATGAAAGCTGTTCTAAGAGGTAAGTTCATAGCTCTTAATGCCTACATCAAAAAAATGGAAACATCAGAAATAAACAACTTAACAATGCAGCTTAAAGCTTTAGAGAAACTAGAGCAATCTGATCCCAAAATCAGTAGAAGAGAGGAGATTAGCAAAATAAGGGGAGAAATATCTGAAATCGAGATTAGAAAACGATAGAGAAAATCAACCAGTCAAAAAGCTGGTTCTTTGAAAAAAATCAATAAGATTGATACACCCCTAGCTAAATTAACCAAAAGCAAGAGAGAGAAAACCCAAATTAACAAAATTAGAAATGAACATGGAGTTATCACTACTGATACCCAAGAAATCCAGAGAATTATAACATCATATTTCAAAAACTTGTACTCTGTGAAGTTTGACAACACAAAAGAGATGGATGAATTTCTAAGTAAACACAACTTACCTAAATTGAATCAGGAAGTTGTGAATTATTTAAATAGTCCTATAACATATAAGGAAATTGAGGAAGTAATCTCGAATCTTCCCACCAAAAAATGTCCTGGACCAGATGGATTCAGCACAGAGTTCTACCAGACATTTAAGGAGTTAATAACACCAATACTCCTTAAACTGTTCCATCAAATAGCAAAGGAAGGAACACTACCAAATTCCTTCTATGAAGCTAATATCGTTTTAATCCCAAACCTAATAAAGATTCACTTAAAAAAGAAAACTATAGGCCGATCTCCCTGATGAACACAGACGCAAAGATTCTCAACAAAGTCTTAGCAAATCGGATTCAAAAACATGTTAAAAAGACCATTCACGGGGACCAAGTAGGCTTCATCCCCGGCACACAAGTTTGGGTCAACATACACAAATCAATAAATGTAATTCATCATGTAAACCAGCCCAAAGTCCAAGACCACATGATACTCTCGATAGATGCAGAAAAAGCTTTTGACAAGATCCAACAGCCTTTTATGATCAAAACGCTGGAGACAGTAGGAATGGAAGGAACCTTTATCAATATAATAAAAGCTGTATACAACAAGCCCACAGCAAGGATTATGCTCAATGGGGAACAATTGGAAGCATTCCCACTTCGATCAGGAACTAGACAAGGCTGTCCACTCTCACCACTTCTATTCAATATTGTACTTGAAGTGTTAGCCGAAGCCATAATACAAGAAAGGGACATAAGAAGGATTCAAATCGGCAAGGAAGAAGTCAAGCTATCCCTTTTTGCAGATGACATGATCTTATACCTGAGTGATCCCAAAAACTCCACCACGAAGCTCCTGGAACTAATTGAGAAGTTCAGCAGGGTGGCAGGATACAAAATAAATGTACAAAAATCAGTGTCCTTCCTATATGCCCAGAATGAAAGAAATGAAAAAGTCCTGAGAGAAACAATCCCATTTACTCTAGCCCCTAAAAAAATGAAATACCTTGGTATAAACCTAACTAAGGAGGTAAAAGACCTTTACAATGAAAAGTTTAAAACCCTAAAGAAAGAAATAACGGAAGACACCAGAAGGTGTAAAGACCTCCCTTGTTCCTGGATTGGCAGAATCAACATCGTAAAAACGACCATCCTACCAAAGGCAATATACAGATTCAATGCTATACCAATCAAAATCCCAATGCAATTCTTTACAGAAGTTGACCAAACAATCTCAAAATTCATATGGAGGCACAAAAGACCCAGGATAGCAAAGACAATCCTGAGTAACATAAACACTGCTAGAGATATTACCATACCTAACTTTAGTCTATACTACAAATCCATAGTTATAAAAACAGCCTGGTACTGGCTCCAAAATAGACACACAGATCAATGGATAAGGATTGAAGACCTAGATATAAGCCCACAAAATTACAGCCATTTGGTCTTTGACAAAGGGGCCTAAAGAGTCCAATGGAAAAGAACAGCATCTTCAACAAATGGTGCTGGCAAAACTGGATCTCCACATGCAGAAGATTAAAGCTGGACCCGTACTTGTCACCATGTACAAGACTTAATTCCAAATGGATCAAGGACCTTGATATCAGGCCAGAGACTATAAAAACCATAGTTGATAGGATAGGGAACTCCCTCGAGCTGATTGAGCTAGGCCAACATTTCCTAAACAGACATCCAATGGCATAGTCACTGCTACCAACTCTCAACAGTTGGGATCTTGTGAAATTAAAGAGCTTCTGTTCAGATAAAGAAATTGTCACACGAGGGGCTGGAGAGGTGGCTCAGGGGTTAAGCCTCTGCCTTGCAGGCGGAAGGTCCTGAGTTCGGATCCCAGATCCCACGTATAGACGCCGGGCGGAAGCAGGGGCGGCCTGCGTTTCTGATCCTGGTAGGGCGGAGCCTGTGAATCCCGGTCGGCGGAAGTGGAGGCGTCCATAGTGGTTCGCGAATTCGTCCGTGGTTCTACACACACAGACACACACGCGCGCACAACATACATATGCACACACGTACAATTGAATAAATAAAAAAAATTAAAAAAAAAAAAAAGAAATTGTCACACGAGCTCTAAGGCAACCCACAGAATGGGAGAAAATCTTCACTAACCACATATCTGATAGAGCTCTACTGTCCAGAGTGCACAAAGAACTTAGAAAACTAAACACTAAGGAAACCAATGGCCCAATTAAAAAATGGGCCCTGGAACTTAAAAGAAGCTTTACCAGGGATGAAATTAAAATGTTTAACAAGTATCTGAAAAAATGCTCCACTTCCTTAGCCATCAGGGAAATGCAAATCAAAACTTCCCTGAGATATCATCTCACCCTGGTCAGGATAGCAAAAATCCACAATACAAACAACAACAAATGCTGGAGAGGATGTGGAGAGAGGAGAACTCTCCTACATTGCTGGTGGGAGTGCAGGCTCATATAGCCACTCTGGCAAGCCGTCTGGAGATTCTTAAAGAAATTAAAGATTGAAATGCCATATGACCCTGCGATTCCACTTTTGGGTATAACCCCCCATACAGCAGAGGTTCATCTCGATAGCAAAAGCACGACCATGTTCATAGCAACACTGTTTACAATAGCAAAGACATGGAATCAGCCCAAATGTCCAACAGTTGACTAGTGGATAAGGAAAAGGTGGTACATCTATACAATGGAGTACTACTCAGCCATCAAAAATGATGAATTACTGGAATTTGCCGGGAAATGGATGTCATTAGAAACAATTATATTAAGTGACGTATCCCAGACCCAGAAAATTAAGTGCCATATGTACTCCCTAATAGGTGGCTCCTAATACCAAACCCACCCAGCCCATCTTGAGACACTCATAGGTAAATCTATGTATTAACTACAGTAATTATGAACAGGAGGGATGGGGTTGGAGGGCCACACCAGAAACAAGGAGAGAAATGACCATGTTACAGTAGAGAAAATAGGCCTCCATCAAGGACTGCAAGAAAGTAATGTGACACCTAGTTAAGTTCACAGACATTTGTTCCTGATCATTTACAACTAAAGGGGGAAGGAACTCACCAGAAGAGGAGGGCATATAATCCGGCAAATTAAATAGTAACCTTTTTGCAAATGGGTGATTGACCCCTCCTATTGCCAAATGCCATATGACCCTGCGATTCCACTTTTGGGTATAAGTATTACATCTACCCTTAAATGTGCTCTTATAATAAGACTCCAGTTTAATAGCTTTCTGTCTCTGGCCAGGGGGTGACATACAGTGCCCATCACGATGGAGTAAAGGGCATTGCAGGAGCAACAAAACTGCAAAAGAAAATCAACGAACCACTATCCAGAACTTCAGAGACTCTATATCAACCACCTAGAACTAGGCCAGACTAATCTCTCCCCATCCTGAAGCTCAGGGAAATTTGCAAAAGAGGGGGCGGTGAGATTGTAAGAGCAAAAGGATGGGAGAAGCAATGATTTGCAAGATACTCCACACAAGTTAGGGCCGAAGCAATCATAATTGGACATTGCGTGCCCGGCGCAATGTCCAACACACTATTGACCTCACAAAGTCTAGCATCTGCTAAAGGCACCAAGATCCTTGGAGGCAAGGGATTGACAGCCACAGTAGTGTTCCTATGCTTAAGGGGAACACGGGAAAGGGTTCAGGGAAATGCCACTGGGTCCTTGTACATCATCGGAGAGGAGGGCCCAGAGGAGAGTCAGGCATGCACAAGAAAGGACTCTGGGAATTGGGGCGGGAGGCACGGGGGGGATGGGGTTGGAAGAGTGGGAGGGGTGAGGGGAGGGAGAGCAGGGGGTATGGGGGGAGGCAGAGAGAGGGAGGGAACTGGTGTACCTATTAAGTTTGTATGAGCTGAAATAATAAAAAATATATTAAAAAATAAAAAAATTCAGACTATGATGGAAGATATCATTTCACATTCTATATCAGTCAGGCAGATACTGTGTAGTATGCTGGAATCATTTCCCATGTAGTATCAAAAATTTTCCTTACTAAAGACATTTATTACCTTTCTCTTTAGATTCATAAAACTGTGGGGTATTTCCATCACTGAAAAAGAGCCAAGATCCACAATTTATAAGAAAGAAATGTTTGACTGCAGATTTGGAAGTTTGGGAATTAGGTCATGACAGTGCATCTTAGCTTAGGGCAAGTGGGGGAAAAAATTCCTCAATCCAGTAGAATTAGGAAGCAACAGTAGAGAGAGAGAAAGCAGGGTCCCATCAGCATTCCCAGAGACTCACTTCCTCCTAATAGGACCACTCTCCTGAAGAGCTAGCTGCCTAGTGACATGCTGATAACACACCTTCAACAAATGACCTTTGGGAGAGAATTTTCTGAATAGGGTGAATAACACTGTTAGATTTTAAACTCAGAATTATGTTAAAGGGATATAATTCTTCATCCAAATAATATCAGAGAAGCCAATATAATGGGTCCTTATTACATAATGAAAGTATCTTCTTCTTAGACCTGCCTTAGCCTGCAGAGAGCCCTGGGCCCCTTCTCACTGTTCACACATTATCTTTCTTCCCCACAACTCTGCTCTGTGTGTGTGTGTGTGTGTGTGTGTGTGTGTGTGTGTGTGTGTGTGTCCTTCTTTTATAACACACCAGTTTGGCTCACAATAAAGAATTGTTTGAAATTAATGACCTCTACACAGAAATTATTTCTAAATGCTATTACATTCTAAGGCATTATAGGATGAGACAGTATTGGAAAGAGACACTAAACTCACTTGATAAAGGCTATTGTATTGTTAAGTATTACATAATCAGAAGTGCAAGACTCGAAGTCTATCAAACAGGAAATACATAGGTAAATAAATAAAACAAATTATATTGCTCTTCAAAATATTTTTATATTTACATTTTCCAATAAAAATATAGATTTTCCATTATACATTATGGCAACTTTCATATATAGCAATAGAATTAAAATCTATGATGAATATTATAAAATTTCATGACTTTTTCATTACAGTGAAAGTTTTCCTCTTAAAAATATTACTAATCCTTTTGAGGATTAAATGTGAAATACTCCCCAAATTGTTTCATGGGTTTGAATATGCAGTCTCCACCTAGTGACACAGTTTGGGAAGGTTGTAGAAACTTCAGAGTGGGACTTGTGTAGGAAGCGAATCACTGGGTTAGATCTAGAGCTTATTTTTTGTCTGTTTTTTGTTTTTATTTTATTTTTCTAATTTTACAAACATATGCATACTCACACTGCTTCCCTCCCTCCCTCTTTCTTTCCCCCTCCCTCTCCTCTTCTCCCTTCCTTTCATCAATCCCTTCTACACCCTCCCATTCACCTGCCTGTTGACTTGTATATACCCCATGTTCTCTCTGGCTTGTCTTCTCTTGTGAGGGTTCAGGCTTCTGTGGCATACCAGATTGCCTCTCTTTGGGCCACCCCATTCTAGAGTATTTCCTTTCACTTGTCCATCTAGCTTTAGTCCCCAAGGTTTCCACTGTATGTTCTTTTCTTTCTTAAGTTCCTAGGTGGTCTAGGGGGCATGTTGGTATGTCAGTCATTATGCAGGTTTTGTAAGGACAAGTCTCACTATAGTAAGTTCCTAGATGCAGCAGTCCTGCCTTGAGTAGAATGTTTTGTCCAATAGTGGTCTTAAATCTCACCACCCCCTCTTCTGCAAGACTCCCAAAGCCTTAGGATGAGGAGTAGATTAGGTTGACCTGATTCTGGGTGAACATTGCTGTCTTTGGTGCTCTGCATTATTGGCTGACTATTGCTCAGATCTTGAGGTTTTATGGTCATCTTTATTCTGTTCTCTCTGTGACTTCTGATGTGTGCACTGTGACTAGCGGACCTCTTGGTGCTGTTGCCATGCCTCCCCCCACCCTGAGGAAAGTATCACCAACAACTGTAAGCTTGAGTAAACCCTTCCTTCCTTGGATGCCTTTTGTCAGCTATATGCTTCAGCAACAAGAAAAATTAAGCATAACAATAACTTAATAGATAATTCTTCCCAAATCCCAATGTTCTCACTAATGACCAGGCACTTTTTCGTTTTGCTTTCTGTTTCCTGAACAGTATGACGACATAGTTGCTTCATATTCCTCTGCCCTTGTTGAGATGCCTTTAATCTGTAATGCTGAAATCTTTTTCAAGATCTACCACACCAAGGTCCTCCACAATATACTTCTAGCCCATGTCAATCTTTCAATGACATTTTTCAGAAGACTGAAATTATTCATCTGGCCTGCCCAGTTCAGGCTGTTTTATTTGAAAAAAAAACAAAGAAGCCTTAAGTTTTGAATACTCAGGTCTGCCAATTTTTACAAAAATAAAGTGTGCTAAAATTTTCATGAAATTTCCTGAAATATGTAAATCAAGTTGTGTATAGGTGTTTTTTTAACTACAATGAGTGTTCTCATCCATGAGCAGGGCATAGGTCTCCATTTAAAGGTTTCCATTCACTTTACTCAGTAACACTTATTTGTACAGTCTTCACTAAACTTTCTTTAACTTTTCAAATTTAATGATGCTGTAATTAAAAATCTTTTATTTCAAATGTGCATTTTAAATGTAAGAATGAAATAAATTTTTAGTGACCCTGAATCTTTTGTTCAAAGTACTCTTTCTGTATTGTTTGTCCTTTCTAGATTTGTTTCTTAATGCTTGTACATGCTTTAAAATGCTTTAGAACTTATTGCATTAGAGACCATGCCATTACTTTATAATTAGTCATCTTATTTTTATGAAATATCCATATGCCTATTTTGTGAAATTTTTATATATTAAAACTTTACAATTTTTGATTTTAGCACTCGATTATTTTTATTCACATTGAGCTTGATGCACTAGTTTTTGTTTATTATATGAGTGGAATGTTAAAAATATTCTCACAATTATGTTTCTCAGTGTGGAGTTTTTAATTAATAGAAATTCATTTCTCCAGATTTAGTGAGAATATAACTGACAAATGATAAATGTTTATATTGAAAATATACAGCATGAAATATCTAGTATAAATACAAACATTGTAAAATTACTACCATAACCAAGTTAATATGTATGTCGTATTATATAATTCTTTTTTTTTTAATTTTTTTTATTATTATTATTATTTATTCAACTGTGCGTATGTGCGCGCACGCGTGTCTGTGTGTGTGTGTATGCGTGTGTCTGTGTATGTGTAGAACCACGGACGAATTCGCGAACCACCATGGACGCCTCCACCTCCTTCTGCCCCGGGATTCACAGGCTCCGCCCTACCAGGACCAGAAGCGCAGGCCGCCCCCGCTTCCGCCTGGCGTCTATACGTGGGATCTGGGATCCGAACTCGGGACCTTCCGCCTGCAAGGCGGAGGCTTAACCCCTGAGCCACCTCTCCAGCCCTATATAATTCTTTTTATTGTGTGTGATAAGAACTTTTAAGATCTGCTCCTTAGGGTTCGAGGGATCTCAGTGATAGTGTATCTACCTGAGACCTCCCTTAGAAAGTGAAGGTGGACAATTTGCACTGCAATAGAACTATAATCACATGCCATAATTAGATCTGTGGCAGAAGTTCTTAATTTACAATGGCAGATTTTAAACTATTTCATGTGATGATTTAATTTTGTTTTCTTTAAAAATATCTTCTGCTATTTTTATTTCTGAAACTATTTTTTTCTAAAATTGTCACAGCTAAATATATTATTTCCTTTTTGAACTTCACTTTTACACATGAAATAAAGTATGAAAAATAATTTTTCATATATGACCCTGAACCATTTCTTGAGTAACTTTTATTTTCCCACCTATTTACACATTCATTTTCAATCCTGTCCTCACATATCTTTGCATGTCTGTATTTCCTGGCTTCTTTTATCCTTCTGTTGCATTTGTTTCAGTTTATGGATTCCTAAAAATGAAATCACATCACCTAACATCAGTTTTTCTACTGTATAATAGCTTCCATTATCAAGGTTTTGATTATGTTTTGTTTGTACTTTATAATTAGAATACTTACAAACCATTCAATACCCTGGAGGTTTTCTGGGTTTTTTATTATTATTTCAAAGAATTACTAAATTATTAACATTGAATATTTTGTCTACAAATAAAGTAAATGTCTCTATGTTATTGCATCTTCTCAGTATCATACATTGATATATTTTGACTGTGAAGTAAGATTCAGGGGTAAACTTGACAGTTGCATGACAGCTGTGAAGAATCAATGTTGGGGGAGGGGCAGAGCCTTCAATAAGCCTGCAGGTAATTGCTTGGGTAATTTGGAAGACACAATCCCTCCCTCGTGGGTGGTGCTTTTCAGTAGAGGATCAGATAAAAGGAAGTGCAGGGAGGAGAGACTTTCTCTTCCCTTAATACTGTGTAAGTTCCTTGCTGGTGAATTACTGCCTTCTTTCTGCTGCCTCTGCTCTTGGCTGATGGCAGAGTTCCACCCTTTTAGCCTTGTTCTCTCACTGCCATGGGAGACTGGTCTTGTGGGCTGTGCCACTACAGACCTCCCGCGTGACTGAGGCTTGAGATTTGGTGGCTACTTTGAAGGACATTTCTTTTCTTTGTGAGTTGATCGTTAGAGTCTGTCCCTCTAGAAAACTCTGACTAATACAGTGATTCTTGTATTTTAGAGGAAAACTTCATTAGAATGAAAGGAATGTCTTTTGTATTCTTTTTTTTTTAAACCTGTCTTGTACCCTTCACTATTTTTGCATAAACACATTTTCCTTGCTAAACTTTTTAAAATTTAATTTGCATCTGTGTGTATGTGCGTGTGCGTGCGTGCGTGTGTGTGTGTGTGTGTGTGTGAGTGTGTGTGTGTGTAAATTCTGTTCCTGTGGAGAGACAAGGGGGACTTTGGGACTCAACCTGTATTGCTTCTACTTCCTTCTGGCTTCTCTCTGGGATTTCCCAGGCTCTGCCCACTAGGTTGGTAGTATAGGCTGCTGCCATTTCTACTTGGCGTTTTTTTTTTTTTATGGGATCTGGGATCTGAACTCGGACCTTCTGCTCCTGAGACAGAATCTTAACTTCTGAGCCATCTCTCCAGCTTTCCTTCAAACATGCAACAATTTTCTTTCACTTTCCTTTTTATCCATATACTTTCCTCTATTTTGTTCTTCCCAGAGATTCTCTATGATATTTTGCTAACTGTGCAATTTAACTTTGAAAGTTACCATCTTGTTAAGTCTTCACATACACTTCAACTGTCATCACTTCTTTTTCTGAAACTATACTTGCACAAACATTAGTTTTATTGACACCTCCCAGAGTCCCTTGAGGCTTTGTTAAGTTTTACTTGTCTCTTCATTTTTCTATTAGATGATTTCCATTGACCTTTGTAGAGTTTTATTGATTTCTCAACTGCATAAATATTGTAAATCAGAACCTGTGGCATTCAAATAAAGCATTTCCGGGAAAAATATGTATAACCTCCTCCCACAATATTCAATCTTCATATGTTTACATTTCCTTTAGAATTATTTGTTAGCCATGGGTTGTAAGAATTACATTTCCAACATCCAAGAGATAATTTTCCCTATTTATTGCCATTCTTTTATAGCTTTATTGCTCAGAAGTTAAAGAATCTTTGAGGCTAAACCTTTAAATATGTTGAATCTTGCTGTCTGGTCAAATCGTTTTTTTTTCTCAAAGTTTCTTATGAACATGAAAATAATGTGCAAAGTACTTGCTAAATTTGCTTATACAGTTTTATATAGATACATATGAAAATTGTTGATTTTTACTTTACAAATTTGTATCCCTTCCATTAAAAATTTTATTCATGGCAAAATGTGGAGATTCCTGTCTGTAATCCTAGCACATGGGTAATGAAAACTGGAAGATGAGGAATTAAAGGAGCCAGCAAAGCAACAACAAGTCCTAAGATCTGCTTGAGACCTGCCTAAAGAAAATTCATGTGTTGGTACATGCTTGATCTTCCAAATGCCGATACTGCAAATATGACTTCACACCATAATTATGTGCTAGTGCTCTCTCCTATTATGGCCACCTCTAACTGGTCAAATTCAAGACCCAGAAAAATCAAGGGACTCAATGCTTGACTCTGCTCTTGAGGGTCTCTTGCTGTACCCCGAGAGCTCTTTTTTGTTCTTATTTTATTATAAAAATAAAGCAGAAGTTTATACAAATATCTTTATCCCTATAGTTTGAGAACAGGCTTATACAAAGTTAAAAAAAAAAGCACATTACAAGGGCTGGAGAGATGGCTCAGTGGTTAAGCCTCTGCATCTCAAGTAAAAGGACCTGAATTCAGATCCCAGATCCCACATAAAAACACTTCCAGAAATGGCAGTGGTCTGCACTTCTGGTCCTGAAAGGTGAAGTCAAAAGCAAAAGGTGGGTAGAGCAATTCAGTATGATTCCCAAAGTCAACTTGTTCTCCACAGACACATACAGAACTTTTTGATACACACAGATAGACAAGAACACACACATGTATACACACACACACACACACACACACACACACACACACAAAAGAGATTGAATATGTAGCTACTTTCCCCACTCAGTACTCTGAGGCATACAAAGAAAGGAGATTTATCATTTCTTCCTCAGTCCTAGGAAGTGGTAGCTGTAGATGAGTGGATAATGAAAAAGCATACACAAACATACACACACACACGCACAGTGAAACACTACTCACCTGTCAAGAAAAATTAGTGAAATTTGTAAGCAAATTGATTTAAATGGAAGAAATACTGAGTATAGTATCCCAGACACAGAAAGACAGGTGCCACATACTGTCCCTTATAAGTGGATCCTAGTGTTAAACCCTCAAAATGATACATTGAAAGGAAAACTTCTAATACACTCACAAGCTATAAATAAATGTAAATCAGGGAGCCAGGGACTAAGAAGACCAAAAAGGAGTGGAGACAAAAGGATTCAGGCAAATAGATGAATAAAACCATTATGGAAGAAAAGTCCCTAAGAAGAGGGAAGTAGAGTGATAAGTTGTAATAAGGGTTAAGGGACGAAAAAAAAGAGAAAGAAAGACAAATGGCTCAGGGAAGAAAGAGGCATTAAGGACCTCACCCAGCTGTAAACACAGCAAGCCACTACAACTCTGGTAAGAAGAATCCATGGGGGGCTGGAGACGTGGCTCAGGGGTTAAGCCTCTGCTTTGTAGGTGGAAGGTCCTGAGTTCAGATCCTAGACCCCACGTATAGACACCAGGTGGAATTGGGGTGGCCTGCGTTTTTGGGCGGAGCCTGTGAATACTGGGGCAGAGTAAACAAGGAGGAGGTGGAGGCATCCATGGTGGTTCTACCCACACACACACATACATCCACACACACACATACATACACACATGCACACACACACACAATTGAATAAATTAAAAAAAAATTTTAAAAAGAAGAATCCATGGGAACAATAGCAATAGGTAAAACCCCCATGGGTAAGCAATCACTCTCTGAATGTATTCCATACCTTATATTGTCAGGGAATTCATGTCTGGTACTGTAATTCTATCCAAATAGCTGTAGATTGGAAAAAAACAGACATGGACAGATATCTTAATGTTACCAATAAAAACTTCATAGTAAAACACCATCTAAACACTTCTTACTGGACCCTCAAATAAGAAAAGATCTCAAAGTATGTGTGACCCTCCAGTACACAAAATCATAAGTGGGGAGGTTTGTCTTCCCTTGTCCAACACCTTCCCCAGAAACACTCTCTGAGTATGACTGTTTCTCCTGAGACCTTTGCCAGTCCTTAGGGAATGTTGTTATGTCAGTCATTGTGTAGCTCTGGTGGCAGAAGTTGCAGGTATACCTTCCTTCTATGAGCAAATTCCTCAGGGGACTCCCACCCATAAGAAAGCAAATTATTTTTGAAAGAAGGTGTTAAAGGGCAGAACTCAAAGGAATTTTCTGATTCTGTTCAACTAAAGTACCTAACCAAGAGAGATTCTGAGAGCCAGCAAAGAGACCAGTCTCTACCTAGAGGTTATAGCAGAACTTAACAAAGTAACCTGCATGATCTTGGTTTTAGCAACATCAAAGATGCAAGAAGGAAGAGGTCATAGATTCCTCCTCCAAAGTTTCAGAAAATGGTAGAAGATCAGTTTGTGCTGTGGAGTTAAAGCCTGGCTTGCACTGATAAAAGATGTTACAGATGCCAAACCCAACATGGACATCTGCCAAGAACTGTATACCATTGGAAGAGAACTTTTCAACAGAAAGTTCACTTTGAAGCTACAGGATTTAGAGTTTAATCTGCTGGGTTTGGGTCTTGTTATGGACCAGGCTTTCTTGGATATATCCCAATTGTTCCCTTTTGGAATGGGAATGTTTATTTTGTCCAATTGTATGTTGGAAGTATGCAACTTGTCTTTTGATTTTACAGGAGGCTTTGGACTGTGAGCCTTAGACTTTGTTGGGACTACTGATGTATTCTATGGGATTTTTAAAGTTGATTTGGGTATGGTTTTCATAATGAGATGGCAAAGAGCCTTGTGGCTCCAGGGCTGGAATGTCATGGTTTGAAATGCGAGTTGTCCCCACAACCTCATGTGCTTGAATCTTCAGTTATTGAGAAGTTAATGATACCTTAAGGGGGTGAAGCTTTGCTGGAGGAAAGAAGTCACAAGGAGTGGCCCTTGAAGTTGATTACCTCCATCCTACTTAAAGGAGAGGTCTACTCTTGCAATGTGCAGTTTTGCAGCTCTCAGCCTCCAAGATGAACCTGGTCTAGGCTTCCTCCAGCTTCTGCCAGTCAGCCATGCATTTTCTTACATAATGGACTATATCTCCCCTCTGGAACATTAAACTGAATAAATCTCCCATTTTTCTTTAAGTTGCTTAACTTCAAGTTGTGTCTCAGCAGCAACAGAGAAAGAATAACTAGTACACCTCCCCTCTTCAGTCTATATAACCTTCTGTCTTTCTGCCTGTTTGGATCACAGGTCTCCCTTTGGGGTACTTGTGCTGGTAAGGGAATCAGATAGCTATTGCAGTATATGTGGCTCTTCAGTGGGCAAAGTCCTGAGTGGGGAATTTTCTCTTCCTTTGTCTAACACCTGCCACAGGGACTCTCTCTGAGTGCAGTTGTTTCTTCTAAGATCCTCACTAGTCCTTGGGAAAATGTTGATATATCATCCATTGTCTAGATCTTGTGGTAGAAGCTCTCATTGTAGTGAACTCCTGAATACAATAGCCTTGTCTTGGCTGGATTTTTTTGGTTCAGTGTTATACCACCCTACTTTTAGCCTCTTACAATCTTATTGCCCCCTCTTCTGCACTTCTCTTCCCTGAAATTTGGGGTGTGGAAATATCTTGATGGTCTGATTAGGGCTGAGAATTCCAGGATCACTGATATTCTTTACTCTGGCCATTTGTGGTTTTCTGTCTCCCTAGTCTTCCATTATAAGAGGATTACCTTCATTGAGCTCTGAGAGCTCTTCATATTAAGGGTTAAATAAAAAGTGTTAAGATGGTAGTTTACTATCAAGTTTTTATAGTTAACTCTAAAACAAGTGTTCATGTCTAGTATAGAATTTATTCCCTTCTATGCTTATTTGATATCAAATTTACAGTATCAGACGTGAGTTCCCTGACCATAAAAGGAGATTTAGTACCCACTCAGAGAATAATTAGTTACCCAATTTTCTTACCTATTGCTTTTGTTACCCTGAATTCTTCTTACTAGAGTTGTAGTAACATGTAGCATTCATAACTGGGCGAATCTCTTGATACCTCTTTTTCCTCTGAATCACATGCCTTCCTTTTCCCTTCCTTAATCCTTATTAAGACCTGTCTCCTTTCTTCCCTCACCTCTAATACTTTTCTTCCACAATGGCCTTATTCATCTATTTGCCTGTGTTCTTTTGTTTCTATTCCTTTGAGATCTTCTTCCCCCCTGCTGCCTGACTTACATTCCTTTGTAGTTTTGTCCAGCGTTTTGAGAATGTGTGTGTGTGTGTGTGTGTGTGTCTGTCTGTCTGTCTGTCTTTCTGTACATAAGAACATTTGAGTGTGTTATCCAATAAAGGAACAAGGATAACACCAAACATCATCCTGGGTTTGTTTATCTACTTATTACTTTGCTCTGAGGTTTCCCAAATTCTTTCTTCCTAAGTCAGAATTGCAGTTTGCCATCATATTTTCCTTACAGTTTTTACATGGGATGTAATGATCCAAACTCAGGTCCTATTGCTCAGTAAGGCAAAGGTTTTATTCTTTGATTCATCTTTCTAGCCCCATCATTTAGTTTTTTTTTTGCTGGTTTGGAAATAACATTAAACAGATTTATTATTTTAATATTTAGTATTGAAATGTTACTTCATGATATTGATATTCTTGAATTTTATTAAATTCCATTACAAGGAATATTAATGGGAGAATTACTACAATAGGATGAAGACTAGCATATAAAACAATGGTATCCTTACTTATTTTCTGATCAAAATAATTTTCCTGAGACTATAAGATATGGTAGCCCTAGTGTAAAAAAATGGGCAACAAACTGTGTAAGAGAAGTAGAACATCATATTAGACATTTATCCTAAATTATTCCAAATCAAATAGTGATATGCATGGTTATGGGCTCATGTACTTTGTATTAGCCAAGCTCAAGATGTTGTCTGCATGTAGTTTAGTAACAGCTACAATTTTATATTAAATCCCTTGAGTCATTATATGTCTATAGTAATAAAAATGTCTACAGAAAGATGAAGCATTCATTGGGAATATTCCCAGTAGTGGTAAAGCTAGGTCATATGACATTTAAATTTTTAAGATGTTCTCCCTTATAAGTGGAATCTAGTTCTAGCCCTCATAATGGCATGCTCAAGAGGAAATCTCTATAATATCCATTATAACTTCAAAGGAACATACTTGGGGATAGGAAAAAGACCTCAAGAGAGTGGAGACAAAAGAATGTAGTCAAATGGATAAATAAAGCCACTGATAAGAAAAGCTTATATGTGTTGATACATGTAATTCTATCCACTGTCAGTTTCCCCACTCCCCTTCTACTGCTGTTTACATTTGTTTACAGTGCTCAGTGTGTATTTGGTGACATGGAGGGGAAGGGGTAAGATATAGTAAGCAGGTGGTTGGTTATCTGGAGGCGAACTACACTCTCTACTGTGTCTTGTTCTTCCCTTTCCTTTAACCCATTTCTAATATAAGTCTTTTTAAAACAATTTTTGTCTTTGAATAGGAGAGGATCTCATCACCAGACAGGATGCAGTGGAAGAACAGTGAAATAGGCAATAAAGGCCAACAACAATGTAGAATACCAGCAACCCTGCAATGTTCGCCCAGAACCAGGCCAGTCAACTCTCTCCTCATCTTAAAGCTCAGGGAAACTTGCAGAAGAGGGGGAAGTAAAAGTATAAGATGGGGAGGTACCCCAATGGACAAGACATTCCACTGGAGTCAAGGGCTGCTGCATCCAAGAACTCATTGAAATGAAATTTGTCCTTACCAAACCTGCACAATGGTTGACAAATCAACATGCCCCCCCCATAGTCTAGTGATGATCTCAGAAGAAATAATATCAAGCAGTAAGGACCTAAGGGCCTAGGACTTGACAGGTCAAGGGGAGTGTCCCTACCAGTGGGTCTCCCCAAGGAAGGGCCACTTGTTCTGAACAGAAGCTTGAAATCCCACTAGAGCATATGATCCAGAGGGAACTCTGGGAATCACAGAAGCAGATGGACATGAGTGTGAGAGGAAGTGAGATGGATTGATGAATGGTGGGATAGGAGGGAGGAATGGAAAGAAAGCGTAGGAAGGAAGGAAGGAGAGGTAGAGGAGAAGAGAAGTAATTACTATTCATTGTGCTTGTAAAATTACGAAAAAAATAATAAAACAACAAAACACTAAAAGAATAATAATGAAAAAAATAAAAACAGAATTGAGAGAAAAAATTTTCTCATTTTAGCCATTTCCATCAAATTTTATGTTTTGTATAACAATGTCATATGTCTAATGGCATATTTTCTCTTAATTTACCTATGTATTTTGACTTTCCTTTGCCAACTTTCTCTCTTTCACTTGCTCTCTTATATCCACACAAATTTATGTTATTTTTCACATTTACCATTTGTGAAAGTTATTTTTAGGTGTCATTTGAGACTTGTGCCTTTAGACAGGCATAAGAAGAACTGCTTGCTAAGGCAAGCCACCAAGCAAGCCTGCGAGAGATTATATATTCGATGTTAGAAAGCTCTCACAGAGGGAATGGTACCATTCTCTGAATGGGGTATGAGAGGGAAGAACTAATTGGTAACTCAGCAGGATGGCAAGCTAGAAGTATGGCCCTCTCTCCACTTTTCCTGTGGATATGATGATACCAGCTAGTATCACTTGGTTGTCATGGTAATCAACTTGGCCTTGAACCACAGTCATGAATAACATCCTTGTTCCCTAAATTGTTTGACTCATATGTTTATCATGGCAACAAAATATGAGAAAAGACACTATTTTTAAATTTATTATTTTTCTTACTGCATTTGTATTTCAAGTCACAGTTATAAATTAATTGTGAGTGTGTGTGTGTGAGAGAGAGAGAGATCGGTGTGTATGTGTGTGTGTGTGAGAGAGAGAGAGAGAGAGAGAGCAAGAGAGAGCGACTTCTAGGATCATCTGGATTGCTTTACCTATTATGTGTGTTGCTCTGGGTATTAACAGGCTCTACTTTCCAGGGCTAGAAGTACAGGCTACCACCATTTCTGCCTAGCATGTTTTCATGGGATCCAAGATCCAAAATGATGTTCTTCTGCTTGTGAAAAAAAGGGCTAACACAAGAGTCATCAGTCCAGCCCATCCATTTTATACAGGAATTCACCCTATAATACTTACATGGTTTCATTTTGGCATTTATATTTCGGTTTTGGTGATTATACATGTTTGTGGATGAGATGTGATTCTGCTATCTATCTTCTCCAAAAATTTTTGCATGCAGGGATGTAGATGTGTACATGTTTGTATCAGAGACCATTTTGTCTGCCTGTATGGAGTCTGATTAATGACACAAGAAATCATCTGGGACTGCTTTACATCACTATGACATTGACTCGTGGATTTCCAGGCATTGTCTTCCAGGGATAGAAGTGCAAATCATTACTGTATTCGTCCACAATTCTTAAGATTTTAAAGTCTAGGATTCAAACTCATCTCCTTCTGCTTGAGAGGTAAAAGTTTTAACCCATGAGCCATTTTATCTCATTTTCTTTCACTCATGAAAATGGCTATGAAGGATTGGTTAGGTTCTATAAGTTTTTTCCCTAACTTCTTTCACAACAGAATCAATGGATTGATGAATGGGACACTTGAGACCCCTTGTACATATTTCCAATACATGGGTAAAAGGTTCTAGTACAAATCTTATAAAGAAAGGGGTTGAATGAAGTTTTTAAATGTGCAAACAAAAATGTTTGATTATGATGAAAACCAACTGGATTAAAACTTTTAAACCTATTATTTGCAAAGGATATATCCACTTTCCTTATGGCATTAAATAATAATATTTGATGTGTAGCATTTGGCAATATTAGTAAATGTAAACAACATTTTGAGATTTTTGTGGAATGAGAGCATGTCTGACTTATAATGGTCACAGAAATCCTGTTAACATTTCTGTGATTGATTGCTGCATTCACAATAACAAACTAAATTAATTAGAATAGAAAAAGATACTTTTCAAAATAAATACAAATCTTTCCCACACTTGATGTTAGTAATGTCTAAGTTGAGAAGAATTAACAAAATGTTAGGCAACAGCATCTTTCATTCATACTTATTTAATACATGGCAGTTGTGTATATAACTTCTATAATTGAATTGTGCTAACTTTTATGTTCTCATTTATATTCATTACAAATTAAATAACTTGAAAAATAAAAAATGATGTAGAAAAAACATAATCCTTAAAATTAAGCATTCATTTAACCTATTTATATTTTCTGAAAGAAATTATGCCCAAATCTTATGCAATAATTATTTAAGACATTTCTTTGTCATTCAGTTCATCAGTTTTCTGTGATATAAGTAATTATTATAAATTAAGGTTTGATTCTAATAATGGCAAAAAAATTAATAGTTAAAACATAATGAAATGTATTTTAAAATATCACAAATTACTATTAAACATATAAAGTAGTTCAAACTATTATGAATAATGCATCCTGTTTCTAGGAATTAGAAAATGTAATTCTTACACTGCCACCCTGATATTAAGTAACAGAGGTGAGGTTGTATTTATATAGCATGGTGAGATTCTCCCATATGACTCATTTAAAATTAAACAATGAGAATTTCAAATCTAGCCATAGAATTTTTGCTAAATGAATTTTGCTTCACCAGTGAATAAGTCATGGAAACAGATCTTTTCAATCTATGCTCAAGTTACTATGACTACAGCAAGTTTCCATATGGTTCTCTGAAGTCTTCTTTCACTATATCATGCTACCATTCACCAGAGAATATACCTGCTAACATATGCAATACAATCTGTAAAGAATAAAAGTAATTATGTCTCCACTATAAGGGTCCCTCAGAAGGAGTTATTTTCCTTAAGAACACACAAACATAATTGTGAAATAGAAGTATTTATTTTCATTTGTCTCATGGTCACAAATATAATCATATTTCCCATAGAACTTAAAAATAAAAGCAAAATTAGAATGATTATCTGTTTTGCTAAAAGTTTTACAGTAGATAAATATCAATCATGACAGATGTAAATTCTAAAACTACATATAAATCAATAAAAATAGAATTTTAATGTATCTCCAAATATAGAGTAACTCTGAAGCAGTTGTAATGTACCAAATTCCAAATAGTATAGTCATGAAATACAGTGATATAAATGCATGTATTAGCTCTTTCAATTCAGAAATAATTGGATGTCAGTTTTCTTTTATTAAAATTTTTTGGTAAATTTATCCATATCTTGGAATAAAACCCTAAATTCTATTTTTAAAGATTTTGCTTGCCATATGAAATTTAAAAATTGAAAAAGCTAATGGTTTTTACAGGTTGTCTTACATATAAGAATAGGGTCTCTTTCTCTGTTCTAGCGTAATTTTTGATTCAATGTCTGAAAGGCACTATGAGTTTGGGAACAAACTTTGTTATGTCAGTAGGAGAAATTGCCTATCAAATTCATCTTTTAAATCAACAAATATCACACTTATGAACATATCATCATTTGTTGCCTAATGATTTTTATGGTATGGAAATGGTGCCAGACAAAATTGTAGGAGCTTCTTACTTCATGGCTAACCCCTGGGGACTGTTCATTTCCCAGCAGTATCTGGGCACTCTTCAACGAAGTCATGCTGGATGAAACCCAATGGATCAAACATGTAGAGGGATATGGGAGAAAGAAGGAAACTGGCTGGAAAGGAAAAGATGCAGAAGGGTTAGGGGTGTATGGTAGAGCATGAAAAATTCACTGTATTTGTATATTAAAGCTTCAAAGAATCTATCTACATAGATAGATAATAGATAGATAGATGAGAGAGATAGATAGATAGAAAGATAGATAGATAGATAGATAGATAGATAGATAGATAGATAGATAGATAGATAGAATCAGAGTTAGATGCAGGTACCATCTTGATGATTGAGAATTTGAGTCCTGGGCACATTTATAAAGAAGTAATAGTTCAGTTAAGCCCAAAGTAAACCTGCAAGATATTGTATAGTTGATTGGAAAAGTCCAGCCTATGGTTGGTGGGACTAGACCCTCTGCAGGTGAATAAGATGGCAGCAGCTAGTTCAGAAAGTTGACATTCTCCAGTATACTTGGTTACACGTGCTCTCTCAGCTGTTTTGTGGCTATGATATGGACAGTTCCCTTGGCCCTTGGTGTTGTAGTGGACTCTCCTGCCAAGCTGAACAAGGAGTCTTAAACAGACGCCACAAGAAAGAATAAAACTTCTTATCCCCTTAAATTGTTTTGTCATGATTTTACCAGCAACCATAGAGGCAGACTGCTGCAGAATTTGTTACTCATAGTTTGGTATTGCTGATAAATCTGAGAGGTGGACTTTGTGAATACTGAGCAGTACATTTTTGGAGGAATGTGGCAATATTTGAAGACATTGAGAGTGTGTGCTCTAAAAAACATTCGGTTTGTAGGCTACTTTAGGATAGTGAAGCTGAGAGAGTTGTGAATTATTTGGACTCAAATTGTAATGAAAGGGAACAAAGACTTTGACAAAGTTGAATTTAAATATGATGGACTGATTTTTTTTGATAGAGGAGAGCTGTGTTGGCAGTCTTAAGCTTTGGTTGTGGAAAGGACAGCAGCTGCAGATATTGAAAAAATAAGCATCATTGCAGGAAAACCTAGTGTTTTGCACTATGATGGTGGAAGAAATGAAACCACCTTATGGTGGTTTGAAAACTTGGATTTCTTCAGGGGTCCAAAGCCCGGTCTGAAGCTGTTTATTGCCCTTGGAAAGTTCTGGCTGCCAAAACTAAGTGGGGGGGAGACTTTTCTAGAGTCAGCATGCAAGAGTTGGTAGACTGTAGCTTGAATGTATCAAGCTGCATTTCAGCCTCGCTAGTTTTGATGCATGTTTGAGGGGTTCATTGAGAGCAGCTGAAGCTTGTCACCAAGTCGCAGGTATAGAGTTTCTATAAAAGAATGTGCGACTTTAACTCATATGCAAACCCAGAGTATTGTTGGAAATGCCAGAATCATGAAATGTGTGTTAAGGATGACAGTGGATATTCAATCTGGTTTAGAGAAATACTGCTTGTGCAACTTTGAGCTGTGAAGTGGAACTGGGATTGCCCAGAATATTTGAGCCACCATGACTTCTTGATGATCAACAGAAGATGGACATTGAAATACATTTGCTGGACTTGGTCTTAATTTGATATTTTCTTAATGTTTTATGATGCTCCCATTCTGATGTTTTATTTGTGTTTAAGTATTTAACTTATAAATGTTGGAACCAAACTTTTAGTGACAGAATATTTTAAAATTTGCCTATGAGAACTTTCAGTTTCTTAATATTAATAAAATTAAATGTATTTATATTATAAAATAAATTTTGTGGAGACAAGAATTGAAAGTTACAGTTTAAAAGTGGTAGTTTTTGTGTCAAGTTGACAAAGAGTAAAGTGTCATCGTTAGATACAGGTGTCAATTTGATAGTTGAGGGCTTGAGCTCTGAGCACATTTGTAGAGAATTAGTAGTTGAGTTAAATCCAGAGCAAACCTGAAGGAGATGTATAGTTAATAGGGAAAGCCCAGCCCATGGTGGGTGGAACTAGTTTCTGCGCAGGTGAATAAGATGGAGGGAGCTGGTTGAGAAAGTTGGCATTCTCCTGTATACCTGGTTAAACATGTTGACCTGCAAGTGAGAATTATGACTCTCTCAGCTGTTATTTGGCTATGGTATGGCCAGTTCCCTTGCCCTGTTTTGTCATGATTTTATCAGCAAACATAGAGGCAACATGTTATAGATAGATAGATAGATAGAGATAGAGATAGAGATAGATAGAGATAGAGATAGAAGAGAGAGAGAGAGAGAATAACATCACTAGCCAAGTATTCATAAAAATTGACTCAAATTTTTTCGATTATTCTCTCTTGTTGGGTTATGGGTTAAATAAAGGAAAAATACAGAGATAAGTTGTCAGTGGTATTACAATGTATCAGCAGTATTTTGATTATCATAACTTTTCATTAACATTTTTAACATTGATCATCTGATGGAAATAACATTTATCATGCTTCTCCTCTGTTAAGTTACATATTCTCTTTTGAACAAGACACATGTTTCAGGAGTGGAAAAAATATGCTCAGCCAAGGATATTTACACTGTCATTAGAAATTCACCATATAAACAAATGCAAAGACAAGAATCACATGATTTTCTCAATTGATAAAAAAAAACTTTTATAAAATCCAACATCTCTTTATGATAAAGACACAGGAACCTGATGGTGGGAAGGTCCACTGCCATCAGGTCATTCCACTCATGATGGAGTTGCTGCATCCAAGAACTCACTATAATGAGACTTATCCTCACCACATCTGCACAATGGCTGAGATATCACCCTTTCCCCATGGACCAGCAAGGAACTCAGGAGAAATAACTACATGCAGAGGGAACCTTAGAGGCTAGGGCTAGACAGGTGAAGGGGAGCATCCCTATCTATGGGTTTACCTATAAAAGGGCCACTTAAACTGCCTCAGAGGCCTGTGTCCTACTTGAACAGATAACCCTACAGGAACCTTATGACCCCCACACACAGACAGACAGAGTGTGAGAGGGAGAGGGACGGATTGGTGAAGAAAAAGGAAGGTGGAAGAAGAAGGGGGAGGGAAAGAGGGGAGGGACAACCACTCATTATGTTTGTATAAAAGGAGAATTCTTAATAAAAAAGAAATATTTCTTCTCAGAATCTCTCCTGTTGTATATTTATTCAGTCATGTATTTAATATGTAAAAGGCAATGGACACAAATGCACTTTTCATGATATAATTTTCATAGGAAAGAATATTTAAGGTCTTAAAACTAAAAGTCAGAAAACCAAGAGTAATATGGTTGACAAATTTTATTTGAAAAATTTGAAAAAATACATGCATAATCTTGAGGTAAAATTCATTTAAACTAACTCAGAAAATGTCTTGGCTACTATTTAATATTTATATAACATGCTAATAAAGCTGCAAGCTCCAAGACATGTAACCTAAAATAGAACTTAGGAATGTATCTGTAAATTTAACTAGTAAGAACAGGAGTTGCAAAGGGTGAGACTTATTAATCAGTTATTTTTGACTCTCACATTTGTTTTGTTAGAAAATAGGAGATCAGATTCTATTTCATCATACTCATGTGCCAGAAAGTTTCACATTTTACAGAATTATATAAGCTGGAACCCTACACTAAAGAGCAGAAAAATGTAAAGCAATGTATGAATCATTTAAAAGCTAGTCTCTGTATAATAGGCATGAATTCATATTGTAGAATAACATGATGTAAATGGTACCTATTGGATAGTGTATTATTATATATCTTAATGAGTGTTTTAAAATATAAATTAATTCCTTGACTTGACCCTTTTAAAGCTACTTTTGTCTGCTAGCTTTTTTATCTTATGTTACATTTAAGAATGTATACACAATCTTGGAAGAAAGGTACAGTTTCTAATTTCATACTAAATAAAATTACATACTGAATGCAAATTAGAAGTGAAATACTTTTTATTGAATGAATGAACATGTGTTCGACATTTAGATACATTCTTTTTTATTATTATTATTTCCACTCATACAAACTTGGTAGGTACACCGGTTCCCTCCCTTCCTCCTCCTCCCCCGGAACCCCCTGCTCCCCCTCCCCTCACCCTTCCCTCCCCATTCCCTAGTGCCTCCCCCCCCCCCCCGGAGAATCCTTTAATGTACATGCCAGGCTCTCCTCTGGGCCCTCCTCTCCGATGACTTACAAGGACCCAGTGGCATTTCCCTGAACCCTTTCCTGTGTTCCCCTTAAGCATAGGAACACTACTGTGGCTGTCAATCCCTTGTTTCCAAGGATCTTGGTGCCTTTAGCAAATGCTAGACTTTGTGGGGTCAATAGTGTGTTGGACATTGTGTGGGGCATGCAAAGTCCAATTATGGTTGCTTCGGCCCTAACTTGTGTGGAGTATCTTGCATATCATTACTCCTCCCATCCTTGTGCTCTTACATCTTACCGCCCCCTCTTCCACAAATTTCCCTGAGCTTCAGGATGGGGAGAGATTAGGCTGGCCTAGTTCTAGGTGGTCGATATAGAGTCTCTGAAGTTCTGGATTGTGTTTTGTTGATTTTCTTTTGCAGTTTTGCTGCTCCTGCAATGCCCTTCACTCCATCCTGATGGGTATTGTATGTCACCCCCTGGCCAGAGACAAAAAGTTGTTAAACTGGAGTCTTGTTATAAGAGCACATTCAAAGGTAGATGCAATGAAAGTAGGAAACCACAGTGAGAGAGGGGTCAATCACCCATTTGCAAAATGGTTACTTTTTATCTGCCTGACTTTATGCCCTCCCCTTCTGGTGAGATCATACCCCCTCAGTTGTAAATGATCAGGAACGAAAGTCTGTGAACTTAACCAGGTGTCTCATTACTTACTTGAAGTCCTTGATGGAGGCCTATTTTGTCTGCTGAAACATGGTCCTAGATACATTCTTTACTGTTCTGTACTGAGAATTATAGGTTGTGTATTTTCTATTTTGACTATAATTTGGTCGTTTTCATAGGAAAATATCTACACCCATATTCACTCAAAGTAAAGATGATGGTGTACATTTTGAAAAACATTTCCCAGCACTCCAGTTTTGATTTTTAATATCCTCTGATCTGTGTGGTCCTCTGTGGGAGGTGCCTTTGGAAGACAGTAAAACCTTTAAAACGTGGAACTAATAGACTGAAGTTAACTTACTGAAATGAGTGTACCTGAAGAGCATATTGGGACCCTGATCATTTCCTACTTTTTTATTATTTATTATTTACTCAATTGTGCGTGTATGCATGTGTGCGTGTGTGTATGTATGTGTGTAAATGTGTGTGTGTGTGTAGAACCACGGACGAATTCCCGAACTACCATGGACTGCCTCCACCTGCTCCTTGTTTACTCTGCCCTGGGATTCACAGGCTCCGCCCTACCAGGACCAGAAGCAAAGGCCGCCCCCACTTCTGGCTACAAGGCAGAGGCTTAACCCTTGAGCCACCTCTCCAGCCCCCATTTCCTACTTTTGTATTATTTTCCTGCTGCTATAAGATGAAGTTCTTGCCATGATGAACTGATTTTCACAAGGAAGTGAGTACAGATCTCTAATACCAAAATGTATCTTTCCTTCTTAGAAATATTTTGTCAAATAAATCTGTATCTGTACATACAAATTCTCCATATTCTTACAACACTCACTCTTTGACTACAGGTATTTGTTCACCAAAGGAAGGTTATGGAATTAAAAAATGCATAGCATCTGCAGCTTTGTAAATAGTCTATCCACCTCAGTCCATCAAAATATTAAGTAAGATTTTTAATTTCTATTTCTACAAAATACCTCACCTGAAAGCTAAGATAACTTATTTTTCTCATTTGAGACCTCAAAGACATGATTTCTTGAATCATTTCTCTGATCAAAATATTAGCTTAAGCAACTTTTTCCATTATGCCTCAACTTATCTTTTACTCTCCAAAATGTATGCTCAAATACTATGTGTTACAAAGGGAATGTGAAATAGAACTCTTACTTATTTCTGAGTGGACAATTACAAAGAAAGAAGTTAGGAAAAACATGGTTGTTTATATATATAAAACCACAAATATCAGCAATAGGACTGGAGAAATGGCTCAGTGAGGTACGCGTCTGACAACCTACGTTTGAATCCCCAATCCCATGTCAAAACTGAACACAGTGACAGTCATATCTGTAATCTCAGTGTGCCAGTGAGAAATGGGAGACAGAGACCTCAAAATCTCCAGAAGCTTTCAAGTCAGCATGCCTGACTTACACAGCAACTGTGAGAGAATGGAGTTTAAACAAGGTTAAAGGTCAGGCATGCTCTGACCACTCATGATACCCATCCTCACATACACATGCACAAATTCTCTCTCTCTCTCTCAATCTCTCTCCTCTCTTTCTCCCTCTCCCTCTCCCTTTCTCTTTTTCTTTCTTGCACACACACACACACACACACACACACACACACACATTAACATGCACTCACACATTTCACATGCACGCGTACAAACAATTTACACATACACACACACATGCAAACTTATTCATACACTTTTTACACTACTACTATCTTCCAGCTGTAGTGGTGGGAATGGTGTAAAAAATAAATTGACTAGATATATCTAAATCTTACCTTAGATATTAAAAAGAAATAAATGTAAGATCTTAAAAATATCTAGATGTCACCATCGTAACACTGCAGCATGTCCTTTAAACTTTATTGGTTACAATTAAATACCCTACGAAATATTGTTATTCTTATTATTTGCTATAAACCAAAATAACTATTCCGCTGACTAAGGTGGGGGTGGGTGGCATCACTGAACCCTGTAGACAACTCAAAAGACATGGGAATAGTAATAAACCTTGGTTTCCTTATTAATAGTATATGATAATTATTTTTATCAACTAATTGGCTTTGTAACTTAAAATCTGACATTTTTCTACCCAATCATGCCTATTTTCAAATAAATGTGTGTGTTCCATAAAATAGTTCAAATATTCTAGGAATCTCAGTTCAAATTCTACCTTTCTCTATGAGGAACCCACAATTTTTGTAGTATACATTTGACTAAGAGATAAGTATCCGTGTATCTAGTAATGAAGGTTTACATAATATCCTTGCCCAATAACTGCTTGTATTAAACATGAACAAACAAAAAGACTCAATAGAACTAACCAGTTGAACTGGCTAATTTACATTAAACTTTTTTTAACTCAACCAATCAAACATTGACAAGTCAGTATTTAGCAGTATGAATTCTATGTTCATATTAAAAAATAAGAATGGAGGCAACACAGTGATAACTTGAAATACTGCATTATTGAAGTGGGAGTCATTATTTATTTTTATATGAAATGTTTAAAATTACTTATACAAAGTTCTAAAATGATGGAAGACATAGAGGTTTTGATTCCTATGGGGAGCTATTTTCATTGATAACATCTTTAAATTTAATGATGATGACAAATCAAGAGATGTTAAGGCTACAAATCCATCAGGAAAGTAATATAACATGATATCTTTCTAATAGCTTTAATTTAGCCTCAAAGCACAAAAAAATCCATGTGGCCATTTTTATGGCATATCTTATGGAAAATGGCAAATCAATTTTTTCCAACTAAAATCTTAAGCTTCAGCTCAAAGAATTTGGGAACTAAAATATCTCGAATTATCAAATCAATGTCAAATAAAGCAAAAGGCATGCATTACTAATTAGTAAGCTATTTCTGATATTTTAGAAGTCAGATTAAATTGAGGGCTGGGAAATGGCTTGATGAATAGAAGGGCTTGCTGTGCAAGCATGAGAACCTGAGTTCAAATCCCCAACACTTCTTAAAAGCTAGCCATAATCTTGTGCTTCCTGCAACCTCAGTGCTGTGAGGGGACAGAGAAAAGAGGATCATTAGGGCTTGCTGGTTACCAGTCTAGCACCACATTCAGTGAGAGACCCTGTATTAAAGTAGAGAAAGATAGAGTCTGACACCTGATGTCCTCCTTTGACCTCTACCTACACACAAGCAAATGACTACACATGTGTATACAATACACACCAAACCCCACACACAAAGTAGAAATTAAGTAAACATTTTCAAATTTTGCATTCATTTGAAATTCAGTTGAAGTTTAAATATATGTTTATCAGTTTCCTTTGAATGAAAACATAAGTGTAACATTCTGAAATAATTAACATTTGTTTCTTTTAAAGTATTCTCTATTGTTTTCTTTCCTGTGAGTGAGATAATAAGGAAGAATTTAACATCCATTCTGATTAGTCAGTGGATAAGAGATGGGGAACCTCATTTAAAGTCTCCACCACTAGAGATGTCAAACACAGATGTTACTTTCCCACAGGGTGACAGCAGTGAGCCTGAGATGTCAAATATAATTAAAAATTTTACTTTCTGAAGAACACGACAGTTTATATAGACTGGAAGTATGTCTTACCTTTTGAACCTGGAGAGTGCTGAGCTCCACAGGATGGGTGACTTTACTTTAGTTTAGAAGTCACTGGGGAGTGAAACCATTTCATCAATTGCTACCCAGAGGTTCCCTTCAGGATCAGGCACGAAAAAGACTGGCATTTCATTAAACCCTGCTGACAACTGAAGGAGTAGTATGAGCAAGGCTGATTTTCACTTTCCTGTCTGTGAACATCAAGGTGTTCCCCATGGTTTTCCCAAATTAGAGAATAAATTCGCATGTCTTTTCTTTTGCAATGAAATCATTTGTTTTGTTTTCTAAAAGGTAAAAGGGATGGAAACCGCAGGTTGTTTAAGTCATATTTATTATTATTTATTATGTTTCTCTAGAGATGTTTCCCTTGAAAACGGGAGTCATAAAATTCCTTGTCAGTAAAACAGTTCCTTTTCCTTTTTATAGCCTAAAAATGGATTGACAGTGAAGTGCAGACCATACAGGGCCTTTTCATATGCAGGTCAACCAAGCATTGATTAAAAATATTATTCAAAATAGATCTGTCCACCAAGGACTTTAAGAAATGTACAGATCTTATTTTTGTTTTTATTCTCTAAACAATTCAGTATAATTATTTCAATAGTATTTACATTTCATTAGGTGTGTTTTATATTAAGACTTGAAAGCATATGAGATAGTGGGGAACTTGCATGCAAATACTATACCATTTAAATGGGGGGTGTCAGTAACCATGGGTGACCTGGGTCAACGCCCTACAGATGCTGACAGCTGTATTTCAGAGGACACCACCACAGAGTCTGTCCTTTATAAGGAAAGGAAGAATTTACAGATCTTTGATATTGCCATGAAGGCACTTTATCTCTATATCCTCAAAGAGTATGAGCAGGAGTGAGCCCCGCCCCCTCCAACCATAGCCATCACCTGGGCTTGAGTTGAAATAGATTTTTCCCCAGTTATCTCCTTTATTAGAGAATAAGTGTCCTGTTGGCAAAAATGTATCATTTCCATACATTTATCAGCTACAGCAGATTCAGGATGCCTTGAGCATAGAAATTCTTTCAATAAATATCTGAGTAACTTTCTTTGGATGGCTGGAAGGCCTCACATTAATCTTCTCCCTGTGACCAGAAGGACACTGCAATTCAGTCTTGGCACTGTGACACTTGATTGCTTGGCTCTGAACAACCTCACTGCTGTGCTTTGTTTCCTAGTATGTAATATGGTTATTGTGAGGATTAACTTAGGCCATGTTTATGAGATTATTAGAATGGCTCCTGGCACATTTTTAAGTATTGAGAAATTCTAACAACCACTATTTTTCTTTCTTAACACGTCGGTGATGTGATAATCTACCCCACAGACTCATCCCTGAAGTGTGAAAGCCACGGACTCCTTCCTTCTTACCCAGCAGAGGTATAAATACCTCACTTCAGAAGGGAAATTTTAGGCATTGATTTTTGTAAGCTACGGTATTTGGAATTTGTTCTTTTGCAATGAGAAATGGAAGTCTTCATTGTTCAACATCACAGAGGTTCACCACTGTTTGCAAAGATCTGAGAGAAGATTTCTTCTAATTGATTCTCAGAAAATAACTGTAGAATATGCAATGGATTCTCCCTCATAGTTTCTGTTTTCCTTTTCTAAATAAAGTTCCTGTGCAATATGAAAATCAATATTATTTCTTATTAGTAAACTGTATTCTATCTTCCCTTATCAAAGAAAATACTTTCACCATCTACTGTTGGTTTCTAGAAGGGAGCATCCTTCATTCTTAAGTGACCTCATTGGATTGATCCTGTCAAATACCTTTGGGGTCAGATATTAAATTAACCAAGCATCCAACCAAATCAGAGACAACTGTGTAGTACATGTCCTAATATTGAGTCTTACAGGTATTCATGTCACAAAGGCATTACTTATATATCATTACTACAAAGTAAGTTTGAAACTTGCTTTCTTTCTGGTATTGCCATAGTTTAATACAGGTACCACTTTAATTTCTGAGATTAGATGAGATTGGCCATGTTCAGGCCATAGAAGAACAGATTGAATTTTGTTCTCCTTATTCCTCAGTGCCTGAAAAAAATAAAAATTATACCAGCTATCTTTTTATTACAGTTAAAATTTAAAAAACTCAGACTAAGCTATAATTTTGGAAAAATGTTTTCTGTATTTATTAATATGTTTGCCATTTCCATCTTTTCTTGAATACATCCTGATATTTTAATTCCACCCTATGGTTCCAAGTTATTCTTCTGTTGCTAAATGACTACAATACTGAAACTAGAACAATGGGCTTATTTATGCTCATGATTCTTGGTTATAGTGCAGTATAATAGTAGGAGAGTTCATACCAACATCAGAACCAAAAGGACTGGCTAGACTATGTTCTCAGGAAGAATATCAGGGCATTCCTTCTGACTTGCAATTGCACCCATTATTGGCTCTGTCTTCCCACAGGATTGCTCAAGGTTTGACTTAACAAAAATAGTTGTGAAGGTTTTCCTAAAGACTCAATCCTCAGTTAGCAAGGTAACACCTGTTTTTAGCTTATACCTTTCTTTATATGTTTTGCAAACAGTTTAGCATTGCATGAATGAAATCCTTTTTTATTTAACAAATGTCATCACCTCCTCCCCCATTTGTGGTTACTTTTCCTTTACTTATTCTGTATTGGACCTTTTTTTTTATTCTTCTATATTTTATTTTATTTTTATTTCCACTCACAAACTTAACAGATACAGCGGTCCCCTCTCCTTCCAACCCCCTATCCCCCTGTGCCACCCTCCCTTCCCCCTTCCCTCCCCATCCTCCAGTGCCTCCCCCTCCCATTCCCGGAGCATCCTTTAATGTGCATGCCAAACTCTCCTCTGGGTCCTCCTCTCTGATGAGGTGCAAGGACCCAGGGGCATTTCCCAGAACCCTTTCCTGTGTTCCCATTAAGCATAGGAACACTACTGTGGCCATCAATCCCTTGCCTCTCAGGATCTTAGTGCCTTTAGCAAATGCTAGACTTCGTGAGGTCAATAGTGTGTTGGACATTGCACAGGGCATGTAAAGTCCAAATATGATATCACTGTAATGACTTATTGTATTGCATTAGACCAACCTTGTAACTTGCTTAGATCTATTTTTTATAATATTGCTCTAAAAAATCTACCTTCCAGTTTCCTTTGAACATTATACTTTATTGTAAAATACAGCTGTTATTAACCACAGTCACCATGTTATAGCTTGAACTTGAATTTCTTTTATCTCACAGAGATTGTGTCTTTAGACCAAAATCTCTTACCTCCCCCATCACCTGAGTCCCTGGAACCAATGCTGTACTGTCTATTTTCATGAGATGAACTTTTCAGAGTTTCTTTCTTTCTCTCTAACTTTGCGTGTGTGTGTGTGTGTGTGTGTGTGTGTGTGTGTGTGTGTGTGTGTGTGTATGTATGTGTGGTCACTGTGTATCCCTGGGGAGGACCAAGAATAACTTTTGAAATCATCCTGGATTGCTTCTATCTCCTTTTTACTTCACTCTGGGATTTCCCAGGCTCTGTCCTCCAGACCTGCAAGTGCAGACCACTTAGCCTTTATATGTAGGATCTGAGATCCGAACTCAGAACCTTCTGCTTGTGAAGCAGTCTTAACTCCTGAACCATCTCTCTAGCCCCAGATTTCCCTTTCTATGTGCGATCATTTGACACTTAATTTTGTATGTCTCATTTATTTCTCTAATCCCAGGTTTGTCACAAGTTACAGGGTTTCTTCCTCTTGAAATACTAGGGTATTTTGCTGTGCTTAACTATTGCTGTGAAAGAACACTCAAAGTTGATCAACTTAAGGGAGAAAGGGAGGTTTATTCAGCTTACGGTTCCAGAGGGAAGGGACAGTCTCTCAAAGCAGAGGCGGTATGGCTGGCTGGGCAAAGCTGGAGGAGGCTAAGTCACTGCAGACATCTTGAAAGCTGAGAGCTGCAGACTGCTTGCTGCAAAGGCAGACTTCTCCTGGAGGTAGGGTGGGACTAATCCACCTCAAGGCCCACCCCTTGTGACTGCCTTCCTCCAGCAAGGCTCCACCGCTCAAGACGACAGGATCTTGCCAAACACGTGAGACTATGGGGGACACATTTCAAGCCATAACAGTTTGCATGTCACATTTTTTCAATCTAGTCACCAAACTACATGGATTATGTATATTTGTTATGAGAACAGTGCTATAGAAGCTGGGCAGTGTAGGTATCTGTGCTCTGTGTTAATTTCATTCTTTCAAATATATAAGAAGTAAGGCTAGTAAGTCATTAGGTAGTTCTATTTTAAGTGTTCATGAAACCTCATGCATCTTTCTGTGGTGAATTTATTTTGTTGTTACTATATTTATGGCTTCATATTCTCCACATATTCAACAACAATCACTGGCTTTTGTCTTTTTAGAAGAGCTATTCAATGGGCATGAGGTTATATCTCTTTGGGGATATTCTTGCATTTGCCTGAAAAATATGCCTCGTTTGTTATTCTATATTTTCCTCTTTTATTAGTTTTAATCCATTGATTTCTGCATTTACTTTTGAATCTTTTACTTTCCTTAGATTTTTTTTGTTCTTAAGCTCTATAGGGATAGTAAAATCATTATTTTCATTTTTTCATATATTAAACCTCTTTATTTTAAAATACTCTGCATGAATCTTTGCCCAGTTCCCATATGTTTCAATAAGTATCTTTAGTGTTCATTAGTGTCTATGTAATTTCCATTTTTTATTTTAATTCTAAGTTACTTCATGATTTTTTTTAAAAAATATGGTGTTTATCTTCCAGTGTTTGGAAATAAAATATTATTTTTTATTCTTTTTTAGTTTTGTGTATATTTGGACTACATTGCAATCAAAAGATAAGTTGGAATATGTCTGACTTAACATGTCTAATGTGGCATAATATGTGTTCATTTATCTTCTTGCTCTATGGGGCCCCAACTACTGAGGCAATGTACTTCTCTGAACATGAAAATAAAGTGATAATTATTTAGGAAAATTTACACAAAATGAAAGTTAAAAGCATATTAACCAAAGTTAAGGACATATGGACAAAAGATTTTTTTAATCAAAGAAATATAGACATTTTGCTAATCCCCCAATTCCTCATCTTTTGGATGAGATGGACAATTTGTGCCACTTTATTTCTGAGGTTATACAGCAAGAATATTCAAATTAAAAGAGACAGGTTTTAGCATGCTGCTGCAATTACTCATAAAACTATGACAAAACATCTTAAAGGAACAAAGGATTTTATTTTTTTTAAGATTCCTGTTACAATTGTTTGTCCAGCTTGTCAGGAGAGCTCACACCAAGACCAGGGCTGAGGGAATTCGCTGCATCATATCTGCAAATAACTGAGAGAGGACAATTCTTACTTGCCAGACCATCATGTCTGACCAAATATACAGGAGAATGCCCACTTTCTCAAATAGTTCCCTCAATTTTATTTACCTGTTGGGAACTAGTCTTACCCACCATGAACTGGGCCTTCCCCATAAACAATCTCCTTCAGGTTTGCTCTGGGCTTAATTCAACTACTAATTCTCTAAAAATGTGTCCAGAATTCAAAACCTTAACCATGAGGATAACACTTGTATTTAACTATGACATGCCTAAACACATACTCCAGTGATATTTTACTTTCAAGTTGTCACAATACAATGGAGGAGCTGAGCAGAATCACAAAGGAAATAGAGTTCATACATTAAGAGAAAACTGCAAAAAGGTAAAAATAAGACTATAATTAGATACACTCTAATAACAGAGAATTAAGTCCAAACATCTCTTATATTAATGCAAGTAAGCGAAATAAAAACACTTTATAAAGAAGCTAACTCTTAAACTGAGTAGAAGGAAGAGTCAAAAATTATGCAGAGAGATGGCTCAAGGGTTAGGACTCTGTCTTAAAAGCAGAAGGTCCTGAGTTCAGATCTCCAGGTGCCATGTAAAAACTCCAGGTGGAAATGGCAGCAAATTGCACTTCCAGCCCTGGTGGGGAGAGCTTGGGAAATCCCAGAGTGAAGCAAGAAGGAAGTATAAGCAATCCAGGATTATTTCCAAAGTTATCCTTGGTCATTCACAGGGACACACAATGCCCTCTGCTCTACACACACACACACACACACACACACACACCCACACCACACCACACACACACACACACACACACACAAAATAAATAATTCTTAAAAAATTATCAATGACATGCTGTATGCAGGATGAGGTCTAAACAGGGCTGGGGTGGTGGCTCTGTGGATAAGGCATTTGCCCTACAAGCAAGAGAACCAGACTTCAGAGCAGACTCCCAAGACTCATATAGGAGTTATCAGCATTTAGGAGCCAAAGATAGGTGATCTCTTGTACAATCTGGAAGCTAGACTACCTGAGAAGTGAGCTCTGGGTTCAATGAAGAGACCTTGCCTCAGTAAATAAAGTGGGGAAAAAAATCACAGAAGACACCTCAGAAGACACCTGACATCACCTTCATGTCTCCACACATGTGCATATATGTGCACATGCACCTGCACAAGCACAAGCATGTGCCTACTCACATGTGAACACATGTATATGCCCACACACATACAGTTGGAAAAAAAAGCAGAAAGACAGACCAAGAGGCTACGATTATAAACAGCATAAATAGACTATATCGATATTGGATAAGAATGAATACAATAAAAACAGAGAAAGAGGGAGAGAGAGAGAGAGAAAGAGAGAGAGAGAAATTCCATAAACATGTAAATTGCTTAAAGAAAATACATGATGTCTTCTCAGGCTACTTTTGCACATGAATGAATCCTGGGCAACCAAACAGACTTTGAGGTATTACTGCCCAGAGGAAGAAGAGGAGCCTAGAACACAAATAATACAGTACTAAGAATTACTGAGGATTTGGCACAACTAGGACTCTGTCTCATTCCTGATGAGAATTTAGGTAAGCATAGCATATAAATCAGCTTTCTGATTTGTGTATAAAGAGAAAAGGATGTTTTGTTCACAGCGTTGTTATGCATGACCAATTAGTTCTATGGTGAGGCAGAACAGTACAGCAGGAAATAAGTGGTAGGTCAAAACTGCCAGGAAGGTAAAGAGAGAGGCCATTACCATTTCCTGCAATCCTGCTCATGGGCATGCCATTGCCACTTGACCTAAAGAGGTCACATAAGTCCAACCCCCAAACTTTTACCACTTTCACTTGAACCCTTGACTGGGACACATTGTGCTTTCAAGAGAACTTAAGTTTCAAATTAGAGTTATATCAACATTGGAAAACACTATGTTAATATCTATTAATATTTAGTAATTCTAATTTTAGGTGCATTTGAACAGTGTATATCTAAAAATCTCAAATCCCAAATTTGCCAAATCTAAAAATCTTTTTTAAAGCTGACATAATGTCATAATTAGAAATTTCCATGTTAATAAATTATTCCAAAACTCATGGCATAAAAAAATCCAGTTTATTATTTTCTATGAGTCTGTGAGTTAATTGAGACTTTCTCCCAATAATCTTGTCTGAATTCACTGATATGGCTACAGTAATATCTTGTTTGGATCTGCAAATACAGAAGGAATACAATGCTGGCTATCACTGGGAAACTGCCATGCTTCTCTCATCCTTCAAGACTTTCACCTTTAGTGACATAGAGTAGCCTTTTTTCGTGGCCTAATGTTCAAAGGATTCAATAGAAGAAATTGTCAGGGTTTCTTAGCAATAATCCAGAAAATTGGGATGGTATAATTTTTATCACAATCTATGTCAAAGCAATAGGAACAGAACAGATTATGTGCAAATCAGTTACTTACAAAGTTTTATAAGGCATGATTTACATGGAGGTATCACTGTACTTTGGGCAGAAGTCACACATCTCACAAGGTTGGGTAGCGAAAGCAAGTCGTAAAATAATGCACACTTCACGTTTTCTTTGTTTTTAGCTAAAGGTATCCTAAGTTATTTCATTACATAAAAATTAAACTGGATCTTAAATTACAATAAATTTCAGCATCAGAATAGATTTAAAAGATCAAAGCAAAAAATTAAAAGAACAATTTTTTGTTATAGTAAATGTATCACTTATAGTTTAGATCCTACTTAAAATATCAAACTTCTCTGTTGTATCTTTTGGACAAAGGAAATAACGATTCTAAAATTTTCGTCTGGAGTCAATATCTTGCCTACTTCTCTGTATGAGCAGAAAGCTAATCTTTGTCTTCTTGTTTGTTTGTTTCTTGCCTTCGTCAAACTTCTTTATTCTAGAGAGTAGAGTTAAGCAAACTTTATTAGTCCTTTTATTTCAAGTTCTTTTTCTATTCAAATTCTTTTTTACTTGAAAACATGCCAGACTAATAATACATGTGTTGTTAGAAGTAAGAAAGAGGTTGAATAGTCCTGTGGTACGATTAACCAAGCAGCAGCCATGTATTAAGTTGTACTTTGTAATCAGTATCATTTTGCTCCTTTATGCAGTTTTCTTCATGATTTCAACAGAATTTTGAAAGCAAAGTGGAAACAAAAATGAAAGAATCTTTGAAGTCACGCAAGGAAATCCTCTTTAATTAATCCTTATTTTAGACATGATTAATTAACGGCTAATGGGCTGCACACACCTATGCTTAAGCAGGCTCTAGCAGGCAGCACCGGGTGACATCACCTCCAAGCTTTTTCTCACTGGCCCACCTTGTCTATTGATGTGCTGATTAAGTTCCTCTATTTTGAATCCTTTGCTCCCTACTGCTAGTACTGTCCACACACTCCTGCTCAGGAGATTATCTGTTTTACGCTATTCTATTTTATCACTGTAGTGTTGGGTGGTTTTCTATCCTCAGCCTTCAGGTCTATTTATCTAAGAAGGTAGGAAACAGTTTCCATAGTTTCCCTCCAAAACCCACTTCTTTTGTGCTTTTAACTAGGATAATTAAGATTTTTCTGAGGAATTTTTTTCCTCCTTAATTTTTTACAAAACCAGGTTACTCTTTCCCAAAAATGCACATTCCTGAACATTTTCCCATAATAAGATCAAATTATTTTTATATAGGCTATTTTATACTGTAGACTATAGACTGTGGGGAGTGAATATCTGAGTTTGGATCTGGCCTAAGCTTTGGCCAGGCAGCTTACATCCTTTTCTGAGCCTTTGTTTCCACATTGGTGAAGGGAAGATAACCTTGGTCCTACTTTTGGGGTTTTAGTGACATTTATATGAATAAACCCTTGTACAATTAAAATTTATCTTATTCCTTCATAGCCATAGTTATGAATGTATATGGTAAGTTATTAATATCTCCTTAATTGTCACTGTGGTAAATTTAAGCCTTGGTATTTTGAATCTCTTAATTATTTCTGTTTTTTTTTATTTAAATGTAGATTACCGTTTCCTCATCATTCTTCAATGAAATGCCAAGCTTCTGAGAATTATTTGTCTAGACTAATGGAAGGGGGAGATAGACAAAGTCAGTTCAAGATCAGCTAATAGAATTTTGCCCAAAACTGTCCTTTCAACTCTGCTGTTCACCATTCTCAATCAAGTGTGTGTCTTTAATTACATATTTTCCCTCACTATTTAGGATTGAATCCCAGGATCTTAAACATACTAAACAGGTCTTCTGCAATTGATCTTTGTCCTGAATCCTTGGTTTTTTGAAATGAGGTTTCACTATGCATTCTACAGTGGTCCTAAACTCATAATCTTCCTTGACTTTATGAATGTCGGGATAACGTGATTCCGTGATGCCAATGTCATAAAAGACAGTCTCTGACATTGCATGAGCAAGTAACTGTGTCACACAGATCTAGTGAGGTTTCTGTTGTTGGGTCCCATGGTACGGGTTCAGTACAGTCATAGATGACAGCTCGTCAGGAAGGCAGAATGGTTAGTTGCACAGGTCCATATGTTCATCAGTTCAAAGTTCATCTGCTGTGTGTGAGTTAGAAAAGGGAGGAATTGATCTGTGGAAGGGTATGCTGAATGTATTAATTTAGTCAGCCATTGATTTGTCAAATACTGTTCCTCTCTTCAAAAAAAGAATCTCAATTTGTCCCAGTTTGATAGAATATAATGAGTCCTCTCTCTCTCATGCTTGCTAAGAATTGTCCCATTTGGGTAAAAACAAATGAATCAGACAAAAGGCTATTAACCTTAGATGCAAAAGAGAATTGCTTGAGCAGCTCGCTTAACATCCCATTGCTCTGGCCACGTTCCACAGCAGCAAAATTGAAATCCCTGCAAATAGGCCAAAGCGCAAAGCATTTTGTAAAAATCTCCCAGATGCAGTTAAAACTGCATCTATGAGTAAAAATAATTGGACAATAAACATATGTAAAATTAAATCAATATACAGATGTTTTGCACTTCATTATTGTAACTATGATAAGAAACTAAATTATTACAACAATTTCTAAGATAAGAACTAGAACTAGAATGTGATTGACCCTGGAGGACAGGATCAGCATCCAAAGGATGATGTCCCTAGAGATCAGGACATCTTTAAAATTCCATAACCACTTAACAAATAGTGCATGTGGATAGAAGCACCCATGAGTGGCTTTTTTTTTTTTTTGGTGGTCGGAATCCTGGTTGTGATCAGGTGTTATGAGCAGCATGGAGAACCTGTCTTCAGGTAGAACACGTTCTCTTCTCTGATTGATCACAGTGTACAGACCCTAGATATTGGCATTTGACACATAGCAAATCCATTTGTTAGAAATAATGAAAGTATCTTCCCTCAGTCATGTATTCCTGCTTTAGCACTGTCTTTACTTCTCTAGTTAAGAGACTTCTCTATCTTCTAACCTTGAGAGTTAAGACATACATTCTCATTGATAGAAAGTAATAAAAAATTGAAGATACTAGGCACAATCTAACATTAACTAGGATTAGCCTCTATAAAGATAAGAAAACATCTATTTGCTTAAATCCTATAAGAATTTGAGAGCAATGATTAAACTTCTGTCTCAGGTAGGTACATTAAGCCCACCATCCCTCCCTTCTTTCCCTTGTCTTCTTCTCATCCAAAATATTATTGTAAGACTGCCCCCCTCAGTCCATAGGAGGCAATCCAAGCTTCTCCACTACCACACCAAGGATAAAAAGCTGCAGTCACTTGTCTGGAGTGTTCCTGACCTATCAACTTTACCAGCACCATTTTGATCAAAAGTAAATCAGACTTGCTGAGATACTACAATTGTTTGATGCTCTTTCTTTGTGACACATCTCTAACACATCTCTATCTTTATGGCTAAAGTAGAGTATGATGCCTTGGATCTGGGTTCAGATAACTAGTATCTGAACTTCAGATATGGAACTTTATGAAGTAAATTTACCTTTACAGTTTCAGGTTTATAGCTTGTAAAAATGTGAGAAAGTCCACTCTACCTACCCACCTAAAAAAATTTCTAAAAATTAAAAAAAAAATCAGAGCTGGAAAGATGGCTCAGGGGTTAAGCTTATACCTACCATGCATAAGGTCCTGGGTTTGGATCCTGGATACCATGTAAAAGCACCACATGGAAATGGTGGCAGCATGTACTTCTGGTCCTGGGAAACTCCAGAGAAAAGAAAGAGGAGATACCACAATTCAGGGTGATTCCTTAAGTCACTCATGGGTCTTCACAGATACACATAATGCCCTCTGATGTGCACACACATGCACACACACACACATATACACACAACACACATACACACACAGAGACATATACACAGACACACATGCAAAGATAGAAAATTGAGAATCACAAGTCTACTTTTTAAAAAAGTAAAAAAAAAATCAAACAATTATTTTTAAGGGCTAAACAAGAAAAGGTTTAGCAAAAAGATTAAACCCTGTACTGAGTATACTGATAGTTTCTTTTTGGGCCCCTAGGGAATATCCAAACTCAAAGGAGATGACCAAACTGGTGCTAAAATCATGGTTCCTATGCGATGTTGATTTACATATGGTTACATATGATGAAGTTCAATCACTGGGATGATAAGGTGGGTATATGTGTAGACATAGGAGTATATGGAGGGGATGTCCTACTTGTTTAAGGAAACAGCTTCGAATCAGGAAGAGGTAGACCCGGTAGTGAGTCACAGGAAAGCACAGAAGATAATCCATAAGCAAAGGAGAGGACAGCATACTTAGTGAATCTTCATAGTAACTTAACAAAAAGAGGAAGAAACACTCTATGTATTTGCTGAAAAGACTTAACAGGCAAAGGGAAACAGGCAAAAGGGTTTTATTTTTTTTATTTAACATTTTTTATTATTATTTCCGCTCATACAAACTTAATAGGTAGACCAGTTCCCTCCCCCCTCCTCCTCCCCCCGAACCCCCTGCTCCCTTTCCCTCCCTCCTCATCTCCCAGTGCCTCCCCCCCAATTCCCAGAGAGTCCTTCATTGTGTATGCCTAACTCTCCTCTTGGTCCTCCTTTCTGATGACATAAAAGGACCCAGTGGCATTTCCCTGAACCCTTTCTCATGTTCCCCTTAAGCATAGGAACACTTCTGTGGCCATTAATCCCTTGCCTCCAAGGATCTTGGTGCCTTTAGCCAATGTTAGACTTCGTGAGGTCAATAGTGTGACGGACATGGCGCAGGGCATGCAAAGTCCTATTATGATTGCTTCAGCCCTATCTAGTGTGGAGACTCTTCAAATCATTGCTCCCCCCATCCTTTTGCTCTTACAATCTTACCGCCCCCTCTTCCGCAGATGTCCCTGAGTTTCAGGATGGGGGGAGATAGGCTGGATGATATAGAGTCTCTGAAGTTCTGGATTGTGGTTTGTTGATTTTCTTTTGCAGTTTTGCTGCTCCTGCAATGCCCTTCACTCCATCCTGATGGGCACTGTATGTCACCCCCTGGTCAGAGACAAAAAACTGTTAAACTGGAGTCTTGTTATAATAGCACATTCAAGATGTAATAAAAGCAGGAAACCTCGGTGAGGGAGGGATCAGTCACCCATTTGCAAAATGATCTCTTTTCATCTGCCAGACATATGCCCTCCCCTTCTGGTGAGATCATACCCCCTCAGTTGTACATGATCAGGAACGAACGTCTGTGAACTTAACCAGGTGTCACATTACTTACTTGCATTCCTTGGAGGTCGATTTTCTCTGCTGTAAGCATGGTCCCCTCTCTCCTTGTGTCTGGTGTGGCCCTCCAACCCCATCCCTCCTGTTCACAATCCTTGCAATTACCGTATTACATAGGTTTACCCTTGAGTGTCTCAATGTGGGCTGGGTGAGTTTGGTACTAGGAGCCACCTATTAGGGAGTACATACGGTGCTTAACTTTCTGGGTTTGGGATACTTCGCTTAATATAATTGTTTCTAATGACATCCATTTCCCAGCAAATTCCAGTAATTCATCATTTTTGATGGCTGAGTAGTACTCCATTGTATAGATGTACCACAGTTTCCTTATCCACTCGTCAACTGTTGGACATTTAGGTTGATTCCATGACTTTGCTATTGTAAACAGTGCTGCTATGAACATAGTCGTGCTTGTGCTATCGAGGCGAACCTCTGCTGCATGGGGGGTTATTCCCAAAAGTGGGATCGCAGGGTCATATGGCATTTCAATCTTTAATTTCTTTAAGAATCTCCAGACGGCTTGCCAGAGTGGCTGTATGAGCCTGCATTCCCACCAGCAATGTAGCAGAGTCCCCCTGTCTCCACATCCTCTCCAGCACTTGTTTGTATTGTGGATTTTTGCCATCCTGACTGGGGTGAGATGATATCTCAGGAAGGTTTTGATTTGCATTTCCCTGATGGCTAAGGAAGTGGAGCATTTTTTAAGATATTTGTTAGACATTTTAATTTCATCCCTGGTAAAGTTTCTTTTAAGTTCCAGGGCCCATTTTTTAATTGAGCCATTGGTTTCCTTGGAGTTTAATTTTCTAAGTTCTTTGTGCACTCTGGACAGTAGAGCTCTGTCAGATATGTGGTTAGTGAAGATTTTCTCCAATTCTGTGGGTTGCCTTAGAGCTTGTGTGACAATCTCTTTATCTGAACAGAAGCTCTTTAATTTCACAAGATCCCAACTGTTGAGAGTTGGTAGCAGTGACTGTGCCATTGGATGTCTGTTTAGGAAATGTTGGCTTAGCCCAATCAGCTCAAGGGAGTTCCCTATCCATTCAGTTATGATTTTTATAGTCTCTGTCCTGATATCAAGGTCCTTGATCCATTTGGAATTAAGTCTTGTACATGGTGACAAGTACAGGGTCCAGCTTTAATCTTCTGCATGTGGAGATCCAGTTTTGCCAGCACCATTTGTTGAAGATGCTGTTCTTTTTCCATTGGATTCTTTGGGCCCCTTTGGTAAAGATCAAATGGCTGTATTTTTGTGGGCTTATATCTGGCTCCTCAACCCTTATCCATTGATCTGTGTGTCTATGTTGGAGCCAGCACCAGGCTGTTTTATAACTATGGATTTGTAGTATAGACTAAGGTTCGGTATGGTAATACCTCCAGTAGTGTTTTTGTTACTCAGGATTGTCTTTGCTATCCTAGGTCTTTTGTGCCTCCATATGAATTTTTAGATTAATTGGTCAACTTCTTTAAAGAATTACTTTGGGATTTTAATTGGTATAGCATTGAATTTGTATATTGCCTTTGGTAGGATGGTTATTTTTACAATGTTGATTCTGCCAATCCAGGAACATGGGAGGTCTTTCCACCTTCTGATGTCTTCAGCAATTTCTTTCTTTAGGGTTTTAAAGTTTTCATTGTAAAGGTCTTTTACCTCCCTGGTTAGGTTTATACCAAGGTATTTCATTTTTTTAGGGGCTAAAGTAAATGGGGTTGTTTCTCTCAGGGCTTTTTCACTTCTTTCATTCTGGGCATATAGGAAGGCCTCTGATTTTTGCACATTTATTTTGTATCCTGCCACCCTGCTGAACTTCTCAGTTAATTCCAGGAGCTTCATGGTGGAGTTTTTAGGATCCCTCAGGTATAAGATCATGTCATCTGCAAATAGGGATAGCTTGACTTCTTCCTTGCCGATTTGAATCCCTTTTATGTCCCTTTCTTGTCTTATGGCTTCAGCTAAGACTTCAAGTACAATATTGAATAGCAGTGGTGAGAGTGGACAGCCTTGTCTAGTTCCTGATCGAAGTGGGAATGCTTCCAGTTTTTCCCCATTGACCATAATCCTTGCTGTGGGCTTGTTGTATACAGCTTTTATTATATTGATAAAGGTTCCTTCCATTCCTACTGTCTTTAGCGTTTGGATCATAAAAGGCCTGTTGGATCTTATCAAAGGTTTTTTCTGCATCTATCGAGAGTATCATGTGGTCTTGGACTTTGGACTGGTTTACATGATGAATTACATTTATTGATTTTCGTATGTTGAACCAACCTTGCGTGCCGGGGATGAAGCCTACTTGGTCCCCGTGAATGATCTTTTTGATATGTTTTTGAATCGGATTTGCTAAGACTTTGTTGAGAATCTTTGCATCTGTGTTCATCAGGGAGATCGGCCTATAGTTTTCTTTTTTAAGTGAATCTTTATTAGGTTTTGGGATTAAGACGATATTAGCTTCATAGAAGGAATTTGGTAGTGTTCCTTCCTTTGCTATTTGATGGAACAGTTTAAGGAGTATTGGTGTTATTGACCCCTTAAATGTCTGGTAGAATTCTGTGCTGAATCCATCTGGTCCAGGACATTTTTTGGTGGGAAGATTCGAGATTACTTCCTCAATTTCCTTGTATGTTATAGGACTATTTAAATAATTCACAACTTCCTCATTCAATTTAGGTAAGTTGTGTTTACTTAGAAATTCATCCATCTCTTTTGTGTTGTCAAACTGCACAGAGTATAAGTTTTTGAAATATGGTGTTATAATTCTCTGGATTTCTTGGGTATCAGTAGTGATTACTCCATGTTCATTTCTAATTTTGTTAATTTGGGTTTTCTCTCTCTTGCTTTTGGTTAATTTAGCTAGGGGTGTATCTATCTTATTGATTTTTTCAAAGAACCAGCTTTTTGACTGGTTGATTTTTTCTATCGTTTTCTTAGTCTCGATTTCAGATATTTCTCCCCTTATTTTGCTAATCTCCTCTCTACTACTTTTGGGATCAGATTGCTCAAGTTTCTCTAAAGCCTTAAGCTGCATCATTAAGTTATTTATTTCTGATGTTTCCATTTTTTTGATGTAGGCATTAAGAGCTATGAACTTACTTACCTCTTAGGACAGCTTTCATTCTGTACCAGAGATTTTGGTAAGTTGTATTTTCGTTATCGTTCACTTTCAGGAAATCTTGAATTTCCTTTTTAATTTCTTCCTGAATCCAGTTCTCATTCAGCATCATATTGTTAAGTTTCCAGGAGTTAGTGTATTTTCTCTTGTTTGTTGTGTTGTGGATGTCCAGCTTTAGGCCGTGATGGTCTGATAGGGCACAGGTTATAATTTCAACTTTTTTGTATATGTATATATTCGTTTTGTGGCCCAATATGTGATCTATTTTGGAAAAAGTTCTGTGTGCTGCTGAGAAAAATGTGTATTCTTTGGTGCGTGAGTGAAAAGTTCGATAGAGATCTGTAAGGTCCATTTCTTTCAGGGTTTGATTAAGTTCCAAAGTGTCTCTGTTAAGCTTTTGACCTGTTGATCTATCCCATGTTGAGAGGGCGGTGTTGAAGTCCCCAAGAATTATCATTTGGGGGTTGATTTCTTGCTTTAGGCGCTGTAGGGTTTTCTTAATGAATGTGGAGGGGCCCGTATTGGGTGCATATATGTTCAGGATTGTGAAGTCTTCCTGGTGAATTGTACCTGTGACTAAAATGTAGTATCCATCTGTGTCTCTTATGATTTTCTTTGGTTTGAAGTCCACTTTGTCTGTAAGCATAATTGCTACCCCTGCCTGTTTCCTGGTTCCATTAGCTTGCAAGATTTTGGACCAGCCTTTCATTTTTAAGATGTGTCTATCTTTTGTGGTGAGATGAGTTTCCTGCAGGCAGCAGATTGTTGGATTGTGGTTTTTAATCCAAGTTTGTAATCTGTGTCTCTTAATTGGCGAGTTAATACCATTGACATTTAATGTTATAATGGAGAAATTATTTTTAATTCTGGACATTTTTTATGTTTAGTAGATTTTGTAAGCATGTTGTTTGATATTTATGTTTTGGTGGTATTATACTTCCCTTCTGTCCTCCTGGATACGCTTGTTCTTTTCTTCAAGCTTGAGTATCAGTTCTAGGATTTTTTGAAGGCCTGGATTGGTAGACATGTATCCCTTCAAGTTGTCTTTGTCCTGGAAAACTTTTCTTTCTCCCTCAATCATGACAGATAGTTTTGCCGGGTGTATCAGTCTGGGTTGGCATTTTTGCTCATTTAATACTTGAAGTATATCTCTCCAAGCTCTTCTTGCTTTTACTGTTTCCATTGAGTAGTCATTTGTTATTCTAATAGGTTTACCTTTAAAAGTGAGTTGCTTTTTTTCTCTTGAAGCTCTCAGCACCTTTTCTTTGTCTTGAATGTGGAGTGTTTAGACTATTATTTGCCGTGGCGATTTTCTATTTTGGTCGTATCTGTTTGGAGTGCGAAATGCCTCTTGTATTTGGATAGGCCTCTCATTCTTTAATTGTGGGAAGTTTTCATTTATGATGAATTGAAATATTTCCTCAGGTGTGGATTTTGGGATTCTTGTTCTGGTATTCCATGAATGCGCATGTTAGGCTTCTTCAGGTTGTCCCATATCTCTTGAATGTTCCTCTCCAGTATCTTTTTGGCTTTACAATCTCTTCCATTGAGCTGGTTAATTCTCCCACTTTGTCTTCAAGATCTGAAATTCTATTTTCTGCCTCATTTGTTCTGCTGATAAGACTCTCTGTTGAGTTTTGGGTTGAAGATAACTTGTCTTTTAGTTCAATTTTACTCTGCCTGAGACTGTTTTAATTGCTCCATACCTATTTTTGTTTCTTGAACTGTTTTTCTCAACTCCTCCAAGTGCCTGTTGTGTTCCTGTTCAAAGTGGTGTTTAACTCTTCTCGGATTTCCTCTTTCATAGTATTAATCATGGTAAAGATCATACTCTGAAAGTCGTTATGTTGGGTCTGGCTTCCATGGCTATTTTCTGTGGATTTGTTCTGGTCGGAATCCCTCATTATGGGATTGATTCTTTCGGCAGGAGATTGGTCTTCTTGGGTTTTGTTTCTCGTGGATCTGCACTTTGACTTGTACATTGTTGTTTTGTTTTTTAGGACCTTTCAGTTTCTGTGTTTTTCACTGAATCGACGTAGTTAGTATTGTTATGCTCGCCAGTTATTACTAGTGCTTACCTTGGATTGGGTATGTTTGTGTATTGTTATTATATCCTAGATGAGGCTACTAGGCTGTTAGTACGTCAGTTAAGTCAGGTTATGTTACCAGGGGGTGAATATTAGTTTGGTAGGGCACTTTTACGATTTAGTTTCTTGGTGAAATGTGGGGGTGAGTGGTGTACTCCCTGGAGTTGTATGTTGTGGGGTGGCTGTATGAGAAAGTTGATCTACAGTATTGATACTTTAAAGGATCAGTAAGGTGAAAAGAAAAAGTTTACTTATCTTTGGGCTGGATGAGAAGAAACTCGCCCACGTGATATAATGATTGTAGTGGAGTCCAGATGTATGGCCTGTGCTCCCTTTGTTCCTTAGAATTTTGCTTGAGTTTCCTTTGGGCTCTATTGAATTCTGAGTAGCAGTGTGTCTTCCGTGGACCACGTGCGTAGGTCCACGGTGGGCCAGAGAGGCAGAGGGTCTGATGTTGATGGCAGAATTCTTCACCTGCGACCTGGGAAGGTAGGCGTGGAGAGGGGCGGGGCCCCGGGGACAAAGCCGGTGGCTGCGCAGCGTGGTGCTGCTGGCCAGGCGGCTCCCGGGTGGCGGGCGGGACTGGGCTGGGCTCTTTCGCTCCCTGGCTCAATGCCAGAATTCTTCACCTGGGATCCAGGGGGTTGGCTAGGCGCACAGGGGGCAGGATGCGAGGGGCTTGGGTCCGGGGCGGGGCCCAGGCTAAGCCGCAGTCGGCCTGGGTGCTCGCCGCCGCCAGGACGCGTGGGGCTCCAGGTTGGTTGGGGGCTGGGCTGTGCTTTCTGTCTCTCTCTCACTCACTCACCTTGGGCGGGGGCGGGGTGGAGCAGAGGGGGCCGGGGTTCGGTCCGGGGCGGGGCCCAGGCCAAGCCGCATTTGGCCTGGGTGCTCGCCGCCGCCGGGACGCGTGGGGCTCCGGGTTGGTTGGGCGCGAAAGGGTTTTAAGTATGAACACTCAGTGGTAGGAAAGCTTGAGCTCCTTTACCAGGAATGGAGAACTAGAAACCCTTGTCACATCTACTCTCATATCTGAACAATCAGCAGGACAATTATGTTCTCTGTTAGTTTTGTTACTCATTGCAGCTTAGAGGGAGAAGGGTTTCCTTCCAGCTCACACTGTCAAATTACAGCCCATCTGGCAAGAGCATCACATTTGCATCAGGAGCCAAAAGAAGTGACCATATCATATCCACACCAAGATCAACATTCAATATCCACGTTGTATATTTGCTTGCTTGCATACCAGGTGTTAAATGTTCAACCAGTTTTCTCAATCTTGATCTGCTTGCCCTGGGAACTGTCCCACAACTAAGGATAGGGTTTTTACACATCAGTCATGCAATCAAGGTAATCTTCCATTGGCTTGTCGTGAAGCCTACCTTAAAAAGGCAGAGATCCATCTCCCAGGTGTCAGTTGACATTTGAGATTTCACTGCACTGTGATCTGTTTTTCTTCCAGAAATATGTTTTTTTTTTAAAAAAAAATCTGGGTATATTGTGTTTTTTGTATACTCCTACATTTGTCTAAGTAGGAGAAGAACCACTGTATTTCTACACGAATGAATCTTGCCAATTCTTTACAGAGTATATATATTGTACCTTCTTAAAACTGTGCTTTTTATCTACCATTCTCTTTCTCTTTCCACTAAAACAACTTGTAATCTGATGTCACATAGCAAGATGTGTCAAATGTATAAATTCCTTTGTACAAATTCCTTTCTACTTTTATATAAAAGTTTATATTCAAAGTAAAATGAACTTTGTTATTTCCTTCGAAGTTTGATTTTTTTCAGGAAAGTAGTTCATTTAACATGATTTCATTACTTATAGAAGCCTTCTAGATTTCAATTCCTGACATCTAGAAACAAGGAGGTATCCTACTTCATCATTACTACTATTAGATTTTTCTATTAAAATGTTGGAATACCTCCATGCTTTGTCATTGAAAATGCTCTCAAAAGCTCATAAATAGGCATATAAAAGTCTAACTCTTTAGGAATTTGTTCCACTTAGCCCTATTATCACTTACAATCAAATAATATCAAGTATTACTATTGTTAAGGATAGAGGATTGATATAGATATTATACAATGCCTTTTTATAAACATCTTTTTAAGATCTTAGTTACAGATTTTATTCTGCTTTGTCAACATGCTTTCTAAGGAACATATGTTTATATTACTTGTGTCAACTAATAGCACCAAACAAACAAGCAACTTCTTATCCATGCTGCAATAGATACTCTTCAGAAATATAAATTTCTTGTTTGTTTGTTTGTTTGTTTGTTTGTTTGTTGTTTGTTTGTTTTGAGATATAATGTCTTATATATTAGAGTGGTCTTGAATTTGCTATGTAGCCAAAGATGATCCTCTGGCCTCCACTTCCCCAGTCCTGGGAGGTTTCTGGGTTGCTGGGTTTTGACATATAAAAATATTACATATGCCATTTCTTAAGGGCACTTGATGAACACACACACACACACATTCACTATGTGACTTAGTTTGTTTTAAGTTAACAGTTGAATAAAATATTCTAAGTAAATAAGTTAGCAAAATTAATAAGACACAGTCAATTACTGAATTATAAAAACAGTCCCAGAGAAATCAAGTTTATATAATAGAAGATGTTGTTTTCAAACTAAGAGAATTTAACATCAATTGGTAAGTTTTTTTCTATCATACTAAATTGACCATTCCTTATTTCCTTTACCCAATCCACTCAGCACAGACTTCAAATTGACACAGTGACAAAATGAGGAAGCTTCGCTGACATTCTAGGACAGGAAGGAAAATTCAAGAACTCCTGTATCTTCCCCATTCTGGCCTCATTCCTCAGCTCCTTCACAACCAGATGGGAGACTAGGTACTTGTTGAATGAACTTTTGAAACTGGCTACAATTGCTACAGTTTTCTCTAACTTAGATGATGGTGTTTGCTAGTACTATATATTTATTATTCAGAGGTTTTGAGACACATATCTCTCTCAACGTTTTGCTACACTGACCATTAACTTGAGAGCTGTACTGTGGGAAAAACTATTGCATTTGACACTGGTCCAATAAATGCCAGAGGATCCATACAGTGGAAAAACACCCGTGTTCAAAATTTCAAGCTATAAGATTCTCAAACAGGTCCTGGTGCCTATCAGCTTCCATTCTTCAAGGACTGGAAAATCAAAGAAAAGCTGTGTCTGTGTTGCTAAGATATTTAGACAAAGAAAAGCAGTCAGTGGTTGGAATACTAGGAAAATAGTTTCTAACATTACAGAGAATTTTGTTGCCAGGAATATGATATTTTAAACGTCAAATAATTTTGAGATAAACGAAAATGTTTATCAATGAGCTTGCTTTATAGTCAACAGTTCTACACATCAATTAATATTATTGATAGAAGACTGGGGGTCTGTGAGATCTTTTTCCACCGATCTTCTAAGGGCTTAGTGTGTGGGCTCCAGGAATTACTGTGAAAGATGCTTTCTCTTTTACCTATCAGCAGTCCAGAGAAATGATTATAAAGATAATATGTTGTGATCACAGAACATTCTTTGTATTAGGAAAAACAATATCAATGACAAAGTTGGAATCCTAGCTCATGAATCTTGGTCATTCTTTATAGTTAAGTACAGTAATCTGCTATAATAGTAACAAATATATAGTGCTTTATAGTTTATGCTAGAGAGTTACAATCATGGTTGGAGAGGAAAATTATTTTATATTTTCCATTTTGGAGATAAAGAAATACAAACTCAATGAATAGACAAAAGGTAGTATATGCACGAGAAAGAATATTACTCAGCCTTAACAAAAGAATTTTGTGACATGTTGCAACATAGATGAGCCTTGAATATATCATGCTATGCTAAATAGACTTGTCAAAAAAGTCAGACTTGACATGAAGTACCAAAAGGAATCAATCTCATAGAAGTAAGATGTTAAAAGATGCTATCAAGCATTGGAGAAAAGTAAGAAAATGAGAACTTTTTACTGGATGTAGAGTTTCATTTCTGCAAGATGTAAAAATTCTATCAAAAAACTGTCTGATTGTATACTTTAAAATTGCTAGTATGATAAAAGAATGTTATACATTTTAGTGTGACAAAATATTAAGAGGAAAGGTAATAGCCTGAACATGAATTTATTTGATATCAGCACATCGTGTCTGAAGGCTGAGTTTGTCTATTGTCCTTTTCCATGGATTCATCTGGGTCTACCTCTGTCCAGGTTGTTTATGTGGCTCAGTACTTTCCTAAGATGTCAGCAAGCCACTGAAGTCTTGCTCAGTGTTCCTTGTGGACAACCAGCAAGAAGCAGGAGGCCCTTGTGGACACAAGTTCTTCCTTGCCCTAGCAGGGACCCAACATCTCATGAAGAAACACTGGGATTCACTATGTTTTCATGGAAATTGTGTTACCTTTGTGTAGTCCTGAGTCCAAGCCATGGTTCTAGAAATCTGATCGTTTAATTCCCTTTCAAAATAATTGCTCATCGTTATAGAAACATAAGCATGAATAGGTAACGCTTTGCAGATATACACAGCCATCCTTAGGAAATGAAATTTTCCAATATGCTTGACCCAAGCAGCAAGAAAACATTAATTTTAACAGTCCTTCACTCACACTAGCACCTTGTCTACTTACAAGGGAAGGTGAAGATGCCACAAAGGAAATTGTCTATTCTGAGCAGGACAAAACAAATTTCTCCTGTAATCTTTTTGTCCAGGTAGTGACAAAGCTTCCCAAGTGAACTAAAGTGAGAAATGATTTTGAGTACATCATGGTTATGTGGGGTAAATTTATATTCTTTTCAGCTTTTGGATTAATTGCTGTACTATAAACATGCAGCACAATGTGTTCTGCAATGGTATCACCCACTCGTCTGCAGGCCTGTCTGTGATCATTTCCACTAATAGCATAACTGTGCCCTGAATAGCTCACTGAATTGTATATGGATCCAAATTTGAATGCAGCCTGTAGCTAATAAATATAAAACCCAAACTGTTAGGACAAATCCATGTTGATGGAGGCTAAATCAATGTTGGTGCTTTACCCGTGTTGAAGGATTCCTTTATTGGATCTTTCTGGAGTCCATGGCAAGCTCATTTCTGTTGTCAGGATTTGCCTTGGGGTTCCACATTTCCAAAATAAGAATGCCTTTTGAATGGCAGAGCTATTATAAAGATGCAAAGTAGTATCGTCTGCTCATTATAATATCCAGCTCTCCCCTAGAAATCTTGTTTCAGGAGATGAGATTGGATTAATGTGCAACTGAATGCTGTATATATGCTGTATTCAATATCAGCCATTTTAGTAATTATCCTTATTTCTGTAAAGACACACAAAACACAATTTTTTTCCAAAATGCATCTCTTTCTTTGAAAATCTCAGTTCTTCATCTATATATGCCAGTGCTAATCTGCCTAGAAAGACCTCTGACATGTGAGCTCAAAATGCAAGACTTCTTCCTGGATCTTTTAGATGTTGTGCCTAATTTAAGAATGGTTGGCGAGGTATTAGGTCAAAGCAATCAATAGGAAAAGCTAGATCACATCAGGAAAAGAGACTGAAGGCAGAGAGTTAAATTAATAGTCCATAGAAGTAGGAGGAGAAGGAGAAGAAGGAAAAGGAGGAGGAGGAACAGGGGAAAGGGAAAGGGGAGAAGGAGGAGGAGCAGGGGGAGGAAAAGAGGAGAAGGAGAAAGAGAAGGAGAAGGAAGAAAAGGAAGAGGAGGAAGAGGAAGAGGAGGAGAAGCAAAAGGAAGAGTTCTGAACTGAAACAGTCAGGGAGGGAATGGAACAAAGCAGATGGGTTAAAAGGTCACTGGATTAAAAGGTCACTGATGGAGATTCCATCCACAGGCCTTCCTGGTTGTAACCATGTGCCTTCACTCATGGGTGGGCTCCTGCATTGCTGGAATCTCTGGCTGCTTAAGACCTCCATTGTCTTTGGCTTCAGCCTTGAAGCTTCATGCATGGGCTATACATGAAGCTTCATGCAGTCTATACATATGGACCATGACCCTGCTATACTTTGCCCACGATCCCAGACTTTCCTTTCATCTACGTAGAAGGCTTGATGACTTTGCTTAACTCTTTCTGCCTGTAAAAATCACTATCTCATGAAGAAATCCGAAGTCAGCCAGCTTAATCAGTAGCTGGGACTTCTTGGACCACCTCTATAGTGACCTCTCAGTTTCTGACCTGGAAGCTGAATGTGAAATATTTTTTGATAATCCTTTTCCAGGGGGCACCCCAAAGCTCTGTTTACAAATGTCTTTCAAATGAATTACAACTTCCACACCCTTGACCTCAATATGGGCAACATTCGGCTAACTTCTGAAATGTCCTGGAAGGAATCCTTCCTACTTCAAGCTTTTCCTTCTTTCTCATACTTTTAACTGTAAATTAGATAAAGAGTAGTTATCCCTAAGCTAGTTTGCCTGCCATTTCTCTGTCACAGAGAGCGGTTTGTCACCTACGATCTCAGCCTTCCTAAAAGTTTCATGATATGGACAAAAAGTTGACTTTTTTTAACTACATGATACCATGAATGACCTTGAGTCCAGTTCCCAGCCCTGTCTTGGATGCTGTCTCCATTCTGTCCACGTTCTGGGCTTCATCAGTGCGGCTGTGTAAACTGAACTAAGATTCCTCCAGCCTGCACCACTGAGCTTTTCTAAACTCTTCCCACAACCTGGTCAGTTCCAGTCGTTTGACCCTCACGTACAGCAAATATCTCACTTTTCAGTACCAATACGTTTCTGCTGTTTATTTATTCATTTCTATGACAAAATATCTGACCCGAACTGCTAAAACAGGGGAGTAATTTACGTGATTGACAACTCAAAGGGTTCCAGTCTTGGGTTCCATTGCACCTGGGCTTGTGGTAAGACAGAACATAATAATGACATTAAGAAGGTGACAGAGGGGCTAGAGAAGTGGCTCAGGGGTTAAGCCTCTGCCTTGCAACCGGAAGGTCCTTTTGAGTTCGAATCCTAGACCCCACGTATAGACGCAGGGCAGAAGCGGAGCAGCCTGCGTTTCTGGTCCGGGTAGGGCGGAGCCTGTGAATCCTGGGGCAGAGTAAATGAGGAGGAGGTGGAGGCGTCCATGGTGGTTCCCGAATTCGTCCATGGTTCTACACACACACACACACACACATGCACCTACACACTCATACATGCACAATTAAATAAATAATAAATAATTTAAAAAAAGAAGGCGACAGAGACCATCCACCTCACAGTGAACAGAAAGAAGAAAGAATTCCTCTCTCTGCTAGTGGACTTTGAACCTAAGGGATGCTACCACCTAAATTCAGGGAGGGTCTTTCCTCCTGAGTTAATCATTTCTGGAAACATCTTCACAGAGTTGTACTTTACTGTGTTTAATGTGCTCAATGTACATGTTTTACCATCCAATCAAGTTGTTAATTATGATCAACCATTGTGAGTTATAGTTTTCATGCAGAAGTAAAAAGTATTTATTTTTAAATCTAGAAATGGAATCCTTAAATTGAATCCTATAAGAGCTATAGATATTATGGCAGAAGAGAATTTGATTGATATAAATACCCAGAGATTAATTCTCAACCCTCTGTGTCTAAAGAGCTACTAGATACATAAAAGTTTATCCCAAGAATGTAAAGATGAAAAATCACACTTGAAAGTTAAATTATGGGAAGAAGAGGGCTGGTGTTCTCAAAGGACTCACTTCTGACTTTACAATATTTTCTTTATAATATTTGGGGGAAATATATTATTTTTTTAAATGACAGCTAACTTTAGCTTATTAAAAAAAGAATAATAAAAGCAGAAAGGGAAATTCTATTATAATATAATATTATGGAAATTTATTCAAGGAGCTTTAATATATGCAAAACTTAAAGGCAAATGTTTCCAAAAGTTGATTTTTTTAAATGATACTTTAGCAATCTGTATACTCACATTTGAACAAAAAGGCCAATGTCACTGCATTTTTGCCTTTTAAATCTAAATAGGTATGAATTCTATACTGTGTATTACCCAGAAGACTAAAAAATGTATACCTTCAACTGAATCTAAATATAATTAAAGAGCAAAAAATAAAAATTAACGTGAAACCCAAGACAGTAATGGAATTGTGAAATAGCAGAAAGAAGTATACCTAGAATCACATGTTCAAGGAGGTAAATGCCTCCATGTATAAACCCAGCGATTCTGTCCTCTGGCTTCACAAATCCAGTATATTTTATCAATATTGTCACAAAAGAAATTGTAGCAATGATTTGTGTAATCAGCTCATTATTACAATTCTAATTTTGAGGTTTATTCTTCCTTAGGGTCAGAAAAAAATAAGCAATTCTCATTCTATAATATCAGAGAAAGGGAGAATAGAATAAATCTATTGGGTTAAGTATCAATATTCATGAATATCTTTAAAACAGTCTTTATATTCCAGACATAGAGACCTTTACATATACCTGTTAAGCTTCCAAGCCTGAGGCCTGCTGGAAATCCCTAAGCCTGGCTGGAGCCTCACACGGGGCACCAGTCTGCAGAGGGTAGGATGGGCCTGCAGCTAATGCGACTGAGGGATTCTGGTCCAGCCAAATATCCCCAGGGCTGGGCGGGTGATGAGTGTTGCAGCCAGGACTCCCCTTACCACCAGGGAAAAACACACCAGGCCGGGAGATCTGTCAAAGTAAGACCTCAACTTTATTGAATAGCATCTGAGTTTATATAGGGTCCTGCTGGGAGGAGGAGGGCTAGGTGGCCTGAGGGGTGGTGAAGGAGAAAGGCAGCCAAAGGGATGTGTCCAGGTCAGTGAGGGGAGGTTACAGCAGCACTACATCAGAGAGGGGAGGAGGGGGTCAGAGATAAGTTCCAGAACTCAAGGACAGGTCCTGAAACTCCAGCCAGGCTTAGGAATTTCCACCAGACCTCCAATCAGAGAGAGGTTTCAGAACTCAAGGACAGGTCCTGAAACTCCAGCCAGGCTTAGGGATTTCCAGCAGGCCTCAGGCTTGAAGGCCCAACATATACCTATACAAACTTTTCCTTTTCTTATGCAATATTTTGTTCATTACCTTAGATAATAAATAGTGATTCATTGGCATCATAAAATCAGGCATTCACATTTTCAAAATCAATCCTAATACAATGGCCGCCAAGGCAATGGCCTAATAAATAGTATGATCTTTTTCTCAGTGTTAATATGTATTAATCCGGAGAATGGGAATTCTACAAATCTAGTTACACCTAATGCCATGTAATGGTTCTCATTGAGAATCATGCAAATAGAAAGGTGATTTGTTCCAATGAACATCATTATAGTTAGACTAGTAAAGGTAACAAGTTTCTCTTTTTGCTTATGTTTATAATAAGAAGCATGACACAATTATCACAACATTCTACCAGCATAAATGTAATTATAAAAAATAATTCTAGTTCACTGCAGTGAGACTTGTCCTTACCAGACCTGCATAATGACTGACATACCAACATGCCCCCCATAGATTATAAGGAACCAAAGAGAGATAACAACACACAGTGAAAACCTTAAGGAGTACAGTTTGATGGGTGAAGGGAAATGCCTCTATCAGTGGGGTTGCCTGAAAAGGGGCAATTTATATCCCATAGAAGCTGGAACCCCCTCAAGAGTAGACAAGCCACAGAGAACCATAAAAGTGGCCAGACAGGAGACTGCAAAGGAGTGAAATGGATCGCTGAGGGGAAGGGAGGAAAACAGCAGGGAGGCAGTATGGAGGAAAGCAGAGACTATTACTCAATATGCTCATAAAACTAAAAGCAAAAAAATAAAATTAATTAATCAAATAAAATAAAAAGAACAGAAAACAGACTTAAGTTTTCCCTACTATCATTCTTTAGAATGTATCAGATTGCTGTAACTTCAGGTTGTGTTCTTTTAAAATATTGAAATTGTTCACTTGAATTTTATTGAATATTATTAGTGAATTTTTGCTTGGGACAAGGACAGAAGTTTAAACATTTCTGCAGTGGCCCTAAACATACTTCTTCTATTTTGTACTTCATATTTAAAGCAATCAGCACTCTTGGCATTGGTGATTATAAAGCCAAATAACAAGAAACTCTAAAAAACATTTAAGACAATCTGTGTTCTATAGTATCAAATATTCAGTTGAGGTTTTGTTATGTAAAAATAAAAAACACATCCATTTAATTGAAAAAAATTCTAAATTTTTATTGACATTATTGAGTCATAATTCAAGCAAGCTAAGTGATATTTCATGGAAAATGAGGAAATTCATTAATATTTCTTTCAGTCAATTGTAGGGGGTTTAGATGTGTGCTATATTTGGAAGTCTAAAGAGAGGTATGCAGAGCTTTACCATGGAAGCACAGCAATCTAATATTTTCAAACCCAACCTTTATTCCTTCATGGAACAGTAAGTCATTTTTACCCAGCTTGAAATGGGTGCTTTTCTGTGATACATCAAAGGACATCACATCTACTATCTGTACACTAGAGCCACCAAAGACTCATTAAAAAGGTTTTGTCTCAAAGCTTTTGCACACTGCATTAGCTGCTTATTGCTAATATATTATCTCAAAGTCAGTGGCTTAAAATAAGATCATTCTATCATGCTCTCAATGTCTGACTTCAGGAGGTAAGAAGTTCAAATCAAGACTTACAGGCCTTACATCAAGACATCTAGAGAGCAGGTTTCTTCACTGGGTGTCCAGAATCTACTCCTTATCTCTTTCACATTAGAGTCATGTGTCTTCTTAAAGTATTTACCACATTATTCTTAGCTTTCACTTCTGTTGCTTCACCTTTTACTACCAATGATGGTCTCCTTACATCCCCCATAATAAAGCTTGATATTGTTAGATGGGATCCACCCATGCTTATCTCAAGATACCTTACTTAAGTTATATGTACAAATTTCTTTGAGAAAAATTGTTAGAAATGTATAAAATGTACTATCTGAACCATTGTTAATATAGATTTCAGTAGTTCCAATGATGTTTACATTCCTTGAAAACAGTTACATAATATCTCTCCCTTGGCTATCCACCAGACCCACCCTGGTAATCTCCATTCTATTTTTGTCTCTAAGAATGTTTGTCTTTTGGTCATGGACTTAGCACAATATCCTCAATGTTTAAACATGCTGTAGAATAAAACAGGACTTCCTCTCATTTTATGGTTAAATATTACTCCATTGCGAATGAGTGGCATGTTTCCTTAATCAGTCATCTTGTGATGGATACTGAGGTTACTTCTGCCTTGGCTACTAAAAGTAGAACTGCTTTCATCATAAATATACATAAGTGTTTAAGACCCTGCCCTCAATTTTTCAGAATATGCACTCTAAGTTTAACTTTGATAGTTGTGTTTTTCATATGTCTAGGAAACATCATATTTTCTATATAAATTATACCACTTTACAATCTCACCAAAAGTATTTAAGTGTCATAATTTTTCACATTCTCATCAGTATATATTATTTTCTAGTTTTCAGTTCATTTTCTAATAGTTGCTACCCTAATGAATGTGAGGTAAGGCTCACAGTTTTGATCTGTATGTCTGATGAATAACAATGAAGAATATCTTTTCATAATAATCACTTTTCCATTCATCTCTAGAGAAATTTCCATTTAAGACATTTTACTTGTTTAATTAGGCTGTTTATTTGTTTGTTTGTTTTTAATGCATTAAGGAAGGGTTTTATAGATTACGACATTGAGCGCTGCAGAATCCCCTTTTTCCATACAAGATACAATACACAGGTAGATGAGGATATCTTTGAGGTACTATTTTTTTCTGGTAGCTCTGAGGATTGAACTGGTGACCCCTAGTGTGCTAAGAAAGTGCCCTACCACTAAGCTACTGGCCCACACCTTAGGTAGCTATTACTCAATCCACCACAATTGCACTCCCAAGGGTTCCATTCCTCAATTGCTGTCATCACCACTGGTCCCTTTTGAAGAAGGAACTTAGAAATATTGTGTAAGTTCTACTAACCCAGTTTTATTTCAAATATTGACCTACACAAATTTCCCTGAGCTTTGGGATGGGAAGAGATTAGACTGGCCTGGTTCCAGGTGGTTAATACAGAGTCTCTGATGTTCTGAATTACGGTTTGTTGATTTTTTTTTTTCAGTTTTGCTGTTCCTGCACCACACTTAGCTCCATCCTGATGGGTACTGGATGTCACCCCTTGACCAGAGATAAAAGGTGGTTAAAATAGAGTCTTATTATAAGAGTAGATTCAAAGGTAGATGGAATAAGAGTAGGAGACCTCTGGGGGGGAGGGTCAGTCTCCCATTTGCAGGATGGTTACCTTCTATCTCTCAGACTCTATGCCCTCCTTATCTGGTGAAATCATACCCCATCAGACACAAGTGACCAGGAAGGAATGTCAGTAAGCTTAACCAGATGTCTCATTACTTACTTGCAGTCCTTGATGGTAGCCTATTTTCTCTGCTATAAAATGATCCCCTCTGTCCTTGTTACTGGTGGGGCTCTCCTTCCCTTTTCTCCTGTGTATAATTTTCGCAATTATGTAGGTATTACAGAGATTTATCTTTGAGTGTGTCACAAAGTGGATTTGGTACTAGGATCCGCCTATTAAGGAGTATATATGGTGCTTAATTTTCTGTGTCTGGGATACTTCACTCAATATCCATTTCCTGGAAATTTCATTAATTCATCATTTTTTATGGCTGAGTAGAATTCCATTGTATAAATGTACCAGGTTTTCCTTATCCACTCGTCAACTGTTGGACATTTGGGCTGATTCCATGACTTTGCTATTGTAAACAGTGCTATGAACGTGGTCGTGTTTGTGCTATCGAGGTGAATTTTTGCTGTATAGAGGAAAACTGGAATAGCAGGGTCATATGGCATTTCAACATTTAACTTTTTAAAGAATTGCCAGATAGCTTACCAAAGTGGTTGTATAAGCCTGCATTCCCACCAGCAATGTAGGAAAATTCCCTTTTCGCCACATGCTCTCCAGCATTTGGTGTTGTTTGTATTGTGGATTTTTGCCATCCTGACAGGGAGTGGTGAGATGATATCTCAGGGAAGTTTTGATTTGCATTTCCCTGATGGCTAAAGGTCCGTGGAGCATTTTTTAAGATGTTTGTTAGACATTTCAATTTCATCCTTGGTGAAGTTTCTTTTAAGTTTGAAGGCCCATTTTTTAATTGGGCCATTTGTTTCCTTGGTGTTTAGTTTTCTAAGTTCTTTGTGCACTCTGGATAAGAGAGCTCTATAAGATATATGGTTAGTGAAGATTTTCTCCCATTCTGTGGGTTGTCTTTGTGCTCAGGTTACAATCTCTTTATCTGAACAGAAGCTCTTTAATTTGATAAGATCACATCTGTTGAGTGTTGATTGTAGTGACTGTGCTATTGGATTTCTGTTTAGGAACTGTTGGCCTAGTACAATCAGTTGGAGGGAGTTCGCTACCCTTTCAACTAAAGTTTTTATAGTCTCTGGCCTTATATTGAGGTCCTTGATCCATTTATAATTAATTCTTGTACATGGTGACAAGTATGGGTCCAGGTTTAATCTTCTGCATGTGGAGATCCAGTTTTGCCAGCACCATTTGTTGAAGATGCTGTTCTCTTTCCATTGGATTTTTTGGGCCCCTTTTTCAAAGATCAAATGGCTGTAATTGTGTGGGCTTATATCTGGTCTTCAACCCTTACCCGTTGATCTGTGTGTCTATTTTGGAGCCAGTACCAAGCTGTAAAAACTATGGATTTGTAGTATAGACTAAAGTCTGGTATGGTGATACCTCCAGCACTGTTTTTGTTACTCAGAATTGTTTTTGCTGTCCTGGGTCTTTTGTCCCTCCATATGAATTTTGAGATTGTTTGGTCAACTTCTTTAAAGAATTGGTTTGGGATTTTAATTGGTATAGCATTGAATCTGTATATTGCCTTTAGTAGGATGGTCATTTTTATGATGTTGATTCTGCCAATCCAAGAACATGGGAGGTATTTCCACCTTCTGGTGTATTCTGTAATTTTTCTTTAGGGTTCTAAAGTTTTCATTGTAAAGGTCTCTTACTTCCTTAGTTAGGTTTATACTAAGGTATTTCAGGTTTTTTAGGGGCTATAGTAAATGGGATTGTTTCTCTCAGGCCTTTTTCACTTCTTTCATTCTGGGCATATGGGAAGGCCTCTGATTTTGTATGTTTACTTTGTATCCTGCTACCCTGCTGAACTTCTGTATGAGTTCCAGGAGCTTCCTGGTGGCATCTTTGGGATCACTCACATATATGATCATGTCATCTTTAAATAGAGATGACTTCTTCCTTGCTGATTTGAATCTCTTTTATCTCCCTTACTTGTCTTATGGCTTCAGCTAAGACTTCAAGCACAATATTGAATAGAAGTGGTGAGAGTGGACACCCTTGTCTAGTTCCTGATTGTAGCGGTAATGCTTCAAGTTTTTCCCCATTGAGTAGAATCTTTGCTGTTGGCTTGTTGTATACAGCTTTTATTATATTGATAAAGGTTCCTTCCATTCCAACTGACCGTAGGGTTTTGATCATAAAAGGCTGTTGGATCTTGTCAAAAGATTTTTCTACATCTATCAACAGTATCATGTGGTCTTGGACTTTAGACTGGTCTATATGGTTAATTACATTTATTGATTTGTGTATGTTGAACCAACCTTGTGTGCCTGGGATAAAGTCTACTTGATCCCCATGAATGATCTTTTTGATATGTTTTTGAATCTGATTTGCTAAGACTTTGTTGAGAATCTTTGCATCTGTGTTCATCAGAGAGATTGGCCTATAGTTTTCTTTTTTAAGTGAATCTTTATTAGGTTTTGGTATTAAGATGGTATTAGCTTCATAGAAAGAATTTGGAAGTGTTCCTTCCTTTGCTATTTGATGGAACAGTTTAAGGAGTATTTGTGTTATTTGTTCCATAAATGTCTGCTAGAACTCTGTGCTGAATCCATCTTTTGGCGGGACGATTCAAGATTAATTCAGCGATTTCCTCATATGTTATAGACTATTTAAATAATTCAAACTTCCTGATTCAATGTAGGTAAGTTGTGCTTACTTAGGAATTCATCCATTTCTTCTGTGTTATCAAATTTCACAGAGTATAAGTTTTTGAAACATGATCTAATAATACTCTGAATTTCCTGGGTATCAGTGGTGATAACTCCATTTTCATTTCTAATTTTGTTAATTTGGGTTTTCTCTCTCTTGCTTTTGATTTCATTTAGCTAGGGGTGTATTGATCTTACTGATTTTTTTTCAAAGAATCAGTTTTTTGACTGGTTGATTCTCTGTATCATTTTCCTAATCTCAATTTCTGATATTTCTCCTCTTATTTTGCTAATCTCCTCTCTTCTACTGCTTTTGGGATTGGATTGCTCTAGTGTCTCTAAAGCTTTAAGCTGAATTAAGTTATTTATTTCTGACGTTTCCATTTTTTTTTTGATGTAGGCATTAAGAGCTATGAACTTACCTCTTAGGACAGCTTTCATTGTGTCCCAAAGATTTTGATAAGTTGTATTTTCATTATACTTCACTTCAGGAAATCTTGAATTTCCTTTGTAATTTCTTCCTGAATCCAATTCTTATTCAGCAGTCATAGTGTTTAGTTTCCAGGAGTTAATGTATTTTCTGTTGTTTGTTGTATTGCAGATGTCAAGCTTTACACCATGGTGGTCTGATAAGGTACACGCTAGAATTTCAACTTTCCTGTATATGTGGAGATTCATTTTGTGGCCCAGTATGTAGTCTATTTTGGAGAAAGTTCCCTGTGCTGCTGAGAAAAATGTGTATTCTTTGGTGCATGGATGAAAAGTTTGATAGAGATCTGTAAGGTCCATTTCAGTAAGGGTTTGATTAAGTTCCAAATTGTCTCTGTTAAGTTTTTGATCTGTTGATCTATCCCATGTTGGGAGGGCATTGTGTAAATCCCCCAAGAATTATCTTTGGGGAGTTGATTTCTCCCTTTAAACACTGTAGAGTTTGCTTAATGAATTTGGAGGGGCCCATATTAGGTGCATACTCCCACTCTGTCTTCAAGATCTGAGATTCTATTTTCTGTTTCATTAGTTCTGCTGATAAGATTCTCTGTTGAGTTCTGGGTTGAAGATAACTTGTCTTTTAATTCAATTTTAAACTCTGCCTGAGAATGTTTTAACTGCTCTATGTCTATTTTTGTTCTTGAACTGTTTTTTCTCAACTCCTCCATGTGTCTGTTGTGTTCCTCTTCTAAGTGGTTGATGCGGTTCAGTATTGTATAGTCTTCCTGGTGAATTGTACCTGTGACTAAAATGTAGTATCCCTCTGTGTCTCTTATGAATTTTTTTGGTTTGAAGTCCACTTTGTCTGATAGCATACCCCTGCCTGTTTCCTGGTTCTATTAGCTTGCAGATATAAAAGATAGGTGAGATGAGTTTCCTGAAGGCAGCACATTGATGAGTTGTGATTTTTAATACAAGTTTGTAATCTGTGTCTCTTGTTTGGTGAGTTAATTCCATTGACATTTAATGTTATAATGGAGAAATTATCTTTATCCGGACATTTTTTATGTTTAGTGGCTTTTGTAACTGTATTATTTGGCTTTTAGATTTTGGTGGTATTATACTTCTCTTCTGTACTCCTTGGTATGTTTATTTTTTTCTTCAAGCTTGAGTATCATTTCCAACATTTTTTGAAGGCCTGATTTGGTAGATATGTAAGCCTTCAAATTGTCTTTGTGCTGGAAAACATTTCTTTCTCCCTCAATCGTGATGGGTAGTTTTGCCAGGTATATCAACCTGGGTTGACATTTTTGCTTATTTTAATATTTGAATTATGTCTCTCCAAGCTCTTCTTGCTTTTACTGTTTCCATTGAGAAGTCATTTGTTACTTTAATAATTTACCTTTAAAAGTTACTTTTTTCCCCTTGAAGTTCTCAGCACCTTTTCTTTGTCTTGAATATGAAGTGTTTTGACTATTATTTGCATGGCGAGTTTCTATTTTGGTCATATCTGTTTGGGGTGTGGAATACCTCTTGTATTTGGATGGGCCTCTCATTCTTTAGATGAGGGAAGTTTTCATTTATGATAATTTGAAAAATTTCCTCAGGTGTGGTATTTTGGGATTCTTGCTCTGGTATTCTATGAATACACATATTAGGCTTCTTCAGGGTGTCCCATATCTCCTGAATGTTCCTCTCAAGTATCTTTTTGGCTTTAACAACCTCTTCCATTGAGCTGGTTAATACTCCCACTTTGTCTTCAAAATCTGAGATTCTATTTTCTGTTTCGTTAGTTCTGCGATAAGATTCTGTTTGCCTTGGAGTTGGGTATATTTGTCTGTTGTTATTGTTATTTCCTAGATGAGGCTATTAGACTGTTAGTACATCAATTAAGTCAGGTTTATTAGATAGGGGGTGATCATTAGTATGGTAGTGCACTTTTACGATTTAGTACCTTGGTGATATGTGAGGGTGAGTGGTATAATCCCAGAAGTTGTATATGTTTTGGGGGTGGCTATATGGAAAAGTTAATCTACAGCATTATTTGAAAGCAGCAGGATGGTAAAAAAAAAAAAAGCAGGTTTACTTATCTTTGGGCTGGATGTGAAGAATCTCTCCCATGTGATCGGATGATTGTAGAGGACTTCGGGTGTGTGGTCTTTGTCCCCTACAGCTTTGCTTGAGTGTCCTTTAGACTCTGTTGAATTCTGAGGAGCAGCGTGTCCTTCTTGGACCACGAGCGAGGTCCCTAGTGAGCCGGAGGGGAAGAGGGGCAGATAGTGATGGAGGAGCTATTCACCGGGACCTGGGGCATAGGCTAGTTGCCCACCCAAGCTCGGGGCAGCCTGGGTATTGCTTAGGCTGGCTGGTGGGAGGATCTGGGTCCTAGTGGGTGACCTGTGGGCTGATGGAAAACCACAAGGGAACGTCCTGTCCAGGGAAGACGCGGCAGAGGTGCTGATGGAAATGGGGAGCGCTTCACCTGGGACCTGGAGCGGGACCGCCCAAGCTCGGGGCAGCCTGGGTGTTGCTCAGAATGCCCTGCTTCTTGAGGGGAAAGGTTGTAAACTCCTTTAGGAACTGAGTGATCATTTTTCCTCAAGAGTTTCTTTTCAAATACATTGCCTTTATCTTAATCTGGTTTAGCAAGCATTTATCATATTTTGTCTTATTTTAGAATGAATTTAAATAGTTAAACATTGAGATTTGAATAGACAATTTGAATGAATATTACTCATTCTACAGTCATTCATAACCATATAATAAAGGGATAATCTTTTTTATTCTCTTTATTTAAATAAAAATTTTCAACTGGAGCTTTATTCCTTTTCTGAATCTCATTCCTCCACTATCCAAAATTTGTTTTACTATCCAAAAAATCTCTGTTTCCTCACATTTCTCACTGCGTTATATAAAACAGGGAATCTTAACTTTTCAGGTTTAACATCCCTATTAATAAAATACTTTCGTGACTGAGCAATTTACATGCCCTAATAAATCTATGGTAATGCTCTGTTTGCTTCAGTTTTCCTGTTATTTATCTTATTTACAACTGGTACCTGTAGACTTAATGAGCTAAAGAAAAAAAAAGTAATTCTTTATTTCATTTCATTATTAATATGAAATGTGAATCTTCCAAAATAAGAATATTGTGTTTTATCGTTTGTTTTGTTTTGAATTGTTACAGGTTTTTGAACACCCAAAATATATGCAATTGAAATACAATGCATATTCAGCAACAGAGGCACGCACAGTTTGACAACACGAGGAAACTTCTGTTAACACTAACGGATGTATTATAACGACAGGAAGTCATTTCCCAAGGAATATGATTGTCATTTTATCATGGATAAAAACACAAAAGATGCTTAAACCATATTACAACTAATATTATACCTAGGAATCTGAGATCTCAGTTTGAGGTATCTTCCATTTTTCAGAGAGATTTAATGAGAGCACTATACTCCAGGAATCTTACAGGAAAAGATCCACATCATTGAAATATGTGTTGAGAGTGTTTCCTTTCTCCTGTTTGGTTTCCCATTATTGTTTTGTTATTTTCTTTTATTGTCTTTCTGTTTGCTTATTGAGACAGGGTCTCACTCTGTAGCTCAGACTGGACTTGAACTCTCAGTGATTCTTCTGCCTCAACGTACTGAGTCCTGGGATTGCAGGTTCACACTTCTGTGCCTTGATATCAACTGAACTTTAAGACATCTCACCCAATGATATCACCTACTATGAAATAGACTGTGAGCATAAATGCTGCCTATAATCCTCCTTTTTGTTGACATATATTGGGGAAAATGTTCTGTTTTGTGTTTCTTTTAAACATGCTGCTGACTCATTGAAGTTTTTGAAATTCTTTATGACGCTGCTGATTTTCTGAGGTACTTGTGTCTGACTCCTCATTACTCATGATACATGAGTACAATGTGGTTTTTATTCTTTCAGTTTACCAATGAATGTCCTTATGTTTCTTCTTGCTCATCAAGGTCTTTGAATTCTGTTCCTGGTCTCCTGGGTGGAGGGTGCTTCTGCCCACCGCCCCTGCACTCCACCCTACCTTATCATCAAGATGTTCTTGCCCGTAAAACTTAATGAAGGTGTTTATTTCCTTGGGAGTCAGCCTAATAATGTCTTCAGAGCACCTGCTGTTTTTACAGCATAGCACTCAAGTAAAAGAAGACTGCAAAGCTGAGCTTGGCTCTTTAGAAGATCATATTAGTGATGAAAAGAAGGATAAAAATTGAAGAAATTTTTCTCACGGCTACTACTTCTTTTTTTGTATAAAAGAATGTTTTTATTTTTTATTATTATTATTTCTGCTCATACAAACGAAACAAGTACACCGGTTCCCTCCCTCCCTCCACCTCCCCCCAACTCCCCTGTTCCCCCATCCCCCCCAATCCCTGGAGCATCCTTTAATATGCATGCCAAATTCACCTCTGGGGCCTCCTCTTTGATGATGTGCAAGGACCCAGCGGCATTTCCCAGAACCCTTTCCTGTGTTCCCCTTAAGCTTAAGAACACTACTGTGACTGTCAGTCCCTAGCCTACAAGGATCCTAGCGCCTTTAGTCCATGCTAGACTTTGTGGGGTCAATAATGTGTTGGACATAGCACAGGTCATGCAAAGTCCTATTACGATTGCTTCGGCCCTGACTTGTATGGAGTATCTTGCATATCATTACTTCTCCCATCCTTGTGCTCATAATCTTAGCCCCCTCTTCTGCAAATTTCCTGAGCTTCAGGATGGGGAGAGATTAGGCTGGCCCAGTTTCAGGTGGTTGATAAAGAGTCTCTGATATTCTGAATTATAGTTTGTTGATTTTTTTTCAGTTTTGCTGCTCCTGCAAAGCCCTTGGTTCCATCCTGATGGGTATTAGATGTCACACCCTGGCCAGAGATAAAAACCTGTTAAATTAGAGTCTTGTTATGAGAGTATATTCAAAGGTAGATGGAATAAAAGTAGGAGACTGGGGTGAGAGAGGGGTCAATTACCCATTTGCAAAATGGTTACTTTCTATCTGACAGCCTAAATGCCCTCCCCTTCTGATGAGATCATACCCCATCAGTTGCAAATGATCAGGAAGGAAAGTCTGTGAACTTAACCAGATGTCTCATTACTTACTTGCAGTCCTTGATGGTGGCCTATTTGCTCTGCTGTAACATGGTCCCCTCTCTCCTTGTTTCTAGTGGGGCCCTCCTTCTCCTTCCCTCCTGTTTATAATCTTCACAATTACTGTAGATATTACAGAGATTTGTCTTTGAGTGTCTTTAAGTGAATTTGGTACTAGGATCCACCTATTAGGGAGTACATACGGCGCTTAATTTTCCATGTCTGGGATACGTCACTCAATATAATTGTTTCTAATTCCATCTATTTCCCGGAAAATTGCATTAATTCATCATGTTTAATGACTGAGTACTATTCTATTGTACAAATGTACCACATTTTCCTTATCTACTCGTCAACTGTTGGACATTTGGGCTGATTCCATGACTTTGCTATTGTAAACAGTGCTGCTATGAACATGGTCGTGCTTGTGCTATCAAGGTGAATTTTTGCTGTATGGGGGGTTATTTCCAAAAGTGGTATAGCAGGGTCATATGGCATTTCAATCTTTAACTTCTTTAAGAATCGCCAGACAGCTCACCAGAGTGTCTGCATTCCCACCAGCAATGTAGGAGAGTTCCCCTCTCTCCACATCCTCTCCAGCACTCGATGTTTGTTTTTATTGTGGATTTTTGCCATCCAGACAGGGGTGAGATGATATCTCAGGGAAATTTTGATTTGCATTTCCCTGATGGCTAAGAATGTGGAGCATTTTTTAAGATATTTGTTAGACATTTTAATTTCGTACTTGGTAAAATTTCTTTTAAGTTCGAAGGCCCATTTTTTAATTGGCCCATTTGTTTCCTTGGTGTTGAGTTTTCTAAGTTCTTTGTGCACTCTGGATAAGAGAGCTCTATCAGATATTTGGTTTATGAAGATTTTCTCCCATTCTGTGGGTTGCCTTTGTGCTCGAGTTACCATCTCTTTATTTGAACAGAAGCTCTTTAATTTCATAAGATCCCATCTGTTAAGTGTTGGTTGTAGTGACTGTGCTATTGGATGTCTGTTTAGGAACTGTTGGCCTAGTCCAATCAGCTCGAGGGAGTTCCCTATCCTTTCAACTACGGTTTTTATAGTCCCTGGCCTTATACAGAGATCCTTGATCCATCTGGAATTAAGTCTTGTACATGGTGACAAGTACGGGTCCAGTTTTAATCTTCTCCATGTGGATATTCAGTTTTGCCAGCACCATTTGTTGAAGATGCTGTTCTTTTTCCATTGGATTTTTTGGGCCTCTTTGTCAAAGAGCAAATGGCTATTGTTGTGTGGGCTTATAAAGTTGGTTATATCGTCTAGCACTGATATAGATATCGAAATTTGAGCAAGACTAACAGTTTAAAAAAAAAGCAGCTTATCAAACCATGTTTCATTTTGCTTTTCAACAAATTCTCCTGCCCTTTGCTCATATAATTATATCTATGAACATATTCTTCAGAATTTCTAAGTGCCACTGGAAATATATAACCCATGTCAGCAAAATGAACAAGGTAATTCACATTGCAAAAATGAGTTGTATAAATTTTATATGATATACTCAGAAAAATTACAGAATGCTGAATATTATGTAAAACATCACTGCAATGCAGACATTTTAAATGTTAAAACTCTTCCCATAGTGCTTGTCTCCATGAAATGCCCTTGGTCTCCTGAACCTCAGAAGCCACTGGTTACAGTTGCATGCAGGTCACTGTTTCCGTGTGCCAAATGCAGTTAATTTAGAACTTGACGTCATTTCTGACAAGGCTTTTCCGTTGAGAATTTAGAATTATTACCTCCAATACAGGAGCCAGTCAGATCTCTTTGGGTTGCATATAACATGGACTCTATGAATAAAGTATTCTGTGGCCACAAAAGTTTTAAAAGGAAAGGTATATTTAATCATAAACAGCAAACACATATTTGTTAACTATCTTATAGAAAAAATAGTTGCTTAACTCCTCCATTTCACTCAGAAGTTCTCAAACTACTTTGACCCAGAGAACTTCATTTCATGCAAGACCTGTTGACATCCTACAAAAGAGTTCTACAAAATATGCATGTGGAAAAATTGATATAGCAAACTGCCACTTAACAAGTACTTAGTGAGCATCTCCCTCATGAAGTTAGTGCTTTTATCTATGTCCTGGTGGGATGAAAATAAGCTAGGCATGGCCTGTGTCTTCAACAAGCTTTCAAAGAAGTAGAGGAAGCAGGAGATTAAAAGCTAAAGTTATTCCCAGGGAGAAAGAGTTCAGCACTTTAGAAGAAGCCCAAAACAGCATGCCTTGAAATCCAAAGAAGTAAAGAAATAAGATCAGTGAAATCAGAAAAGGCTTCAAAGAAAGCACAGTATTAGAGGACTGACTTCAAGGTCAAGAAAGATTTTTCTAAATCAAGGTAAGATTAGCAGTGAAACAACCAAAAGAAGAAAGACCCTAGAGGTGATGGGAGGTAACAGGGAACACTTGCCCGGAGCTTTTCACAGAAGGCCATAAAGTAGAAACTAAACCAAATTACAGTCAAATTGTTCTTACATTTAGCCTTAATATTCAATAATCATTGACCACATGGCTGTGACTTTTGGGAGGAGAAACATAACTTGACTGGTAATGTGAGCATCATCTGTCAATAATTGAATTAGTGCTTTCGTTTGGGTAAAAATTTATTGTAGGGAAAAAAACGAACACAGAATATTAGTGCTATACACCCCATGGGAATTCAAAGTTGAAAAGAAGAATGGCAAACTTTGTCCAGGTCGACCAGGGGCAGCAAGTTGTCTGCATTTTTTAATGGGGGCAATTGGTTCAGCTCTCTCTTTTAAGAAGATCTATCAAAGGCAGTGTGACCGATAGCTTGAAAAGAGAACAAGAGGCAAGAGAGCCAATTAGGAGTAAGTTATTGAACTTCATAGCAAAGATTGTAGGCACCCAACTTAAGGAAGGGTCAGCAGTTCAGGGGAAAAAATGAATATCAAAGAAACTCAACTAATAATCCATTAGATAGAAAATTACAGCAGCAGAAAAAGGACAGTTTGCCAGTTTCCATTAGAGATCAATTAAAGAATTAATTTTAGGTCTAGAAACACTTGGGAACAATGTGATATGTAATGCAAATAATCAAATGATGAATGTAATAGCAAGTCTCATTCACAAATCTCTCTCCTATCCTCCTCCCCTCCCCTTCCATCATTTCTTTTTTTTCTTTCTTTTAAACATGTGCTATAATCCACTATAGTTAATCTGATCACTCTACTACTTTCAGTGAAATTACCAAGAAGCAAGTCTTGCTATTTCTGACATTTCATAGAATGATACATGTAGCTCAACAGACATCTGTACTTATGAACTCCTCCCTTAAAAATATCATTAGTTGATTACTGTCTAGCTATTGTGAGGTATGTTAGATTTTTCTGTCTGTCTTAGCATTGAGGATTTCATAATGTTTACCTTTTCATTCTTTTTTCTTCACCTGGTATCTACTTTTGAAGTCAGATGAACTTAAATTTACTTAATAATACAATACTTGCTATCTTGGAACTTTAAATCGCAAAAACTTATGAAGGTAATAATTACATCATTAATGCTTATAAGAAAGCACTCTTGCATGTTGGTTTCCTCTGCTTCAGGATCAAACATGACTGTCATTCCCTGCCAAGATATGTAGATGACTGTCTAGAGACCCCATATGCACAATATCCAGAAAAAAACATTACTGAACAATAATACCAAAATCCAAGAGTGTCCTTTTATGATGAAGGCAACATGGATTCTGTTCTAGGCACTTGCCATGAGTCAGTTTAACAAAAAGGATAGAGTTGTTGCAGGGCACAAAACTCCACACACAAATGCCTAATAAAAACCAATTTCTTAATCACTAGCCAGTGGGTTCTCCACTAAGGATCATGTTAAGAATCCAAAACAAAGAGTGCTGAACAGCATTAAAAAATGGGTTATTATAGGGCTCATGTTCTAATTGAAAAAAACAAAAGAAGAAGAGAGGAATCCTTTCTGACAATTATCTACCTTAAGGAATTTAACAGCCTTTCTGGAAAATATTGGTTAAGGAACTAAGAACCAGCGCCATGGGGACACCTGGTGTTTGCTGAGGAAACTTCTGGAGATTCCCATCATGCCTTGACCTTTAGACTCACATCTCTTAGTGACTTCCCATAAGATTTCCTTCAAGAATTTCCTGTCTCCATCTCATTGGGGTTTGAGACTGGCTTGCAGGATCGGCTTCCTGTAGTTGTCCTGCTGCACAGTGTCAAGGGAGTAAGTGGAGGAGATTTAGCTCTGCAGACATGAGTGGAAGGGATGCAATTAGAAAATATTTATTACTTCTTCTCAGTCAAATTGTGCTTGCCCTGAGGCTTAGAGACATGTTCCATCTACTTCAAATTGTAGATTATACTCATTGTGCTGAAAATGTTAGTCTTTTTAAGTATTAAAATTCTTTAATGTCATGTTACTGGACTTTTCCCACTTATTAAAAAGGAGATACATTCCTTTATAAATTTCCTTTAAGAAAAGCCTTTGTATAAGGAAAAGATTCCCCTAAATGGTAACAGTTCAAGCTACGGGCGAATGTATGATCAGTTTGTGTTGTAGAATGAATATTTCTGTATTTAGTAATAAATTTTAATGAATGACCACTAAGAGTTTGCTTGTGTGGTTCTAGTATCAGTCTTTAGTTTCTGGAAACACAAAAATATTTTTCTTATTATGGATAGGAATTCTCTTCTCACTCAAGCATTTAAATTTCACTATCCTTCATGTCATAGTTGCCACTGCAGATCCTCGTTCCCGCGACACATATGCTTTTCAAATGTACTTTGACGTCTTCTGATTTGCTTAACCAGCCTTTCTACATAAGAATATAAAACATTTCTAATGCCTTTACTAATGTGTTCAGAGAATTTTTGTTCCTACTACAAATCCATCACATGAAAGCCACGTGATCATGTGAGCACGCTGAACTATTTCACCAAGTACGCTGAAGAGCCTCAGCAATTCTGAGAAAATAAGCACAGCTGACCTGCATGAACTTTCAACCCTTATCCTAGGTACAAAAAATTCCTAACCTGAAATCCAGGTTACTACTTACAGCATCTGTAGGACATTATCTGGGTGTGAGGCTAGAGACACAAGCCACTAAGGAACAATCATTACTAACTGATCAGCTTAGTTTTGAAAAATAAGTTCCTTCTGAGAAAGATTTCAGAAAACTGCACTTGATGAAGTGAATGAGACTCACTTCAATGGAGAGCATCAATAAGTATGCTTAGGCCTTAGCGAAAGAGGAAGAGGAAGAGCTCTAGTAGCTGGTAATTCGACACTTTCCCCAGGGAATGTGAAGCAGTAGAGGGTGTGCCCTCTTAGGCATGTGGTCATATCGGCATCACGATAGGTGCCAAGAACACGGTGGTTCATCCTAATTCCTATCAAACAGCTCGGGTACATGCACTGTCACCTTAGAACCAATACAGGGCACTGCTCATGTCTAGACTTGTGATGAAGAATATCTACGATTGTGACTTTGCCAGGATATTAAGTAGAAGTCTGCTTTTCAAGCATTCACTTTCTTTATGCTTCTAGGCCTCTCTCAGAATCTCTAACTCTGGCAGCCCATGACTGCTTATGTGAAAATTATGTTTCAATTTTAAAACCCCAAGCACTGGGGAAAAGAAGTTAGGAAAGAAAGAACCACATCCGTTCCAGCTGGCACTTCTCTAGGGTCTTCACTGTGCCGCAGAATTTATTGACAGGGTTTCTGACCTACAGCATTGATTTTCCACAAATGCTCATTGGGCCAAAAGGCTCTCATCAGCACCACGTTCCATGCCTGGGAAGTTTCAACGAGCTTCTCAGAAAAGTCTGGCTCATTTCCCCCTTTATAGTTTTCAGATTGATTAAAAGTTCCAACTCCATACGTTCTCTTTTCTATCTTCCCTTTTCTATCCCAGCTGTATTTCACAGATTTTTTCTACAGTGTTGATACTAAAGTCAGGCTAGTCAAGGCTTCTGTGTTTTCATCAGAACTTTCAGTGAATCTCAAAAACTGAAGAACTTTATGTTGCACACTGTCCCACTAAAGCCACAATACCAGTTATTCTTTTTAACTTATTCACATCTTAGTTCTAATGTTTGAAAATGGGAATTTTGTAGCAATTTAGCATTTATAGAAGCATCGATATTGTGCAGTTATTGCAAACATTAAGTAAATTAATACTTACAAAAAGCTCAACTGTCTAGAACCAATACTATTACATTCATCCTGCTTAGTATTTTTTCTGATTAAATTTTCCCCCTCTGGCCCCAGTTTCCAAGTGAAGCATGAGGGTTTATTTATCAACACAATGTGCCTAAGATTGTGGCTGAGCATGCAAAATGGCAGTTGGAATTCTGGAAACATTTCCTATTGAACCAAAAGCCCAAGAAATCCTTAAAGAGTCATAAACTCACTTTCAAGCAGGTCTAAACTAGCAGGAGACTGAAAAATACAAAAGGCCAAGGAAATGCAGCTGGTGGGGTTACACCTTATAGAAAAAGTTTTTTGCAAATAAGTGACTGTGGATTACTAAGCCTCAAATATGATTTCTAAGCAACCTCCCACTCTAAGGCTCATGGAGCATCAGGGAAGAGAAAGAGATAGGAATGTAAGAGCCTGAGCAAGAGAGATGTTTTAAAACCTTTGCCTTTTGAGCAAAAGAACCTGAGTTCACATTCCCAGATCTCACATAAAAATGTCAGGCAGATATGTCAGTGGCCTACAATTCTAGTTCTGGAAGGCATAGACTGGGAAACCCCACAGCAAAGCAATAAGAAGGTAGAGCAATCTATAATGATTCTTGATGTCAACACTTGTGTCTTCACAGGCACACACATGCACTTAAGTGCCCTCTTGTGTACACACACACACACACACACACACACACACACACACACGTGCATGCACACACAAGAATCTAAGAGCTTAAAAGTGGTGAGAGACATCATCAGATGGCATCTTACATGACCAGGCTTCTGCAATCATGAACTCACTGCAGCTGGGAATATTTCCACAAGAACACACAAGGTTTGGCCTACTTCATGTCATGAAAGAGGAAAGACCTCAAGAAGTACATTGTCTCCCTCAGGGACTAATGATGGGAGAAAGGGGAGCAACTCTTCCCAGGGATATGGCCACTGGTACCCTTGTCCTTACTTCAGCAAAAACCAGAGACATATCATTAACAGGAACCCAGATGCACACAGGACATGAGATCTAAAGAGAGACAGTGAGGAAAGGAGAAGGCTTGAAATGGGAAAAATGGAATTGGGATGGCATAATAAAAGACAAAAATGACGTGAATATATCTGTAAAACAAACAAACAAACAATAAATAAATAATGTATATTTTTAAAAAGTATCTTGGGGGACCCATCCCTGGGCCAGAAAAGAAATGATCTCAAAACCCAATCAAGACCAGAGTCTAGTGCAATAGAAGAGCAGTGAAATACACAACAACCAACTAGCGTGCAGAGTATCCACTGCTCAGCCAGAAACAAACAAACCAAATCTCTTGCCATCTAGGTTCAGAGAGTCTTGCTGACAAGGGGGACAGTAAGATTGTAAGAAGCTAAAAGTCGGGAGGTCCACTTCCAGACAAAACATTCCACTGAAGAAAGGGTTGCTGCATTCAGGAATCCACTGCAGAGAAACTTATTCTCACCATCCCTGCACAATATCTGACATGTCAACATTCCTCCACAGACCAAGAAAGAACTGAAGAGAAATAATTATATGCAGTGGGAACATTAGGGGTTAGGGCTAGAAAGGTGAAGGAGAGCGCCCCTATCAGTGGATCTACCCAAGCAAGGGTCACTTAATCTGAAGCAGAGTTCTCAGCCCTTGCTAGAGCAGAGACAACTCAAAGGGAACTCTGGGACTCACACAAGCAGACAAACAGAGTAAGAGAGAGAATAGATTGGTGAAAGGAGAAATGGGTGAGAGAGGAAGAGTACAGGGACAACTACTCATTATGTTTGTAGAACTAGGGAAAAAAAGTCTTGTGCTTGGCCCAGAAAAAGCAGAAAAGGCATTAAATAATTCTAGCCCAGTAGTAAGCAACTGCTTGTGTTCTGCCTTCCTCCAATACTGTAAGTTTAGAAAACACTTTGGAGTTCCTTAACCATACTGGGAATAATTGTACACACATATGTAATCTACAATGGACTAAGACAAGGTTGCAGTCTCAGGTCACCCTAACTTGGAAACAGGCCTCTTTCATCTTTGCAAATCTTTCATTTGTCCAAAGCTGCTGGAGACTTCAAAAGACCGCAGCAGGCCTGAGTACCACTGATAGATTTTGAAATTTGTTGAGTGCTTTAAAGTGCTATTAATTTTGGGTTCAGAAATTGTGCCACACAAATTTTTGTAATTGATTCCTACAACCATATATCCAACTCATATTATGCTTGTAAATTAGTAAATTGACATCCATTTTTCACTTATTTTACCCGTGACTTTACTGTCAACTCTTCCATATCAAGATGCACAGCTTGAAATTTGTTATATACATGATACGTAATATGATTGCTGTCATCCTCACCTCAAGCACAAACATAAAGATTTGTAATCTGAAACTTGAACCTGCATGAAATCAGGTTATCTCAATCTTGTATTGTTTAAGTGATATATGCTTAAAAATAAAAGGAAATATGTTTAACATTTAATGAGAAAAGACATGTACATTTTTAAAGTATCTCTAGCTTTCCTTTCATCATTGAAAAAAAAGCTTCTCAGTCAAGCTTAGTTAGAGAACTACAGAAATCCAAAGATAGCCTTGTTATTCTCTCACTGTGTACAGACACTGATGCCAAGGAAGATACAGAAAAATAGAACCACCCTGTTGATTTATCAACTCAGTTTCAAAAGATATGACTAGATAGAGAAATTCCTGCTTTCCAGGTGATTTGTCTCAGCAGACTTGAACAGAATCGTAATGCAACCTGAAATGTTGTACATAGACTCTTAGCATGTAGTAGCACATTGTTCATAAAATTTGTCTTTTCAAGGCGAAAAGAAAATGAGCTTTTAAAAATTAAGCAATTATTGAGAAATCTGTCCCTTTGGATATGTTCTGAGATTGCAGGAAGTAAAACTGACAGCTTCCATTGGAGATGATAGTCAGGCTGCCTGAAGACGGGAAGATCGGTCCTGGTGGAGAGCAGAGGGGTCTCCTGGGGCAGAGATCCCAGGGATGGGCAGAAACCACTGTCTGCTCAAGCTACATTTTCATGTAAAATCCTTCACATCTTCAGTCCACTGCATAGCCTTCCCTTTTCCACAGACATGATTCCAGGCTCTGATCAGGAAATCTGCCCAGGGTTATTCATCTCTGTTTCCTGCTAGGGAATTGCTCCACAGTATCTAAAACACCCACACATTCAGTTAGAGAGTTCTCACCACAGCTTCAGAAAAGAGCCGATTATGTTGTGGGAGCCTGATTAAGCTCAAAAAGGAAAGAAAGAGAAGAGAAAAGAGGAGAAAAGGGAGAGGAGAGGAGAGGGGAGGGGAGGGGAGGGGAGGGGAGGGGAGGGAGGGAGGGAGAGGGGAAGGGAGGGAGAGGGGAAGGGAGAGAGAGGGGAAGGAAGGGAGAGGGGAGGGGAGGAGAGGAGAGGAAGAGACCATTGCATTTTGTGTTAACTCTTAGGCAGTCAGAAACAGCAACTGAGCCTTTTGGCAAAAGCCAATCAACATATTTCATTGTTATTAACACCGCTGCTGGCATGTCAGGCATTTACTTTTTAACATTTTGAAATGAAGCAACTTTGGGGAAACACTGAAGAGTGTCTTAGAGACAACTAATAAATGTAAAGCGATATCATACTCAGGAGATCTCATGTAAATTTGCTGATGAGTGTTCATAAAACTTAGGAATTCTCACGAAGACAATTGCCTAAATACTTGAGAGATGTTTGCAATAGTGCAAATTTGTTCATTTATTTTCTATATTGTTTATAAATCTCCTTTTATTATACAGCTTACAGTCTATAACATTAGGTAAAATGCAAGACATTTGGGGTTTATCTCTCATTACAGATGCATTACATTAACATACAGATGGAAATAATTTGGCTGTTTCTTCCAGCTACTATAGGACCCTATCAGTTCAGCATTGGACAACCATGACATCACATCCCGGGCTTCCCTCCAGTATGGCACAGGAGGCAGGACTTGCTGAGAGGGTTCTTTAAGTGAGTCCAGAGGCTGTTTGTGCACCTGAGTCTATGGGCAAGTAAAACAAGAAACAAATGCTGTAGATCCAGCTGCCTGCTCACAGCTTAGCCTGAGGTCCTATGCCTGACTTAGGTTCCCTCTTTGGCAATTTTCTCCTTCCACCTCAAATACACTCTTACCTATATTTATAGATTCACACAGCAGCTTCTATTTTCTCCGTACTTCTCTTAGCTTTTAATTTTATGAGTCTTAATTTTCCTTAGTGGTTTAGTGCTTCAAATTTTCACATTAGATGGGAGTTTTCACATTAAAATATCATCGCTTATGTTAATATTGTCCATGTTTTATTAAAAATAGCTTGAAAGTACATTTACCCCATTTTCTAATTTTATCTTGCAATTTTCTGGTAATATTAACACTTATGTCTTTCATTTTCAACTTCCTCTGGATTCTTTTCTTCTGCACTGTTACCAGCCCTTTATTTTTTCTGACTCTGAAACATGATGCAGTTCTTGACTTTCTCCTTAGTTTTGACAATTAGCATAGATTTAATTTAAGCTTTAACCTTACAAAAAAATTTATCAGCGTTTGCTTTAACATGACTCCCAGATCTCAGGAGCTGTAGCTCACAATGTTCATCAGTATCTCCTGGACCAGCTGAGGCTGTGGAACACATTCATGCAGACTGCCTCTACAGCTAGATCATGGTTTCCTCTGATCCTTAAATCCAAGAAGATGCTTCCAGAGGTTCCCATCCCTATAAGTTCATATTCCACCGACCCCTGTTGCTACCAGGGTGGTACAACTGTTTTAAGGAGGGGCTGGAGCCTGGAAGTGCAAGCCATGCAAGCAAAAGGAACAGAGCTCAGATCCTCAAAGCCCACATAAAATGTCTTTTGTGTGGCAACCTATCAGCAATTCCTATCTCAATAGAGGGAATCTAGCAAGCCCCACATGAACTCCTCTCAGTCGCCTCTGAGTTTACATAAAGAGCTTGCTTCATAAGGTGGAAGAGTAGTTGGAGATGATTTTGGTATCATCTCTGTCCTCCACATACACTGGCACCCACATACTTGTGGACACATATACACAGAACCCTCTCACACACATATGCACACATACATGAAATTGGGGAGGACACAGGATGAATCGTCCTGTGAGGGAAAAAAATCAAAATACAGGATATAAGAACTCTGTAACTGCAAATCTTCTACTTTTCATTATAAGACTTTATCTAATCTTTATTATATGGTTATACGAACTAGTATCTTTCATTCTATTGGATTCCAATGAAATGAGGGCAGGAAAAATGGTTCTTCTCATTATTACCTTCCTAAAATCTGGCCCAAGGTTTGTTGTTAAATACCAGTTAAAAATTATTATTTAGATAAAGAAGTAAATGAGTTGTCCACTCTGCATATTTGGTGATAATGAGTGGGAGTTTCACAAGTCCTTGAAATGTTTTTGGTCGCTGTTGACTTTGGTGATCTGAGAACTGTTGAAATCAGGACTATGTAGACATAGGTAAGTCGTGTGGAATAAAGAGAAACAAATGGAGAAAATATATATATGAGGAGAATTTTATTCAAATTTTAAGAATAGTTCCTCTGAAAAGTTTGATATACACATTAAAGGATGCTTCAGAGATGGGGGGAGGGGGCACTGGGAGAAAGGGAGGAGGGGGGAAAGGAAAGGAAAAAGGGGTAGGGAACAGGGAAGTCCAGGGAGGGGTGGAGGGAGGAGGGGACAGGGGTACCTCTTACGGTATGAACAGAAAAAATTAATTAATTAATTAATTAATTAATTAATAAAACAAAAAAATAAAGGATATTTCCTCTGAAATTGGGTTACTCAAAATATTATCTTGATTTGATAATTATCTGTTGCCAATTTTGGTTTTCTCTTTTTCTTTTTCATCATATTCTCTGTATTTTGCAGTTTTATATTAATACTTAGATAATCAAAGAACCTTTTAATTCTACTTCGGATAAATAATTGAAAATATGTTTTGCTAATCCTATGTGTCCTTCTCACAAACATATGTGAGATATTTTGAGTTTTATAAGTCATTTCTTCTTGATATAACTACAGACTAACCTTTTATTAATGAAAATCCATAGAACATAGGTAAGATTTCTGCTTTCACAACAACTTTAATTTGAACATGAATGTCAAGTGAAAATCAGCACACACCTTCACAATTTTTCCTTAGTTTATCTCTTATAGTTAGATATTGGGGCATATTTATAATATTTTAATAATCTGTGAGTAACAGAAACAATCTTCCCTTTTTTTCTTTGAATCATAACTGAATAAGATCTCTATATCTCTTGCAAAAGAAAATATTTCAAAATATATTTTCTATCAGAAGAAATTAGGAGAAATTCTTTTTATATGAGGTATTGAAAATAACAGCCAATAGGTGCTGAATCATGAACAAACATAAATCATTCTCAGTATTAGTTAATTATTAAGTTTTTGCATGAACAATATCCACAGCTGACATATAGTCTCTTCCTTTAAGGAGAATGCATTCTTAAATTTTAAAACAAACATGCAGTGAAAATACCCTATATTTTATTTGACAAGCTTGTTTGTAAAGCAAGGTCGACACCTGCTTCATGTGTTATTACCAGAGCCAAGCTTCCTTGCAAGTATAGTTGCAAAGTCCAAGCTTCTTTGTAGCTCACTCTTGGTTTGTCTCAGCAAAAATACTAAAAAAATCTGTTACATTAACATGTAGTCATCCTATTTGAGTTATTCCATACTCACTACTTGTAGGAATAATAAACAACTTTTTTTTCAGAAAAAAGATTGCACTGTGAGCTAGCCGTAAAAAGGCAGGATGTTATTTGGGAGTTTTTCAAGCACAATCTATTCCAACTGAACTGCTCTTCATGACTTTCCAAGTTTTCAGTTCATCATGTTCCAAATAGTTAAAGAATATTGACTGTGGTTAAGACTGAGATAAGGTAATTTCCATCTGAAGAGACAACAAAAATTTTGTGTAGAGGTACAAAAGGATTAGTGGCCACTTTTTGGGGGCTTTAACTTTTGAAGATTAGGGGTTGAGAAAGGAGTGTACAAGCAAAAGAAAAAGGAAAAAGAAAAAAACCCAAAAGGCAAAACAAAAAGATGGAAAAGATGATGAACAACTAAGTCCAATGGCTGGACTTAGAACATTTAAGTTCATTATCTTAGAATTTGAAAACGTGTATGAAAATTTTTTATTGATTTCAGTGTTTTATTCCCTAGAAGAGCTACACATGAACCAATATAATAGTATATATTCTAATAATATACAACAGCATTCTTAGTGTATTCTTAATATAATATATCATGATATTAGGTTATGAAATCTAAAGTTTGAGAAGTTTATTATCTTCATCCGTGTTTGTACATGTGGATGTACACATGCACATGTGATTACATAGTTGTAGAAGCCTGAGTGTCATTTCTCGAGAGCCATCCACTTTGCTTTTTGGAGATAGAGACTTTCACTGTCCTGGAGCTTGCCAACTTGCTAAGCTGTGAGCCCTAGGAAATCTCTTGTTTATATTTCCCCAGGACTAGGATTGTCAGCAAACACTACTGTACCTAAATTTCTGTATGGGTTCTGGAGATTAATCAAAGTCTTCATGCTTATGCAGCAAGCACTTTACTAACAATTGTCTTGTCAGGCTAAAGAATTTTATGTTTTAAACTGTGCCTGAGGCATTTAAATAAAAAACTTGTTATAGACATGAAGAATTAATAACTGCTAAAGTATCATAAGAATGATATCCATATTTTTTAGAACAGCCAAAACTGATGAACATTTCAAATACAAGTGCTTAAATATTTGTTCTCCACTAATAGTAAGTTACTTTTGTGCAGTTTCTCAGTCACATTGAGACTATTTTGAGAGTTTGGCTGAAATATTACCATTTTCATGCCCTGACATGGTACTTTACCATTTAGTTGACATAACTTTTAAGATTAAAGGATATAAAAATTTGATGAATTAAAATTGTTCTTTACTTCAGCATGTTTCTGAACAATAAAGATTAAAATCTATAAAGTAGAGAAAAATCTCATAGGAAAAATATTGTTTGTATCTGTGAGCTCTTCTTTTCCATAGCCAGGGATGCTCCCCCATATCTCCTAAGGGTACCTGGCACACTGGCATTGGGTAAGCCACTAATAGCCGGAGCCCACTAAGAGATGTTATTTAGTGGAATACTTTTAGCATGCAAAGAGTGCTACCCTGCATTTTCCTGTCTTTCCTTCCTGCTTCAGTGCTCTGCAACTCCTCCAAATTGAATATTTTGCAAGTTGGATCTCAGTGACTCTTATCCTTTCCCCTTCTTACCTAGAGGTAAAAATTGTCATTTTGCATAAGCTAAGGTTAAGTAGTTCTCTTTCTAATAAACAGAACTGGCATTTCTATTAAATATTGCTTCTAGCAAGTTCCTTGAATTTCCATTTTATGTGCTTTAGGTTAGAACATTGCTAAACCCACTGATGTGTGTGAAACAGGAAGAGAGTACATTGGAAAGCACTCACTCACACACACACACACACACACACGTATATACATACATTCACCTTCACACTCACAATCCCATACTTTTGGGGGAATAGTGGGCTTCTATGACTCCAGAGACATGAGAAGAAGAGAGTAAGTTCAGGAAAGATGCAAGCAAATAATAGGTCACACAAAGTGCATGAAGGCCCCTACAATGCTGAGCCTGTGTCCCTTCTGACACTAACTCTGTGGAAAGCTGCCAAAGAAAACGAGGAGATTCATCTGAATCATTTTAAACCTCTCAGAGGAAATGTGCTATAAAAATTCAAGACAGGGTTGCCATTATTAAAGCTATTATTGCTAACGTTTCTCATTATGAATACAAAGTTAGGAAGAGGAAGAATGTTTAGCAAAGAAATCAAATGGAAAATGGGGAGAAGGCAAACAATTGTTATTCAGATAGATAATGAATTTGGTCATGTTGAATTTGTGTAATGCAATTGCTCTGTTAGGATATTTCTTAGATTGTGAGAAGTAATATTTTTTCATCTAAAAGTAGACATTTAAAGGAAATTACACTTTCCAATGCCTGGACATTAAGCCTAGCTCTCTCTCAATCTGTGCTACATCATGTGCACAGTTTTTCTCAAAGAGGATTGACTGGCCAGGGTGTAAAACAATAAAAACTCCAGTCTCGTGGACTCTCTAAAGATCAGGCTGTGACCTGCCCTAGGCTTTGCTAAATTATGCTAAATGACATTTTCCCAGACTATACCTTGTACCGAGAATCTCTATTTTCCAGGAAGCTTTCCGTTCCATTTTTCAGTATGGAAAATGGTCTTGACGGACATGTGAATGCCACTGATAAGTGACTTATCCCAGAGAGTGCAAAGGGTATAATCTTATAAAGTAGCCAAAGGAATTGAGAGTGGACAAGAGCACACAGGCCCAAGATCTTACTGGACACACCAGTTCAAGAAAACGTGTGACACCCTTACCTTGCTCCTAGTAAGAGATTGTCAAATAACAAGGCAATGGTAATAGCTATCAAGCCACTAACCTAGTAGCTGACCTCCAGCAAGCAGAGAACCCCCAGTTGTCCTTGGGGTTCAGTCAGCTTTCTTCCCATTTTTAAAAAAATGTACTCAACTTCTGTTTGCTGTTCTTTCAGTCATCTGAACCCACTGTCCACCCAACCCCCAGTTCATTCTTCCAGACCTGCTCCTGTGGCTGGACTCAGTTGCACAGCTTCTCACTCAGTGGCCTGTGTGGTTTCACCATGCCAGCACCTTATTCCTCGTAGCTAGCTTAGGGCTCTTTATCTGACCAATATAGGCTCTATTTACGTCTATCAGACTGTTTCTGAAACCTCTTAAAACTCCCTGTCCCTTCAAGGCTGTAGAATCACTCTGTGACCTACACATATACATATAAATAAATCTAGATATATTTACCCACTGTGGTGAAGTATATTATCTGAGAGTTAATATTAGTAATTAAGATTGCATCTAAAAGAAACTGTTTTACCAAGAAAAGCAGGTACCTACAGCAAAGAACTGATATTGAACCCACCATATCTTGTGAATTCTTCTTTAATAAATTTTGTCACTGTGAAAACACATTAACAGTGTTCTCTATGATTCTGTCATAATGTGCCAAAAACATTGCTTCAAGCCTAAAATACCAGGACTTAGGAAGAAGAGGCAGGAGGATATCTATGAATTCAAAGATATCCTCAGTTACTGAGTTAGTTCCAGGAATTCCAGGTCACCCTGGGATTCAGAGTAAGATCCAATCTCAAACAAACAAGCAAAAACATGCTAAAAAGAAAACTTAAGTCTGATGTAGCTGTCAAGTGCACTACATTAGACCCACTGTGCTTAGGATTTGCTACTAAACAAAATCTGGGATATATAAAGGTCTCGTAGGAGTCCGCCCCATCACGCGCCTGCCCGTCCGCCATCCCCAGGTGAGTCCGCCCCGCCCCAAACCCCCAGGTCACCCCATGTCTTAGCGGCACCCAGGCTGCCTCAGGTTTTAGCCTGGGCCACGCCCCAGGCCCCAGCCCCCTTTTTTCCTCCTGCCCGCCTGTCCACCCAACTGGACAGGACTTGCTCATTTTCCTCCATCCCCGGAGCTTGGGTGGGACACTAAGCCAAGTCCCAGGTCCCAGGTGAAGAATTCTGCCATCAACATCAGCCCCTCTGACCCTCTGGTCCCCCGGAACCCACGCACGTGGTCTACAAAAGACACACTGCTACTCAGAATTCAATAGAGACCAAAGAAAACTCAAGCAAAGTTCTAAACATTAAAGGCCATACATCTGAAAACCTCTACAATCATCCTATCACATGGGAGAGATTCTTCACATCCAGCCCAAAGATAAGTAAACCTTCTTTTTTTTCACCTTACTGTTAATTTCTAATATTAATCACTGTAGATTAACTTTTCCATACAGCCACACCAAAAACATATACAACTACAGGGAGTACACCGTTCACTCTCACAAATCACCAAAATACTACATCGTAAAAGTGCACTACCATACTAATATTCACCCCCTGTCTACTTAACCTGACTTAACTGATGAACTAACAGCCTAATAGCCTCAACTAGGAAATAACAATAACAAAAGACAAACATACTCAACCCAAAGGCAAGCACTAGTAATAACTGCCCAAGTGTAGTAATACCAACTAAATCAGTTCAGTCAAAAACACACAGAAACTGAAAAACCCTAGAAGACAAAACAACAATGCTCAAGTCAAAGTACAGATACATCAGAAACAAAACCCAAGGAGACCAATCTCCCACTGAAAGAATTAACCCCTTAAGGATGGAATCCAACCAGAACAAATTCACAGAAAACAGCCAAGAAAGCAGACCCAAGACACGACATTCAAAGTATGATCATTATCATGATTAATACTATGAAAGAGGAAATCCAAGAGGAGTTAAACATCTGCATCAACCACTTTGAACAGGAACACAACAGGTACTTGGAGGAGTTGAGAAAAACAGTTCAAGAAACAAAAATAGGCATAGAGCAGTTAAAACAGTCTCAGGCAGAGTTTAAAATTGAACAAGTTATCTTCAACCCAAAGTTCAGAAAATAGAATTTCAGATCTTGAAGACAAAGTGGGAGAATTAGCCAGCTCAATGGAAGAAGTTGTTAAAGCAAAAAGATACTTGAGAGGAACATTCAAGAGATATGGGACACCCTGAAGAAGCCTAACATGCGCATTCCTGGAATACCAGAGCAAGAATCTCAAAATACCACACCTGAGGAAATTTTTCAAATTATCATAAATGAAAACTTCCCTCAACTGAAGAATGAGAGGCCCATCCAAATACAAGAGGCATTTCTCACTCCAAACAGATATGACCAAAATAGAAAATTGCCACGGCAAATAGTAAACAAAACACTCCACATTCAAGACAAAGAAAAGGTCTTGAGAGCTTCAAGAGAAAAAAAGCAAGTCACTTTTAAAGGCAAACCGATTAAAATAAAAAATGACTTCTCAATGGAAACAGTAAAAGCAAGAAGAGCTTGGAAAGACGTACTTCATGTATTAAATGAGCAAAAATGCCAACCCAGACTGATATACCCAGCAAAACTATCTGTTATGATCAAGGGAGAAAGAAAAATTTTCCAGCACAAAGACAACTTGAAGGGATACATGTCCACCAAATCAGGCCTTCAAAAAATGCTAGAAATGATATGCAAACTTGAAGAAAAAAACAACCGAATTCAGGAGGACAGAAGGGTAGTATAACACCACAAAAACATAAATGTCAAGTAATAAGCTTACAAAATTCACTAACCATAAAAAAATGTCCAGAATTAAAAATAATTTCTCCATTATAACGTTAAATGTCAATGGTATTAACTCACCGATTAAGAGACACAGATTACAAACTTGGGTTAAAAATCATAAACAATCAATCAATCAATCTGTTGCCTTCAGGAAACTCACCTCACCACAAAAGATAGGCACATCCTAAAAATGAACGGCTGGTCCAAAATTCTGCAAGCTAATGGAACCAGGAAACAGGCAGGGGTAGCCATTATGCTGTTGGACAAAGTGGACTTCAAACCAAAAAAAAATCATAAGAGACACAGATGGATACTACATTTTAGTCACAGGTACAATGCACCAGGAAGACTTCACAATACTGAACATATATGCACCCAATATGGGCCCCACCACATTCATTAATAAAATCCTACAGCGTCTAAAGGAAGAAATCAACCCCCAAACGATAATTCATGGGGAGTTCTCTCAACATGGGTTAGATCCAACAGGTCAAAAGCTTAACAGAGACACTTTGGAACTTAATCAAACCCTTAAAGAAATGGACCTTACAGATCTCTATCGAACTTCTCATCCACGCACCAAAGAATACACATTTTTCTCAGCAGCACATGGAACTTTCTCCAAAATAGACCACATATTGGGCACAAAATGAATCTCCACATATACAGGAAAGTTGAAATTCTAGCCTGTGCCCTATCAGACGACCACGGCCTAAAGCTGGACATCCACAACACCACAAATGACAGAAAATACCCTAATTCCTGGAAACTTATCACTATGATGCTGAATGAGAACTGGATTCAGGAAGAAATTAAAAAGGAAATTCAAGATTTCCTGAAAGTGAACGATAATGAAAATACAACTTACCAAAATCTCTGAGACACAATGAAAACTGTCTTAAGAGGTAAGTTCATAGCTCTTAATAGCTACATCAAAAAAAAATGGAAACATCAGAAATAAATAACTTAACAATGCAGCTTAAAGCTTTAGAGAAACTAGGGGCAGGAGAGGTGGCTCAGGGGTTAAGCCACCTGCCTTGCAGGAAGGTCCTGAGTTCGAATCCTAGACCCCACGCATAGACGCCGTGCGGAAGCAAGGGCGGCCTGCGTTTCCGATCCTGGTAGGGCAGAGTCTGTGAATCCCAGGGCAGAGTAAACAAGGAGGAGGTGGGTCGGTCCATGGTGGTTCCCGAATTCCTTCATGGTTCTACACACACATACACCTGCACACATACATACACAAGCACAATTGAATAAGTAATAAAAAAAATTAAAAAGAAAGAAAAAGAAAAAAAAGCCTTAGAGAAACTAGAGCAATCTGATCCCAAAAGTAGTAAAAGAGAGGACATTAGCAAAATAAGGGGAGAAATATCTGAAATCGAGATTAGGAAAATGATAGAGAAAATCAACCAATCAAAAGGCTGGTTCTTTGAAAAAATCAGTAAGATTGATACACCCCTAGCTAAACTAACCAAAAGCAAGAGAGAGAAAACCCAAATTAACAAAATTAGAAATGAACATGGAGTTATCACTACTGATACCCAAGAAATCCAGAGAATTATAACATCATATTTCAAAAACTTATACTCTCTGAAGTTTGACAACACAAAAGAGATAGATGAATTCCTAAGTAAACATAACTTACCAAAATTGAATCAGGAAGTTGTGAATTATTTAAATAGTCCTATAACATATGAGGAAATTGAAGAAGTAATCTCGAAACTTCCCACCAAAAAATGTCCTGGACCAGATGGATTCAGCAAAGAGTTCTACCAGACATTTAAGCAGTTAATAACACCAATACTCCTTAAACTATTCCATCAAATAGCAAAGGAAGGAATACTTCCAAATTCCTTCTATGAAGCTAACATCATTTTAATCCCAAAACCTAATAAAGATTCACTTAAAAAAGAAAACTATACGCCAATCTCTCTGATGAACACAGACGCAAAGATTCTCAACAAAGTCTTAGCAAATAAGATTCAAAAACATATCAAAAAGATCATTCACGGATATCAAGTAGGCTTTATCCCAGGAACACAAGGTTGATTCAACATACACAAATCAATAAATGTAATTTATAATGTAAACCAGTCCAAAGTCCAAGACCACATGATACTCTCGATAGATGCAGAAAAAGCTTTTGACAAGATCCAACAGCCTTTTATGATCAAAATGCTAGAGACAGTAGGAATGGAAGGAACCTTTATCAATATAATAAAAGCTGTATACAACAAGCCCACAGCAAGGATTATGCTCAATGGGGAAAAACTGGAAGCATTCCCATTTTGATCAGGAATTAGACAAGGCTGTACACTCTCACCACTTCTATTCAATATTGTACTTGAAGTCTTAGCTGAAGCCATAAGACAAGAAAGGAGCATAAAAGGGATTCAAATCGGCAAAGAAGAAGTCAAGCGACCCCTATTTGCAGATGACATGATCCTAAAAACTCCATCAGGAAGCTTCTGGAACTAATTGAGAAGTTCAGCAGGGTGGCAGGATACAATATAAATGTAAAAAAAACAGTGGCCTTTCTATATTCCCAGAATAAAGAAGTGAAAAAGCCCTGAGAGAAACAATCCCATTTACTATAGCCCCTAAAAAAAAGAAATACCTTGCTATAAACCTAAACAAGGAGGTAAAAGACCTTTACAATGAAAACTTTAAAACCCTAAAGAAAGAAATTGCAGAAGACACCAGAAGGTGGAAAGACCTTCCATGTTCCTGGATTGGCAGAATCAACATGGTAAAAATGACCATCCTACCAAAGGCAATATACAAATTCAATGCTATACCAATTAAAATCCCAAAGCAATTCTTTTAAGAAGTTGACCAAACAATCTCAAAATTTATATGGAGACACAAATGACCCATGATAGCAAAGACAATCCTGAATAACAAATTCACTGCTGGAGGTATCACCATATCAAACCTTAGTTATACTACAAATCCATAGTTATAAAAACAGCCTGGTACTGGCTCCAAAATAGACATACAGATTAATGGATAAGGGTTGAAGACCCAGATATAAGCCCACAAACATACAGCCATTTGGTCTTTGACAAAGGGGCCCAAAAATGCAATGGAAAAAGAACAGCATCTTCAACAAATGGTGCTGGCAAAACTGGATCTCCACATGCAGAAGATTAAAGCTGGACCCGTACTTGTCACCATGTACAAGACTTAATTCCAAATGGATCAAGGACCTTGATATCAGGACAGAGACTATAAAAACCATAGTTGAAAGGATAGGGAACTCCCTCGAGCTGATTGGGCTAGGCCAACAGTTCCTAAACGAACATCCAGTAGCACAATCACTGCTACCAACTCTCAACAGTTGGGATCTTGTGAAATTAAAAACTTCTGTTCAGATAAAGAGATTGTAACACGAGCTCAAAGGCAACCCACAGAATGGGAGAAAATCTTCACTAACCACATATCTGATAGAGCTCTACTGTCCAGAGTCCACAAAGAACTTAGAAAACTAAACACCAAGGAAACCAATGGCCCAATTAAAAAATGGGCCCTGGAACTTAAAAGAAACTTTACCAGGGATGAAATTAAAATGTCTAACAAATATCTTAAAACATGCTCCACTTCCTTAGCCATCAGGGAAATGCAAATCAAAACTTCCCTGAGATATCATCTCACCCCAGTCAGGATGGCAAAAATCCACAATACAAACAACACCAAATGCTGGAGAGGATGTGGAGAGAGGGGAACTCTCCTACATTGCTGGTGGGAATGCAGGCTCATACAGCCACTCTGGCGAGCCATCTGGAGATTCTTAAAGATATTAAAGATTGAAATGCCATATGACCCTGCTATTCCACTTCTGGAAATAACCCCACATACAGTAAAAATTCACCTCGATAGCAGAAGCACGACCATGTTCATAACAGCACTGTTTATAATAAGAAAGTCATGGAATCAACCCAAATGTCCAACAGTTGACGAGTGGATAAGGAAAATGTGGTACATCTATACAATGGAATCAGCCATCAAAAATGATGAATTACTGGAATTTGCCGGGAAATGGATATCATTAGAAACAATTATATTAAGTGGAGTATCCCAGACCCAGAAAATTAAGCACCGTATGTACTCCCTAATAGGTGGCTCCTAGTATCAAACCTATCCAGCCCACTTAGAGACACTCAAAGATAAATCTCTGTAATACCCACAGTAATTACAAGGATTATGAACAGGAGGGATGGGGTAGGAGGGCCATACCGAAAACAAGGAGAGAGGGGACCACGTTACAGCAGAGAAAATAGGCCTCCATCAAGGACTTCAAGTAAGTATTGAGACACCTGGTTAAGTTCACAGACGTTCATTCCTGATCATTTACAACTAAGTGGGTATGATCTCACCAGAAGGGGAGGGCATATAGTCTGGCAGATAAAAAGTAACCATTTTGCAAATGGGTGATTGACCCCTCCTTCACTGAGGTTTCCTACTTTTATTACATCTACCTTTGAATGTGCTCTTATAACAAGACTCTAGTTTAACAGCTTTTTGTCTCTGGCCAGGGGGTGACATACAGTGCCCATCAGGATGGAGTGAAGGGCATTGCAGGAGCAGCAAAACTGCAAAAGAAAATCAACAAACCACAATCCAGAACTTCAGAAACTCTATATCAACCACCTAGAACTAGGCCAAACTAATCTCTCCCCATCCTGAAGCTCAGGGAAATTTGCTGAAGAGGAGGCAGTAAGAGTGTAAGAGCACAAGGATGGGAGGAGCAGTGATATGCAAGATACTCCACACAAGTGAGAGCCGAAGCAATCATAATTGGACTTTGCAAGCCCACGCAATGTCCAATACACTATTGTGTGGACAAAGTCTAGCATTTGCTAAAGGCACCAAGATCCTTGGAGGTAAGGGATTGACAGCCACAGTAGTGTTCCTATGCTTAAGGAAAACACAGGAAAGGGTTCAGGGAAATGCCACTGGGTCCTTGTACGTCATCGGAGAGGAGGGCCCAGAGGAGAGTCTGGCATGCACATTAAAGGATTCTCTGGGTTTGGGGGGGGAGGCACTAGGAGATGGGGATTGAGGGGTGAGTGGAGGGGGATTAGGGGGGTCTGGAGAAGGAGGAGGGAGGTTGTGAACCGGTGTACCTACTAAGTTTGTATGAGCGGAAATAATAATAAAAAATGTTAAAAAAAAAGTCTCATAGGAAGACTTCATTTTGAATGCCTGTATAAAAGTCACTTAAAGAAAACTAAACTACAGGAAAATAAAACACAATATATGTATAAAAACATACATGGTGACCACATGCCAACCAGTAATGCTAGGGAGGAATTTAAGTCATTGTTCTTGGCCCCATAAAAATTCTAGAGTTTTTTTCTCTGTCAGTGAAACCCATGTTCTCTCAAACAATCAGATGACGGGGGAGGTGGGGGTGGAGGTGGCAAGGGTATCATGTAAGTGGAGTACTTAAAAAGGAAAAGAAAAAAATATTACTTTTTAGCTATTAATTTGAATATAGAGTTTTGTTTACAGTTAACAAATTTGGAGTTTAAATTATGAATTTATTTACCATTTTTCCTCTAACAAAATATTTTCTGACTACAAAATGAGTAAAAGCAATATTGTAACTCCTTGATTCTAAATTTCGCTGTCTAAGACACACAATATATGTGGGACCTGAATGTATTTGTCTCCATTTTGTTCACTTGTTCACTTGTCCTCCCTATGAAATACTGAACATGCTCATAGACATGTACTGTTTGACCTAATTGTGTACGTGACTATAACCATAGCCAGTGAGCTCCAAATTAGGAAATACGTAACATTCCAGTAGCCCCCTTAAACTGGAAGAGCAGCCTTTACAGTAACATTTGGTTCTTGCATAATCAACTGCCTCACCAACTATGTCAAGGATAAAAGCCAGTCACTAAGTGCTCAAGGAATTCCAAGGGCTATGAGTAATGTAGGGGATGCTAAAAACTGTTTATGAGGTACTCGAAAATTGCTGGTGGTTGGAGGTGACCAATCCCCCCATGTCAACACAGCTTTTGCTTCAATTTACCCAATTGGATTAGAAGCCCCTTCCCCTAGATGTAGCCACTATAAAAGACCCTGGAAAACAGAGTCCAGGCTCTTGCTCCTGATCATTGCAAGGAGTTCTTGCTCCTTACATCAGTGATGGCAAGAACCCGAGTTTGATCTTGAGTAAAGGCCCTTATGTGATTGGATCGGTGTCGACTCCATGGTGGTCTCATGGGATTCAGAAATCTGGGCACAACGTATGAAGCAGATGTGCTTGCTCACCAAGACATTTTTAAAAACCTTGTCATAGAAAGTGAAAGAGGCATTGAGAAAGAACTGACCCTGGATAGAAGTCTGACTTAGCACTCCTACAGTGCAGCCCTTGGGCAAATTTGTACTTCTTCTTCCTGTGGTGTAATGAATGCAGAAATAATTGCTTCACCACATTTTTTTCAATATATGCTTTCTAAACATCCAGACCTCACTGATGATCTCTCTCAGTTGTATCTCCAACACAACATATCAGCTCTTCCTATTAGGAAGTAGAATTCCACTCCTAGCTATTGAACCTGAGCCCCCCTGAAGATTAATATCCATCAAAAAGCATGGTAGAAATAACAGCATGAGACTTAGTAGTACTGTGAATGCGATTTCACTTTCTTCCCTTCGCCCATTCCTCCTCATGAGCACAATCCAGGGCTACTCCAGTGAAAATAAAGAAGGCAATGGGCACAGGAAAGCTGAAGTAACCCAGCCAACAACGAACTGCCTTTCAAATATCCACAGATACATAATGTAGATACACAATGGAGTCTAAGGTACATTGCCAATGGACAGAATTCCTAGTCCCTCATTACTGTATTAAAACCACATCAGACAAAAGTCAGGACAATGAACCTGGTCCATTGAAGAATTCAACAGGTAGAGTTTTCATAATTTTAAAACTAAGACAATTTGTCCTGCTTCTTTCTAAGTATCCCTTGTACCACATTGATAGAACGGTATCTGCCATGAGCATAAACAAGTCTGCCTGAACCTGTGAAGGAAAACTAAATAGCCCAGAGAGACGTGCCCTTTGCCTCCAGAGTTTTGTGTTTAATTTTTAATTTTTTTATTATTCATGTGTGTGTATGTGGTATGGTGTATTTATGTGTGTGTGTAAGACAGGGCATTGTGTGTACCTGTGGAGGCCCAAAGGTGACACCTATAGTCATCTTGGATTGCTGTAGAAGCACCTTTTGGCTTGACTCTGGGATTTCCCAGGATCAACCTTCAAGATCTGAACTCTGGTCCTTCTGTTTCCCAGGCAGAGGTTTAACTCCTGATCCCTCTTTCTAGCCCCCCGAGTTTTGTGTTTAATAGAGCTGAATTAAGAGGTAGCAGAAGACTTTGAAGTTCATGTAGGCAGTATCAAGCTTCAGACCTTGAATGTGGTGTGTCCTCTACGGATGATGACCTGTCCCTGTACTCTTGAGAATATCCTCATTTTAGAAACAATTTCCTCTCTTCCACCTGTCTTGGCCTCCTCATCCAGGTTAGTCAGCTTTCTTTGTGCTTGTGCTTGCTATTGTCAACCAAGTACACCTGCTTATTTTTTTATATTTTCTCCACTACATTATGTTATATAACTTGATCATCATAACAATTGCTTAATGAATAAATTTGCATAATTAATAAGAATAGATGTTAATTCATGTTTCAGAATACTTCTCTGAATCTCTCTCAGTGTACCTACTCTACATTTATAAACTAAGTCTCTTCTTTATTAAATCATGCAACTGAATTATCTGATTTCTTACTCATTACTACATTTATTATATTTTTCATTTTTTCAGAATATTTCTTTAAAATACTCATTCTCCATAAGCCTCAGCGTTGAGAGGGAAGTTAGATAAAAACACAGTAGTCAATAACTTGATTTTCACACTGATAGAGCAGTCATATGAATTATAAGTGGTTATTCAATACCTGTTGTTTATGTCTCAAATAGCCTGAGACTGCTTAATAATACTCAGAAGAATCAATCCCTCAGAGTTATTTTGATGATCAGTTCTAAATCAGGCAAACTTTGGGCAAAGGATTGCAGCCTTCTAGCTTAAAATTTAAGTAAAATACTGAATGTTTCAGAATAAGTAACAGGAAAAATTATTCCTCAACCAGGAAACCTAGGATGTCTGAGTTGAAAGTTACATTTTAGCTTTTATGGCATTTGATTTATGACAAAGCAATTTCTGTTTCTAGTAATATCAAATCTACAGTTACATTAGTTATTGAATGGATTCAGTTGTATTCTGTCTTTCAAATTCATAATCTGGCTCTTCTTTCTGCCTTTTGTAAAGGGTTTCCCAGTTCAGATTCCTCTGCCACAACACAGCAAAATGCTCTATTTTGTTCCCTTGTCTTAATAACATACAACACAACAAACTCTGAAATGAGGAAAGATGGAATGAATTACTATATTCATCAATTTCTGTATTATCTAAACATTCTCCCAATTAACACACACATAGAAAAGTCTCATCATATGGAGGAAGACAAAAAACAGTTTATCTAACATCTGTTCTTCATAGCAGAAAACAGATCTTCCAAATCATCCACCTCCCTTCCACTCTGTAGCATCGATCTCTTCTCACTCTAGTATAAACCACAAACCTACCAATACCATTTGCCAAATCAGAGATCATTTTAATTTTCAAGTAAATGAAAATAGTCTTACAAAAATCATTTAATTTGAAAATTAAATCATACATATTCAATACATGATCTAATAATTCCATATGTAATACACTGTGCATTGATGTCAATTAAAGTTCATTTAATAAGGGCACCCATAGTTAACGTTGTTGTATCTGTTGTATTATCAAGTGAATGATGTCTTATTATAGGTTGTAGTAATAATGTAACTAATTCATTTACAAGTCATTATTCCATAGAAGAAAAGAAGGTTCATAGAATAATAGATGCTGGATAGATAAAAAAGGTAAATAGATAATACATTTAAAATTAAATTAAGGCTTTGTGTATATTTACAGAACTTGTTCTATGAGTCTAGCTAAAACTTCATGTTACATAGCTGGTTCTGTGAAGCCTATGATCATCCTATATTTTTGCGTGTTCACTGTTTTCTCAGTTTTAGGGCATCTGAAAATGTGAGAGCATGCCATGTATTTAAAGAAAAACAAGTAACTGATACTGTCAAACCAAAACAAAAAGGGAAGAGATCTCAGTTTATGTTCTATAAACTTTCTAGGACAGGAAGCAGAATTTAGCTATTACTGGTCTAAAAGGGTATTTTTTAAAAGCCCGTCTGATCTATATAAAATATATTTCAGTTTATGAAAACTTCTTTATTCAGATAGATGCAGTAATAAAACTCTACATAGTTCAAAATAGTCAATGTGATTTTTAATGTCGCCCTAAATAAAACATACAACTTTTATTTTCTTTTTTTGGGGGGGGTTGCAATTTTCTTTTTTTTTTTTTTTTAACAATGTCTCTTAATTCCTCCTTTTCATTTTGTGGACAATTTATCAAATTCATACTAGGGCCTAAGAACAGAAAGTTGACTTGTTGCTTAAAATATACAGATTTAATGAAATATTTTTGTTTTCAAGATTGTTCTAATGGAGTTCAGAAAGTATAATCTCACATAAATAGATAAACACAATTTTTCACCATGGATTGAACTTACACACATACATGCACATTGAAATAATTTCTAAATAAAATACCAGAAGTACTTAGATATGTGAAAGTACTTTAATTAAACTCTAGTTAATAGCACCATCACTAACAGTCTAAATATCTTACATTTTTGGGTTTATTTCACTTAATATTCTTACACTTTATGAGGAATTCCCTACTATTATTCCAAACCTGCCAGTTAAAAATAAAGAACAACGTAGTTCATTAGCATGTACATTTTTAGCAGATCATGCATCTGACACTGGAGCCCTGGGTTTCTGACTCTAAGTCTAGCATTTTTGAGAACAATAACTGTGGCATTATGAAATTATGGGAGAGAGAAGCAGAGTAATATATAGAAAAGAATGACAGTAACATTGGGAAACTGGAAGAGTATGTTTCAGTAACTTCTAGAGCAGAGTAATAGAATAATAAGAAGCAAGGCTGTAGAAAAAGGAAAAAGAACTGAACTTAATTGGTATACACCATATTGGTATGGGATGATGTTCCATTTCACATTCTAGATGGCAAGTTTTCAACAACTATAGAATGAGGAAAAATGAACAGTTAAGTGTCATGGTTCGAAATGTGTCTCCCACAGTCTCATTGTTTGGGAAGGTCATGATACTTTTGAGAAGTGGAGCCTTGCTGGAGGAAGGCAGAAAGAAGGGGTGGGCCTTGAAGTGGATTAGTCTCCTCCTACCTTCTGGAACAGTCTGCTTTGCAGCAAGCAGTCTTGTAGCTCTCAGTCTCCAAGATATTTGCAGTGACTTAGCCTGTCTCCAGCTTCCCAAGCCATGTCCGCCATAAAAGACGGTGTCTCCCCTCTGGAACTGTAAGCTGAATAAATCTCACTTAAATTGTTTGACTTTGGGTTTTCTCTCACAGCAACAGAGAAGAGTAACCAGTACATTAAAAATAATTCCAGGTGAAAGGCTTGGACTCTGGGCAAGCAGTAATATCCTCGCCAGAGCAAGGAATGTGAAAACCAAGCCAGTTTGGGCAGCAAAGACAGACAACTTTATTTTAGTGATTGTGAAATGTGTAGGAACAATACTAAAAGGCAGAAAGCACACAAGTCAAAATTTTAAAAATCACCGAGCTCAGAGGGGGAGATTAGCTTGTTAGTTCTTGATGAAATTCTCTTACACACAGATTTGAATTATGGATATAAATAAAACTATGTTTTCAAGAACTTTGCATAGCATGCCAATGGGGGCAAGAATAAGAATCTTAAAAACATCAGGTATTTTTAACAAAGTAGTAAATCAAAACCACCTTTCATGAGCTCTCACAATTTCTGTGTACCATTTCTTCAAAATACTGTCATTCATGGGAAAAAATAACCAGTTCAAACTGTTCTGGAAGCATCCTCCTTACTGGTCAGTTTTCATGGAACCAGACAGTTGCAGGGAGAGAAAAACCAATCAAGGGTTCTACCCAGCTTTGAAAACTGCAAACTACACTAACAACCACACTGGCAAGAGGTGTAACAGTATTAAAGTCAAGTGGGCAAATAAAAGCCTTCTGATTGGGTCTAAGGTCTACTTTTCATCAGTGATCAGGTCACATTCCTGGTTTTGTAAAAAAAAAAAAAAAGTCCAAGAACCCATGAAAGGGAAGATACAGGTCTCAGAGTGGTACAAACTATTAAGGTTTAGCTATGAAGACACTATAAGAAACTGTTTTTTAAAAATTTTCATTATACCAATAACGCTCAAAATGGAAGCTTCTTTTTGCAATGACAAAAATCACAACTGGCCAAAGTACAGAACTATGAAACACTTGGCCTTAAACAGAGCATCCAAACGACCCTTGTATTAGTCAGGGTTTGCTAGAAAAAAAGAACTAACAGGATGGATGTATATAAAAAGAATTTATTAGATTAAGCACAAAATAAAATCAGAATAGTCTGCCAACAGCTGCCTGTAGCTGTTCAGTTCTTGGACTGAATATCTCAGAACACCAAGGGATTCCTGGAAAGTTTCAATATAAATCATGCTGGAGGGATGAAGAACATGGGCTCTAATGTCAGCAAAGAGCAGCAGCATGGCAGCAACAACAGCTGCGAGAAGTAGCAACAGACTAATAGTGGACTCATAGGTCCACATAGGTCAGGAGAGGGCAAGGCCCTCTCCTTTGCTCATTCTTTATCTGGTCCACCACTGTAAACACCACCCACTATGGGCTGGGTTTCCCGCAGCTATTAAACAATTACCAGAAGGCTTGTTCCAGGTTGTCATAGCTAACTATGACACAGGTGTCAACTTGACAGCTGAGGGTTTGAGCTCTGGGCACATTTATGTAGAATTAGTAGCTAGCTGAGTTATGCCCTAGAGTGAACCCGAATGAGATTGTCCAGCCTGTGGTGGGTGGTATTAGACCCTGGAATAAATCATGGAGAGCTGATTGAGAGAGTTGGCATCCTTGCATACACTTGGCCAGACATGCTGGTCTGGCAAGTAAGGATCGTCCCTCTCTCAACTTTTATGTGGTAATGGTGTGGCCAGTTCCCTCAGCCCTAGTGTTGGTGTGTACTCTCCCATCAAGCTGGACTACAAGTTAGAAAATAAATCCCGTATTCCCTTAAGCCATTTGATGGTCATTTATCAGCAACCATGAAGGCTGACTGTAACACAGGTCTTGCCCTAACTATTAATTCTTCAGAGCTGTTCCCAAAACTTAGCCTGAAACTTTCAACCTGATACCTGAATCTAACTTTCACAGTCCCTCCCCCAGACTCAGGGAACATCAAGAAAACGGGGTCATTATAATTGTTAAAGCCTGAAGAGGTATAGATAGGGTTGTGGCCAAACATTATTATTTGGACATTACAGAACTATTGCATCCATGAAATCACTACAGTTATTTATTCTATTAGCATTTTACCATGGAAGAGTAAAGATCTTAAGAAGCCCCACACCTCCCTGAGAAGACTGCTGAGGGTTAATGCTGGATTGGGGTGGTGGATGTTTTTTCAATGGTACACAAACTGATACAGGAGTCATACTCCAGGAAGTGCTTGGACAAATGCCATCAGATACCAGGCTTTGTTCTTCACAAAACATATCATCTAAGCACTTTTCCTCCCAATGTCAATTCCATGTTCCTAATCACAAGAGTTCAAGGCTTTTATTTCATGGAGAGTGGGGTCCATGAAGCTCTGCTGTGACCTTGATACAGCTAAAATGAAGATGAACTCAGTAGGCCACAAATGTAAGAAGACTTGAAACTAGGAATGATATTGGTAGGGAAAGAAAAAGGGTAGTAATGGGGAAAAGAAGGTGGTGGGATTGTTAAATAAAATGTGAAAATAAATTCACCGCATTCATGTGTGAAACTCTAAAAGAAAAAGGGTAGTAATGGGGAAAAGAAAGTGGTGGGATTATTAAATAAAATGTGAAAATAAATTCACTGCATTCATGTGTGAAACTCTAAAAGAATAATAAAATAAATAAATAAACAAAATATTGTAATTGCACCTTATTTTCATAATGTCTTATCTTCAATAGACTAAAAGTTCTCAAACTAGCACACAACCACATCAGAGCTTCTCATAACTACTGAACTTCAAGCACCTGCCATGATGTTAGCATGCAGTAGGGATTTAATACTAAATCAATAATGCAGGACAGAAAACAGTTGAACTTAACTAAAATGTGGAAAGAGACAGAAAAGGGTGTTCTCAAAGAGTTTCAAGGTTGCAATAATAGAGCACACACCAATTAGTGAGATTTTTTTAAAAAATTTACATCATCATTATAAAATAAAAGGACACTATACATAGGAGGCCTTTGAAAGAATATTTATCTTAATGAATTTCATAGAGAGTGAGAGAAAAAGAATTATAAGAAAACTAAAAACAACATAGGATGATTAACCCCATTGAAATGAATAATGGAAAGAATAAACAGTACAAAAACTCAAACTTCTGAAATGTAGGGTAAACTTGTCAGGTTCCACTAAAAATATGGGGAAATAGAAAGACAATGAAATTACACAAATACTGAAAATAAAAAATGAAAATACAACATAATAATCACAGATATATCTTAAATTAAGCAAGATAATTAAATAGAAACAATGTCAGAATACAACTGATAATAATGCCATTAATTTCAAAGATGAATATGCAAGTAGTTATGCTCACCAAATCTAATCAGAGATGTCAGAAAACCTCTCAAAATAGAAGTAAAAATTCCTGGGCTGGAGAGGTAGCTCAGGGGTTAAGCCTCCGCCATGCAGGCGGAAGGTCCTGAGTTCGGATCCCAGATCCCACGTATAGACGCCAGGCGGAAGCGGGGGCGGCCTGCGCTTCTGGTCCTGGTAGGGCGGAGCCTGTGAATCCCAGGGCAGAAGGAGATGGAGGCGTCCATGGTGGTTCGCGAATTCGTCCGTGGTTCTACAGACGCGCGCACATACACACGCATATGCACACAGTTGAATAAATAATAATAATAATAAAAAAATTTTAAAAAAGAAGTAAAAATACCTTCAAATGTCTAAGGATTTCCCTCAAATGGAAAATTAAAACAATGTTCTTAAAAATAAGGAAAAAGAATGAATTAACTTTTATAAATTTTATCTGAAACCCAAGATATTTATCAACTAGAAGGAGAGGCAGACTAGAAACTGCCAAAAGGTCTTCAAAAGGCTGTAGAAAGTTTTTTTGTCTCGTGTTCAAGAACCTCAAGGATTCTACTTAATTATCAATGTTCATAGTTGGATAAATAGTTTTAGAGAAGCTATTGTATCAATTCCAAAAAATCACCTATACTATATTTTACAGTCATAGTACACTAAAAGTTATTTAATATTCAAGAGAAAATATATATTGATTTAAAACTCAAATACTCTCCTAACTAACCTTTGTTCAAAGCAAAATTCTGAGAGCTCTCTGAAATTCAATAAGGAAAGTTTCTCTGCATGTAGATGATAAATACATCATCGAAGGGCTTAAGGTAACAAAGAGTTTAAGTTTGGCTTATGATTACAGTTCCCTATCTAACATGGCAAGAGATTCCACACCAATACCAAAGGCCCAGAGAACTGGCCACACTAAGTTCACAGGACTGCTGAATGGGATAATCCCCACTTGCCAGACCAGCAGGACAGCCAAGTATACAAAAAGAGGTCAACTTCCTTAATCAGTTCCCTTCATCTTGTTCACTAGTCCCACCCACTGTAGCCTAGGTCTCTCTATCAGTTATACAATCTCCTGCAGGTTTGTTCAAGGCTTAGCTCAACTACTAATTCTTTACAAATGTACTCAGAACTTAACCCCTCAACTGTCAAGTTGATATCTGTGACAACAAGAATTGTCATGTATGAAAACTTGGGGTCAATTTCCAGATAAAACTTCAGATATAAATATGAAACTTTAAATACTTTTTCAACATTATTAAATGTTAAAAATTGAAAACAACCTAACAATAGTATTTACTAGTCAAACATTAAAAGCACTATTCTTAATCATTTTAAAATTAATAGCACAGATGAAAGTTCATAGAAAAACTATATGAGAAATGTATTTAAGACTGTAGATATCTCTACAATCCACTAAGTGAGAGGTTATGTCTAATAACATCTGAAAATCTGGAGAACTAAAAGTTAGAAACAGGGGTCTAAGAATTAGAGAAAAGTAAACTTTGAAAACTGAATCACTTTCTATAGGCTAAGTCACTCTTAACAATTTATATTTGGTTTTTATCCTTTTTTAAATGTCTTATTCTCACCAAGCTAAAATTAATCCACTGTAATTGAGATCAAGCTGAGGGAAAATCATTCATCTTATCAGCAGGACGTTTTAATATGGTCAAATAACTTGATTTCTATATATACCAATGCCAGTGAATATAGTTTGAGAACAAGAAGTTAAATGCCTACACCATATATGGCATATGTCATTCCAACTCTGTCTTTAAAAAAAATACCTATGAGACAAAAGTGAAAGCTAATGTATAAGTGAGCACAAAAAGAGAAAATGTATTTACTAATGAAACAGATTGTAGCTTTCATGGTCTGAATGCTGGTTGTTCCCTATAAGCTTATGTGTTTGAATTCTTGATTGATGATTGGGAAGTTTGTGGCAACTTCAAGAGGTGGAAATTTGCTGAAGAAAGGCACATTACCACAGGACAATCCCTGAGATTGCATAGCTTCACCTTGTTTCTGCTACTCGCAGTCTGTAGCTTGTTTTCTTGGCTTCCGTGATTTCTGTGGCAAACTTCTGCCATGCCTTTCCCAGCATAATGGACCATATCTTCCCTCTGGAACCAGAAGCTAAAGAAATATCCCTTTCTCCCTTAAGTTATTTAAGTGTTGTCTCATAGCAGCAGAAAAAGTAACTCTGATGATAGTTCATAACAAACATTTATTGCAATCATTTTACTTTGAAAGAAATTCTTTTCTAGGCAATAAATTAGATGTGAAAATTATACTACTTATCAAGGAATTCAGAATTTACAATGAATCTAGATTTTAAAACTTCTATGAAGTATTTAGTATTCAGGTTAATATAAACATAATGCACCTGAAGCTACACACTAAATTTTATTTCTTCATCGATCTGTACCAATGACACACTTTTTTTGTCTGAGTTCTCAGTGCTTGGCTTTTCTCTCCAGTGAACAGCAGTATCATCATCTCTGAGAATAGAACAGAAGGTGAATTGAGTATTGTAAATGTTCATTATTTGAAACCATTCTCAGGAATATATGCAGAGTTAGTATTGCTAGCATTAGAAAAATGATACTTTTGTGACTCTGGATATGGAATTTTACAATCGGCCTCTGCAGGGACGCTCAAAGACAGGAGTTGTTTTATTCTCTGGCTTTATGCCTTCCGTAGGCATTTAAGGAAATGCCCTCTGAAGCTAACAAAGATAGAAGCATTTTTTATGGTAGGCAGATAAAATATATTAGTCACTCCAGTTTCTTCTGAGTCCAAAATTTGTTAGGTAGACAACCACACAGCAGTGGGGCAGGGATGAACAATGAGTTTATGCCTAATCATGAGTACCTCAGATTACCCAACAAAGGAAAATTGTGTAAGTAAGATCAATATTAAGACATTCTTGGATTATCTGAGTGGATTTAATCATGTGGAGTCAGTATAATTGCAACGGAGAGGCTGAATGCTCAGAGCTGAAGAGGCATCTAAAGTTGTACTAGTGTCTTTGAAAATGGAGGGAAGACATGAACACAACTGCCACTAAAAGAACAGAGCTTTTGTCCAAACATTTCAAAATGAAGCATGTCAACCACAGAGACCTGTCAGAAGCCTGACTCCTAGAATTGTGAGAAAAATGTTAGGATGACGTCCTTCTTTCATTAAGAACAGGAAACCAAGTACTGATCACACTAAAGGAAGTGTACTAATCAAAATTCTTAGTAAAATAATTCAAGAACAGTCAGCCTAGTCCTCAAGTAGAACCCATGTAGAAAAAAAAGTTCTCCATTCAGTTATTTGAAAAACTAAATTAGCTTATCATATTGGTTGAAACAATTAAGGAGGGAAAATATAATATATATTCTTTTTTGGAAAAGCATAGCACATTTTATCTACTCTTATTTCTCTTATGAAATAATAATCTCAGAATTCAAACAGACCAAGAAGGCAAAAAATGTAAGAAAGACATGCTTTTCTTTTTTCTTTTTTTATTCAGAAAAAATTTTACCTCATTATGTCCATATTCCCTCCCTCTTTCATCCTTTCTCCCTCATCTTTAACTTTCCCTTCCCTTCCCCAGTCCTATAATATCCTTCTGCATGTGTGGACCATTGGGCTTCCTTCGCGCCAACTGTGCTAGTAAGGATCCAGGTCTCTGTGGTAGTTTAAATGGGCTTTCAGTAGGTATACCCACAAGTGGACAAGCTCTCCTTCCTTTGTCCAGGGCCTGCTCCAGATATTGTCTCTGAGTGTAGTTGTTCTCCTAAGGATCTCAGTAGTCCACAGGGGACTTTTGAGATGCCACTCATTGTATAAATCTGGAAGTAGATCTCACTGAGATGACCTTGTGAATGCAACAGCCCTGTCCTGACTGGAGTCCCCTGGCCAGCAGGATATCTCCCCACCATTAAGCTCCTTGAGGGTCCTGAATTTTGAGATAGGGAGAGATTTTGATGGTCTGAGCAGTAACTAGGCTTGCAATATCCTGACTCTGGCCAGTTGTGGTTTTCTGCATTATTATTCGATAGTGTTTTGTGATGCATCTAGACTGAGTGCTCTTTTTAGGTCGTACTTTACACTCATGATTTATGTTCCTTTGTAGTCTGTGGGTGTTATGGACATTTCCATTTAATTATATATTTTCAAGATTCACCACTAGAATCCATTTATAAGGGTGAACATGCAGCATCTGTCTTTCTATGTCTGGTATGCTTTGTTCATCATAATTTCTGACAACTCCATCCATTTGCCAGAAAATTTCATTAATTCATTTTTCTCAGCAGCTGAGTAGTAGTCCACTATGTATATGCACCACATATTCATTATCTATTCATCTATTCTTGGACATCTAAGCTGATTCAATTTCTTTGCTATTGTAAATAGAGCTGCAACGAATATGGATATACATGTGTCTGTGTAGTAAGATGTAGCACTCTATGGCAATATTCCCAGAAGTGGCATAATTGGGTACTTCAATTTTTAACTTGTTTTTAATTTTTTTATTATTTATTCAACTGTGCGCATGCGCATATGTATGTGTGGCGCGCGCGGACGCGCGCGCGCGTGTGTGTGTGTGTGTGTGTGTGTGTGTGTGTGTGTGTGTGTAGAACCACGGACGAATTCGCGAATCACCATGGACGCCTCCACCTCCTCCTGCCCCGGGATTCACAGGCTCCGCCCTACCAGGACCAGAAGCGCAGGCCGCCCCCGCTTCTGCCTGGCGTCTATACGTGGGATCTGGGATCCGAACTCAGGACCTTCCGCCTGCAAGGCGGAGGCTTAACCCCTGAGCCACCTCTCCAGCCCTCGATTTTTAACTTTTATAGGAACCTTTATACTGATTCCTATTATAGTTTGTATTGTTACCACCAGCAGTGAAGGAGAGATCCCTTCACCCCACATCCTCACCAGCACTTGTTATTCGTGTTTTGCATTTCAGCCACTCTGACTGGAGTGAGATGATATCTAAGGGTGGTTTTAATTTGTATTTCCCTAATGGCAAGAAAAGTAGAACATATTATGATATTTGTTAGATGTTTTAATTTCATCCTGTGAAAAGTTTTTTAGTTCTAAGGCCCATTTTTTAAATTGGGTTTTCTACTTCCTGATAGTTAATCGTTTGAGTTCTATCAGATATATGGTTAGTGAAGATTTTATCCTGTTTATTGAGTTGTCTTTTCACTCAAGTAACATCTCTTGCTCTACAGATTTCATTAAGTCCGGCTTGTTGAGTATTGGTCTTACTTCCTATGCATTGAGTGGGAGAGGGGTACTAATTAGGAAATGCTGACCCAATCAGGCCAATCAGTTCAGCATCCTTCCTATTCTTTCTTCTAGGAATTTTATAGTATTTGGCCTAACATCCAGGTCTGTAAGGGTAACTTTTGTGTGTTGCCGTGAGAGATGATTCAAAGTCAATCAGCTTAATGGAGAAAGGGAGATTTATTCAGTTTATGGTTCCAGACGGGAGATAGTCTTTCATAGCAGAGGCACCATGGCTGGCTGGCCAAAGCTAGAGAAAGGCTACATCACATCCATCCATGAGACTAAGAGCTGCAAGACTGTTTGCTGCAAAGGCAGACTTCTAGAGGTAGGGTAGGACTAATCCACCTCAAGGCCAACCCTTTGTGACCATCTTCCTTTAGCAAAGCTCCATCTCTCAAAGGTGAGATGACCTTCCTGAACACATGAAACTATGGGGGACACATTTCAAACCCTGACAAGGTCTATGATTTGGAGTTAATTTTCTTGCAGGGTATCATATATGGGTGCAGTGTCATTATGAAGATATCCAATTTTCCCGGCATCATTTGTTGAAGATACTATCTTTTTTTCAATTTTGCACCCATGTCAAATATCAGTTGACTATATTTGTATGAGCTTACATCGGGATCTTCAATTCTAATCCACTGATGTGTATTTTGGTACTGTTTTAAAGCCAGTTCCATTCTGTTTTTATCACTATGGTTTTGTAATATAGTTTAAGGTCTGGTGTGGTAATACCTCCAGCAGTTGTTTTACTAGTCAGGATTGTTTTCACTTTTTGCTTTCATATGAGTTTTAAAATTATATTTTCAATTTCTGTCAAGAATGATCTTGGAATTTTGATTGTATTGCATTGAATCTGTATGTTGCTTTTAGTAGGATGGTCATTTTTACATTTACTCTGTAAATACAGGAACATGGGAAGTCTTTCCACCTTCTGGTATCTTCTATAATTTTTTTTTAGTGTTTTAAAATTTTCATTGTATAGGTTTGTTACATCCTTGGTTAGATTTATTCCAATGTGTTTCATTTTTTCGGAGCTACAGTGAATAGACTGTTTCTTTCAAATCTTTTTCTCATTGTCCATCCTTGATGTATAGGAAAGCTATTGAACTTTGGACATTAATTTGTAGCCTGCCACTCTATTGAAACTATTTATTAGTTTCATGAGTTTCCTGGTGAATCCATTGAGGTCCCTCAGGTACAGAATTATGTCATTTGCAAAAAAAAAAAAAAAAAAAAAAGGTATCAAGGGATACGTTGACTTCTTTCTTTCCTATTTATATCCTTTTCACCTTCCTCTTTTGTCTTAAGACTCTAAGTAAGACTTCAAGAAGAGGTGAGAGTGGACAACCTTGTCTTGTCACTGATCTAAGTGGAATGCTTCAATTAACTCAAACATGACAATAATAGAGTATTTCAACACCCCACTCTCACCAATAGACATTGCATCAGCCCTAAAACAAAGACACACTGGAACCAAATCAGGCCATAAACCAAATGGACCTGATTGACATCTATTAAACTTTCCATCTTAACACCAAGGAATATATGTTCTTTTCATCAGTCCATGGAATTTTCTCCAAAATAGACCATATACTATGACACAAAACAAGACTTCATAGATATAGGAAAATTGAAATTGCATTCTGTACTTCATCTGATCAACATGGACAGTCATAAAAAGATAAACAAAAGAAAGTACATAAACTCTTGGATATTTACAACATGCTACTAAATGAGGAATGAGTTCAGGCTGAAATAAAAAATGGAAATTCAAAGATATCAGAAGTAGACTGCAAAATAAATAGTGACAAAATAAATAGTTTACCATAGTGGCATGGTAGAACTCTATATATAGTAATGAGGAATTAATTCCTGACAATTTCAATGACAACATAGAAAATTCTTATAAGTAAAAATATGCTGAATAAAAGAAGTAACACACACATGTTAACATACAAACCCTCATGCATACTTAACAATTCCATTTACATAAAATTCAAAACAGTCACAATTTCCCTTTTTTCATTTCTGATTTTAGTGATTTAGAGATTTGAAGAAACAAAAAAGGGGACATTTCAACAGATACCAGAAAAATCCAGAGACTCATAAGGACCTATTTTAATTTATATTCTACTAAATTGGATAATCTAAAAGAAATATATGAATTCTTTTTTTTAACATTTTTTATTATTATTTCCACTCATACAAACTTACTAGGTACACCGGTTCCCTCCCTCCCTCCTCCTCCCCCTGACTCCCCTGCTTCTCCTCCCCTCAACCCTCCCTCCCCATCCCCCAGTGCCTCCCCCTCAAACCCCGGAGAATCCTTTAATGTGCATGCCAGACTCTCCTCTGTGCCCTCCTCTCCGATGACGTACAAGGACCCAGTGGCATTTCCCTGAACCCTTTCCTGTGTTCCACTTAAGCATAGGAACACTACTATGGCTGTCAATCCCTTGCCTCCAAGGATCTTGGTGCCTTTATCAAATGCTAGACTTTGTGGGGTCAATAGTGTGTTGGATATTGCGCAGGGCATGCAAAGTCCAATTATGATTGCTTCAGCCTTAGCTTGTGTGGAGTATCTTGCATAAGGAAATAGATGAATTCTTAAACAGAAATGATCTACCAAAATTGACTCAAGATGGAATAAACAATTTAAATAGGACAGTAACAAGCAATGAAATCAAGATGGCAGTAACAAATCTCCCAACTAAAAAAAGTCCAGGATTGGAAGGATTCAGTGTAGAATTTTTTCAGACTTTCATAGAACTAATGCCACCATTCCTTAAATTATTCCATGAAATAGAAAAAGAAGAAATACGTCCAGATTCTTTGTATGAGGCTGGTATTACTCTTATTCCAAAGCCAAGCAAAGACACATCAAAAAAAAAAAAAAAAAAAAAGAGAATACTAGGCCAATTTCACTAATGAACACAGATGCAAAAGTCTTTAATAAAATGCATGCAAACCCTATCCAGAAACATTAAAAAAATTATACACCATGACCAAGTCAGGTTCATACTAGAAATGTAAGGATGGTTTAACATAAAAATTTTTTAACATTTTTTATTATTATTTACGCTTAAATCTTCAACAAGCAGGACTGTCTACTTTCATAATTCCTGTTTAATATCCTCCCTGAGATTCTAGGCAGAACAATAAGACAACAAAGAAAGATAAAAGGTATACAAATAGGAGAGGCAGAAGTTAGCATTCCTGCTTTCCATGATTTTATACTTGAGAGATCCATATAGTTCCATCATAAACTATGAATTAATATTTTCAGTAAAGTGACAGGCTATAAAATCAACATACAGTTGCATCTACCTTTGAATATACTCTTATAACAAGACTCCAGTTTAACAGTTTTTTATCTCTGGCCAGGGGATGACATCCAATACCCATCAGGATGGAATGAAGGGCATTGCAGGAGCAGCAAAACCGTAAAAGAAAAATCAACAAACCATAATCCAGAACTTCAGAGACTCTATATCAACCACCTAGAACTAGGCCAGACTAATCTCTCCCCATCCTGAAGCTCAGGGAAATTTGCGGAAGAGGGGGCGGTAAGAGTGTAAGAGCACAAGGATGAGAGGAGCAATGATATGCAAGATACTCCACACAAGTTAGGGCCCAAGCAATCATAATTGGGCTTTACATGCCCTGCCCAATGTCCAACACACTATTGTCCCCACAAAGTCTAGCATTTGCTAAAAGCACCAAGATCCTTGGAGGCAAGGGATTGACAGCCAAAATAGTGTTCCTATGCTTAAGTGTTCCTATGCAGGAAAGGGTTCAGGGAAATGCCGCTGGGTCCTTGTATGTCATCGGAGAGGAGGACCCAGAGGACAGTCAGGCATGCACATTAAAGGATTCTCCGGGGATTGGGGGAGGGGAGGCACTGGGGGGTGGGGAGGGAGGGGTAAGTGCAGGGCGAGCAGAGGGGTGGGGGGAGGAGGAGGGAGGGAGGGAACAGGTGTACCTATTAAGTTTGTATGAGTGAAGATAATAAAAAATGTTAAAAAAATACCTGAGAATAAACTTAACTAGGAAAATTAAGATATATAGTGAAAACTATAAACCACTATTTAGATAAATAAAAGAGGATACTAGAAGGTGGGAAGTTCTTTTATGATCATGGATTGTCAGGATCAATATTGTGAAAATCACCATCTTACCAAAGAAAATTTACAGATTCATGGAAACTCCAAATAATATTCCAATGCAATTCTTCACAGAAATGGAAAAAAACAATCCAAAATTTATATGTAAGGATAAAAGGCTCCAAATATCTAAAACAATCTTTAGCAAGAAAAATACTGCTGTACATATAACCATACTGAGTTTCAAGCTATATTGCAGAGTTATAGTAATTAAAACAGCATTGTACCAGAACAAAAACAGATGCAATGATCAATAGATTAGATCAGGGGACCCAGTTATAAATTCATTCACCTGCAATAAACTGATTTTTGACAAAGATGACAAGCATACAGTCTGGAGAAAGGACAGCATCTTCAAAAGTGATGCTGTGAAAACTGGGTATCTACATGTAGAAGAATGAAAGTTGACCATTTCCAATCAGAGACATCAGCATTAAACTTGAAACTTTGAAACATTCAGAAGATAGAGTGAGAAATATACCAGGGAAATGCAAATTAAAATTACCATGTGATACCCTCTTTCCCCAATTACATTGGTTAAGATTAAAAACACAAGTAAGAATGAAAATTGGCAAGGATGTGAAGGGGCCGCTTATTCATTGCTAGTGGAAATGTAAACTGGTACCACCACTTTGGAAATCAATATGAGCGTTCCTCAGAAAGCCAATAATTGAACTACCATTTGACCCAGCTCTACCACTGCTAGGAATATTTCCAAGGGACTCTCTATGTTGTACTCCAAACACTTGTTCTTCCATGTTCACTGCAGCTCTCTTTACAATAGCAAGAAAATAGAACCAATCATTTTTGAGGAATGGATAATGAAACTGTGATACATATACACAATTAAGTTATCAGGAAGGATAAGATTGTAGAATTTGCTGACAAATGGCTGAATCTAGAAAATAATAATTTTGAGCGAGTTATCACAGACAAAATTTAATACCACATGTTCTCTCTTATACATGGATGCTATCATTAAACTCTTTTCTATAGTATTTGGCTTGGAATTCTGATGTGATTTTGGTGTTTTACTATATATACTAAGCTTAATTATAGTTACTCACAGGCCTGAGATGCTTGGGTCAGCTGAGAAATTTGGTGGTGTGGGATTCAGAAGCAGATGGGTATAGGGCATTACTGTGCATAGTTGGCTGATGAGCTCTGTCTACTGTGTTGGAATATTGGTGTGGTGATATGATCCTCATAGTTGGGAACTGTGGATTTTGGTTAGGTTTTTGGATGGAGTGAGGTCTCTTTGAATTTCTGTCTTTTTGTGTTGTGGAATTCACTGTGATGTTGCATTTCTGTTTACAGTTTGGGATTTTTGCTTCCCAATAGAGTGACGTCTACTTCCATTTTCAATTTTTCCATATAATAATAATAAAGTTAAAAATTTCAAAATAGTCAAAAGGTATCTGTGAAGTCAAAACTTATCTATGGTCAGAACAACGGTTTCCTTTATAATGACTGGGTGAAGACTGACAGTGGCCAATCGTTTTATTGTAAATCTAGTAAAATTACATGGTTATTCTACTTCACAAAGATAATAAAGTTGCATTGATGAGAATTTCTCTTTGTCATCTTCTCTCCTTCTCTCTCCATTTCCATTTCCATCTACACACACACACACACACACACACACACACACACACAGTTATTCATTGCTTAACAGAAAAAATATGCTCTGAGATATGCATTGTGAAGTAATTTTATTATTGGACAAATATCATAGAGTATACTTACCTAAATAAGACAGGCATAATGATAGTAGACAATGCAATCTTATGAGACACTATAATATATGCAGTGTACTGTTTTCCTGTGGCAAATGACTATAAGCAAAAAGAGTATTAACAACACAAATAATTTTGGGGAAGGAGCATAGAGTCATTTGTCATCTATGAAGCAGACCTAATATCTAAAATCATATTGTAAAGTTACTGACAATAGGTACAGATGTCACTGACTACAGGTACAGATGCAAGACCTTGTGTTGCCACAACTAACAAGTCATTTTTCTGGATGCTTGTCACAGAACTAGAGCCACTGTTGCCTCTGTGTCTGAGATATATTCCTACTCTTGGAATCAGTTTGTCGGTGGCCCCAGACTTTCTTCCAACAGATAATATAGAATTCCTAAGTAAAAGAATAATCTCAAAAACAGAGGAAACAAAAACGGAACAAATGATTCAGACTTATCCTACCACATCTTAAGAACATATATCCCTCCCTTTCACCCCACCCCACTCCGCCGGTCGGGACGCGCACGCGCGGTCCAGCCGTGCCTCACCCCGCGACTCTAGGTAAGCCCCGGCCGCGCCCACCTACCAGAACCAAAGGTCAGCCCAAAGGGACCCGACTCCTACTTCCGCCATCCAGCCGGAGCTGCGCGCAGGGCCAAGGGACAAGGAGGACCTCCCCCTGCGCCCAGGCCCTGCCCCAGCTGCCCTCGGGTTTAATAGCTCCACGCCGATGTCCCCATCCTCCCTTTCCCCACCCTGCTCCGCTGGTCGGGACTCGCACGGTCCAGCCGGGACTCACCCGTGACCTAGGTAAGCTCTGTCCCTGCCCACCCTCAGAACCCCAGGCCAAATAATTCAGTTTAGTGAAATTGAAAGATCTTAAGAGTTAAAGCGACAATGCCAAAGTCAAAATGCAAATCCATGAGAAGCAACACTCAAGTAAACAAATTTCCCACTGAAGAAATTAATCCCATAATGTTAGACTCCAACCAGAACAAACCCCCGGAAAAAGGCCAAGAAAGCCTCACCCAGGATAACGACTTTCAAAATATGATCATTACCATGTTCAATAATATGAAAGAGGAAATCAGGGAGGGATTACATAATCGAATTAATCGCTTTGAAGAGGAACACAACAGACATTTGGAGGAGTTGAGAAAAACAGTGCAAGAAACAAAAACTGGCATAGAGCAGTTAAAACAGACTCAAGCAGAGTTTAAAACTGAGCTAAAAGACAAGTTATCTTCAACCCAGAAATCCACAGAGAGTCTTATCAGAACTAACAAAGCAGAAAACAGAATTTCAGACCTTGAAGATAAAGTGGGAGTACTAACCAGCTCAATGGAAGAGGTCGTTAAAGCCAAAAAGATACTTGAGAGAAATATCCAAGAGATATGGGACACCCTGAAGAAGCCTAACATGTGTATTCATGGAATACCAGAGCAAGAATCTCAAAATACCACCCCTGAGGAAATTTTTCAAAGGATCATTAAGGAAAATTTTCCTCATATTAAAAAAAGAGAGGCCCATCCATATACAAGAGGCATTCCACACCCCAAACAGATACGACCAAAACAGAAGCACCCCACGGCAAATAATAGTTAAAACACTCCACATTCAAGATAAAGAACTGGTTCTGAGAGCTTCAAGGGTGAAAAAACAAGTCACTTTTAAAGGTAAACCTATTAAAATAACAAATGACTTCTCAGTCGAAACAGTAAAAGCAAGAAGAGCTTGGAGAGACATACTTCAAGTACTGAATGAGCAAAAATGTCAACCCAGGCTGATTTACCCTGCAAAACTATCAGTCATGATCGAGGGAGAAAGAAAAACTTTCCAGCACAAAGACAACTTGAAGGGATACATGTCCACCAAACCAGGCCTTCAAAGAATGCTAGAAATGATACTCAAGCATGAAGAAAAAAACAGGCATATCCAGGAGAACAGAAGGCAAATATAACACCATTAAAAGCGAAGCAATATACTTATAAAAACTATTAAGCATAATAAATGTCTAGAATTAAAAATAGTTTCTCCATATAACACTAAATGTTAATAGAATTAATTAACCGATCAAGAGACATAGATTACAAACTTGGATTAAAATCACAATTCATCAATCTGCTGCCTGCAGGAAACCCATCTCACCACAAAAGATAGGCACGCTCTAAAAATAAAAGGCTGGTCAACAATTCTACAAGCTAATGGAAGCAGAAAACAGGCAGGGGTAGCCATTATGTTATCAGACAAAGTGGACTTTCAAATCAAAGAAAATTATAAGAGACATGGATGGATACTACATTTTAGTCACAGGTACAATTCACCAGGAAGACTTCACAATACTGAACATATATGCACCCAATACGGGCCCCTCCACATTCATTAAGAAAACCCTACAGCGTCTAAAGCAAGAAATCAACCCCCAAACGATAATTCTCGGGGATTTCAACACCGCCCTCTCAACATGGGATAGATCAACAGGTCAAAAGCTTAACAGAGACACTTTGGACCTTAATCAAACCCTGAAAGAAATGGACCTTACAGATCTCTATTTTCACCCACGTACCAAAGAATACACATTTTTCTCAGCAGCACACGGAACTTTCTCCAAAATAGATCACATATTGGGCCACAAAACGAATCTACACACATACAAAAAAGTTGAAATTCTAACCTGTGCCCTATCAGACCACCACGGCCTAAAGCTGGACATCCACAACACATAAAACAAGAGAAAATACACTAACTCCTGGAAACTTAACAATATGATGCTGAATGAGAACAGGATTTAGGAAGAAATTAAAAAGGAAATTCAAGATTTCCTGAAAGTGAATGATAATGAAAATACAACTTACCAAAATCTCTGGGACACAATGAAAGCTCTTCTAAGAGGTAAGTTCATAGCTCTTAATGCCTACATCAAAAAAATGGAAACATCAGAAATAAACAATTTAACAATGCAGCTTAAAGCTTTAGAAAAACTAGAGCAATCTGATCCCAAAAGTAGTAGAGGAGAGGAGATTAGCAAAATAAGGGCAGAAATATCTGAAATTGAGATTAAGAAAACGATAGAAAAAATCAACCAGTCAAAAAGCTGGTTCTTTGAAAAAATCAATAAGATTGATACACCCCTAGCTAAATTAACCAAAAGCAAGAGAGAGAAAACCCAAATTAACAAAATTAGAAATGAACATGGAGTTATCACTACGGATACCCAAGAAATCCAGAGAATTCTAACATCATATTTCAAAAACTTGTACTCTGTGAAGTCTGACAACACAAAAGAGATGGATGAATTTCTAAGTAAACACAACCTACCTAAATTGAATGAGGAAGTTGTGAATTATTTAAATAGTCCTATAACATACAAGGAAATTGAAGAAGTAATCTCGAATCTTCCCAGCAAAAAATGTCCTGGACCAGATGGATTCAGCACAGAATTCTACCACACATTTAAGGAGTTAATAACACCAATACTCCTTAAACTGTTCCATCAAATAGCAAAGGAAGGAACACTACCAAATTCCTTCTATGAAGCTAATATCGTCTTAATCCCAAAACCTAATAAAGATTCACTTAAAAAAGAAAACTATTGGCCGATCTCTCTGATGAACACAGATGCAAAGATTCTCAACAAAGTCTTAGCAAATCGGATTCAAAAACATATCAAAAAGATCATTCATGGGGACCAAGTAGGCTCCATCCCCGGCACACAAGGTTGGTTCAACATACGCAAGTCATGTAAACCAGTCCAAAGTCCAAGACCACATGATACTCTCGATAGATGCAGAAAAAGCCTTTGACAAAATCCAACAGCCTTTTATGATCAAAACGCTAGAGACTGTAGGAATGAAAGGAACCTTTATCAATATAATAAAAGCTGTATACAACAAGCCCACAGCAAGGATTATGCTCAATGGGGAACAATTGGAAGCATTCCCACTTCGATCAGGAACTAGACAAGGCTGTCCACTCTCACCACTTCTATTCAATATTGTACTTGAAGTCTTAGCTGAAGCCATAAGACAAGAAAGGGACATAAGAGGGATTCAAATCGGCAAGGAAGAAGTCAAGCTATCCCTATTTGCAGATGACATGATCTTATACCTGAGTGATCCCAAAAACTCCACCAGGAAGCTCCTGGAACTAATTGAGAAGTTCAGCAGGGTGGCAGGATACAAAATAAATGTGCAAAAATCAGAGGCCTTCCTATATGCCCAGAATGAAAGAAGTGAAAAAGCCTTGAGAGAAACAATCCCATTTACTATAGCCCCTAAAAAAATGAAATACCTTGGTATAAACCTAACCAAGAAGGTAAAAGAACTTTACAATGAAAACTTTAAAACCCTAAAGAAAGAAATAGCAGAAGACACCAGAAGGTGGAAAGACCTCCCATGTTCCTGGATTGGTAGTATCAACATTGTAAAAATGACCATCCTACCAAAGGCAATATACAAATTCAATGCTATACCAATTAAAATCCCAAAGCAATTCTTTAAAGAAGTTGACCAAATAATCTCAAAATTCATATGGCGGCACAAAAGACCCGGGATAGCAAAGACAATCCTGAGTAACAAAAACACTGCTGGAGGTATTACCATACCAAACCTTAGTCTATACTACAAATCCATAGTTATAAAAACTGCCTGGTACTGGCTTCAAAATAGACACACAGATCAATGGATAAGGGTTGAAGACCCAGATATAAGCCCACAAAAATACAGCCATTTGGTCTTTGACAAAGGGGCCCAAAGAATCCAATGGAAAAAGAACAGCATCTTCAACAAATGGTGCTGGCAAAACTGGATCTCCACATGCAGAAGATTAAAGCTGGACCCGTACTTGTCACCATGTACAAGACTTAATTCCAAATGGATCAAGGACCTTGATATCAGGACAGAGACTTTAAAAACCATAGTTGAAAGGATAGGGAACTCCCTCGAGCTGATTGGGCTAGGCCAACATTTCCTAAACAGACATCCAATGGCACAGTCACTGCTACCAACTCTCAACAGTTGGGATCTTGTGAAATTAAAGAGCTTCTGTTCAGATAAAGAGATTGTAACACGAGCTCAAAGGCAACCCACAGAATGGGAGAAAATCTTCACTAACCACATATCTGATAGAGCTCTACTGTCCAGAGTGCACTAGAACATAGAAAACTAAACTCCAAGGAAAACAATGGCCCAATTAAAAAGTGGGCCCTGGAACTTAAAAGAAACTTTACCAGGGATGAAATTAAAATGTCTAACAAATATCTTTAAAAATGCTCCACTTTCTTAGCCATCAGGGAAATGCAAATCAAAACTTCCCTGAGATATCATCTCACCCCGGTCAGGATGGCAAAAATCCACAATACAAACAACGACAAATGCTGGAGAGGATGTGGAGAGAGGGGAACTCTCCTACATTGCTGGTGGGAATGCAGGCTCATACAGCCACTCTGGCGAGCCATCTGGAGATTCTTAAAGAAATTAAAGATTGAAATGCCATATGACCCTGCTATCCCACTTTTGGGAATAACCCCCCATGCAGCAGAGGTTCGCCTCGATAGCACAAGCTCGACCATGTTCATAGTAGCACTGTTTACAATAGCAAAGTCATGGAATCAACCTAAATGTCCAACAGTTGACGGGTGGATAAGGAAACTGTGGTACATCTATACAATGGAGTACTACTCAGCCATCAAAAATGATGAATTACTGGAATTTGCTGGGAAATGGATGTCATTAGAAACAATTATATTAAGCGAAGTATCCCAAACCCAGAAAATTAAGTGCCATATGTTACTCCCTAATAGGTGGCTCCTAGTACCAAACTCACCCAGCCCACATTGAGACACTCAAAAGTAAACCTATGTAACACAGTAATTGCAAGGATTATGAACATGAGAGATGGGGTAGGAGGGCCACACCAGAAACAAGGAGAGAGGGGACCATGTTACAGCAGAGAAAATAGGCCTCCATCAAGGTCTGCAAGTAAGTAATGATAAACCTGGTTAAGTTCACAGACGTTCTTTCCTGATCTCACCAGAAGGGGAGGGCATATAGTCTAGCAGATAAAAAGTAATCATTTTGCAAATGGGTGATGGACCCCTCCCTCACTGAGGTTTCCAACTTTTATTACATCTACCCTTGAATGTGCTATTATAACAAGATTCCAGTTTAACAGCTTTTTGTCTCTGGCCAGGGGGTGACATACAGTGCCCAGCAGGATGGAGTGAAGGGCATTGCAGGAGCAGCAAAACTGCAAAAGAAAATCAACAAACCACAATCCAGAACTTCAGAGACTCTATATCAATCACATAGAACTAGGCCAGCCTAATCTCTCCCCATCCTGGAGCTCAGGGACATTTGCAGAAGAGGGGGCGGTAAGATTGTAAGAGCAAAAGGATGGGAGGAACAACGATTTGCAAGATTCTCAACAACAGTTGGGGCCAAAGCAATCATAATGGGACTTTGCATATCCTGCGCAATGTCCAGTGCACTGTTGCCCTCATAAAGTCTAGCATCTGTTAAGGGCACCGAGATCCCTGGAGGCAAGGGATTGACAGCCATAGTATTGCTCCTATGCTTAAGGGGAACAAGAGAAAGGGCTTATGGAAATGCCACTGGGTCCTTATATGTCATCGGAGAGGAGGACCCAGTGGAGAGTCAGGCGTACACAATAAAGGACACTCTGGGAATTGGGGGGGAGGCACTGGGGGATGGGGAGGGAGAGGAGGGGGAGGAGGGAGTTCTGGGGGAGGAGGGGGGAGGGAGGGAACTGGTAAAAAAATTTAAAATGTATAATTACATTTTTAATAAAAAAATAAAAAAAGAGTTAAAAAAAAAGAACATATATCCAGGTGTGATTTAATTTTAACAGTCTGATCTCCTACATGCTCTCCTTCAAAATGCCATTACCCATTTCTTCTATACAAAAAGTTCCCAAATTTGTGCTCCCGACTTGGCCCTTATGGGGCACAACAATGAATTTCACCCAAGTCTCCAAATGTATTCTTTTCCAGATCAAGTTTTGCTTTATGGAAAAAAAAAACTTTGCACTCTTTATAAGCAAAATTAAAAAGGCCTTTTTTCCCCAGTGTTTTCTCCAATAGGACAAAGTTTTTCCTAATACAAATAGCAACTCACTTCACTTCTGCTTTTCCTGGAAACTTTAATCACAAGGCATCTGCAATATGACTTCCTCACAAAGCTTGACTGAGCCACATAACATCTGAGAGAGGACTGCCATGTATTTATTCAAGGATCTTCACACATCATTCATGTATTTTTTATTAATGTTTTTAGTAGGTAAGTCAGATTTTAAAAAACAAAATAATTAACAATTGGGAGAAAGAAGGTTTGAGAAAGAAGGTTTCAAAGTTATAACCATTAAATATATTCCATGGTACTCATATAAAATTTCTCATAAGGGGCTGAAGAGGTGGCTCAGGGGTTAAGCCTCTGCCTTGCAGGCGGAAGGTCCTGAGTTCGGATCCCAGATTCCACGTATAGACGCCAGGCGGAAGCGGGGGCGGCCTGCGCTTCTGGTCCTGGTAGGGCGGAACCTGTGAATCCCCGGGCAGAAGAAGGTGGAGGCGTCCATGGTGGTTTCCGATTCATCCATGGTTCTACACACACACATACACACATGCACGCGCACATACATACATACACACACACACACACGCACAATTGAATAAATAATAATAAAAAAATTAAAATTAAAAAAATTTCTCATAACAAAATATTCACAGAATCTATGGACTAAAATATAGTAAGTCCTTAATGAAATTCCTGGTGAAATTCATGTTTTTCCAAAGCACCATGAACATCATGCTACCTACTTCCTGGCAAGTTTGACTCCATTTTAATTTGTGTCATGATCTTCTCCAGCTGTATTGATGCTTATGCATCTGTTCTCTCTTTATTTTAGGGTTAATAATTTAAGTTGCTTATTAATTTAATCAAAAATATTCTTTGTAGATGTAATATTAGTCAAGAATTATCCAGGGTATTAGTACACAAAGGGAGAAACAACACAAACAAAAATATCTGTTCTCAGGGTTATGAGATTGAAAATAAAGCACAAGTTATATAATATGTGAAAGTGAGATGAGTGCTGAGTAGAAAAATAAAAGCAGGAAAATATACTGAAACATAAAAAAAAAACAAAGGGGCTGGAGAGGTGGCTCAGGGGTTAAGCCTCTGCCTTGCAGGCGGAAGGCCCTGAGTTCGGATCCTAGACCTCACGTATAGACGCCAGGCGGAAGCGGGGGCGGCATGCGCTTCTGGTCCTGGTAGGACAGAGCCTGTGAATCCCAGGGCAGAGTAAACAAGGAGGAGGTGGAGGCAGTCCATGGTGGCTCCCGTATTTGTCCGTGGTTCTACACACACACACACACACATACACACACACACATACATACACACATGCGCAAATGCACAAATGCACGCATTCATGCACAATTGAATAAATAATAAATAATAAAAAATTTTTTAAAAATGAAAAAAAAACAAGCAAAGTGTAAATATGATAGTCAATTTCCATGGCTGTGGGGAAAAAGTGGCAGGGGGCAAGTAGTATAGAGGATGGAGAGGGCATCAGGAAAGACACAGAACAGATCACAGGAGAGTCGTAGCTCCAAGGAGTAAAATGGTAAGATTGCATTTTGAAACAACTCATCAGGCTACTGAGTTGACATCAGTCAGCAGTGGAAAGAGAGAAATCAGTTCTCTGTATCCTAATAGTGTCTTAGATCACACAAACTGAAAGGTCAAGAGGATACTGTAAAGACAAATGAATGAAATGTGATCAATGAAAATTAGTGGGGAATTTCGTGTCAGTAAGTTCTGAGGGAAGAGGAAACAAAATCAGTTAGGCAAATACTTGATACTTGGACAAACGGAGGTGCACCTTTCAATTCTAGAAGATGTTGATGCCATTGCTGTCCTCAAACTAATACCCTCAACCCAAACCCAAAATAGAATAAAAGGTCTTTAGCATATCAAACAGCATATCTTGTAATCTCTCTTGGAAATCACCAATATAATGTGCTGCAGCCAGACAGACAATCTAGGGAGCAGAAAGCATGTGGTTTGAGAAATTATAGCTGGGCAGGAAAATAGGAAAGGAGAAACAATGCATGAGCAGAGAGCCATGAGCTCCAAATGCAGCCCAATAAAGACATGTCCAGAAGTTGTGATGATAAATACATGATCTGAAAAGCAATACAGTAAAATACTCAAAAAATACTGCTTTACATGCAAAAGGAGATAGGCAAATTTAAGGACAATTATTTACTTAAACAATAGTATATGTTTTAACAAATAATATTTACACTGTTCCATGAAAAAAAATTTATTTAGCTAAAACTGGTAGACCTGAAATAAGAGGATGGTATAAAAATAATGTCAAGCCATATCCTAGCAACCTTAGGATATTGTAAATTGTATTAATTAAGGCATGATGTTGTATAACCAGTCTATGAACTTATTCTATAATAATATGTGCAGTTACTTAGCCTGATTTAGCCTTTCCAAAATATATTCATATTTCAAAGCATTGTGTTGTACTTACAAATACATACAATTGTATTTGTTAATTTAAACAATAAACACATTTTAGGAGGCTAATAAAATAGTCCAGAAGTACAGAAAAAACACTCAATTCATAAAAGTAGTCACTATATAACAACCAAAACTAATAAGTAAATTATCCACAATAAAAATATCACACACACCCACATCATGGTAGTCATAGGAAGAATTAAAAATTATTTTTATGGAGACTAAATCTAAAATAACCTTCATAGAGTACACTGATTTTGAATATTATAACTACTTTGGGCATTATTTAATTTGTTTGAAGCATGAACATGTATTAATTCAACAAAAATTTTACAAATGGCTACTAACGAGTCAAGTCTTTACTGTTTATTAAACCAAGATCCTATTTGATACGCAGTCACTTGTATTAAACATGAAGTTTGTACATGTTCATATGCATGCAAGATCATATGATTCATATACACAGACATGAACATACCTATATATGTGATAATAGGGCTCTCACTGTAATTACTACCTCTTGGTGGGCACAGAATTATTATATCTGCCATATAGAAAACATAAATTTAAAAGAGATGGCTGTAATTCATATTTTTTTCTTATAACCACCATCTCTTCGCTAGAAAATAGTAATGTTCTCCTACCCTAAAACCTGCAAGCCATCTCTTTCATCTCCATATGAATTTCCATTATTCTAGTATGAAATTGGAAATGGAAAACTATTATGGAATGCTATGTAATTTTCTCTCATCTAACAGTGCTTAGATACTTCAGAATGACTTCTGAATTTTTTTTAAAAAGTTACACTTAGGTCATCAAACTAAGTTATGTGTAAAATGCAAATGTAGTTAACACCCTTCCATTCTCCACTAATTGTGAGGACAAACACTTAGCAACCTGTGTAACACATCTGACAATGAGCAACTGCAAACTGGAAAAATGTATCCATTTCTGTACAAAATGAAACCCTTTCAAACAGACCCTGTGGTTTTTTACAGTGGGAGTTGGAAAATGTTAAAATAGCATGGTGCAAACAATAAGAAATCTACAGACAACACCAATAACAAATAAGTAGCAATAAACTGATCTAAACCAAAAGAAAGTGTGTGTGGTTCGCCCATCCTGAAGTCAATTTAGGTTCATAGCACACTTAACGGTTTCACAACGGCCTTGCACCTGCTCACTTGCTTGTCTCAGCTTCATTTTCAAGGAGGTATCAAAATTCTGGCATCAGTTTCATTGCCTCATATCTCTAAGAGAATCAGTTTCAATCCTAAAGGACCCAGAAAAGAGAATACAGCCCACCTATCCAGGTGCATTTCTTGCGTGTGTGTGTGTGTGTGTGTGTGTGTGTGTGTGTGTGTGTGTGTGTGTCTGTGTGTGTGTATCAGAGCACGATATTGGCTATGGAGGCCCAAAGGTAACTTCAAGAATCATTCTGGATTGCTCTACTTCTTTTCCTTTGTCCTGGGGTTTCCCAGGCTCTGTCTTCAAATGCCTGAAGTGCAGGTCGGTGCTATTTCTGTCTGGCGTTTTTATGTGGGATCTGGGATCCAAACTCACCTCCTTCTGCTTGTGAGGTAGAGATTTAACCCCTGAGCCTTCTCTCTTATGTGCATTTCTAAAGTTCTCACATTATTAGATCTTGCCTACAGGGAAGGGACTGTTATCGTCCAAAGCTATCAATTCCTACAGATAGTGAAATATTCTCTTTGATACAAAAACTACAACCAACTACAGCTGATACCCACAACTACCTCTAAGCATTTATTCTTCTATTATCATTCAAGGGACAAAGGTCAGAGTTCTAGCCCCTCTTCACTGGACCTTTGAACTTGTCACTAGAGAATCCTAAATCCTACTCTGCCTTGCCCTTTCATTTCCATGGAGAAAAGACAATAAAAGATCTGTCCACTTTTCCTCCATGTTTTCTCTGTTTCTTGAACAACGTGGTCCTTTCCCACCTGGTGCCCAGGTCTTGATCTGTAAGCTACAAGCATTGTTGTAATGGCTGACTTGCTGATCTGTTTGCCATAACTGAATAGTAATATAACCTGCCCTAATTATCCAAATTAATCCACATATCTACCTCTGAACTAGCTAATCACTGGCTAAATTAAATTTAGATATTGCTAAAAATAAAATTAGATTTGGCCTTGAGAGATGACTCAGAAGTTAAGACTCTGTCTCATGGCAGAAGGACCTGAGTTTGAATCCCAGATCCCTTGTAAAAATGCCAGGTGGAAATTGTGGCAGCCTGCACTTCTGGTTCTGAAGGGCAAAGCTTGGAAAAGCTCAGAGCAAAGGAAAAAGAAAGTAGAGAACTCCTGGATGATTGCTGAAATCATCCTTAGACCTCCAAAGGCAACACCATGCTCTCCAATTAATACATACATACATACATACATACATACAGACATACAGACAGACAGACAGACAGACAGACACACACACACACACACACACACACACACACACAAATTAGGTGTAACTTCCCAGTAAGGTGCAAAGAGAAGTCTTGGGTGCCACAGTCAGCTTACAAAGGTGTCACAGTTTATCATAGATCTTTTGAATGAGATACTGTAAAATACAACACTTATAGGATAGCTGTAAACTATTAACCGGAGGGATTTCATCATTTCAATACTGAGTCCTCGTCCATTCATCTTAATGATACATTACCTTATCTTTGAGAAAATGCTTTTTCAAAGTTACTATTAGAAAATAAATGAATGAATAAATAAGCAAGTATTTTAATGAGGTTAAGACAATGTAGATGATGCTACATAACTTGAGTTCAATTTTTGTGAAGTTGGGTTTAGAAACATTAAGGTTGTATATTTTTAACTAAGAGATGTTCTCAAAGAACTATTTAAGTACTAAGAGCACAAGGAACCAAAAACCTTGGGGGACCAGCCTTACAAAATTCAGAAGCTAGGGGCTGGAGAGATGGCTCAGGTGTTAAGCCTCTGCCTTGCAGGCAGAAAGTCCTGAGTTCGGATCCTAGACCCCATGTACAGACACAGGGCGGAAGTGGGGCGGCCTGCATTTCTGGTCCTGGTAGGGCAGAGCCTGTGAATCCCGGGGCAGAGTAAACAAGGAGGAGGTGGAGACGGTCCATGGTGGTTCCCGAATTTGCCCATAGTTCTACACATACACACACACACACACACACACACACATACACACACACAATTAAATAAATAATAATAAAAAAATTCAGAAGCTAGTGGGCTGATGTGAGGCCCGTACCTGTCAGGAACATGGATGTCACAATGACATCAAGACAGTCCCTACACAGTACTGTCCTTAGGAGTTACTGCTGCTTCTCTCTGAAGCATTGAATCTGTCTGGTATATTTAGTGGCATTTTCCAAGATATGAAAAAATACATATTAGCCTCCCTTTGCAGGTTATCTTAAGCCATTCTACAAACTTTTCTACTGGTCAAAATTATATTGGCTGTCTTCCTTCTATGCCAGTTATATGTACATATATCAGCTCTAATTTCAACAAGAGTACCAAGAAGCAGATACAATTATCACCGTTTTTAAATAAGTAAATAAAGGCCAGTAAAATTATAGCCATTTAGATGGTGGATAACAGGACATTTCCATGTGGTTCCAAACATATCTTAATGTCTCCTATGTTGATTCTTACCTTTCTGAAGTGTTGTTCACTTTTTTTACCTTATATATTATCAACTTCTATAAGATGTTCTCTTTTCCTCCTACATGAAAACCATGTTGATTAATTCTCCAAAATGGTTTAACATATTCAACTTGAATCCAGTGTGCGATGCCCTTTGTTTTCTTTGTGGTACTCTTTCTGCCCCAGTCCTAACTATACAACTTTCCTTACGGTTTACCCCTCAGCCTTTTTTTCCTCAGCATGTATGGTTGAGTGCTGTGTGTGATTTTCCTCTCTCACAGGCTCTGCCCTACCAGGACCCATGCTTTACAATGGATGTCACCACTCGGAGGTCCCACTTTTCATCAGAACCTGTGAGTCTAAACTGATCACAATGTCTTTCTCCCCAAAATGGTACAGGTCTCCAGATTCCCCATAAAAGTAATGTTCCTGGGAGTCATCTACAGTTGGAACCTCAAAATTGTGCTCCATGTTCCCTTTCTCTCCCTTATATCTCTCCCCTTCCCAGCTAATGCTCACTTTGGGCACACAAAATGAACTTTCTTTTTCCTCTATGTACCTTTTCATTATTCATCTAAATACTGAATAAAAGACAGATATAAGACACATGATCTTGAGATCCACTACAAGAGACACCTTTGGCAATCTCAAACAGAGTAACTTCCACTTCTAACTAGTTAGAAACCAACAAGGGTGACAAATTTTAAACTTACTAATCAAGAGATTGACGAAGAGAAGATGACATAGGCAGAAGTGGGAGGAGTAGATAAAGGCCAGCACTGAAGATCCTGGAGGCTCACTCTCCCTTCCTTAGCACTCTTGTGTCCAGGTACTTTAATAGAGATTACTCTCTTTGTGTCTTGTTGAATTCTGATGAAGACACAGGAGACACACCAAACATTAACATTCCTGGCAATTCCATTGTAAACTGCAAATTAACACATATTTCTTTTTCATTAATTTATTTATTTACAAACAAATGCATATCCACACACCCTTCTCCCACTCTTCCCTCCCTTCATCCATCCATTCTGCTCTGTCCCACCCACACCCCTCCTGTCCTTTTACTTGTATCAGAGACTAACTTCAGGGTGCCTATGTTGGTAAGGGAGTCAGATTTCTGTTGAACTTTATGTGGCTCTTCATTGAGAATGTCATAAAGGGAGAGGTTCCTCTTCCTTTGTCCAGATACAACTCCTGTAAGAAGAATCTTTGGGAACAACAGAGGGTATAAGTCCCTTGGGAAAGCAATTACTCTCTGAATGGATTCTAATCCCCTTAATGGCAGGAAAATCATGCTTGATATTGTAAACCTATCCAAAGAATAGTAGAAGGGTAATAAATGAACAAGAACCTATACTTAGTGTTAACTATAAAAGATTGATAATACAATCCCATATTAATAGTCCTTTTTTAACCCTTAGATAAGAAAAGCTCTCAGAGTTCAATCAAATTTTACCTTATTACAATGGAAGACTAATAAGGCAGAAAACACATATTTCATTAAGTACATTCTTTTTATTATGAAAAGCAAAAAATTAAAGCTGATATAGCTAATCTATGACTTCTAAGTAGGAAACAATTGGTCTTGCAGGAGGCCATGTGAACACATTTTATTTTCTTCCAAAGTATAATGTACTTTTTCACAGCTCAAATAATGCAGATGACATAGATTTAGCAATATTTTCTCTCTATTAAACTTGTTGAAAGAATGGCAGAATTCTCTCATGATATTTTTATACTTTCAAGTTCTTTAAGTTCTATAAACTACTACCATTTGACATTATTCCATACTTCTCTTTCCATAAATATTTATGCAGTATTCTACATGTGGTTTTAAACCACATATAGAAAAGGTTCAGGGATAGTTTACCTCTGCCTAAATTGTCATTTTTCAGAATAGTTTTTTTATGTCATATCCTTGTATGTGATGAATAACATTTTAGCATTCTCTAGTGATTAAATTTCTATTAAAATGACTGTCTTAAAGGAATATAAAGTGTTTTTGCATCTCTAACTCTCCAGATGAACAGATGCTAGGTATGACACTAGGGAGTAAAGATTTTTTTTAATAAATCTCCCATAATGCATCTCATTCTTGTTTGAAGTTAGCATGGTCTTTTCTCAGCTCTATCAGCTAGAATTCAAAATTAGAAAACATTCAACCACAGGTCAAATGCTACTGATTCCCTACTGTGAACTTACCATAGCAAACTTTGTAGAATGAAGGTGAGTATTCTCCTTCAAGCTGTGTCAAAGCCAAACATTAATTTATATACAGCTTAATGATGCCTTATAAATTATGAACAACTTATATTTTAAAAACATATAGAAATATAGAAAATACAAGTAATCTTTTTAAAGAAATTAAATATCATCAGACTTGTGCTTTTCAGTGAATTGTGGTTTTATAAAGTTTTGGCTTTCATTACTATGTGATTGTTTTCTTAATATCAATAGATATTTGGAGGTCTGAGATTCTATGTTTTCTATCTTGTCCTTCCATGAAATAAGGTAATAATAAATTAACCTTTCTGGACTACATGATCTTCAAAAGTAAGTGTGAGGATGCTATCACCTCCATGAGTCTTATGAAATTAAATGTGACACTCATGCCTTGGGAAGTCACCAGGCAGTCCCACTGCTTGACACACATGGCATGCAAATATCATCTTGAATGAATGACCGGCACAAAACCTGAAATGAGGTTATGACATGGGACTTTCATAGAAGTCACAGACAGCATATTGCCAGAGATAAATCTCTGGCTGACCTCATAGATCTAATTTCATCAGAAGTCATACTGGATTCTTTATCTGTGCAAGGCCAAGTGTGAGATATTAGGAAACCAAAGATACCTGTTTCCTGATGTGAAAGATAGGAAAGTGCAATTATAGAAACAAATTTGCAGGAACAAAAGTTTAAAAAAAAAAAAGATCCTTATTCTGGAGACTTGAATAAATTGGTTGGATATTTTGTGTTATGTATGCATATCCATAGTCATCTTTCTAATCAAAAAACTGCTTATTGTATATGTAGATTTTTAAAAAAATAATTCATTTATTGACTTTGTGTGTGTTTGTGCATGTGTGTCAGAGGACACTATATTCCTGTGAAGGGCCAAGGGTGGCTTGGGGAATCATCCTGGATTGCTTCTAACTCTTTCTTGCTTCGCTCCCGGATTTCCCAGGCTCTGCCCTCCAGAGCCAGAAGTGCAGGCCTTGGTTTCTGCCTGGCGTTTTTACATGGGACGTAGAATCTGAACTCAGGACCTTCTGCTTCCAAGACAGTCTTAACTCCTGAGCTATCTCTGCAGCTCTGTATATGCAGATCTTTTTAAAGAAGGTTGGTTTTCATAAAGTATGTGTCTAAGGAGTAGTAGAATAAAGAACAGAGGGAAATCTAGATTCCTGTATCCTCACCTCATTCAGGTTCAGACCCAGTCATGAATTATCATTTCTACACAATGGGGTTTAACTTATAAGGTTATTAGTAGAATTATCCAGAGCAAGCATATTGAAAGAATATTTGTTTCTTTAAACAATTTGATTTTACTGAACAATTCAAAAGATTCAAGTCAAAAATACTTATAATTATGTGCATATAATTTCCAAATGTTAACAAGGTTATTGCCAGAAGGTCTCTCTGGCAGATGGCATTTGAGCTAAGATCTGCAGAGTGAAAAGAAACTGACTATTCATAGACCTGAGGGAACAGCATGCCAGGCAGAAGGAATAATCAGCACACAAGCTCTGAGTTGGTAAACGGTAGAAGACAGTTCTGAGGAAGAATAAAAACAGGCAGGAGGCTGAATATGGCCGACATGGAGCAGAGTGGACAGCACTGATGCAGAAGAGGCAGGTAGGTCAGAGATCTCAGAGGGCCTTTTGCAACATAACACAGAGACTGTATATTATTTTACAAACAAGGAAAGTTATTGACCAGAGGAGAGCAGAATAATCTTTAAACTATTTTTGTTGTTTGTTTGTTTGTTTATTTTTTCTGGGTGTGATCATGGACTGGAATGGAGCAAGAGGAGGAAATGAAACAAATTTAAAGTATTAGCCAAGTGACAAGGTCATGTGATAAGGATCAAGGTGACAGCAGTAGAGTTGTGGAAACCTGGTTTATATTACAGAGTCTTCCCAAAGTTAGCTAGTGGGTAAAGAAACACAGCAATTAGAGATGATTTCCTTTAATCCTCTTAGCAACAGGTGGTGACATTTAATGACCTGGTAAAGAATACAGAGAAGGCAAGAAAAGTGGGGAAGAAGAGTCCTAGATTCTGTCTTGGTCATGCTAAATTTAAATTGCCTGTGTGATAACCCATATCGAGTAGGTGGGTAGATGTAATAAGATAATAATAATATCTCCTATTTATTACATTTTAGTTACCCAGAAAGTATTATTCTTTGCATGCATGAAATTACTCCTCAAAACAACTTATGAAGTGATGTTAGTATTAGCTCAAAGAAACAACTAATAAGGTAAGCTGGGAACTAACCTTTGAGTCCTTAGATTCTGAAGCCTGGCATCTTAATTTCTATATTCCATATTCCTTGATTTTCTAAACTATGGGGCCCAAGACATTGAGTTCAGTAGTAAATATACATATATACATATTTGTATATATTTATACTTGTATATATATGAGTTACTAATTAACTTTTAAAATATTTATTCAAAATAAATGCATTACGTATCTTCTATGTGCCCTCATGTATGCTACAATGTTTCACTTGATCATAATCATTATGAAAAAAATTAAGAGTGCAAGAAAAATAGTGAGCTTGAAGTTGTGTAAGAGTTTGAGAGTATAAGAAGGCCAAGAGTGGCAGGAGGTGTTGGTCTATCTATAAAATGGTCAAGGCTGGTCTCCCTTAGAAGATACATTTGAGGAGAGAGATGAAGGAAATGAAGATACCAAATGACATATATCTGACAAATGACAGTATCACAGGCAGGGAGAACAGTAAGTTCAAAGTACCTGTAGTCTCAGAAGTACGTTTGGCTTGTTCAAATAAGTTTTGAACTTATTTGAAGTTCATGATGGTTGAGTTAAAATAAGTAATGAAAAAATGAAGATGAAATCAGAAGACCCTGATTCATCAGAGAAATTTCCATACTCATGTAGCAGGTAACTCTGTAGGCAACAAAGAAAGGAGCCCGTGGTGAATCAGGTCCACATCTGTGAGAGCAGGAAAGGGATGGGAAGAAAGCACAAGTCAGAGCTACTTTGCAAAAGCTCGTAAGTCATCATCCCAGAAGGAAGAAACATAGGAATCCATAGCCGCTGTGTTCTCTTTCTAATTCCTTGGGATAGTCCTCCTTCTAACTTGAGGATGTATAGGATGTCTGTGACAGGACAGCGTGCTTGCTTATATTTTATCCTTTCATTTATTTGTTTGTTTGGGCAGTGCCCCATGTAGTTTTACTGTCCGTGAACTGTACATGGCTTTGAACTCCCAGTCCTCTTGCCACCACTTTCCATCATTCAGAAGAATGGGTTGAGAGACTACGTGATTAAGTGCTATACAATATGACTTACTTTTTACAAATTTCATTTAACATAATTTTTCACTAAACTTTTTTTTCTATTTTCACATAATAAAATGTATTTATTATCTTTTTTTATTAAAAATTTAATTATACATTTTAAAATTTTTTACCAGTTCCCTCCCTCCCCCCTCCTCCCCCTCCCCTTCCCCCAGTGCCTCCCCCCCAATTCCCAGAGAGTCCTTTATTGTGTACGCCTAACTCTCCATTGGGTCCTCCTCTCCGATGACATATAAGGACCCAGTGGCATTTCCATAAGCCCTTTCTCTTGTTCCCCTTAAGCATAAGATCACTACTATGGCTGTCAATCCCTTGCCTCCAGGGGTCTCGGTGCCCTTAACAGATGCTAGACTTTATGAGGGCAACAGTGCACTGGACATTGCGCAGGGCATGCAAAGTCCCATTACGATTGCTTTGGCCCCAAATATTGTTGAGAATCTTGCAAATCGTTGTTCCTCCCATCCTTTTGCTCTTACAATCTTACCGCCCCCTCTTCCGCAAATGTCCCTGAGCTCCAGGATGGGGAGAGATTAGGCTGGCCTAGTTCTATGTGATTGATATAGAGTCTCTGAAGTTCTGGATTGTGGTTTGTTGATTTTCTTTTGCAGTTTTGCTGCTCCTGCAATTCCCTTCACTCCATTCTGCTGGGCACTGTATGTCACCCCCTGGCCAGAGACAAAAAGCTGTTAAACTGGAGTCTTGTTGTAATAGCACATTCAAGGGTAGATGTAATAAGAGTAGGAAACCTCACTGAGGGAGGGGTCCATCACCCATTTGCAAAATGATTACTTTTTATCTGCTAGACTATATGCCCTCCCCTTCTGGTGAGATCAGGAAAGATGTCTGTGAACTTAACCAGGTTTCTCATTACTTACTTGCAGACCTTGATGGAGGCCTATTTTCTCTGCTGTAACATGGTCTCCTCTCTCCTTGTTTCTGGTGTGGCCCTCCTAACCCATCTCTCTTGTTCATAATCCTTGCAATTACTGTGTTTCATAGGTTTACTTTTGAGTGTCTCAATGTGGGCTGGGTGAGTTTGGTACTAGGAGCCACCTATTAGGGAGTACATACGGCGCTTAATTTTCTGGGTTTGGGATACTTCACTTAATATAATTCTTTCTAATGACATCCATTTCCCAGCAAATTCCAGTAATTCATCATTTTTGATGGCTGAGTAGTACTCCATTGTATAGAAGTACCACAGTTTCCTTATCCACTCGTCAACTGTTGGACATTTAGGTTGATTCCATGACTTTGCTATTGTAAACAGTGCTGCTATGAACATGGTCGAGCTTGTGCTATCGAGGCGAACCTCTGCTGCATGGGGGGTTATTCCCAAAAGTGGGATAGCAGGGTCATATGGCATTTCAATCTTTAATTTCTTTAAGAATCTCCAGACGGCTTGCCAGAGTGGCTGTATGAGCCTGCATTCCCACCAACAATGTAGGAGAGTTCCCCTCTCTCCACATCCTCTCCAGCATTTGTCGTTGTTTGTATTGTGGATTTTTGCCATCCTGACCGGGGTGAGATGATATCTCAGGGAAGTTTTGATTTGCATTTCCCTGATGGCGAAGGAAGTGGAGCATTTTTTAAGATAATTGTTAGACATTTTAATTTCATCCCTGGTAAAGTTTCTTTGAAGTTCCAAGGCCCATTTTTTAATTGGGCCAGTGTTTTCCTTGGAGTTTAGTTTTCTAAGTTCTAGTGCACTCTGGACAGTAGAGCTCTGTCAGATATGTGGTTAGTGAAGATTTTCTCCCATTCTGTGGGTTGCCTTTGAGCTTGTATTACAATCTCTTTATCTGAACAGAAGCTCTTTAATTTCACAAGATCCCAACTGCTGAGAGTTGGTAGCAGTGATTGTGCCATTATGTCTGTTTAGGAAGTGTTGGCCTAGCCCAATCAGCTCGAGGGAGTTCCCTATCCTTTCAACTATGGTTTTTAAAGTCTCTCGCCTGATATCAAGGTCCTTGATCCATTTGGAATTAAGTCTTGTACATGGTGACAAGTACGGGTCCAGCTTTAATCTTCTGCATGTGGAGATCCAGTTTTGCCAGCACCATTTGTTGAAGATGCTGTTCTTTTTCCATTGGATTCTTTGGGCCCCTTTGTCAAAGACCAAATGGCTGTAACTTTGTGGGCTTATATCTGGGTCTTCAATCCTTATCCATTGATCTGTGTGTCTATTTTGGAGCCAGTACCAGGCTGTCTTTATAACTATGGATTTGTAGTATAGACTTAGGTTTGGTATGGTAATACCTCCAGCTGTGTTTTTGTTACTCAGGATTGTTTTTGCTATCCTGGGTCTTTTGTGTCTCCATATGAACTTTGAGATTATTTGGTCAACTTCTTTGAAGAATTGCTTTGGGATTTTGATTGGTATAGCATTGAATCTGTATATTGCCTTTGGTAGGATGGTCATTTTACAATGTTGATTCTGCCAATCCAGGAACAAGGGAGGTCTTTCCACCTTCTGGTGTCTTCTGCAATTTCTTTCTTTAGGGTTTTAAAGTTTTCATTGTAAAGGTCTTTTACCTCCTTAGTTAGGTTTATACCAAGGTATTTCATTTTTTTAGGGGCTATAGTAAATGGTATTGTTTCTCTCAAGGCTTTTTCACTTCTTTCATTCTGGGCATATAGGAAGGCCTCTGATTTTTGCACATTTATTTTGTATCCTGCCACCCTGCTGAACTTCTCAATTAGTTCCAGGAGCTTCCTGGTGGAGTTTTTGGGATCACTCAGGTATAAGATCATGTCATCTGCAAATAGGGATAGCTTGACTTCTTCCTTGCCAATTTGAATCCCTCTTATGTCCCTTTCTTGTCTTATGGCTTCAGCTAAGACTTCAAGTACAATATTGAATAGAAATGGTGAGAGTGGACAGCCTTGTCTAGTTCCTGATCGAAGTGGGAATGCTTCCAATTGTTCCCCATTGAGCATAATCCTTGCTGTGGGCTTGTTGTATACAGCTTTTATTATATTGATAAAGGTTCCTTCCATTCCTACTGTCTCTAGCGTTTTGATCATAAAAGGCTGTTGGATCTTGTCAAAAGCTTTTTCTGCATCTATCGAGAGTATCATGTGGTCTTGGACTTTGGACTGGTTTACATGATGAATTACATTTATTGATTTGCGTATGTTGAACCAACCTTGTGTGCCAGGGATGAAGCCTACTTGGTCCCCATGAATGATCTTTTTAATATGTTTTTGAATCCGATTTGCTAAGACTTTGTTGAGAATCTTTGCGTCTGTGTTCATCAGGGAGATCGGCCTATAGTTTTCTTTTTTAAGTGAATCTTTATTAGGTTTTGGGATTAAAACGATATTAGCTTCATAGAAGGAATTTGGTAGTGTTCCTTCCTTTGCTATTTGCTGGAACAGTTTAAGGAGTATTGGTGTTATTAACTCCTTAAATGTCTGGTAGAACTCTGTGCTGAATCCATCTGGTCCAGGACATTTTTTGGTGGGAAGATTCGAGATTACTTCCTCAATTTCCTTATATGTTATAGGACTATTTAAATAATTCACAACTTCCTGATTCAATTTATTTAAGTTGTGTTTACTTAGAAATTCATCCATCTCTTTTGTGTTGTCAAACTTCACAGAGTATAAGTTTTTGAAATATGATGTTATAATTCTCTGGATTTCTTGGGTATCAGTAGTGATAACTCCATGTTCATTTCTAATTTTGTTAATTTGGGTTTTCTCTCTCTTGCTTTTGGTTAGTTTAGCTAGGGGTGTATCAATCTTGTTGATTTTTTCAAAGAACCAGCTTTTTGATTGGTTGACTTTTTCTATCGTTTTCTTAGTCTCGATTTCAGATATTTCTCCCCTTATTTTGCTAATCTCTTCTCTTCTACTGCTTTTGGGATCAGATTGCTCTAGTTTCTCTAAAGCTTTAAGCTGCATTGTTAAGTTGTTTATTTCTGATGTTTCCATTTTTTTGACATGGGCATTAAGAGCTATGAACTTACCTCTTAGAACAGCTTTCATTGTGTCCCAGAGATTTTGGTAAGTTGTATTTTCGTTATCATTCACTTTCAGGAAATCTTGAATTTCCTTTTTAATTTCTTCCTGAATCCAGTTCTCATTCAGCATCATAGTGTTAAGTTTCCAGGAGTTAGTGTATTTTCTCTTGTTTTATGTGTTGTGGATGTCCAGCTTTAGGCCGTGGTGTTCTGATAGGGCACAGGTTAGAATTTCAACTTTTTTCTATATGTGTAGATTTGTTTTGTGGCCCAGTATGTGATCTATTTTGGAGAAAGTTCCGTGTGCTGCTGAGAAAAATGTGTATTCTTTGGTGCGTGGGTGAAAAGTTCGATAGAGATCTGTGAGGTCCATTTCTTTCAGGGTTTGATTAAGTTCCAAAGTGTCTCTGTTAAGCTTTTGACCTGTTGATCTATCCCATGTAGAGAGGACGGTGTTGAAGTCCCCAAGAATTATCGTTTGGGGGTTGATTTCATGCTTTAGACGCTGTAGGGTTTTCTTAATGAATGTGGAGGGGCCCGTATTGGGTGCATATATGTTCAGTATTGTGAAATCTTCCTGGTGAATTGTACCTGTGACTAAAATGTAGTATCCATCCGTGTCTCTTATAATTTTTTTTGGTTTGAAATCCACTTTGTCTGATAGCATAATGGCTACCCCTGCCTGTTTTCTGCTTCCATTTGCTTGTAGAATTGTTGACCAGCCTTTTATTTTTAGAGCGTGCCTATCTTTTGTGGTGAGATGGGTTTCCTGCAGGCAACAGATTGATGGATTGTGATTTTTAATCCAAGTTTGTAATCTGTGTCTCTTGATCGGTGAATTAAGTCCATTAACATTTAGTGTTATAATGGAGAAACTATTGTTAATTCCAGACATTTATTATGTTTAGTAGCTTTTATAAGTATATTGCTTCGCTTTTAATGGTGTTATATTTGCCTTCTGTTCTCCTGGATATGCCTGTTTTTTTCTTCACGTTTGAGTATCATTTCTAGCAGTTTTGGAAGGCCTGGTTTGGTGGCCATGTATCCCTTAAAGTTGTCTTTGTGCTGGAAAATTTTTCTTTCTCCCTCGATCATGACTGATAGTTTTGCAGGGTAAATCAGCCTGGGTTGACATTTTTGCTCATTCAATACTTGAAGTATGTCTCTCCAAGCTCTTCTTGCTTTTACTGTTTCGACTGAGAAGTCATTTGTTATTTTAATAGGTTTGCCTTTAAAAGTGACTTGTTTTTTCTCCCTTGAAGCTCTCAGCACCAGTTCTTTATCTTGAATGTGGAGTGTTTTAACTATTATTTGCCGCGGTGTGCTTCTATTTTGGTCGTATCTGTTTGGGGTGCGGAATGCCTCTTGTATATGAATGGGCCTCTCTTTTTTTAGATGAGGAAAGTTTTCCTTGATGATCGTTTGAAAAATTTCCTCAGGGGTGGTATTTTGAGATTCTTGCTCCGGTATTCCATGAATACGCATGTTAGGCTTCTTCAGGGTGTCCCATATCTCTTGGATATTTCTCTCAAGTATCTTTTTGGCTTTAACAACCTCTTCCATTGAGCTGGTTAGTACTCCCACTTTATCTTCAAGGTCTGAAATTCTGTTTTCTGCTTCATTAGTTCTGTTGATAAGACTCTCTGTGGCGCTCTGGGTTGAAGATAACTTGTCTTTTAGCTCAGTTTTAAACTCTGCTTGAGTTTGTTTTAACTGCTCTATGCCACTTTTTGTTTCTTGCACTGTTTTTCTCAACTCCTCCAGATGTCTGTTGTGTTCCTCTTCAAAGCGATTGATTCGATTATGTAATTCCTCCCGGATTTCCTCTTTTATAGTATTGAACATGGTAATGATCATATTTTGAAAGTCGTTATCCTGGGTCAGGCTTTCTTGGCCTTTTTCCGCGGGTTTGTTCTTGTTGGAATCTAACATTATGGGATTAATTTCTTCAGTGGGAAATTTGTTTACTTGAGTGTTGCTTCTCATGGATTTGCACTTTGACTTTGGCATTGTCATTTTAACTCTTAAGATCTTTCAATTTCACTAAACTGAATTATTTGGCCTGGGGTACTGGTGGGCGGGGCCCCAACGGGGACTCACCTAGGGCGTGGGGTGAGGCCCGGGTGGACCGCGCGCGTGTCCCGACCGGCGGAGCGGGGTGGGGTGAAAAGGGAGGATGGGCGCGTCGGCGTGGGGCTATTTAACCCGAGGGCAGCTGGGGCGGGGCCCGGGCGCAGGGGGAGGTCCTCCTCGTCCCTCGGCCCCCGCGCGGCTCCGGCTGGATGGCGGGAGTCGGAGCCGGGTCCCTGTGGGCTGACCTGGGGTTCCTAGAGCGCACGGTGAGAGCCCGGCTGGATCTCGCGTACGCGTCCCGACCGGCCACTAAACTTGATTATGATAATTAAATATCAAGCCCCTGAGTATAAGTTCCCCAAAACAAGAACAGAATCTTCCTCTTTTTGGTCTTTCACTCAAAAAATGATTATGTTCCTACTCAGTATTAGCACTATTACTTTATAAGCTTGGGACACAACAATGACAAGAAATGAAAAAGAGAATTTCCTTCCTACACCCTGTCAAATCAAGTTTTAGTGGGAAGGCACATTGTGCATGAGAAATGAATGGATGAATGAATGGATGAATTTATATAGACTCTTGAGTGGTACTATAGTGGTACTAGTGGAATATAAAATAGCTAGATGAGAGGGCATGCAAAAAGATGACTATTTTAAGAATTATAACAGAAACCAAGCACTGCATTTTGAAGATGGCAGTAGGGAGAAGATACAAAAAGCAATATGAGTGTGATCTGTGGGCACATCAAGGGAGAGCTATCTAGAAAGGAGTGCTAGACATGACATTTAGCAAGAAAGTGCTTTGCCAATTGAGGAATGACAGAGAGCATTAGTTTTTGGAATGTGCTCAATACACAATTGATAGATGAAATAATTAATGTAGCCTCACAATTGGAGCCCTTGAGAAGAAAATAAAATCATTTTAATTTTTCTTCCTCTTCCTTATGATACAAGTGCCAGAAAAGAATGAAAGGATGGAAACAAATAGAAGGAGGCTGGTAGAATGTAGACAATAGACAATTAAGGAAGGACTGACTGCGTGATTAGCTTTATACCATGGCCATATTTATGTAAAACCCGAAAGGGTGCTGTAGACAGATACTATGCACAACCGCATACACATGTATTTAAAACCAGAATAGACATCATTTGCCAAAGTACAATCATAATTATTACACTGTATAATCACTTTGAAAGATTTTGCTTCACATGTATAACCTTACACATTATGTATTTATTGGAGTTATATATCACTAATTGATCTTTTCTACTTTTCATATTTCTTAGCATTTAAAATGAATTAGTTACCATAGAGACAAAGTCATTGAGGGAGGGCAAATCTTGGTGACACTGAAAGTGAAATATGAAATCAATTACTATAATGGCTGTATAATTTATAGTAGCTACTTAGAAATGGATTCACTGATATAATGTGAAAAAATGTGTCATAGAATAAGGAGGAAGGTGCTCTGCTGTCTACCCTTACCACATCCAAAACTTCAGTGTCTTCTCCCACTTCTCAGATGAGTTCTGTAAGCATTCTCATAAAACTTATCTTAATTTTACATATGTTTCACCACCAAAATTATCTTTTAAAAATATACACAGAGCTTGAGATGTCCTAAGAGGAGAAATAAGATATTCCCTATACAGTCTTTGCATTTCAAAATCTTTGCCACTGTCCTGCTTCCCATTCTCTGCTAAGTAATACTCCTTTGTATCAGGCGAGTCAGTCTCAGCTCCAGAAAAGCTACTAGTAAGGCAGCTACTTAGGTAGTGTGATTAAAAATATTGCATATTTTAATTCTACGTATTCTAATATTAATTCTAAAACTCAAAAAGTTCTCATAGACCAATTTTTAAATGTTCTGTCATTCAAAGTTCAATTATTAAAGTGTTGGAACTGAAAAGCTCCTTTTTCAAAATGTGCAAAACCTCTTAACCATAAGGTACTCAAAATAAGTTAACTACTTTAAATAAGATAAAATATCAAAACAAAAATATCATGACACAATAAGAAAACATCAAATTAGAATCAAGTCCAGCAAGTCAAATACTGCATTCTGTACTTCAATGTCCATCTTCTGTTGCTTATCACATAACCATGTGGCTTAAAGATTCTAGGCAACCCCAGTCCCTCTCTGTAGGTGAAAGTTGCACAAGGAAAGTTTATCTAGACCAGGTTGAATCTCTATTCGTAGTCATCCTCAGTACATATCCATGAGATCATGGTTCTGACCTCTTCAGCAATACCCTGGGTCCTTCTCTGCAGCTAAAAGCTTCACCTCTCCTTGCAGAAACTCTAATCCTGACACTTAGTGACAAGCATCAGCCACTCTCCAAGAACCTTTTTATTGTACATCAAAACTAATACACTTGGGGGAAAGCTGACAAATTCTGCAACAAAATTGAAACATAGCTTGGTCCACTGGAACCAGAGCTACACCACTTTCCATGAGCTGACCCAGAAAAAAAAAAACAACATGTTTTAGGTAGTTTTTGAAGGGCAAGAAAAGACTTTAACTTGGGCTTTCAGCCCCTGAAGAAATCTAAGTTTTCAAATCACGAAATCACCATATGGTGGTAATCATATCTTCCACCATCCCTGCAAAACACTAAGTCTTCTTCAATGATTCTTATTTCTCCAACACTGACAACTGCTCTGCCATCTACCCTTACCATGTCCAAAACTTCATGGCCATCAATACAGCTGTCCTCTATCAAGCAAACCAGTCCATCTTCTTTAAATTTAACTTTACCAAAGTCCTTGTTCCCTTCATCTGAAGCTGGCCCAAACAATCCATGACTTTCTCAATATCACTATTTTCCAAATGGCTCACAAATTTAACAGATTTTAAAGCACACAAATTTCAATGTCTTCAAACCTTTGCATATTCCAAAAAAAAAAAAAAAGGCGTTCAAAATCCACAAAGTTTAAACAGCCATTACCAATCTCTGTACTAGTTATTTTTTGTTTCTGTGGAGAACTACTCAAACAAAGTCAAACAACTTACCGGGAGAAAGGGAGATCTATTCAGCTCATGTTCCAGAGGGAAGATACAGTCCTTTATGGTGGGAAAGGCATGGCTGGCTGGCAGAAGCTTGAGACAGTGTAGGTCACATCCTTTACAGACGCCGACAGCTCCAAAAGTGCCACTGCTAGAGCAGACAGCTCCCAGAAGTGGGGTGGGGCTAATCAACCTCAAAGGCCCATTCCCTGGGACATGTCTTCCTCCAGCAAGCCTCTACCTCTTAGAAATGCCATGACTTTCTTGAACAACTAAAGATTCAAACACATGAGCCTGTGGGGGACAAGCCATATTTTAAGCCATGACAAGGAACTTCATGAGTCATCATCCTGCTGCTGCACAGTTCCCTATTCATAGTGAGACAATGTTGGACCATAAGTAGATGGATTGAGATCATTTCCAGCAGAGACAAATTGACCAATGAGGAGATACCTTTAGCAATAAAGTTAAAGAGCTGAGAAAGAGTTTGGGATTAATGTGAAGATCTTCCAATAATCAAATACCCTGCAGTGCAAGCTGGGAAGCTTCATTAACTACTCTGGAAAGTTTTCTGAAGCAAATAACACTGTAACCTTTTTTAGAGAGAGGAAAAGGACTGAGAAATGTGTTCTTTAGCAATAAAATTAAGTAAATTTATATACATTAGTGTCTCCACACAACCCCAATTATATCACTGACTTGATGCTCTACCAGGATCCAGCTTTTGGAATCACAGCTTAAATTCTTTATAACCAAACTTTCAGTGGGCAGGAAACCTTAATAAAAGCTATTAATCATACAAATCTATATCATAGATACCATTGTAATCTGATCATAACCTACCTACTTTCACTCCCCCACTTAAGGTAAGTCTTAACAAAAACAGTTTTCACACCCAAGGGAGCAGTCTATGTGCTTAAACCAAACAGAGCATTCTCTTTTGCTAGTTTCTATTAGTTCTGTCTATGACCAAGAGGCATGCACATCTTGTCTTCATAGGCAACTGGAATGGCAGAAATTGGGGTTACCATCTTGATGAACCAAATACACGGAAGAAAGCAATCACAGAGACCGTTCTGAGCCGGCTCCCATCCAGACCTGCTGGCATCTCTTTACTCCCCTCCAAAGGATCGTTGCCTCCCAACGCAAGCTCAGGAAACCCCAGAACAAAAAGAAACAGCAGTGTTTGCTGGAACAGCAGCTCTGGGGGTGGGTTACCAGGGAAAGCACCAAGCTATGCTGAGAAATACAAAATTTATTATCAAGCTCTGTTGGCACATCTCTGCTCTTTGGAAACTATCCCAAATTTCCTACAGTCCCACCAGCTGCTATCTCCCTCACTCCTCTTGCCTTCTATTTGTTTTCCTGTGTTGTCACATGTCTGCATTGTTGACTATTCTAGTCTCCAGGCAATTTCCTAGACTTTTCATGGATTTTCTTTTTCATCGGTGGTTAAAGTGACTCTTTCATCCCACAAATGATTCAGGGAGCACCCAGCCACTCACAAGGAATCTACTTGTCTAAGAAGTCATTATCGATGACATCTTCACAGGTTCTTCAGCACAAAGTCATGGGTAGCAGCTATTCTTACCCATGACTTTTCCCTACCCAGCTCTTCTGCTGGCCAGTGGAAAGAGGAAGATTTTAGGATTGAGTTTTCTGTTATGATTTATGCCTTAAAGACACTGCAAAAGTTTATGTGTTACAGACTTGGTCCTCAGGTGATGGCACTGTTGGAAGTGATAGAAACTTTATCAGCCTCTCTGCAGGAAATGACTCACTGGAGACAGTCTTTGAAGGGTATAGTAGTGCAATGTCTTTTCCTCCATGTTTTTGGTTCCTCACTACCCTGTGGTGAGCAACTTCCTAAAATGTGTTTCAACCACAAAGGTCCAAGAACAATCAGCCCAAGTGACAATGGATTGAGATCTCTAAAAGTGCAATTCAGAATAAACCTTTCCTTCTTTAAAGTGATGTCTCTCAACCAACATAATTTTCTCTTTTAGTTCCTGTTCTTTGTTTTTTCCAATGGAGAGAGTGGCTTGAAATATTTTCCCTTTGCAGTCAGCAAAACATTCATGGTTTTATTCTTCACTCCCATTATCTCAGATATGCCCATACATAGTCTTTTTGCCAAAATGTTTAGCTGCTTCTGATCTGTGTCTTGTCAGTAAAATTAGCATAAATTGACCTAGCTTATGTCAGTAACTTTCTACTTCTTTGTAAATGTTCTAAAATGTCTTCCCACTTAAACTTATCATGCCAATTAGTTAATGGGATCAACTTGACAACCTAGGGTTGGATCTTTAGGCACACCTATAAATAATTATTTAGTTAAGGAAAGTCCTGAGCAAGCTTGACAGAGATTATTTAATTGATGAATTTCAGACCCTAGTCAGTGGCTAACAGTGACTGCTAGTAAGATAATGTCAATCTTGAGTTTCATTGAACATGTGACTGTATTTTACCTATGTAGAACTGGAGTATAACATATTAAGTGACATTCAACAGAAGTTCAGTTCATGATGTGTTGTATTGAAGTACTGGGACCCGAACTTAGGGCCTTGCATATGCTATTCAAAAGTTCTATCACTGAGATATAGCCCCAGCCTTCAATTCAGTCTAATAAGTGAATCAATTTCCTTTCCCTTCTCTTGTACTTGAATTTCTTGTATTTGAAATCTATGCTGTGAAAAACAGATAGATATAAATATATTCATAAATAACTGCACTTGGGGCTGGAGAGGTGGCTCAGTGGTTAAGCCTCTGCCTTGCAGGCGGAAGGTCCTGAGTTCGGATCCTAAACCAGGAGGAAGCAGGGGTGGCCTGCATTTCTGGTCCTGGTAGGGCGGAGCCTGTGAATCCAGGGGGAAGAGTAAACAAGGAGGAGGTGGAGGCGTCCATGGTGGTTCCCGAATTTGTCCGTGGTTCTACACACACACACACACACACACACACACACAAATAATAAATAAATAAATTTTAAAAATAATAAATTTTTAAAAATTTAAAAAAATAACTGCACTTCACTTAGATATCCAAGAGGGTCCTTGAGAAATATAAATTGTGTCATTTACACAGATAAAAGTTTCTTCACTCTGAACTTGGATAATCAGATATCCAACATCTGATTAATTGCTCTTGATATAATGGGCACTTTATTGTCAAGGAGATTTATTTATGCTTCAGCATGGTTCTTTATGAATTATTTTTCAGGTTTTATTATTATTATAATTGTGTGTATACATGTGCGTGCATGCTGCACGCATGTGTGTGTGTCATGTGTGTGTGTTAGTGACAGAACAGGGGCAAAAATGCCATGGTGCAAGGTAACTTTGTCAAGTCAGTTTTATCTTTACACCTTTACATGGGTTTGGGGGATTGAGCACAGGTCAGAAAGCTGCTGTGGCAAGACCTTAACCTACTAAGTCATCTTGCTTACCCCATATACTGTTTCCTTATACTAATTTTTAATACAATCCTATCTAGACTTTTATTACATTGTGCCCCAATGAAAGGCAAAGTTATATTAAAGTAATATCCTGCTTACGTAACATATGAAATGCATGAGTTTTCTTCTAAAGAATTTCTCTTTCCTCATTATCAAAGTATTCATACTGAATTATTTTTAAAAGCCAGCATTTAGTATTCAATCAAATAATGAGAATGTGTTGCTTCCCAGTGGTTTAATAATAATTCTTGCATCACAAACTCTGAATATTCATGTTATGGAAATGTGCCCTACTTCTATAGGTTTCATCACTGTCAGCGGGTGCCACAGCAGAACATGGGGACAGTTACTCAGTCTTAATACACTCAAGATTTCAGCAATTACCAAAATGTCTTCCCTGACTTACCATCAATAATTCAACTTTTGAGGAATTACAGGAGCTTGGCCAATAAATACCCTGCTTTTCTTAGGAAAACAGAGACCTGCCTATATATAGCAGTGATATCACTCACCTGAAGTCTCATTTCAGCTGTATCTGTGTTACATAAAGACAACAGGTCCACTTAGCAGAAAAAGATTCAAGCCAGAATTTTTGTCTTTGTATAAATCAGCTCATGAAATACATGTTTTGCCCTCACTTGACCATTAAAACACATTCGTCAGTGGTCTGATCTTCATTTTTCTTCTACAAAGCATGTATTAAGCATGCTTTAACCTCAATGCTATTTAGTAACGTGACCTTGTTGTAGGACCTTAGTCTCTCAGGATTTGGTTTCTCCATCTGCAAAATGAGGCAGTGAATTAGGTTGGAGTTAACAAACAATTTCTGTAAAAGGAGAAGTATTTTAGGTTTGTGGAACATATGTTCTCTGTCCTCAGTCATCGATAATGTGCAAATGGATTAACATTGCTGTGTTTCAATAAAACATTGTCACAAAACAGGCAGGTGGCAAGATAGATTTGGCTGTGTGCAGTAGCTTACTGTCCTCTTTCAATTCTTTTTCAAATCTGATTTTCTATACTAGATACATAAGAAATACCTGAGCACCACAGAGAAAATTGCACCTGTCAGGTACAGCAATTACCTATAATTAAAGGATATTGATATTCCCCATTGCAGAGTAATTACTCTGAACAAAATCTCTGGAGAATATCAAAAGAATCCAGCTGATAACAGATTAACAAAGGTCACTAGAGCTTGGTAGACTGGTATACATTTGATTGGTTGTCCCAAACTTAACTCGATGCCATATGATTCAGTCTTTTAAAAAAAATAACCTATATTCAAGCACATTGCAGCTTCAAAATTAGAGAAAAAGCAGCATCAGCTTTGCATCTCTATGTACAAGATCTCTTTCATGGAGTAATTCACATGGAGAAAGATGGCAAAAGTAAAGGTCAGATGTTAATCCTTTGTGAAGGTCTGGAAAGTCCTCAGCTTCATCTTGTTTTGCAACTATGAACTGCATCCCATCAGCACGTATACAGAGGAACAATAGCCAATAACCAAGAATGTTGATCTCAGGAGAGCCAGTAGATTCTTATATACTGAAAGATGATTCTGTTTTACTCAAAATAAGCTCAAAGCCTTGATGAGAGTTGTTCCCAGTGTACAAAAATGTGTCAGCATACAAGAAGAATAAGAATGATGGTCAACTTTGCTTTATAATGAAGTTCCATAAATCTATAGTATTGGCATTTGGGTCAGATGATTAAGAGACTCCAATGCTTAGAGTACTTAGGAACATCCCAAACACCTACCCACCAGGTAGAATCACCTATTCATGGTTCCTTCTCACCCCACCTCATTTGGGACAACAAGTGTGTCTCCAGACATCACAGAAAGGCCAGTCACACCAGGTAGAGAGCTTCTGAATTGCAGACACTGGCCATGAATCATAATCCATTCCCAAGAGGTCAAGCGTTACTCCAGACTGAACCAGAAAGTCACATTACAGTGTCTTCACGGTGCATTAAAACCATTCCATCAACCAATCAAAAAGGAAAGAGGAGTAATTCTCACTCTGGCTTATGACAATTAAATGACTTTTAAATTTTATACACATGGAAATCAGAATTAACTTGATAACTACATATCCCATTTAACTCCTGAATAAACTCTTGAATTATTGCCCATTATTGCTTACCCTGGGTTGATGACAAGCCCAGAAGAGCCTTAGCCCATGGCTCAGTAGCCCAGTACTGAGTCAACCTTCATTAATTTGAGCTCTCAATGTTTGGTGGGAAATTATTGTTCCAAGACCCGTATCTCTTCATTCCTACCTTACTCAAAATAAAAATCACATCCTAACTTAAACGCTTAATATAAAACACAGTTCAGTGATTCAGTTTCCAGAATCTTCCCGCTAGGAATGAGTTTCTAATGTTTCTAAGGCATACTTCTCTATGTGTTCATTTATTTGTCTAAATTCTCTTTTCAATAAATGAATACTATTCACCTACTTGGCACTACAAGGTGATATTTTGGGCTTGTATATTCAACAGGGAAAACATAAACATGGTTCCTGCCTTTTTGGAGTACTTTGCTAGAATTGCTTTGGAACTAACTAGTATTGAATACATAGGTCAAAAATTCTGAGCAGGACAGGTCTTGAAGGCATTGCCAGCATTAACAAGATGGCCTGTGCCTCTTAAAATTCCACTCAAGCCCAAGGTAGCAGATTGATAGCACAGAAAGATAATGGATGTTGATTCCACCCGCATCCACAATGAGAAATGTGGTTCTACAACCTTAGATGCACTTACTAAATAATAAATGGAGTCATGACTAGCAATGCTTATACAACTGTTTCAGAATCTAGCCTAGAGACCCAGATTCAATAGAAAAACATTAATGTAAAACTTTTAATTCAGTAGCAGTCATTAATTAGGCATTGAAAAAGGCCAATAAGGAACATAAAGTACGAAAACATAACAACATGGACAGGGTTGGGAGAACAAAAGGAAGATATTGGAATTACTAACAGAAGCTTGAAGCACAAAAAAAAAAAAAAATCACAGAAACGAAGCTCAGGGGAGGAGGCAGTCCAGCGGCTGGGTGTGCAAACTTGGAATAGGTGAAGCCAGCAGCTGCTGACCCTGCCCATGTTGAAAAAAAAAAAAAGGAATCTAACCAAAATTCAATAAACTGATGCTTTGTGAGTAAAGGAGCATCGCTAGGGTGATGCTTATGAGAGAAAAAAAAAGGCAGAAACAGCAAAATTAAGGAGTTTGTCCCATTTAATAAAATTAAGGAGTCTCCATAGTTCCCATGACTGACAAAGTTAACCTGACTAACCAGCCTGCTTTACATAGAAATATATAGACACATTACATGGCAGCTGGAAAATGATAGTTTAGTATTCAATGCAGAAACCTGTGGAAAACTCTTGGCTTCTGAGACACTGCAAAACAGGCAACTATGCCTACCACAGAGAAATGTTTTGAGACCTAGATAAAACATATATAAAACACATTTAGTACAGCCACAGCATAGTATTAGATATACATGTTAATCTATTGCCAGACAGTATCTTGGAAGGAAAAAGAGAATCGCTACATAGTGTGACACTACCTGCAAATAAAACTTTGAAAAAGGACCAGTTATAAGGGCTCAGACAATAGGGAACTCTTCTAGGGGAGGCAATATTTCATACTGTGTTTCCACTTCTCCATGATCCAGAGCCCTCTTTTCCCTTGTTATTCTCAACTCACTAGGTTAGCTATCTTGACCTTTGAAAACATTCAAATTCTTTATTTCCCACATTCAGTTATGTCAAGATTTCAGACTTGATCCACTATTACTCACCTTAAAGAACATTAATGCCTGATACACTGTGACCTGGGACAACAGCATAACCAAAACAAGTGAATGTAGGACCCAGTGGCTTGTTTCTCAAATTCTTGCCCTCTTTGCTATTTCCATTCAGTATCATTCCAGATGTCAGGGAGCATTACCAGGAAGGATTATTGAAAGTAGAGTAGTATCCATGCTATATGGAAAGTTTCAGAGACAAGAGCAGCTCTGACCATGAATGGTTCACAAAAACCAACCCCTGCAAATACATAAGATGTAATCTGTTGCTCTCTTGCTTGAAATTATGGTTTCATCTTACAGCACTCCTTTTCTGATCCTTGAAAATTTTTCTTCATCTCTATAACTTCTTCAATTCATCCTGACTAGTTAGCTCTGTTGTTTAGGGTGTGGTGCTAATAATTCCTTTAATTCCTTGTTAAATAAATAATTATGTTTTCACAGGAAAGACAAGGAAAATTGGCTGTTTAATGGGAATGAAGTTTCAGCTTCACACAATGTTCTGAGTCTGTGTTACACAACAATGTAAACATACTCAGGACTACTGAACTGTATACTTCCAAATGATTAGGAGAACAAATTTTATGTTCCATGCTTTCTGTCTCAACCAAAACAAATTTTTATTGCAAGAGTTACCAGAATGTTTACATATGCAAGAAAATACAGGAGAATATGTATATCACTTATCACAATGCCTGTACTTCATAAGTACTCAAATATCTATGAGGTTCTTTTTTCTGACATCTGAGTTCCCTAACAACCTCCTGACCTCAGCCTCACCTACATGAATCTCTAGTTTCTCTTCCTCTGAACCCTGTAGGAACTTAATCACATTCCAGCTCAGTTCTGTGTGGGTGGTCTTTATCTTACCAAATAGATTGTCAGCTCTTGGAGAGAAGGAACCAAATCTTACATCTCTTCTGGGTTCCCCTTCCTGCTCAGTGCAATTTTTTCATTAACTGATTTAGTGTCAAAGGAAATGGATCCTCTCAGAGCCAAGGCAACCCAGTTGCTACCACCGTTAGCTCTTTGAGAACTGCCCACTGTCATCAGCTGGCATTTATGTCAGCCTATAACTTCATGCAACTGTTACTAAAAGGTAAATAAGACATAGCTGAAAATCGATAAAGTATTCCGTGAGTATTGCAAACAAAATATCATTACTCATACAGGATCACTTTCCTAGGGTCTTTATGAGTCCAGGTTCTTGTGTTCAAAGATTAAAACCAGAACACCTGTAAGGCAGAGTTTATTAGAGGAGAGAAAGAATGGAACCCTTGGACTCTAGATATGGAGTACCATGAGGGACAAGGGCATCCTGGAGAACTCAGGGACTTCATGCTTGCAAGCGCCAAAGATGTTTGCCAGGATCTGGAATATTTATACCCTTAGTCAGGCCTGGAAAAGTGGCTTTTCCCCATTTGTTAACCCCAGTTCCTGCAAACCTAATTGGAAGTTTTTGATATTCTACAACTCATTAGTCTGTTTACATTGGGGCCTAACCCAGTTTATCTTGTGCCTGACTTCTAGGTAGAGTTTAGCTACAAGGAAGAAATACTCTCCATATCCTTTCATGAACAGAGGGTTGAGGGAAGTTGGCGACTTTACCTCTGTGAAGGATTAAAGTGAGTTCCTTGGATCACTAGGGTGTGTTCCTTCAGGATATCCCAGCCCTGAGGATGACTTTGGAAGACCTTCAGAGACCATCCCAGAGTGGATGCTCTAACACTCCCTAAATTTCAAGGGCTGGAGAGATGGCTCAGGGGTTAAGACTCTGCCTCACAAGCAGAAGGTCCTCAGTTTGGATCCCAGGTGCCACATTAAAAAACAAACAAACAACAACAACAACAAAAAAAACACCAGCAATGGCTTGCACGGCTTGCACTTCAGGTCTTCATGGGAGGGGTCTGGGAAATCCCAGAGAGAAGCAAAAAGGAGGAAGAAGCAATCCAGGATGATTCCCAAAGCCATCCTCGGTCTTCTATAGGGACACACAGTGTCCTCTTTAGGCAGTTTTAGAGCAGCCACGCTGGGCCAGTCTCTGAAGGTCTGGCAATGCCATCCCCACTGCTGGGAGTAACCTGAAAGAACACACCCTTTCCTAACCTTCCACAATCCTGGCTTATGGAAGGATATGGAGATTAGTTTTCCATAGCAAATAAGCTAAATCTATCAAAAGAAACAGCCCCACACAGGGGTGGGCACCAGATCAACTGGGTGGGGCCCCAATGTGAATCAACCAATGGGGAAAAGCCATTTTTCTGGGCTTGCCTAAGTGTAAAAATATACCTGACCATGGCATCCATCTTTGGTGCTTGCCCCTCATGGCACTCCAGGTCAGGAGTCCAGCTCCTTGCATCTCACAGATTCCATGCCTGGCACCCATGAGTTCTCAGAGCACCCTACCTTCATGGTATCCCATGTCTTGAGTCCATGAGTTCCCTTCTTTCTCTCCTCAAAGAAACTACCTTAATTTTCTATGTGTGAAGCAGAAGTGTTCTGCTTCTATCTCTGGGACACAAAAAAACCTTTCCCACACAACCAGGAGATCAACTCTACAATATTCACACACACACACACACACACACACACACACACACACACACACACACACAAATCAAGTTCAAAAAAGTAATTTTTAAAAAAATACCATTTCAAGAATCCATACATAAGGAAATGGAACAAAAGCTCAGTCTTAGAAAAGCACTAAAGAATGTTTTCTTTGGAGCTAAAAAGGTTATTTATGAGGAAAACTAATTGGCTCAATAACTAACTTTGAGATAAAATTATTTTATGTCTTAATAATAGCGTTTCAGTCACTGAAATCAGTTCTAGATTCTGAGAAAGGGCAATTGTCCCTATTAACACATAAGCAGTTGCAGATAAATTAACTTGCCTGTGGATGCAAACCTAACAAATGTTCAATCTGAACCTATTTACCTGATTCCAAAGCACAGTCCTTGCTACTATACAGAATTCCAAAAATGTGAGTCTCAAGATCAAAGTCTGATGGAGCACGTAATAAGAAAAGCTTGTTTATCCTGAAAAGTTCTGAAATGTTTCTTGATGGAGTAAATTCTTCATAAAGTCTGAAGAAATAAAATGAACACTAATAGCTCCCATGTATGTATTTTAAATGTACAAGCATTTTCAAGGCAAATATAATACTTTTATTGTTCCTGCTTCACAGATGAGAACATTAAGGTCCAAACTTATATAGTTTGCAAGTAGTTCACAGTGACTAGGTGTGAGGATCTTTTCCATGAGTCTCTGCTTATGCTGCATGTGTGTAGATATTTGTCACAAAAAAGGGACTGAAAAAAGACATGTTTTGCAGCAGTAAAATTCCAAGAAAGTCTTAAGACAATCAGCTGCATTGTATGAAGCCATGAATATCTAGTAGCCTAGAGTAGGAAACAAAAACTTAAAATTGAACAGTTGGGATCAAATCATTAAAAGATATCATCATTTAACCCTTTATTTACAAAGGAATGTCTTTGACTTGCACATTAACAAATAATTATATTGCCTATCTAAAGGGGGATACTTTACTGTGGGAAATTCTAATTCTGTTAAAACCTCACAGAGACAGACAGACTTCTATGGAGATCTTGGAAGTAAGACATGTCCAAATTAAAAAGTAGGTCAATCGAGGACATGAATTAGATATGACTTTATCTTCCCATCAAAGTTTTATTTTTCAAATAATCAGTTCAGGAAAAGAGAAAGTATGAACATGAGACCATGTATATTTGTCTTGTAAGAGGTTAGTAGGTGGTGCTGGACTAGGTGGTTATTATATTTAAAAGGTTACTAGGTGGATACCATTAATGAGTAAAACACAGTTCATATGCTAGAAGCTTCTATGGTTTGTAGTGACCTGGGTAAGTGCAAGTAGGTACACACGTCCTGGTGGGTGGAGGGGTGGGAAGAAGTCCTAAAGCAGGAATATTTACATAACTAGGAAGGTCAGGAAAGAACCTAGGAAGATCACCCCAGTGACTTAAGTGAGCAGGCATTTACAAGAGATTCAGACTTATTTGGATCAAATATTTCTCAGTGTGGAGTGGTGGGAGTACAGCAGAACAGATATTCAAAGGTATATCATGAATTTGGTAGCAGGTAGTTCTTCTGTGAAAGTCCCTAACAAATCAAGAAAATTAGGGTCACAAAAATGTAAAGATGGGAGACAGACAGTGATCTGCAAAAAAAAAAAAAAAAAAAAAAAAACCCCATTCAAGTGTTGCTTACAGCAGTGTGTGGTTGTGCTATCATACACCAGCTACTCTCCCTGGGCAGAGTAGATGCCCAGTATGTTTGGAGAACTCTGCAAAGTCTTTAGTTCTACCGTAAGCTCCAAAGCATTTCTTATCATTGTTGGATCTCATCTTAAGATTCACAGTTAGGGGGCTGTGCAGTAAGCAGTTCCTACTGCTTTGCTAAAGGATTTTAAATTACCTCATAATAACTGATGCTTAGAAGCCTCTCTGCTTCAGTTACAAATATTGATTTTATAAGTTACAGTGCTCTTTCCGATGATGAATGCTTATGCAGATATCTTTTTTCTAAATATAATGTCCAATGTCAAAAAGACAATATTGTTTATTGTAAAATCTCAGTTTTAGAAAATATCACTTTGTTTATATTTTTAATATATACCATCTAGGCAAAACACATCTAATCTCAGGCATCTTCCTAAATTCTAAACTCATTTCACTTGTAAACTCAAATTTCTACTGCTGCCTCTAACAATCAGATAAAAGGGGGGAAAAATCAGTCACTGAAATTGATAACAGATGGTTGAAATCATTAAACGTACTTTCCCTAATACAGCAGAACAAGCTATACAACTAAGTGTTTTATTTTGAATAATCTCAGTATTCTTTATGGGAAGTGTTTAGAGTATTTTTCTTTTAAAGAGTAAACTAATTTATTTAGAAGAAAAATGTTCACGGCCATAAACCCAATTACTTGTGCATAATAATCATAAAATTGCACAGAATGATTATTGTAATAATTTTCCATTTTTCTTAATGAAGCTAACAGGAAAATGGTTAGGACATTAATGGATTAGAGAAAATATGAAGGTCAGTATCATTTGGGATAGTTACAGCAACTTTTATAAAGAAGGAAATCTGTTTTATACATTCTGTGAGGTCGATTATTTCTTTCTCACATGTGGTGACTGAACGTAGAACTGGGAAACCAGCACTTGCTCTCTATCAGCTGGCGCTTGTCCACACTTCACGTCCAGTGCTATATCAGTCGTTCTGATCACAGAGAAAACTGAGCACATATAGTGTGCACATAAATCGTTCATATCACCACCTGCAGGAAAATAAGCCTGAGTTCTAAAATCAGAACTCACTAGTCACAGGGCTGAGGTGAGCCCCACTCTTTCAAGCAAAATGTCTCTCCTCTAACCTTCCTGCTCTACTTCTAGTTTTTTAGAAGGAGGAGAAAATATCTAAATTTTCAACTAGGAAAACTGATTCATGGTGACACTTTTTGATCCTTTTAGAAAGACTCACAGTGACCTACACCACTCACTTCTGGGAGAGGATTTTTTCCTGTTTCTTATTATTGTAAGTAGGTACCTGCATTGAAAGGATAGGCAGTGAGTGCCACCTTCATTGCCTCACCCCACATCCAAGGAATTAGAAAACTTTAAGAAGAAGCTACCACTGGTGAGGTTCCTGTCATTTTCCTGTCCTACCATCTTCATCGTCTCCACCTTAATTAGCTCTATATCTTCTTGTTGCATTACTGGGCTTGGCCACTGCCCTGGTGTCTCTTCTGATAGCTTTCAACATTGCTTTCCCAAAACAAATTTGTTCAGGATATTCCTCTCCTCAGAACTCTTCTACGGTTGTCCACGTTCTTACATGTCGTCAATTGATGTGTTTTGTTATCAACCCTTTTCTAGTTTCAATTGTCCTTCTCCTCACTAACATTTGCAAAAAAAAAAAAAAAAAAAAAAAAAAAAAAGACCTAACCTCTCCAGATGTGTTCTGCTTGCAGGTCTTAATGCTCATTTATACAGAAAGAGATCCTTGTCAATGTGGCGTTCACTTTTAGCTGCCCTACAAAGCAGTAAGTGTGGGGAAAACATATCATTTTGTTTTATTATGTATTGGACAGATTGTCTGCCACTTGTTATGAAGATGCATGAACAAACAAATAAAGACACTAACCTACGAAGTCAACACAAACTTTGACAAACATATTTTCAGTTCATTTTAACTATATGTGCTCAAGTGTTGACATGATCCTGATATTATCAGAGCCAAGTCTTATAAACAGAAAAAGTTTTACATCTTTCAGAAATCCAAAAGAAGAATTTACTAAGAGAAGATGCTGCTGTTATTAATATAAAACAATCTCTAAGGCTGAGGTGTAGGAAAGCTGTAGAGCACTTGCATAGAATAGCACATGTGCGAACTTGTGTTTGATCTCTAGAACCTTAAAAAAGGAGATAGATAGATAGGTAGATAGATAGATAGATAGATAGATAGATAGATAGATAGATAGATAAAGAGAGAGAGATGATAGATTGACAGAAGATAGGTAGATAAGTAGATAGATAGACAGGCAGACAGGCAGACAGACAAATTGGCGTTTATTGTTTCATAAGTTTCCCTGTGATGTATTACTCGGCAAGGCAGAGTCTTAACCTCTGGCTATCTCTCTAGCCCTAGATGTACAACTCTGAATAATAATTTACCACTTCTTTCTCACAATGATTAGTAACTGTCCAGCTATGAGAGGTTGACCAGACTCACACAGCTCTAATAAATTTAATAATTTGCATTTATGTTTTTTCTTTGTTTCTTTTTCCTTCCTTCTTTTCTTTCTTCCTCCCTTCTTTTCATTTTTCTTTCTTTTTAGACACAGGGTTACACTACGTAATCCAGGCTACCTTTGCACTATTGATCTTCCTGAATCAGCTTCCAGAGTCCTAGGACTACAAGCATTTACTCTCACATATCATTTGCTTATCATTGACAAGATACAAGTTGTATAATAGAAAATGTTTTCGAAAATGAAATCAAGACATAGGAATGCATACAATTAAAGTTTAATGTGATGTAAACCCATTGACATGAGTATGAATTGTGTCCATTCAATTCAAAAGAATATTGTCAAAAGTAAATATAAGGTTGAATTTTCTAACATGATTTCAAGCTTTGGCTTTTGAATGGGACAAGTTAGAAAGGGTTGCTATATGTATATTTGTCCTGCAAGTACAAAGATAAAAGGTATGGTAAGAGTGGGTCTAGTTAATCTTACAAATACCATAAGTCACAATCTGTACAGACTCTCCCTCCCGCTAGCCTTCTATTATGTCTACGTGGTTGACTGAAAGATGTGGTGTTACCTGACCAAGTGTGATAAGCACCCAGATTCCTTCTCCAAAATCAAAACATCTTTCCCCAAATTTTAGGAATGGCATTTGTCATCTTCCTCAATGTAAAATGTTCTTGGTCAAAAGGAATTACCTCACATTAGGAAAACCCCTTCCAAGAAGGAAACTGCAATAAAAAACTCATGGAGATCAATAACCTTCTTGCTTCAACTTGGACCAACTTTGAAGGAACATACCAGCTCCTAACTTCTGTAGCTTCCTCTTAGACCTTGACTGTATTGTGAGTCATCTTTTCTATCTACCCAATCTACCTCTACTACTCTCTTCCTTAAAGAGAATATATAAAGAGCTCTTCTCAAAAAAAAATTTCATAAACCTTCCATTTTATCCAGACAAGTCAATCTCTCAGTTCAATAATTATATAAGACAAATATAGTAGCTAAAAAAGTTCTGATGACTTCTTCAGCACTAATCTTGGTATCACCCTTGGCCTTTTACTCCAAGTTAATAGGTTTCATTAACTTGAACCTATTTAGTGAAGCAGAAAGAAGAGTTAAAACATAATCCATCTTTAAAAGGCTTCAATTTCATTTAACTGTAGTGAACATTAAGAAACAATACATTAAAATTAAATTTTATCTAATTTCTGCCAATTACCCTGAACAATTTTGAGAGCTTTGCAGAAAACAATTAAAAGACTTTTCATTACCTTCTATAATAGAAATCAGAATTTCTAGATGAAGTCTATTTGAGAGAGCATGTAAGGGAAAAAAATACAAGTTATTTGTCCACAGTAGATCATCATGACTCATAGATATGGGAAATGTATTTTGTTGCACTTGTAATCTAGTAAGTACTTTTCGGATCAAAGAAAAAATAATGAACACATTAGTACCTATGCTTCAAGTTCTTAATCTCTCAAAAACTCCTCTAGAAATAAATGAAAAGCTACCATGGAATCAGACACTAATCACATTCTTTCAATCCACAATGAAAAAATCCTAGGTTCTCCCTTCCCCCACTCCACTGCCCGGGACGCGCAAGGTCCAGCCGGGCCTAACCGCCACCTAGGTCAGCTCCAGCCCCCCCCCCCCCGCCCACCCCCAGAACCCCAGGCAGCCCAAGGGACCCAGCTCCTCCCGCCATCCAGCCAGAGCCGGGCAGGGCGTGAGAGGAGGCCATCCCCTCTGCGCCGGGGCCCCACCCCAGCTACCCCCAGGTTAAAAAGCGCTCCCCACCGATGCCCCATCCTCCCTTCCCCCACCCTGCCACCCGGGACCTGCGTGGTCCAGCTGGGCCTCACCGTGACCAAGGTAAGCTCCGTCCCTGCCTACCCCTAGAACCCCAGATCAAATAATTCAGTTTAGTGAAAAACGCACAGAAATTGAAAGATCTTAAGAGTTAAAACGACAATGCCAAAGTCAAAGTGCAAATCCATGAGAAACAACACTCAAGTAAACAAATCTCCCACTGAAGGAATTAATCCCATAATGCTAGACTCCAACCAGAACAAACCCACGGAAAATGGCCATGAAAGCCTGACCCAGGATAACGACTTTCAAAATATGATCATTACCATGTTCAATACTATGAAAGAGGAAATCCGGAAGGAATTAAATAATCGAATCAATCACTTTGAAGAGGAACACAACAGACACTTGGAGGAGTTGAGAAAAACAGTGCAAGAAACAAAAACTGGCGTAGAGCAGTTAGACTCAAGCAGAGTTTAAAACTGAGCCAAAAGACAAGTTATCTTCAATTCAGAAATCCACAGAGAGTCTTATCAGCAGAATTAACAAAGCAGAAAACAGAATTTCAGACCTTGAAGATAAAGTGGGAGTATTAACCAGCTCAATGGAAGAGGTTGTTAAAGCCAAAAAGATACTTGAGAGAAATATCCAGGAGATATGGGACACCCTGAAGAAGCTTAACATGCGTATTCATGGAATACCAAAGCAAGAATCTCAAAATACCACCCCTGAGGAAATTTTTCAAATGATCATTAAGGAAAACTTTCCTCATCTAAAAAAAGAGAGGCCCGAGCTGGAGAGGTGGCTCAGGGGTTAAGCCTCCGCCTTGCAGGCGGAAGTTCCCGAGTTCGGATCCCAGATCCCACGTATAGACGCCGGGCGGAAGCAGGGGCGGCCTGCGCTTCTGGTTCTGGTAGGGCGGAGCCTGTGAATCCCCGGGCAGGAGGTGGAGGCGTCCATGGTGGTTCGCGAATTTGTCCGTGGTTCTACACATACACACACACACACACGCACGCACACATACACACGCACATGCGCACAGTTGAATAAATAATAATAATAAAATATTAAAAAAAAAAGAGAGGCCCATCCATATACAAGAGGCATTCCACACCCCAAACAGATACAACCAAAACAGAAACTCGCCACGGCAAATAATAGTTAAAACACTCCACAATCAAGATAAAGAACTGGTGCTGAGAGCTTCAAGGGAGAAAAAACAAGTCACTTTTAAAGGTAAACCTATTATAATAACAAATGACTTCTCAGTCGAAACAATAAAAGCAAGAAGAGCTTGGAGAGACATACTTCAAGTATTGAATGAGCAAAAATGTCAACCCAGGCTGATTTACCCTGCAAAACTATCCGTCATGATCGAGGGAGAAAGAAAAATCTTCCAGCACAAAGAAAACTTGAAGGGATATATGTCCACCAAACCAGGCCTTCAAAAAATGCTAGAAATGATACTCAAGCTTGAAGAAAAAAACAGGCATATCCAGGAGAACAGAAGGCAAGTATAACACCATTAACAGCGAAGCAATATACTTATAGAAACTACTAAAAATAATAAATGTCTGGAATTCAAAATAGTTTCTCCATTATAACATTAAATGTTCATGTAAATACCTCACCAATCAAGAGACACAGATTACAAATTTGGATTAAAAATCACAATCCATCAATCTGCTGCCTGCAGGAAACCCATCTCATCACAAAAGATAGGCTGGTCAACAATTCTACAAGCTAATGGAAGCAGAAAACAGGCAGGGGTAGCCATTATGATATCAGACAAAGTGGACTTCAAACCAAAGAAAATTATAAGAGACACGGATGGATACTACATTTTAGTCACAGGTACAATTCACCAGGAAGACTTCACAATACTGAACATATATGCACCCAATACGGGCCCCTCCACATTCATTAAGAAAACCGTACAACGTCTAAAGCAAGAACTCAACCCCCAAACGATAATTCTTGGGGACTTCAACACCGCCTTCTCAACATGGGATAGATCAACCGGTCAAAAGTTTAACAGAGACACTTTGAAACTTAATCAAACCCTTAAAGAAATGGACCTTACAGATCTCTATCGAACTTTTCACCCATGCACCAAAGAATACACATTTTTCTCAGCAGCACACGGAACTTTCTCCAAAATAGATCACATATTGGGCCACAAAACAAATCTACACATATAGAAAAAAGTTGAAATTCTAACCTGTGCCCTATCAGAACACCACGGCCTAAAGCTGGACATCCACAACACATAAAACAAGAGAAAATACACTAACTCCTGGAAACTTAACAATATGATGCTGAATGAGAACTGGATTCAGGAAGAAATTAAAAAGGAAATTCAAGATTTCCTGAAAGCAAATGATAATGAAAATACAACTTACCAAAATCTCTGGGACACAATGAAAGCTCTTCTAAGAGGTAAGTTCATAGCTCTTAATGCCTACATCAAAAAAATGGAAACATCAGAAATAAACAACTTAACAATGCAGCTTAAAGCTTTAGAGAAACTAGAGCAATCTGATCCCAAAAGTAGTAGAAGAGAGGAGATTAGCAAAATAAGGGGTAAATTCTGAAATCGAGATAAGAAAACGATAGAAAAAATCAAGCAGTCAAAAAGCTGGTTCTTTGAAAAAATCAATAAGATTGATACACCCCTAGCTAAATTAACTAAAAACAAGAGAGAGAAAACCCAAATCACCAAAATTAGAAATGAACATGGAGTTATCACTACTGATACCAAAGGAATCCAGAGAATTATAACATCATATTTCAAAAACTTATAGTCTGTGAAGTTTGGCAACACAAAAGAGATGGATGAATTTCTAAGTAAACACGACTTGCCTAAATTGAATGAGGAAGTTGTGAATTATTTAAATAGTCCTATAACATATAAGGAAATTGAGGAAGTAATCTCGAATCTTCCCACCAAAAAATGTCCTGGACCAGATGGATTCAGCAAAGAGTTCTACCAGACATTTAAGGAGTTAATAACACCAATACTCCTTAAACTGTTCCATCAAATAGCAAAGGAAGGAACACTACCAAATTCCTTCTATGAAGCTAATATCGTTTTAATCCCAAAACCTAATAAAGATTCACTTAAAAAAGAAAAATGTAGGCCAATCTCTCTGATGAACACAGACGCAAAGATTCTCAACAAAGTCTTAGCAAATCCGATTCAAAAACATATTGAAAAGATCATTCATGGGGACCAAGTAGGCCTCACCCCTGGCACACGCAAATCAATAAATGTAATTCATCATGTAAACCAGTCCAAAGTCCAAGACCACATGATACTCTCGATAGATGCAGAAAAAGCTTTTGACAAAATCCAACAGCCTTTTATGATCAAAACATTAGAGACAGTAGGAATGGAAGGAACCTTTATCAATATAATAAAAGCTGTATACAACAAACCCACAGCAAGGATTATGCTCAATGGGGAACAATGAGTTCCCACTTCGATCAGGAACTAGACAAGGCTGTCCACTCTCACCAGTTCTATTCAATATTGTACTTGAAGTCTTAGCCGAAGCCATAAGACAAGAAAAGGACATAAAAGGGATTCAAATCGGCAAGGAAGAAGTCAAGCTATCTCTATTTGCAGATGACATGATCTTATACCTGAGTGATCCCAAAAACTCCACCAGGAAACTCCTGGAACTAATTGAGAAGTTCAGCAGGGTAGCAGGATACAAAATAAACGTAAAAAAATCAGTGGCTTTCCTATATGCCCAGAATAAAAGAAGTGAAAAACCCCTGAGAGACTCAATCCCATTTACTATTGCCCCTAAAAAAATGAAATACCTTGGTATAAACCTAACCAATGAGGTAAAAGACCTTTACAATGAAAACTTTAAAACCTTAAATAAATAAATAGCAGAAGACACCAGAAGGTGGAAAGAACTCCCATGTTCCTGGATTGGCAGAATCAACATCATAAAAATGACCATCCTACCAAAGGCAATATACAAATTCAATGCTATACCAATTAAAATCCCAAAGCAATTCTTCAAAGAAGTTCACCAAACAATCTCAAAACTCATATGGAGGCATAAAAGACCCAGGATAGCAAAGACAATCCTGAGTAACAAAAACACTGCTGGAGGTATTACCATACCAAACCTTAGTCTATACTACAAATCCATAGTTATAAAAACTGCCTGGTACTGGCTCCAAAATAGACACACAGATCAATGGATAAGGGTTGAAGACCCAGATATAAGCCCACAAAAATACAGCCATTTAGTCTTTGACAAAGGGGCCCAAAGAATCCAATGGAAAAAGAACAGCATCTTCAACAAATGGTGCTGGCAAAACTGGATCTCCACATGCAGAAGATTAAAGCTGGACCCATACTTTTCACCATGTACAAGACTTAATTCCAAATGGATTAAGGACCTTGATATAAGGACAGAGACTTTAAAAACCATAGTTGAAAGGATAGGGAACTCCCTCGAGCTGATTGGGCTAGGCCAACATTTCCTAAACAGACATCCAATGGCACAGTCACTGCTACCAACTCTCAACAGTTGGGATCTTGTGAAATTAAAGAGCTTCTGTTCAGATAAAGAGATTGTAACACGAGCTCTAAGGCAACCCACAGAATGGGAGAAAATCTTCACTAACCACATATCTGACAGAGCTCTACTGTCCAGAGTGCACTAGAACATAGAAAACTAAACTCCAAGGAAAACAATGGCCCAATTAAAAAATGGGCCCTGGAACTTAAAAGAAATTTTACCAGGGATGAAATTAAAATGTCTAACACATATCTTTAAAAATGCTCCACATCCTTAGCCATCAGGGAAATGCAAATCAAAACTTCCCTGAGATATCATCTCACCCCAGTCAGGATGGCAAAAATCCACAATACAAACAACAACAAATGCTGGAGAGGATGCGGAGAGAGGGGAACTCTGCTACATTGCTGGTGGGAATGCAGGTTCAAACAGCCACTCTGGCGAGCCGTCTGGAGATTCTTAAAGAAATTAAAGATTGAAATGCCATATGACCCTGCTATCCCACTTTTGGGAATAACCCCCCATGCAGAAGAGGTTCACCTCGATAGCACAAACACGACCATGTTCATAGCGGCACTGTTTACAATAGCAAAGTCACGGAATCTACCCAAATGTCCAACAGTTGACGAGTGGATAAGGAAAATGTGGTACATCTAAGCAATGGAGTATTACTCAGCCATCAAAAATGATGAATTACTGGAATTTGCTGGGAAATGGATGTCATTAGAAACAATTATATTAAGTGAAGTATCCCAAACCCAGAAAATTAAGCGCTGTATGTACTCCCTAATAGGTGGCTCCTAGTACCAAACTCACCCAGCCCACATTGAGACACTCAAAGGTAAACCTATGTAATACAGTAATTGCAAGGATTATGAACAGGAGGGATGGAGTTGGAGGGCCACACCAGACACAAGGAGAGAGGGGACCATGTTACAGCAGAGAAAATAGGCCTCCGTCAAGGAATGCAAGTAAGTAATGTGACACCTGGTTAGGTTCACAGACGTTGGTTCCTGATCATGTACAACTGAGAGGATATGATCCCACCAGAAGGGGAGGGCATATAGTCTGGTAGATAAAAAGTAATCATTTTGCAAATGGGTGAGGTTTCCTACTTTTATTACATCTACCCTTGAATGTGCTATTATAACAAGACTCCAATTTAACAGCTTTTTGTCTCTGGCCAGGGGGTGACATACAGTGCCCATCAGGATGGAGTGAAGGGCATTGCAGGAGCAGCAAAACTGCAAAAGAAAATCAACAAACCATAATCCAGAACTTCAGAGACTCTATATCAACCACATAGAACTAGGCCAGCCTAATCTCTCCCCATCCTGAAGCTCAGGGACATTTGCAGAAGAGGGGGCGGTAAGATTGTAAGAGCAAAAGGATGGGAGGAGCAATTATTTGCAAGATTCTCCACACTAGTTAGGGCCGAAACAATCATAATAGGACTTTGCATGCCCTGCGCAATGTCCAACACACTATTGACCTCACAAAGTCTAGCATCAGCTAAAGGCACCAAGATCCTTGGAGGCAAGGCATTGACAGCCACAGTAGTGTCCCTATGCTTAAGGGGAACACGAGAAAGGGTTCAGGGAAATGCCACTGGGTCCTTGTATGTCATCGGAGAGGAGGACCCAGAGGAGAGTTAGGCATACACAATAAAGGACTCTCTGGGAATTGGGGGGGAGGCACTGGGAGTTGGAGAGGGAGGAGAGGGGGAGCAGGGGGTTCAGGGGGAGGAGGAGGGAGGGAGGGAACTGGTCTACTTATTAAGTTTGTATGAGCGGAAATAATAAAAAATGTATTAAAAAAAAAGAAAAAATCCTAGGTTGTATACTTTTTATAGTTGTGTGTTTATTCGGGGTGTTGTTGGTAGCATAATTTTCAGTGGAGATTGAATCATTACATGCATCTGACTAGTTTTATGTGTCTCATTTGCTAGAAACTTAAGCTTCTCTTCTAGAATCCCCAACAAAAACAGAAGTTAAGCTCAACACAAATAAAGCTCCTCAATAAATCAAGACACAGCATACAAGAAAATGTATGTGTGATATTGTGTGTGTGTGTGTGTGTGTGTGTGTGTGTGTGTGTGTGTATGTGTGTATGTATGTATGTATGTATAAGTAGCAACAAAGGGGAAAACATCCCCAACTAAAATGAATCATGCTTCTCTTAAGTCAAAATTTCAGATAAATTACAGATAAAAATTACAGATAAATCACTAAAGTGACCATGGCTTCCTTGTGAGTGAGTGGCAGGATTCTAGCCTTCACTGACTTGGAAAGAGACAGATACAAATGAGTAAGAGATACATTTTTTTTCTTTCCTGATGACTTGGAACTTTACTCAAAAAGCTGGTAAGCTTGAACTCTAGCAGAATTTGATTTTGCTGCTCTAAGTCAGCTTGAAATATACTTCCAACTATAAGGAGGCCATATGATCTTGTCTCATTAGCTTCTCAAGGACATTCTGTCCACTATTTTCTAAAACTTGTAGTCATTACAGTTTTTTCTATCAACTGGCAACTAGGTGTTTGTTATATAAAATGACAAATATTTCATAAAATTCAATACTCGTATTTAATCTATAACTTTGTCTTCTTTCATATTTTACTCCCCTAAGAACTGAGGTGATATAATGAATTACATATATTTTGGTATCCACATCTTCAAAAGTCAAGCACACTTCCTTTGATGTCTAGTGTTTAAGACTTTCTTTCAGAAATTAAATCAATGTGCCTTACTTCTTATGGAAGCACAATTTTGAAACACAGGATAAGTAAAACTATGAAAATTTACTTTGGTCTAAGATTTAATCATCCGGAAATGATAGTATGGTGACTTGACATTTATAATTCTGTTAGAATCATTTTTATTGAAGGCAGAAAGTAATCATAAGTAATCCATTTTTAGGACATAGCACTTTATGCAGATCTAGCTGTGCAACAAGAACACTTGTTAGAGCTACCCAATTTTCATAATAGGATAACTATCTTGCTCCTCTCCAATCTCAGCTCCAAAGCATATGGATGGGCCCACAGCCAGCAGTTTAGAATACTGACACTGCAGGTTATGCTGCTCCTTCCAAGTATCCACTGAGAAAGCAATGTTTCCTGAAGATAGGCTGAAGTCCTTAGTTAACACTGTTATGAGAAAAATATCTATCGTGAAAGCACAATGTGACACCACCCTGTCACCTCTCTGATCTGCATTTAATGTTTCCCCTTATCTTTAGAAGATGATTTAGTCATATGAAATGCATTACTACATCATTATAAAAGCTTTGGCTTTGAATGGGAAAAGTTAAGGAAGGGTGATGCCTGCTAATCCAAAAGTAACAGGTATGGTGACAGTGGATCTTACTACATTACATAAGCTAAACTCCAATGTACTGAGGTTAAAGGTACGTTCCTCAATTTCCAGTAAAGCATTGTTACTTTTTACAGCTACATTTATAATGAAGGAAAACATTAAAAATGACTTCAGATCTTTAAGTCATAAAGCATTAAGAGGAAAATGTAAGAATACCAAAATCTGTAATATGCCATTTGATACATGTGCAAATATTTTGAAATATCCCTATTTCCTGGTTAAAAACTGAAAAGATATTTCTAAAACCAATTCTAATTTTATCTTACCATTTATATTCAATCATTTTGAAGAACGTTATTGACACTGGATTTCTACTTCCTAAATGGTCCTCTCCAATAAATTGAGTTCTCTGCAACAATAAAGGCTCAAAATCATATGAACCTAGGAACTCTTTACTGAATCTATTTTAAAGTTCTACATAGCTAAAACAAACTGCATTTGTAATGGAATATAATGAATACAAAACACTCTTTGAGGATACTCCTTCAGAAGAAAAGGCAGCTAACTTAAATTAACACTGTCTTTCCTGTAGTCCTTACTGTCTATAGCTTTTTTTTTTTCATCAGTTTTCATATGTATGTGTGTGGGGTACACGGAATGTATATGTGCATGTGTACACTGATGGCTAAGAGTGATATCAGGAATCATTCTCAATTGCTCTTTCACCTTATTCTTCTCAGCCTGAGTCTCTAATTAAATCCAGAGTATGCAATTACAGCTAGTCTGACTAGCCAGCTTGTTCTAAGGATTCACAATCTTTGCCTTCCAGGTCTCAAATTACAGATGAGCTGTCAGTACTTATCTTGCATTTTACTGTGGTAACTGAAGTGCTGAACTCAGGTCTCTTGTTTGTGTAGAAAATGGTTTGAACATGGAACTGTCTTCACACCCCATCCACAAACTTCTTCAAAGTCTTGTGGCCAAAGGTAGAAAGCAACTTCTCAAGTGTCTTAGTAAGCAGGTGAGGGGATTGTACCCCTGCTCTTCAACAACACAGCACATTCTTTTTATACTCACTAATGTGGACAGGCATGATCTCCAAGGCAGAGTCTTGTTCTGACTGTCAGATTTAGGGCAATTATTGATTTTTGACTCTCCAAAGATCTTAAAAGGTATTAAAGTGAGGCCAAATCATAAGGAAATGAAACTGTAAACATGGTTGTACAGAACTTTCTCCTCCCCTAAATCAGCTAGAATAACTTTCATACACATCACCCACTCTACCTTTAAACTAATGACTTGTACTTCAATGGAAAAGCTGATAATTCCTTGACTGAAATTATTTTTTGAGAAAGAAAGCTAGCTTTTTTGTCATAAATGCTGTTATTTATGCACATTTTATATTCAACTAATGCCACTTTTGGAACATTTACAGACAAATAGTTCATTATCATAATGACTCGGGGAATAGTTGGTCAGCAAATACTATAGGCAAGGATAAATAAACTTTGATATTCCCCAGCTCACCTATTTGTAGATAAACTATTCCATATTACAGAAAGTGATATTTACACTGTATAGTTTTCTATCTGGGTCGTCTATGAGGCTTAGCTAAAGAAATGAATTTAGAAACTCTAAACGACCAGTCATTTATAAATAGATCAATTGAAAATTCTCATTAAATATCTACACAAAAGTCTCAGGGTACTCATTCAAATTTCCAATATAAATTTGAAAACCACAGCTTTCCAACAGAGCTTTAAAAATCCTAGCCCTGTATGGATTCCAATATGTCTGAATTGACTCTAGATAAAATGTGTTATCAAATGAATTAGATGTGATAACCAAAGTGAGTGATTTTTTACCCACAAAGGGCCAGGCAGAAATTTCACAAATCTTTAGATTTAAGGGAAATCAAGCTAAGACCAGTTGGGGCATGATTCACTCTTTTGTGCTATTTGCATTTTCTATCCGGTATGTTTTAAATTTTATGAATTTCATGCTGTCTGTCTCCATGGTTACTAGCTCTTAATTATAATGAGCACCTGGTCTATACTGAAGAATTAATATTTCCTTGTGCACTATGTGTGCTAAATTGCTCATAACTCTCTATGTTTTTTAAATGACTAGTTCAAGCTTTTGACTTCCAGTAAAGGTTTTCAAAGGGTCTTTATAACTTTTATTCTGTTTTCTTTTTAACAGTATACAGACTTCAAGGATTTCATGATAGTAAAGATTTGACATAATTCATTCTTTAAATTTATTTATCATTTGTTTATTTATTTACTTAGTATGTATCAGTGGGCACTGTGTGTCCCTGTGGGGGCTCAAGGATGACTTTGGGAATCATCCTGGATTGCTTCTACCTCCTTTTTTGCTTTGCTATGCTCTGAGATTTCCCAGACTGGGAGTGCAGGGCACTGCCATTTCCACCTGGCATGTTTTTACATGGGACCTGGGATCCAAACTCAGGACCTTCTGCTTTCAAGAAAAAGTCTTAACCCTTGAGCCATTTCTACAGCCTGATTCATGTTTTTGTGCATATATATGCATCTAAGTCTAGGTTAGACATTCTTTAACTTCATAAAGACCATACTTTTATACATATTTGTAAAATTTAGTTCAAAAGAAATTGATAAATTAGGTGAAAACTAACATTCATTCATTCAGCTACTCTGCCTGTAGTCAGAGATGACGCCTCAATGAGTCACTATATCTTGGCTTCCAAAGGAACCTTAAGGAATCTTATTCAAAGAAAATTAATTGATCCTATGGACATTAAATACATAGTAGCATATGGACAATGATGTAAAATATGGATAGGCCCAGAAATGTAACTAAATACTCTAGGAATTCTCCAGCCTTCAGCCATCACCCACTTGACTACTGAACTGGCAGTCATCGTTGGACTACTTTGGCTACTGGCAGCCATCGTTGGACTATCTAACTAATACAATCTTTACTTACAATTTCTGTTAACAGTTCATCAGCATGGCCCAAGAGTTCATACTGAATATTTAATCAATTAAGTGATATGCTTCTAGCAGAACTGTAGAATTTTTTCTTCATTAGGCTATTTGAAGTGGGAAGACCCACCTTAAATGTGGATGGCACCTTCTAGGAGTATACAGACAAAAGGCAGTCTGGGGAAAAAGTTAATTTTTCGTTGGTTTATTCATTTTTTTTGGTGTTACAATCACATAGTTCTAAAAAATGTAATTCATTCTACCCTCCCTCTCTGATTAGCCCAATGTAATGTTTTCAGTGACCAAAATCTATTATCGTTAGAAAATATAGACTAGCTCCAGATTTGTCTTTTATAATTGTGAAATTTCAATAAAATATTTCCACTGACAGCTTGGCTCAATTGCTAATGAAAAAATCTGGGTTTTATGAATTCCCTGAAGTCTACCAGTCACTGCAAAATCCTGATGTCAGAATATTCTTCATCCTCTGATGGATCCCAGAGGTGCCTTCCTTTCAGGATTTGTCAGTGGTTATAAGATAACAGAAGGCACCTCTCCTCTCTTCTTTGAAACCATTTCTTGGTAGCAGTTGACTGGAAAAATTTACTTTCCACTGCTCAGTGAAAACTCATGTTAGTTTACATTTTTATTAACTTGAAAAACTAAGTTTTGGATTCTGTCACCCTAAATGCTTAATGTAGTTTTCCCCAATCAGCATACATTTATATCAAGAACTAAAAGAAAATTAGTAGGAAGTACTGTATGCACTTTCCAGAACAAAATACATTTCTGTTTTAAATATTATTATGTTTTAAAATTCAGAAATATGAAGTTTAGATATTTTTCAATAATGCTATAGAAATATTATGACACCCAAATTTTGAATGAAGATGCAAAATAGCATCAGGCTAAACATTTTTACAGCTTATTCCAAAAGTAAATTATTACTTATAGGATAGTTTATACTAAGAACAGTATAACAATGACTAAATATCACCACATTCCCTGGACTTATACTGACATTATTCAGTCATTTACAAAACAACTACTAAATATCTGCAATAATGAGCACTGTTCTATTATCTAAGAAACCAATAGTGAATAGGATAGGGAATACTAACTTTCATGGAATTTTGTATGTTCATGGGATCACCATTTATTAAATGAACAAGCAAATTCCCATTATAATTGGAGCATTCATTTAGTTTTGTTGTTCTTTCTGTAATTGAAATAATCAAAGAAGAAAGCTAAGTTTGAACAAAGTAAGCCTTGAACACTAAATGATAATAATAATATTTCTGATGAAGTCTGTGGGAAAAAATGTATTACAAGACAAAGAAAACAGTAAGGGCAAAGTCAATAGTAAAAACAGCATTTACATGTTTCCCAAACAGCAAAATTTGAGTTTGAATGGAATGGAGAGTGCAGGGAAGATAGGATGTGCAGGGATTTGAACCTCAACAAGAAATGGGGTTCAGTCTGAAAATTTTAGCTAATTGAAATCAACATAAAGGGAAAATCAAAATCTCTCAAATAATTCCACTAGAAGGGAATATTCTGAAAGTCATGGAAGATGGTTTTTATTTCAAAAGCAATCAATTAGAAAGAAACAAAACCAAAGTAGCCTAAGACAATGCAAGTAGGAAGAACTTGTTAAAATATAGTCAATTTTAGATAAACAATTATGTTGATTTGTTGGACAGCTTGCTTTGGTTTATTGACTATCTCTTGGTCCTTTGTAAAGTCTTGGCACATTTATCTAATCAAATAATTAATAACCAATGTTACTAAGCATCTGCCAGGTATGTTTTGAGAACCAGGAGCATAACTCTTAGTTATCAGTCTATAAAGAGAATATGAAGTGAATGAAAAGATCCAACAATGTAAAGACACATGCTGCTGTCAACACTGAACTAGATGCACCCAGGTAGGTATCTGCATGCCTTTCAGGTAGGGGCAGTGAAACCTGTTTCTAACCATGAAATAGGAAGGTGACAAACTGCCAAGAAATGTAAAAGCACTGCGGCCAGACTAGGGAGATCTAGTAAGAACATCGCTGGTATCAGACTTCAAAGGACCTTGCAGAAAATGTTAAATCCTGTATAAGTAAACAAGCATTCATGTTATATCTTTAGAGTTTGGCATCTTGTAAGTATTCGGGAGCATTTGGGAGTGAGGATTCTCACAAAAGTACGATCAGCAAGGAATCCTGAGGTGCACTCCTGAAAATAAGTTCAAAACTTTAACTCAAATCTAAAAGCTACCGTATCTTCTAGCTTTGTTTTACACCACAATGACTGGTATTTTCCAAAATGTCTTATTACTTGTGCTTATTTTCCCTATGGGCCAAAACATTAGCAAATGTTAACAGGCACATTTGCAATTCAGTGACAGCAATTTTTCCGCGTTGCAGAACTGTTGAAGGCCCCTGGATTGATTGCATCCCAAACAGATGGCTCTTCTCAGCTTCCCCATTTACCTTTGCCTCTCAGGATAGCAAAAAGGTGTTACGTCTAGAAAACCTGCAGAGGATAGGAAACACGTGAGATCATTTTCTCATTCTTAGGAAGGGGGGATTAAGCCTTACGTTAATACTCAAGCTTTCGTTTGACAGTGATACTGGAAGCGGATCAGGGAAGCTGGTGAGCTCCCTTGCCTTCCACAAGCCAAGATTGACGTCCGGTTCTCAGCCAGTGACAGTAGTGCGCGCCCGTGCATGACGGGATGTCGCCGCGTGGATTGTGGGAAATGTAGTCCGGAGACACCGCCCTCCTCGCCATTTCTGTAATGGCTGCTTTCTGGAAGGTAAGGCAGGAATTCGGCTCCAGAGGAGTCTCTGGCTGCCCAAACTCATTGCTAAACGAGATTGATTTGCGCGGTGCTGAGCCAAAGGAAGAAATCCTTTTCAGATCTTTTTATCAGATCTTGGAATGGATTTGCTCCTCGGCTCGGTTCATTTTAGCTTCCTGTGTAAAAAGAACTAACTTTAAATGTAGTTCTCCCTTCTTGAGCGAGCTGCTTTCTGTGCTCACGCCCCATTGCTTTCCCTTCCTTATAACCTCCTCGCTCTTCATTGACTCCAGTTTCCTCTCTAAAATGATTTTTAAATCCTTCTCACCCTCCTAGGCTGTGTCACGTGTAATCTCCTAGCATCAGCACTTGGAGCTGCAGAAAGGGACGATTTCAAATCTGATAGAATTTCATAGAGAGCGCTGCTTTGGTAAGTCTTTTCCCAATTCACAACTTCGCCGAGTTATATATTTATTGCTTGACTTTAGCCAAATTTTCATCCTGAATAAGGAAGAAGCTAAGAGAACGTAATTTTGACTTGCTAGGTTATTTTAAATTGAATTCTTCGTGAAGTTTTTTGGTTTGGTTGGTTTGGGTTTTTTTTTTTCCCCCGTTCTTAGATCAGTTTCAGTTTGGTGGGTGCACTTTGGCGTTGGCATTACTGCAGAAGAGTCGCTGAGTTCCAAATGTCCTCTTGAGATTAACACCAAATGACTGTATCTAGAACGTTTTACTTTGCTCCGGTTTTGTTGTGTGGAAATGGAGAAGATGGATCTGAAATGACTCATAAACTCCAATTTAAAAGATTGGATGCCCTGTTACGAATTATCATTCAAATGGGTAGAACTTTCTAACAGTTTCTTTTTGTTTCCCTGTTCCATTTCCAGGAACCTTGAGCCCTGAGATCCCGCATCATGACTTCAGTTTCAACACAGTTGTTCTTAGTCCTTATTCCACTCCTTTTGATTCTGCCTGTTGTTGAAGCAGTAGAAGCCGGAGATGCCATTGCCCTCTTGCTAGGTGTGGTTCTCAGCATTACGGGCATTTGTGCTTGCTTGGGGGTATATGCCCGGAAGAGGAATGGACAGATGTGACTCTGATGGTCTCTTCTGACTTCACCCCGAAAACCATCGTGTTAGTGAGACTAAACCTGAGGTTTGAACCCTAAAGGTCCCAACGATCAGTTCCTAAGGTGGTTTCACATTCTCAGTTATTTCTTATAAAATGGAAACAGATATTTGTTAAATGAGGGGGAAGGTAACATTTTCTTTACAACAAATCGTGCACTAAAGTGCAACCTGTAATTTGTATTTGCTGCTTAGAAAAAGGGTCAAAATAAGATGGCTTACATTTGCATATTTTTACTACTTTCATGATTCTCAAAGCACATGAAATAGGGAGAAGAAAATGTTTGCCTACAAACTAGCGAATTAATATTGTTCAGTTGTAATCACTGCCTCCTGGATCCTTGAGGAGTCTTTTTCTCCATGTTTTTTTAATTAGGTTTTTGTTTTAACTTTCAAGTGGATACTGTACTTAGATATCAAAATAACCGAAAATTAAAACTTTTATGTCCAAACAATAAAAGAAGTAAACATGTATTCAATGTTCCTAATACTACAATGAGAAAAGATTTAATATAAAAAAAAACTTTATATTGAGTAATATCTATGGTGAGAAGTAATATACTAAATACAAAACCATTATACTACAACTTATATGTGTTGTCCATTCCTGTTTATTTTGGACTTTTTTTTTTTTTTAATATGTGTGTATACTTTTAAGGAACATAAGTAGAGAGGGACTGAGTTCCAGACAACACTTGGGCTCCTAGGTCTACCACCCCAGCAGGGTGAGGCCAGTTCCCTCTTTTTTAACAAGGGCTCTTGATGAATTAGTTGATTCTGAAGTTTCAGTCAGTCAGCATAAAATGGTCTGAGTAAAGCAAACTAAGTTATGGCTTTACTAGGAATATATAGTTATCTTTTTTCTTCCCCAAAATGCATTGTCCAGTTTGTCTTCCCAGGGCATTGAAAGCCTCAGTGTCTAGCAGCTCATAGTAAATAAAATCATGTTTACACTGCATTTTTTCAAGTGAACTGGCCTGACTTTCATGCAGTTTTAGTTAACAGTAAAATGTTAATAGATGCCTATGTTACAAAGATATGCAAAACGAAGAAGTTTAGCTTTTGTCAGAACTCTTGTTTATTGCTGAAGGAAGTACAACAATCTTAATTTAGATAAATTTCATTGACACAGTGTGTAATCAATAAAACTTATGGTGCATGCTCTATTGTCTTTTTAAAGTCAAAAAAAAGAATGATGTGGGTGACAGGATCTTTCTTACACACTGGTTCATTGGGTCTAATTTAAAGAGGCTGCTGTTTCTTCCTTGAAAGTCTAGATTCTCCATTGGGATGGGAGAGGCCATTCACAAAGTACATTTTGAATTGTATTTATTATTTTGTTCGTGTACAAGATGTGTCTGTGTAAGTACAAACACGTGAACACCATGGTGTGTGCATGGAGGTCTGAGAACAGCTTTTAGTATTTATAATTTTTTTTTTTTTTTTTTTTTGGTTTTGCAAAGGTGGTTTTCCCTCCACTCCTCTCCTCCCTTCCATCACCCACCTTCTCCTCCCTTTACCAGTCCCATCCCTCTCCCTCTCACCTTTCTGCTTGTCTGCTTCTGTGGACCCCAGGTTTCCCTTTGCTTTGTCTACTTTAGTACGGGCTCAAGTCTCTGTGGCAGGTTCAGTGGCCCTTTCTTGGGTAGACACACTACCTGTCTAGCCCTAACCCCTAAGGTTCCTCCTGCATGTAATTATTTCTACTGAGTTTCTCACTAGTCTGTGGGGAAATGTTGATATGTCAGTCATAGTGCAGGTCTGGTGAAGAAGTCTTAACTGCAGTAAATTCCTAGATGCAGCAGCCCTGTCTTGAGTGGAATGTCCTGGTGGGAAGTGGACCACCCCACCTTAGGCTCTTACAATCTTACCACCCCCTCTTTCTCAAATCTCAAAACCTGGAGGTTTCTGGATTTTTTTTTCTCCTAAATTTAAGAAAATTCCAACCATTATTTAATCTGTTGTCAACCTAACCCTCTTTCTCCTCTTGTAGCACTCAAGTGACCCAGTGGTAGGTCTTTAGTTAAAGATCTACATATCCTTAAGGCTTAAATTTTTTCATCCTCGTTTCTTCATGGAATGATTTCTAGTGTTTTAAAACTCAAATTCACTGCAATTATACATTTTAGTATCTCTTCTTTCTTTCCTAAGACTTTCTACTTTTTCATTTGTCTCAAGTGTCTTTGAGTGTCCATTAAAGCGTCCTTTCCAATAACGGCTTCAAAATCCACGCCAGAGAATGCTAACACTGTGTCGTGACAATGGTAAGCAATGACGCACTCAACAATAGGTCTTTAACTGAGTGACATTAAGAAAAGCTTCCTAATAACTGTTTAGAACATTTAAGATGGTACAGGGAATTTAAGTTTGCCTGTTCAGGAGATTAGCAGAGCTGGTCTATAGTCTGCCAGGAAAAAATACTTGCACAGTTCTCAACTCATTAAAAGCTATGAAGATATAAATAACATGAAGTAATGCTTTCCTAGCTGGAGAGTAGGAAAGGAGCTTGTATTTCAATTGATGAATCCCAAACATACTGAAGTGAAAAGAGGACCAAATCAGTAAGTGCTTGCTGAATTTCATAGCTCAATTTTTCTAGTTTTTAGTAACTCCATTTATCAATTTTTTTCTGCCCAAAAGCAAAACAAAAAAGTAATTGCTATAAAAATATAAACGTATAGTTTAATTTCTCACTGACTTAAAGCATAAGTTACTAATGTTCACATTTCTACCAAATGCATTATTTATGGATGATTAAAATATGAAAATATTACTTGATGCTTCATAATCTGAAATGAAATTATAAAATTTTATATACAAGAAGGTTAATTATTTGTAAAGAATTAATCATGTAGCACTTTGTTAAACACTGAGATTATAAACACCATATTTCACAATATTAATCAAGATAATTACACTCTGAATGAATGTGCATAAATCACTTAACAAAGCATTTGGAAGGAGACATTTTACAAGTACAAGAACTATGATATATTTTATTTCAGATGGTTTATCATGGCAACCATTTAATTTTGCTGCAAAATTGCCAGAGCATTTTGATACCAAAGTAAAATAACTTTGTGAGTGTTGGTATATTACATGTTGACTTCCAAGTATTTAATCAGCACTTTGGATGACAATACCAGTGCTTTTCCCAAGGGGAAAAAAGAAGCCACTCTCAAGCAATTGACTATGGGTCAATAATCTGATCACTACAATTTGTTCATCAGAAAGATGTCAGTCGTTTCTGAAAGGCTTCTTTGTGATAGAATTGTATTGCATCACAAGATTTTCCTAATTTCAAAATTGATAATGTCTAGCAATATGTTTTAAAAGTATTGTAATTGTTTGTTTCCTGCCAGAAGTATTGAGACACTAGTTTTCTCTTGAAGTCCTAACTGGAAATCATAGTCTAGTACATTTTTAGATTTCAATTCATCAAAGTAGGGCACTTGTTTTCTGTTCTAAAGGAATATGATTAGGGATTATCCAAGAAGGAACAATAAAAACATACCACCACCAGCCACTCCCACTCAAAGCACACAACAACCTTATCGGTTCATATGTTCAGTCTTAGTGCACCTTAGGTCAGACTCGCCTAACACACACAGACCCCATCTTCCCAATGGACAAGACAGACATGAGATGGGTTACGTTAGCCTGTAATCACCTACAAATTTTCACTACTATTATAGGCACAGATCTGAATCCCAGGGGCACCTGCTAAGTTTCCAAGTTCTTGTCTTTCCAGGATCAAGAATGGTGATAGGGACACATGGTTAGCAATATGAAATCGAGACAATGTATGAAGAAAGAAAATGGCAGTCCAAAGATTGAGAGTGGAATAGTGAGCTAGGGAAAGGTATACAGACAAAAGACAGTGGGTCATGAGTATCTAAAAAGCTCCTTGGATAGCATGATAGCATGCACCCCTCTTGCATTCGTTTGTGGCAGGCTTTTCTTTTTTTTCATGCTGTTTGTGCAGCCCAGATGAGAAATGGTTTCCAGTCCTCTACCAGTCCTCTTCTTAGGTGAATCTCAATGCTGCTTTTCCCAGCCTCTGGTCCTGCTACACTAGGATCCACTCGCATTGCTCTTACCCATTTCAGTAAAGGCCTTTGCAATGATGTGAATAAGATCCACAGTAACTCCACGGAGATTTCCTGACTTTCCATCTCAATCTTCTTCAATCTTTTATAAACACAAACAATGAGAGGGTTTTTTGAGGGGGTTCACATTTTTTTTTTGCCTAATGACACAAGTTCAGTAGGTACCCCTTTTCCTTCCCCTGTTGTCCCCCATTGTATTCTCTCCCCCCTTCCAAAAACCCTCCTCGCCCCTTTTCCTTCCCTTCTCCTCTCTTGGTGCTTTCTCCTTCCTATCTTCCAGAGCATCTGTTTATGTGGGCGCTACACTATTGAGGGTTCAGGACTCAGTGGCATAGCTTAGGGCCCCTTCTTGGACTGCCTGCTAGTATAAGAACTCTATTATGACTGTTTAACGCCTTGAGTCTAAGGATCCTACTGCCTGAAGCCTTCTCCCCTGTGATCTGTGCTAGACTTTGGGGACTGTTGACATGTCAGCCATTGTGCAGGTCAGGCAAGATCCAATCATATTGTCTACTTTTGTGGAGGTTCAGGCCTCTAGTGACATACAAAGTTGCCTTCCTGATAGGAACATTTCCCTTTGCTCATCCAACTTTAGTCCCAAAAATTTCTATTGTATGTTCTTATCTCTCTTGAGTTCCTGTATAGTCTATGGGGGCATGTTGGTATATCAATCATTATGCAGTTCAGGTAAGGACAAGTCTCACTTCAGTGAGTTTCTAGATGCAGCAGTCCTGCCTTGAATGGAATGTCTTGTCCAAAGGTAAGCTTTCCCATCTTTAGGTTCTTACAATCTCACTGTCCTCTCTTGAGAGGTTCCCAAAGCCTTAGGATGGGGAGAGATTAGGTTGGCCTGATTCTGGATGAACCTTGCTAGGTCACTGGTACACTGCATTATGACTGGCCATTGCTGTCCACTTCACTGTTCTTTCTAGTATCCTTTTTAAAATGTACTCTAGGTACCGGATTTGACTGATTATGCATGCTATTTCTTAAAGTTGTATTGCATCATATGAAGTATTTCATGCTTCATGTAACATGTCATTGGGACACGATACTACACTTTGAATGTTATTCCACAGGATGATCTCTTTGCACCATTTCTGTCTTCTCTCAGTCATTCATCAACAAAAACAGGTTGCCAAATTCCTTGTCAGGCTCCCAGGCTTAACTTGTGCATATTTACAGATTTTGTCTCTTTTTTTTTTTTAAGTTTTTCATTTTTTTTATTTATTCAATTGTGTGCATGTATGTGTGTATGTGTATGTATATGTGTATGTGTGTGTGTATGCATGTATCTGTGTGTAGAACCACGGACGAATTCGGGAACCACCATGGACCACCTCCTCCTTGTTTACTCTGCCCGGGGATTCACATGCTCCGCCCTACCAGGACCAGAAGTGCAGGCCGCCCCCCGCTTCCACCTGGCATCTATATGTGGAGTCTAGGATCCGAACTCAGGACCTTCTGCCTGCAAGATAGAGGCTTAACCCCTGAGCCACCTCTTCAGCCCCAGATTTTGTCTCTTCTTTAAAACTGTCCCTCAACAGAAATAACAACTGTCTTTCAGAGTCTACAGTGCCTTGTTTTCCCATATATTACTGTATTTCATTAAGCCTTGCTTTTAGGGATATTTTGTCTTTTTTTTTTTTTTCTCACCAGCTCTATTACTTCCATTCTAAGTTTCTAAGAGTGCCTTTTTATTATAAATACAAACAAATATATTCTTTCCTATAAGAAGTTTCAATGCATAGTTACTTGTTAAAGTTTAGTTCCTAAAAACATCTTAGAGAACAAATTGACATATGGCATTGAATAAACAAGTCTTTGTGTTAACACTGTCATAAGATTCAAGCTGATATTATTCTTGAGTAAAATTGAAAGTTGGAAGTCTCCCATCCGCAGATTTGTGACCTCTGCCTTTATGAGAGGTCCTTGTGAAATAATCACTAGGTGGTCCTACTACAGGTGCTGTCACATCTCATTCAAGGGAGAAGGTTGTTACAAACAAGAGAGAAGAGAAGATACCAGAAGCCAGAAGTTCTACATTTCCGCAGATGACTCAACTGAAGAACCATGGGTAGTAATCCACTTCCCACCCCCAGTTGTGGCAAATGGACTTCTGAGTATCTGTTCTGTCATGATGTCCTCATGCATGGACTATATGGCTTTCAGAAGAGTAAACAAATTCAGTACAAGAAGCACAGAAATCTCATTAAAAACATTATTGTGTACATGTTCATCTGTGATGTTTGTGAGTACAAGCATGCATATCCCACAGCACATTTATGGAGGTTAGTCATTCAGGAGTTGTTTCTGTCCTTCCACTGTGTCTTTTGAGAATCAATTCAAGCTTTTACATTAAACGTCTTTATCCACTGAGCCAGGTCATGGCCTAGTGAAAATCAAATTCAAAATGACCTCTTGTTCATCCACATTTTTGAGCCTCTGTCAAATAGTGGTCTTGTGAAAATAAGAAGTTCACTGAAGTTGCCATCATTTGAATCATATTTAGTATACATAGTAAATCTGTGGCATGATGCTTCATATATCCTCCAATGAGAGGAATGGGCATTTGGAAGAAATCAGAAATAATTCATTGCAAATCTTATGTGTGAATGAGGTAAGTGAGCAGAAAAAGGAGCACAAATCACTTGGTGAGCTCATTTGCCAGTTAAGTGAGAACACAGCTTTCTATTTCTTATCAACAGGCGAATTTAATAAAGCTTAAGCAGTTTTAAGCTTTTTTTTTTCAGTAACTTACAAACTATTCTACCTGGTTACAACAAGTAGTAGCTACTTTTCTCATTGCTATGGAAAAAAAAAAAAAAAAAAACACCTAACAAGAGCAACTTAAGACAGGAAAGGCTTGTTTCAGCTCATAGTTTGAGAATACAGCTCATCATGCCAGGGAAGCCATACTGCTGGGAATCAGAAGCAGCTGATCACCTTGCCACTGTGGTCAGGAGTAGAGAGATGAATGTTGGTGCTTACACACTTTCTCCTTTTTTTCCCTTTCATTCTGTCTAGAACGCCAGCTCATGAGACGGCAGCATCTATGCTCAGGGTAGGTTTTCACCCTTCAGTTACTCCTTTTCGAAAACATCTTCACAGATACACCCAGGAGTGTGTTTCTTGGATGATCCCAAATCTAAGTCAAATTGACAATGAAATTTATTCATCACATCGTGCTATGCAATGTGTATCCCTTTGCAACTTAGAAAATTAAACCATCAAGATTGATTAATGATATGGTAAAGTTATAAAATCAGCCAGGTGTGTTGATGTAAGCATGTAATTTCAGCACTAAGGAGATCAAGGCAGGAGGGTCACATACTCAATGCGAGACTGCATACTAGTATAAAAACAGAATTCCAGTATAGTCTCCATGGAGACTATCTTGAAAAAGAAAAAAACCTCTATCCTTTATATATCAGTTTTGCATGTTACCTTTCATGTTTATGAAATTACTGAGACTACATTAGAATGTAAAATTTTCTCATTTTTTAATTCCTAGTGTTTTATGGCTATTTTAACATCAATGCTATTTAATCATATTCATTTCCATTCCTTCTTCAAATGCCATTTCTCTGGTAAAGCTAGATCCATAAGTGATTTCTGCCATCTTACCATTATAGACAACGGCATGAAAAGTGGTCAGGTCATTCTCACATAGTGCTAAAACTTATGCAAACTTTGAGCTCCTGACTGCAGTCTAGAAACTAGTTTTTAAATATCGCTTTTAGATTATAATTCAGTAGATGCAAATCTGTACTGAAGTATATGTCTGAAGTGTCTGTGGAACTTATCTTCTAAGAAGCATGCTTTCCAAAGTGAAGATGATTCAGGAGAGTACATATCATACAAGAAATTGTAAAAAGAAGTCTGAATTCTAGGTGTGGAAAGATAGCATTACATCCAGAGAAAGAAGAAAACAAACCTCTTTTTAGAAAAAAAAAAAAAAAAAGCTGGGGAGGGGGAGGCCACAAGGGCCCTGAGGAGGTCGATGCCCACCTGCAGGCTGAAAAACAGAAGGCCAGCAAAGAAGATGAAGGTGGAGATGGGGCTTCAGGTGGCCCAAAAAGCAGAAGAAATCTCTAAATTCAGATGAAAGTGATGATGAAGATGATGACTACCAGCAAAAGAGAAAAGGCATGGAAGGGCTCGTTGACATCGAGAACCCAACGGAGTGGCACAAACAACCAAGAAGGTAACCAGCTGGATCCGGAGGGCCAAAGGCGCTTTCGAGGAGAGAAAGAGAAGTTGAGAAGCAGAAAGCGAAAGAGCTACATGAAAATGCATTTAGTGGGAAAGACAGAGCAGGCCACGGCCCACTTTGCCTGTCTGGCGACAATCCAGAGACAGCGCGAAGAGGAGACGGCAGCAAGAAAGAAGGAAGATGAGAGGAAAGCAAAAGATGACACGACTTTGTCAGGAAAACGGATTCAGTGGCTGCCCCTGAATAAGTGAGCTGGCCTTTGGCAGGAGATGCGGGGGGCTAAGCCCTGCTACCAGCCACCCTATGCTCTGGCAACGCTGTTGCAGCCCCTCCTGGCCAGGAGCCCCCATGGCCTGGAGCCTCCTCTTCAACTTGGCACAGAAATTGGGTGGGGTTGTGGTAATGGGGGACTTGGAGGGATGGGCAGCTGCTATCTTTTGAGACAGAAAGATGCAAGACAGTATTTCATATGTAACCATTTGAATGCTTTTGCTCTTTTTAGAATTGTGAACCCTGGTTGGTGGGGGTTACTGGGAAGTGGAGACCCCGCCTCTCTGACCTGCTCTATTTACCCCCTTTCCATACATCTGGCCAGGAATAATGAACATTTTTAACCCTATCCATTGCTCACTTCAAGAAGCCTCTGCAGTGCCCAGACAAGAATGCTCCACAAGTCCAACTTGTGTGTTTGGCAGATTAAACATCAAAAAAAAAAAAAAAGAAAAAGAAAAAATATGCCAGAATCACTGTGTACTTTTATAATAAGTTGGTTTGTAAAAGGGGTCAAATAAAGAGTCAATATAGAACAGAAAGAAGTATCATCATATTCCTGAGTTGTCACTTTCAAGAATATCTTATTGTTTTATTAATTGAAATAAGCATTAGTTGTTCAATGATACATTCTTTTTCATTGTGAATGGTCAGCAGTAATTATACCTGTCAAGAAATACTGTTAATTTGATCATTGTAACAGTAATGCCCACAGTGAAGAGTTTCTTCTCTTGGTGTAGTTGCTAAGGAACAGAATTACAGCGATAGGAAAGGCTGTGTCTTATAACAGAAAGCACTGCAAGAAGAGTAATCTAACACAACTGCATTAGGATGTATTCATTCATATCCTTCGCAGTGATGTTTCTATCCTGGAGCTGGCTATATGCAAATCAGGCTGAAGGGCCTGGACACTCAAGTTACCATCAGTCCCATTTTCTTAAAAACTGAGTGGAAATTCTCTATGCAACACGCAAATTCTATTATCAAATTTGTGTGTGTTTAAATGTGAAATGGTGCATGCAAAAGAGAAAGAAAGCTTTGGTGAGCACATTACTTAGAAATGGGTAGGAAAAAGCACAGAATAGCTCTTTGATAGAAGGCAAGTGTTAACGATAGTCAACCGGAAGCTCCCACAACTGAGATATCTATGTTCTGGGCACCCATTCGTTCTCCGTGGTATCTGCAGTTCAAGCATTGATGGTGCTTCTTCCTGAATCTGCACATCTCCAAGCCTTCTGGCTTCCCTGTTCTGAATGCTAATATGACTTGCAGGTCCCTGCCTTAACCTTAAAGCAAGAGCCTCAAAATGGAATTTGTAATTGAGATTACATTCCTAAAGTTTGGACTAGGCAAACAAATTATTAGAAAGAAGCCTGGAGTGGTCGCTGCATTAAAAGCACACGATTGTAGCATGTGACTAAAGGTTGGCCCATCCTGAAAGAGGATTCAAGTTTTCTTGCCAGGTTCTTAGGTAACTCACACTTTCCTCACACTTGCAGTGTGGTCACTAACTTTCAAATGTTGGAATTTCATGTGAGTGCCTATCTTAGCAATAATCTTCAAGCTGAGCTCGATGACTCCACATTTCAGCATTCTTTTTTTCTTTTCTTCCCAGGAGTCTTTTTCCACTCCATGTCTTTACCCTTGTTTTGAACTCACTGTTTGCTCTTCAATTCTTTGTGTGTGTGTGTGTGTGTGTGTGTGTGTGTGTGTGTGTGTGTGTATGCGTGCATGTGTCTGCGTGCAACGGGAAGCAATCAAATGAGAGTAGAGATATCGTGAAAAGATTAGAGTCTTTATACAAAGGAAACACAAACTATTTGCATCTTTCTTTGTCTCTCCCTCACTCCTCCTCTCTTTCTTCTCTCTTATCCCCTGCTATCCTCTTTTCTTTCCCTTCCCCTTTGTGCCTTTTCATTTTTCTGTCTTCTCCTTCCTTTCTTTCCTCTTACTCTCTTTTCTTCTCTCTTCTCTGTCATGTGAGCATACAAGAAGTCTCCTTCAAACCAGAAAAAGGCTCCTCAACAAATACTAAATCTTGATGTGATATGCATATTTTAAACTTTGGAGCTGTAGGAAACAAAATTCTGTTGTTGAGATTACCCAGTCTATGATATTCTGTGATAGCAACCCAAACTGATAAAAACAGCTCTATCTTCTGTCATTCATGCATTTGAATCATCAGTCTTTCTTCTGACCTCACCATGCCAAAACACAAGCACACACACATGTGCACACATCCACACACCACATTCGTACATACTTTTTGGCTATGTAACAATAAATGTACTTACAGTTTTAGCATTTGATATGTATAATATTGTGATTAATTATTTGTAAATATAATTGTCCCTTTGAGGTTCATCATAAACAAGTGAGTTAGATACTTCATTATCTCCATGAAATATATAGAAAACTTGGGCACAAAGAAGGTTCCATTTCCCCCAGTGTCACATAGCTCATAAGTAGTGGAGAAAGACTTGAAACCAGATTATTTCTAGATTCTGTGGATCTTTTTTAAACAGTTTAGTTTGGAGAGGGAAATTTCTGTTCTAATAATTAAATCAATATTTTTTCCTTAAAAAAATGTAGACCCACTAATAATGCATTTTTGCCTGACTCTTCTACTACTAATTCATTCATCCATCTATTCATTAATTTAACTCTGTTAAATTAAGATTAGATTGGCATAGGACCTAATGCTAGAGATACCAAGACAGAAAAGTCACAGTTCAACTTTTTAAGGCACTTACTGTATAGGTGTAAAATAGTGACATTTACAAATACTACTAATCATGATATTTCTTGCATGCTGTACAAATGTCACAGTAACTATTTTCTGCTGCTGTGAAACAACACTTAAATTCAAGCACCTTATGGGTAGAAAATGGAGATTTATTTGGCCTATGGCTCCAGAGAGGTGATATAATCCATTTTGGCAAAAAAGGCATGACTGACTGGCAGAAACTGAAGGTGGCCCCAGTTGCATCCATCATGGAGGCTGATAAGAACAGTAAGTTGCTAGAATAGACCTCTAACAGAAAGCAGGGCGGGGCTAACCAATCTCAAGTCCTGCTCCCTGTAGCATACCATCTTCCAGCAAGACCCCACCTCCCAAAGTTGCTACAACTTTCCCAACAACAACTAAGGGTTCAAACATATTAGATTATGGAGAACAACTCACATTCAAATCGTTGCAATAAATTACATAAACAAACCCACATAGAAGTAATAAGAAAGAAAATGAGCATATTAAATAAAAATGAAATGCTGTTTTCCCTATATCACAATGGATAAGTTACCTACAGGTCACTCAAATGACCTTTACTAGTAAATTTCCTTTATAGGTTCGCTCATGTACTTGACCCTGTTGGTCGGTTACCTTCTTGGGACCATTTGTTTGTTTTATGATTTTTTTTAGAGCTATAGTCTCAGACGTTTATACAGTATCTACTGAGTAATTCTCCAGTGGCAGACACTCATACATATTACAAAATTGATGTTTATCAAATAAGCTAGTATGTATACATACACATATATATAGTGATAACACTAAGAAGATAAAGTATCATATAAAATAAGCATGTCCCTTAAAGATGTTGTTTCATAGAGGGTGGTCAGAGAAGGTACCTCTGACTTGGGGGATACACAGTGGAGACCTTAAGGAAGTAAGAGCTGAGTCATGTGACTAGATGATGGAACTACACTTTAAAAAGAGTGAGGTATACACTGAGTGTGCCAGAGGACCAGACCAGACTATAAGCCATTGCAAGACCCATGGCTTCCATTAACAAGTGATCAAAGTCTTAGGTGGATTCCTGGAAGACAAGTAATATGCTCAACATAGTGTTCTAAAAGCATCCCTGTATACTTTGGGGGATAAGCTACAGGTTAACAAGTGAACTAGAGAGGGAACAATTCAGAGACTCTGCTCAGAGCTTCAGTAAGAGAAAGTAGTGGATTTGTCAAGGAAGCCCAAATGGAGAAGCAAAAGACATTGGAATTCTTTTCTTCCTGCCTGTCTAGTACTCTGGCTGTCTTCTTAACTGGTTTCTTTTGCTCTCCAGATACCCGAGGGTTTCTTCCCTGACATCTGGACCATTATCTCCCGTCCTTATACTGTCTTTCTTGGAACATTTGTCTGTCTCTGCTTTGCCCTTATGCTAGTGAAAAACTAATAGTGTGCCTAAAAGAAAAAATTGTTGGACAACCTCACAATCTCCTTGAGAGAGAGAGAGAGAGAGAGAGAGAGAGAGAGAGAGAGAGAGAGAGAGCGCACACGCATGAATCAGAAGGCACTGTGTGTCCCTGTGGGTGTACAAAGGTGACTTCGGGAATCATCCTGGATTGTTTTGCTCTGGGATTTCCCAGGCTCCACCCACGAGGGCTGGAAGTGCAAGCCTCCACGTATTTCCACCTGGCGTTTTTACATGGGACCTGGGATCCAAACTCAAGACCTTCTGCTTGCAAAGTAGAGTCTTAACCTCTTAGCCATCTGTTCAGTCTGCCTCTCCTTAGTTCTACAATTCAAATTCTTTGGACTGTAGCAATATAATTATGAAAATGGTAGTAAAGAATAAAGTCTTAGTTTAGGCTTCTATCTTCATGTGTCTTTGGTTGATCCTGGCTATAGCAACTTAAAGGTTTTGGATGAATTTAATATAAAACTATAACATTCAGGTGAGGTCTTGTAGCAGTCAGTAGAAGGACAACCCAGTAAGCCGGCCAAGACTCCAAGTACATCTGTAACAAAGTGAGAAATTGTCTCTACGACACTCTCTGAAGTTGCTAGGATTTCAGCCTTTTCCCCAAACTGAATCTCATTATGATATATGCTGTTTTTAAACAAGAGTGTCTATGAACCATGCAGGTATTTAGGCTGCTGTATTTCAAGGAGATCAGAAAATTTTTGACTTTTTACCTGTAATATAACTTTACAAAAGATAATAAACAACACTTGATCTTAGCCAAAAGGCCGAGAAGCGATAAAAGATAATAAACAAATATCTAATATGTCTTTTCCTAGGGAGTGAATCCACCTAGTGTGGTGTGGCATTTACAATGTAGAAGGTGAAATGCAATAGCATATATTGTAGTTAGGTAGGTGTTTGCTGGTACATTTTTCAGTCCATTGTGGACTACGTACAGAGTCAAGTTGCAGGGAATATGTGAAACCAGCTAAGAATTGATTCTACCCTAATCCTCAGACCTATAAATGTTCACTGAATATTAAATTTGAACTGTCAGTACCTTTGCTACTGTGTGGGTCTTATATAGATTACAGTTTTCCATAACACACTACATTAGAAATAGTTGGACATATCATAAGAAAACTATTTTAACTGTATTATCTGGTAAAACTACTGAGGGAAAATGACATTATTCTTCATTTAAAGTATTATATAGACTTGAAGATAAATTTGGAGAAATATGTAAAAGAATATCATTTAATTATAATTTTGCTGGAAGAAAAAAATGAAAGCATTGGCTCATTTATTCCACTAATTTCTAAGTGCCTTCCCTGTGCCAAGAACTATTCAAGGAACTAAGGACACAAAGATAATCACATGGACAGAGAACTTCCCTTCATGGACCAACACAGTATCAAAATTATTCAGAAGCAGGTAAATTATCATGTGTGTGTGTGTGTGTGTGTGTGTGTGTATGTGTGTGTGTGTATACAGGGGTGTGTTGCAGCCATACATCAATCCAACATGACTTTTCCTGCAAAATTATTTGGAATAGATCTATGAGATATATTATTCAATCCATCTCTTCATTGAATATCACCTTATGCGTGTTCTTCTATAGTGCAGTATTAAGGTTCATCACAAGAATGTGATGCCAGATGGCACAAGAAACAAACCATATATAGTATGGATCACAAACAGGCTACATATAAAATTGCTACCTCTGCAGGATTCCTACTCTCCCAATCAAGTGCCATGGATTTATATACTTAATTCCCATTGGAATTTGCGGGAATTACCAGTTCACAAATAGGAAAAAAAGTTCTTAACTGAAAAGCTGTGGTCTTGAAATGCTCCAAGACAAAAGAGTGCATTTTTTAAAACATTTTTTATTATCTCCGCTCATACAAACTTAATAGGAACACCAGTTCCCTCCCTCCCTCCTCCACCCCCGACCCCTCTGCTCACCCCTCCCTCTCCACGCCCCAGTGCCTCCCCTCCCCCAATCCCCGGAGAATCCTTTAATGTGCATGCCAAACTCTCCTCTGGGTCCTCCTCTCTGATGACCTACAAAGACCCAGCGGTATTTCCCTGAATCCTTTCCTTTGTCCCCCTTAGGCATAGGAACACTATTTTGGCTGTCAATCCCTTGCCTCCAAGGATCTTGGTACTTTTAGCAAATGCTAGACTTTGTGGGGTCAATAGTGTGTTGGACATTGTGCAGGGCATGCAAAGTCCAATTATGATTGCTTCGGACCTAACTTGTGTGGAGTATCTTGCATATCATTGCTCCTCCCATCCTTGTGCTCTTACAATCTTACCGCCCCCTCTTCCGCAAATTTCCCTGAGCTTCAGGATGGGGAGAGATTAGGCTGGCCTAGTTCTAGGTGGTTGATATAGAGTCTCTGAAGTTCTGGATTACGGTTTGTTGATTTCTTTTGCGGTTTTGCTGCTCCTGCAATGCCCTTCACTCCATCCTCATGGGTATTGGATGTCACCCCCTGGCCAGAGATAAAAAGCTGTTAAGCTAGAGTTTTGTTATAAGAGTATATTTAAAGGTAGATGTAATAAAAGTAAGAAACCACAGTGAGGGAGGGGTCAATCACCCATTTAGAAAATGATTACTTATTATCTGCCAGACTATATGCCCTCCCCTTCTGGTGAGATCACACCCCCTCAGTTGTAAATGATCAGGAACGAAAAGTCTGTGAATTTAACCAGATGTCTTATTGCTTCCTTACAGGCTTGATGAAGGCTTATTTTCTCTATTGTAACATGGTCCCCTCTCTCCATGTTTCTGGTGTGGCCCTCCTACCCCATCCTTCCTGTTCATACTCCTTACATTTACAGTATTACAGAGATTTATCTTCGAGTGTCTCAAGGTGGGCTGGGTGGGTTTGGTACTAGGAGCCACCTATTACGGAGTACATACGGTGCTTAATTTTCTGGGTCTGGGATACTTCACTCAATATAATTGTTTCTAATGACATCCATTTCCCGGCAAATTCCAGTAATTCATCATTTTTGATGGCTGAGTAGTACTCCGTTGTATAGATGTACCACAGTTTCCTTATCCACTTGTCAACTGTTGGACATTTGGGTTGATTCCATGACTTTGCTATTGTAAACAGTGCCGCTATGAACATGGTCACACTTGTGTTATCGAGATGAACCTCTGCTGCATGGGGGGTTATTCCCAGAAGTGGAATCGCAGGGTCATATGGCAATTGAATCTTTAATTTTTTTAAGAATCTCCAGACGGCTCGCCAGAGTGGCTGTATGAGCCTGCATTCCCACCAGCAATGTAGGAGAGTTCCCCTCTCTCCACATCTTCTCCAACATTTGGTGTTGTTCGTATTGTGGATTTTTGCCATCATGACTGAGGTGAGATGATATCTCAGGGAAGTTTTGATTTGCATTTCCCTGATGGCTAAGGAAGTGGAGCATTTTTTAAGATATTTGTAAGATGTTTTAATTTCATCCCTAGTAAAGTTTCTTTTAATTTCCAGGGCCCATTTTTTTATTGGGCCATTAGTTTCCCTGGTGTTTAGTTTTCTAAGTTCTTTGTGCACTCTGGATAGTAGAGCTCTATCAGTAAGATTTTCTCCCATTCTGTGGGTTGCCTTTGAGCTCGTATTACAATCTCTTTATCTGAACAGAAGCTCTTTAATTTCACAAGATCCCAACTGTTGAGAGTTGGTAGCAGTGACTGTGCCATTGGATGTCTGTTTAGGAACTGTTTGCCTAGCCCAATCATCTTGAGGGAATTCCCTACCCTTTCAAATATGGTTTTTATAGTCTCTTGCCTTAAATCAAGGTCCTTGATCCATTTGGAATTAAGTCTTGATGACAAGTGCGGGTCCAGTTTTAATCTTCTACATGTGGAAATCCAGTTTTGCCAGCACCATTTGTTGAAGATACTGTTCTTTTTCCATTGGATTTTTTGGGTTCCTTTGTCAAATACCAAATGGCTGTAATTTTGTGGGCTTATATCTGGGTCTTCAACCCTTATCCATTGATCTGTATGTCTATTTTGAAGCCAGTACCAGGCAGTTTTTACAATGGATTTGTAGTATAGACTAAGGTTTGGTATGATGATACCTCCAGCACTGTTTTTGTTACTCAGGATTGTCATTGCTATCCTGGGTCTTTTGTGCCTCCATATGAATTTTGAGATTGTTTGGTCAACTTCATTAAAGAATTGCTTTGGGATTTTAATTGGTATAGCACTGAATTTGTATATTGCCTTTGGTAGGATGGTCATTTTTATGATGTTGATTCTGCCAATTCAGGAACATGGGAGGTCTTTCCACCTTCTGGTGTCTTCTGCAATTTCTTTCTTTAGGGTTTTAAAGTTTTCATTGTAAAGGTCTTTTACCTCCTTGGTTAGGTTTATACCAAGGTATTTCTTTTTTTTAGGGGCTATAGTAAATGGGATTGAGTCTCTCAGGGCTTTTTCACTTCTTTTATTCTGGACATATAGGAAAGCCACTGATTTTTGTACGTTTATTTTGTATCCTGCTACCCTGCTGAACTTCTCAATTAGTTCCAGGAGCTTCCTGGTGGAGTTTTTGGGATCACTCAGGTATAAGATCATGTCATCTGCAAATAGGGATAGCTTGACTTCCTCCTTGCCAATTTCAATCCCTTTTATGCCCCTTTCTTGTCTTATGGCTTCAGCTAAGACTTCAAGTACAATATTGAATAGAAGTGGTAAGAGTGGACAGCCTTGTCTAGTTCCTGATTGAAGTGGGAATGTTTCCAGTTTTTCCCCATTGAGTATAATCCTTGCTGTGGGCTTGTTGTATACAGCTTTTATTATATTGATAAAGGTTCCTTCCATTCCTACTGTCTCTAGCGTTTTGATCATAAAAGGCTGTTGGATTTTGTCAAAAGCTTTTTCTGCATCTATCGAGAGTATCATGTGGTCTTGGACTTTGAACTGGTTTTCATGATGAATTACATTTATTGATTTGCGTATGTTGAACCAACCTTGTGTACCGGGGATAAAGCCTACTTAGTCTGCGTGGATTATCTTTTTGATATGTTTTTGAATCCTATTTGCTAAGACTTTGTTGAGAATCTTTGCATCTGTGTTCATTAGAGAGATTGGCCTATAGTTTTCTTTTTCAAGTGATTCTTTATTAGGTTTTGGGATTAAAACGATATTAGCTTCGTAGAAGGAATTTGATAGTGTTCCTTCCTTTGCTATTTGATGGAACAGTTTAAGGAGTATTGGTGGATTAACTGCTTAAATTTCTGGTAGAACTCTGTGCTGAATCCATCTGGTCCAGGACATTTTTTGGTGGGAAGATTCGCGATTACTTCCTCTATTTCCTTATATGTTATAGGACTATTTAAATAGTTCACAACTTCCTGATTCAATTTAGGTAAGTTGTGTTTACTTAGGAATTCATCCATCTCTTTTGTGTTGTCAAATTTCACAGAGTATAAGTTTTTGCAATATGATGTTATAATTCTCTGGATTTCTTGGGTATCAGTAGTGGTATCTCCATTTTCATTTCTAATTTTGTTGATTTGGGTTTTCTCTCTCTTGCTTTTAGTTAATTTAGCTAGGAGTGTATCAATCTTATTGATTTTTTCAAAGAACCAGCTTTTTAACTGGTTGATTTTCCCTATCGTTTTCTTAATCTTGATTTCAGATATTTCTCCCCTTATTTTGCTAATCTCTCTTCCACTACTTTTGGGATCAGTTTGCTCTAGTTTCTCTAAAGCTTTAAGCTGCATTGTTAGGTTATTTATTTCTGATGTTTCCATTTTTCTGATGTAAGCATTAAGAGCTATGAACTTACCTCTTAGGACAGCTTTCATTGTGTCCCAGAGATTTTGGTAAGTTGTATTTTCATTATCATTCGCTTTCAGGAACTCTTGAATTTCCTTTTTAATTTCTTCCTGAATCCAGTTCTCATTCAGCATCATAGTGTTAAGTTTCCAGGAGTTAGTGTATTTTCTGTCGTTTGTTGTGTTGTGGATGTCAAGCTTTAGGCCGTGGTGATCTGATAGGGCACAGGCTAGAATTTCAACTTTCCTGTATATGTGAAGATTCGTTTTGTGGCCCAATATGTGATCTATTTTGGAGAAAGTTCTGTGTGCTGCTGAAAAAAATGTGTATTCTTTGGTGCGTGGGTGAAAAGTTCGATAGAGATCTGTAAGGTCCATTTCTTTAAGGGTTTGATTAAGTTTCCAAATGTCTCTGTTAAGCTTTTGACCTGTTGATCTATCCCATGTTGAGAGGGCAGTGTTGGAATCCCCAAGAATTATTGTTTGGAGGTTGATTTCTTGCTTTAGATGCTGTAGGATTTTCTTAATGAATGTGGAGGGGCCCATATTGGGTGCATAAATGTTCAGTATTGTGAAGTCTTCCTGGTGAATTGTACCTGTGACCAAAATGTAGTATCCATCTGTGTCTCTTATGATTTTTTTTGGTTTGAAGTCCACTTTGTCCGACAGCATAATGGCTACCCCTGCCTGTTTCCTGGTTCCATTAGCTTGCAAGATTTTGGACCAGCCTTTCATTTTTAGAATGTGTCTATCTTTTGTGGTAAGATGAGTTTCCTGAAGGCAACAGATTGATGGGTTGTGATTTTTAATCCAAGTTTGTAATCTGTGTCTCTTAATCGGTGAGTTAATACCATTGACATTTAATGTTATAATGGAGAAATTATTTTTAATTCTGGACATTTTTTATGGTTAGTGAATTTCGTAAGCTTATTATTTGACATTTATTTTTTTGTGGTATTATACTGCTCTTCGTCTTCTTGGATATGGTTGTTTTTTCTTCAAGTTTGCGTATCATTTCTAGCATTTTTTGAAAACCTGGTTTGGTAGACATGTATCCCTTCAAGTTGTCTTTGTGCTGGAAAATTTTTCTTTCTCTCTCGATCATGACATATAGTTTTGCCGGGTATATCAGTCTGGGTTGGCATTTTTGCTCATTTAATACATGAAGTACATCTTTCCAAGCTCTTCTTGCTTTTACTGTTTCCATTGAGAAGTCATTTGTTATTTTAATAGGTTTGCCTTTAAAAGTGACTTGCTTTTTTTCTCTTGAAGCTCTCAGCACCTTTCCTTTGTCTTGAATGTGGAGTGTTTTAACTATTATTTGCTGTGGCGATTTTCTATTTTAGTCATACCTGTTTGGAGTGCGAAATGCCTCTTGTATTTGGATGGGCCTCTCATTCTTCAGTTGAGTGAAGTTTTCATTTATGATAATTTGAAAAATTTCCTCAGGTGTGGTATTTTGAGATTCTTGCTCTGGTATTCTATGAATGCGCATGTTAGGTTTCTTCAGGGTGTCCCATATCTCTTGAATGTTCCTCTCAAGTACCTTTTTGGCTTTAACTACCTCTTCCATTGAGCTGGTTAATTCTCCCACTTTTTCTTCAAGATCTGAGATTCTGTTTTCTGCTTCCTTAGTTCTGCTGATAAGACTCTCTGTTTAGCTTTAGGCTGAAGATAACTTGTCTTTTAGTTCAATTTTAAACTCTGCCTGAGACTGTTTTAACTGCTCTATGGCTATTTTTGTTTTTGAACTGTTTTTCTCAACTCCTCCAAATGCCTGTTGTGTTCCTGTTCAAAGTGGTTGATGCAGTTATTTATTTCCTCTTGGATTTCCTGTTTCATAGTATTAATCATAATGATCATATTTTGAAAGTTGTTGTCTTGGGTCTGGCTTTCTTGGCTGTTTTCTGTGAATTTGTTCTGGTTGGAATCCATCCTTAAGGGGTTGATTCTTTCAGTGGGAGATTGGTCTCCTTGGGTTTTGTTTCTCATATATCTGCACTTTGACTTGGGCATTGTTGTTTTGTCTTTTAGGGCTTTTCAGTTTCTGTGTGTTTTTGACTGAACTGATTTAGTTGGTATTACTACACTTGGGCAGTTGTTACCAGTGCTTGCCCTGGGGTTGGGTATGTTTGTCCTTTGTTATTGTTATTTCCTAGCTGAGACTATTAGGCTGCTTAGTACATCAGATAAATCAGGTTAAGTAGACAGGGGGTGAGTATTAGTACAGTAGTGCACTTTTACGATGTAGTATTTTGGTGATATGTGAGAGTGAGTGGTTTATTCCCTGGAGTTGTATATGTTTTTGGGGTGGCTGTATGAAAAAGTTAATCTACAGTGATTAATATTAGAAAGGAATAGTTAGGTGAAAAAAAAAAGGGGGGGGAGGTTTACTTATCTTTGGGCTGGATATGAAGAATCTCTCCCATGTGATAGGATGATTGTAGAGGTTTTCAGATGTATGGCCTTTGACCCTTAGAACTTTGCTTGAGTTTTCTTTGGACTCTATTGAATTCTGAGTAGCAGTGTGTCTCCTGTAGACCACTTGTGTGGTTCCCCCGTGGGCCAGAGAGGCAGAGGGTCTGATGTTGTTGGCAGAATTCTTCACCTGGGGGCTGGGCTTGTCTTAGTGGCCCTCCCAAACTCTAGGGATGGAGGAATGTGAGCAAGTCCTGTCCAGTTGGTCGGACAGGCGGCCGTGAGGAAGAAAGGGGCTGGGGCCCGAGTGCAGGGCGCAGCCCTAAGCCTGAGGCGGGCCGGGGCGTGGCACAGGGACATGGGGCGACCTGGGGGTTGCTGGGGCGGGCGGACCGGAGGGGCTCACTCACTTGGGGATGGCGGCGCGGACCAAGGCGGCGCGGGAGGGAGAAGAGTGCATTTTTTGTAAGAAGGTTTTCAAATAAAAATTTAGAACCCTCTATTTTAAATGAAATTGCACATGGAGGCCAAGGATTGAAGAGCCTTCTCTGGGATAAATGTGTGGACATTGGGTTTAGTGCCGGAACCAAACAATTATCATTATTTTGATTGCAAAGAAAACATGGAAACGCATTATACAATGTTAAACTTCATGGACACCTGTGTCTGAATACAGGGATACATGAACGAGAAAATGCCTAGTTCACATGGAAGTTTAAACTTTAGATGATGCTGCTCTTTTTAGTTTAACATAGACAAAATTAAAAGACCAAAGATTCCCTTTTAAATAATGTATTTTGAAGATTAAAAAAATATATATGTCCGTACACCAGTAGACAAAATGGTAAACAGTCTTGGAACTATGCTCCTCAACTCTAATGTCTGCAGAAAGTACAACTCTATTTGAAATTGTCTGGATTCCACATTCAGAATTCTTATAGAAGGACAAAAACTGTTTACCTAGATGTCTAAACATTGGTCTTTGATCCTCCCTCCTGGATATTTATTTGTCCAAGCCAATATCTAGGAACTAGTTCTGACAGTGAGAAAACCATAGTCCTAATGTACTGTCTTGAGATGAAATGATAGAAACCCATAGTCAAAAGATGTAACTCTATGCCTAGGACCATTCCAACCTCTGCCTTTTAAGCTTACTTAGTTGACTGTCCCACCTCTGTCCAGTATAAAGAGATAATGACTAATAGTACAGAATTTAGAGTTCACAAACATAACACATAGGATTTTGAATCCCTATAAACAAGGTACACTTTTCATAATGAATGAACATAACAGTATTTCTTATACCCCATGGGAATGATTAATGACCCATTAACTATGGTCAGACCAAAAAACAACTGCTATAAATCAAATAACAATTGACAATGGAAGTTGCCATGATTCTAGATTTGATAAAAGGGAAAAGGAAATCCAAACCAAATACTATGCAGTGAAATTTTATATGACCAATTCTATTCGTCATAGCCTTCTAAACATGAGCTGCTAGGTTGTGTTCAGTTGGATGTACTATTTCATGTTTCCTTGTTCCAGAGATTACAAACTTTATCATCAACTCTGGCCTTTGTTGAATCCAGGAAGACTTAAAGAATAATTTGGCTGATAGCTATTTTTTATTGTATTCAATTAATAAAATGAATCAGCATTACTTATTTAAGAACTTTATATTTGGCTCTAATTTATGCCAAGTAAAAAGGAAATAATCCAAAAGGAAGACACAATAAAAGAAAAGATTACCATGGTTTTAATCTAAGGGTAACATCACTTTTAAAAAAGTCTTTATCCAAGTATTATAATCATTAGTTTTCAGGAAAACACTATATAAATTAATTTTAGCAAAGTTTATTTGAGCACACAACAATTCATGAACTGGGCAGTTTCAGAAACCAGAACAACTTCTGAGAGATCCTCCCAATAAGTTAGATAAGCTGTAATTATCCTCCAAAAATGTAAGTACTCAAAGGAAACAGTTTGATCATTTACAACACAGACATTCTTTGAGCATGGAATGACGAAGCATTTGCCTTTTGTGATGAGCTGGCAACCAATATCAGCTGCCGATATTGGTTGAATTCCAACTTCTCTCTATAAGAATATATTCTTAGCTTTGTTTACACAGTAAGTCAGGGAGCATCTACTATAACACAGAGGAAGCATTATTAAATTAAACGGTGCCGATCACGGAGAAAAATTTAGCATATATATATATATGTTGGAATTATTCTTTAAGGATTCATCATCCTTTTGTCATTAAAAAATGAATGTGTTTAAGTCCAAAGTAAGAGAAAGATCATATATATTCCATAATGTATTTAAGTACCAGATTAGAAGCTGAAAACATGAAATAGATATGGCTCATCATCTACATGAGAAACATCAAATTGTTAGAAAATGGTTTGAACAACTGAGTACAAAGGCCAATAAGAAATAAGCAATTTTGCTGATGTAATAATATAAAATACATACAAAACTCCCCCCAAATCCAGAGTAAGTCCTTGGCCATGAAAATTTTATACATTTAATGCAAATGTAAACCCAACCTAAATTAATTAATAAAATTAAATAAAAATAGAGTCCCTTTGTACCATGTGTTACTGTTTCCTTCCACCTTTCATATCCTCGCCTTAGTGCCTGCTTTTATGCCATAGCTTTACAATCACCCCTAAACAAAAATGTGTCAGTCGTGCACCATGTGCCTGGTTCTATTTGGATGCTGGAGGACAATAGCATGGGTCATGGGTCAGTAGAGGCTTTCTTGCTTCAGGTGAACATGATCATTAGAGCCTACTGAACCCCAAAGGTACCCCAGGCCAGTGATTCATGTCCTTGTCTCATGTCATTCATATTTCACAGATAATAGAAGGCATCTTACTGTAGAAGACGGCTGGCAGGAAAGAAAGGCTATAACGTTCTTATGCAGTAGGCACAGGTCCTAAGAAAAGGTTGTTTCCAAAGATCCCTTGGTGAGGGCAACCTTTGTTGGGTTGAGGCATCAAGAGCCTCTCAGCTGTCCATCCATGTCACACTCTCGAGGGATCATGAAGTATGGGGGTCATCATAGCTCATAGGTAGCTATGCTCAGTGAAGTCTCCATGTAAAAGGGTAAAAAAGCAACAAGTTTAAAAGCAAGAAACCAGAGCATAAACCTCTGTTCCTAAACACTGTTCTTCTGGGCAGAACTGGTGATGGAACCAAGGGAACATTTCTGGCTTTGGATCAAGACAGAGGTAGTCATCAAAGAAACAAGTGAAATTGTTCTTGTTCAAGGTACCCGCCCTGAGCTGCCTGACTGGTTTCTTTCTTTCTTCACTCTCAGTTGTTTTAATTATGCCCATTTGTCAGAAAACTAAACACCACAAAAGCTTTAAAAACCCATAATCTGCTCACATTACAATAGCTGCTCATAATAATGGCCTTAATGTATTGTAAGCCATGAATAATCAAAGAAAAATTTCTTATACTATCAAAAATTTAAAAATTCCACTACACGTTTTTATTCTCTGAAATTTACAGTCCATGTAAGATATGTGTGAATCTCCGTTAACTTGAATATTAAGTTAATTTCTTGTTCCTTAATCATTTTACTAATGCTTTTCTTTTATTCCTTCTCTTGAGACACATAGGGCCTCCTGCTTGGGTTTCTCTCTGTCTGGCTCTCTCTCATTGAATGCAGATATGTATGAAATACACAGAGAGAAAGAGATAACACACACACATACACATACACACACACACACACACACACACACACACACACACACACGCAGAGAGAGAGAGAGAGAGAGAGAGAGAGAAGACAGAAAGATCCATACAGGGGCTCTTTTGTTTTTCCTGACTGAGATTTACATCTAAAAAAAAAAAATAGGACAGGCAAAAGTGTATGAAGCAATTTGGAATATGTTAATAGAACAAGTGTTTTTGTTTCAGCTATGAAGTTTTACCAGGCATCAGACCCTCTCACTTCTTAGTGTAAATATTTCCTTCCTTTCTTGGTTGGTTTTAATGGAGTGTACTGAACGCGCTTATTCATTTTCCTTTGACCTTCTCTGTTGACAGCCTCTCACAGCCAATGACATTCACCCTGTCTCTGCAATTGTACTATCATCCATGGGTACTTCCTGAATTCAGTCCTCTTCACTTCCAACTGCATAGAAGACACCAATGTCAAGTTTTTGGCACTTTGAAGCAACTGCACTTTGTCTACCTCCTCGACCTTCATGGTATCCAAGTCTTAACCTCATATCTCAAAAGGAAAAAAAGCACAGCAAATATTTAGTAAATGAATCAAATGCAGAACAGGTCTCAGAGTTTTTTATTTAAATGAGAGAAGTAAGTTTTCTACATGAAGATCACAGAAAGCAAATCGCTGACTTTTCAAAAGTCTGGATTTTAAATTGGGAAAGAAGGTCTTAGAGATGCTAGCTTTAAAATTACAAGTGAATTATATTAACACTTTGGAACCTGTTTTATAGAAGAGCAGAAAGGAAAATCTGACAAATGAACCTCTTAGCATTTTGGAAAGGAACATGCCAGATTCTTAATCTTTTTAGAACTCATTAAAATTCTGAAGCAATCTCATTCACTGTTTGAGATGTTCACCATTATGGTTATCCCCAACTCCTGAGCACCATTTAAATATGTGATGATAGCTCTTTAGTTCTGGAGTCTTCTTTCTCCATTGTCATCATCAAGTGTATAATTACAATGTCCTAGAAACTTTGGTTACCTTCATGTCCCTGTGCAAAAAGTTCACTTTTTGCAGATTCTATAATTTGAAAAACATTGTAAAATAAATGTGTAATTTTTCTTTTTGTCAGCAACCTATCCCAGATTGGATTACTATTTTTCAATAATCTATTAGGAGATGTTTCTATGCAAAAGCGCCCAGTGGGACTCTTTCTTATCAATAAAGCTCAGAAAATTTAAGAAAGCTTTTTTTATGTATTTTGGTAAAAGTTTGGGACTCCAAATGAATGTTTTTAATGCTTTATATAGAGGTTTACTGGAAAGATTTAACCAGAAGAAATGACGTTCTATATTTATGTATCTATTTATTTATTTACTGTGGTAGGGAAGTGCACAGCATCATGCACCCGTGGAGGTCAAGGATATCTTTAAGGAACCAACTCCAGCCCGGTATTTGCTTTTTGAAATAAATTTTCTGTATTTATTCTGAAGTCTAAATTGAATGAATTACCTTAGTTTTCCTAACACAGTAATCAATATAGTAAATGTAGAATGTCAAAAAGCTTGAAACCCTTTAAGATCTTTCAAACCAAAGGCTTAGGGTGTAGAGTATTTTGTTGTGTTTGCTTTGTTCCTTTATTCTTAACCTGAAAGTCATTTTTTTCTAGGTTTGGTGATAATACGAATCAAAAAAGAAATCAGTTAAAATCAGAATACTACAAAGAAAGCATGTGTTTGTAGCAACAGCTGCACGTTTGAGAACTTACAGATCATACGAAAGTTTTGTGAGCTATTAAGTATATTAAAAAAAAAAATCCCTGTTGAGAGAAGATGCAAAATCCAGTGTTGCCTCCAATAGAGTTAATGAGCTAACTGGAAAATACTTCATTAATTCTTAAGATCCTCTTAAGGCAGGAAAATGACATTCTCATCTGACAGGTGGCAAAACTGAGGAGCTAGTGGTAACTCCTCAATTGGAAAGAAAAGTACAATAGCTCTAATATACCTGGGAAGCAGATATAAAAGTCTATCTCATACACATAGTCCTTTCTTTTATTTTTAAGGAATCAATATCTGTTTCTTGAAACACAAGGCTAGTTAAGCCCTTGGATCTTAGCCCTATATTTTTGGCAGAGTAAATTATTGCCTCATGGTCTGGCAGTGCATTCTATTTTTTAATTTACTTTTAAAGAGTTTTTTTTTCTTAATCTATCCAACCTAACATCTGGCCAGTCATGGCTCTTCAGCACATTTGTCTAACTCTCTTATTCTGGAGGGCTTTTTTTTTTTTATTAAACTGTAGAAGATTAGGAAATAATAACTCTTCACAAAGTACATTGAGACATACATTACAAAATAAAGAAGAAATTGTAATCTTATAAAAAAAATTGGCATCTTACTTAAAAGTTGCAAACAGTTCTACAGTTTTGTGTTTTCCTGGACTGTGTTTGATTAAAAAAAGAATGCTCTGGTTGCTGATATCTCTTCAAGTTACTTCCTGTCCTGCTGCAATTGAATTCCTAGATTGAGGGAATGCCAATGCACGTGCCTTCATATATATACATATATATATATATATATATATATGTATATATATGAAAAAAATCATTACCCATTTTTTGAATGGGCAAAGGAAATCCACAGTCAAAGCAAGGCAATTTAACACCGGTTCAGCATTACCAACATTGGTCTTTGTGTAATGGCTGTGACATCATGACGGTGAAGTATTCATTTTTAAGCCTTGAAGAGAGAATGCTTTTACCTCTGCTTGCCCAATAGAAACACAATATGTAAATTAACCTACATTATCTGTACGCTGATTGGTTTGAGTTCCCTTGAATGTCACAATCTCACCACCCAGCGATGAGGTATTTTACTGCTGTCTCGAGATCAAATATTACTGTAGAGAAGGGTTTTTTATGATTTTTTTCTTCTGTTTCATTAACAGATTATTATAAAGCGATAACCTTGCAGGAAAAGGAGCAGACGGTTTACACTGGAAATTTAGGGAAGCATGTCTGCTATCTTTGGGGGTGGGGAGTGGGGAGTTTATAATTTTATGCCACTCTCACTAACAAAAACTCTTTCGGGCATGGTAAAATAAGGATAGCGCATGATTCTAGAGGGCTTCCTAATCACCAGGTGTCAGGCTATGTGGTGTTTGTGATACCATCGGACCTTTTGGACTGGTGTAAGTTTTCTGTGTTCATTATATTCCTCATGTTTTCATGTGTGGTAAGAAAGGGGAGGAAAGGGGGAAACTTACACACAACCGCTTTGACATCACCAATCTATTGGGCAGCCCACCCTGGAAGAAGGGGAAGAAAGACAGCGGGTGGGGGTGGGGTGCCAGGAATAGACATTTAATATTTTTTTTTACAGTCATATTGGTGAGAGTGGAAAGAGTGTAGATCATTTTTGCACGTGTCCTCTGAACTTAAGCCTTTCCCTACTTAAACCCGAAGAGATAATGATTAACAAAAGCAGAGCTGGCCTAACCTGCCTTCTTTCTTCCCCATTGACAAGATTTTTGACTGTGCCAAAAAAAAAAAAAAAAAAAAAAAAGTCTTTTTTTCTTCACCTTTTTTCATTCTTTTTTTTTCTCTTTCTCTCTCTCTCCCCAGCTAACCTGCAAAATCAAAGGTCAGCAAGGGACTCATTTGAGAAGAATTCTCCAAGGCGCTTCCAATGCTTAAGACCACCCTGACAGAGAGAGGAAGACGATGCTGGGGCCCAGAGAGGGTTCCGGGAAGCCGGGGCGGAGGCGGGCTTGCGGGGCGCGGGGGCTCCGCGGGCTGCCCTAGGGCCAGAGGCCGGGCCTGAGGTCCCGCCAGCCTCCCCCCAAGCTCCCGCTGCCTGTGCGCGAAGGGAAAAGTTCAGCAGCAGCCTCCGGGGAGCCAAAGCTGAGCTGGATCGGCTGAACAGGACGGGGCGCCGAGGACGACCGCCCGGCCGGGGGCTCCGAGGCCGAAGCAGCCCCTGCCGCCGCCCTCGCCGCCGCGCCGCCGCCGCGGCCCCTGCGTTACTGGGGGAGACGGTGCCGCTGCGACAGGGGAGGACGCGGCTGGAGCTGAAGGAGGCTCCAGCGCGCAGGCGCCGCCGAGCCCTGCCTGGATGCTCAGTCAAGGCACTCAGGGAAAAAAAAAATCAGCAATTTATAGAAAGAAGAAGAAGCTATAGTCTGTCGGGATATCCAACACCAACAGGTAGGAGGATATACTCTCGGTTAAGTTTGGGGGGAGGGGGTCCGGCAGTGTTCATGAAGCTGCAGGTTCACGGGATACAGCCCTCCCTCAGGGCTTTTTTTTTTTTTTTTTTTTTTTTTTTTTAACAATAAACTGCATAATGGAAGTACATTCAGACAATGCATCTTCTGTAAGGCTTCCTGAGAGCTGGGTTTCTGGAAAGCGTTGCAAGACAAGAAGAGCAGACTGAGAATCGCCGGGAACCCTTCCCTTGCAGCACTGAAGCAATCTCCCCATCTTCGCGTATGTAATGCATCTCTCTCTCTCTCTCTCTCTCTCTCTCTCTCTCTCTCTTTCCCCCTCCCCCCCTCCCGCACCCCCCATTATAAATCCAGGGGTGGCGGATTTCAGGTTTCGTAATGTTGCATGATGTGATCGGTATTTACCCGGGGATGTACCAGTGGGGGAAATTAACATCATCGAACGCAATTTTGCCTGGGCTTCCATCAGTGTCTCCCGGGCAAGTGAGAGGTGGCAAAGGAAACACGCTTCGTGGGAATAACAGAGGAAGCTGATTTCCCTGGTGTGGCTCTCAGGCCATCTAGGAGACAATGTGCATTTTGTTTGAAAATAAAGCCACTTGTGATTTGCAGCAATGATGATCAGTATAATGGGAAAGGCTTAATTGCCTGAGAAATACAGGTTCATGTTATATTCATTGGAATCCATGCAGCTAGGGTTTACAAATGGGAGTGCATTATTCCTCTAGGTGTGTCCCCCCCTGCCCCGGCCAATATTTACATGCCATTTTTAATAATCATGTGGACTTAAAAAGAGACAAGATTTGCCAGAAATGGGGGCGGTTGGGTGGGTGGTGTAGGGAGAGAAAGACAAAAGATTAAATCACATTGAATCTTGGAACAAGTTCTAGCTAATTTTGAAGTCAGGTACTGGAATTAGGCTTTGAGATGAATCAACAAATACCCTTATGCAGTGCGAACAGTGGCGCTTGAGTGAAAAGACATAAATTTTGCAGAGATTCCTTGGTTGCTTAAATCTGTCCGGGAAACACTGACAGTACTAACGGACCTAAAATAAATGCTGGTAGCTTCCTCTCTGCCTCCTATCAACAATCTTGCAGGTTCCAATTGCAATACCAGTGATTAATTTTTGGGCTGGCATAATTTACTACTGTGGAACATTTCATTCCTTTTCTCCTGAAGGTGCCCAAATCAATTGTATGTTCTCTAGAATAAGGACACTGTTTGATCCAACCTAGCTTAGAAAATGGAAAAAAAAAATGCCATGCACTCTCAAGCAAAATCACTACTAAAGCTAGCAATAGTATTCAAAATTGAAACTTTATTTGCTTCCTTGTAAATGAACAGCTTTATGTTAGCACTGACATCATTGCTTGTTAACTTAAGAACTGATAGCTCGTTTTCCCCCCCAGATATTCTGATGGCAAGCCAAATGGAAGAAAAAAGGAAGCATGACTGCAGATCGGATCAGCCCTCTCTGTGGATTACATTTGCAGTAAAATGTATGGATCTATCTTTTCCTTGTTCTTATATCTAGATCATGAGACTTGACTGAGGCTGTTTCCTTATCCTCCATCTATCTATGGCGAACTATAGCCATGCAGCTGACAACATTCTGCAAAATCTCTCGCCTCTGACAGCCTTTCTGAAACTGACTTCTTTGGGTTTCATAATAGGAGTGAGCGTGGTGGGCAACCTTCTGATCTCCATTTTGCTAGTGAAAGATAAGACCTTGCATAGAGCTCCTTACTACTTCCTGCTGGATCTTTGCTCTTCAGACATCCTCAGATCTGCAATTTGCTTCCCATTTGTATTCAACTCTGTCAAAAATGGCTCTACCTGGACTTATGGGACTCTGACTTGCAAAGTGATTGCCTTTCTTGGGGTTTTGTCCTGCTTCCACACCGCTTTCATGCTCTTCTGCATCAGTGTCACCAGATACTTAGCTATCGCCCATCACCGCTTTTATACAAAGAGGCTGACCTTTTGGACGTGTCTGGCCGTGATCTGCATGGTGTGGACTCTGTCCGTGGCCATGGCGTTCCCCCCAGTTTTAGATGTGGGCACCTACTCATTCATTAGGGAGGAGGATCAATGCACCTTCCAACACCGCTCCTTCAGGGCTAATGATTCCCTAGGATTTATGCTGCTCCTTGCTCTCATCCTCCTAGCCACGCAGCTTGTCTACCTCAAGCTGATCTTTTTTGTCCACGACCGAAGGAAAATGAAGCCAGTCCAGTTTGTAGCAGCAGTCAGCCAGAACTGGACCTTCCATGGCCCAGGAGCCAGTGGCCAGGCAGCTGCCAACTGGCTAGCAGGATTTGGAAGGGGTCCCACACCACCCACCTTGCTGGGCATCAGGCAAAATGCAAATACCACAGGCAGAAGAAGGCTGTTGGTCTTAGATGAGTTCAAAATGGAGAAAAGAATCAGCAGAATGTTCTATATCATGACTTTTCTCTTCCTAACCCTGTGGGGTCCCTACCTGGTGGCCTGTTATTGGAGAGTCTTTGCAAGAGGACCGGTAGTACCAGGGGGATTTCTAACGGCCGCTGTCTGGATGAGTTTTGCCCAAGCAGGAATCAATCCTTTTGTCTGCATTTTCTCCAACAGGGAGCTGAGGCGCTGTTTCAGCACCACCCTGCTCTACTGCAGAAAATCCAGGTTACCAAGGGAACCTTACTGTGTTATATGAGGGAGCATCTGTAAATCTTTAGCCTTGTGAAACACTAACCTTCTCTGCTAAGCAATTGTGGCCCATAGCCATGTCTTGGGAAGAAATTCAAGAATGGGATCAGCAGTGATGAGAATGTCGGCAACGTTCTGCAGTCTTTGCAATAGTTCACCTATAATCCTGTTTTAAGTCTCAGAGTGATCCTGCTGACAGCTGGCGAAGGTTTGTAATTAAGAAAGGACGGAACCACTGCCCTAAGTTTCTTTCTGTGGTTGAAAACTAGATAATGAAAGTAGCAGGTGCTAAGTATCAGTGCTAAATGCTGTGTATATCACTACATATGAAAAAAAACATCAAAAACAATTAGCATTGGACATCTTAATAAATTAAGTTGACATGAGGTAAATGTGTTGATACAAGCTAATTTTAGAAGTTTGAAGACTTTAACAACATTTCATACTATTTTGTTTTGCAAAGACTAAACTATTGGGGGACTTAAAGTACTGTAATCCTCTAAAGATGTGCCATGAATTATTGGGGTATCACACTTTGCAAAATGCCTGTAAGTTTGGGGAAACATTCCAAAGCAGTGTTATTGGTTCCAATTAGAGTTTACTTTTTTGTATTAATACATTACAATTTCTAAATGCCACTTTTCTCCCCAACCAGTGAAATTGCTAGCATTGAGCTGTATTATGTGTTTTTTGTTGATTTAGTAGAAAAGTTTTCCAGTTCATTTCTATTTTATAAATGCTAGATATCAGTCTGGGAGGCAACATGAATGGTACCAAGTGTTCAGAGTTGAGCAGTTGAAATAATGCAGAATAAACACATGTTGCCTTAAAGGGTTATCTAGTATCCTTCATCTTCTTCAGCAATGGAGCAAATAGTCAAAAGAGGCATTGAACCGGTGACTAGTGCTGGTCATTTGTCTGGAAGTGCATGGAAGACCATTTAGTACCTTTTCCTTTTTCCTCACATGGTTCGAATATCAAGGGGCACGCCACTGGAATAATGAGCTTTTCTTTTCTGAGGTGTGCTACTATTCTAGTGTGTGCTAAGAAGGGGGCAGCTGATAGATGTTTATATCTTAAATCAGCTGTTAAGGGGAGACCATAGCCTTAGTATGACATCCGGCACAATTTGTGAAGCATTTACTCTATGGAAGGCACAGTCTTGTTTATACTTTCTGCACATTCAGTGTATTGGTCGTTTAAATTATTTCAGTTTTAACTTGTGAAAGCTTATAATATAATTTCTGGTATTTAGAAATACATTAGATTCTGTGAGTCTCATTCTTTAAGATACAGATGTGTGAACTTCAATATAAAGTTGCATTTGCCAAAATTTACTCGTGTAGCCTATTAATTTCTGTGGAATTTGTTTTGCATATATGGCATATAACCATTTTTTTACATGTAGGAATGAAGCACAAATTAGGAAATATAAGCTTTATCATGATGTCATTTCTTTGACTTTTATTTTTATAACTACTCTGTTCTGGAACTGGAAATACATGACAGCATAAATCTGTCCTTTAGATCATAGTTTCTATGAGAACATTATTGGTAGCTCTTACAATCAGTCCCTATTCTATTCTTTGCTAGTCGTATTTTAAATGTGTTTGTGCTTAAAAGTTTACTTCCAAATTTTAATATAATTATTGGACTTTGATGTATTACAGAAATTTTGAGTTCTAAATGTACAACTTGCAAGAATGGTTTACAAGAACATTATGACACACCCAGAGAAAGTTATTACTTTTGTTTGCTAGTTATTATTTTGTTTGTGGGGATTGGTTTCATTTTAGATTTAGATTTAAAAGTTATGGTTTTGAATCTGCTGGGACAGAATTCATTGAGATAGCACTTATGTAAACAGAATATCAATGTAAGTAAGCAACTGAAGTTTCAATGTTCTATGCAACTATTCAATTTCACACAAGCCATGATTAGTGAGCATTCTGACCTCATTTCTATACCAAAGCTGATTGGATCTGAGGCAAAGCTTGAGGAACAAAAGTGAGGTGATCTAGTAAGAAGGCTCCATGTTGGTACAAGAACCATGTCCTAAAACAAATATTAACTAGTAAGAGATCTTATCTAACATGTTTCCAATTCAAACAGATTTACAGGAAAGGTATATAAGGATGACTCTCCTTATGGAGAACTTTGCTTAAAGGTTCAAATTCTAATAAGTAAAAATAATCTTTCAGCAAAAATGTGGAGAGAAAGGAAGGGTTTCTTTGTTTGCAATTTGTTTGCTTGTCTGTCTGCTTTTACCCTACTAACTTCCGTTATTTAAATAAGAAGACAAGCATGGATTAAAAACGGGGATTTGAGAAATGCCAAGGAAGAGGCAAGTGAGTTTTGCTAATTCCACCTGGCTCTTTGGAATACAGTCTCAAATAGTTTGGGCAAGTGATTGGCCCCAGTGGTCAATGAATGCAGCACAACTCTTGTGATTGTCATCTTGTCTGACTCAGTATTTGCAGGTCAACATGGCAGCAGTTGATGAGATATAGCCCAAGTTAATTTTGTTTGTAAGTCACTGAGTAATGGTGATGGTCATGCAAAAAAACTGCTCAGGTGCCTTTATGACTAAATTAATTACCCATTTTGGCAACCATTCCTCAATATTTAAAGACTGCTGATAACCAATCCAACTTGAAACTGTTACTAATCTTCAATCCATAAAATCCACATTCTCTCTAGGGAGTCTGATTTCCCTGTGAGAAAGACTGATCATGAATAAATAATGTGTCCCTCTTGATTTAATTACACTTTAGAGCTGAACAGCCTTTGCATTGTTTCTCACCATAGTGGTGACGTGTCTGCATGGATGCACCTGCACTCTGTTACTCTGTTATCTGGTTCTTCAGTGAACAATGGTTTTATTTATGAAATGCCTGGTTGGAGTTAGACATTCAGTCTGTGTGACTGTGAAATCCCAATGTTGAAGGAGCCACGTGTGTAATAGGCCCAGTCTGGCACACAGACTCCATTTTAAATAGCATAAAATTAATCAGAGTTGAAAAAACTCAATGGTAGATGGACCAGCTATTGGTTGACTCCTCTTCTTGAGATGATAGCTAACTGGATTTCCACACCAGCATTTTCCGTAGGGCTCATTGGTAGATAGATAACATGTGGCTAAGGCTGCTTCCCGTTTGCTTATATTCCTGTGGATGCTACCTGAGCAGTTTGCTTACTTTTTATTTATCCAACAGAGCTTCTCCCATTGAGCTTTCTTAGTTGAGTGGGAAAGAAGTAGTAAGTTGTGAGAGTTGACATTAAACATTCCTTAGGAGTAGGAATTAATGGCCATAAATTGGCTGTTTTCCATATTCCTTCCAATGCCTTATCTACAAGTTTGCTCAGTGTTTCTTGGGGTATTTTATATGTCATCCTCCCTCAGCTAAGAGGTGATCCTGCCTCTGCACTGTATGGAAAGGATTAGAACCCTTTCTGCCACACTTAGATGAATCACCATGCTTTATTTTGGAACCAATCCCCACATTGTAAATCTATGAATAAAATCGCAGAGAAACCTGAATGCTAAAGTTTCTCCCCACCCAACAGTGTCTGAATTGTTCATTCCTCAAGAGATATCAATTCCTTGAAGAGATACGGAGGTGAGTATTTTCTGCTGTAATCATATTTTCTTTCAGATAACGTGCGTGTATCCAGGCAAAGTACAATAAATGGAGCACTTGTTTGTGTGTATCTTAATGACGATTATTAGGGGGCCTTTCCTGATGCCAAACAAAAATAGAAATGATATACAAAACAGGGTTCATTTATGACTTACTGAAGTATGCTGCTCCTTTGAGATTTTTTGTTTTTTATTGAGGATAAAACAAAACTCTCAAATCCTCTATAACTGAAAAGTTGCTTAGGTCTCTAAAATGTATTTCTATTACAAAACAGTGAATGTCATTTAAATATTGAGTTTCTTTTCAGCTGAGATTATTGCAAGAAATTCACAAATAAAACAAAATCTTTTCAGGTCTGCATATTCACCATCAGATGAACTTGAATTTCATTTATTTCATCCCATATGTAGCATAGATTGGATGTTATTCACCCCTACACAAATTCAGTGTGTATTATTTCCATTGTAAAAAATTGCTAATACAATAAACATTCATATTTTAAATAATATCCAATGATGCTATCAAGTCAGAGGTCACTAGTATTTTGAGTAATTAAGGATTCCCAAATCTCACTTTTTTGTTTTCCTACACAAAATTACATTACTTTTGTGCTTATTACCTTTCTCTTCCAAATATTTCTAATGGAAATTGCAAGGTCTATTAATTGTTTGTTGTGGAAATTTTTATTGTCCTTCTCCACTGTGGCATGCCAGTGACTTCCCTGCACCTTCAGAAACTTTATTTAATTCACATTAAAATGGCAGACTTGCTCAGTGTTGAAGTGTAACATATTCTGCCTAGTGGTTAAAAGGCTAGTTTGATTTTTGCCATCAGTAAAAATCGTCAAACAAGTTAAATGTATACTGGAAAAGGGAACAAAATAAAGGGAATTTGGAAGGGGGGAATGCATAATTTATGTCTCATGTTGCAATGTAGCAGGCTTTAAAAATATAGCAAAACTCAAAACACCTTTAACATTTTAAAAATGTTGCATAAATGAGACCTGGTCCTTAAAATTGGGAAGGAGACTTTATTTCATCTCCTCTGGCCAAAAGAATGTCCATTAGCTATCCAAACCCTTTGGGCTAAAAGGCTTTTAAAGCCAGTTTCCTCTCACTATATCAGGCAGCAGGGTTTGAGAGCCTCTAGGGGAGAACCAGGTCCCAGACAGTAGTTATGAGAAGCCTCGGTCACTGGGGTGGAAGTTTTGGGGTTGGCAATCACAGCCAGCAGCTGGATCCTTCTGATATCTCCCCAGAAAGAAGTTTCCAAGATTTGCTCTGAAGGCAGAAAGAAGTTTCTGTTCCTTTACTTAAAGTTTGGAAAATAATAGAAGCTTGGCACAAATATTAAAGCTGATACTATAATTTATGACCTGTTTTATGGAAGTTTTTGAGTAGATGGTAGCATTTAACTTATGTGAGTATTCAACGTCATGGGATGAGCAAGTCACTTATTATACTGTGCGGAAAGTGATTATACTATTAAATTTTAAAGCTGAACTGATAATTGAGCTTAAGTTAATTAGTTGTTTCTTTTTATAGACATAGCAAGAAAAAAAATTGATTAAAAGGATAAAAGAGGAGTTCCTCCATCAAAAGTGTTGAACTTAGAGTTCATTTTCTTTTGCAAAAAGGAACATTTGATCCTTTTCTATGCGTTTCTTTATTTAGATAAACTTGAATGCAATAATCACTTATTGTATGTGGACTCTCAGTCAAATTACTTTGCCTTTCTGTGTCTCATCAATAGAAAGGGGATTACAACAGCTTCTTCATAGAGCTGTTGAGAAGATTCGGCGACGTGCCCCTTGCAGAAAGCCTGGCCTTGGAAATAAACTTTACTTTTCACTGTAATGAAATTCATCATCTCACAGTGGAGACATCAACGCGGAATGAGACAATGTGATAAGTGCTGTAAGGGAGACAGGTGAGCTAAGTGTTAGAGCGGCACAGACAAGCAATTAACTCCGAGAAGGTGGAAGAAGAGAGGTGAGATAGAACAGGTGGCAAGCGAGCAAGTCTTGTAGGGTAATTTTAATTTCTCCTGCTTGACAAAGTTGAGAAAGCCACCCAGACAGACGGAGTAGAAAGATGAGCAAAGGAAAAAGACATTTGAAAGCCTCTGAGGTGTCAGCAGAGGGACCCATTAACATATAGTATAGACTTTTTCTTTTACACAAACAAAATGAGTGACTGTCTATGTCCCCTCCCCCCCACGACTTCCATCCTTCACCAATCCATCCCTGTCCTTCCTACTCTCCTCCTGCCTATCTGCTCCTGTGGCCCACACATCTCCTTTCAGATTGTCTGAGCTCCATGATCTTGAGCAAGTTAGTCAAACTTTTTGTGTTTCAATGTGCTGATCTGTAAATTAGAGAGTAAACACTAGCAACTACTCCTTTTGAAAAAAATCTGCTTCGAAGATTGCATGACATAACAATTGCTATAGGCTGAGCATGACTTTTAACAGGGTTCATGTTTTAATTCATTTGGCTCTCATGGGAAGATGCGATGTGTGTCTATAACTTGCAGATTTGGAAGTGTCGGTGTAGTGCACTTAATAGCTGCTCCAGCTAGATGCTGACCAACACTGGCTTGCTGTTGCTTTGCTATAGCTGCCGCTGCTAATTTTAAGAAAATAAAGAAGGGACAGGACAGAGTCAGAGCCCCAGGCCTTTGGAACTGAGCCCCGCCTTGCCTGACTGGCCTCCTTCCCCACTGCTCTGAAGAAGCAGAGAATAGTAAAGTAGTAGGTTACCAATGACCCTCTCCGCTTTCATGTGAGGTCGTGTTACTGCAGAAAGAGGGAGAATCCATCAGATTTTTGTTTTCAAGTGACTTTTTAGAAGGGCATTGCTCAGATTTTAAAAGTGGGTTACACAGCTCACACCAGGTGGACAGTTTCATTCTACCTAGATCTGACATAGATAGCTGTGGCAGCCAGGATGAAATCTTCTCATTCAGACTAACTTCCAAGAATACCATTGCTGCTCTGCCTGCCAACTAATTATACTTCCTTTCCTGCTGTCAAATCTCTCCATTGAATTCAGTAACTCAACTGTTTAGACCTACATTTAGTAAAGGATGATTCATGGAGAACATGGTAAATTTATCCTGTAAATACTGTTTACTTGGTAATGCAGCCAGGTAATTCCCACCTTTTTTATCCATTGACTTATAGATAGTTATTCACATTCCTATCCATCCCTCACTGATTTTTTTAAATGCATTGATTTGTCCATTTGAAACTCAGGCCCATGTTCCAGTTGAGCTTCATTCTTTTGATTTGATCTCTTCACCAGTAATTGTATCAAGGCGAATCTGTCTTCTAAAAGGATAGTTGCTGTCTTTTTCCTGTGCAACACGGGGGGAGTGTTGTGGTCTCAGTGAACATCATTTTGATTTAATTGTCCTGTGCAGTGAGGGAAAGGGTCAGACTTGCTGGTCAGTTGGAGGCTGAGGTCAATTCTCTTGATTTCTTTGTCCTCTCAATGTGTAATAAAATTCCTCCGGCTTGGAAAAAATCTATAGTTTGTCTATCTGGGTCACTGATGTTTCCAGGACATTAATGACATGGTTATTCCTATCCAGCATAGTTTCCTACAGCTGACAGTGTTCCGCTGACAACCACTTTCTTTATACAATATTTGGATAGACTAGGTCCCTTCCTAAGCAGCTGAAAGCCCAAGCTGATCCCAGCTTACTGATCACAAAGCTGGATATATCTACATATAGCACATTAAAACACTCTTTCACTGGGCTTTTGCCTTATTCATGTGCTAACTACATAACAGCACTTTTAATTTTAATCAGACAGATTTGGTGCTCTGCTTCCATTGCAAATGACCAAATTATGGATATTTGTGCCCTGTTATTCCTTTTTATGTTCTGTTCTCAATTTATGAATAATTCATGGATTCTTTTTACAGGGAGCCACCAAACCTGCTTCAAGTTTCTATTCCAAAATATAAAACATAAAATATAGGAAAGTGTTTTAATATTTCCAGTGTTTGTAATTCCAAGATGATGTACTTTTAAACAGATACTAGTTAGCATCTACTATGTATCAAACGTTATACTGAATGTTAAATAAATTCCGTAATCAAATCTGATACTGATTTAGGTTTTAGTCTATGAGGCTTTAAAATGAACATAAATTCATTTGTCTTTTTATAGCTGTCCTTGGTATGTCCGATATGCATAAAGATATTGCGTGCAGCCTAATGCAAAGTGTTTTCCTATTATTCTATGTCACACTCAAGGCCATAATTTAACGGGTTAAAAGGAATGGAGAATTTTTAAATTTACAATTCTGATTCATAGCAGCAAACTGAATTATTTTTAAAACGCCATTTTTATATCGTTGAGTGTTGTGACTTTGTGGTTTAAAGAGAATGAACTAACAAAGTTGTGGGTCTTACCATCATCATGACATCTGCTCTTCACAAAGAATTTGGGAAAATATCCATGCATCCTAGGATTTGTAATTCAAGGAAATAAATGCTCCTATTTTAACATGTTCCTGATACATTTGCAGTGAACTGTAAGCGCTGCACAGTTACTGCATCAGTACCTCTAGATGCTGCACTCCTTGATTCTCTGATGCAGAAAAACAAAACAAAACAAAACCCTGTGTTCTTCTTAGGAGTGCTGCTCTTTGTTCTGCCTGGAAGGGCTTGAGCATTTTCTCCAATGTCTGAGTTCCAACGCTCTGCATTTCCATTGTGAGCATGAAAACCTGTCATTTTCACAACTAAAAAACATTCTCGACTATATTGAGTAATGCTAAGTAAAACTTATTCTCTGTGGCAATCTTACGATCAATTTAAATTGTACGCATATCACAAAATGCATTCTGAAATAGTCAACCAAGAGTTATCTTATTTCAAGACAACTAAAACTACACTCGTATTGATAATCATGGTCACGTATAGTGTGTCATTTTGACTCATATCAATTTCACTTTTCTGCATTCCTAGATTATATGTTATCTCTTTAACATGATGGAATGGAATTTTTTAAGTCTTTCAGATTTTGTTAGAAGTGAAATGTAGATTCACTTCTAGAAGTTGAAAAATTTAAAGCCCAGGAACCTTCTGTTCCACAAAGTAACTTAGTTTAATACCAATTAATATCTGTTTAACAAACAGAAATATTGCTTATACACAGGGACAATACAGCAAAAAAAAATTAGTTGTAGAAATTCTGTTCATTTGTTGCATCTTTTAATTAGCACTTTCTTTGACTTTTTCTCATTTGAGATGTTATTAAACATTATTTCCAAAAAATCAGGGTAAATGGAGAGAAAGTTCTAGGCGCGTTGTACACATCATATTAATCAAAGATATCTCAATGTGTGGTTTAGTACTGGACATATACTAAAGTTTACTTAAAATTACTCATTGAATGATTAAAAAGTTAGAAATCAATTAAACTGCAATAAATATTTTTAAAAAGTCAAAAATAAAGTTGAGAAAACGTATTGTGATTATCAAATATAGAAAGCATCATGTATTGGTATATTTTTCATGACAACTAAAGTGTATTTATAACATATAATATAATCACTGAACTTTTGTCATGTGGTTCAAATGCAGTGATTAAAAAGTCCCTCTGAAACATCAAGAATATGACCCTATAGTTTTATATTCCATTTTTTCTACACGAAGAAACTGTATAGCGACTGAATTTTAACATATATTCAAGTATTCTTTAGAATAATTTTGTTTCATTAAGAAGGATTATAAGTAATGTTGAGTTTGATAGATGACATCACTCGTTATCTTATTGTCACAGTTGATATTATAAATATAATTAATGGGGACATTTGCAGTTGCAGTTAAGAATAGGCACAGGAAAAACATTTTGGTTTTCAGAGAAGTAACATTCTAGGTTTTACTGGTGAAAAGTGAAACTGGATGTTTAGAATTATACTTCATAATTATTATTTCTAAGTATTAATGCAGCTATTTGTAAGAAAGGAAGAGTGAGGAAAAGAGGACAGGAAAGCACACAGGCACACACATATGGAGGTCAGAGGGCAGTACTTGAAGTCGGTTCTCTTCTTTCAACATGTGAACTTAGGTTGCCAGGTTTGTGTTCAACTGTCTTTTATGCTAAGACATCTGCTGGCCTTAATGTTTTTTTTAAAAGGAAAATTTTGGGACTATGTAGGAATAAACCTTTCTGTACAACAAAAAAAATTTTTCATTTTACAGCAAAACCTTCCAGTGAAGGGCTCTCATGAGACTTAAATAATGTGAAAGTCAGGGACAAAATTTTGAAGTCTTTTGTTATGTTATCCCAGCCATTCTAAAATATTATCTTTCCTTATCCAACTGACCGAATTTGTCTGTGGTCTGTTTCTGGAAGAGATTATGAAGAACGTTATTTAATAGGTGTGTATCACTTTTTATGTATTCATTCATGCAAACATTTAAGTAATGCTTCCATATGCACATCATATAATAATGTTCAGCGTATTCGGCTCACATGGTGGTACAGCAAATAAAGCACAAACGGCATCTGATTCACATTGAACTGTTTCCTTAAACATGCAAGAGCTTTGTGATCTATTTTATTAATCTATAACGTTGATTATCTCAACTCTAAAAAAAGTGTTATCAGTCAGAAAGTATTGCCATTGGTAAGGTTCTCAGCCTTGCGGTTAGATTTCATTTATTAAAGTCATGTAAGAAGATCATTCCACAGAACTATACCTAGTAATTTATTTCTCAAATCAGGAAAGGAAATGATTGACCAAAAGTAATAAATTTTGGCAAAATGTTACCCCAGCAGAAGAACAGATACATCAAGATGATAAGCATTGGTTGAGGAAGGTGACTGTGACCATTCACACATAAGTTTACAGCATTCTTGACAAGGGTGTGTGTTTATTTACTGCAGAGACTCAGTGACAGCACTTTCCTCCCCAGACTTCTCGGCAAAAGTCAAATTTGAGCAGCATGAAGGAGTGTTCCCCTATCAGGGTACATAATTTGACATAGTCTATTGAGTACGGAAGTTGAGTAGGAAGGGAATTAATTATTGGCTTACCTGACAACGATTTTCAAATTGCAAGGAAAGGAGCCTAAAAATGAAGCCAAGCCTGGATTTCTCTAGTAATGCAAAAATAGCTACCCTGAAGCTTCCTCTTACACGAACACAGGCAGTGCTGCACTACCATAAGAGAGTGACACATTCGTGGCTGGAATGTATTTTTCAACACACCCTGAGCAAGATTATAGTGTCATGTATATGGCTCTGGAAGGACTGAGAGTAATACCCTCATAGAGTTGGACCTATCTAATAAGTTAGTTTTAATTTATGAAACATTAAACACTGAAGTGAAAATAGGATTAGGGGGAGACAGGACTTGTAACAAAGCAGAAGGAATGTACAAGTACTTGCCATTTTTCCCTTAACTAATCTCAGCTTTTCCCACTCCACAATTCACCTGCCACCGTTTCATAAAATGGCTAAGGGTTAATCAACCTGGCTCCATTTGGGCAACCTCCAAAATATCAGCAATGCTAAAACTTTCTTTTGGCTCAAGAAATTCAACTCTTTTGAACAATCATAACAAATAAAAGTGATTCTCCACTAATTTTGTTTTAAAAATGCTTCAGTCTTGCCGAAACCGACACTGTTTCCATCTTGAGTTTCTATAGTATTTTAGAAACTCAGATCCAATCATGTTGCATTTATTTTGAAAGCAGGTAGAAGAAAATATCATTTCTTCTTTCATTTTCCTCCCTATCACACATGCTTGAAATTGTTGGTATCTCTTCTTCGCAATACATACATCCTACAAACAGTATTTCCAAGACATTTTTGGGGCAAGTTTCTGCAACTCAACTCTGGTTCTCCTCGGGTTTGCTATAGGCCTCACACTGGTCTTGAATTACAAGCAACCCTCCTGCCTCGGTTTCCAGGCCACTGAGATGGCAGGCAAGTACTAACACTTGTGACTATGCTACTTTTATATGAAGGATTTAAACAGATGGATGCATAATGGATGCCCACAGAAGAGCAAAGCAGGGCCAGGAGACCAAGGCCATCTATCTTACATTACATCAGGAGGTCAAGGAAATGGTCTCACAATGACCCAGGAAGCAGAAGGGAAAGTCACAAAGCAGAGATCATCAATCTTGTTGGTAAAATGAATGGCACTGTGGTATGAGTATAACAAGCAGCTGTGCTAAGTCCATGAAACTCAAAAGGCATCACTAAGGGACAAAGTCACATCAGGATGAGTTAATAGGCAAATGCATCTGAAAGGCTCTGAAGAGAATAGAGCTAATCGTGCCTGAGCTTGTGAGTCTGATGAATATTCCTACGCAATAATATCAGAAGAGATTGAATTCTTATTATAGCACATCACATTGTCTCAGGGAAAGAAAAGAACTGCAAAGTCATTGGCTAGTGGGAAATTTCCGAGGAGCTAGAAGTGCTTCCTTGGCTTCCTGAATGCCTTCTCTGGAAGCTCTTAAAACCACCTCTATATGTCACCTTCAATGAGAGTCATTTATGATTGTTTAAAGGAAAATCCAGGGGAAAATGAGTCTGCTAATAGATATTGTAGTGCCCAAAATATATATGTATGGTGCATGTGTCCACTTTTGAATGAATATGTTGACGTATGCTTGAGCCACTGTTCTCTGCGTCACAGCATCTAACTCCCACTCTGATGCTGGCCTTGAGTGACCTAGACAGTTTCATTATTAAACACCTAGAAAACTTTTGTATTGATACTTGGATTTGATACCACATTTTTTTTTGCATTTGTTTGGTTTTGTGTGTGTGTGTTTTCTTTCTTTCTTCTTTCTTTCTGTCTTTCTTTCTTTCTTTCTTTTTTTTTTTTTTGCACATGTCCTTGCTATGTAGCTCTGACTGGTCTTGACTTTACAGTCCATAATGCACCTGTCTTACCTTTCTGAGTGCTGCAGTAATCACATGTGTATGCCCCCACACCTGGCTTCTATTATACGTTTTTGATACAGGACTGTCATGGTAACATTTTTACTCTTATTTATTGCATTATAACTTTTAACTGGACTAAAGAAAAATGGATCCATATAGTGATAATGATGAATCCTGCTCTCGTAAATTACCTTAATGGCATGAGAGAAATAGAGATTTTAAACGTGTTTGTGAAATTAACTTTACACAGCAAACATTCAATCTGTTGAAAGAAGCTTTAAATTAGTTATGAGAGAGAGAGGGAGAGAGAGAGGAAAGAGAGAGACAGGAGAGACAAAGGAGAGAGAGACATGAATAGATCTTAAAAGTCACTATGAAGTCACTAAGAAGTAAATATTCGATGTCAGGAGGAAATATTATGCAGTCACTTTGCTACTTTCAAATGACAGGTCTAGAGACCAGGTTCAGGTCTTATGGTAACTGAGGGAGAGGAAGCTACTTATTATTTTGCTTTAGGTTATAAGAACCAAATAGTAACAGACATCAACAGAGTATAATTAAGAATCAAGAAAACTTAGCTTAAAAATATGAACCCAATAAAGGAATTTCATCTCAACTTCACCATGTGTAGTGAAATATGATATTCTCAATCCTGTCATGGAGAGTCATTGCATGAAATGGTCTGGCTTGTGATACAGACACTGCTGATCCATCTAAGATGACCTGAAATTCTTGGTTACTCAAAGAATTGACAACAGCAGGAATTGTTCAATTTTATGCAACCCATTAGAAACTTGAGAAAGAAGTCCAATTTACCATCCTACTTTGCCTAACACTGAAAGAAATTGTTCTATCCATTATTTCCATCTGATTGAGCTCCATCTGATATTTTGATTTTTCCTCTCATGTAGTTAACATTTAAATATGCTCATGGATTTCTTGCCTCAAAGAACAGCAGTCCTTTGTCTCCCTCCACTTTGCATGCTGACTCCAGCTACCATGGCTTTCATGTCTTCACAACCAAACATCTCTTCCCTCCTTCATCCACAATTGCTGCGTTTCTTCCAACATCCTCTCTGCAAGATCTCTAGAACATCCTAGGTGGCAAATCTAAAGGCCCTTCTCAGTTGATGGCTTGTACTGAGCCACTTGGTAGTTTCCCAGTGTACCTTCATTGTGTTCATGTCCTTGCCTTTCTTGGTATTAAAAACATATGGTTTCTCTCCTACTTGCCTGGGCCATCAATCACCACTTCACTTTTTTTTCTTCCTAAAATGTTGCTAAGGTGTTATCCCAGGATACTTAACTTTGCTCTCAGTCCTAGGCTACACATACCTCTTTTACGACACCTTCTCCTAGAGAATGCCATTCTATATGTGTACTATCCTTAATGTGTGCTAAAGATATTATTACTAACAGTACCTTGGTAAAAATTCCAAAAGATACTCCTTCCTTCCTTCTTCCAGATAGTCATATCATTACAAAACATTGATGAACTGAATTATGTCAACCTTAGTTATAACACCTTTGTATAATACTTAACTGCACAAATGTTGATGTAACACCTCCGTATAATACTCAACTGCACAAATGTTGTATTTATTGAAAATATACTCTAGTCCTAGCTATAACAGTAGATAAAACATAAGATTTGCTGTATTTCAGTTACTTGGCATGCTGTAGCTCATTTAATTTTCACCACAATCCTGCAATGAAGTTGCTGTTATTTTCACCATCACATAAACAAGAAAACTGAAGTAAAAGAAGGTTAAATAATTTGTCCAGCATAATGGAGTTTATAAGTGGTGAGACAGCATTTGAACCTAGGTATGCTGTAGACAGAACAACCATTCTATAGTGCGACCCATGGAAGAGTTCTTGTCTGAAATCTTCTGGGACATCATACTCAGTTGATGCAAAACAGTTCATTACTTCCTGTCAAGCTTGCTCATCTGCAGAATGCTCTGATCATGTTTTCTTTCACCTTTCTCTCTATTGCCATCGCCTCTCCTAGCCTCATGCTGACACTCATAAAGGTGGACAGAGAATTGGCACCACAAAATTGTCCTTTGACCTTCACACATGTGCCACGGCATAAGCACACCTCCACAGACATCATGCACACACTAAAATTTATAGCTTTAGAATTGCCAAGGTAGCTCAGCAGGTAAGACACTTGCAAATCTGGTGACCTGAGTTCAATCCTTGGAAGCCCATATGTAGGAAGGGGAGAACTGATTACTAAAATTTGTCCTTTGACCTCCACCCATGACCCATGACATCATCCTCTTTCTCTCTCTCTCTCTCTCTCTCTCTCTCTCTCTCTCTCTCTGTCTTTCTCTCTCTTCAGAAAAACAAAAATCCTCAAAACATTTGAAAGGAAATATAAAAAAACTACAAATTTAAAGCCAGCACACTACCTGGCATCGCATCAATGTGCATTTACTCCACAAGCTACTAAGAGATGTGTGAGTGAACCTGCAAACCTCATCATTCACCTGAATCACTCCAGAATCTTCTTACTGGATGGACTGCATCCAGCGCTGCCCTCCTTCCAAATCGCTTTTTGTGCTTCGGCCAAAATGAGCTTTTTAAAACCAAACTTGATGCTGTCTCGCCCTATATAAAACCCTTGAGTGGCTCCCTAATGGCTGCTGGATAAAATCTGAACACCCTTATGGAGCCTATGAAGCCACTTGTAACCCAGCCTCATGTTCTGCATCACCTCACCTATTTTCTAGCTGTTTATTCTCCAGCCACACTCGTTATTTCCTGTTTTTGTAAACAAATTCTGCCCTCTCTTTGCTCTGAGCTTTTGTACTTACTTTGGTCTGGATCACGAATTTTCACCCACCTCTTTCTCCTGGATTAGACGTCACTCCCTTCAGGGAAGCTGTCCCTGATGTGGCCGGTCTGGATTAGGTACGCCTCCCATGTTCTTCCTGTAACAGAAATTATTAGCATGTATTTCCTTTGTTCTCTCCCCTTCTAGAATTTAAGATCTACGCAGACAAATATCGCTTCTTTTTTGTTCACCATTGATTTCTACAAATTCTACCACAGTGCATGACACCCTGTGAATCCTCAGAATATATTGGTGGAATGAAGAATATCCTTAAATCTGCATAGAAAATTTACCAAATTACCTTATTTTCATATTGCATAACCCAAGAACCTGTGCTTAAAACAAGAAAATAAGAAAAGGAATGAGTTTGGGGGAAGTATTCACTTAAAGTCAAAAGTTCCGGATTTTATTTGGTACAATTGGGGAGTCAATCTCAGCACCTCATTGACAGAGAGGCGTGAACTCAGGGACTTCGGCAGGAAAGAGACAAGTCAGAATTGTTGAGGACATGAACTGAAGCTGGCCAGGGAAAGGCAGGAGACTTCAGAGACAAGTCTGGCTGTCGGTTCTGAGAGGAAGTCCAACACAGAGGTTGAAAAAAGGACAGCCATCGCTTTGATAGATATTTATGGCATGCATGCATAAATAAGTGAGTGGATGGATTAGTGTAGATTTCCTCCAGTTCCCTGGATAATGCACATGGCTTCTGGGAGGTTCCTGAGAAAGTATCCAAGACTCTTAAAGAAAAAGTCAACCATAGCATTGAAGGACCAGAGAGAGACAGTACACTGTAATGTGAATTTGTTCACTACAACCTTTTTTCAGGAGTGATAGATGATGTGTAGCTATTTTACCACTAGATCTCCACAAAGTCGGCACTATTCGTGTGTGTGTGTGTTTGCATGTATGTGTACAACTGTGTGTAAATGATATGTTGGTGTAAGTATGCACATGCAACAGTGTGCATGCAGAGGTCAGAAAATAACACTGTGACATCAATTTTCTATTTCTATCTTTCCATAATGTGCTAGTTAAATATACAGGTGTCAACCTGACAAGTGAAGACAGAGCTATGGGCAAATCTGTGAAGAATTAGTAGTTGAGGAGAACTCTGAGCAAGCCTATAGGGGATTGTCTGATTAAGGTGGGGCGACCGCATACATGGTAAGCAGGACCATTTCCTGGGCAGGTAGATAAGATAGAAGGAGTTATTCGGTGTTTTGGCATTCTTCAGCATACTTTGACGGATTTATAATCTGTTAAGTGAGGTTTTTCTTCTTGCTCAGAAATTCTTGTGGATATAGTGTGGCCCGTTTCCTTAGCTCTTGGTAGTGGAAATAACTCTCTGCTAAACTGGACTAAGAACTATAACAGAGAATCACAAGAAAGAATAAAACCCCCTTGTTCACCTAAGCTGCTGTATCATGAATTTATCAGCAACACACAGTCAAATTGCAACACATGAGTTCCAGGGATTAAACTTAAATCAGTCAAGTTTGTGTGGCAACATTTTCACCTGTTGAATCAATTCACTGGCCACAGGCACTATTCTTGATCTCATTTTCTCATTTTGTTGATGAGAAAATTGAATCTCTAAAGTGAAATAACTTGCTGGTGATGGCTGTTGCCGGGATCCAAATGTCTATCTTCCTGCCTTCTAAGCTCAGACTCTCTCTCACCCCTGTCCCTCTGCCTCCCACTACAATCAACACATCAAGGAACCCACTCACTGCCACATTCGTTGCATGAATTACCTCCAACTTTCCTGGGACTCTGAGAAGGAGAAACTGAGACTTGGAAGAAAAACGTATTTTGCCTAATGTCAGACGGGACACAAGAGCTGGAGCAGAATTTAAAACCTAGGTCTTCCTGATTCCAAAACTGCGTATGTTCTGGTGCCTACCCTCCTTTGGAAATATTGATTTTTATAGATAAAAATTACAGAAAGGCTCTGGAATAGGGCTGCACGATCAAAAAGTGACTATGACACAGATTTGCTAAATACCAAGTTAGAAGTGAAGAGCTTAAGTCTTTTTTGTAGCTGTCTGCAGATAGGAGTGATTCTGTTCTAGAGCTGGGCTGAGGGGCAGAGGGATGGACAGGAAGGGGATGCGCTTGCAAATGGAGATGGACCTGCCCCAAGGTGCAAATAATTCCTGAGTTGCTGAGGTGAGAACAGGGGAGGGACCACCACACAAAGGAGTGAAAGAGAACAGAGAAAGCAATAGAAATCATCAGAGGTACTTACGCCAGCTTAAATATAGGCCATTAGTATGGCAAATACTTGAGATAAACAACTTGAAGGAGGAAATAATCGTCTGACTCGGGTTTTCAGATATGTATGTCCACAGTCTCTTGGCTCCATCATTTCTGGATCTTGATGATGTAGCACAGAGCAGGGACCACCCAGCACAACAGAACTGGCTGCCGCATGGCACTTAGAAGCAGAGAGGAAAGGAGGCATCTAGGGACTAATACAGTCTCCAAAGACACATGCCAGTGGACTCACTTTCTGGAAGACTTTGGATTAAAATTCCACTTCAGACTTCTTTCTCTGTTTGACATTAGACAAAATACTTTGGTTTTCCAGGTCTGTTTCTATTGTTCCCAACATACCATTGGGAATTCATCAGTGGACTAGAGCACTCATGATGCAATTGCTTTCAAATGCCCTGTTAGGGAACAAGTTTTTAATACATAATATTTGAGGGACATTTTGTACAGAAATTCTCACACTTAAGGCTTGTGTAGCAACAGCTCTGACTATAAACTGGGACAAAATTCCACGTTCATGTTTTTCTTTCTTCTCACTTTACATCTATCTCATGATTTGATCTCTATATTATGTTGTGATGAGATAGAATTTTCACTGCTATAATAATTTAATATACTTTCATTTAAATGGTCACAATCATAAGCCACACTGCAAGGTGAGGAGGAAATTAGGGCAATTATCTTAATTTCTGACCACAGGAAAATATCTACACTGTGGAATGATCTAGACGAGCTCAGTGGTGGTGTGGTTGTGACAAATTCTGTCTCAGCATGACTTCATTGTTTTTCATCAATGTTGTGATGCAATCAGATTACATTAAAAATAGTAATGACTGTCAATTACAAGATCTAATTTAGGCTGAAAATATTTTTCCTTTGTGCAACATTAATTGCCAAAGAAGAAAATCTACATAGAAATGCAAGTGAAGGTTCAGACGATCAAGAAAGAGCTGTAGTGGTTAAAAAGGTTAACAGCGGGGCTGGTACGAAGGCTCAGGGGTTAAGATTCCTCTAAAGCAGAAGGTTTTGAGTTCAGATCCCAGGTTCCATGTAAAAGTGCAAGGTGAAAATGGCGATAGCTTGCACTTCCTGCCCTGGTGGTGGGTCCTGGAATATCCCAGAACAAATCAAAAAGGAGGTAGAAGCAATCCAGGATGATTCCTGAAGTCACCCCTGTTCCTCCACAGGGACACACAGTGCCCTCTGACACACACACACACACACACACACACACACGTGCAAGATAAGTGGATAGAAAAAAACATATAAATGCGTATGTTATTTATTACATGAGTTAGATTGAAGGCTAATTAGCCTTGTTACTGAGATTAAATCTCCCTCATATAAATCTGTGAAAAATAGGAAATTGAGACAGGGGATTGCTAAAATCCTTCAGCTCTGAGTTTATGATGCCAAGTGAATGAATCACAACATAAATATTGTCTATTGAAATCCTGATGGTTAGCCTTCCTGAACCACAATCATGGTAATAATACACATCTCAGGGTTTCCCAGGGAGACACAGCTCTCCCCTTTCCCTTCCATTCTTCATCCTTATTTACTGCAAAGCAGAGACCAATGGTAGAATGGAAACAGAAGCCAAACTTCCAGCAGCACCTGACACTGCTCTTGTAGCACCTGTGCGTCTATTCTGTTCATTGAAATAAAAACTAGCATCTCCCATGTCCATCTGGCGCCACTTGAAGGCTGCCAGCCTGGCATCAGTCACGGGTACTAATTCACTGACTGTTACCTAAAACAAATTTGATACTTTCTGGTCATATGTTCAACATGAATGAACGCCTCAGATTTTGCTGTTAGTGACACTGAATTCCAACAAGCAAACTTGGTATTCTGTGCAACTGATTTTCCCATGTATTCTTTCAAACAGCTTATAGACGTCAGTTTAAATGCTTAAAAATGGAAAGTAAATCCCAACAATGCTCTCAGTTTACCCTTTTGAGTGACAAATAACTTAATATATTATACCAAATGACTATGAGAAAATAGATCTTGAAAAACAAACCCAGAATTTGTTATCCAATTGGATGCATAAAATGAATTATAGACTGTCAAATATATAACATAATAGCCAATTAACCTTTTAAAAAAATAAAAAGTGAGTGGAACTGAGTACACAGCCTTGAAAAAAGCCTTCATAATTGCAGAAACAATCAGGACACAGAGAAACATTACATATTCATCCCAATAAAAATAGTACAAATGAGCACGCATAATCAACCTAATGAGCTGCTGACATTTTTTTCTGTAACTATTATAGCACAAAAATGAAAATCTGTGTTCATTATTAAAACATTATCAAATATCCACTGTGGCTCTTTCCTACAGTGTTTTTTTTTTTTCTGAAAAGCAAAAGTGTAAGAGCATCACCAAGTATCTCGATGTGCCATAGCAGACATGTGAGGGCAGGTGCTGTAAATGGCAGCCACCTGGACAAAATAACCTTTAACCTTTTAGTTTCCCCCTTTGTAGTTATATATGTTTTATTTCTGGGTTCAGAGTTATGTAAATTTCATAAAGCTGTTTCACATTTATTGGCCAGGAGATGTATTATCATACTTCTAGCTGACTACTTGCTTGGGTTTAATTTCCTATTTGTTACATATGGGTTCTTAAAGCACTTTATACGATTGAGGGTAGACGAGCTTAGCAAAGGAGGAGCAAGGATGAACATCAATATCTTCACGAAGGTGCTAAAGATTTGGACAGTGGGAGGCAGCAGAAACCCAGCTGTGTGGACCACTGGCATGGGAGCGCCAACATGGGATCTGACCTGAACATCAGCTCACCCTGAAGGAGGATCAAGGCTGGGTGAGACATGCAATGGATCTGGTTGCCTTCCATTCATCTTTCCATCTGCAGCTTTCACCTGGCACTCGTCTACCGCTCTAATCAGCTCTAATAAACTTCTGAGCCTCACCTCACCGAGGTGCCAGGGTGTTCATTCTATCTGACTCAGCTTTTCTCAGCTCTGGCTTCATGGTAGATGCTTCTGGGAAAGTGCAATGCACGAGTCACTCCCCAGACCAGTGAAATCCAAATCTAGGATGAGAATCCACAATCCCATTTATTGCCAGAGATTCCAACTTTCCTGCAAGATAGCTTTGTAGGGCCCAGGAGAGACAGTTCAATGAGTAAGGTGTCTGCTTAAAAATCTTTTTTTTTTAATTTTCTTTTTTTAATTTTTTATTATTATTTATTATTTATTCAATTGTGCGTGTATGTGTGTGTGTGTGCATATATGTGTGTGTATAGAACCACGGACGAATTTGGGAACCACCATGTTCGCCTCCACCTCCTCCTTGTTTACTTTGCCCTGGGATTCACAGGCTCCGCCCTACCAGGACCAGAAACGCAGGCCGCCCCCGCTTCCACCTGGCGTCTATACATGGGGCCTAGGATCGGAACTCAGGACCTTCTGCCTGCAAGACAGAGGCTTAACCCCTGAGCCACCTCTCCAGCCTGCTTAAAAATCTTATCTCTCTCTCTCTTTCTCTCTCTCTTTCTCTCTCTCTCAAAAATAAAGATAGCTTTGCACTTTCATTGCAAATTTTGATCTTGGTCACAAATTTGCTGTAACTGGGCTCCTAACATTTTCTGAGGATAATGCTCTGCCATTGTAGTTGAGGGGCAATGTGGGCTTCAGAATTTACATTCTGAGCATAAGTAGCCTCCGGACACAGTGATCCTAAATTGGAAAGCCTGCTTTAGTATAGACACGAACACCAGCCTTTGATGTCCTGTCCCCATAGCTGCAATGTTTCAGTTCTCACTAGACGCTATAGATTTTTACTTGAAATATTCATTTTTATTTTATAAGTACCTATTCCATGTTTAAGAAAATGCCTTCACAAGCTACTTAGAGAAGATGCTATGTGAGTGTGTTGTGTACGCTCTACCTGAGATGATGATGATGAGAGAGAGAGAGAGAGAGAGAGAGGAGACAGAGAGAGATTTCTATCTTGGGGAGGGAAATCTAATAATAAAAAATGATATGCAGGGCTGGAGAGGTGGCTCAGGGGTTAAGCCTCCGCCTTGCAGGCGGAAGGTCCTGAGTTCAGATCCCAGATCCCACGTATAGACGCCAAGCGGAAGCGGGGGGGGGGGCGGCCTGCGTTTCTGGTCCTGGTAGGGCGGAGCCTGTGAATCCCGGGGCAGAGGAAGTGGAGGCGTCCATGGTGGTTCCCGAATTCGTCCGTGGTTCTACACACACACAGACGCGCGCGCACACATACATACGCACACATGCACAATTGAATAAATAAAAAAAATTTAAAAAAATGATATGTAAAGGGGTACAGAGAGAGAGAAATTAAACTGCATTTTTTATTTATTCAATTGTGCATGTATGTGTATGTGTGTATGTGTGTGTGTGTGTGTGTGTGTGTGTGTGTGTAGAACCACTGACGAATTCGGGAACCACCATGGACGCCTCCACCTCCTCTCTGCCCCAGGGTTCACAGGCTCCGCCCTACCAGGACCAGAAACGCAGGTCACCCCTGCTTCCCCCCGGATGTCTATACGTGGGGTCTAGGATTTGACTCAGGACCTTCCGCCTGCAAGGCAGAGGCTTAAGCCCTGAGCAACCTCTCCAGCCCTGAGAGAGAGAAATTAGAGTGCTACATGCAGCAAAGTATGACATGGTCAAAATATCTCACAAGATGTGGTGAACAAAGACTTTGAATAATGGGGATGTATAAGATATACAATTTTCACTATGAATCCATTTACATTTCAGACATTTTATATATACATATATTTTTCATAAACTGTCTACATACAGAAATTAGATAAAAAATTAAACTATGTAAGAATATAAATAAAGCATACATTTCCTACTGTAATCAATGCCAAATGAAGACCAGTTAATTCACAATAAGATTTTGAGTTAATTCCCAAATGTTTCCTTTGTGTAAATAAGAATATACATGAACAGTATCTACTTCAAAAATATTTTTCTGCAGAGATTAAACAGCATGATTTTAAAATTATTCACTGTTTACATTCAAACTTTGACTTATTTTTTGATTGAACATCATGGCACCAGGGCTGGAGAGATGGCTCAAGGGTTAACACTCTGCCTCACAAGCAGAAGGTTCTATGTTCACATCCCGGGTACCATGTAAAAATGCCAGGCAGAAATGATAGTGGCCTGCACTTCTGGTCCTGATGGACAAGTCTTGGGAAATCTTAGAGTGAAGCAAAAAGGAAGTAAAAGCAATCCAGGATGATTCCTGAAGTCACTCTTGGTCTTTGACGGGGACACACAGTACTTTCACACACACACACACACACACACACACACACACACACACACACACGTAAAATAAAATATTTAGCAATGAACAAGCTGAATGAAATATGAAAATTAAGCTGTCTCTCTGTCTCTCTTTCTCGGTGTGTGTCTGTTTCTCTCTGTCTCTCTCTGAAATAAATAATACATTAAATATTTTGTAAAAGTAAATGTTGAGTACTGCAGCTCAAACAAATTCAGCTGTGCATCTTTCATTCCTTCACTTCCATTTGCAACCCAGTTAGGCAGGGAAGTTAAGAGGAAAGATAGAAACAGAAAGAAGTCCTTAGAAGAACTGACAGTAAAATGGGGAGAAACACACTATAGTTCCCAGGCGTCCTGTAGAAATAATCTGCATGCACTAAAGCACTAGATGAGTGTGTATGTTGTCTTAAAGAACAATGCGGCTAGAATACTTGCTAGAATACTTGCTTGTGTATTGCTTGCGTCCTGTCATGACAACATACTATGCTTTGTTGTACAATTGAAGCTGCAGAAGGGAAAACCCTGGGGTGCATTCTTCTTGGCCTCTTCATCTCCCTTAATTACATTAGTAGATCTTGCTGTAGATAGAATAAAAGCAAAGAGTATCTATGATAATACCTTTGTGGAAAAATACAGTGTTCACAGTTAGTATACCAAAGACAGCATAACATATATGTTGAAATGTGAACTCCTGTGCAGCATGCCCACTTTCCTCACTCACACACACAAGAAGAAACAGACTTGCTTCTTCTATTCCAAAATTTTTCCTTGCATTGGGAAATATCCCACATTAGGTATTACTTAACAAGCTTCATGTGTTTTGATCTTGTAGTGTTTTTGTTTCATTCAAGTTGTGCCAGGATTTGCTTAGGAAGATAATTCTGTTATTTTCAAAATATTAAGAGGTTTCTACACTGAGATTTCTATGTTTAAATATCTCTAGACTTCTGCATGATTAATGATGCACACTTGGCTATAATTATTCAATAGTTATTTTCAGTTACTAATTTAACCTATTTATTTTATATCTATTATATACGTGCAAAAATGCAGATAGAAAAATTAGTGATTGCATGCCTACCTAAAAAGAAGTTTTTGAATCTTAATACAGGAAAGAGAAGTATATATTAATAATGTAATTACTATAATGCTTCTAGAATTTACTATATTATAATAGGAAGAAAATCACTCCCAACTGGCCAATCATGATTGACTTGATGGAGAGGATACATCTTGGTGAAGATTTGAAAGGTAGAAATTAATTGATACGGAGAAAATAACAACTGAAAAATCATGGTGTTCAGAAGAATGCAATATTTGCAAAGGTATTAAACAGAAATTGTTATTGATATGTGTACTGTGGCACATGTATAACTTAAGCCATTGTCTGAGACATATTTAGAAAATATTTCCAGCAGTATAAATTTTGCATCACACTTGGAATCTTTTCATGGCAGACTATGTAGGTAAGTATGAAGAACACAAAATGATTTTGTGCAAAGAATGCAATGAATTGAAACTTGTTGTACCAAGAGAACTATGTCATATTAACCTAACTTGGTGGAAGATAATTTAGCAGGGCAGAAAGGAGACACACCGTGACAAGGCCATAACATGCTGCAGTGAGAACTCGCATGAGAATAGGTAACATGAATGGTGATGTGAACTAACGGCTCTTTTAGTACTTTACACAACAAAGATGAACCAAGAATGAATCAATAAAGGTATTTTCAGCTATGGACATGTTGGAATTTTGGACTGCAAAGAATTTAAGGAAATCACAGAAAATACTGCTGTCACATGCCTAGAATGCATCCTGGATAGGAAGGTAAGGAAACGTAAATATTCTACAGAGCAGTGTGAAACCCAGGAACTAAGGATATGAAGAGGAACAGGAACAACAGCCACTAGGGAGAGAAAAAAGAAGAATCTCGAGAAGATCAGCCACCGAGCACTGCTTCATGCCAATGGCTTTCCAAGTACGTCTGTGGGAGCTCTTGGAGGCCCCTGCCTCAGAATCTCAGAATGAATGAGGATACAAAGTCACACCAAAACCAGCACATAATATGTAGAGGAGATTTATTGTCAAGCAAGCAGGAGGACAAAATAGGCAGCAGCATGGAACATGGCAGTATCAGAAATAGATAGAGAAACAGAGAGAGAGGCAGAGAGAGAGAGAGGCAGAGAGGGAGACAGACAGGAAGAGAGAGAGAGAGAGAGAGAGAGAAAGAGAGAGAGAGATGGAGTTCTGAGGTATCTTATAAGGCGTGGTCGTGTGACCAGGGGTATGTTATTATAGACCAGGGCATGTAGTTGGACTAGTACTGGAATGGGAAGAGGGGCTCACCCCACATGGGTGAAAGTCCTTGGGAGCTGCCGACAAGCTGGGAAGTCATGAAATTGTCCTTGGGAAAGTGGAGCTGCCTTATCTAAGTAGACTGGGAATTGTGAAGGGTTGTCTGAAGACATACATCAGGGGGTAGGGGGGACAGCTTGAGCCATTCTGTGTTTAATATGCCTAACATCTAACAATATTCATGTCAAAAAGATAAAACACAAGTATAGAGGGAGGGCTGCAGGAGTGGCTCAGAGGTTAAAGCCTTTGCCTCACAGGCAAAGGACTACATTCGGAGCCCCAGATCTCAGGTAAAAATACCAGGCTGATATGGCAGTGGTCTGTACTTCTGTCCCTGGAAAGAAGAGCTTGGAAAACCCCAGAACAAAACAATAAGAAGGTAGAGTAATCAAGGATGGTTCCTAATGTTACCCTCCATCTTCCACACACGTGCGCGCACACACACGCATACACAGACACGCACACACACACACACACACGCATGTGCACATGCAGTAAATAAATAAATGAAAAAAGGAGAAATACTGGAAAAGATAGTCTTTTGCAAGGCACGATGGGATGTACTAGCAGAGAGTAAGGGGAGAGATAGGAAGGGTGGAGCAGACGAGTATAGCCCTGGAAAGATTTAAAGTAGGATAAGGATAGATTAAATAAGAAAGGAGGGGGTATTACATGCCACAGACAGGAGGAAAGCCCAAAGTTTCATGCAGGGAACTGTGATGCTAGTAAACATCTCTTAATTAAAAATATTTTTAGACTCTATGAATTCTGATGGGCCGATTGAACTAGGGGGCATTGAGCCTTAGCTATAATAAAAAACTACATATTAAGTGACTTAAAAAGCAGAAAAAGCATTCACTTAGATCTAGAGGTCATGGTGTCTGCCAGGTTAGTTCCAAATGAAGACTGAGAGGGAGAATTGGCCCAATACCTCTTGTCTGATAGCTGATGGTTTGCAGATATTCTTGGAATTTCCTAGCCTCTAAAAGCCTTGCCTCATATCTGCTTTCATTTTCACATCATCCCCCCCATATGTGCCTGTTTCTGAATTTATTTGATTTGTAAGAACACTAGTCATATTAGATTAGGAACTCATCGTATTCCCACATGACCTCATTTTCACTAATTATATCTACAATGATTCTTTTAAAAATAAGGACATGTTACTGTTAGTATGTCAGTATATGAATTGAGGAGAGGATCAAATGAAACCCCCAAAAGTTGCCTCAACAAAGTATAGTGGAACTGGATCTGGTAGACCTAGACTTTCTAGGAATTATTTGTCCATGTCTTCTCACTTTCAATTACTATGGAGAAAGCAGATGAAGATGTATTTCACTGTGTTTGGTCTCATTCAGTTAAATGTATAATTGACTGGTTTGTGCACTGTGTCTGGATGCTTAGACATTCATATGCTCATAAGTATATTCCATGTACATATAGCTATCTGCTAAACTGGCTATATGCACATCATTCATGTACAAAATTAAGACATGGAAATCAGGCAAAGGTAGAGCACTAATGACACAATAATCTACGTAAGGAACATTGCTATCTGCTCTGGATTGCTGTGATGGGTCATTTCACATGGTAAGGCTGAAAGACTTCACCTCAGCACACAGTCAGTGTAAGGTTGATGAATGAAAATAAAGGGTGTCAAAATCAAAGAGTTATCAAGGACAATTGGTCCATCACTGAAAATGTTTCTCAACAGTGGATAGTCCCAGGAAACTATAATTCAGCACTAGAAAAGTAAGATTCAATAATCCTTTGGAAAACCTAACAACATTCAAAATGTCAATGGGTTTAGAAATCAAAGAAAATATTCACCTATTGTACTTTTAGTTTGTTATGGAAGCAGGCAAAATAATATCTAAGAATTAATGATAAGGAAATTTGTTCTATAGGATTACAGATAACAGTAATAAAAAGGCTAAAATGAAATCATATATAAAATGTACCTGGCCTTTGGATCTATTGCTACAAGGACATATGAAAAATGGTGTAATACTTTAGTTTTAAGTTTAATGTTATAACTTTTTTCTCACCTTTGTGACAATACAAAGGTGCCTAAAGTAGAATTAATATTAAAATACTCTACCTCTCCCTTTGCACCTGTTTAATAGGTACTTACCCCTTCATGTCTAAACTGACTTCCACAAATATCTCAAATTTCCAAAAAAAAATTCTGTTTTTCATGTCTTTTGTGGCAATTGTTTAAAATTCCTGCTTCCTTACTCTAGACCCTAAAGTTCACCAAACAGGAATAAATTTTTTTTAATTTTTTATTATTATTATTATTTATTCAACTGTGCACATGCTCCTGTGAGTGTGTCTCTGTGTGTGTGTAGAACCATGGACGAATCGGGAACCACCATGGACGCCTCCACCTCCTTCTGCCCCGGGATTCACAGGCTCCGCCCTACCAGGACCAGAAGCGCAGGCCGCCCCGCTTCCGCCTGGCGTCTATACGTGGGATCTGGGATCCGAACTCAGGACTTTCCACCTACAAGGCAGAGGCTTAACCCCTGAGCCACCTCTCCAGCCCAGGAATAAATATTTTTAATGATTACTGCTGTATCCCCAGTTCAAATAGATATCTGTAAATATGTGTTGAATAAATGAATGAAGATATTAAGACAGAATTAGTAGATAGTAATATTTCTCTAAGTTAGTTGACTATTTTTGATAACCAAGGGAACATAATAGCAAGCCTGTTTTATAATGTGTTATAACACACACACACACACAACTCAAGATCTCCATTTTTTTTTTTTGCATCTTTAATCATTTCTAGACCTTCAAATGCTTCAGTAATGGGTCACATGAGTCACTTCCTTGTAGGAACTAGAATCCCATACAAACAGCTATGACAAACTTTCCCACAACTCCCTGACATCACGATCTCTCATGAGTGGAGCAAAGCAAGAGATTCAATCTCTATCTCCGGAACTTAGTGCTTAGCAGGTTAAAATACACAGGCTTCTCACTAAGTCTAGAAAGAACACAGACAGTGTAGCCAACAGCCAGACTAAATCTAAACAAGTCTTTGCTTCACTATTTAGGAATATAAACTAGAAAATCTTTGAACAGATACATGCAGTTCATATCTGGATAGGTTTTGACTGAAATGAAATGCTTCTTTCTGTAATTGAAATGAAGCATTCATTTTTCTATGGAAGCATCTTACACTTCAGATTGCATTCACAGCGAATTTCAGAAGTCTAATACTCTCTAAAAGGACAGATTTAAAGTTGTACAAACACACATACACATGCACACATACATGTACCCTCACATACAAGCACATTTTTCCTTTGCAATAACATTTGGAAACTTATGAAAACAAAAAAAGACTTTTGCATTTTTATAGTCTTTCCTATATGCCAAGAGAAATATTTTCCCATCTATGTCCATTAGTCTGAAGGAATCAATCTATATGCTGTGAAGACAGAACGTTTACAAGGGCAAGTATGCTTATCTATAAGTGTGATAATGTGTGTACATGCATGTGTGTATGCACCCATATACATGGAGTAACTTAATAAAACATAGGAGCACTAATTAAAAATCCATCACAAGATTTTCATTCATATATGAACACACTTGTTAAAATTATAAATGAGTCACATTGATAAAGTCCTTATAGTTATGAAAAATACCATTCCTAATGCATACTTTTTTATAACTGCCAAAAGATTGTGGACAGCTTACAATAAAAATAGATCAAAATAATATAGGCCATTAAATATAAAGGCAGAGATCATCAAGCATAGAAAGAGAATATAGCTGCAAAATTATGGTTGAAAATAAGATGACTATTAAAACTAGATTTGTGAACAGTGTAAAAATAGAAAGATAATATAGCTCTTCCTGATTAAAAATTTCATGCCAGCTACATTGGTTGGGATCAGAGAGGGTCTTCTTTCTCATCATAGCATTGAGGAAAATGTTTTGTATGCCTTCTTGTACAAAAAGCACATAGAGAGCAACAAAATGGTCTTTTCCAAAGTGATTATGATAAATGAAAACATGTTTTTAACTGACTTTTAACTTTTACTTTATATAAATTAAGTATTACTTTATATAAATTAAGTATTGAGGCATACTTCATTACAAGCATTTCTGGGGTAGCTTCATTAACACAGTCCAATTCCTTTAGTGTGATCTAAATTACTACAAGCAAAAAGACCACAGAAAACTGACAGCCAAACTCTTTTAAACAAAATGTACTCAGAAGCTAGACATAGAACATAGACATAGAAGCTGATAAACATGTTTCCTTTCTGTGTTCTTTCTCCATTTCTACATCCCTTGCCCTGTTGATCTCTCCAGATAGTATCTGTAACTTTATATTATTACCTGACTTAGTGGCAGAAACGTGGTATGCTCTTCACACTTGTCCTTCTGACTTTTATTATTGAGACAAACCTTAAGTTATCTTCCTTTTAGGAACCTGCTTTAAAATCAGCACACAGAAAATGTCTTGGATAAACTAACCAGACAAAATATGTCAGTGCCGGTAATTTTGAGTTAGCATAAGATCTTACTGCAATAATGCCTTAGCTTTAAAGAAAACAGTATGCACCATGTTGCAGAGATAAAAGAGTTATTTCAAAAATAAAAAACAGTATCAAGACAATATATTGAAATCAAAGGTGAATAGAGAGTACCATCATGAAATGTTTTTTCCTTGATCAGACATTAGATGCAAAGTGAACCTCATAAAAGTAATGTGATTGATCATTTACTAAAGATTTCCTTTAAGCAAGACAAAGAAAAGTTTTGATAGAAAAGTTCAAGGGCCTCATTGAATGTTGAATTTTTAAAAAATATTGATGTAGCACAGATATCCAAGCCAGAATCAAGCGTAGACTTAAACATTTTGATCATTATGCTATGTAAGCTGTAAAATTTAGGAACAAAGAACATCACATCTGGGTAGAAAGCTGATAAACATGTTACTCCCATTTTGACCTTTAGAGGTTAGATAGGCATTAAATGTGAGATAGCTATTGAGTAAAAAGTGACCATTAATTAAAGTACAGGCTTTATCCATTAACAATGGATGCTTTAAAATGTTTTAAAATTATATAGTCATTACATTCTATGGACTACCTCTTAATATAACCAAGTTAATCTAGAGATTCATTTATTTATACTAGGTATTATCCATCTATCACCATAATAGACAGTGCATATGCTCTTGATTATGACATGTAATTCTAGAAAATATATCATTCTATTGTATTCAAGTCCTTTCCATACATATTCTTCTAAGAAAGGCAAGTAAACTGCATATGGGCCTGAGATTAAATATGCTATCAAATACTGCATTCTGTTGAGTAAATTTAAATTTGTTGAAAAGATCCAACAATTGTTTTTTATTTTAACATTGCATCTGTATTTGATTACTGATTGATTTCTTAAAAATATTACTTTGTCTTCTTTATGAAATATTTCCAATATAGTGATACTATGGAGACTAATTTTATAAAAGTGCAGAAGCTTTGACTGAAGAAGGAAGGAGAAACCCCAGACCCTACTTTTCAGGTTTCTTGGTCTCACTTTCCTAATCCTATCTCTGATCTGCTCCAAACTTTCACTCTAGAAGATTTCATCAAATTATTGTGTGTCTGCCTCTCAAATAGAGCTTATTACAGCTCTCCTTTGACCAATTCTGAATGCATAGTTATTAGTTTAAGCTTAAGCTCCTTTGCAAAAAATATGAAGTTTAGATGCACAGTACTGCAAACTCCCTTGCATGAACTCAGAATGAGGAAGGAGGGTTTTCCCAGAAGTCTTGAGCAGACTGCCAAAGAGAAAAGTGCATCTGGGGAGAACAAAATAAGTCAGAATCACAGTCCTGCCTGTATTTAAGAGTCTGTGGTTCGGGTGACATTTTTTTTTGAGACTATACATTTTGCTTATTTAAGTTTTCTAGAATTGTAGACGTAATAAACAGCATTTTGTTATAACAAGAATAGATAGGTAGACATATTCAGCTATGGAGAATTTATGAAGAGGGCAAGCAGATGAGATACTTTTTAAATCTACTCTTTAAAAAATAAAATCTATGCGAGTTTTTTTTTCTAAATTTATAAGACACAATTATTGGCAAAAACTTAGAATATTCAGAGACCACAAAAATAAATAATAAGTGAAATTCTCAGAGAGAAAAATAGCATGTCACTTTTTCTTTTTTTGTATATTAATGATGCATTTTGGGGAAAAAGTCATACTGAAACCTGTTATTTTTACTTGCCATATCATAAATATTTCTCAACTTCAATAAATATTCTAACAGTACAATTTGTCATGATCCCTTGACATGGCACAAGGATATGGCAGAACAAATTGCTAGTCCGTAACAACTGGCCATGCAGACATTCACTCTCTGTATCATAGGCACTTCTGTTGTAACAAACATGCTTGCAATACAATATTACTCCTTTCCTTTTTAGAAATGAAACTTCTGAGTCAAGTGGCAAGCTAAATTTCATTCTTTGTTGCTCATAGGATCCCCTCAAAATAAAAATGTTAGAAATGTTAAGTGTAGCTGGTTTGATTTCTCTTCACCAGTATTTCAGAAATAGAGGGTTAGCAGACTGGAAGGATGGCTCAGGGTTAAAGTCTTTGCCTCAAAAACAAAAGGACCTACAAACATACAGATGTGAGTTCAAATCCTCAGATCCCATGTAAAAAACAAAAATCCGAGGCAGAAATGGTTGACGGGGCCTGTAATTCTGATCCCAGAAGGTTGAGTCAGGAAATCCCAAAACAGGAGGGAGGTCTACCTTCTAGACCTTCCTGGAGGTAGAGCAATCCAGAATGATCCCATTTGTCACCATTGGGCCTCCACAGGAAAACACAGTGCCTTCTTCTACACACATGAACCTGTCCACATATGCACGCGCACACAAGTGCATACACACATACACACACGCACACACACACAGGCTAAAACATTATAATAAAAATGTGTGTTAGTTAGATGTTCAAAGACAACTCTTGAAATCAACTCATATGGGAGGGAAATTTGAATAGAAGCAGCAAAAGGCATGCAATGCTGAAAACCTTGAGGCTGAGAGAGCTATAGGCAGCTCTCTGGCTTAAAGGGTTCTACATTGTGCTATTACTAGAGACTTACACACACTGGTCAATCACTGGATGTAGGCCACACAACGAGTGGGTTTCTTCTCCTGATTAAACCCCTAAATCCCTGAAGCTGTGATAGCCCCAGCAGCTGGATCAGAGCTGTCCAGAGGGAGGAAGCAGACCAAACATTAGCGTCCTCCAAATGAACGTCACCAGCACTTTGAGAGATTGAGGAGTCATATTTACTTAAAGGTGTCATTTACAAGTGAGTAAAGTTGCCTTGCAATTTGCATTTTTTAATAAATTACCTATCGCTATACTGACTTATTTTCCTATTCGTGTGATTTGCCAGTGGGAAGATTAGACCACTAATTTTTCAAGAGCTGTTTTTCTAGTAAGAATAAGAATTTTATTACAAATAAAAAATATTCTTTCTCGGTCTGTAATATTTTCATGCAACTGTTTCATGACATATCATGGCAAATACTTTTAGCTTATAAAGTCCAAAAATTTTACCTATTGCATTGTTATTTCTGACTTAAAAAAATCACAGAATCATAATGAGAAAAATTTTCTCCATTCCAAGATTGAATAATATTGATATATATTTATAGTATACATATGAAATAATAATATGTGAGTTAATTATTGGTTTATATAAGACAAGGAGATCACCTTTTACCTGCTAATCAATTTAACGACACCATTTATTTCATTATCTATTTTTCCTGTGATATTTTAGAATGCAAGTTTTATTTTGTTTAAATTATTATACTAATATCTGAGAATTTTAATGCATTTTCTGGGACCCTATTGGAAAATAACTCATGAAAAATGTGTTCTGATTCCTCACACTGTGTAACCATTGGATGGTGTTCTTATTGGCTTCTCATTCTTTCTGTAAAATTCCCAGCTTTAAATGATGAGGTCTAATTAGGTCCAGCAGCCACTGGACCTATAGAATCCTTCTTCACCACTTAGGCACACTTTGTTTAAATGGCTAAGATGGTTCTCTCTACTGCTCTAAACCCAGGAGATTTAATCCTATTAAAAGTAATTCGCATTAGCGTCATTATGAGGATAATCCTATTTGGCCTACATACAGTTCATTCCTTTCTTTCTTTTTAGCAATGCAATTTAGCTGTGCATTTCTTTTGACTAAAAACAAAGACCAATGGGAAGAAAGAGGCCAATCTGGACAAGGCAGTCTTTGCCCTAAATTATGCATTCTGAAATGTGTTCATGCTGCCAATCTGTATATAATGAATCCTCAATAAAACAGTAGCTATGATACCATTTAGTAAAATAGTTAGCTGCTGACATTCTACCCTGAAAAAACTACACACTGTTTTCCATCTAAATAAAGATATATATTCTTCTTGTACATGTTGGGTACTTTAGTTGAGGTTGGGAATGAGTGATTTGACCTTAGGCCTAGTGACATCAATATCACAATTGCTTTATGCTTTGTCAGGAAAATGGAAATCACACTGGCCCACTTGGCTGAAAGGTAGACTCCTTATGAATTTAATACTGCTGCTCTTACCAGAAATAAAATTGTCTAATCATCACAATAAATTGTTCAAAGTGAAAAATATGTTATTACTTTATACCTTCTGTGAAGTAAGAATAATGTACCTACAGTCCTCTGGGTACTACACCAGCTTTTTGACTGTTGCCTTACATGCTAACACTATGCAATTTAAACCAGTTAGAAAATTTTTCAAAAAGACAAATAGCTATCCTGAGGTGGAGAAATGAATAGTGGAATATTAAATCAGGTACTCTGAAATAAACATAAAATGTTACTTCACATCACAGAAATGTAGCACTAATATAAACGCACGGGACTGAAATGATGAACTCTCAACCCAGGCATTGTCTCTTCCCAGTCATTCTCCAGCTGCCCTATAGCATTTTTTCCGTTGCAAATGACTTTACTTTCAATACTTCCATATCCTACAGATGCTTTTCTGCCCTGTGTTCTCCTCAATGATTCGACTTGGGACTTAGCTCCACCAGTAGTCTCCCCACTTTCCCTTAGGCTCCATGCTTTTGAATTATGACACTCATACATCGTTTTAAAGCTTACATCCTTTTCATATTTATCATATATTTTTCCCTCTTACTTTTCAGAAAGAGTAGTTTTCATTCTGACTTTATTTCTTCAGCTATTTGTTCATTGATTTACTACAATCTGTCTTATCTTTAGCACACTAATGGTACAATCATGTTTAATATCTCATATTTTAAAAAACACATTTTTCACTTGTTTTCCAGAATAATAATTCTTTATTTCTTGGTGAAAATGAGCCCAAATAAACCTGGACTTATTTCAGTATCACAATCCCTTTGTCCAGTAACCACTTCCCCCAGATTTCTGTTGGGGGTCTACCTGATCTGGTAGCATCTGGTATCATTTTCTTCTCAGCAGCTTCTCTGGCTCTATCCAGTGCTGCACTTTCTATCTCCTTTTACCCAGCTTTATTTTTCTCTAGAGAATGTTTACCACCTACTGTGTTACAGGCTTACACATTTGTTTATGGTCTACATGAAACAGAATCTTCATATCTTATTCATTATACTAGCCCAGCATCCACAAATGTGGAAAATACCTGCCAACTGCTCAGAGCTTAATAAATGCACATTTTGTTGAATAAATTAAAAGAAGAATGAACATATCTTTCACTTACGATAAATTTATTTTCAAAGTTAATAAAAGAGGTTAGTCTTGGCTTTCAGTATGAACCAATTTTTGCTGGTTTCACACATGTGTTTGGAGTTTTTCAGTTCATCATGATTCATACTATATATACTCCTTCCATGTGTGTGAAAACATATAAGCTGTAGGACATCAGATCAATGAGAAATACCAAGCCATGTGCATGGATCTGAAGTTGAAGTCTCAAGAACTTGAATAACCACACTTGGTTCAGTTTAATTTCCTAGCAGCATACACTTTGCATCATATTAAGAATCCCTAAGAGGTTACCAGATATACTTTAACAAGACATTTTCCATATTTAAAATGCTTCTATGACTTCTCTGCAGCAAAAGACAAGTAATATTCAATCATTTCTGAGAGTATTTCCAAATTTTTACATTGGTGATGCTACTTCATTATGAAAAATATATTTTTTAAATCAGAAGATGAAAACATAGGACCCTTTTTTCTTTGGAGAAGATGGTCTTGGTTAAAACAATATACATTCTCTAGCTCCTTCTTTTGGCAGCAAATCTATAAAACTCAAATTAGATCATACAGGAAAGGCCAATTTTATTAGATTGCTAAAATAAGATTAATTCAAAAAATGCATTTACAAGAAAGTGCAAAAACTCTTATAATATTCAAAGTAAACACTTTGGAAATTAGCCAAATCTATTTACTAGCAAACATTAAAAAAATTCACCCTTACATTTTTCTATCCACATATATTAAAATTATCCAGAAATGCTGCCTATTTATAAGATATTGTAAGATTTTGAAGAGAAGAAGCTTGGATTTAGGTATTTAAGAGTATCTCTAGTGTATAAGAAAAGCATAAGAAGGGAAATTTCTTTCATATTCTCCTAAAGTAGACCAGATTAGTACTATCTATAACTCTCTATGATTAATATGCACAATACTTCCTAAAGATGGCTCTTACCATGTGATCCCATTGTCAAACAAATCACTTTCATACCAGAGATGGTGTAGAGAATAAATCAAGTCCAAATTAAATGAAACCTATTCCATGCTCTCCCTCCTGAACTAGCAGAATTTGTTTACCTATTCATTTGTCCTAATGAAATCTTGTACACACAGTGCAGGTGAGTCAAGCTGCATTTCCAATTTGATCTGTTCTCACTAGCCTGAACGATGTCTCATAATGCATAGAAAGCACTGAAGCCCAAGTTCCAGACCAGTTCCTCAGTCTGTTATGTGCATGATGCTGTTTCTTTATGGGGGGCATACAGAAAATAAACCACAAGGACTTCTCCACCAGTTAACTCTTCGTATCCACTGATGTCCACTTTCTGGACTCTGAGATACCAAATCTAAAAATACAGTAGAGTATTTTCACATAAGAAACATATGTCCTCTTGTATCTTTTAAATGACACATAGATTATGATACTTAATGCCATGCAAACTGTTGCTTTACCATATCACTTGAAGAATAATGACAATGAAAAAGTATACAATTTAACGCTACACATAATTGGTTCCATCTGTAACAGGTTGAACTGTAGTTAACCAAGTGTCTCTCACTGAACCTGGAGCTGGTAGCCAACAAGCCCAGCCATCCTCTTGCCTCCGTCCTCCTATGATGTGGGATTATAGGCTATGTGTGCACCACACCAAGTTCGTCATGTGGGTGTGGGAAATTTGAATTTAGTTCCTAATACTTGCTTTGCAAGCAATATCTTGCTCACACAAAAAGTTAAAAAAGGAGACATAATTTGAGACTTGCCAGAATGTTGCATACATAAGTGTGCCAAAGTATGCCAATGAAATTAACCAGTTTTCTCCATCTTATCCACTGTCCAGGGAATGGTCCCATACACCATGGACTGGCTCTTTCCACACCAACCAGATAATCTCCCTTAGTCATGTTCAGGGCTTGTCTTAACTACTGATTCCTCACAGATGTACCCAAAAGTTTGGGTCTTTAATTGTCAAGTTGGTATTTAAGTGACACAATGAAATTACAGGTACTGAGTAAAGAGATTGTTTATGTGGGAAATTTGATACTGTTGCCCACTCCCTGTTTCTAGAAATTTATTTAGTTAAGTTTTTATAAAATTGACTCTCTCTCTGTCTCTGTCTCTTTCTCTCTTTTTTCTTCTCTCTATCTGTTTTCCAAGACATTTAATTGTACAGACTGAGACAGAAAAATCACAGATGTCTCAAAAGAAAATAAAAGAAAAGGGTTAAGAAGTTGAGAGAAGAGAGGAGGAGGAGGAGGAGAGAAGGTGAACCATGGGGGAGAAGGAGTGTAGGTCTCACCTTTGATTTATGAGTCAGGTTCCATTCCCTAGATAATATTTTTCTTCATCAAAAAACAGTGCTACCTCAAAAATGCTGATAGATTATGAGAGACCCAAGTCAAATATGTGGAAATTTCTAGTGTGGATACCCAAATAAGCAAGTTAAAGTCTATAAGTAAAAATACCTTATAACCAAACAATGTACATTTTTGAGATTTGTTACCCAGAAAAGCTTTGGTTCTATATAAACCTACTAGAAGCTCTAATCTTGGCTGCATTCAGGAAATCAAAATCTATCAACATCTATGAGGAAAATACTTTCACAACTCTCTGTAGTGAAGAAAGTTTTCACAAGCATTTTCTCAAAGGACTTCCTCCTGGAATTTAGAGTTCACATTTTTCCAGCTAGACTGAAACCCAGTCCTGTCTCTGGCCTTCCCTGTGCTAGGCTTATAGGCATCAATTCAGAGTTTGTGTGAGTGTTGAGATCTGAATTCCAATCCTCATGCTCACTCAGAGAACATTCTTAACTTATCTCTTTGGTACTGATTAATATTTTCATAAAACAATATACATTATTAAGAAATAAAATATAGACATAAAAGATGAGTTATTTTACATTAGTTGTTAAAAAATCAAAATATCAACAATTAAAAGAAGCAATTGATGAAGGGAAATATTACAATAAACTGCAAAGTCTCCATGTGATTAAAAATCATGTGCATATGTAATGGGTATAGAAAATTTTTAATACACTTACTGCTTTTGTCAATCCTCCTTGTTAACTAAAGAGCATGTAGAGAAATTGTGACTTCTTGCATTCATTACCTTAATTACTAAATCTTTCCCTCCCTCCCTCCCTCCCTCCCTTCCTTCCTTCCTTCCTTCCTTCCTTCTTCATTCTCTCCAATCCTTTCTTGGTTTCTTGGTGTCTTGGTGTCTTGGTTTCTTTTTCTTTCTTTCTTTCTTTCTTTCTTTTTTTCTTTCTTTCTTCCTTCCTTCCTTTCTTCCTTTCTTTCTATTTTGTTTGTTTGAAACAAGGTCTTATTGTATTAATCTAGGAACTCTCATTGCATACAGGATATCCTCAAATATCCATCTGTCCTCCTGCCTTTGCCTCCAGAATGCTTGGGTTAGAGACATGTCCCACTGCAACTGGATATTCAGATACTTTGGACTTTGATGTAGTAATACCTACATTCTCAGTGCAATAATGTAACTTGTTTCTTATTTGTTACATTTTCAAACCAAGGTAAGGATTACAACAATGTTGCTGGCAAGGAATCGTGTTTTCCTAAATAGTTTTTGTTTTATCTTATAATATTAAAGATAGATTCATTGTCAGGAGCACTTAAAGAGATTCTAAGGCAGTATTGACAAGCTCAGAATATTAATTTTTAATTTTTATGTAAAATTAAGCAAGTAATATTTTCAGCATAACTACAAAAACAATCCTAGCCTACAAAAGCATTGCTAAAATTCACTGTTTATTCCTCGTTTAGTGAGAATGAGACATAAGTATAGTCCTATCCTAGGGATCCACTGAGCCTTGTTAAATCGCTAAAGATACTTGTAAGCCCTTATTTCAAAATTTCAAATATCAAAAGAATCTTTGTCTCTTTTGTCATCACATAGCAGTAACTACCAGTTTTTAAATCTACACCAGTACCTAAACCATAAGTTTGAATGCTAGTCTAGGTTTTGCATTCCATAAGTGCAACAAAGATGGAAACATTCAATATCATTAAATTCACTCTAAAGATTTGCTATAGACTCACCATGGTAGACAGCAAATATTAGAAGTACTGACAATAAAAATCCGTGAAAATTTATAAAGATTTTTATACAGACTTAAAGGCGTTTGGGGACTGCATTTTGCCCAGTGGTTAAAAAATGTGGTGGAAGAGCAGTCAAAGGTGATTCCCGATAGACCCTCTGGTCTCCACAGACATCCACCCACACGCATACATACTTTGGGACCATATGCACATGAGAAATGGGGTAAAAGTAGCTTAAAGAAGTATTGTCTCCACCTACATGGATATTTTCAATATATGGAATGTTCTGTAGCCTGGGATTGTCTACAATCATGATCTATTTCTAAACAGGTAAGTATCACTCACACAGGTAACACCTCTGAAGCAAGAAAGGATTCAAGTAAATTGGTGCATTGCAAAATCTATTACAATTGTCTGGAGAAAAATCTCCATTTGAAAAAAATCTAACAACTTTATCTTTTATGAGAAAATTTATGTTTATACAAAGGAAATATAATCAGCTGGAGCTGGCTTCAACATCTTGAAAGAAGTGATCTTGCTCATCTCTCTGTATTCAGTGGGAGAGGTAGATAGCTGAAATCAGATTTAATGGAAGTATTAATACCATAGAAATCAACAAGCATTATTTGTCATGGCTTTTCTTCCCTCAGAATGTTATAAACATTTGTTAGGATATCAATGGCTGTAGTTAATGCTAATTTCAAATTGTAGCAGAATATGTCAGAATTGACAGAATGGGAATGCTAAATCTGAAATACTGAAATACTTCTTCCTTTATTATCCTAGTCAAGGTGCTTTAACTCTGTGGTTAGAACAAGAAAATGTCTTCCTTGATTATAATAAATAGCCACCATTCAATATATATTTATACAATTGCTTCTATTTTTGTCCATTGAAGCTTACATGAATAAAATCACAATTAGTAATATAACTCAATAGTTATAAATGAGTAGCAATATATGTATGTTTTATGTGCATAAATTCTTTCTAAAATCTGATTTAGTAAGTTTCTTTTTATTTGCCAGAACATTCTACCAAAATTCTATTAATTTATTCTAGATACCAGAAAAAAACTAGAGATGTTTTTCAAAAAAGTCACAGAAGGGAAAGTGGTAGTGATGAAAATAGGAGATAGAAGTTGACCAGGTAGTTACAGAGACAGGGTCCTCTTTTTTATCCTGAGCCAGAAGCTAGAAATGTCCTTAGTTCTGCCTTGGCTGGAGTCCAGAAAAGCTGAAACTATATAGGGGCTCTGGTCCCTGGTCTGGTTTCTTGTCGTCTTTTCTTCCCTTCTGCACAACTGCCTAAAAATCTGTGAATGAGGGTATGACCAAAATCCCAGTTCAGATATCTGGGATGGATATAAGAGATGTAGAGGACAGCATTGGTGAACATTGACTAGAACCCTAATTATTCACACTCACCTGAGGCAAGCAAGTCTTCATTGCTCTCAAGAACCCCTTTTTCTGTTCCTTCATATCACAAACTAAATGTTTATCAGATTGGAAGGAGAATGCATGGATAACCATATCGAAAGAATTTAACACACCACTGAGGAATCATGTTATTTTAAAAGATAAAATTATTAAAGGAAATGGAAAGAGAACACATACAATTATCTAGTGAATACAGGTTATTCAATACACAGAAGGATACCAAAAGGGACAATTTAGAGAAACAAATTCTCTCTCTGGTTGGAGATAAATTCTAATCTTAGGACCATGCTATCTAGCACTGATCTGTGATCCAAGACAGAAAACATTGACTGATGTTATTGAAAAAGAAAATGGTCGGGGGCTGGAGAGGTGGCTCAGGGGTTAAGCCTCTGCCTTGGAGGCGGAAGGTCCTGAGTTCAGATCCCAGATCCCACGTATAGACACCAGGCGGGAGCGGGGGTGGCCTGCGTTTCCGGTCCTGGTAGGGCGGAGCCTGTGAATCCCGAGGCAGAGTAAACAAGGAGGAGGTGGAGGCGTCCATGGTGGTTCCCGAATTCGTCCGCAGTTCTACACAGACACAGACACACACACATAGACACACACACAAACATAGACACACACGCATGCGCACGCACATACGCACACATGCACAATTGAATAAATAATAAAAAAATAAAAAAAAAGAAAAAGAAAATGGTCATAGAAGAAAACCAGAACATCCAGCGAACAGGTATATAACAGGTATATTAATTCAACTTGGGGGCAGAAAGGCAGCAATATTAGCTTTTGGAACTTGCAATTTCACAGATCATTATTATTTACTTATTTTATTAATTTATTCCCCCAGTTAAGGAAGAAGGTAGCATATATGAAATTGGAGATAAAAGTAATTCCAAACCTTAGGATAAATTGCTTTCCAAAGTTGAGAGTAAAGCTGCTGAAAATATTCCCCTAATCCATACCTTGTTGCATACATATTCAAAACAAGTTTTAAGGATTGCTGTATTTTTCCTTGAGTAGTCATATTTTATACTATTTGAATTCTAACTGCACAACAAAAATAAGATCTCAATGTGAGAGAACTGCTACTTAAAATAATGAAATAGAAAATTAAGAGATATTGTTATCATAATATATCTCCTCTCATCATTTTTAAAATATTTTATTATTTTTGAAAGGCATCATTTTAGTAATGGGGAAGCACAAGTCCTATGCTTTTTAAGTTATATGAAATAATAATCTCTGTTTCTTGCTTTTAGTTGTTGTAAGTGAAGGAAGAAGCCACACCTTATCTGCTTACCACGATCCTTTTCTAGAGTATGTTGTTGATATGCCTTTAATAATTACAAGGAAGCTTAGTGAACAATATTTTCCATCTACTATAAATAACTCTTTCACACATTTCTTGCTTTTCCAAACTAAATAAGACAAATGTCAATACTAACATCAACTATAATCATCTTGCAGCTGCAAAAGCATCTTTCTTAAAATTGAAATATAGGAATTGGGAAGATGAATCGGGAGTTAAAACTTTTGCATCACAAGCTGAAGGACATGAGTTCAGATTCCCAAATTCCTTGCAAAAAAAACTGAGTGGGTATAGAATACTGGACTCCAATTCAGGCCCTGGAAGGAAACCCTAGACCAAAGCAATAAGGAGATAATCCTTTGGGTCTCTAAAAACACACACACATACTCAGAAGTGCCCTCTTATACTCACACACACACACACACACACACACACACAAGTACACCTACCAACACCCAATATATATATATATATGGAATGGATCGAAACTTAATTATTGTAAAATAAAAAACAAGTTGACCTTTCAGTTTTCCTGGTCTACCTATAATTGGTCCATACATTTTGAAAATTAAAAACCATAATGACAAAAATGTCAGCATTTTTTAGGATTTTCCCAAAAAATGTAAAACTATGGTCAAGAGAATGCTTTTAAGACAGTTTTTCTCATCATAAGAGTAGAAGATACTTGCCCTGAATAATAACAGTTATTAGGGTGAAAAAGTAATAAAAATTCTTTGTATTCAATAGTCATGCTCCCAGGCATAAAGTCATGAGCTTAACTGTGTATTTTTTCCATCTGAAGTGGTAACTAAAGAAATCTTAACATGCTTATTAAATTATAGTTGTTTACTGTGCTGTCACATACCTTCCCCATATGAGGAGTGAATCATTGGTATCCCATTATCTAGATTAGACAATAAGATTGGAAAACAAGGGAAATAACACCACAGTCATATAATGCTAAAGAGTTTATATTTGGTGGAGAATGCACATTTAGCATGACTCAAGAAAGCATCTCCTGAGTTTCATAAGGACTGTCTGCCTTAGCATGTGCTCAGGCACAGTGGGACTCATGTAGGAAAAAGGGAAAGAGACTGGTTGTAAAGAAGGTTTGCAATGGGAAAAACAGGTTTTATTTAGTAATTATCTATGAAACTTTCAAAAAAGAAATAAAAAAGAAAAAGGCACATCCTCCATCACTTTAACTGCTGAGTCATCTCCCACTTCTGCCTACATTAAATTCCAGGGAAAGTCATTCTCTCTTTGAATGAACACAGCTTTACTGATCTGCACTTCCTTTATTACCACCACCCTACATATGCATACACATGAAGATGGTCTTGAAAGCTAACAAGCACTTTCAGATTCTGAGAAAAAAGAGACTAATAGGAGGTAGTTTATCGTGACCACAGCTTTTGATTCCTAAGATTTCAGGGTTCTATAAATGCATAGCTGCCAACTCAATCATTTGCTTTACCTAATATGCATATAGTCATTCCAAAAAAAAGGAAGAAAAAAATAAAAGTCTTATCACTTCCTCTAGAAAAGTTAGGCGATCTCAGTGGTTCTTTCATATATTTCATCTTCAATAAATATGTATGTCAATTTATTTTTCCTTGAAAACAGGAAGAAAGAATTTATCTCATTTTCTGTGCATAAGGAAGGGAAAGAAATTCAAAGGAGCTATTAGTCACATATGTCAGTCTAACTCAAGAGCATTGAATCTTTGCAGTGTATTTTCTTAGTGTGCCTATGATCCTGAGCATTTTATGTGCTAGACTATTAACACGATGTTCCAAGTTCATCTGCGAAATCAGTTTTAATTGATCAGTAAAATCTGCCACATACATGTAATTTAATCACAAAGAGTATGTTAGCCCATCTTACAATCTCATTGACTGCATTGTGCCTCATTGCATCTGAAATAAACAACATGATATTAATCATCAGCAATTCAATACTTATTACACACACCAATATAAATACTGGGTTCTTTCATAGGTCATGTTATTCACTTGCAGATAGACTTCAAAAAAGAATATTCAGATACTTTTTACTTCATATATTTTTTCTTAGGAAGATGGTAAAGTATCTGTTTCTCAAGAATGAAGACCTAAGTTTTACCTATGTAAAACTAAGTTTAGTGACTCATGCTTATAATCCCAGAAATATGCATTTTCTTTCATGCATCTTAGTAAACTAAGAAAATACAAACATACATAAAATCTAGAGTCAGTGTCACCTTATACTCTAATTTTAGTCTAATTTCTAGTTCTCTAGGGAAACCTTATTTTTACTTTGTAAAGCTTGCTGCCTAAGAGCACATTATTTTAAAGTTCTCTTCCACTGAGCCACATACACAGTTCCCTCAGAGTTACAACTTTTGAAAAACTATTTTTCATAAGAATTCATTCAACATGTAAACATTTTTAAAAGTTTACCCATAACATATAATAACCAAGTGATAAATGAAAAAATTACAAACTCTACTTTCAATAACTCATTGAGTTTCATATAAACAGACTATATAACTCGGTAAGGTAAGGGTGCCTGAAAATCACTCAGATCCTGTACAAATAAAGACAATCTAAATTCATGTGGCTGAGATCTTGACTGTGTCTATTCATGGTTTGATACACAATCTACATTGTTAAGTTACATGTTTCTTCTGTTTTTAAACAGTAATAATTCAATTAAACAGTGAACTAAATTGAGATTTTCAAATTCTTTCTCAGAATGACACCAGCTTTACTAATTTTAAAGTCCAGTTGAAAAGTCAGTGGAGCAAAGAAAACATACATTGCTTAAGGATTGCTCCTTTTCTTTTGTCACTCTGTTGCGGTATTCACACGACTCCCTCTGGTGGCAAATGTAGCTGGGATGCTAATTTTTTTAAAAGAAATAATAGATGCATACATTTCTCTTCATATTAAGCCAATGATATTTTTCCTTCTATCTTAAATTGTCTTCTTTCTCCCAATACTACCCATTATCTGATGTGACTTTTGTAAGCTTTCAAAAATTAACAGTTGAATCAATATGAAGTCATATTAATTTTCTTTGCTAAAGTCAGATTGGAAAATGCTGTCAAATTGCATATGCATTCTTTTAACAATCCAACCAGAATTAAGACATTACTAAAAAACATTAACTAAAGGAAAGGACTCTCAAAAACTCAATTTTGAGACCACAACCAAGCCTATTTATAATCACATATAAATTGGTCTGAGATCTGTGTCATTATCCAGAAAACATCATCAGTTTCAAATAAGTCATTTAAAAATGAACTGAATTCTACCTCTGCCACCTAGTGGAGGAGTAATCCAAGTTAGATTACTTAACTTCTATGAAATGTGGGTTCTTGACCTTTGAGAACATATAAAAATGACAAAGACTACATTTAAAGCCCAATACTGTGTCTGGTATTTATATAAAAAAACTATTATTATGGTTATTCTTCCTAGTTCACAAGTTGAATAAAACTAGAAAATTGATAGCTGTCACACTTGCCTCAGTAGCAGGCTGCCTTGATCCACTCACAGTTCAAGAACTACCCCAGGACTAGACTGGATCCCAGAACTTGAGCTAAAGCCAGCATCTATGTTCATTAGGTTTCAGAATCACTCTGGAGAACCAAGGGCCCAAGATTACTTGCAGGAAAACCCATTAGCAGGATCAGCCTGGCAGATCCCAAGGCAGAGACAACCATCAATAATTCAGTAACCAGATAAAATTCTAAATGCACTCAACCTCTACACAGTCCCTCTAGTTATAAGTTCTATATTAGCCTGTTTAAAGACTACCCACAGATCTCACAAGACATCCTGTCTAGAATATCCACATAGAGGTCTGGCCAAAGTTATCTTATGAAGATTGGAATTCATGCATACTTCATCATCATCAAATGTCTATATACTATTGCATGATTAAAATGATAATAAATAATAAGAGAAACATCACACGGTAAAAAATTCCAACAAAGCCCAATAACAGACCATAAAGAAACAGAAATCTACAAACTGACAAATGATTCAAATAACTGTTCTAAAGAAGCTCAGTTTACAAGAGAAAACAGATCAACTATTTGGAATCAGGGGAAAAAAAGTAAACAAAATTCAACAAGAATCCAAACATTCCAGAGCTGATGAATACAATGATTAAAATAAACAGCAAATTCTAAACAGGCAGGACATATCAGCAAACTCAAAGATGGGTCAGTTGAAATTTGTGTCAGAGGAAGAGAAAAAAAGGTAAAGAAAGCTAACAAGACATATGTTGTGACATCAAGTAAAAAAATATGTACATTAAGGATGTCCCAAAAGAAACGTAGAAAGAGAAAAGAACATAAAACTTACTTAAATAATGACAGAAAGTTTCTCAAATTGTGCAAGAGGTACAAGCATGAAGGTATATGAAAAATAGAGCCACAAATTACTAAATATAAGCAAATCATCACTGGAACACATTAAAATTTAAAATTAAATTTTCAAATATCAGTAGCAAAGAATTTTAAAAGGAACAATAAAAATGACACAACATACAAAGGAACATCCATAAGAATGTCAGTAGATTTCTCAGCAGAAACCTTGTAGGAGATGTGGGATCATGTATCCAACTTTGGAAGAAAAAATTGAAAAGAAAACAGAACTTTATCATATCAACCCAAAATAGTTTACCTAACATCATCTTTTTTTCAGAAATGAAGGACTCATCCAAACAAATATTCTTACCCTATCATACAAAAAGAACCTAAAAGCATTCTTCACATTAAAAAGATACTATGTAACAAAATGATAGCATAGAAAAGTATAAGGCTGTTTTGATAAAAGTTCATAATCCTCCAATAGTATAATGTAATAATAGAGCATTTAAGTGAAAGTACAAAATTGTGAAAAACTATATATGCAATAATTTATTAATATTAACGTATAAAAATTACTTAAATTATTACATTAGTTGCATAAATTTGCAATTAGAAGACAAATTTGGAATTTGTGGATGTGACCACGGTTGAGATGTTATATTCTGTAAAAAGTAATCACATTAAAGATCAAAGATTTTAGAAAATAATCTTATTAACAAAAGAACAATGCTCAAGTTCAGCATAAGAAAGAACATAATAAAAAGCAGGCAAGAGATAAATGAAAAAGATACTAAGAAAACTATAGATCAACAAAACAATTGATTTAAAAAATATTTTGGCAAAATTTTGACTAGATTAATGGAAGAAAAAGTAGGATACTGAAATAAAAATATATGTAATAAAGAGATGTAAATTGATACTACCAAGATCCAAAAGATAAGTCAATACTATAAAAATTATATGATAAATTAGAAAATGTACAAGGGTATAATTTCCTAGAAACATAAATACTGATTCATGAAGTACTAGAAAATATGGAACAGACTAAACTCAAACAAAGAGATTAAATAAATTACCAAAACAAAAGAAAGTCCTGGAATAGACGTGTTCATTTGTGAAATCTACCAAACACATAAAGAAAAAAATCAGTGATGAGCTTGCTCAACCTCTTAGAAAAAGCTGAAGAGATTTTATAAAGCCAGTTTTGTCTTGATCTAAAAGATGCAAGAAAACAAATTATAGGTCATTATCCCAAATGTAAGCATAGATAAGAAAACTCTCAACAAAACATTTTCAAACCAAAAAAGCATGATAAAAAGTCCCACCCCATAATCACATGTATTTTCCCCTGAGCTGTAGAGAAACTTCAACACAAGCAAGCCAATAAATGGGATGTACTGCATTAACTAAGTGAAGGATAAAATCTATGATCATTTCACTAGATGTAGAGAATTCATTTGATAAAATACAATACCATTTTATGATTTAAAATCTCTTATAAATTAAGTATGGAAGAATATTGCCTGATACAATGAAAGCCATGAATGGCAAACCCACAAGTGAGTAGTTAAAACCTTTCCCTCTAAGATCAGAAACAAGACAGGGATGATCACTTTGTCATTTTTCTAAAAAAGTATTCATCTTGTGTCTAGGGGCAAGTGTGTGCACATGTGCATGTGTGGATGTGTGCGTGCGTGCGTGCATGTGAGTGTATGTGTGTGTCTGTGTGTGTGTGTGTGTGTGTGTGTGTGTGTGTGCTTGTGCATGGTGGAAATGGATGTCAGAGGACAACTTTCAGGAGTCAGTTCTTTCCTGCCACCATGCGCCCTCTGGAGATCAAACTCAGAACATCAGCTTTGGCAGTTGGTGCCTTCAACCTGCAAGCCATCATCTCAGCAGCTCTCCGGTCTATACAATATAGTATTGAGATTCTTAGCCAAAGTAACTATCAATTGCAATTAGGCAAGAAAGAAATTAATAAAAATCACATTGTAAAAAAATTAAAATAAGATGTTCTTATATACAGAAAATACTGATGACTTTACCAAATACTGCAGAAACAGCAAAAGTCTAAATAAAATGATCTCATTCTGCAAAATTTGATGACAAAAAATTGACGCACGAAATTCAATAGGTACTAAAAAACTTTTTAGGTACTAAGAAACTACCTAAAACATTTAAAAAATTATAACTATAAGAAAAATATAGTTGAGAATGAGTACAACCAATGGATGTTAAAGATCCATACACTGAAATTTTGTAAGATATGATGAAAGAAATTGAAGAAAATATATAAATGGAAAGATCTAAGATTTGGGGGATGTAAGGAACTAATATTGTTAAAATGTCCACATTAACCAAAGCAAGATACAGATTCAATGTCATGTCTAGTAAAATTCCAATATAAATTTATACAAAGAAGTTTCCTAAAGTTAATTTAAAACCAAAAGAGGCCTTGAAGAGTCAAGGCAACTTAAAGAAAAAAAAACAGAACATATCACATAATTTGATTTCAAAGTATGCTGCCACAAAGTACTTGCAATCAAAATAGCATGACTAGCAAGCAACCAACTAACCAAACAAGTGAAGCAAACAAGCAGACCTAGAAACCTAGAAAAAAAATACCCATTTTGTGATCAGTTGATTTTCAGAAATACACAATGGGGAAAGGACAGTCTCCTTATATGCAGAAAAATGTAATTTAATCCTTATTTAATACCATTTATAAAAATCAACTTTAAGAGGACTGAAAACTTGAAGCCTGAACCTGTAAAATTACCATCAGAAAGCATGGGAGAAAAACTATATGAATTTGGTGTTAAAATGATCTTTTTGTTACCCAAAAAGTACATATGGCAAAACCAAAAAGGGACAAAATGGAATTACATCAAACTAAAAAGTCTCCTCACACAGTAGAGAAGACAAGAGAATGAAAAGATAATCCACAGATGGGAAAATATTTCTGAGCCATGTATGTCATAAAAGGTTAAAATGAAAAAATAAGTATGGAAAATTACCAACTCAATAGCAAGAACACATAGAATCAAGTTGAAAACAATGGATAAGAGACTCAAATAAGTATTTCTTAAAAACATATGCATGACTTCATGATTCATGAAGAAAAATGTTTGACAGGAGTATTGCCATGAAAATATAATAAAACCTATGAGGAGAAATTATTTAGAATCTGTTGGAAATTCTGTTAAAAAGAGAAATGATAGCTAGTATGACAGAACTGAAACTTTTTTGCACACTGTTATTGGGAATCTAAATTAATATAACCGTTATAGCATTAAAAGTAGGGCTTCAAAATCATCCAGAATTCTCACTTCTGAATACAAAGTCACAGGAAATGAAAATAGTATGCTAAAGAGATATTTTCATTCCCAAGCTAATTATAGCACTATTCACAAGATACAATTAAGATATGAAATTAATTTGTGTCCATTATAAGTGAGTGGATAAAGAAAATTGATAATGCAAACACACACACACACAGAAAAAGGGACAGAGAGATTCACTAGAGAGGATATATAAGTTCTAAAGAAGTAACATTTAGTATGTGACCATAATTAATGCCACATTGTACATTTGAAAATAGTTAATAGATTCTAAATATTATCACCACAAATTGAATGTGCTATTCAGATAGATTTAGTCATTTATAATGCATACAGAAATATAACTTCATGCACTTAAAATATAATCAATTTTAATTATTGGTTAAATGTAAATTTTTCATCACAAAGGAAAAAATAAAAAAGCTGTTCAACTGCTTCAGATGAGGTGAAGGAGAATATGCTGCACCTTGAATGGTAGTTGAGATCACCAGATACATTCTAGTTCACATGAAAGACACTTGTCATTTGACCATTATGTATCTTTCTCCTATCCAGTTTCAAATTTAATTCAACTTGTACGTATTCTAGAGTTCATATCAATGCGCTATTGCTTTTTCGGAACTAAGAGGTGATGCAGCTCTCTAGGAAATAAAATATTTGTTCTCAGGGAAGAGAAGATCTTTAATAAATTTTTAGGTTCACAGGGAAAAAAGTAGTAAAGATCTTTTATGTCTCCCGATAGAAACTTATTACATTTGGGTAACAGAACTGTTATAAAATTAAAAAATTAATTATGAATTAAATGATGCACAATTGTGAAAAGAGTTTTGATGATTTAGTCTCATTTCTGTGATTGTTCTTTTGCTCTAGTGGTTGTAAGAAAGCGTGTGGGGCAAGGATATTCAAGGACCTTTGGATAAGAGCCTAATAAATCGCATTACAGAAATAATTTATTAAACTATAAGCAAGGCCACCTCTAATTCTAGTTCATCATTATCTGGAGAGATTATCTACCTTTCAGAACTGCTGTGAAGAAAGTATAGAACTGCTGTGGAGAAAGTACAGAACAGGGCAGAGAGCAGACACTTATCTTCTGATCAATACTAATTAGGTTGCACATCTGGAAAATCTGCTACCACACCCATCTCAAGAGACTAACAGGAGCTAGTGGCAGCTTCCACACTGCCCACAGTAAAGACCAAATGGGATATGTCATTTGAAGGATGCAGATATCATCCGATGTGGCCTCCTGGGAAAATGAGCACTTCCTTTCATTGGGATTATAAGGTTTAATTGATTAGTGCTGTAATATGTGAGCCATCTAGCTGTAGAGTTTGTAGTCTCAGCTTTATAGAATTGAATTAATTTCTTCCCAAAGGAGGTAATTGCAATTTTCTTTAGTGATAGATTTAACCTAATAACCTCAGTGGTTAAAATCTGGATAGTTAAAAATTAAAAGTTAATGGGTTTCTAACAAGCTAATTCCCAGAATATGCATAATTTGTTTTCTTTTCCATGGGTAGTCCCAGGTTGAATGGATGAAATAGAAGAAATGCAAATCTCTTCTTCAGAATTAGTTTCTCAGACAATTTCAAGGGCCAGAAGAGAGATATTAACATTTCCAGTAAAAACAGGAGAAATTCCATTTGCATTGGACAATGCTATCATATTCTAATTGTAAGGACCAAAAGCGTTAGAATAAAATTCTATTCCTTATTAGTTGCATGAAAATAGCAGGTTACTTAATTTTTCCTCTCTTTCAACCCCTGTAATTTAGAAATTAAAAAGTAATCATAATTACCAAATTAGACAATGTATAAAATTTAACACTTACTTGACAAATAAATATATTCTAAACACTTTTTATTATTATTTAATGTCAGGATCTATTTATTGCCCTCCTATGAAATAATTATGCACATAGGATTTGAGTGTAGGAATACATATGTATTCATGTGTGTGTCTGGGGGGCAGAGTCAGACCAAGGAAGGCTAGGTATCAAACCCAAGGTCTCACACATTCTATTCAAACATTCTACAAATGAGCTATTCTATAGCCCTTCAGGTAGATATTTCATTTAAATGACCAGACTTGAACTCCAAAGCTCAAAGATGCAGTTCAAATGATTTTTCCATTATTTTTCATTACCCGTATGAAGTATGATTCTATTTGCCTGACATATGATCCTATAATATGAAAATATAATTGTCATAGCACTTCAGTTACCCAATCATTTCAAGATCAGAATGTACATACATTGGTCAGCATAATCTTTTATTTTTGAAGATTATTAATTGGTTGAAGAATAACTTGTTTTAGTCCCTCAGCCCATGTGGGATGCAACCAGATAGGAACTTCCTAAATTATTAATATATCAAAAACTTTTTTCTTTAAAAAGAATGAGAATGGAGGGGCTGGAGAGGTGGCTCAGGGGTTAAGCCTCTGCCTTGCAGGTGGAAGGTCCTGAGTTCGGATCCTAGACCCCACATATAGACACCGGGCGGAAGCGAGGGTGGCCTGCATTTCTGGTCCTGGTTGGGCGAAGCCTGTGAATCCCGGGGCAGAGTAAACAAGGAGGAGGTGGAGGCGTCCATGGTGGTTCCGGAATTCGTCCATGGTTCTACACACACACACACACACACACACACGCATACACGCACACATACACGTGCACAATTGAATAAAAAAAAAAAGAATGAGAATGGAAAGTTCCTCTGCAGAGGAGCACAGAGAAGAAATTAGGACAAACAAACAAACAAAAAAAATCAATGCCTGGGATGCTCTACCTAGAACCCAGTGACAATTACAACTATACTAAAAATATCAGGTATGTGATACTTCCTGACAAGTTGTTGATCAGAGAGGTCACAAAGACCCCTAAAACAGTATGGACTTCTGTTATTGCTCTTGTTTGCCTTCCAGAAACTGACAATAAGACCTTATTGCTTAAGATGCAACACACATGGATCACAGGGCAAGGACAAGTTCAGAAGCTTTCTCCTTGCTGGATAGCTTACATAGTACCAGGGAGTACTATGGAATCAACCTGTGGAATCTGCAAGTTTTTGCCATAGCAATCACCATGGCAACAGGTGACCATCAGTGTAATAGTGGCATGAATATCAAGAAGACAGTCGACAGCTTTCTGGTAATATTTAAGGTCTACTTGTCAGAATAGAACACATTCCTGCTACTTTAAAGTAGAAGAAGAACCAACGAAAGGAAAGGAAGGAAGTCTCAGGGGAACAAACGTGAATGCTTAGCTAGGAAGACAGTACACCAAACTCCTTTGTAAATACCTCTTATTATACCTGTAGATTGGAAGAGCACTCAGCACTCAGCCTAGAAGCCTTCTTCTGTAATAGAAGATGTTTATTACTGAAAAGCATCACTTGCCAAAATGGAGAAAATAAGTGAGTGCAGACTGCTTGTTTCTAAACAGGACATCCATGTCTCAACCACCTTATCCCAAGGCCGAGGAAGTATGGAGGAAGATGGGGAGGCAAGATTGTAAAAGCCTGAAGTGGGAAGGTGTCGGGTCAGATATTATCTCCTGGACATGGCAGTTGTAGTAAACAAGATTTAATGGCAGATATGTATATTTACCAAAAATTGCATGAAAACTATCTTCTCAACATCTTGCCATGAAATCCAAAAAATCTCAAGAAGCTCCACACCTCTCTGAGAGACTGATGAGAACTACTACTGAAGAGAAAGAAAAGGAGTATGCTTTCCTCAATGGTATGACCTCTGATTTAGGATGCTTTTTGGAGCATGAAGCATGTCAGACATAAGTCATCACTGAATAGATGAAACACAATGAGCCAAATAAGCAAAATATTGAACACTGGAGGGAGTCTGGCAAAGGGAAAAGGAGGAGGGATGGGATTTGGAACTAAGGATGAAAAATTTATGAATTCACTATATTCATGTTGGCAACACTGAAAAATAAAAGAATAAAAAATTAAAAGAACAATGATGTGTTTGATGGGATATATTCCATATATTTTTGGAAGAAAAGGGTACATAACACCATATTGTTTTTATAGATTGATACAGGTTATATAAAATCCTAATCTCACTACTAGGACAGTCTTAAAGAATAATGCATTTACATGCAACTTCATGTTTGACGACTACCTATTGCTCTTTTCTATGAGGAAGATCCTAAGGCTGCATAAGTACTCACCAAGAAACAGAAATGCATTGTGCTTCCTGTGCAGCTTGCCTGTTCCAGAAGCCAATGCATCTGGAGAGAAATTTGTTTTAACAATAAGACATGTCTCAAGGTCTATAAGCAATAAAATAAGGAAGAACAGCGAATGTGTGAAATATATGAGAAATTACCTCCTCAATCCTAAAATCTATACTGCAAACTAACAATAAAATATTATTAAAAGCATACAATGCGAGTCTTATCTGTGTGTTTAACACTTGCAAGTTGGGACTGGAGAAATGGCCTCTGCCTTGCAAGCAGAAGGTCCTGACTTCAGATCTTAAATCCCACATAAAAATTCTAGGCAGATAATCGTGCTGGATCTGCACTTTTGGCCCTGGAAAAGCAGAGCCTGGGAAACTCCAGAATAAAACAAAGAGGAGTCGACTCCTGAAGTCACTGTTGTGCCTCCATGGGCACATACAGTGCTGTCTGATACACACAGACACAAAGACACACACACACACACACACACACACACACATACACACACACACACACACACACAGAAAAGAAAAGAAAAGAAAAGAATAGCACACATGAGTTGTGTCAGCTGTACCTCTGACCTTTTATCAGTCTTCTTCAGGACTGAGCGATTTGAGCCATTCTCTGTTTTGCCACAGCAACAGAAGATCTAAAACTACATGACCCCTGAAAGGGGAACAGTCAAAAGTTGTGCTGGTTCAAGAGAAAACATCACTCGTATTATCCTTCAAGACAATGAAGAAATTTAGAATTATAGAACCACCTTTCTACAAGTACTGTACCAAAAAAAAAAAATGAAAACAATATGTCACATCATAGATAGACTAGTGGACATGAAACTTTAAATCATATTTAAAATTTTTTTTTAAATACTATAAAAACAAATTCACAGTTAACCCCAAATTTTTTTCCACTTTTTTATTGATGAGTTTTGTTTGTCCCCGACTTTTTTTTAAAATTTTTAAAATTTATTCAGTTGGGCATGTGTGCGCGCTTGTGTGTGTGTGTGTGTGTGTGTGTGTGTGTGTGTAGAACCACAGGCGAATTCGGGAACCACCATGGACGCCTCCACCTCCTCCTTGTTTACTCTGCCCCGGGATTCACAGGCTCTGCCCTATCAGGACCAGAAGCGCAGGCCGCCCCCGCTTCTGCCTGGCGTCTATACGTGGGATCTGGGATCCGAACTCAGGACCTTCCGCCTGCAAAGCAGAGGCTTAACCCCTGAGCCACCTCTCCAGCCCCAACGACCATTATTTTCATTTGATTATTTCATATAGGAACTATTCCTGATAAGGTTTCTTAATATTCCCAACTTCCTTTCGTAAGTGAATATTTTTTTCTTTTCACAATTACTTATGCAAAATAGTATTTACAAAAGTAAACTTTTTCCAAAAAGAAATAGGCTATATATACTTATACCAAAATCAGAATCAAAATGTGCTGCTACATTCTCATGGATAATAGTTGTAGATAAATCTGTTGAGACAGAGACAAAGGCAATTTATTTCTCAGAACAATAGCACTAGCCAGAATACCAGCATCTGTGCTTGGATTCAGAGCCCCAGTTCCCACAAGGCTGTGTAACAGGAAGCAGCTGCTCTAGGGGATACTCTATGTTCCAAAGCTCAGTACCCCTGCCTTGTTCTCAGAGGAAGACCATCTATCTCCCTAGTGTGTTCTCCTTCTTAAATCCTTGTAAGGATAGTTGTGAACAACAGACCATCTGTACCTTGTTTTGCAAGACCCTCAGAACTATGAAAGTAAACATGTGTATCTATCCACCAGGCTATGCGGTGGTTTTGGGGGTTTTGCCTCTGGTGACTTTTCGGTGCTGAAAGATAAGAACCTCTCAGTCATTGGAGGGCTGTAATTTAGTTTGGGATCACCTTCTTCTGTCCCCAAAGACCAATAAGAAAATTCTATCTCCCTTTCTTCCATTGTTTTACTTTTTTTTCCCTCTGTCCTGATCTCCTCTTCTAGAACCCACTGTGGTTAAAGTCTTTATATCTTGAATGTTGACTTGAAAATCAGTTAACTCAAAAATAACCCATAATAAAAGTCAGATTCCCAGACTATATCTCTCACTGCCTCTCCTCTTTGTCTCCCCAAAGGCCCTTTTAATCCATAATGTATCTGTTATAGAGCATTCATTTTCAACAGCATTGTAAATTATATATAATCAATGGGCTATACAGAATCGTACCACTATTTATGGAGTCCCCGGTGTGGGAAAAATGTGTTTTTATTAATGAATGTATTAAATAAAGTTCTTTCTTTTATTCAATTACATTTTTAATTCAATAATCCAGTTTTTAGAATGTTATTGGAACAAGTTTACTTTTGCAACTGTCTGTGAAACATGATACTGTATTTGGTGGGACAGTCAAAAGCCTAGAGAAAAAAAATAAACTACTTTCTAACAAAGGATTAGCACTAAGAGCACATATGCCAACATGTCCAGTCAGCTTATCATATTCTCTCCCAAAAGAAGCACAATGATCAAAACACAGTTAGTAAAAGGGAAGAAATTAATGTGCTTCTCAAAACTTTAAAATGAAGGTTCTGTAGTATGTCAAGAGGAGGAAAAATAAACAAAATTATCTTCTTCTTATTGGAAAAGGATAGTACGCTTGAAAAACTTTCTAAGTTTTCCAAGTTTGTTTTCATATTTCTCTTATTCATTGGAGTACTTGCTATGCAGTACAACATCACTCTATGAAACCAAATGTTTTCTGGGATATTTTGCTCTCCAATTTGCTTTAATTTAATTTTACATTATTACGTGTAGCTAGGCCTCTAAAAAAGAACATGACTATACATTTTCATATCTGCACTCACATGTAGAATTTATCAATTATCTTCAAATATTTTATAATTTTTTAAAAAATTATATTTTTCTGATGCAAATCAAAACCTCCCTGAGATATCATCTCACCCCTGTCAGGATGGCAAAAATCCACAATACAAACAACACCAAATACTGGAGAGAATGTGGAGAGAAGGAAACTCTCCTACATTGCTGGTGGAAATGTAGGTTTATACAACCACTCTGGCAATCACTCTGGCGATTTTTATAAAAGCTAAAGATTGAAATGCCATATGACCCTGCTATTCCACTTCTGGGAATAATCCCCCATAAAACAAAAATTCACCTCAATGACACAAGCACAATCATGTTCATAGCAGCACTGTTTACAATAGCAAAGTCATGGAATCAACCCAAATGCCCAACAGTAGATGAGTGGATAAGGAAAATGTGGTACATTTACACAATGGTACACTACACAGCTATCAAAAAAGATGAATTAATGAAATTTTCTGGGAAATGGATGGAATTAGGGAAAATTATATTGAGTGAAGTATCCCAGACATAGAAAATTAAATGCCATATGTATTCCCTAATAGGTGGATCCTAGTACCAAACCCACTTAGTGACACACTCAAAGATAAATCTCTGTAATACCTACAGTAATTGCAAAGATTATAAACAGGAGGGAAGGGAAAGGAGGGCTCCCCAGAAATAAGGAGATAGGGGATCATGCTATCAGAGAAAATAGGTCACCATCAAGTATCACAAGTAAGTAGTGAGACATCTGGTTAAGCTCACTCACTTTCCTTCCTGGTCACTTGCAACTGAGGGGGTTTGATCTCACCAGTCAGGGAGGGCATAGAGTCTGGCAAATAGGTGATAACCATCCTGTAAATGGGAGACTGACTCCCCCTCACTGCAGTCTCCTACTCCTACTCCATCTACCTTTGGATCCAGTCTTATAATAAGACTCCATTTAAACAGCTTTTTATCTCTGGCTAGGAGGTGACATCTAATACCCATCAGGATGGAGCCAAGGATGGTGCAGGAACAGCAAAACTGAAAACAACAGCCAACCATAATTCAGAACATCAAAGACCCTACATTAATCACCAGATCAGCCAAATTTCTCCCATCCTAAAGCTCAGGGAAATTTGCAGAAGAGAGGGCGGTAAGATTGTAAAAGTCTAAAGATGGGGAGGTGCAACGATATGCAAGATACTCCACATAAGTTAGGGCCACAGTGACCATAATCGAATTTTGCATGACCTGTGCAATGAATGACACATCAATGACCCCCCCCCAAAGTCTAGCATGGATCACAGGCACTAGGATCCTTAGAGGCAATTGTGTTCCCATACTAAAAGGAAGCACAAGAAAGGGCTCTGGGCAATGCCACTGAGTACTTAACTTCATTAGAGTGGAGGGCAGAGGGAAGTTTGACATTCACATTAAAGGATGCTCCAGGGAATGAGAAGGGGGCAAGGGGGAGGCACTGGGAGAAAGGGATGGAGGGGGAGTGAAAGGAAGGGGAAAAGGGGAAAAGGGTGCAAAGGGGACTGGGGAGAGGAGGAGGGAGGGAGGCGACCTATTAAGTTTGTATGTATGATTGGAAATAAAACATGCATTGGTAGAATCATATAATGGTCTGTTGTGATACTTAATTTTTATGTATGTATGTATGTAATCTGCATAGACTAAACAAAAACAAACTCTTGCTTTGCTTTTATTGAAGGATTTCCAGGACCATGTGTCTGCTCATGAGCTTTGTTTTAAGTATGTGTATCCTTTGCTTGTGTTTTGTATTAAGAAATAAGGAAAAGAAACCCTTATTGTTGAGCATGTTGGTATGTCCTCTTTATTTTTTCTTTTTTGGGGACATGAAGCAAGTTCTCTTTTTTCTGTATCTTTTTTTCTTTTGTAAGCTTTTTTGTTGTTTTGTTTAAAATGGCTTTATAAAAGGGCTTTTATAACCCCCCAAAAGTTGCTTACATCAGGAATTTTTATTTATTTATTTATTTATTCATTTATTATTCTTAATTAATTTATTTTCTCACTCATACAAACTTAATAGGTACCCCAATTCCCTCCCTCCCTCCAACCCTCCCTGAATTCCTTTGCTCTCTCTCCCCTTTTCCTTTCCCTTCCTCTCTCCCTCCCTTTCTCCCAGTGCCCCCTAACCCCTCCCTTCCTGGAACATCCTTTAGTGTGAATGTCAAACTTCCCTCTGGGTCCTCCTCTCTGTTACATCAGGAATTTTACAGCTGCTACACAAAGTTTGACTAGCATAGATTCTAAGATCAGAATTCAACTCAAGAGAATAAATAACATCAGTGTCAAAAAAAAACCTTATATTTTTCTGGTTGAAATTATCTAGTTAGCTAGATAATTTGGAACAGGAAACAGACTAACAAAGTCAGGTGAGATCTTTTAAGTTGTGAAAGGGGCAAACACTATTTCTGCAGTCTAACAGATTGCTAGCATTTTTGTTTATGAAAATGAAGAATTTTTTGTAACTTTTTCCACCTTTATCCTTTATGGTTCTGTTTTCATGGGATTTTTTTTTTGTGTGTTGATCTTGGGGAAGGGATATCTCTGGATTATTTTCTAATATCAATTTTGTTACTTAATTTTGACTTAGTTTTAGATTTCTAAGTGATATTCTTAAAATTCTGTGTAATTTCATTATTTTAAAGGATTAAGTTACTAAAGTCAGCTAGAAGACAATTTTGAATATTAAACAAAATCTTTTATGAAATACTCCTAAAGTTAAAAATCTAAATACTGCATCTCAACAAGCTGTAGGCCCGTTCCCCACGAGCCTGGGCAGTCTGCCTGGGACTCACTGTGACCTAGGTAAGCCCTCCCCAACCCCAAATCCCAGCACCCAGCTCCTCCCACCAGCCAGCCTGAGGCAGTGCAGGGCCAGGGAGAACACCCTGGGCCACGCCCCAGATCCCCAACTTAAAGAATGCACCACCACCACCACCTCTTTCCTTTCCCCCACCCGCCAGGGTTGGGCGCAGTCCAGCCAGGACTCACAGTGACCTAGGTAAGCTCTCCCTGCTCAACCCCAAACCTCAGGCCAAATAATTCAGTTCACTGAAAAATGCACAGAAATTGAAAGAAGGCCTTAAGAGTTAAAACGACAATGCCCAAGTCAAAGTGCAAATCCATGAGAAACAACACCCAAGAAAACAAATATTCCCACTGAAGGCATTAATCACATAATGATAGACTCCAACCTAGAACAAACCCAGGAAAAATAGCCAAGAAAGTCTGACCCAGGATAAAGACTTTCAAAACATGATCATTACCATGTTCAATAATATGAAAGAGGAAATCTGGGAGGAATTAAATAACCACATCAATCACTTTGAAGAGGAACACAACAAACACTTGGAGGAGTTGAGAAAAACAGTTCAAGAAACAAACCAGGCATAGAGCAGTTAAAACAGACTCAAGCAGAGTTTAAAACTGAGCTAAAAGACAAGTTATCTTCAACCCAGAACTCAACAGAGTCTTAGCAACAGAACTAAGGAAGCAGAAAATAGAATTTCAAACCTTGAAGACAAAGTGGGAGTATTAACCAGCTCAGTGGAAGAGGTTGCTAAAGCCAAAAAGATACTCGAGAGAAATATTCAAGAGTTATGGGACAACGTGAAGAATCCGAACATGCGTATTCATGGAATACCAGAACAAGAATCCCAAAATACCACACCTGAGGAAATTTTTCAAACTATCATCAAGGAAAACTTTCCTCATCTAAAAAAAGAGAGGCCCATCCATATACAAGAGGCATTTCACACCCCAAAGAGATATGACCAAAATAAAAGCTCGCCATGGCACATAATAGTTAAAACACTCCACATTCAAGATAAAAAAATGGTGCTGAGAGCCTCAAAGGAAAAAAAAAACAAGTAACTTTTAAAAGTAAACTTATTAAAATAACGAATGACTTCTCAATGGAAACAGTAAAAGCAAGAAGAGCTTGAAGACACATACTTCACGTATTGAATGAACAAAAATGTCAAGCAAGGCTCGTAGACCCCACAAAACTATCCCTCATGATTGAGGGAGAAAGAAAAATCTTCCAGCATAAAGACAACTTGAAGGGATACATGTCCACCACACGAGGCCTTCAAAAAATGCTAGAAATTATATTCAAGGTTGAAAAAAAAAAAACAGGCATATCCAGGAGAACAGAAGGGAAGTATAATACCACTAAAAGCGAAAAAATACACTTACAAAAGCCACTAAACATAATAGATGTTCGGAATTAAAAATAGTTTCTCCATTATAACACTAAATGTTAATGGAATTAACTCACCAATCAAGAGACACAGATTACAAACTTGGATTAAAAATCACAATCCATCAATCTGCTGCCTGCAGGAAACTCATCTCACCACAAAAGATAGGCACATCCTAAAAATAAAAGGCTACTCAAAAATTCTGCAAACTAATGGAACTAAAAAAAAGGCAGGCGTAGCCATTATGCTATCAGACAAAGTAGACTTCAAACCAAAAAAAATCATAAGAGACACAGATGGATACTACATGTTAGTCACAGGTACAATTCATCAAGAAGACTTCACAATACTGAATATATATATGCACCCAATACACCCCCCTCCTTACAATGTCTAAAGCGAGAAATCAATTCCAAAACGATCATTCTTGGGGATTTCAACACTGCCCTCTCAACATGGGATAGATCAACAGGCAAAAAACCTAACAGAGACACTTTGGAGCTTATTCAAACCCTCACTAAAATGGACCTTACAGATCACTATCGAACTTTTCATCCATGCACCAAAAAATACACATTTTTCTCAGCGGCACACAGAACTTTCTCCAAAATAGATCACATATTGGGCCACAAAACGAATCTCACATACACAGGAAAGTTGAAATTCTAGCCTGTACCTTATCAGTTCACCACATCCTAAAGCTTGACATCCACAACACAACAAGCAACAGAAAATACACTAACTCCTGGAAACTTAACACTACGATGCTGAATGAGAACTGGATTCAGGAAGAAATTAAAAAGGAAATTCAAGAGTTCCTGAAAGCGAATGATAAATGAAAATACAACTTACCAAAATCTCTGGGACACAATGAAAGCTGTTCTAAGAGGTAAGTTCATAGCTCTTAATGCCTACATCAAAAAAATGGAAACATCAGAAATAAACAACTTAACAATAGAGCTTAAAAGCTTTAGAGAAACTAGAGCAATCTGATCCCAAAAGTAGTAGAAGAGAGGAGATTAGCAAAACAAGGGGAGAAATATCTGAAATCAAGATTAGGAAAACAAACGATAGAGAAAATCAACCAGTCGAAAAGCTGGTTGTTTGAAAAAATCAATAAGATTGATACACTTCTAGCTAAATTAACCAAAAGCAAGAGAGAGAAAACCCAAATTAACAAAATTAGAAATGAACATGGAGTTATCACTACTGATACCCAAGAAATCCAGAGAAACATAACGTCATATTTCAAAAGCTTATATTCGGTGAAATTTGACAACACAAAAGAGATGGATGAATTCCTAAGTAAACACAACTTACCTATATTGGATCAGGAAGTTGGGAATTATTTAAATAGTCCTATAACATATGAGGAAATCGAGGAAGTAATCTCAAATCTTCCTACCAAAAAAAGTCCTGGACCAGATGGATTCAGCACAGAGTTCTATCAGACATTTAAGAAGTTAATAATACCAATACTCCTTAAACTGTTCCATCAAATAGCAAAGGAAGGAACACTACCAAATTCCTTCTATGAAGCTAATATCATCTTAATACCCAAAGCTAATAAATATACACTTAAAAAGAAAACGATAGGCCAATCTCTCTGATGAACACAGATGCAAAGATTCTCAACAAAGTCTTAGCAAATCGGATTCAAAAACATATCAAAAAGATCATCCATGGGGATCAAATAGGCTTTATCCCAGGCACACAAGGTTCACTCAACATATGCAAATCAATAAATGTAATTCACCTTATAAACCAGTCCAACGTTCCAGACCACTCTCGATAGATGCAAAAAAAGCTTTTGACAAGATCCAACAGTCCTTTATGATCAAAACCCTAGAGAAGGTTGGAATGGAAGGAACCTTTATTAATATAATAAAAGCTGTATACAACAAGCCAACAGCAAGGATTCTACTCAATGGGGAAAAACTTGAAGCATTCCCACTTTGATCAGGAACTAGACAAGGCTGTCCATTCTCACCACTTCTATTCAATATTGTACTCGAAGTCTTAGCTGAAGCCATAAGACAAGAAAAGGACATAAAAGAGATTCAAATCAGCAAGGAAGAAGTCAAGTTATCTCTATTTGCAGATGACATGATCTTATACCTGAGTGATCCCAAAAACTCCACCAGGAAGCTCCTGGAACAAATACAGAAGTTCAGCAGGGTGGCAGGATACAAAATAAATATAAAAAAATCAGTGTCCTTCCTATATACCCAGAATAAAAGAAGTGAAAAAGCCCTGAGAGAAACAATCCCATTTACTATAGCCTCTAAAAAGTTGAAATACCTTGGTATAAACCTAACCAAGGAAGTAAGAGACCTTTAGAATGAAAACTTTAAAACCCTAAAGAAAGAAATTGCAGAAGACACCAGAAGGTGGAAAGACCTCCCATGTTCCTGGATTGGCAGAATCAACATCATAAAAATGATCATCCTACCAAAGGCAATATAAAGATTCAATGCTATATCAATAAAATCCCAAAGCAATTCTTTAAAGAAGTTGACCAAACAATCTCAAAGTTCATATGGAGGCACAACAGACCCAGGATAGCAAAGACAATCCTGAGTAACAAAAACACGGCTGGAGGTATCACCATACCAAAGCTTAGTCTATACTACAAATCGATAGTTGTAAAAACAGCCTAGTACTGGCTCAAAATAGACACGCAGATCAATGGGTTGAAGACCAGATATAAGTCCACACAACTACAGCCATTTGATCTTTGACAAAGGGGCCCAAAAAATCCAATGGAAAAAGAACAGCATCTTCAACAAATGGTGCCGGCAAAACTGGATATCCACATGCAGAAGATTAACACTGGACCCATACTTGTCACCATGTACAAGAATTAACTCCAAATGGATCAAGGACCTCGATATAAGGCCAGAGACTATAAAAACCATAATTGAAAGGGTAGGGAACTCCCTCGAGCTGATTGGGCTAAACGGACATCCAATAGCACAGTCACTATCTCAACAGATGGGATCTTGTGAAATTAAAGAGCTTCTGTTCAGATAAAGAGATTGTAACTCGAGCACAAAGGCAACCCACAGAATGGGAGAAAATCATATCTGATAGAGCTCTATTATCCAGAATGTACAAAGAACTTAGAAAACTAAACACCAAGGAAACAAATGGGCCAATTAAAAAATGGGCCTTGGAACTTAAAAGAAACTTTACCAAGGACAAAATTAAAATGTCTAACAAATATGTTAAAAAATGCTCCACATCCTTAGCCATCAGGGAAATGCAAATCAAAACTTCCCTGAGTTTTTCCCTCACCCCAGTCAGGATAGCAAAAATCCATAATACAAACACCACCAAGTGCTGGAGAGGATGTGGAGAGAGGGGAACTCTCCTACATTGCTGGTGGGAATGCAGGCTCATACAGCCACTTTGGCGAGCCATCTGGAGATTCTTAAAGAAATTAAAGATTGAAATGCCATATGACCCTGCTCTTCCACTTGTGGGAATAATCCCCCATGAAACAAAAATTCACCTCAATGACACAAGCACAACCATGTTCATAGCAGCACTGTTTACAATAGCAAAGTCATGGAATCAGCCCAAATGTCCAACAGATGGAGTGGATAAGGAAAATGTGGTGCATTTATACATAGAATACTACTCAGTCATTGAAAATGATGAATTAATGAGGTTTGCCGGGAAATAGATGGAATTAGAAACAATTACATTGAATGACGTATCCCAGACATGGAAAATTAAGCGCTGTATGTACTCCCTAATAGGCGGATCCTAGTACCAAACCCACTTAGAGACACTCAAAGACAAATCTCTGTAATACCTACAGTAATTATAAGATTATAAACAGGAGGGATGGAGAAGGAGGGCCCCACCTGAAACAAGGAGAGAGGGGACTATGTTACAGCAGAGAAAATAGGCCACCATCAAGGACTGTAAGTAAGTAATGAGATATCTGGTTAACTTCACAGACTTTCCTTGCTGATCATATGCAACTGATGGGGTGTGATCTCACCAGAAGGGGTGGGCATATAGGCTACCTGATAGAAAGTAACCATTTTGCAAATGGGTGATTGACTCGTCTCTCATCGTGGTCTCCTACTTTTATTCCATCTACCTTTGAATATACTCTTATAACTAGACTCTAATTTAACAGGTTTTTATCTCTGGCCAAGGGGTGAATTCATATATCCATCAGGATGGAGCCAAGGGCATTGCAGGAGCAGCAAAACTGAAAAAAAAAATCAACAAATCATAATTCAGAACATCAGAGTCTCTATGTCAACCACATGGAACTGGGCCAGCCTAATCTCTCCCCATCCTGAAGCTCAGGGAAATTTGTGGAAGAGGGGGCAGTAATAGTGTAAGAGCACAAGGATGGGAGGAGCAATGATATGTAAGATACTCCACACAAGCTAGAGCTGAAGCAATCAAAAATAGGACTTTGTATGACCTATGCTATGTCCAACACATTATTGACCCCACAAAGTCTAGCATGGACTAAAGGGACTAGGATCCTTGGAGGCTAGGGACTGACAGCCACAGTAGTGTTCCTATGCTTAAGGGGAACACAGGAAAGGGTTCTGGGAAATGCCCCTGGGTCCTTGCACCTCATCGGAGAGGAGGACTCAGAGTTTGGCATGCACAGTAAAGGATGCTCTGGATATTGGGGGTGGGGAGGCACTGGGGGATGGGGAGATTGGGGAGAAGGGAGGGGAGACTAGGAGGAAAGGGGGGAGTTGGAGGGAGGGAGGGGACCGGTGTACCTGTTAAGTTTGTATGAGAGGAAATAATAATAATAAAAAAGTAAAATAAAATAAAAAAATTAAAAAACAGCTGCAGGAACTTCCACTTCTGTTTTTAACAGTATTATTATTATTTTACAATAATTTGCAATTTTTTTGAGTGTTCCCTTAGGCTAATTACTCTATTTTAAATATACTCAAAATAAATTTTCAACTGGGAAAAGTGAAATTTAATTTTCAGGTAGAAAAAAATGGTCAGATGAAAAGTTTGATGATCTGACTGGAAGACTATTTGAGAGAGAAGGATGCAGATTAATGTATTGGCTTGTCTAAACCATCACTGAAAACTATTTTATAACTTCCAGAAAGTTCCGAGATTTCTCAGTGGCAGCTGACTCTTACACAAGTCTGAAAAATAAAACCAACTTCATGTATCTCAGCCAGTGAAGAGATATACCGTGCAGTTTCTGGTGTACCATTGTTCAGATCTGACCTCCTAAGCCATTTTACTCTAAGCCAAATTTTGAGCCATGGAAGAGTTACAAGGTTTTGAGTTACATAGATGACTGTGATAGAATCACTCCGAGTGCTAGATTAAGAAAATACTGAAAAGAGAATAGTATAAAGTAATCAGAAAACAAATATTAAATTAGGAAACTATGTGTCTGGGTGTGAAGTGAGACAGGAACAAAGAGAGAAGATGGAACTGGGAGTTCTGGCTGGTGTTTGAACATATTTTGATGCCATGGCAAGAGCAATTCCTAATGGTTGCACAGATTGGATCACAATGAGTGACCCATTTTGCCCCCCTGGAACACTGGAATATACCTAAAACCATATTTTCGGTGGTCATATCAGGAAGCCTAATTAATGTTCAGAGCAGTGCTGCATCCTGTATCACACAGGTCAGTCATCCCAAGCAAGTACTATTGGGACAAGAGCAATCACTCTGTGATTGAGTAGCTATGTTCTAGCTTCACCTGGACTGTTGCCTTGTGAATTTCTCTCCTATGCACTTGAGGAGAACTCACAAGAAAAATTTTGACACTCAGCTGAATCTATTGTACAAATACCTACTGAAGAGGACAAATTCTAGCAAAATCCATTTGCCCTTAGACCCAAGGTCACACTTGAAAGTTTCCACACTCTTTGAATCTATTCAAAGAATAATGGATAAATCTATGAAAAACTGGGTTTACCCACTAATGCATCAAGAAGGGCAACTGAAAGAGAGACTTTGGCCTAGATCCCTGACCTCTAGCCTTTATAGTGCCCACCAAAGTCTACTTTAACAAATATTCCTTCTTATTCTCCTGCTTGAGTTAGAATAGCACAAGAGAGGGCTGGAGAGGTGGCTCAGGGGTTAAGCCTCCGCCTTGCAGGCGGAAGGTCCTGAGTTCGGATCCCAGATCCCACGTATAGACGCCAGGCGGAAGCGGGGGTGGCCTGCGCTTCTGGTCCTGGTAGGGCGGAGCCTATGAATCCCGGGGCAGAAGGAGGTGGAGGCGTCCATGGTGGTTCGTGAATTCGTCCGTGGTTCTACACACACACACACACAGAGACACACACACACAGACACACACACACGCGCGCACATACAGTTGAATAAATAATAATAATTAAAAAATTAAAGAAAGCAACACTGAGGATTATATCTTCCAAAAAATGTTTAAAAAAAAAAAGAATATCACAAGAGAAAACAGAAAAGAACAAAGAGGTAAAACATGTTGTCTATCACAGCGGGGCAACCACTGAACCACTGGACAGATAAAAGATTTTTCAAGAATGAATTTCACTTGTAGCAGATACATCAAGCACTTACATGATATGAGCCAAATTATTAAAATGAAAAGTATTACTGTATGTCTATAGATATCCTTTTACTTTTAAAAAGATTTAAAAAAAATGTTTACTTAATTTTATGGCATAGACAAAATACTCCACACAAGTTAGGGCCGAAGCAATCATAATAGGACTTTGCATGCCCTGCTCAATGTCCCACACACTATTGACCCCACAAAGTCTAGCATTTGCTAAAGGTACCAAGATCCTTGGAGGCAAGGGATTGACAGCCACAGTTGTGTTACTATGCTTAAGGGGAACACAGGAAAGGGTTTAGGGAAATGCCACTGGCTCCTTGTACATCATCGGAGAGGAGGGCCCAGAGGAGAGTCTGGCATGCACATTAAAGGATTCTCCAGGGTTTGTGGGGGGAGGCACTGGGGGATCCGGAGGGAGGGGAGAGGTGAGGGGGAGCAGGGGGGTCCGGGGGAGGAGGAGGGAGGGAGGGAACCGGTGTACCTATTAAGTTTGTATGAGCGGAAATAATAATAAAGAAATGTTAAAAATTTTTATGGCATAGAACTACAAGATTGAGGCTGATATGTAAGTGATGTTTTTTTTATATATCACTTTAAATAAGGTAAAACCATATGACTTATGACCTATGTAAATACACAATGAAATCAAACAGACCATGTCTGTTTGCCAAATATTTATTATTTACTATTTAAGCCCTGATTTTTCCAGAGCTTCAAAAGGAACTTGCCAGCCATAAAATTAGCTCATACTAAGAAACTCCTGTTTGATACAAGCTTTAATCCTATGAATCACTTTCATGTGTTTGCTATGTTCTTACAAGAACTGTGACATAGAGTCACCAAGATGACTCAGTGGGCAAAGGTGTCACATACAACTGTGATGATATAATTCTTCTAACTCTTCTCCCTCGAGTACATGTTTAATAAGAAAAAATTGTCCTCTGATTTCTCTCTCTCTTTCTCTTTCTCTCTTGCCATTTCTCTTTCTGTTTCCACCTCCATATCTCCTTCCCTCTCCTACTTTCTAATGAATAAATAAATAATATTGTGGTACATTATATTTATGGGTACAGTTGTAAATCTTGCAAAAGATGAAACTGAAGGAAAATAACTCAAGTCATTCAGAAATAAATCCTTCAGAGATGCTTTGAAGAAGCACTTGAATATTTTGCCAGGTTAACCTCGCTTATGACCTTGCATCACAAAGATGATGCATTTTGTAATATTGCTACAAAATTAGTCCCCAATAAGTTTTTATTTATGCTAGTGTGCATCCCAATTCCTAAAAATTAGCACAATCATATGCAAACTCTAACCTAGTTGTTTTTAATTAGGATATAAAATAGGACATTTTAATGTTCATTCTTCAATATAAAAATAAACAATACTCCCCAAATTCCTTTGCAACATGTCATTCCTACCATTAATACCACAAACTTAGTGGTTTCTCAAAATGGCATTTGACCTCCGGCATTTGACCTCCAAGGGTTTCTGAGGGTCTGAACATGTAAACACCATCCCAGTGCTAGCTGCTTCTTTCTGCTTGGTGATTAGTTAGGTCTTTCATTTGCACTATTTAGTCACTTAACTCCCATGCAATTAGAGGCACCTAGTGCCTTCAAAATATCTCAAGAAGTTCCATAATTTCTTCCTAAGTCCTATTAGATGAAGTCAAGACTAAATTCTGCTTGAGAAACTTGAAAAACGGCTTCAATTTCTCAGTAGTTTAGACAGTCTCAGTCCAAGAAGCCTTCAAAATGGCAAAGCAGACTGATACCAACTTTCCTGTGAAATATGCCAGACTTATGCAACTATGACTTGATCTATATTTGGACCATTCTCCTGTCACTTTCAGACTCAAACAAGAGTTCTCTTGTGCTCCAGGAGACAGTTTTCCTCTCTGAAACTTTATGGATTAATTTGGATCTCAAATAGTTTCATTCTAGATTCCTTACTAGATCTACAATTCCAGAAGCAGTTACTGTAAATTTCTATTTTAAATTAAGGAATGCAGGAATGGAAGGATTAGATATTTCTCAAAGTCACACCCTAGCAAGCAAGAGAGCTGAGATTCAAACTATAATAACTTTATTCCTGAGCCTTCCCTAATGTTACCACTGGACAATATTTGACTTTAAAGGCAGAAAAGTATCAGGAAGGAATAGGCAAATATTCCAGCACAAAACTAAAGTGAGTTGAATAATGATGACATTTTCATGTTAAAAACGAATTATACTTTAAAAACTGCTGGTAACCATCCTTATTCATGAGCATTGACTTGCCTATAAAGAAATAAGTAACTTGAAATTTTATGGAGATCCTTTAAAGAAAAAGCTGCTATGTCATTTTAAATACTTTATTTAATTAGTTACAAGTGAGCAGGTTTCTCTGTGTGATTTGCATGCATACTTTATTTTGAGTAGTCCCTCTGTCTTCATCTTCCTGACCTTTTTTCTCACTGTTTCCTTTCTCCTCAGCGTTCCCTTTCCTGTTTACAGTCTTATCCATCCTCTCCCTTAAAGCCCCTTTGTCTAATCTTTCTAGTTTCCTGGACCTTATCCATATTTACTCCCACCTAGATACACCTATTTAAGGAGGCTACAGGCTGCATATGAAAGAGGACATACGGTATTTGTCTTTCTAAGTCTGGGTTCCTTCGCCTAACATGTTTTCTATTTCTATTCATTTTTCTCGCACATTTCATAATTTGATTTTTCTTTACATATGAATAAAATCCATTGCCTACCTGTACAACATATTCATTACTCATACATCTACTGATGAACATCTAGGTAGATTTTACTTCCTTGGTATTGTGAAAGAGCTGAGTCCCTGAGTATATGCCCACAGGTGATATTACTGGGTCAAATGATAGGTTTCTTCCATGCTGATTTCCATAGTGATTGTATTTATTTACACCCCCCCTGACAGTGGATAAGGGCTCCTCTTTCCCCCTGTGTTTACCAATATCTTTGGTCAGTTGTTTTCTTGATGATGGCCATTCGGTTTAGGGCAAGATGGATTTTTATTTGACATTTCTCTGATACCTACATATCTTAAACACTTTTAAAAATATTTGTTTGCCATTTGTATTTTGTGTTTTAAGAATTGCCTAAAAATTTGCCCATTTATGTAGTACAGCAATTTTGGTCTTTTTCTGTTTCATTTTTTGCAGTTCTTTATACATTCTAGATATTGCTTCATTATCTGAGAGATTCTCTCCCATGCTATTGACTGTCTACTTAGTTTCTTTTTCTGTGCATAATGTTTTGATTTCATATAATACTATCCGTTGATTCTTCAGTCTGTTTCCTATGTTATTCGGGTCGTATTTAGAAATTTGTTTCCTCCAGCAAGATCCCACTACCTAGAAGTCCCATTACATTTTGCAATAGTATCACCAGCTGAGATTCACATATTCAAACATATGCTCTTGTGAAGAACATTTGGCATTTGAACCATGGCAGACAATATATTCATTTTTACAGCATTCCAGAAAGCTCCCAGAAGCATTGAAAGTCTTTTTATTGTCTAGTGTCTTCAGTTTTGCTTTTCAGTGTCTTTACACTTTTTCAGTAGAGGCATTTCCTCTGCTTGAATAAGCCTAAATAAATACTTTTTCCTAAATAAATACTTTTGACGTTCTTGTGGAGTCATCTATTTTTTGTTTGATTCTTTCTAAGCAAGTCCACTGTTGGTGATATAAAAGCTGTGATTTTAATATGTTGTTGCCTGTATCCTTTACCTAACGTATTTGTGAAATCCAGTACTATTGTGCTGAAGTCCATGCACTCAACTCTTACCCAATTTTCATCTTTTTCATATCTTTCATTTTTCTTCTTGTTTTACCTAAAATTTGAGAACTATATAAATAATACTGGAGAAAGTGGGCACCCTTGTCTCCTTAGATTTTAGAGAACACAGTCTCAGTTTTTCCTATTTTGTGTAATGTTTGCTCAAGGTTTGCTGTATATAACCGTCACTATGTTCTGTCTATTCCTAGTTTTGTCAGGCCTTTTATCATAAATGAAAGCATGTTGAACTTTTTCAAATGTCTTTTATGCATTTATCAAGATGCTTATGTCATTTCTTTCTTTGGGATCTATGGCACATTAGATGTATTGATTCACATCTGTTGAACCAACCTTTCATCTTTCAGACAATCAATTTGGGTATGATGTATGATCTTAATGTGATCTTGAATTGGGTTTGTGAGTATTTTCTTGAGGATTATTCACTGGGCAGATTGGTCTATAGTTTTCTTTTTTAATGTGTCTTTATCTGGTTTAACATTAGGATTGTACTAGTTTTGCACAGTTTAGCAGTGCCTTGCTTCCTTTCTATTTTGTAGAAAACTTGAGAAGTATTGTTGCTAGATCTTCTTTGAAAGTTTACAAGTCAGCAATAAATTAACCAAACCCTAGAATTTCCTTTGTGGGGTGAATGTTAATTACTGCTTGTTGTGGGTCTGTTTGGGTTGTGTATGTCTTCTGGCTCTAATTTTGTAGGGCATATGCACTTTGAAATTTGTTTCTTCTAGATGTTCCAGTTTGTTAGAATTTAAGTTTTCAAAGTATTCCCTATAACAATTCCCTGTAACAATTCCCTTTTAATCTATAATTTTATTAATTTGTGTTTTCTCTCTTTGGGTTAGTTTTGCTGGGAATTGTAAATTTTGTTAATCTTAAAGAAGGAACTCTGTCATGTTAATTTTATGTATTAGTCTTTTAATCTCTATTTCATTAATTTCTCCCTTGGTCCTTTAATTTATTGCCATCTGCTGCATTTAGGTTTAGCTTCTTCTTGCTTTTGTAAATTCATCTTTCTGGTTTTTAAATGTGAACACATATGTTTTCAATTTGTTTCTTAGGTCTGCCATGACTCTGTCCCAGAGATTCTGATAAGATGAATTCTTATTGTCTCTTGTCTCTAAGAACTTTTAAATTTCTTCCTTGATTTCTTCAACATTCCAGTGTTTTCTTTTTTTAATTCAATCTCTAAATAGTCGTATATTTTCTGTGGTAATTCTTGCTGTTGTTTCTAATTTTATTGCACTGTGGTCTGACAGAAGGCAGGAAATTATTTCTTTTTAATATTTTATTTATTATTATTAGAGAGAGAGACAGAGAGAGAGAGAGTAGATACATGCCATAGTAATGTATGAGGTCAGAGGACAACTTTCCCTCTATCGCATGGGCTTCTAGGGATAAAACTCAGGTTATCAGGTTTGCAAGCATGTGTCTTACCCACTGAGCTATCTCGCTGGCCCCTCAATTTATAAGACTTGCCTTTTGTCCTGTCATTTTAGAAAATGCTCCATGTGCCAAAAAATTGTCATTTTCTATTGTAGAAAACCAATGTCATGGCTGACATCTGTAATCTGAGCACTCAAAATGTTAAACAGGAAAAGCATGAGTTCAGCCAGGGCTAACATACATAAGCACTTTCCTCACTTTTTAAATTGCTTCTATAGTTAAATATGGTAAGATCCCATCAAGAAGCCAAATGTGGAATGCTAGATTATTCATTAAACCAACACAAATTCTACTGTGTTACATCAAAGATACCTCTGTTATATCATTTTTAATATAACAAAACATTCATATATATTCATCTTTTGTTCTAGATATTAACTTTTGGAATTCTTTCGTATATTGCTTAATTTTTATATTTGTATCTCATTTTCCTTACCAAATCTTTTTGTCATGATAGTACATAATGTATCTTTCACAATCTTGAAAATGGTCTCATGGCTTCATTTCTATTTGTGTGTAGGCCAGCTCTGTGAAATATACTTATTCTATCCTTTGAAGCTCCCTTTTAGATTCTATGTTAACAGGAAACCATCATTTGACTGCCTACTATATCAGCATTTTTAATTAGGTTTAAGCAAACAAAGCTTTTGCAAGTAAAAATTTCTAAGATTTATGTTCTCCTTTGACTGCTGAGGAAGTGACTGGTATCACAAGAAAGCCGATTCTCCATTCTTTCTCTCTCTTTTTCTTTTTCCTTTTGCGATGTGTGTACCCACACATGCACATAGTGCACATGTAGTGTATGTATGTGTGTGTTATTATATTACTAGGGGTTAAATTTCAGAGCATTGTGCATGCGTGGCAAGCACTTTCCCAGTGAACTGTATCTGCAGCCTTATTTATAGGGTCTATTTGAAACAAGTTTCTTTAAATTGTGGAAGCTGATCACAATCTCAATCTGCAACATAGGCAGGCCTGCGATTTGCAATCATCCTGCCTTAACCTCCTGAGTATCTGTGAATGACAGTTTAGAAAGCTGGTTTTCTAATAGTGTTCACAAGTGTGTTCTAAAACATACTTTGGAAATATATTGAAATGCAAATTTTGTGCCTCCTCCTCATATTTACTGAATCAGAAGGCATTAGACCTGGCCAACCCCTGTTTTAATAATCTCTGATTCTGAGGTTCATCAATGTTTGAGAGTTTCTGAATCAATGAGTTCATATTTTAGCATCCCAAGCACATGCTGATATGTTTATAAGACTCCCATGAATTCCCAATGCACTGACTGGCACACAATAGATGTTTGTCAAATAGTCTGACTATGAATGATTCCACTTCCTAGTGAGTCATTCCTAGTTTAGCATTGCTTTTTCCTGACTTTGTCCCTTTCACATTTGTCACTCATAAAGTTGAGATGATGTTGTGAGGAAGCATTTAGTATGAGTAACTCACTTGGGGCTCTCTTGTCAGTGCTTTCTCAGTAGGAAATCCTCACAGCACCAGTTCTCCATGAGTGGTTTTCAAGATGCTTACAAGTAACTTCATAGCAAGCAAGTTGAGCACACAGAAATAGCAGGAAAAGCTGGCAAGATGGCTCTGTGGATGAGGAGCTATTCACAAACCTAGTGGCCTCAGCTTGACTCTGGGAAGGCAATATGGTAGAAAAAACTGATTTCCAAAAGGAGTCCTCTGACTTCCACCTTTGGGCTACAGGGTACATGGGCATTTGCCTTCTTTCTGTCTCTCTGCTTCTCTCTCTCTCTCTCTCTCTCTCTCTCTCTCTCTCTCTCTCTCTCTCTCTGTCTACCTCAAATAAATAGATAAACTTCAGGATATACCACAGTGAAAATCTATAGGCAGATGTCAGCATATCATCTTATTTACCTCCTTCAAGCAGAAGTCTACAATCAAGTAAGACATTAGTACAAGCACACTGTCTACAAGAATGTGGCCAGAATAAGCAGCCAGGAAGACTAACCATGGTATTCAAAGTCATAGTTACAGGCTGTGTTCCAAGAAATCATGTATGTGTCTGACCTGAGAATTAAATGAACATAACCTGGTTTTTCTCCACTTCCAAAAAAAAGCACCTCCACAAAGCTCTGAAAAAACAGTAGATGGATTTCTGTTTTTCATGAAATATTCATGGATAATGATAGGTTTGCAAATTTATGTAATCAGTCATATCTAAATTGGTGCTGTTATAATTAGTGTTTATTTGAAAATCCTCAGAGAGATTCAGAAGAGACATCTCCAGTTTTATTGTGATCTAAGGTTATTCTCCTAACTGTTCTTCCAAACACCTGGGTTAACACCTATGAAAATCAGACAATTTTCATGTGTGAATGTTAATTAAGGTCAAGCTTTATTATTCCCATAGCTAAAGAAAAAAGCTCATTTCCTTTGGATAATATTTTTATTGACAGATACTTATCCTTGAAGATCCAAACAGCATCGAAGAATAGAAACCTCCAACATCAATGCTATCAATTTTATTTTAAGATTCTCTTGATTGCTGTTTATGATAGTTTTGTCTCATATACTGTAAAAAAAAAAGTCTGCAGTAGTAGAAAAAGCGTTGTTCATGCTCTGAAAATGTATATTTCAATCTTTTCACTTCGTTAAAGGGAATCACTTTTCCTTTGAATTATAATTCCCCCATTTGAAAGAAGAGAGGTGAGAGATTGTTCAAAGTAGCTTTTGAAAAGTAATTATTATAGCTGTTATTAAAATACAGAGAGAGAGAGAGAGAGAGAGAGAGAGAGAGAGAAGAAAGAAAGAAAGAAAGAAAGAAAGAAAGAAAGAAAGAAAGAAAGAAAGAGAGAGAGAGAGAATAAAAGATAGAGACACAGAGAATAATTGTTAGAATGTAGATACTCTGTGACTTCTACCCTGGTAGGAATACAAAATGATGCAACCGCAATGCCAATCAAAATGGCATTTGCTCAAAAATTAAAAATAAATTTTCCAAGTTGCTCAACAATTACACTCAAGATATGAACCCAAAAGAATGGGAAACAGGGTTGCTCAATAATATGTGTACATATCCACATTCATAGCATTATTTACAAAAGTCAAAAGATGACTTAAGCAAATTATGTTACAAACATACACTGGAAATTCATTCCACATCTAAAAGGAAAAAAAATTCTGACATATGTAATCAATAAGTGAGCCAAAGGAACAATAATTAAGCCAAATGAAGTAGCCTGTTACAAAATGCAAATCCTTCATGACTTCATTTATGTGAGATAGCCAAAGCAATGGAACTCGGTGAGATCAAAAGTAGTCTTCCCAGTGTCAGGAGCTAGAAAAGTGGGAATAGTTGCTTACCTCCCTGAGGTAATGCCAGATAGGAGAAGGGGAGCTTTTTTTTTTATTTCTTCCACTCATACAAAGTTGATAAGTACTCCATTCCCCTCCTTCCTTCTACCCATCTCTGGATCCCCTTGCTCTCTTCACCCTTTTTCTCTTTCTTCCCCCCTTTCTCCCAGTGCCTCCCCCCATTCCTGGAGCATCCTTTTGTGTGCATGTCAAAGAGAAGGGGAACTTCTTAACTTAAAAATTTACATCCATGTTCTAGCAAATATGCACTTGTCAGTACAGACATCCCAGGTGAAACCCAGTGGGTCACATATGAAAAAAGTCATGAGTCACAATTACTCTTTCTGTTGCTGTGAGATAACACACACATACACACACACACACACACACACACACACACACACACACACACACACATCTTAAGGGAAAAAAAGGGAGATTTATTTGATTTAGGGTTCGAGAGAGATACAGTCCATTATGGCAGAAAAGGTGAGGCAGGCTGGTGGCTCAGGTTATTTCAGAAATCATGGAGACTGAGACAGTAAACTGTACATTGAAGAGCAGACTACTAGCAGACTCACACAGGTGACCTTCCCAACACCAGCATCAACTAAGTTTCAAACATATGAGCCTAGGTAGGACAGAGCACATCCCAACCCTGACGGTGTAAAAGTAGAAGGGAGACTGGCTGAAAGGAGAAAGAATGAAGGAAGGGGAATGTATTTAATGCAGAATCTGGGCCAATCCAATTGGAAACAAATATATAACATTTCTAACTTTTCACTGTGTTGCCCATACATAGACAATATACAAGCTATACATTAGCTCTATCTACTATTTGCATTTAGGGATAGTTGCAATATTATGACAAAGAATGATAATTCTTTCAAGCAGCTGCATCTTGTGTAGTGACTGCTTTTTTTTATGGTCTTAATGTATAGAGAGCATCAAGGTTACTGTCGTAATCATCAATCACCTTTAAAAGAACAATCATATAGTGTTCAATGTATTCACTATCTCCTTTTGCCTTGCCAGTCTGAAAATCCACAACTATAAAATAACATCTTTCTTTTTCTAATTTTCTTTTCTTTTCTCTTTGACATTCTTTGCCAAGCCAGAAATCAAAGCACATGATTAAAGGAAGCTGTAGCACTAGAAGTCAAATCAAGTGAGAAACAGGGCTACAGGCAGAAAGCCTTCCCAGAATAAGAAAGGGAAAGAAGGCTGGTGGTATCAAAAAGCTGATAAAGCTTTTGGATAGGGGCAGGAACCAAAGTTCCCAAGAAATCTACAGTTGAAGAAAAAGTCCCCACAGAAAGAAAAACTATAATAAAATAGAAGACGCCTACCACCTAAACTATTATGATATGTTTAATTCCATAAAGGTCAAATAGACATGGCTTATTTGAAGAAAAACTTGATCACATAATACTATAGGAAACTTTCATTTTTAGAGTTTCCTTTGTTAAATATTACTAGTCATAGCTCACATGTATTTTGGACAAACAGCCAAGAGAATGTTAGAAAAGGTAAATGTCATGATTGTGTGGAGCCAAAATTTAGTTGTGTATATGAATGTATGAATAGATACATCATAAATTATCAACAGTGGCTTAATGAGTGACTGAAGATATGGACTATAAATTGCCAGTGTCTGAAGATATGGACTATAATCTTGTATAGTGACTGCTTGCTTCTGCAAATGGAATAGGATCTGGAAAATAACTGCCAATCTTCTATCATGTATGTTCCATTCAATATGTTTTTATTTAGCCAAGTGTTATAATAACTGTCTTTGATCCTAGCACTTAGAAGGCTGAGGAAGAAGAATGAGTTCAGGGCCAGACTGGATTACATAGCAAGATTCTGTCTTTCACAAGTAAATAAATACATAAAGTTTTTGCATGTTACTTACATAGTTTAAAAAATATACTGTTGAAAGCTTTGATCAGTTCAAGAAATGTACTTCTTAGTCCAAGTAATTTGCAACTTAGAGAAACAACCTCTACAACAACAACAAAACTAAACAAAACAAAACAGAAATTAGATTTCCTGACTCTTATCAGCATCTGTTTTCATTCAGTTAGATACATCTGCACACCTGGAGAAAAGTCTCAGAGTTAGTGCTGCTGAGCTATGGAGGTGAAAAAAGATGATTCCAGATAAAAAGAAGTGGTTTTTAGACAACTCATGCATTCAATACAGACAATGTTGGAAGCTATGGAGAACATGAACCAACTCTAAATCCAGATTGCCGCATTGGGTTTTGGCCTCAATGAAACATTTCCTTTTTTTATTTTGTCTTGTATTTTGCACTTCCTTAAAATTGTCCCCCAACCCAGTAACTGTGATTTGCATTTTTCTTTAAAAAATGCTAGTCTGAAAAAATAGCATGTCTACATCTTAATGATACTTTAATCTTGTGTCCTAACAGTCAGCCTGAACTTGGTCTTGCTAAAGGGAAAAAAGGTGAGTCATTCAATATTAAACTAAAATGAGGATGTTAATTTGGGAGCTATAGGAAAGGTTCTGTTAATAATAAAAGATGATGCATCATGAAGGAATTTCTGTGAGAAATTCAAATGCTACTCAATGAGGAAAAAGAAATAGATATCTTTCTCTTTTTTTGCTTTCTCCTGTTTTCTCTGCCTCTCTCCTTCTGATTTTTGAAGTTCATGTGACTGTTGGCTGGTACTTCCTTATCTGTAGTTTTGTTTTCTCCTGTTTCCATCATCAACAGTCACCTATCTGAAATTACTAGTGGAAGGTTCCAGAAAGAAGCAATCCATGAAACTCCTCAATCATCCTGAGACATGTGGCGAAATTGCCCCCCCCCATGCACATACTTCTGCTGGCCAAGAAAGTGAATCATTGCTGTCCAAAGTGTCCATGTTAGTCACGTAGTAGCTGCCTAGTCATCAAATATCACAGTGTAAATCAAGTAACTTGTTTTAGTTAATAATGACCTCAGAACTTGAGTAGACATGCAAAAGAGGCAGCAGAGTTTAAGAGGACAGATCAACTCCACCTACCACATGCCAACACTATGGAGCACATAGGAACAGACACAGTTTACACTGGGATTGTACCATCCGTACTTCTAGAATCCAGCGAGGGTCTTGGCATGTATTCTTCATGGATAGGGGGAGCTATTATACTATGTGTCAGAGTGGCCTAAATATTAAACTTCATTAAGTGATCTCTTGCAACTGTAGCCTCTACCCTTTAGACTCCCCACTACTTTTGGCTCCTGACTATGGTAAATTTAGAGACCAATTCACTGAAGCATGTCAGTCAGAAATGCATGTTGTCAAGGCTGCGAAATCTGCATTGGAAAGGTAGAAATCACACTCCAGAGGACCACACCCTAGAAATGTCAGATGGCTGATTCTTGGAACAAGAGGATATTACAAGCCAAGGGAAAGAACTGAATTGTTGGGTACTTTTGGAGGGGAATTAAAGGAGCATTCTGGGCGTCCAGAAAACAAAAGAAACACTTAGGCAAGAAAGAGGAACATGGAAGTCATATAGGAGGGTGGAAAGGTCTCACTGGAAGTGGGGCTTTTCCAATACACGTTCTGTTCTGCATCTGTGCATCTTCCCCTGGTCCGTACAAAAATCTTTAACAAAATGTCCCTTTCTCATTTTTTGCAACTACTTCAAATTTTCCATATAGAGTAAACAATTCAGTGAGATAGGAATAAGGTGGAGTGTCAAAATGAAAGGATTTTATCTGATAGTGACAATATCAGCTGTTTTTTTTCTGTTATTATTATCATGCAGTTCTGCACAAAGAAAGAACTTTGAAGCAGGGCAGGAGAGGTAGGCAAGAAGAGAGGAAAAGTGTAGGAAGGAAGGGCAAGGAGAGAGTGAGAGAGACAGAGAAACAGATTGTTCAGAGTCCTCCTGCAGCCGGGCCTGAGTCAAACTGCTTTTACTTGGACTCATGTCATACCTCCTTACTTATTCCAGAGGCCCTTGGAACCCCAAAGGGCAGGTCCACAGATACCTAGTTCAAATTCTGTGCATCTTAAGAACCAAACAAGCTTACTGGAGCAGCGTAGGCTGGGCAATGCATAACCACAGTTGCAGGATTTTAATAAGAAAGTCAGAAATAAAGGGGTCAGTATACACACTGTCTGAAATGGTCAACAATACAAGTTAAATAAGAGAGTGATGTTTGTAAAAGGGTGTTTGCCTCTTCTCAGCGTTCTTTCTCAGCTGAACAATGACAGTAACTCTTTTGAAAAGTCCTGTGAGAACAAGTGAGATAACACATAAATTGTTTGATGTCAATGGATCCTAGGGCCATACAGGAAACAGTCACTGCAAGTAGAGACGTATAAATACCGCTTTTAAGTAACTTCAAAAACCATTCATTTTTTCCCACAATTTACATTTCCGCTATTTACATGTGAGCTTTCACAACTATTTCCCCTTTCTATTCTTCCTAGTATCAGTACATTAACAAAACACAATCTTCATGCTAAAGCAAGTAGTTAAAATCTTATCTTGCTGTAGTCAGAAGTTCTAACAAAAGCCAGACACAAATGATTTAGAAAGGAGAAGACTATTCAACTTCTTTGGACACTTTGGAGTCCCTTGTTGGCTTTCTGTTTAGGCTCTCCATTTTATTAGTTTGCTTAATGTTATTGTTTAGAAATGTCAGTGTTTATCCAATATATTCTGATAAAGGGGGATTATATTTTGTATCCTATAGTGAAAAGAAGATCCATCAGATTCCATCATATTGTGTTTCATAGGTATAGCTAACCTAGGTTCAAACTGTTGAGATTCAAACCTAGTTTTTCCTCTTGTTAATTATATGACACTAGACAAATGGCTAAAGTTTTCTGTGTTCCATTCTCCTCATTTGTTAACTGGAGAAGCCTTATAAGGACTAGATGAATTGAGTAAATATATATAAATACTTAAGACATTGCTTATCATACAATAAGTGTTAAAGTGATTTGATCCTTGATTTCCCCTATTTACATGTATGCTTTCACAACTATTTCCCCTCTCTATTCTTCCTAGTATCAGTACATTAACAAAAGACAATCTTCATGCTAAAGCAAATAGTTAAAATCTTATCTTGTTGTAGTCAGAAGTTTTAACAAAAGCCAGACACAAATGATCGTGATTTGGAAGGATCCAATCAACTGTGGTGGCATTTTATAAACTTGGGAAAAAGTCTATAAAAGTGTCTTAATAATACAGTTTTATAAACCTAATACATAAAAAAACCATCAGTAAATGAAATTAAAATATCGACATTAAAACTAGAGGGGAAGAGGAGAACAAAGAGCCTTTCTTGCAACCGGAATAAATTTTGGTGTGAATATGAATTTACAAATATGATTTCATGCTTATTTGCAAAACTATAGCATGGACTGCTTAAAATTTCCAAGATTTCAGGTCTTGTACAATCTTAAGTTCAACTATAATTTAAGGAGACTGAATTGCAAATAAATGTGAACATGTGATAAAAACTTTAATAAAGAAAATACAGTTGTAATGCTAGGAAAAAAAAATCACATCTTATCTGACAGCTTAATATCCTACATAAAAATAGTATCCAACATAAAAATGAGACAGAACCATCACTTGTTGGAGTAAGAGAAATTGATACTGCAAAAGTGTGTGTAATGACACTTGCAGACAGAGAAAAGCAAAGAGTGGAAATATTCACAGCTGGTATCCTGGGGCAATCATACATGGGGGAAGAACAGTAAGTAGGAAAAAATTGGTGGGAAGATAAGGAATTGCTGAAAACTGTGCTATGAATATGAAGTTCATATTTTATTTATTTTTTTTTATTATTATTATTTATTCAACTGTGTGTATGTGCGCGTGCGCATGTGTGTCTGTGTGTGTGTGTGTGTCTGTGTATGTGTAGAACCACGGACGAATTCGCGAACCACCATGGCCGCCTCCACCTCCTTCTGCCCCGGGATTCACAGGCTCCGCCCTACCAGGACCAGAAGCGCAGGCCGCCCCCGCTTCCGCCTGGCGTCTATACGTGGGATCTGGGATCCGAACTCAGGACCTTCCGCCTGCAAGGCGGAGGCTTAACCCCTGAGCCACCTCTCCAGCCCTGAAGTTCATATTTTAAAAGCATCAGAAATTTCCCACACAAGCGGGCTTTATAATAGGCCTTAATGACAATTCTGGATGGAAAAATGCTGTTACTTTTAGTATTATTTAGAGGATAGAAACATCTCCCTGGATTGAACACCTTAAATCACAATTAATAGAATAGCTAAAGACAAAATTTAGGGTGAGTCAATTGCTTAATAACATATATTAACTTTTCAGGAGCTGAATCTCATGGGATGCCAACAGAAGTTACTGACAGGATCCTAAATGAAACCATCAACAAATCATTATTGACAGCAATAACATTGCCTGGGACTTGGTGCCTCTGTTGTTCTTGCTCACGTTGATCTCTGCACTGCCCGACTGCCTCTACTTTACTCATGCTGACTCTTCTCTCATAGTATGGCAGCAAGCATACAGTCTCAGCAACTTCTCCCTTTCATCCTAACAGACAAAATGCTCAAGACTTCTGGTTCAAGTATATAACAACGTTAAAATACATGGGGAAAACCATAAATTTGAAGTTGTCTCAAAATTCGATAGCCAGGACTAGAGAGATGGCTCAGAGATTAAACCTTTGTCTCACAAGCAAAAGGATTTTAGTTCTGATCTTAGATCTCATGCAAAACACCAGGCAGAAATGGAAGGGCCTGTACTTCCAGCCTTGGAAGGCAGAACCCAGGACATCCCTAGAGCAAAGTGAAGAGGAGGTAGTGCAATTCAGGATGGCTTCAGAAGTCAGCCTTAGGTCTCCACAGGCATACACATTGTCCTCTGATACACACACACACACACACACACACACACACACACACACACACACACACACACACACACACACACACACACACACACACCACTACATGAGCAAAAACAAATTGAAAGCAAAAGTGACAAATGTTGAAATACCAGGGTAATCTTCATTTTAATTTCATCTTTTTTTAAATTTTTTAATAATTTATTCAATTGTGCGTGTGTGTATGTATGTGTGTGTGTGTGTGTGTGTGTGTGTGTGTGTAGAACCACGGACGAATTCGGGAACCACCATGGACGCCTCCCCCTCCTCCTTGTTTACTCTGCCCCAGATTCACAAGCTCCGCCCTACCAGGACCAGAAACGCAGGCCGCCCCGGCTTCTGCCTGGCGTCTATACGTGGGGTCTAGGATCTGAACTCAGGACTTTCCGCCTACAAGGCAGAGACTTAACCCCTGAGCCACCTCTCCAGCCCCTTAATTTCATCTTTTAAATGTGTGTTTTTATCTTTATATTTCTGAACTATTCACCAAAGTTTTTCTTGTCTTAAGCTTTTTGTCTCTTTTAACTTGGAATAAAGACAACAAATATGTTTTCATTTTAAATTTCTCACCAAGATCCTTGGAGGCAAGGGATTGACAGCCACAGTAGTGTTCCTATGCTTAAGGGGAACACAGGAAAGGGTTCAGGGAAATGCCACTGGGTCCTTGTACGTCATCGGAGAGGAGGGCCCAGAGGAGAGTCAGGCATGCACAAGAAAGGACTCTGGAAATTGGGGCGGGAGGCATGGGGGGATGGGGCGGCAGGGGTGAGGGGAGGGAGAGCAGGGGGTTCGGGGGGAGGAGGAGGGAGGGAGGGAACTGGTGTACCTATTAAGTTTGTATGAGCTGAAATAATAATAAAAAATGTATTAATAAAAAAAATATTTCTACCTCCATATTTGTAAAATTCTTTTAATTGGTTCTTGGAGTTATAGACTCCTCAAAAGGGTTTTTACTTGAATAAGTAACATTGAACTTATTCACAAAGAATATTGGAGTTATTTGTAACAGTCAATTACAGGTGTCAGCTTGAAAATTAAAAACCAAGCCTTTAGGAACACCAATAAAGTCAAGTCTCTGAATAAGACTACAAGATATTATCCAACTGATGTAAGAAAACCCAGTTTATAGTGGTTATAACCATTCTTCTAGCAAGTGGATAAGACAGAGAGATAATTGATTGTAAATTTATCAGAATGGTAAGTTTCAAGGCATTCTATGGTTTCTGCTTCTAGCAAGTGGATAAGACAGAGAGATAATTGATTGTAAATTTATCAGAATGGTAAGTTTCAAGGCATTCTATGGTTTCTGCTTCTTTTAGTTCTTCCTGTGGATGTGGTATATCCAGTTTCTGATGGTGATGATTCTCCTGTCCTCATGATCAGCTGTAACATAGAATTCTTGTTCTTCTAAGTGGCTTGAATCATGCACTTATTGCAACAAGGGAACAATGAGGTTAAGATAAAAATTGTGATGACTCCAGGCCCCAAATATCAATGTATTGATTTTTATTTTCTGCTATTCCTCGTGGACTTTAAAAAGAGCAGACAAAATTGTCTTCTCTGAAAAAGTAGCTAAAATGAGTTGAAAGAATAATTTACAGTGTTATGTGTTCTTTCTTCACTGTGATTTGTAAGTTTATTCTGAAGTACTATGTTGAATTTAGAAATCTTTATGACTTCTGTCTTTTGATTTAATTCAAATTCATCAGTTTAAAATAAGATACCAATAAATAATTTAGTCTTAATCTTTGGCTTACTGTAGTTTTTAAAATGCTTAAACAAAAATAATTTATACCAATACAACATACTTCTCAACTACAGATTTCCTAAGTATGTTTGCCAGAGAAAGAAAGTAATTATTTAATATTCTACTAGCATTGTTTCTTGCTTGCATATATAGATTAGATCAAAATGTTATTCACTTTTTTTTTCAGGAAAAAAAGACCAATGTTTATTTATCATAATGAGATTTCTTAAAAGTATCCCTGTTAATTGATAGGCACTTGTCTTTTCTAGATTGCTGCCCATTCCTTTTCATGAAGCAATTATCTCATCAAGGTGGGTAGGGCCAATAGTCGTTTGCCAAAATAATCAAGTATCTTGAGGACAGAATTCATATTTAATGTTTCCTTTCTTTAATTAATTGATTTGTTTTTTTCCCACTCATACAAACTTAATAGATACCGCAGATTTATTTTTAGGGAAATTAAATGCTACATGCAGAGAAATCACTGAAGTAGTTATTGTTTCAGAAGAAATAAGATTCAAAGCTAAAGTGTTTTAAATCCTGTTAAGAAAAATCATGAGATGTACAAATACAGAGGTAAGATCAGTATAAACAATATTTAAGGTTAATTTCATTGGCTTTTTTTTTTTTCAGATCTTTGCAGCAAACGCATGAAGAAACTATTTGAATTATTTCACAAGCACTTTTCTAGTTCTAGGTATTCATTTTTAAAAAGACACTTTAGCCTTTTGGCTAAGATCGAGTGTAAAATGACACTTAGTGATTCTAATTTTATCTCTGTGGTGCAAACAATTTTATCTCTAGGTTGCATTGCTGTGGTCTTCCAGTCAAAACCACTAGTTCCCATTAGCAGGTCACAGCTTTGAATAGAGAACACGATTTCCTGCTATACAGAACATGCTTCCAAATTTTGACACTTGATACTTGCCAGATAGCTACATCTAAAGTTTTATGACTTTTCTCTACCTAGGGTCAATGTGATGCATTATTAACAAGACTGTCATGATAGGCCACCATTTTAGTTCGTCTGCATGTTGCCAGTGAGTTCACAACCAAACAGATTAGAGAAATAAGAGATTTTATTCTTGCTTCCAATAATGGTTCATAGTTCACATTGGCTAATACAAGGTAACTGGCCACATTTTTTCCAAAAGGATGGCTGAGACAGGGATAAACCTCACTTGACAGACTACAAGTTTGTCACAGTAGGCCAAAGTACTCAATCAGTTATCTTCATCTACCCAGCTACCTAAAGAATGGTCCAACCTACTATGGGCTAAGTCTTTTCACATCAGTTAGACAATCTCCTTCAGACTTGGGGCTTGCCTTAACTACCAGTTCTTTATAGATGTACCCAATGCTAAGTCTTCAATTGTCAAGTTGATACCTGTATATTAACAGACACAGCTATCTTGTGAAAGAATCAAGTGAATGATAGCATACTGCTCATGAGGCATAAAAAGCATATTTGCTTTTCAAAATTTCTTCTGATTCTTTACACAATATGTTTACCTGAACTCTGCTACCAGCACATCCATTGTCATGGCTTGAGTATGACTTGTCCCCACAGACTCATGTATTTCCATACTTAACTGTTAATATTTGGAAAGGTCACATCACCTAGGAAGATAGAGTTTTGCTAGAGAAAGGCACATCTCAGGGGACTGGCCTTGAGGTCAGTTATGCCTATCCTGCTTCCCCTAGTAATCTGCTGTAAAAGTCTGTTACTGGCTCTCTCAGCCTCCATGGTGATTCTATAGTGACCTAAACTACCTTCAGCTTCTGCTACCTGCCATGTCTCTCCCATTGTAATAGACTGCAGCTTTCCTAGGAAACATAAAACAAGTAAGTTTTCCTTTTCTCCCCATGAGTTTCTTGAGTTTGAGTGTTGTCTCACAGAGACAGAGAAGACTAACTGCAACAAAAATTGGTACCAAGAAGTGGAGTGTTTCTGTGAGACTTAGAGACTCTGACACCAGAAAGTGAAATGTGGCTGTGAAACTGAGAGAACTTGGTACTAAGAAATACAGACATTTCTGTGGCTGCTATGCATTTGAAATTATTTGATGAGAGAAATAAGGAGAATTTGGGAACTTTGGACTGGGAAAGCCTTACATCTTGGTGAAAGAACTTAAAGGGTCATTCTACTGAAAATTTTGAAGACAGTAATTCTGAGAGAATTATGACAGTGGAAGTTCAGCTTATGATGGTTCCCCTCTGGAATATGTGCTAGTGAGGAAGTAATTTACTTAATGGACAGTTAGTGCAGTTAGAAATGTCTGGTCCTTTGGGAATCACACTCACTATCTCTCCACATCCTAGTAGCTCTGGAACACTCATTAGCAGTGCCAGACTGCAAAAGATTGTAGGGCCATCTATCACCTCTCTCTTCTTCCTGCTCTCCTGTCATGTGGTCACATCATGGTACCTCTGTCCTTTCTTAAGCATGTGCTTATGGCTTCTCTCCTTGTTTTCTCTGATATTAAGCTATCTCCTCTGGTCTAATTCTGTCCCACCTTAAGGTGTCTTCTTCCTTGCCTCTCTTGGTCCATGCATCCCAGAGTTTCTTCTTTCTTCTCTAATTTTCAGTAAAATCCCAGCTTTAACCTCTCAACATGTTCTGATTTCATTCTTGAGCTCTGAAACATAAGAATCCCAAGGAAAAGAAACCCTGTAACACTAAGGGTTATTGCAATGATGCTCCAGAGAGTTTGGCCAAGTTTTGCTTGTGTCCTAAAATGCTGCCAGAAGTTAAACTCAAGTGCTTGGCAGAGGAAATCTCAAAACAATATAGTCTTGGCAGTGTTGCATGGCTACATCTTAGTTCTCTTATTCAGTTATGATGAAAAAGAACAAGAAAACTGTAGTTTGATGATGAAAAAATGTGAGAGCAAACTTAAAGATGAAACAGACAGTAAAATGGTGATCATTATTAAAGAGATTACTCATGGACCATGACATGCTTTCTCTCTGTCTCTGTCTCTCTCTTTCTCTCTTTGCCTCTCTCAAACAAATAAATAAAATGTATAAAAATCAATAAAAATAATACTAGAAATATGCAATGTACCTCTAATGAAAGTATATATTGAAGGAAAAATATAAAAATGATTCCTTCCAGAAAATACAAATTTATCATTGTTGTTTCTATACTAATAAATTAATTAGTAAATAAGAGGTTTCAATAGATTCTATAGCTTATTATTTGGAATAAATTAAAGGATTTTTCTTTTATGACATAATTATAAGCAACATAATGGGGAATGTATTTAATTAAACTTTCTTGACAATACATATTCAAGTGAAATTGTCCCAGAGGTCAAATTCCATAGGATACCTAAGACAGGATCTCTAGTCATTCATTTGAAGTGACTTACAGTTGGGAATCATGGGCCACTTCCACCATTTTCAATGGCAGTTCATTCTAGCCATAAAAAAGGGCTTAAAAGATTATGAAGAGACAGTCATAGGTAGCAAAACATCTTAATGTCTTTCTGACAATTTGCTCTTCAAAATAAGAAATTCCACAACCAAAAGGGGCAAAAGTCAAATGATTAATAGTATATACATATTTCTGATCTCAGCCCTCCTTTAAACCCTAATCCTTGGGCCCCAGAGAAGGGGAAGGATTAAGTCTTCACCTTGAAAGATAAAGAGCTAAAAACAGAAAAATCAAATAAAAACTGATTCTCCACCAACCATAGCAACCAAACATGAAATACAGATGAACCTTTCAACCCACCAGATATCAGAGCCAAGCAAGCAGCAGAACACAGGAGTTTAATTGATTTCTTAGAGGTCAGTGTACCCAGAAACCTCCACCCCTTGAATTGTCTTAACTCAGGTACATTCCACATGTGGAAAGGATGAAGTTTTATCTATGCACTTGATGTCAAAAGCAATTCTGTACTGATGTAACATTAGCATGCCTATACTACAAAAAGGCTAGTGATGCCTATACTACAAAATGACAAATGAAAAATGCTGCAACACTTTTAATAGGATGGACAAGATCTAACCAGTTACTCTGCAAAGATATGCACTCTCAGAGTCTTTGGAATGCTCCACAGAGCCTAACTTTATTTCTATGACACCTCTAAAAACAGACATTCAACCTTCAAGCATGAGTGATTTGACATTTTTCAGCAGGAGAATCGATGTTTTTAAATGTAAACATAAACTATCCTTGTTGACATGGATCTTTCAGACTGATTCACCCTGAAATTTTAGTAATGCACAGGACAGACTGAGAAATGCCAAAGCTCCTTATATTGATCTTCAACACTGTCATTAACATTTCATTTAGAGAGTGAATTTCAACTTTAAGGCTTGCTGTAAATAATAACTGATAATGATAACAGTTTGAAATGTTAACTTACAGCTTTCCTCAGGTATAAAAATATCTTAGAAAATTCTAAGTCTAATGTTCCTATCTTAGGTTATTTATTACCCCTTCAGTTTTTTGATTTTTCATGTTTTAACTTTAGTTGCTGCCACAAGATTTGGAAAATTCAAGGAAAGCCCTGCAGAAGGCGTTTTCTTATAGCTAAATATCTGGAATATTACCACCCAATTAATAGGAATGTTTACTTTCTATGGACATAGCTGCTATCAGTAAAAATTTAATATTTATACTCAAGTATAAATATATACTCTATCTGGTTCATATAAAAGTTCCTATAAAAGTAACGACATTGACTTTCTTCAATTATATTATTTGTACAAAATATACTCAGAATATTGCATTTCAGCTGCAAAATACTTTCAACATTCCTATGAACATACACGTCAAGTCAGTAAAAATAATAAACAAAGTAAGTAGTTGAGACATGACTCAAATATAGAAAGGTACTGATGGGGAGACCAGCATAATACCAAATATTTAGTTAGCATATCATAATCAATTTGTCGGGAAGAACACATATGAATACCATGGGGCATAGATCAAACTCAAAGAACAGCTTTAAGAAGTCAGAGCTCTCTTTCCACTATGTGGGATTCCAATGATTGAACTCAAGTTTGCAGGTTTGCCAGCAGGCACCCTACCCACTGAGCGATCTTGAGGTCCTAATTTAAAGACTGAACATATTAAAGGAAAGGAGAAATGGAAATAATATATTTTAAATGCATACAAATACTTGGGATAAGTTTCAGAGTATCTTCATTTCATGGAACAGTGTAAATTGCAGCACAATGCAGCACAATTCTTCTATTCCTTACAGACTTCAGCAGAATCTTTTCCTCAGGTTTTTATAATCTACTGTCTCTAAATTGTTGGAGTTCAAATGGTATCACCTCCATTCTCATCTTAAGATATCCATGACCTCAGTTTGCCTCTAATTCAGCAGGCAAAATAATTCTCCAGCAGAGTTCTAACTTTTCCTTCTTTATGGTATTTGACAGAAAGAGAACGTGGTGACATGTGTCCTATATTCCCCAACATCACTTGCATGCAACAGAATTTGCTAAATCATCAGGAAAATTTCCTCTTCTGCTGTGTTTGCTGACAAGCCCATTTCTGGCCCTCTGTGAAATCAGGGTTGTTTAGATCCTGTCTACTGTAGTTTAGGCTGCATTATAATTCTTCTCAGTTGTTGGTAGAGCAGCTTCACCAGCTTTCTACTCCGCTTCTCATGGGTCTTGTGAGGATATGTCCTTTCAGTTTAGAACACATTATGATCTAGGGGCCATGACTCATCAGTAATCCCAGGATTTAGGAGGTTTTGATAAGAGGATTTCTTTGAGCTTAAAATCAATCAGGGTCACATAGTGCTACCTTGTCTTAAAAAAACAAAAAGCAGTAAGGAACAACAAAGCAGACTACAAGAAACATTTTAAAATTGTTTCTATCAACTACATTTTCCTCCTCACAGTTGTTAGAAAGGGATTCAGTCTATTGCAATGATTTCTCAATTCAATGTCCCTAAAAAACATGATATTGTAGCATGCCTAAATTGACATATTTGAACTCTAAATGGGGTAGTTCAGTGTGCATAAATGTGCCTCCTCACAAATCTGCTGATCTGAGTTCAGTCCCCAGAAGATCACATGGTGGATAAAGAGAACATGTGCACACCTTTACTCTGTCTCTGACTCAAATAAATAAAATATTTTCAAAGTTGAGGAATAAAGTTATATTTGTTCATTCAGATATTTATACATATTTATGCATGTACATATGTACATTAAGTGTGTCTGTGTGTTTGTGTGTGTGTGTGTGTGTGAGAGAGAGAGAGAGAGAGAAAGGAGAGAGAATCTTTACAGATCCCATGTAACTTAAAACTATCACAAAGTATTTTCTTCCCTTATTCCCTCCTTAACTGTTGCCCACGGTGTCCTCTGTCTCCTCCTTCAAAGTCTTCCCTCTACTTTTCACTTCCCTCCCTCTTGCTCATTGATAATCTTCAAGTTCTGTGTTACAGAAATTCCAAATACTTCAGTCTGAAGTTTATTCTAGCATCCACATATAAGAGGGAACATGTGGCATTTGTCTTTGTGTCTGAGATACCTCCTTTAATGTTATATTTTCTAGCTAAATCCATTTATCAGCAAACTCCATTATATCATCTTTCTCGACAACTAAATAATATTCCACTGTCTATAGGTACCACATTTTCGCTACTCATTCATCTGTTAACTGGCATGTTGGCTAATTCCATTTTTTTTTGCTATTGTGAATAGTTTCAATGAACATGAATGAACAAGTGTCTTTGTAATAAGATGGAGAGCCCTTTGGAAATATTCCCAAAAGTGATATAGCTGGGTTATATGGTAGTTGCATTCTTAACTTTCTGAGGAACCTCCACACTGATTTCCAAAATGGTTATACCAGTTTACACTTGTACAAACATGAGGAAGTGTTCCTTTTCTCCAAATCCTCCCCAGCAGTTGTTGCTGATTGTGTTTTTGATCTTAGCCAATCTGATTGGGTTAAGGTGATATCACAAAGTGGTTTTAGTTTGCATTTTCCTGATACTCAGGGAATTTGAGCATGCTTTCATGCTTTACATATTCATTTGACATTTGAATTTTTTGGTAAGAAGTCCTTTTATAGCTCCAGGGCCAATTTTCTTTATAAATTTTATTATTACATTTTTGCCTAGTTATGCAAGCTCAATAGATACCCCCTTGTTCTCCCTCCCCCTTCCTTTCCCTCCTCTTGATCTCCCCATTGCACTTTCCCCCTTCCTATTCTTCTTCCTCCCTCTCACCTCTTTTCTTTCCCTCCTTCTCTCTTGGTGCTTCCTGATTTCTCCCTCCCATTCTCCAGAGCATCTGTTTACGTGGGGACTGAATTTCCCTCTGAGTCATCTGCTTTTGTGAGAGTTCAGGACTCAATGGCATAGCTTGGGACTCTTTCTTGGGTCCCCTAGTATGGGGACTCTATTCTGTTTAACCCTTTGCCTTTAAGGATCCTACTGCCTGAAGCCTTCTCTCATGTGATCCCTGCTAGACTTTGCCCCCATGTCAGCCATTGTGCAGGTCAGGTCACATAGTGGCTGTATCCTGGCTGTTTCAGCCGGGACTTGTGTAGAATATTCTGCATATTGTTGATACGTCCCATCTTTAGGCTCTTACAATCTTGATGCCCCCTCTTCCAAAAGTTTCCCTGAGCTTTAGGATGGGGAGAGCTTTGGCTGGTCTGGTTCCAGGTGAATAATGTAGGGTTTTTGGTATTCTGAATTATGGGTTGTTGTTGTTTTCAACCATTTGGGGGCAAAGTCAGGTCATCCTGCTTACGTGGCAAGTGCTGAGCCATCTCACTGATTGCCCCACAATTACCTTCTTGCTTTAACTTCTGTTTTACTCTGATATACATTTTGCAATACTTGGGATTGTAATTATTTCCCAGGTTTTAAGAAGGGCAACACATCCTTGCTGTATAGCTTACTCAGTGCCAAGGAATATTGTAGAAGCTACTGAGAGAAATAATAACAGGCCTCATCAACTCATGAGTTGCTTGCTTTCTTGATGCCTACCTTTTAGTTCTTTATAAAGTCTGGAGATAAATTCTTTATCAAATACATAGCTAGCAATTTTTTTCCCCATTCAGTGGAGTGTCTTCTTGCACAACTACCAGTTTATTTTGAAGAACAAAAATATTTTTAATTTCATGAAGTCCCACTTGTTGATTATTGGTCTTGGTTCCTGGATGTTTCAGAAAACATCCTGTTCAGAAAATCTTGACCTAGGCCTATGTGTTCAAATGTGTTCCCTACTCTTTCTTTTAAAAGTTTCAGAGATTCAGAAAAAAATAGTAAGGATGGATGAGAAATAGGGTATAGGAGGAGTCAAAGGAATAATAGAAAAACACTAAGAATGTGGGATGCACTGAGATAAGAGACTCCTATAATATTAATGTTTCAAACAAATATTTTAGTTTTTCTTTAAAAAAAAAAGGAATGGACAGTCCCTGTACAAAGGAGAACAGAGACAGGAAGATAGGGCAATATAAAAAATACCTTCAGATGCTCCATCTAAAACCCAAAGCAATTAAACAATACTAGAAATAACAGAAACTAAAATACTTGCTAGAGTATGAATCATGTCATGCATAAGTTGTCAAGAACAGCTAAATGAACCACAGTGGACCACATAAGGGAAGAGACTTGAAAATAGGAGTTTGACAGGGTTGGATGGGGGGATTTTTAAGGGGAAAAGGAGAGGGCATGGGACTGGGAATTGTGGAAAGAAAATATCATAAATTCACTAAATTCATGTATGTAATGCTGAAATGTAAATTAAAATTTAAAAAACTATCACAAAGTGAAAATGCGTTTAAAAACTTAACCTACTAACATCATTTAGTTTAGTCCATTTTAACTGTGCTCCAAATAGTCATACTGATCTACAGTGTGGCCAATTAACAAACACACTCATATTTTTGTTTTATAGAATTGATTTTCTCATGTACTTTATTAAATAGTATGTTAAAAACGAAAAGCCAAATGGTTTTATTGGTACTTCCATTGTAAAGCTGAAAAATCTTAAATATAACCAGCATAAATTGAAAGTCACTCTATATTCTGAAATTTCAAAGTTTCAATTCTTCTACCATCAGTATTATTGACTTTTTCTTGTCCTAGGCAAATTTTTGGCTTCTAAATTTCTATTCTCAAATTTCTATATGAAATTTTAGGCTTCCTACTAATGTACCTTCCTACTAATGTAACTGTCTACTTTGAGTAGTTTTCTGGATCAATTCAAGAATCTATATGAAAACCTCATAAATAGAATGGAATCATTATCTGTGATGTCCTCAACATTGTTCTAAAAGTTTGCTATCTTTTCTGGTTGTCCTGGCTTTTGCTGATAAATTCATGACCAAAAAAAACCTCAAGGAAGCAAGGGATTTTATTTTTTCTTATGATAGTTCTGTTATAGTTCTTAGTACACTTGTTAGTACAGCTTTGGAGAAGAGTCCACACCAATACCAAAGGCCAAGAGAACTGGACACACCAAATCCACATAACTGTTGAGAAAGACAATCCTCACTTGCTAGACCAGAATGTCTGACCAAGTATACAGAAGCATGTCCATCTTTGCCTGTAGCTTATCCTACCATCTCCCTCTTGCCTAAAATCTCAACAGAAAGTAGATATCATACTTATTATCAGGTTTTCATGCTATGGCAAAGTAACTCATACCAAATAGATGTTATGCAAACATCTAACACAAATATAGACTAAGATTCTTTGAGTTAGTAATACAAGCGTTGTTAGGATGGAAGCAAAATAATTTTTCATCTGGAAAGAAAGGAAGTAGAAATGCATAGCATAGTTATTCATGAAGAAAACTGACCATTTTGTGAATAAATGTAAAAAAATGTCTTGGGAATAAAACTAGTTCAGGTAATTATTTGCATACAAGTCATTCTCACTTTTGGATTAACAATCTGAAAGTGATTATCTGCAGATTTCACAAGATATTCTCTAAGTAGCCAGGAACAAAGAGCATGAATGGAGAAATTAGTGAACAGTTCAATGGCTCATTAGCATGTAGTCGCTTATTAGACTATGCAGTCCTGAGGAAGAGCAGCATATGTCTATCTAGCAGCAGTCAGGAAACACAGTCTATGAAATCTGCCATATTTGTGTACTAGTGAGAGTTTTCCAGAGAAACAGAACCAATATATAGAGAACCAAAAAATACATATATAAATATGTATTTACATATTTTACATAAATTTTTTGCTGTGGGAAACACTCATAATCCATCCACAGATACTGTCTCCTAAGATCTTTGGAAGCTGAGTGAACTCTCTGTTGTCTTGCAAGACAGACAACAAGGGAAGCCAAACAAGCCTTTGTCTTTTACTTTTTCAACTCTGAAAGTGTACTTAGCAAAAGTGGAAAGTGAAAGATGGCAATAATGACTTCACTGAATTAACATAATTAATATAATAAAGCTCCTTTTGTACATCTTTCCGTATTTATATCCTAACTATGATGATTTCGTGAAGTTTAAAAATCTGTAAATCCGTACTTCCCAAATAAGATTCCAAGTTAATTTGACTAATAATTCAACTACAGAAATCTGTGCAAAGGTAACTTAATTAAAGCCATATTTCATGGCTAGAGATATAGGCCAGGGGAAGAACATGAGATTAAAGCATGTTTGTTATGCTCTAGGTTTACTTCCCAGCATGGCAAAACCAAAACCAAACATTAAAAGTATCTTTTTCTTGAAAACTAGAGAGATGCATGAAGACCTGAGTTTGTATGCTTAGCACCAGTTTTAAAAAAGCCAAAAACATATATACTGTCAACAGAACAACATATCACAAGAAAGACTGAAGTGGACATGGGTAGAATGGAACTCTTAAAAACTGTTGGCAACACTATAAAGTATGGCAGTCATGTTGAGCTAACTTCCAGTAAATTATGTATTTAAAATAATTTATCTATTTATTGGGGAATCATCTTTACAAATATCTGTTGTCTGGCTATTGGGGTTTCAAGCTTACCATCCCTACTTTGCAGTGGGCTCTACAATGGTGTTTGTTACTTCTCTGAATAACTTCCACCTCCCCACTTCCTCCTTGGTTACAATCCTGTCTGTTGGAGGTAGATAGAGGGACCTAATTCTTCAGCTATCAGCTGGTGTTTGCTCTTTTTGCTTGTTAATATTTTTTCACTTTGTTTATTTTTATAAAGCAAAGAGGTATAAGATGAGAAAAAGATGAAGAGACACAAAAGGAAAGATTTCAATAGAAAAACATGAATAAATAATTACCAAATAAATTTTAACCTTATCTTAATAACTACTCCCTAAAGAGTGCTTCGCCAAAAGAATAATCATCACTAGTGCTGGAGAAAGTGTTAGAAGAGGGAATTCTTACATCTGGTTGTGGATAACAAATTGATTTAAAAAACTTTCAGGGGAGTATTTGGTAGCATCTATCCAGATTTTAAGACCATATACTCCTCTATCCAGGAAATTCTCTTACTAGACATTTGTCCAGCGAACACTTAACCATTGTGGCAAATTTTATGTAAAATGTTATCCCACACTAACATGGAAACGTGGGCAGAGGACAAAAATATCCAGGTGTGTGCCCACGCATAGCATCCTAGCTTCCAGAGATAATCCCAATGCCAGGATCATACACAGCACTCTGTTTAAAGCCAAAATATAACAAATAAAGCAAAAAGTACATGAATATGAGGAAGACTTGTAGAAAAGCTGGACTGATGTGGGAAGAGGAGAAGAAAAGGAAGAAGGGAAAATAATCAGTATGTGTTAGATGATAGACAGATATAGATAGATAGATAGATAGATAGATATGAAATTGCCAAAGATCAAAGTTCGTTAATTAAAAAATGGAAAAATAGCATTCTACAAACATATTGGAATATACAGTTATTTATGAATAATGTGTGGGATTCACATACTGATAGGTCCATATGAGACTTGTTGTCAGGGGATACAATTCTTACGTGTGTGTGTGTTTGTTTGTGTGTGTGTGTGTGACAGACAGACAGAGAGAGAAGAATGACTTGTGAGTTTAGATTTTTATGGAAGACAACTCTCTCAACTACTGAATCAAAAAAAAATGCGCAGGTTACAAGTTAAGGTGTTGGGAGGGAGGCAAGAGAAAGGATTTCCTCTTTCACCTGTACTTTTCCGTACTGTGTGGAGGCTTCTAATTATACTCAAGGCTTGTTAACTTAATGTTAATAAATTACCTACATGATGAAATTTTGCACTAATGTTTTCCTCATTATTTGTTATGTTGAAAACCCAAATTATAATTTTTACATATTTGAAAAATACTGCTCCAATACCCTTTAAAACACTGCATGATAATTTTCTAATATATTAAGTACCCGATGAATTTCAAGGGAAGTTAATTATCATTTGAGAATTTTAATAAGGATTATTCTACTTCATGGGTGGATAGAATAAGCCCTGACCAGTGAGAGCTATACAGTGTCTTTACAATATTTTTATCTCCTATAAACTCTAGAAATTCATAATTAAGATATAATACCTTAATACTATTGAATGGTTATGATTAAATTTCAAATTTTTACCTGGAAAATGTCTTAATATTATTAAATATTTCTGATAAAATTTCAAAATTTTACCATGCTATTTTCTTCTGTGCTTGGACTGCATATTTATGTTAAGCATTTTAGTCCCTTCTCTAAAAAATATCAAGGTACTTTTGCTATCTAATCTGCATTGTAAATGCAATCTCATTTCTCTTTCTGTACATCTCATTTCTCATTCTCATAGCCTACTTCCTTTTTTTCTTTCAAGTATCATAAAAAACACAGTAACATTTGCAAACAGAGTTCTATGTATTTTTTCTACATGTTTGGGACAGATACACTTTGGGAAGGACTATTTAATTCAAACAAAGGAAAAGCAACTCACTTTTAAAAATGCGTTTACTTTTTTTAAGCATCATCTATGATCAGCTTTATGAATCTTTCTCTCCTACCTTGCAGTTGATGGACAGAAAAACCAAGTCATGGGGATGAAGAGGTGGCTCAGGGGTTAAGCCTCTGCCTTGTAGACGGAAGGTCCTAAATTCAGATCCTAGGCCCCACGTATAGACGCTGGGCGGAAGCGGGGGTGGCCTGCGTTTCTGGTCCTGGTAGGGTGAAGCCTGTGAATCCCGGGGCAGAGTAAACAAGGAGGAGGTGGTCCATGGTGGTTCCCGAATTCGTCCGTGGTTCTACACACACACACAAACACACACACACACACACACACACACACACACACACACGCACGCACGCACGCACGCACGCACGCACATGCACAATTGAATAAATAATAAAAAAAAAGAAAAACCAAGTCATATAAAATCTCAGCACACAATATAATAAACATTATGATCAGCTTAATCACCTTGACTTAGAATCTTCAGGATTTGAAACATGAAATACAGTGGACATTCTCTGAAGTTGCAGTTTTTTAATATATTAAGTAATCTGAAGTATTTGTACTGTTTGGGATTGCTAATATGGAATAAAAAAATCAGTATTGTACTGAACCATGTAATAGAGCACTATGTAAATGCAACATCGTATATTGATAATAACAGAACTATATACAACTAATTATAAATTGGGTTATAGATTCTTGTGATAACATTGTTTACATTACTTAGCAACAGTATGGTCCTAAGAACAGAACCAGAAAGTGAAAGTAGCCTTGAGTCCTTTACAAGAGCAAAATGCAAGCGTGGTGGAAAGATTCCTCATTGTACCTGGGTAACATGTGGCTGCCAGAAGTGCCCACCCTGCAGACAGGCCCAGTCAATACCATTGACATTAAAAGCCAAATTTCAAGCTATCATGATAGAGATGTTATTTCACTGGGTCCTTCAGATGTTTATCTAAAGGTTCATCTTTTTTTAATAACGAAGAGGTACAAAAATGAAAAATTTAAGGAGAAAGAGAATTATCTGATCAGAAGGTGAATTAATATTGTCTTAATGGTGCTTACAGGTTCTAAATAAGTATTATTTTAAATCCTAGTTATCATTATAAACTTAACAAATTATCCAAAACTTTCAGGTTTTGTGTATTAATCAGCTACTTCTATATACATATATCACAGACCATAAAGAACAGAAATGTATTCATGCATTTATTTTCACAGAAAATAAAGTGTTAGGAAATTCTGTCTATGGTAAGGGCTCCTTCCTTTACTATAGATAGTTACCTTCTTAGTGTGTCTTCACATGACAGAGAGAAAGAAACAGAGAGAGAGAGAAAAAAAGCATATGAGCTCTGTGCCCTTTTTTCTTGTTACACGGGTGTCAGCCTTATTGGACTAGAACTTATTTAACTAAATGGCTTCCTTTAAGATTGCCCTCTAAATAGTCACATTGGAGTTTGAATATCATTGTATAAATGATCAGGAGGGAGAAAGATCAATCTGTTACACTTGGCATTTAATGAAATCCCCCTAAATATCATCATCATCTCTATTTAGGTTAAAGTACCAATAATTATCATAAGGTGCTTCCTAATTATGAAAATCACAAATTATTCTCAATTATCAAGATCATTTTAGCATTCTCACATTACTAGTATTTTATACTTTACTCTTAACAAAAAGCACAGAGGCATTATAACCTAATCTGGCCAGAAAATTTAGATTGAGATTAAGAGGGAGTCAGGCAGAGAAAAGGTGGGAGGATGGGATTTGGGACTGAAGGTTGAAAGTCACTATTTTCATGTATATAACATGAATTTGACCACTCCTCTCTTTAAACTTCATACTTCCATTAGAACCATTTCTCTTGATATGCTATTTTTAAGGAAGGATATGCAACATGGTATAGTTGTGATAAACAAGATTTCATGGCAGATATGTATACTTACACAAGAATTGCACAGAACTGTTAACATATCTCACCACAGCATCAGAAAGATCTCAAGATGGTCCACACTTCTGTGAGAGACTGATGAGGACTAATGCTTATAGGGAAGTAAAGGAGCCTGCTTTCTCTATGGTAAATCCACTGATCTAGGATGCTTGCTGGATCATAACTGATGAGAACTACTGCTGAGGGGGAAGAAAAGGAGGATGCTTTCCACAATGGTACACCTTCTGACCTAGGATGCTTCTTGGAGCAAGGAACATGTCAATTATTAGTCATCTCAGTGTGCCACATAAATGAGAAGATTTGAAAATAGTAGGGAGTCAGACAGGAGAGAAGAAGGGGGGATTTGGGGCTAAAGGTTGAAAGTCACTGTATTCATGTATATAACATTAAAATAATAAAGATAAAAATACTTATAAAAAACAACAAAAGAAGGCAATAACTTATTTGCACAGAAGCAGGCATCTAGAGTCAGATTTCTTCCCTGTTCCTCACAGCTGGAATGAATTCTCTTCTGAATCACCCTATCCCTGCATTCCCGCAAACTTGGATTTCAAGTTCTTGTCTGAATCTCTGCGGATTTGATTCATAGACAAGGCTGACCCATTAAATGAAACAAGTGGACATAAAAAGTCACTGTATCTCATTCTGGGGAATCTATTCCTTTGAAATCCACAGATTTTACATGAACAGCTACAGTATCTGAGGTGAGACCATTCTGCAGTAGTCTTCTCAGTCTGTGCGTACCCACCTATCACCAGCAGCTCTCACCTGCAGTAAATACCAAGTGCCCAGAGAAGCACTCTTACAGCAGGCACCTATGTGAAGCACACTCCTGCATCAGGCAGCAGTGACTGCAGAAACCTGAACCACATATCCATAATAACAAGATTCTGAAGGTGTCGTGGGGATTGTATTTGTAGGCCACTATGAAAAGTATTATTACCTATTCTCCCTAAAGCATATTTAATCATTTGGTTTCATCTTCTGTAATAATAAAATGGAATTCCTTTCTTTCTAGTGGTATAGTTTGGAAAAGCATGACCATGTTAATTAAAAATAAATTATGAAATATATACAGAGATTCTTCACCTGACAAATGTTCTATGTGATGCTAAATAAATGAAATTATTTTAATCTTCTAAAAAAGGAAGTATAATTTTTAAAAGGTCAGAAAAGGGAACAATTTATAATAATAACAATAGTTCTGAAATAGCAGGACAACTAATAGCAAACTAAGACTCTAAATGTGTTAGTCACAAATTCTAAACACACACACACACACACACACACACATTTGAATACACTATAGAGTCATCCAAATCAGGCAGAATTAAAAGGAAATTAAGTTTTGAAGGAAGGAAATATCCCTATTTACATCATTTTTCTGGATATGGAAGAGCTGGAACATGAAGTGCATACCACAGTTTTCACTTAAGCACCAGAATACAAGACTGGGGTGCCACAGCAATGGGACATTTAGGAAATAAGTACAGAAAGTAGAAAAGCTCCTAAGTGGCAAGTCCCAAAATCTTGATAGAATTTAATTTCACACTGAAAATTACCATGGCAGATTCAAAGAATTCCAGGGAATAAAAGAAGACAAAAGATATTAAAAAAATAAGAAGCTGGGTTGGAGAGATAGCTCAGGGGTTAAGACTCTGCCTCTACAAGCAAAAGATCCTGAGTTCGGATATCTGATCCCATGTAATAAATACCAGGAAGAAATAGAGGAGACCTGCACTTCTGGCCATGGAGGGGGAAGCCTGGGAAAGCCCAAAGAAGCAATCCAGGATGATCACCCTTGGCCTTCCACAGGGATACACAGTGCCTTCTGATACACACACACACACACACACACACACACACACACACACCAAATACATTAAAAAATTGAAAGGAAAGAAGCCAGGATAGAATCTAGCTACTAATTAAATATTTCAGGGAAAATGGAGTTTGGAATTTGATGCTCAATTGGAGGAGTCTTGTTAGTGCTATAAGTTTTCCATTGAAATCTGAAAATGGTCATGATTACTGTTTTTTTTTTCCAAAGGTTTATTTCCTAAGGTTAAAACATATAACCTAAGATTAAGATCAAGGCTAAACCATAAAGGTAAAATTATGCATAATAATAAAACACAAGTTTCCATATGTTTGAAAAATCAAACAATAATTTGACTACATCATTTCAGATCAAGACTTTTCAGAGAACTATTTAAAAAAAATCCAGAGTTGGAGGGAGCAAGGGGGACCAGGAGGGTTGGAGGGAGGGAGGGGACCAGGTTACCTATTGTTTGTTTGAGTGGGAAATAAATAAATAAATTAATTAATTTTAAAAATCCAGAGTTGCAGCAATGCATCATTTGAAATATCCAGTGTGGGGAAAAAAGTGGTAAACATGCCAAGAAACAAAAGTATTAACCCCTTAGTCAAAAGAAAATGTCAATAAAAGGGTCCCTTAGTCAAAAGAAAATAATGTCAATAAAAGGGTCCCAAGCTGACACGCATGTTACAAGTGATGGCTTTAAAATAAGTAATTGCAAAGATGTCCATGATCAAAAGGGGTCAAATGAGTGATCAGAATTTCAAATCCTAGCAGAAAAAGGAGATTACATAAAAGAACCAAATGGATATTTTGGAACTGAGAAGTACAGTGAACGCTATGGAAAAATATGAGCTTCTAGTTCATCAAAGAAATGTACAATGAAAACCCAGTGAAATACCATTACAACCTTTATAGTAATTTAAATTTCAAAATCACACTACTGAGTGTTGGAAGTGACTCAGAACCATTGGAACTTTCACATAGAAAGTCATATCAGAAAGTATGTAAAACAGTGAGCCACTTTGGGAACAAGTTATGCCACTTTTATAAAGTAAAATGGGTACCCATCCTAGGACTCAAAATGTATACCCTTGTGAAAATGTATGTACATATACGCAATTGCATACGAATGTTAAAGGCAAAAGTAATTCAAATGTCTGTCAATAGGTTATTTATATGATGGAATATTACTCAGCAATAGAAAATTGTTATGTATTGTGAACATGAATGACTATTGAAGGGAAAAGTCATTTGAAAGAAATCAGATATAAAGGGTATGACATGGTGTGACATTTGCAATAAGAAGCTCAAGAATAGGCAAACCATTCCTCTGTTGCATACAGTCAGAACACTTATTGCATGTAAGAGTGAACATTGTCAAGAAGGTATACAATATAAGTTTATAGAGTGAATATATTACTGAAATTGATGCTCTTCCTCCATTGATATTTCCTAAGTTGTGTGCATATTTTATCATAACGAAGTGTAAATATGTGTCTGTTTAACACTGGCTTACAAAATTTACATTCTTCAGCACCATTAGATAATACTAACTCACTGTATGGAATTATTCTCTATGCAAAGTAATCTCTGCATTTAGTTCTCTGTGAATGCAACAAAATACTATAAATAATCCATTGCTAAAGACAGAAAGCAACAAGAAGACAAAACATGAACAAAAAATTTTCCAGTCTTACAGAACAGTGCTTGCTAAGGCAACTAAAAAGACATTTTCTGTTCCTTGTTAACTTTATTTTGCTTTCAAGGTTCAAGTTGGCACCTATGGGGGGGAGAAAGTTAAACGTAGATGGTTATAGTATGAGATTTTATAGTTGTATTCATTTCAACCTTGTATCTCATGACTAAGAAATAGTAAAGAAAGATAATTTGCATTTAGATAGAAAATATGTTTCCATAAGACGTGCATGATGAAAAAGCAAACCAACAACAAGGTAGGAAGGAATATGTTCTAATCCCTAACTACACACTAGATTTGGAAATCCTGTAGACTAAAGGTAAATCTTACTTATTATTTTTTTCTGTTTTATTTTCTAATTAATTTATTTTAAATTTATTTTTTATTTTTTGAATGTGTGTATATGTGTAAGGGTACTGTGTGTTCATGTAGAATATAATTCTGGAATGCTTCTACTTCCTTTCTACTTTCCTATGGGATTTCCCAGATTCTGCTTTCCAGAGCTGGAAGAGTGGTCTACTGCTATTTCCACCTGGAGTTTTTATGTGAAATCAGAACTCAGATCCTTCTTTTTTTGAAGCAGAGTCTTAACCCATGATCCATCTTTCCAGTTCAGCCTTACCAATTAAAGCAGGTCTTTAGGGTAAATTCTATTAACTATAACCTCATGATGGAAGAATCTTTTTACAGTATTTTTCCATTACTATATGTCCAGAGCTTTGATGGATGAATATTAATGAATAATGGCAGAATTCCTGAGAGTGACATGAAATATGAAAATGCTAAACAACTGTTTTACAAAAATACTTTACAAAATTAGATAATTTTAACTGAAAAGTGTCTATATGTTTTATGGAAATTTCCAATTGATCTTGTTCTGAGAGAAATGTGAGTCAAAAATTGTCCTGTATTTGAAACAATGGCATTCTCCAATGTATTGTAATATTATCTACACCTAGACAATAGGGGTTAGGTGATTTTTAAGAAGAAAGTCCAGTTTATGAATATTCATCCATTTATTCATAATTGAAGATTCATTTATTGAGTACTTATTGGATATTGTGCCAACACTTGCCAAGATACTCTATAGCCAAAAAGACATATGTTCTTAAAGAATTTATTGCTAGGTGAAGGAGAAAAAATAGTAAGTAAAGACACAATAATGATAAATGGAAAGATTATTAAGTGCTAGAGAAATGTGGTTGAAGACTCAGTACCCTTTCATATTTATGGTTAGGTAATCCTTCTCTATGGAGGAAGCATTCATGTTAATGCACTAATGATGAATAAAAGCTAGGATACGAAGTGCTAAGAGTTTCTACCAGAGAAAATAACAGATTCAAAATGCTTGAGATTTTAAAAAGCTTTTCACATTCAAGGACTTGAGAAAACCCAATGACTAGAGTATACATGGAAAGGAGAAAAGTTAAAAGTGGTAAAAAAAAGGTAGCATTATAAAATCCACAGACTGGAAATCCAAAGTCAGAGGTTAAACGTACTTGTAATATTGATGTATTTAATGGCTTTAAGCAAGACAATGGCATGATGTAATTTATATAATTGAAATTTTTTTCAGATTTCCCAGTGTAGAATAGGTAGGTCAGAGCATGAACCAAAGCAGAGACTTCCAGTGGAGTTGAGCTGCAGGTCCAAATTTCTCGGGGGAGAATAAAATTGTACTCAGTCATGGGTTTAATGTGGATAAGGGAAAAAGGCCTCTACAGTGAGTCCAGATTTCTAGTTTACAAATGTGTGAGGACTACAGAAACAGTTGCATTGTGGGAATAGGTCAACTCCAACTTGTATTGTTTGAATAGGCAACAAACCAAGGAACCAACGAAAGAAGAGAAAATGCTGCAGCAATGGGAAATATCAGAATCTGCAAATCTCCTTTAAGCAAGAGAGTATTTCAAGAAGGAAAAAACTGATCTAATATGTTGAAGTTACTAAGTGGCTAAAGGAAATCACAGGAATCATCCAAAGGATATGGAAAAATGGAGGTTGTTGGTGATTTTGACTAAGCAGTTTCAGGTGAGTTTTCAGAAAAAAAATTCAGATTGAAAGGAATTGAAAGAACTAAAGAGAGAGGGAGAGATGAGATCACTAAGGAAGCACTAGCAGACAAGTCTTTCATGTTTAATTTCAAAGGAAAGCAGAAAGTGACATATGATACGGAATCAATTAATGGGTCAAGAAGAAATTCTGAAGTGTATTTGCAGATTGATAGGGACGCTCGCTCATAAACAAAGGGATTAGCGATCCAGAAAATGAAGTATATGAACAAGGAAGTCTGAGAAGGCAGTTGGCAAATAAAGAAAACATTGCCCAAAGAATGATGGCCAGTGGAATGAATACAAGCTGGAAAAAGACGGGAGGCAACAACACAGCTGGAGGTGAGAGCAAATGGAAGTAATACTGAAGTATGACCAAGAAGCTCAGAAAGAGCAGTGACTAATTTCCCGTTGATGAAGCATAATTAGGGAGAAAAAAAATGACGATTGGAGGAAGACTGCTATTTTTAGTGTTCTCCAAAAGCCTATGCTACAGACCCTTGCTTCTGTAAGAGTACTAAGAAACAGTTACAGTTTGCAAAGAGGTGATAAGAATGGGCTAATATCACAATGTGCAGTTACTTAATTGGTGTGGGAATAGATTCCTTACAGAAGAGGAAGCTTGACTCCTTTCACTCTCCTGACCTCTTCTCTCCTTTTTGCCCACATCTTCTTTCCTCCTTGCCTCTCCCTCCTCCCCTTCTGTCTTTATCTTGCCCTTCTACCTTTTGTCATGGGATATCACAGTAAGAAAGCTCTTGACAGATGGCTAGTCTGTTGATCTAGGATTTCTTAGTTTCCTGAATGGTAACTAATAAATTTTGGAAATGTTCTTTTATGGCCACATGGGTAGGACTCTGTACACAGAGACACAAACATCAGTATAAAGGAACATTGCATTGTCTTTTAAAATTCTACTGCATAAAGAAGTAGGAAAAGCATTATTAAAATAATGTGGTCTTATTTTTTTGATTGCCAAAGAATTTGAGCATAATTTGCTGAACCTATTAAGACTCTTAGTGTGCAAATAAAAACAATCCACTTAGGTGAACTTAACAGAATAAAAAATGAAATGATACTGGCATCTTATATATTCAACACACAAATGAAATAGCAGTATAAGAAAGGTGTAGAATGTTGGCAATATCTTTTTAATAATCTCTCTCCTCCTCTTCTCCACTCTGTACATGTCTTCTTTAGTATGCATATTAAAACATGATGACCCCATAGCTCATCAGTTTCTTCAAGTATTATTTTTTTCAAGAAGGAGAATGACTGCCTTACGTGAAGTGTCTATTTCTGTGTCAGTCACCATTTCTAGATAGTGGAAACCATTGAGAATAATTATGGTTTCTGTGGTCCAGTTCTTGTTAATCAGCCTCTGGAGTTACAGAAGGTAATGTTGTTAGAAACAAAACAGACTGAAACCATGAAATCACACGAAGATTTTATCTTTTATTTAAGTAAGTACCCTGAGAAAATCTATCATCTTAGAAAGATAACTCCCAGAAGCAATAAGGAAGAATGGTTTGGAACAGAGATTCACCAGATTCAGAGCGATGAATCCAATGAGAAAGACACTAAGAAAAATTCAAAACAAAAAATAATAAGTAGAATTAGGACAGTAATATCAGCAATGCGGAGGTATGATTGGATACCAGACACAATGCAGAAATTGGATGGATTGTACCTGGAATAATACTGATGAAAGATGTATAAGAAATAATTATTTCAAGAGTCCTGTGTTGGTCCACAGAACACATAGAATTGCTGATGAGAAGAAATGGGAGATGTGAAAAGAAAATGTAAAGCTTGAGGAAAGATCTGAAGTGAAGTTTGCTGTGTTACAGCCAGTCAGACAGGAAGGTCAGGAAGTTGATAAGTATTTGAGAGGTACAGAGATCTTGGCTGGAGCTTCAGTCTTGTAGGAGAGCACTGAGTATTATCACCTGGAATGAGGAAGGATAGTGGCTCTTTCCATCAGAAAAAAAGAAATGAGAAGAATAACAAGTAGCCAGAAATAGTGGGAAGAACAAGAGTTAGTGGGATCTTGAATGGCAGTAAAGTATCAAGAGGGAGAAGGATGAATAATGCCACATTCTGCTGGAAAGGAAAACAGACAGAGATGAAAACAGGCTGAAATGTTTGAAAACCATATTACTGACCTTTCTTAAAATAATGTAAGTCAAGTCACTGGGTTTGAAAGTCACATCCCAGTGAATAGAAGCAGAAGCAGTGCCTAACCTGCTCTTTCCAAAAATTGTGCATCATTTAATTGTGTATCATATTGACATAATGATTCACTCTCTTAAACTTATTTTATTGTTGCATAGGTTGGAATGAAAGAAGACCATTAACAAGGCTCGAATTAAACCATAGACTCCTGATTCACAAATTTCTAGATGTCTTCTTACCTTTAGGTAAATTAATTTTGTGGCCTTTTGCAAAAAGAGATCCAAAGGTATTATATCTCATCTTTATTTTCACTGGCTTTCACGGTGTTGTCTTTAATGATTTCTCCCACCATCGTTCCTTTAGCTCTATCTCAGCTTTCAGACACATGACCTTTTTCCCAATCTCATTAAAGCCTGTGTTCATTTTCTCAAGATTCCTATCAATCGAGGTAATTGCTTCCTACACAAAACCCAGTCTTCCATTACCAAGCTCATTACCTTGAGTTAAAAGTACAGAAACTTCTCCAAACTGAAATTACAGCCATGTCCTGAAAAGAAGTCACCCATCCAGCCTGTGCCTGCCTCCTCTCCGTTTATGCCACTCTACATCCATTGCTGGGGTGGCTCCAACTCTGCTCTCAAGTCATCACTTGCCTGGGAAAACCAGGATGTGGCAGAGGATAAACAACACAGAATCCTGTGCTGATAGAGTTAATGTGCTTTGCTTTGGAAAAAAAATTACCATTAAAGTTCTTATAATCCTCTCTCCCAGTGAAGACAATCAGGTTAACAAACATTTCTATTCACTATTTCCATACTTACTACTTTTATCTTTGGATTTCTCAGTTGATTTCACTGATTCTAAACATTTCAATGAGCTTTGGCTTCTTCGGAGTAGTAAAAAAAAAGTCCAAGGGTTATGAAGTTTCGAAAAATGGCCTTTTTAAAAGAAAATATAATAAAAGAAATAATTTGAATTGATTAACTTAATGAGTAACTTCTGTGGTGGTCCAAGTACATATCTTCTCTGGTAAATGTTTTAAAGTGTCTACTTAAGTTGAAGATATATGTTGCTGAAGTGGACAGCCTCTAACAAGAACTAATCATGGGCACAGTGGAATGACACACCTGTAAATTCCAGCAGTAGTGAGGCAGGGGCAGAAGTACATATAGTGTGAATTAATCCTGTTCTACACAGCAAGTTGTTGGCCAGGTGGGTACATTTCAGCAGACAATCTGGGATCTTTTCCCCAGGCACAGTTTACATATTCTTTTTCAGACCGGGTCTCTCACTGTAATGGAGCTCACCAAGCAGGCTTAGGCTAATGTGGACAACAAGCCCCAGAAGTTCATCTACATCTGCCACTCCCACCATTTTTGTTGGAAATTCAAATGCACACTATCACTGTGGCTTTTGTGTGGCTCTGGAGAGTGGATTTAGTTCCTTATGTTTGAGTGTTGAGTACTGGACCAAGTGAGTTCTCTCACTAGCCTAAGAAAATTATTTTTATTAAATTCAAAGTGTCCTTCCTAATGTTCCATTTTTTAACAATAACCACAAATAAAGGAATGTGTCCATTCACAATCCGAGTGCTAAAAAAAGTAGGAAGAAGGGGGAAGGTTGTAATGAAAGAAAAAGAAACATAAAACATCAAAGCTGTACTGTCTTGAGATTATCCAGATCATAGTTTGCCTTTACTTAACTTTTCTATTTAAAATGCCATATTACTTAACCTCCCAGTAGTTTCAATTGAGAAAAGTTAGTCACTATTGTTGCATAGACTTCATGTGTCAATCATTATAGGCTACAATGAAACTGATGTATAATGGCTTCAGAATAACTAACAAACAAAAGACATTTTTCATCTGATGTTTTTCTTAGTAAACCTAATGAAAACCAAAGGTCATTCTTTCCTTTGTCTAGTGAACCACTATGCCTATTTAACTAATTTGAAACTTCAATGAGAAAGTACATTAAAAAAACTTTCTTCCCAAATTTAAAAAGTGTATGTTTTAGCTCAACATAAAAACCTGATTAAATACTTTAAGTTCTAGCATTAGCAACTAATTAGAATTAGATCAGTTTTAAAAATGAAAACTTTGCTTATGAAGTCTTACTTTAAGCCAGGAATACTGTAAAAGACAGCAATGATTAGATGTCTTTGACCTTCACTTGTGTTCCCAGCACATTGCTGAGCCCTTGCTTAGTTCACCCAACTGTTCTATAGATCTAAGTAGCAAAAATGATACCTGATCTGCCTCAAATCCTTTAAACCGTAAATATGAATTTTGCTGATTTGCATCCCCTTATGAATAACTCCAACCTTTTTGACAATACATTATTTTGCTTTGTGTGTGCACAAAAGGCATAATGCCTTTTAGGTCTGACATACCATAATAGTTTTTGTCAGTTTTATAGCATTAATAAACTCCATATATTTAAAATTTGCAGGTTAATATGTGTTGACACAGGTGCAAACTTCAAATATCAACACTAAACCCAATAAAATAAACATATCCATAAGTCTCAGCAGATTCCCTACACTGTGCTTTAGAAGAGCCCACTTTCCTCCCCAACATACAAATGCTTGATATAATCAGTAATTTGAATTTGATACAAGGAATGTGTCCATTCACAATCCGAGTGCTAAAAAAGTAGGAGGAAGGGGGAAGGTTGTAATGTAGTTTGGTTTTTCCCTGCTGGTGACGTTGAGAGCTCCTTCCACTTTGTGTCACCTATATAACCTTTTTCATGAACAGTCTTTCTGTTTTTTCCCATTTGGTGGGAAGAAATATAGATTCTTATTGAATTTCAAGATGTCTTCATAAGTTCCGTATACAAGTATTCATGAAGTACATGACTTCAATTATTTTATTCCACTCAATATCTTATTATTTCACTCCCTGAGAAGTTTTTTAAAAGAATTATTTAATGTTGATGAAGTCCAAAATGTCAGATTTTTCTCTTATAAATGATGTTTTAGATCCTATCCTGAAATAATATTCACCTGACCTGATCGTATTCATGCTTCCTCCCATATTTTCTTATAGGAATTTTTCTTAAATTTTGCCTTGCCTTACAGTTTTTTTTGTGTTTCATTTGTTTATATGTGCATATTTTCATATACATATGCATGTGTACATATGTACATATGCACACATATAAACAATAGTAAATTTTCTCTTTGAATTACTTCACAATGATCACTATTAAAGAAAAATATCATTAATATCCATAAATCACTTTAGTTTAACAAAAAGGATTTTTTCTTTATTCATCCTGTAAACATATATTTTAGTATTCACAACACCTTCTTAGAATATGTTAATAAATGTTTGCATATGTACAAAGATGCTAGCAAAACCATCTGTGATAAATTTACATCATTAAAGAGTTAACACATGTGCTCTAAATGCTCAGACTCTTAACAATCTGTGGCTTAATGTTTTTTTCTCTTGTGAATTTGAAACCTTAACATTTTTAATTTTTGATTAGTATACAGAGTATTAGGGATTTTGATGGAATTTTTTCCGATAATAAATCATAAAGAAATTTATATTAAACCAATCCTTTGGTATATATGCAATTTTACTATTTATAAAGGTAAATAAAAATTTTCATACAAATGTGATAGATGTACTTTTATGTTTTCACATGAAAATTTACATCTTGACTGGATATTGAATATTACATTTTTATGAAAAGTATTGGCAACTATAAAATCTAACCCTGGCATTTTCAAAGTTACTGGATTTCAAAGTTGAACTCATCTTCTAGACTCTCCTTCAAACCCTCACAACCTCCTGTTTTCATGTCACATGGGTATTATTACCCTCTCCTCGGTCTTCAAGATCTCCTTTCCCCTCTCATGGTAGCCTTACTAGATTCATAGCATATACCACTTTCACCCATGCATTTATATATCATAATGTAGACATTATATACTGGGATATACAGATGAGTGAGAACATGCAAATTTTATCTTTCTTAGTCTAGGTTACTTCACTTAATATATTTTCCATTTCCATCCATTTTCCTGCACATTTAATTTTTCTTTACAGCTATATACAATTGCATTATGTGTATATACCACATTTCATTATTCATTTACCTGTTGCCAGACATGTTGGGTGATTCTATTTCTTGGATATTTTCTTGAATATTTTTGTAATAGAGCAATGAAAATGAGAGTGAAGATATCTCTACAATAGGATATACAGTCCTGAGATGGAAAATCCAGTAGTGGTACATCTGGGCTATCTGGAAGTCCTCTTCGATCAGATGAGTCTCTTGATAGATGCAGCAAACATATGATAAATTCAACACGGCTCAAAGATTAAAAAAAGGAAATTTAGGAAATTATGGATAGAGCACACCTCCAAGCAATATGTCTACCTATGAAAAACCTAGAGTCTACATGTCTTGCAGAAATTTAGTAGAAATAATAACATGCAGTGGTAACCTTAGAGGCTAGGTCTAGACAAGTGAGGGGGGGTGTCAATGGGTCTATCCAAGGAAGGACCATTTAATCTGCCACAGAGATCTGAGACCTCACTAATGCAGACATTAGTTCCCCCAGAGAACTCTGGGGCTCACACAAGCAGACAGGCAGGAATGTGTGAGGGAAAGGGATGGATTGATAAAACGAAGAAAGGCTAGGAGAGAAGAGAAGAGAGAAGGAATGGGGAAGAAGGGCAGGGAAAACCAATCATGTTTGTAAAACTAGAAAATGATAAAAATATGAAAAATATGAAAAAACACTATAGTCTATATGGAAAAACTGAGAATAGTTCCTTTAAAACCTGGAATGAGACAGAGTGCTCACTCTTTCCACCCTTATTTTATATAATATACAAAGTAGTAGCTGGAGTAATGCAATCAAGGAAAAACATAAAAGGGATAAGTAAAATAAGAAAGAAAAAAGTTAGTCAATCCCTATATGCAGATGGCATGATTCCATACTTAAAAGATGCAGCAGACTATTGAAATCTCCTAAATTTAACAAGCACTTTCAATAAGGTTGCATGATGCAAAAAATTAACACACAAAAACTGGTAGCTTTCATTTTTACCAGCAGTGAACTTGCTGAGAGAGAAATTAGGAAAACTATCCCATTCATAACAACTTTCTCACAAAAAATTAATCCAACGAAGCTCATGAAAGACTTTTATAATGAAAACTTTTCAGACACCAACAAAAGAAATCAAAGAAGACAATGACTGATGCTAAGAACTTACATGTTCCTATGTTGTAATTAATATTTGAAAATGAGTCTATTATCAAAAGTAATGTACATATTCAGTGCATTCCCAATAAAAATTTTAACGACTTTTTTTCATAGAACTTGTAGCTAAAGAAAATCTAAAAATTCATATGGAAACACTAAAGACCATGAATAGCAATTCTTAACAGAAACTACATTGCTATGACATCTGAACACTTATCATCATACCCATAGACCAGTATAATTCTCAGCCCAAGACTAAAAAGTGTCCTTTTGTAGTTTGAAGGTGTTTAATACAAAGAGTCACAGCTGGCCAGGGTGCGGAGAATAATTGAATGTGGATTGCACAGCTGTAAACAGGATAGCTAAATCGCCACACCTCATCCGAAGGCTTCGGAAACACTATGGAAGAGGGGTAGTAAGAATGAGGATGGGGAGTAGTACTGGAAGACAGTCTACTGCATATGACAGGGCTGTTGTACCCAAGAACTCACCGCAGCGATGCCCACTTCAATAATGCCTTCACAATATTTGGCTATCGACATTTCACCAATAAAGGGGAAGATCTCAAGAGACAGTACACTTTGCTTTGATACTATTGAAGTTCAATGCGAGGAAGGAAGAGGGAAGCAACTTTTTTCAATGATAGACTATTCAGGCCCCAGCAAGTATTCAGGCTCATCCCGGTAGAGATGTTCCAAATGATACCCAGTAGGTGGCACATGCAAAAAGATGTGACAGTAAGAGGGAAACTGCTTGGAAAGAAGACAATATAAAGTTGGAAAATGAGGCGGGGGAGGGAATCAGGTAGAAAATGGGTAAAAATGGCACAAAATTCACTGTACTTATGTATGAAAGTATCAAAGAATTTTAAAGATGGAAAAACAAGAGAAATAGAAAGAACACCGCTGGAGGTATTACAATACCTGATTGCAAATTACATTACAGAACTACAGTGACGAAACAGCATGGTAATGGCACAAAAAGAGACCTGAGGAACCAGTGAATGGAACCTAGAGCCCATAAATACACCCAAATAACCATATACTAAAATTAGCCATAGACTAATTTTGGAAAAGGTTGTTAAAAACATACACTGGAAGAGAACCTAACTTTCTCAATCAACAGTGCTGATAGAATTGGATATCCCACCTGCAGAAGGCTGAAACTAATCCAAATCTCTGCTGAAAACAAAATCAATTAAAAATACACCAAAGGCCTTAATTTAAAACCTAACACACTGATTCCTAGAGGAAAAGGTAGCAAACAGTGCAGATGTTTGGAATGTCCCTGCACTGAGCTGATCCCCAAGGACTTCCTTGGTGATTGGACCCTAAGCACCCTATCTTTTTGTGTCGTGTTTCCCTTCCTTCCATGGCCTGCTGCCCTCCTGCTTTGGCCAGATTCTTGCTCAGCATCACCACTTAACCTCCCCTCACTCACAAAATCTTGTTCTCAGGATGGCATTGATAAATTCACTGTCTGGTGCTACAGTACAGATCAGTACAGATGGACTTTTGCCTTATGGCTCTGCTTTCCAGGAGTGGGAGGGAAATGAGCTTTAGGGAGTGAAGATTGCTTTCCTGGTACCTTTCTTATTTGACATTAAAGTGTAGGCCTGCCACCAGTGGTCCTAGCTTGGTGATTCAGCCTACAGAACTTACACACACACACACACACACACACACACACACACACACACACACACACACAAATAAATAAATAAAATAAAATAAAATGCCAGACAGAAACTGCAGTGGCCTGTCCTTCAGGCCCTGGTGGGCGGAGCCTGTAAAATTCCAGTGCCAAGCAAAAAGGAGGCAGAAGCAATCCAGGAGGATTCCTGAAGTTACCCTTGGTCTTCCACAGGGACACAAAGTGCCCTCTGACACACACACACACACACACACACATTAAATAAATAATTTTTTTAAAAAGACTATCTTTTGTCCACTAAATTGTATTTGAATTTTTGTGGAAAAATATGTTTACACATTTGCTTCTATCGGAACTTTCTTTCCTGATCCATTGATCTAATTTTTTAAATCTTCTTTGCCAATACAACACTATCTGAATTTATTACTTATGTGCTAGAGCTTGAAGTGTCTAGTTTTGTTTTTCTTTTTCAAAATTATTTTGTATCATTTGTTTTCTTTATATTTTCATATTCACTTTTGAATTAGATTTTCAGTTTCTATACACATGTCTGCATGTGTGCGTGCACATGCTGCACCCAGACACACACACACACAGCCTCCTTAGGTCAATTTGGAGAAATGATATTATCGAAACTGAGGCTTCTTACTCATGACTCACTGCATTTTTATTAATCAAAAGACCACAAGGTTATTTATGGAATGTTAAGTTATCAGCGAAGAAACCCAGAAGATATTGACTTGCAGTTACACTGAAAATTCCTTCCAGTATACTAATTTTCTTCCAAGATGTGTCTTCACTAGATACGTGTCCAAAAAATAGGACTTGTTTTACCTAGTTCAAGTAGAAAAAGCAATTATTCTAGGATGTTATAAATAGTCCAATATTTTCAGAAGTACCAGAGAGTTGGAATTCAACCAACCTCAATGAACACAAGCTCCAGAGAGAATCCCACTACCTCTGTATTTAGCTTCTAGAGCAAATGCTAGGTAACAGGAGAGAGAGTTTCATTACTGTAAGTGTGAAGGGCCTATGCTTCCATACATAGTTTCTTCAATTGGACAAAACATACTATGGTCTTCTGCTTTGTTGTTTTCCTTTCCTCCAGACAGACAGTTCATTCTAGAGAATTTGATTAGCAAAATGGAGCTCACTGATCTGAGGCTGCATTTCTGCTACTGGAAATTCCCCAAGCATACAGAGGATTTCCAAAAAGAACTGAGGGGCCTCAACACACACAGCAAGAATCATCTCTCAAAGATCTCTCAAAAATCAATGTGAGTCACAGAATCTTTATAGCATGGGGGCTGACAGAGAGCTTTCCATTTGCCAGTATTTTCCAAATTTTAGCCCGTGATTCATCAGAGGGACATAAAGTTAATGTAGTGCATCCTATAGCTTTAAAAATGAAAATAAAATTGAAAACATAATGATGCCTTTTATTTAGTCAAGGTCAGAATTGTTTAACAAAAAGTTTGCTTCGTAACATGTACATGTGTGTGCTTGCACACATATGTGTTTGACAGAAGTCTTTTTTGAATAATGGAAAATATAAATATTTAAATTGAAAACATTCTTCATACTCAACCTCTTCACTTTATACTTGACTAATGAAAAATAAGTCCTTTGTTGTGGCATTTAATGCAAAGGGAATCAGGACAAATGAGTGTCTGCTTTTTAAGAATGCTGAGGATTGAACCTAGTGCCTCTTGTCTACTGGATAAATGACCGAAAACTTACATTTAATCCCAGTACTCCCCAGCCTTCTTATTTTTAGTTTGTATTTTGAGACCCTCTCACTAATCTCCTCAGCACAGCCTTCAGCTCACTCTTTAGCCTTGGGCAGGCTTTGAACTTTTGATCCTCTTTCTCCAGCCTCTGCAGTAACTGGCATTACAGTTTTCTATTTGTTTCCTTCTCTCAGAGCATTAAATTTTTTAAAAAATTAAATACATGGAATCAATTTTCCAAGGAAAGTTTCTATTACTTGAAATAAAATATGAAAAATTTAAAGTTTCTTTATGTCTAATTATGTTTCTACAGTTTAAAATTTAAGAAAAAAATTGCATGTCATGGATGTTTTGTATTCACAGAGAATAACTTTACAAATAACAAATTAATATTTCCAAAATAATACAGATTTTGCTTTTGCAGTCCTCATTTTATCTGGATTTCTAAAAGCATTGAGTCAAAAAACATTGTCCATTTGGTATATAATATGGCTCTATCTTCAATAATAGAGTTGGACAATGAATTTTCACATGGCTAATTGCACTATTCGATGGTCTGTTAACATGACTTTAATGCTGAAATGTTAGTTATTAATTATACCACATAAAATTCACCTGAAGAATTATCATAACAGACAGAATGTGAAACAGATAACCTTAACCAAATCATGAGAAATGAAAATAGAAATAATTTATTAATTCAGAGAAACCTAATTTCTATTATGCATTTTATCTTTTTCTTCTTCAGGAATGTTGAATCAAGGCAGAATGAAGTGGATTCTACATTTGAAGGGGCACCCAGAGCCCAGTGATGAAGTTTAGGTCATATTTGGGACTGCATTTTTCTAAAGTTGCTTTCATTGTTGATTATTTTTTGACCTTTCACTTTGCAATTATGCTATATGGACTCTCTTCATGACCCATAGCAACTTAACTTTCTCATGAATGTGATTGCAAACCAAGAGGACAACCCTATATACCAATGAATTGGTCTTTAGTATGGGAACCTTGCTATGTCACACTTGGGGCAGTTGCAGATGGTGGTCAGATAAGGCTAAGAATAAAGATGAGAAGTTAGTTTCCACTTGAGTTGAATCATTCCAAACAGTACTTCCTCTCACACTGGCATGCCTTTCTCATAGTGTTTTAGTCCAGCAACATCTTTCTCCCAAAACCATCTAAAATGATAATGAAGGAATTTTTAAAAATCAGATATTTATGGTAAATATAAACCTGCCACTAAATGGGAGAAAAGGTTTATTGGGCACAGTGCATGATTGTTCAGACTGGCACAAATTTAGATCCTACAATGAATTCCTTTTCCAGCCATGAAAACAGCTACTTGACTTAAATGGAAAATCCTGTTACCATTCCTTTGCTTCTTTAGTAGATGGAAAACTTTACACAATTAGGCTAAAGGAAGGTAGTCATAAACTTCCTTCATACTGTAATCCATGGACATTTGCCATGTCTTGTTAGGAAAACTCGATATTCTTTCTCAAGATTCATTAGCTTGTACTCCCTTTAAATTCATACAAATTTTAGATAAAATCCGAGTGGCCCATACTTATTTCTTGAGTTACTTCTCAAGAAAGTGAAAAGTAAATAAAATAAAATAAAATGTGGGAGAATTCAGTATGCTTGAAAAATTACCAATAATCATAAAATATGTTATTTGCTTTTATATGTTATTTGCTTTTATATTATATGTAAACTAAATATTATGCCAACCAGAATAGCTACTTAAGCAATAACAGGAAGTTTCCTCATATTTTTTAAACAGGCATTTAAAAGAATCCTGTTAATTTTTAAATGGCCGCACTTATAGTTGGTAATGGTGAAAGGATACATAATCATAGACAATGGGAGAATATTTACACAAACTCCCACCTTGCTTTGAATAGTCAATTAAAAAGTTTATTAATGAGTTTGACCCTATGTATCAGGAATTGGACTTTAGTGGAGTTAGTTAACGATTGTAGACAACCAAAGATACAAATATACAATGGTCTTACCTCTGTATTCTCAATGTTGAAAAAGTAGAGACAACATAAATATAAAATAGCTGGAGTTAGTTAAAATAACTGGAGTTAATTAATAAAATGGTATGCTAGTAACAGCATAGTTGACTACATAACCATTGAGAAAGATTCCATTTAAAATTAGAATGTACAAAGAAAAATGTTAATCCTGTCTAGTTTTCCAAATTCAGCTAATATTAGTTTTGAAAAGGTTTTAAAATTCATCTGTTAGCAATATGACAGAACTTTTTTTTTAAAACCCATTATACTACAAATGATATTCACTGCTCTCTTACTATCATTGCATACTTTCACCTCTGTTTGCCTTTCAAGTATGGAAAAAGCCAAAAACATATGCTGACCAAGCTCTCTTTTTTCCCCAGTTAAAATTCCCTTCAACAAAACTTCCACTCTCTCAATTTATTAGGTATTTCTCCTCGTAGTTATAATTAATGCCCTTTTGAAGTTTTTATGTCCCTGTCTCTGTTTGATCTGCTTCACTGTGATGGTGGGGATACGATTTCCACCAATCTCTTTTCACCTCCTACCTCCTGCTCCTTTTGTGAGCTGGAAAGTATGTATCACACAGTGAACGCTTTGCTCTTGAGAATCAGCTTTACCCGTGCAACAGTTACATAAGGAACGTTACTAATATGTTCAAATCATTGATCAAAAAGTTTCATTGCAACAATGTCAACACAATGTCATTTAACCTGACTTCAATGTGGAGGTGGTCTATAACAGTACGCAGTTCATTCTGAGCTCTCTGTCTTGCTGGATCTTTGAAGATTCCAGCAACGTGGGTGCCAGTTTAGAATTAATGCAGTCCGTTTATAAAAGAAATCAGAAATTACATTCTCCAAAGAGTCTTGCAAACGATTAGAAGGCAGTGAGAACAGGTTTTTGAACAATGCATGGACGAACTCCTCAAATTAATGAGTGAAGCTTGACTTTCCTTCAATCAAAGTAGGCATTCGGTTACATCAGCTCTGTAAGGATTCAGTTATGGCCTTTTGGTGTTTCGAACTTAGAGCTCCCATACCTACTGCTTTTCTTGCCTTCCCCTCACCCGCGTTTGACGTCTTTTGTCCAATAGCAGTATGACAGGCATTAACCCAGTTAGTCCCCAGTGGAAATATGGATTTCCTAGCTTGACCCCTCCTTGCCCCAGAGAAGCAAGAGGCCTCCCTGAATGTGTGAAATACGTCTATGGTGCTAAGGGGCTCAGGTGGACAACCCTGCCATAACCACCGCGGGTCGAAAGCCAGGAAGACGTGCCAAAGCTGGAAAACAGAACGAAGCCCAAACTCAGCAAACTCAGATGCGCAAGCGCTGCTCACATCCCCGCACGTCGGCTGGGGCTGCACCACCGCGGCTGCGCACAGGATCCGGGGCGGGGCGGGGCGAGGGGCCTGGCGCCCCACCTCCTCCAGCCCAAGCCCCGCCCCCTCCAGCTGCTCTCCTTGCCAAACAACCCGGCGCTCCTCCGCCGTCCTCCGTCCATTGGCTCCCGAGCCTTTTCCGTTTCCGCCCAGCCCTCGCCGTTCCACCAATCGGCTCGCGCGCCCCGAAAGGGGCGGTCCCCGAAGCCTGTCGCTGCGGCTCCTCCGCCTCCTCCGGCCGCTGCCTCCGCTGCTGCCTCCTCCTTCCCCAGCGCCTCCGCCGAGGGGAGCGACCGCGGGGGCCCGAGGGGCGGCGGCGGCGGCCGCGGCGGCGACATGGAGCCGGGGACCGGCGGCCGAGGCTCCGCGCGCGCGCAGGGACCCCCGAGCGCCCCGCAGCCCCGGGAGCGGGAGCGGAAGCTGGAGCAGGAGAAGCTCTCGGGGGTGGTGAAGAGCGTCCACCGGCGGCTCCGCAAGAAGTACCGCGAAGGTAAGCGGCGCGGCGGAGAGGGCGCCCCGGCCCGACACGGCTCCCCGCCGCCCCCAGGCCACCATGGAGGCGCCCGGCCGCCGCACGTCGGCTCAGGCCGCGGCCGAGCCGCTGCTCCCGCCCCCTTTCCTGCCCCGGCCCTCCTGGGGCGTCGGGGCCTAGGGATCCCCAGCCCGGGCGCCGAGATGGATGTCAGGCCTGTACCGGCCGGCCGGGAGGCCAGTCGGCGAGACGGGTTCCCGGAGCACAGCGGGCTCGGGGTTCGGTGCCCGCCGGGGCACCCCCTCTTCCTCCTCGCTGGCTGGCAGGGCCGTGCCCGGGCCTCCCCCGCCTGGGCTTCCAGGGCTGCGAAGTCAGCAGGCCTGGCCGGCAGGCTCGGAGCGCCGCACCTGGGGGACCCGGGCAGGGGACCGGCCGTGCCCCACCCCCTCGCCCCCGCAGAGGAGCTTTGTGGTGGCTCCGGCGGGCTGGCGAGATCTAGGGCAGGTTCTTCCTGTGCAGTTGGCAGTGCTCTAACCACTGAGCCTCGCTCAACACGGATGCCTCCGGAGCCCCCCGCCGGTGGAGCCCCCCGCCGGTGGAGCACCCCGCCGGTGGAGCCCCCCGCCGGTGGAGCCCCCCGCCGGTGGAGCCCCCCGCCGGTGGAAGATCGGAGGGGAGAAGCGCCGACCGGTTTGTGCTCATGAGCCCCAGCAGTGTTACAGTTGGAGTCCGCGTTTGCTCTGGTATTTTTAACTAGGCTTTTGAATCGAGCTGCTTTGCTTTATACGATCGTGACAGTGAGATTTGTATGCTCCGAAAAAAATAAAAAAGAAAACAATTCTCGTAAGAATCAAAATGGGACAACTTTCAGCCGGCTCTTGCCTTGGCTTAATTACAAAATGAAAAGTCAGCAGCCTTCAAGTTAATCGTATACAGAGTTAATAATTTAGGTTAGACGCGAAATTATGACAGCGAGAGAACAAAGACTTGTGAGATCATGTTACTTTTCACTTGTGCACACATTTCAATTACTTCGGAAAGTTCAGACTAAGTGTGTTTCTTCCTTTGACTTTAGTTGATGGGCTTCACATTTAAAACTGTTCAAAGTTTTCTTTTCTTAAGCATTTCGGGCCTGGCTTTAATGGAGGTGCCATGATATCCCCAAAGAGGTCTTCTAGTTACTGTTTAAGAGCTACCAGTGGGAGAGGCTTGTCAAGCAAAATTAAGGCACTGAAATTGATTTTTTTGAACGCTTTAATACTCCATCACAATTCAATAAAATGAATAGTTACCATAGCAACAGCTACATCCCTCTTACTAGTCACAAAATGCACTTACATAATGACATTCACTATGGATTTTTATGTTGTTTGGAAAAATGAGGAAATAAGTGGATCCATTTTTCTGCAATTTATCATGCTATTTCATGCAAACTTAAGTACATCATTTTAAAAAATGGCTACAAATTCAATTTCTATTCTCTCCTTTTTATAATAACTTCACTGTTATTATTCATTTATTCATAAATGAATAGGTTCCACTTAATATTAACACACTGATAATGTGTCATCATGTCCAGCTGCTGTTTATGCATGCCCAGCCCCACATGTTTGAACATGTCTTTAAGTCCAAATATTAAGCACAGGAACATTTGGTTCATAATAAGACTTGGTACTTGGAAATTGTCAAAGTTAAAATAAGTGCATCTCGTTCCAAAGTGAAGGATCTAGTGTGCTTCTGAGCAGGTAAAGTCTTGGAAGTCTAAACATTTGAATGGGACTGTTCTTCAGAGATCTTAATGCCCTTCATTCTATCAGTGATTTAGACAAAAATTTTCTAGGTTTGTATCAGTTAACTGATAATAACTGATAAGATCAACTTAATAAGCATGCCTTTTCTTTTGTATATGTTTGACTTGTCAATTTTTAGTCATTTTAATGTTGTCCATGAAAAAATCTGATTGGACACAATTCTAAGAAATAATTTTTAGTGTATTACTTTGGAGGCTTAGTATTGTAGTATGGATGGTCCTCGATTTGTAAACCTGCTTTACAAGTTCATTTCCAAGTCAACAGTTACCATTGTATAAAATGGTAGTTAGGTGCTAGGTCAGCCTTCAACGACATACTAATCAATACAAATTCTAGCTTGAATCTTAACTATGAGACAATATAGGCCTGTAGTTTTAGTGAATACCAAGCATGGTAGTTCTATTCTCACATCTACTCTTCAGTATCCTTGTTATTATGACTGAAAATTTATGAGGTAGGTACTGATTATGATTTAAATTAATTGCTTCATCTTGTAGATGAATGATTCCTAAAAAGATAAAAAGCTTGCCTAAGGCTTGGGTACTTTATCAGTGGTGTACTTAATATTTTAGGGGAATAGTAAGATCTTTCCTGATATTTCCAAGCCTAATGTTGGTGGCTTTAAATGTTAGACTGTAAGAGAAAATGGAAAACAGGAAGTGACCCTAAATTTTGGGCTTGGAAAAAGGATATAAATTGATGAGCATCTGTGATCTATGGGAGGTGTGTTGTATTGGGGAAGTGCAATGTGTGTGTGTGTGTGTGTGTGTGTGTGTGTGTGTGTGTGTGTGTGTGTGTTTCTGGGAAGATACTGGTAAAAAAAAAAAAAAAGAAACCCTTTAGGATGGAATGAAAAAGAAAGCAAAGCAGTCATTGAAAAGTAAATATGAATGAGGACTCTTAGGAGCATAAGGTTAGAGAATAGACTTTTCCATTTATCTCTGGTAATAGAATTGTAATGCAACAGAAAGAAAAATGTAAACTAGACTTGCTGGAGTAGGGTTTTACCACTGCTCCAATCAGTGCAGCTGGTAAGTGTTGACAGTGATTAGAAGGCCTGATAGTGTACAAAGTGTCCTGTTGCAGTTAGCCTGCATTTTTGCTGATGAACTCAGAGCCAAATAGTTTAAGGGAAAAAGGCGTTTTAATTTTGCTTACATTTGTCCAATTACAGTTCCTTGTCCTACTGGGCAGAAGAGTCCACACCAAACCAGGGGCAGAGGGAACTGGCCACACAAAGTCCATAGGACTGCTAAGAGGGACAGTCCTCATTTGCCAGACCAATTTGTCTGGTCAACAGAAGGAGGCCAACTTCCTTAACCAGCTCCCTTCCTCTTATTCACCTGCCTATAGGGACAGGACCCACCACCATGGCCTGGGTCTCCCCATCAATCAGTCTCTTAGAAGCTTGCTCTGGGGCCTTAATTTAACTCTCAATTCTTTACAAAGATACATTGCTAGATACATTGTATCTAACTATGATAATTGCAAAGAGGAGCAGGTAGATTTAATGCTTTCTCTATTACCACTACGTTAGTCTCCTCTATTTTACTGTCCCCTTTTAAAGTTCTTGTGCCAGTTCATAAAGGGAAAATTGAAATAAAGGTCAATCCTTCATGATACTGTCTACCTTAAGAAAAGTCAGGACAACACTGAGCAGTGTTGATGAGAAGGGACTGTTGTCATGTCTGACTGTTTTGGAGGCTGGAGATCAACCTTTGATGTCTTTCCTAGTTGTTTTTTGGGACAGGTTCTCTTTGTAAATGTGGAGCTCAACAAGTCAGGCTAAACTGGCCGACCAGCAAGCCTCTGCCTGGCTTTTTACTTGGATGCTGCAGATTTGAACTTGGCTCCTCATGCTTATTCAGCAAGCACTTTACCACTGAACCATTTCCTCAGCCCTCAGTAGTTTCGTATAATTTATTCCATAATTCTATTTATATGAATCTGTTCTTATAATGATTATTATTCTGCCTGGAAATTCTTTTTTCCAGACTGAAAGTATTTATGTGAAAATCCCCAGAAAGTGTAAAAGGCTTTAGTTAACAATAAAAGACGAGTCTTCTTGCCATTTGATTCTGATTTTTTAAACTTGTTTTTTCTTAATCTTTAAGTAATTTTATCAATTTATTCAGCCCTAAATTTACTTAATTTGCATAAAAATACAGTTTAAAACAGTTTATTGCATAAATCTATTATGTTTATAAGTCAAAGAAAAAAGTAAAAGTGCTGAATTATTTTCTAGGTAATGGAGTAATGTAGCCATTATTGAATATCTTGATGTTCAAGACAAAAAATAGAGTTCATAACTATGATAGTACTAAAAGTAGTTAAATAAAATAGATTGCAGGAAGCAATCATAATTGGACATTGCATGCCCGGCGCAATGTCCAACACACTATTGACCTCACAAAGTCTAGCATCTGCTAAAGGCACCAAGATCCTTGGAGGCAAGGGATTGGCAGCCACAGCAGTGTTCCTATACATAAGGGGAACACAGGAAAGGGTTCAGGGAAATGCCACTGGGTCCTTATATGTCATCGGAGAGGAGGGCCCAGAGGAGAGTCAGGCATGCACAAGAAAGGACTCTGGGAATTGGGGGGGAGGCACTGGGGGATGGGGAGGGAGGGGAAGAGAAACAGGGGGTTCGGGGGGAGGAGGAGGGAGGGAGGGAACTGGTATACCTATTAAGTTTGTATGAGCTGAAATAATAATAATAAAAAAGTTAAAAATAAAATAGATTGCAGATAGAAATAGAAAAAAGGTAGCATTAAGTCTAGAAATAAAGGTATAAAAAAGGGCAACTGTTGTGAACAGAATTTTAGTGTTATGAACCAGTCTAATTTAGTTGATTAGTGCTTGGAGATTATTCCCATTCTTTTTCCTAGTGTGAGGAAATTGTGAACTAGAGTAGTTTAGCAGAGTAGATGCTTCTGTGTAACAACACTTTGGATGTACGTCCAAAGGAACTTAAGTTAGCATATAAAAGATACCTGCTTACTTGTGCGTTGGGGGCACTCTTTACAGTATAGTAGTTGTAGAATTGGCTTACATGTACATCATCCGATGACTGGATAAAGAAATTGTGATATACAGACAAAAACGAAGATATTTTACCTATCGAGAACAAAATTATGTCATTTCCAGGAAAATAGATGGAACTGAATGTTATCATGGTAAGTGAATTGAACTGGGTTCAGAAAGACAATTTTTACATGATTTTGATCAGATATTAAAAAATCCCATGAAAGTAGAAGATGATTATTTGTGGAGACCAGCAGGAGTGGGGACAAATGAGGTTGGTAGGGAAGGTGCATATAGTTACAGCTCATAATGTGACTAGGAAAACAGGGTCATGAAATTCATTATATCATACAACGAATATACATTAACAAAAGAAATAATTAAAAAGTGCCATTGTAGTTAATTATTCTCTAAAAATTACCTGTAATGAGGGAATTGTGGAGGAAAAGGGGAAGTGAATTAGAAATAATTTAGAATTAAAATGCAAAAAGTCTAAACATGGTTAAATGTAATAATTCTTCATGAAACAAAATTTTGAAATTATTTTGAATATTAGAATCATAGACATTTTCACTTTTCTTTTTAGTTTTTTAAAATTCAGTTTCAATGACTTTTCACTATACTTGTTTTAATAATTTTACCAACTCCATGACTTCATGAAACTTTGAGTGGGTTCTGTTTATTTGCTTCTTTTCAATGGAGTTTGTAGCTTTTTAAATACGTTCCTAGTTCTTACCATTCTGATATATATAATCAGACAGGTTGTCTTCTTTTTTTAAATAAATTCTTGCTTGTTTAGCAAAATAATTAAAGATTTTCTACAGAAAGGCTAGTTAACTTTGCTCTAGGAAGAAAAGTTGAACTTCCTTTTCAGCAAAGGAAAAATATGAAAAGAGCTTAATAATCAGTAACACTACATTGTTGAAACATTTCAGTCTGAAGAGAACACAGGAGGTGAGTCATGCATGCTACCTATTTGCTTTTATTATTACTCCTCCTCTTGGTAGCTCTTGGGAAGGAGGGGATATAAGTCAACATATCCACAAGAGTATTGGTACAAACCTTTTGGTTGTTTTACAAGAAGGAATGAAGCAAGTTAGTTTTGCGTTCATATCATTATTATCTTTGGAGTAGCATAGAATGCAAGTATCTGTAGTGTATAAAAGCTCCATTGAGGGTCGGTGAGATAGCTCAGCAGGTAAGGATCCTGCTTATAAACCTAAACACCAGAGTTTGATCCCTTGAAGCCCACATGGCACATGTGTGGTCCCTTTCTTTTGCTCTTTCTCTCACCCTCTCACATAATAAATGTTACACTTGAAAAAACTTCATGGAGTATATGCACTGGGCAAAAAAGTTGAGGATCACAGAATTAAAGTACTGTGGGTTGTAGTAGGAAATAGCTCAAAAGAAAGGCCAGTAGCTAGGGGCTCCTTGTACTCACTTGTTTTAGAATTGGTGAAGACAGAGTAGCATTTGTGACAACAATGAGAGAAAAATAAGAGTATTTGAAGGTTGGAGTAAGCAGTTTTAATAAAAGTAAAGGGGAGGAGACAAAGATCATGCCCAGATTCTTGGCCAGTCATTAAGCATTCAGCGTAGGTATCTGTAGTCCTTGAATAGTGTTGTGAGAAGAATAGGATGGACAGGCAAGTTGACTTGTTATAGAGACAGAGACGAGGATTTAGGATTGGAAGCCCTCAAACTGCCCAGAGGAGTGATGATAATATGGTAAGTAATGTTTGGAGACACTGGTAATTAAAGACAAAGTGGCCCCTATACAGAATAAAACAAGAAGTGCTCCCAGGAATTGGGGTGACACAGTGAAGCTACTATTCATTCTATTCATGTATAGTAAAAGTGCTCAGAGTCTTCAAGGACAACCCAAAGTCCTCAAGAAACAATAAAATTAGAATTATCACATTCTTTTAAACAAATGAGAGTGGCTTTGATTCTGGAAAGTTCAGTGTTTGTTGGTGTTGAGGGCAGTGGTATTTATTTATGTCATGTTATAGCTTTACATATCTACAGCAGTGTTCCAGAATCCTATGGTAAAAGTTTTAAAATGCTAGCTTCTAGCCCCTCTGAAGGCAGTTGTGTAAAATTGGCGCTGCAGTTGTGTACATTAGAGAGCTGTACATTTAACTGTCTCTTGTAGATTTTTGATGCAGATGGCTGCTGAAACAACAAAAAAATTGAGCGGAGGGCTTTTTTTTTTTTTTTTTAAAGACAACCTAAGTACTTAGATAGATGCAAAAGAATGTGTTTATCTTGGCAGCTGTAATTATGTTTTCCTTTTCGTTCCTTACTTGTAGGAGCCTGTGAGATACTTCGTTTCTGTGAGAGTAGAGTGTTATAGAAGTGAATTTATCAGTTGAGATAATTAAGTAAGTTCATGATTTCTTGCTTCTGAGTTGTCTAACTATACTAACTGTGTAAAGAGTTACTTATTTTTTAGGTATCATATCTGTATCCATAGTTTTCTCTAAATTTCTTCTTTGGTATTTTCAGTAATTGATTTCATGGTTTAGATCGGCATTTTTCTTTTTTTTTTCTTGTTGCTATTTCTGTATTGAAATAATGACTCTTATTATTATGTAAGTAATCCATGCAAATTCATCACATTAGCCCTGTTTTAACCACTCTGAGTATTTTTAGTTTAGAAAAATCTGATGCTTGGAAACAACTTTTCTGTCATAGATGGAAAAATTATTTAGCCTATGTAACTAAATTTTAAAAATAAACCTAAAATAATACTGTGCTCTTTGCAGGAGCAATTTCACATTGTTTAAGTTTTTTTGTGTGTGTTTTAAAAATATTTTATTTTTTTTTAATTTTTTATTATTATTATTATTTATTCAACTGTGTGCATATGCATGTGTATGTGCGCGCACGCGTGTGTGTCTCTGTGTGTGTGTGTCTGTGTATCTGTGTATGTGTAGAACCACGGACGAATTCGCAAACCACCATGGACGCCTCCACCTCCTTCTGCCCCGGGATTCACAGGCTCCGCCCTACCAGGACCAGAAGCGCATGCCGCCCCCGCTTCCGCCCGGCGTCTATACGTGGGATCTGGGATCTGAACTCAGGACCGTCTGCCTGCAAGGCGGAGGCTTAACCCCTGAGCCACCTCTCCAGCCCCTATTTCTTTATTTATATATACCTTTTTAAACATTTTTTATTATCTCCGCTCATACAAACTTAATAGGTACACCGGTTCCCTCCCTCCCTCCTCCTCCCCCACCCCTCTGCTCGCCCTCCCCTCACCCCTCCCTCCCCATCCCCCAGTGCCTCCCCTCCCCCAGTGCCTCCCCTCCCCCAGTGCCTCCCCTCCCCCAATTCCCGGAGAATCCTTTAATGTGCATGCCTGGCTCTCCTCTGGGTCCTCCTCTCCGATGACATACAAGGACCCAGCAGCATAATTGACAGTTGTGTTAAGACTTTCTTGTGTTATTCTCAAATAAACTTTTGAATCTTCAATTTATATTAGTTCTTGTTGGACTAAAAGCAGTAGGATCTAATTTTCTTCAAATTATATTTAAAAATAAAACCACAAAAAATCAGTAGCTTTGTTGCTTTAAGCCATCCTCCCTTTAGATCTCCCAGGCAACATTAAGGATTAGATGGCTCCACAATGCCATCCCTTACATCAGGCCATATAACATTTCTAAAATGTTCACCTTGAGATTGTAAGTAATATTATTCAGGAACTTTAACCACATACTGTTTTCTTCATTTAAAATTCAGATTGTCAAGTAGGTGTAGGCACATAACTGTAATCCAAGTACATGGGATGGTGACAGAGGATCAAGAGTTTGAGGGAAAACTCTGTCTCTGTCAACCTAAATTAATTTCTGTTTATAAAGTGATACAATTTAAGACTGGAACCCTTTAAGCCTCTTTAAATACCATAATGGATAGTCATTTAGGCAAGTTTTCTTTATTTACCATGCGTGGCACACAGATCCTATGTCAATAAGTGTCCCTCTTCATAAAGCAGCCTACTTCACAGTGCTTAGCACCTGGTTTCTTTGTATTTCCCACTAACTTTAGCAGAACTCTGCCTTATTTTGCTGCCCCAATACCACATGTAACATAGAAAACTAATATAAATATTTCCAGATCATCGTATATTATTTACATCCTTAATTTTAAAATTGCTAATGAATTTGTATTCATTTCTAATATGAAGTATATTGATTAACTTTTTTAAGTGACTCACATTTTTCTGAACATCAATTTTTCTGTATATAAAATTAAAATGTGAAATTTTCTTTAACATTTAATAAATTGTGCTAATTCAGCTTGCCTCCTTTTACTGTCACAGTGAATTGTGTTCCTCTTATCTGATAACTTTCCCTCCTTATTGTTCCTATATACCATTGCTAGTTCATGTTCTTTCTTTTTTGTAAAGGTTACTTTTCAATCCCTGGAAAAAGGAAGTTTTAAAGATTTTCTTAATGGATGTAATCTCTGTGCTGATATTACAGTAACAGTTGTGTGTATTTGTACATATTATTTTTATTTATGAACCCTAAGATCACAGATAAAAATCTGTAAAGTGTGACATACAAGAACCATTAATAATACACTCATAATACCTTAAATATGATGTGCACTTCAGGGGCTGTTTAGAGTAAATTATGAGCATGTGTTCCTTTAAAGGGGCATCCGCACATTACATAAGTAATTTTAAATAGTTGTCCATAAGTCCTTTTATTTTCTAGTTCAGTGCTATATTAGCCAAATGATCTTTGTAGTCTTCTCTACATCTATAAATTCATTTTCACAAGGGGGTAAGAAGTATAAATAATAGGAGGCCTGACTTTTTTAAACTTTTTCATCTCATTTTAAAAATTTTTAAAGGTTGAATGATGTGTATGCATATGCCATAATTAATTCATCTACCATCCACTGAGGAAACTGATTGTTTACATATCTTACTATGATTAATACTGCATTGAACATTAGATTGCTCACAGCACATTAATATGCTGATTTTGTTTTCCTTGGAGATTAAGTAAGTTGGCTGGATTACATGGTAATTCAGCTTTTGGTGTGTTGAGACTCCATCCTGTTTTCCATAATATCTGTATTATATCATATTCTCAGAACAGAGTGCAATGGATACCTGTTTTCCACTTATTTGTTACTGTCTGTTTATATTAGCCATACACTGTGGTTTAATTTGCATTTCGTTGACAGTGATGACGAACACCTTTTCATATACCTACTCAGCCTTTTTTCTATCTTCTTTGGAAAAGATTTCTGTAGAGTTCTTTTACTCACTTTTTAGATAGAATTTTTGGTAATCGTATTAATGAGTTCCTTTTATATTCTTTGCCAAATATGATTTATAAATATATTCTTATTTTAAATTGGCCTCAGAGCTAAATTTACTAAACTTCTTTTCTTTGCTTTATATTGTATCTTCCAAGAATAAGGGTTAGGATAGTTATTGAGAAAAATAATATCCATCATTTTGAATACTGTAAAAATAAGGGACTATACAAAACTACCTTTCCCTATTGTTGCCTTTAATATCTTTATTTAAGATAATACCTTTATTACCTTTTATCCCTGAAAGTGAAATTTTCTTTTTTTTTTTAAACATTTTTTATTATCTCCGCTCATACAAGCTTAATAGGTACACCGGTTCCCTCCCTCCCTCCTCCACCCCAACCCCTCTGCTCACCCTCCGCTCACCACTCTCTCCCCACCCTCCAGTGTCTCCCCTCCCCCAATCCTCAGAGAATCCTTTAATGTGCATGCCAAACTCTCCTCTGGGTCCTCCACTCCGATGACGTACAAGGACCCAGCTGCATTTCCCTGAACCCTTTCCTTTGTTCCCCTTAAGCATAGGAACACTACTGTGGCTGTCAATCCCTTGCCTCCAAGGATCTTGGTGCTTTTAGCAAATGCTAGACTTTGTGGGGTCAATAGTGTGTTGGACATTGCACAGGGTATGCAAAGTCCAATTATGATTGCTTCAGCCCTAACTTGTGTGGAGTATCTTGCATATCATTGCTCCTCCGATCCTTGTACTCTTACACTCTTACCGCCCCCTCTTCCACAAATTTCCCTGAGCTTCAGGATGGGGAGAGATTAGGCCGGCCCCGTTCTAGGTGGTTGATATAGAGTCTCTGAAGTTCTGGATTATGGTTTGTTGATTTTCTTTTGCGGTTTTGCTGCTCCTGCAATGCCCTTCACTCCATCCTCATGGGTATTGGAAGTCACCCCCTGGCCAGAGACAAAAAGCTATTAAACTAGAGTCTTGTTATAAGAGTATATTCAAAAGTAGGAAACCACAGTGAGGGAGGGGTCAATCACCCATCTGCAAAATGGTTACTTATTATCTGCCAGACTATATGCCCTCCCCTTCTGGTAAGATCACACCCCCTCAGTTGTAAATGATCAAGAACGAAAAGTCTGTGAACTTAACCAGATGTCTCATTGCTTACTTGCAGTCCTTGATGGAGGCCTATTTTCTCTGCTGTAATATGGTCTCCTCTCTCCTTGTTTCTGGTGTGGCCCTCCTATCCCATCCCTCCTGTTCATACTCCTTGCAATTACTGTATTACAGAGATTTATCGTTGAGTGTCTCTAGGTGGGCTGGGTGGGTTTGGTACTAGGAGCCACCTATTAGGGAGTACATACGGCGCTTAATTTTCTAGGTCTGAGATACTTCACTCAATATAATTGTTTCTAATGACATCCATTTCCCAGCAAATTCCAGTAATTCATCATTTTTGATGGCTGTGTAGTACTCCATTGTATAGATGTACCACCTTTTCCTTATCCACTCATCAACTGTTGTACATTTGGGTTGATTCCATGACTTTGCTATTGTAAACAGTGCTGCTATGAACGTGGTTGTGCTTGTGCTATCCAGGTGAACCTCTGCTGCATGGGGGGTTATTCCCAAAAGTGGAATAGCAGGGTCATATGGCATTTCAATCTTTAATTTCTTTAAGAATCTCAAGACGGCTCGCCGAGTGGCTGTATGACCCTGTATTCCCACCAACAATGTAGAAGAGTTCCCCTCTCTCCACATCCTCTCCAGCATTTGGTGTTGTTCGTATTGTGGATTTTTGCCATACTGACCGGGGTAAGATGATATCTCAGGGAAATTTTGATTTGCATTTCCCTGATGGCTAAGGAAGTGGAGCATTTTTTAAAATATTTGTTAGACATTTTAATTTCATCCCTAGTAAAGTTTCTTTTAAGTTCCAGGGCCCATTTTTTAATTGGGCCATTGGTTTCCTTGGTGTTTAGTTTTCTAAGTTCTTTGTGCACTCTGGATAATAGAGCTCTATCAGATATGTGGTTAGTGAAGATTTTCTCCCAATCTGTGGGTTGCCTTTGAGCTCGTGTTACAATCTCTTTATTTGAGCAGAAGCTCTTGAATTTCACATGATCCCAACTGGTGAGAGTTGGTAGCAGTGACTGTGCCATTGGATGTCTGTTTAGGAACTGTCGGCCTAGCCCAATCAGCTCGAGGGAGTTCCCTACCCTTTCAACTATGGTTTTTATAGTCTCTGTCCTTATATCAAGGTCCTTGATCCATTTGGAATTAAGTCTTGTACAAGGTGACAAGTACGGGTCCAGTTTTAATCTTCTACATGTGGAGATCCAGTTTTGCCAGCACTATTTGTTGAAGATACTGTTTTTTTTTCCATTGGATTTTTTGGACTCCTTTGTCAAATACCAAATGGCTGTAATTTTGTGGGCTTATATCTGGGTCTTCAACCCTTATCCATTGATCTGTATGTCTATTTTGGAGCTAGTACCAGGCTGTTTTTACCACAATGGATTTGTAGTATAGACTAAGGTTTGGTGATATCTCCAGCAGTGTTTTTGTTACTCAGGATTGTCTTTGCTATCCTGGGTCTTTTGTGCCTCCATATGAATTTTGAGATTGTTTGGTCAACTTGTTTAAAGAATTGCTTTGGGATTTTAATTGGTATAGCATTGAATTTGTATATTCCCTTTGGTAGGATAGTCATTTTTACAATGTTGATTCTGCCAATCCAGGAACACGGGAGGTCTTTCCACCTTCTGGTGTCTTCTGCAATTACTTTCTTTAGGGTTTTAAAGTTTTCATTGTAAAGGTCTTTTACCTCCTTTGTTAGGTTTATACCAAGGTATTTCATTTTTTAAGGGGCTATAGTAAATGGGATTGTTTCTCTCAGGGCTTTTTCACTTCTTTCATTCTGGGTATATAGGAAAGCCACTGATTTTTGTACGTTTATTTTGTATCCTGCTACCCTGCTGAACTTCTCAATTAGTTCCAGGAACTTCCTGGTGGAGTTTTTGGGATCACTCAGATACAAGATTATGTCATCTGCAAATAGGGATGTCTTGACTTCTTCCTTGCCGATTTGAATCCCTTTTATGCCCCTTTCTTGTCTTATGGCTTCAGCTAAGACTTCAAGTACAATATTGAATAGAAATGGTGAGAGTGGACAGCCTTGTCTAGTTCCTGATCGAAGTGGGAATGCTTCCAATTGTTCCTCTGTGGGCTTGTTGTATACAGCTTTTATTATATTGATAAAGGTTCCTTCCATTCCTACTGTCTCTAGCGTTTTGATCATAAAAGGCTATTGGATCTTGTCAAAAGCTTTTTCTGCATCTATCGAGAGTATCATGTGGTCTTGGACTTTGGACTGGTTTATATGATGAATTACATTTATTGATTTGCGTATGTTGAACCAACCTTGTGTGCCGGGGATGAAGCCTACTTAGTCCCAGTGAATAATCTTTTTGATATGTTTTTGAATCCGATTTGCTAAGACTTTGTTGAGAATCTTTGCGTCTGTGTTCATCAGAGAGATTGGCCTATAATTTTCTTTTCTAAGTGAATCTTTATTAGGTTTTGGGATTAAAACGATATTAGCTTCATAGAAGGAATTTGGTAGTGTTCCTTCCTTTGCTATTTGATGGAACAGTTTAAGGAGTATTGGTGTTATTAACTGCTTAAATGTCTGGTAGAACTCTTTGCTGAATCCATCTGGTCCAGGACATTTTTTGGTGGGAAGTTTCGAGATTATTTCTTCTATTTCCTTATATGTTATAGGACTATTTAAATAATTCACAACTTCCTGATTCAATTTAGGTAAGTTGTGTTTACTTAGGAATTCATCCATCTCTTGTGTTGTCAAACTTCAAAGAGTATAAGTGTTTGAAATATGATGTTACAATTCTTTGGATTTCTTGGTTATCAGTAGTGATATCTCCATTTTCATTTCTAATTTTGTTGATTTCGGTTTTCTCTCTCTTGTTTTTGGTTAATTTAGCTAGGGGTGTATCAATCTTACAGAATTTTTCAACGAACCAGCTTTTTGACTGGTTGATTTTCTCTGTTGTTTTCTTAATCTCTATTTCAGATATTTCTCCCCTTAGTTTGCTAATTTCCTCCCTTCGACTACTTTTGGGATCAGATTGCTCTAGTTTCTCTAAAGCTTTAAGCTGCATTGTTAAGTTATTTATTTCTGATGTTTCCATTTTTCTGATGTAGGCATTAAGAGCTATGAATTTACCTCTTAGGACAGCTTTCATTGTGTCCCAGAGATTTTGGTAAGTTGTATTTTCATTATCATTCACTTTCAGGAAATCTTGAATTTCCTTTTTAATTTCTTCCTGAATCTAGTTCTCATCAGCATCATAGTGTTGTTTCCAGGACTTAGTGTATTTTCTGTCGTTTGTTGTGTGGTGGATGTCCACCTTTATGCCTGTGGTGGTCTGATAGGGCACAGGCTAGAATTTCAACTTTCCTGTATATGTGTAGATTCGTTTTGTGGCCCAATATGTGATCTATTTTGGAGAAAGTTCCATGTGCTGCTGAGAAAAATGTGTATTCTTTGGTGCGTGGGTGAAAAGTTCGATAGAGATCTGTAAGGTCCATTTCTTTAAGAGTTTGATTAAGTTCCAAAGTATCTCTGTTAAGCTTTTGACCTGTTGATCTATCCCATGTTGAGAGGGTAGTGTTGAAATCCCCAAGAATTATCGTTTGGGGGTTGATTTCTTGCTTTAGACACTGTAGAGTTTTTTTAATGAATGTGGAGGGGGCCCGTATTGGGAGAATAAATGTTCAGTATTGTGAAGTCTTCCTGGTGAATTGTACCTGTGACTAAAATGTAGTATCCATCTGTGTCTCTTATGATTTTTTTTGGTTTGAAGTCCACTTTGTCCGACAGCATAATGGCTACCCCTGCCTGTTTCCTGGTTCCATTAGCTTGCAGTATTTTGGACCAGCCTTTCATTTTTAGGATGTGCCTATCTTTTGTGATGAGATGAGTTTCCTGAAGGCAACAGATTGATGGTTTGTGATTTTTAATCCAAGTTTGTAATCTGTGTCTCTTAATCGGTGAGTTAATACCATTGACATTTAATGTTATAATGGAGAAATTATTTTTAATTTTGGACATTTTTTATATTTAGTGAATTTTGTAAGCTTATTATTTGACATTTATGTTTTTGTGGTATTATACTGCTCTTCGTCTTCCTGGATATGGTTGTTTTTTTCTTTGAGTTTGCGTATCATTTCTAGCATTTTTTGAAATCCTGGTTTGGTAAACATGTATCCCTTCAAGTTGTCTTTGTGCTGGAAAATTTTTCTTTCTCCCTCGATCATGACAGATAGTTTTGCCGGATATATCAGTCTGGGTTGGCATTTTTGCTCATTTAATACATGAAGTACGTCTTTCCAAGCTCTTCTTGCTTTTACTGTTTCCATTGAGAAGTCATTTGTTATTTTAATAGGTTTGCCTTTAAAAGTGACTTGCTTTTTTCTCATGAAGCTCTCAGCACCTTTTCTTCGTCTTGAATGTGGAGTGTTTTGACTATTATTTGCCGTGGCAATTTTCTGTTTTGGTCGTATCTGTTGGAGTGCGAAATGCCTCTTGTATTTGGATGGGCCTCTCATTCTTCAGTTGAGGGAAGTTTTCATTTATGATAATTTGAAAAATTTCCTCAGGTGTGGTATTTTGAGATTATTGCTCTGGTATTCCATGAATGCACATGTTAGGCTTCTTCAGGGTGTCCCATATCTCTTGAATGTTCCTCTCAAGTACCTTTTTGGCTTTAACTACCTCTTCCATTGAGCTGGTTAATTCTCCCACTTTGTCTTCAAGATCTGAAATTCTATTTTCTGTTTCGTTAGTTCTGCTGATAAGACTCTCTGTTGAGCTTTGGGTTGAAGATAACTTGTCTTTTAGTTCAATTTTCAACTCTGCCTGAGACTGTTTTAACTGCTCTATGCCTATTTTGTTTCTTGAACTGTTTTTCTCAACTCCTCCAAATGCTTGTTGTGTTCCTGTTCAAAGTGGTTGATGTGGTTGTTTAATTCCTCTTGGATTTCCTGTTTCATAGTATTAATCATGGTAATGATCATACTTTGAAAGTTGTTGTCTTGGGTCTGGCTTTCTTGGCTATTTTCTGTGAATTTGTTCTGGTTGGAATCCATCCTTAAGGGGTTGATTTCTTTCAGTGGGAGATTGGTTTCCTTGGGTTTTGTTTCTTATGTATATGCACTTTGAACTGGGCATTGTTGTTTTGTCTTCTAAGGCTTTTCAGTTTCTATGTGTTTTTGACTGAACTGATTTAGTTGGTATTACAGTTGTTACTAGTCCTTGCCTTGGGGTTGGGTATGTTTGTCTTTTGTTATTGTTATTTCCTAGTTGAGGCTATTAGGCTGTTAGTACATTAGTTAAATCAGGTTAAGTAGACAGGGGATGAATATTAGTATGGTAGTGCACTTTTAAGATGTAGTATTTTGTTGATATGTGAGAGTGAGTGGTGTATTCCCTGGAGTTGTATATGTTTTTGGGGTGTCTGTATTAATCTACAGTGATTAATATTAGAAAGGAACAGTAAGGTGAAAAAAAAGGGTAGTTTACTTATCTTTGGGCTGGATGTGAAGAATCTCTCCCATGTGATAGTATGACTGTAGAGGTTTTCAGATGTATGGCCTTTGACCCTTAGAATTTGCTTGAGTTTTCTTTGGACTCTATTGAATTCTGAGTAACAGTGTGTCTTCTGTAGACCACTTGTGTGGGTCTCCCGTGAGCCAGAGAGGTAGAAGGGCTGATGTTGTTGGCAGAATTTTTCACCTGGGGCCTGGGACTTGGCTTCGTGGCCCTCCCAAGCTCCAGGGATGGAGAAATGTGAGCAAGTCCTGTCCAGTCAGTCTGACAGGCGGGCGGGAGGAAGAAAGGGGCTGGTGCCTGGGGCGAGGCCCAGGCCTAAGCCTGAGCAGGCTGGGGCGTGCCGCAGGTACCCTGGGCGACCTGAGGGGCTGGGCGGGTGGAGGGACTCACTCACCTGGGGATCGCGGCGGGGACAGAGGTGGCGCGGGAGTGAAATTGTCTTATGATTAAAAGACAACTATATTTTTGTTCAATTTTCTAACTATTAGATATTTTTTAAAATGTGTATCTTCTGTTTACAGCATGATAAATTTTTATTAAGTAAATGAAAGAACTAAAACTCCTGGTGTAGGATAACTTACAAGAGATGTAGAGATTATTGAACTCGTTTCTGTTTTATAGCTTCCATCACATTTCATTTATATGGATTTCCTTTCCCTTTGTTTCTTGTTTGGGCTCACTAACTTTATTATTTTCTGTAGTATTTACAGATTGTGAGCCAATATGGTGAAAGTATTTAGAATGTCATTTTTGCTTCCAGTTACATAATAAATACACCCATCAAACTTCAGCACATTGTCTCTCATTAGAAAAAAACATTAAAACTTGAAATTGTTTGCAATTGGCTTCAATAGAATACACAAATATGAAAAGTTTCTATGTTAAAACATCACTGGAGTGGACAGTAAATATGAAAACTGCTTTCTTAAAAGTATTTTAAAACTATTTTATTGAGTGTAAAAAAACATGGGAGATCTTGTAAAATGCTATAAGAAAGTAAGTTGCTATGTATTTATAATTGTCTTTGTATCTTTCAGCTAATAGATAATTATGGAGTTAACCAAGTTTCAAAGTCTAAAATGACATGGTCAGGACTTCCAGTTTGTAATAGATGCCTGCAGCGCCTCCCTTGATATACTTGGGTTTTCAGCTGTGGGGACAGATATTGAGCTTAGTCACTAGCCCCGACAAAACCCTTTAAATGTGCTGCTTTTCCTGTTACCTTTCTTCAGCACTGGTGGCCCCATCTCTGCAGGGGTGGAACCTGTGGTGGTTAATACACCTCACTTAATGGGGTTTGGGGTAGTGAGTATTCCAGTTCTTATCCTTGATGTACCCCGTTCCACTAACATAGTGTATGGTTTGTTTTCCTGGAGTGCACCTTCAGTAGCACACTGTTACATTTGGAGCTTTTTCTCTTTCAGTCTTTTTATCTATTTTACTGCTATATAGCTTAGGGTCCTCTTCCAAATAAACTATTCCTCAAGCCTTTGTTTGAAATTATACCTACTGTGTAAAATTTGGATCTAGTTGTGAGGAAGGAAATTAGTTTGCATTAAACAGTTTGGGAAAAATCTCAAGAGGCCCCACACCTCCCTTAGAGACTGATAAGGGTTAATGCTGATGGTGGGGGGAGCCTTGCTTTCTTCAATGGTACGATTCATGCTCCAAAAAGTATTCAGGCACATATCATCAGAGGCAACCCGGTTGTAACTCAGTGGGCCATATAAGCAAAAAGACATGAAAGTAGGAGGGAGACATCAAGGAAGAAGGTTGAAATCGGAAAAAGAGGGTGGGATTGGACATTAAGATGCGACAATAGCATAAATTCACTATAGTCATGAATATAATGAACTTATGTTATTTCACGTCTTAATTTATGCTAATTTTATTCTTTAAAAGAATAAAAAATTTGGGGGCTGAAGAGGTGGCTCGGGGGTTAAGCCTCAGCCTTGCAGGAGGAAGGTCCTGAGTTCGGATCCTAGACCCCACGTACAGAAGCCAGGTGGAAGCGGGGGTGGCCTGCATTTCTGGTCCTGGTAGGGCGGAGCTTGTGAATCCTGGGGCAGAGTAAACAAGGAGGCGGTGGAGGCGATCCATGGTGGTTACCAAATTCGCCTGTGGTTCTACACACACACACACACACACGCACAGTTGAATAAATAAACAAAATTTAAAAAATTTTAAAAAAATAAAAAATTCAAAACATTTAGTCATAGAATTTTTATTTGAATCATTTATATTTATAGGAAATGTATATTTATATATTTCCTTAAAATGTATTCTACAAGCTAGTGGAACAATTTCAAAGAACCTTTTAGAGTTGAAGATGTGGAAGTCATCAACATAAAATATTGTACTCTACTTTATGAAATGATTAAATATCAAATCTGATGGTTAAAGGAAAGAATGGTAGTGTTGTGGACAGCCATGGTTTTATGAAAGGTCACCAGTCAAAATATTGCTTTGAAGACCTCCTATTTTTGTTGTTTTGTTTACAGTCTTGGTAAATCACTACATCTGAAAAGAATTATTTGAGAATTTAGAAAATGTTGGTTTGCTTCACTTTAGAACAAATAGTGCCAATGCAGCCATTTTAACTTGACACAGTGTGTGTGAAGGGAGTGTTGACAAACTATGTGTGAAGAGACTATGTGTGCACTGATGCCTTTTATTGATATATTCAAAAAAGAGGGCCAGTACTTTGTTTTCAGCTCAGTATGTCTTAGATTATGAGACAAAAATATCCAGCAAATAGAATTAATTGGATGTCTTTCAAATTCGAATAGATGGGTTGATTGTTACATTTGAACTATAATTCTCTTTCTGATAAAATAAAAAGAGAAAGAATCTTGCTGGAGAAAGAGTTTTAATATAACCCTACAGATGGCTATTCTATTTATAAGTTCATTATGTTACCAGATAATTGCCTGCTTTTGGATATGGCAAAGAGGGGTCTTATTCTTTTGTCTAAAGACAGTGAATGAAGGGAACCTGGTGATTTTCCTTTATTCTTTATCCTTAAATTTTGATAATCCCTTTTATTTACCTAGATTCTTTTCCAACCTTTATCAATGTTCACAGGGATGTTTTAAATTTTGTTTTAAATGTGATAATGACTTACTTAATTTGAAAAAATAAAAATGAATAGCTTGATGCCTAAAAATTAGGTTTTGTGTATGTGTGTGTGTATGTGCATGTTCATGAGTGAATGTGTGCTTGTCTGTGTGTATAGACTAGAGAACAATCTCAGGTATCATTTCTCAGGTGATGCATATCTTGAACCTTTTTTTGTATGTGTGTGTGAAAGAGGGGTATCCTTGCTTGTGTGGGCATGTGGGGGGGCACATGTCACATATTCACATATGCATATGGAGAAATAGACTTCATGGATCTTTGGGCATATTCATGTCTTATTGTTGAGACAAGGTTTATCAGCTGAACCAGCCAGCTAAGTTAATTTCCCAATTGCCCTGGAGACTCCCTGTCTTTGCCTTCCAAGTGCTAAGATTACAGGTGCCCTCTGTCCCTGCTTGGGCTTTTATAAGCTTCTGGGAATCCGATCTCTGGTTGTCACATGTGTATCATAAGTAAGACAGTTATCTCCCTACCTACACATTGGGTGTTTTGTTTTGTTTTGTTTTTCTTCTAAGGCGGTAGCTCTCACTGGCCTGTAATTCACCAAATAACCCTAAGCTTCCCTGCCATTGAATCTGACTGTCTCTACTTCTCCATCATTGGGATTATAGGTATACCCCATACTCCAGGCTTTTGTTATCGTTGTTCTTGTAGTTACATAGTGTGAGAGTTAGTTACAGGTGTGTTATGAGGAAAAGGGTTGAAAGGTTATAATTTAGAAAGTAATGTGTTTTGTGTCAAGTTGAGAAGGAGGTGGGCGGTGATAGCTAAATACAAATGTCAACTTGACAAATGAAGGCCAACCTCTGGGCACAGTTGTGAATAATTAATAGTTGAGTTAAACCCTGAGCAAGCCTGCGAGAGTTTATCCAACTGATGGAGAAAGCCCAGCGCATGGTGGGTGGTACTATTCCCTGAACAAGAGGATAGGATGGACAAGTTAAGTTGTCTTTGTATAAGTTCGGCATTCTTCTGCACCAGATTGGGACTAGTGAGACATACAGCTCCCTGACTGAGCTAGCTGTAAGACCAGGGAATTCCGTGAGCATGAGCCTGCTGCCATTCTTCTTTGGCTGGTCAACTGAGTTACATTCTGTGGCACACTTGGACAGACAAGTGAGGTTTGTCCCTGTCTTAAGCAGTCCTGTGGCTATGGTTTGACCCTCTTCCCCTGGTGATGATATGAGCTCTCCTGCCATGCTAATCTAAGAAGTGTAACTGGACAGTCACAAGTCAAAATAAAACCTCTTGTTATAAAATGTCTGGTCAGGAATTTTGTCAACAACATGCAGGATAAGTGTGACATATGGGGTTTGAATTCAGGTGATTTATTTACTAACTCCCCAGGCCCTACAAAGAGGTCTATGAGGTGATTATTCAAAGCAAGATTTTTTTGTACTGTAATTAAATTTTTAATTATAATATCCTTAGAGTTAACCCAAGTATATAAATAGAACTTTGTAGTTATTGGCTGATTTGCATTATTATTTCACGTGTGAACCCATTTTTTACATGCATATGTGTTGTGTGTACAAGAGGGCTCTTAAATGTGTGTACCTATGGAGACACATGGGTGACATCAAGAATCCTCCTGGATTGCTCTATTACCTTACTGCTTTGCTCTGGGATTTCCCAGGCTCTACCTTCCAGGGCCAGAATTACAAGCTGCTACTATATCTGCATGACATTTTTACATGGGATGTGGAGATCTGAATTCAGGTCCTTTTGGTTGAAAGGCAAATATTTTAACCCTGAAGCTATCTCCCCAGTGTCAGCCCTTCTTAATAGAGTAAAAAAGTGACTTTATAAAGATTCAAGTAAATAACGATATGACACAGACTTAAATATATGCTCTTTTCTTCCAGTTTTTTCAGGTTTACATTATCCAAAGGTAGCAGGAAAATTATTGCTTGAATTTCTAGCCATAATTTTCCTCTAACAGAATTCATTTACTTTATAAATTGATAGTTCATATGTGTATGTATTATCAGTTATGTTCAAGTTTACAAATTTGTTTCAAGTGGTAAATTTTTAATGTCAGACCATCTATATATCTATTTCTTCAAATGATATTTTAAAATTTGTTTATAGATTCAGTAGTTTATAGTTTCAGCTCATAGTTTTTTCTTGACTTTGTCTTACAAATTTATTCTGCTAAAATTAGAGTCCACATTTTGCAGTAAGCTTTGTTCTTTTTCTTGTTTGCAGTGGGAGACTTTGATAAGATCTGGCGTGAGCACTGTGAGGATGAGGAAACACTCTGTGAATACGCCGTGGCAATGAAAAACTTGGCAGATAATCACTGGGCAAAAACCTGTGAGGGTGAAGGTCGCATTGAGTGGTGTTGTAGGTGAGTGTTTTTATGAAGTTACCTTTAAGTAAAAATACTATGTATAACTAATACTAAAACAGAAAGCTAGGAAGATTTTAAAGGTAGATGTCTTTTAACATCTTTCCTTTAACGTTTTACTCTCTTGGTTTATTTAGTTCTTTTTTTTTTGTCAAATGTTTTCCTTTGATGTAACTTTATTTTGTTCTAACTTAAAAGTATGGCTGTAAAGATATTTTTAATCTTAATACATTTAAAATATGATGTAGACTACTTGACTGACTCAGTAAATTGTAGAATTTCTTTTAGATAGAAGACTGGGGAGAGGATAGGGCACTGCCCTGTTAGCATGAGGACCAGAGCATGGCTTTTTGGAATCCACGTTAAAGTGGAACAGGCATTGCTGCCCCCTTATTGTCAGCACTCAATAGTCAAAGATAGGGCATCCCCAGGGCAAGCTGGCCAGGGCTAGCCTAGCCAATGGGTGAGTTCTGGATTCAGTCAAGAAACCCTGCCTTAATAATAAAGGTGGAGCATGATCAGCCAAGATCATCAGCTTCAATCCTCCGTATGGACGTGCATACTGTGCATGTGCACCTGCTCTTACATGTGCTCCTGCATGTGTGAGCACACATGCACACCTTCCCAAACGTCTATGTACATATAAGAAAGAATTACTTTAGGTAATATATTTGAATCCAATTAAAGGTGAGTACTTTAAAAATTTTTTAATAAATAAATTCAGCTTTACCAAAGTCTGTTGTTCCCCTCGTCACAAATTGGACCCTTAACTGTCTCAACACCAGCATTATCCACTTGGCCCACTAAACTCTGAAGAATAGTATTGGTGATCCACAAAGTGAAAATCTTTAAACATGTCCAACTTTGTCCAGTGTAACCATTCAAAAGCCACAAAGTCCACATAGTCAGATTTATCGGCAACACTCCACTCCCGGTACCAAATTCTGTCAAGTTCACCTGCATGGTTGCTGATAAATGACCATCATACAGTTTAAGGGAACAAGTTTACTGGTTACAGTTCTCAGTCTAACTTGACAGGACAGCACGCACCAACAACCAAGGCCAAGTGAACCGGCCACACCATCACTACATAACGGCTGAGAGATGGACAATCCTTACATGCCAGACTAGCATGTCTGGCCTAATCCCACCCACCATGGCCTGGGCCTTCCCCATCAGCTAGACAATGTCCTTCAGGTTTACTAATTCTCCACAAATGTGCCCAGAGCTCAAACACTCAACTGTCAAGTTGACACCTGTGCCTAACTATGGCACAGTTTAAATGGAGTAAAAGGAAAATCTTCACTTGAAGCACTATATGCCCAATCAATAGAAGAAGTCAGAGAGAAAATCAGCTTTTTCAGAAGTCTTAAGGCCTTGAGGCAAGCATGCTGGCTGCTTCCAAAGTAGGAAGGAGACTAGTAAAACTAGAGCAGAATGGGTGGAGGAGAGCTAACTTTGGGAAGAGCTTGGAAACCATCGTAAGAACATTAGATTTTATTCATAGTGAGATGGAAAGTTACTGAGTATTGTACACAATGGAGTTTTTTCCAGCCATAAATAAGATGAAATGAAATTCTCGAGAAAGTACATGGAAATGGCATGTATGTAATATGAATATATATATATTTAATATATATAAATATATATTGAATACAGTAACCCAGGCTCCAAACGTGTGTACTGCATGTTCTTACAGGGAGCCTGGCTTCTAGTTTTATATATTATTTGTATTATGTAGAATGATTGTAGGCTCCAAAACTGGAAAGGGACACAGGAAAAGATGTTTTCACAAAGCGGATATAGAGTAATAGAACCCAAATAACATAAAAGTGAGAGGGGGACGAGGTACAGTGGATAAGAGGAACAGGTGTGGGGATGAACTAAAACTAAGTATACATGAAAATTCTATGCATGATATTTATATCCTACCTAAAAGAAATTTAAAATACTATATATAGGAGATGAAAAAGAGTGAAAGAATCTTAATAATCTTTGTACTTGTCAATAACTTAGGAGAATCAGTTGCAATGTTAAAGACTACATATAGGAATGATAGAATAAATCAGGAGATCATTTAGAGTATTGCAGTAATCAATACAGAAAGTTATAGTCAGTTTAACTTAGGATGAGATAGTGTACAGTTTGGTATACTAGGATTGTTGAACCATAATGACTCAAGAATGGTCAGGGAGATGATGAAGTATTCATTGGGAGGACGACGATATGAAGCTGAAACATGAATAGTTAGTGAGAACATGGTGGGTTGTGGAGATGGGGAAATAAAAAAATTAACCCTCCAATCACAACCAAAAAAAAAATTAGACATGGGATGCTTGGGAAATTTTAATTCCTTAGTTCTAGAGAGAAAATGGTTATTGAGCTGACTGTTCCACAAATCACACATTTTTCCCACAAACTAAGAAACAAAGAGGTATGTACCAAGCCACGTTTCCCTGATAACACAGTAACTGTGCAGTTCAGTGACACCATCACTGCCCTATACCATGTTCTCTGCTATTAGCAGTACTGCTGTCAGATTAGTGTTACAGTCAGCAGACAAGCCCTCAGACTTTTTCTCAAGTGGACTTTAATATGTGGTATTCGAAGGAGCATGTGTACCTTCTGTTTACATAATGAATCTGCCTTGCATTCATTCTTCTTTTCTTTGTTCTTGAATATGATTTTTCAAAAATACACATACATACACATAAACACACACAAACACTTATCCCAAATCCACAATGCTCCTATATTGACAGTAGACAGGAAACAGTTTGCTGAGATGACTATAATAAGTGAATGGATAAAGAAAATGCACAGGATGAAGGGGTGATGAAACTGCAATATCACCAGGGTTGTTTACATGATCTGGCTGACTAGATGGGTGCCCCTCTCCTCTCATACTTTTCCATGTGCATCTCTCGGCTAAAGAGGGTGATTTCCCTGATAGTGCCAGCAGCTAGGAATCAGGTGTTCAAATACATGAGCCTTTAAGAGACATTGATTCAGATCACAGTAGCCCCTACCAACATACTATTTTCCCAACAGTCTTATCTTTGGCAACAGTCATTCCTTTATGCTTTTCAGACTCTTTTGAAATTCTGGTAGCAAGTGCTTTGATTTGGTAGATCTCAAAACTTCCCTTACTATTAGTTCCTTTCTTGTAGGTGAATCTTGGTACTTACTACTTGATTTGCTATCTTGATTATGTGCTCCTTTTTTACATAGCCCTCATCTAACTCTATTGTGAGTTGGCTCCACAGCCTATTCAGTTGCCTTTATAATTTTTTTTCCCCAAGTACTGTTTTCTACCTGTGTCATAGACAAAAACTTCAAGTGTTTTTATTTCGTCTCCTTAATGTGGGAGATTGGAACTAAATAGCTGTAGTAAGCATATGTGAACATGGTGGGTTGTGGAGGTGGGGAAATAAAAAATAAATTAATTAATAAATACATTTTAAAAATTAAATTCGGAGTACCTGGAATTCTAGCTCTTTATTTTGTTGCCAAGTTTCTTGATAGCTGTTATGTTGAATTCTTTGTGGTTCAAGAATTGCAGAATATTAGCTGTATAACTGTACCTAACAAAAAAGGCAAGCAAGCATTTGGCTCTTTTGTCAATAAAAACAAAAATTTTATCAACTTCACAGATAATATGTTTTATATACAATCAAATGTCCCCTTCTCAAGATGCAGAACATTTGCAGCATTTGAGGAAGCTCTTCAATCAGAAGTGGTGGCCAGCTCATAATCCAAGGAAACTCCTTTCTTTGCAGTCAGGTCTAATATCCACCCCAGACAACTACCAAACTACCTTCTGTCATGAAATTAAATTTATCAAGGCAAAATTACAAATCAAACTTATGTTCTTGTGTAATCTTTTGCTTAACTCTCTGGGGCCATCCGGTGTGGTTGTTAGTTTCAACTGCGAACTTGAAACTTGAGAGGTATGTCTGTGGACTCATCTATGAGAAGTCATTTTGTGAAGCAGACTTCTGGAAAACCTGTAGGAGACTGCCTTAATTGTATAATTGATGAAGAAGGCCCAGCCCATAGTAGGCAGGACTATTCCGTAGGCAGGTCAGCAAAGATGGAGAGCTTCAATAATTGGCAGTCTGGCATGATAGAAAGCAACATTGGTATTACTTGCTAATCTTGGCTCTTGCTATAGACAAGGTACTTTGGCTCTTCATGGATACTACTGCTGGTATTATTCTCCTTGCAATGCCCTTGTTTCCCTAAATTGTATGGGTCAAGCATTTATTGTAGGAGCATAATATGAAACTAGGACAGTTTGGCACCAGAGAAGTATGAGGCCTTTGCTGTAATGAACTTGACCATGTAGCTTTTGTGCCTTTTGAGGTCTTTGCTGTTGATTAAATGTGGAGGACTTTTAAACTTTGGGCTAGAAAAGCCAAGGAAGAGTGCTTAGTGGGCCACTGCCATAAGAGTTTGGAGAATAGTAGTGCTAAGAAACAAGGACTTTGGAATCTAGTTCATAACCTTTTACAGGGAAAAAGGACTTTGTGTGGAGCTTCACAAAGATAATGGGATGTGTTTGTTTAAGAAGAGCTATGTGGGGAAGTTTGACATTTCAGACAAGCAGAGTACAGCCAGCACAGTAGCTGTAGCTAATGGAGAAAATGTCATTGGAGAAAAACTAGCACTTTGCACTGGAACAATGGAAGAGACATTTTAAGGGCAGAATCACATACTATGGAGACTATTTTGTAAAAATCCAGACTCATTTAGCATAAGAAAACTTAAGTGGAATCAGTTTCTTGTTCCTCCAAAGTGACTAACTAGAAAGGTGCTTCTCCATGGTCATCACCCTGAAATGCACGCAGCTGTGACCTAGGTGAGTGAGCATACATTTTGAGCTGGCTGAACAATTTTGCAGCATCATTCAGGTGATACTGGCTTTGCTGTCATGGAAGATGGAAGATTTAGGGTGTCACGAAGAACAAACAAGGCTTGGCATTTTGTGGAGTTCCTGCAGCAGAATGGGAAGCCTAGAGTTGTTTCAGTGAAACCCCAAAACTATGGGACATCAGCTGAGGAGAGCTACAGGATTCGAAGTGACTTATAGAGAAGCTGAGTGCTCTGTGGGCTGCAAGTCTAGAGCTCCACAGCCTCTTGCATATTATAAGCCCCGGATGATGGACATTGAGCTATAGGATGTAATGTTTACTTTGCTCTACCTTGATCTCATTTTGATCTGCTTATAATTTAATTTCGATTTCATGGTTTCTTGCTGGTCCTGATACAGGATAAAAAAGGAGCAGTGTGTATTTCATGCTATTATATGTTGCAAGTATGTAATTTGTTTTTGATTTTACAGAAGCTTGTATTTAAAAACCCTTGGACTTTTAAAATGTTGGAACAGAAACTTAAAACTGGATCCTGGGAACTTTTAATGTTTGACTACTGAAACTTTTAAAATTGTACTGAATATTTTTATATTATAAATATCTGTGGAACAAGGGTGAACAGGGTTATGGTTTAAAAGTGATGTTTACAATTTTCTGTATATCTCCACTCATGATAGATATTTAATAAATATGTGATTAGTGAAGGATGAATTTTCAGCACCTGACTATAGCGTTAAAAGTAAAGCTACATAGAATGGCATCCTGTGTGTGTGTGCTGGGATGATATCAACTCTAAACAAATTCTTCAATTCTTATTTTTGTTGCCATGTTTTTTCTTGGGATTTCCTAGTCTGTGGAGAAGAATAGTTTTGCTTTATATATATGAGATATAATAATGAGATAGAATAATGATGTAAGTGGTTTGGTAATATAAAAAGAGACAATTTGTGCACATTCTGTACTCTAAATAGCTATGATAGTTACATTTTTTAAGCATACATCTCTTCTGAATTGCAATTCATTTTCATTTGTAAAAAAATAGGACTAATAGAAACGGTCTTTTGATAGGAATGATTTAAAAATCCACTTATAATAGTATTGATAGTGGCTCGAGAGGTGGCTCAGGGGTTAAGCCTCTGCCTTGCAGGCGGAAAGTCCCGAGTTCGGACCCCACGTATAGACGCCAGGAGGAAGCGGGGGCGGCCTGCGTTTCTGGTCCTGGTAGGACGGAGCCTGTAAATCCCGGGGCAGAGTAAACAAGGAGGAGGTGGAGGCGGTCCATGGTGGTTCCCGAATTTATCCGTACATATATACACACACGCGCACACACCCATTATGTACAATTGAATAGATATGGTGTTTTGTTTTGTTTTTTTGCTCTGGTTTGTTTTCTTTTGATTTTTTTGCTTTTTTCCTAACTTCCTTCCCAAAGCAAGTTAATAAAATTGGAAAGTTTCTTCCCAAGGCACATTCTAGGAACTCGAATCTTCCCCTATCTTTCTGTGTTTGATTTGCCCATAAAGATGTTCTCTAATTTGATTTCTTTTATAGTAGGTCATAAGACCCTCCTCAGTCTAGAAGAGCACAGGCCTCAGTCCATTTCCACACTCAGATACATTAAGTCATGCCTTTTTCATCCAAACATATGCTGATGGGGTTGGCCATATAGCAATCATGGTAGCATAAGGAAATATCCAAAAACTTGAAGAATTGGGTTCCAAGAACTTCTGTACAGTTTCATGTATATTTCCTAAAGACATATGGAAACTTCCTGACACTTGCTATATATTCCTCTCCTTGTACATTTTTTCATTTTCTTTTGGAATAGCTTTTTATTAAACTAGTATATGTGTCTCCCCAAATGGTGTGAGGCACTTAGTGTGTGCATTAATCAAGTCATAACTGGTCACTCAGATGTTTGGGTCCTGTGACTACCATCTAAAATGGTTGAAGGATGTGAATCTTCATCACGTAGGATCTTTAGTCCTAGAGGATATACATCAAACTGGGGAGATATGACACCCTCTGAGTCAAAATTGAATTAGGGGACATTCGACTGATGTGTGCTGCAGAGTAATTGCTTGCTTACTTGTGGGGAACACATTTTTTGAGGCCACAGAAGTCTTTTGCATTAATTGAGGAAATAAGAAAAACAATTTCATTTTTTTTCCATCTAGTCTTACCTGAACTAGATATTTATTTCCCTGTCAAGATTAATAAGAAGAAAAATGATTTGTAATGTGTCAAAAACCTGACTTTTTGTCATAAATCTTGTCTCTCTCAGAGACGTATCTAATAGTTGTCACTAAATAGCAGTAACCTATTGTTGGAGAATCATGTGTTTTAGTTCATACTCATTAAAATTTGTACAAGCTCATTTATACTGCTGAAAGACAATTTGATCTATTAATGCTTCTTATGTTAATGTAGGAACTTTAGTAATTTATAGGAACTATCGTAAGATTCTCCAATTTACCTCTATTTGATATTTTCTTATCTAATTTGAAGGTTTCACATCTTGATTAATTAAAGGGTAATACTTCCTTTTATATTGTTTTATCATCACACCTTGTGTTGGGTCCTGTGACTTGTGTTTTAAAATATAACTTTATTTTGACTTGTAGTGTATGCAGAGAATATTTCCAAAATGGTGGAAAGAGGAAAGCACTTGAAAAAGATGAGAAAAGAGCTATACTTGCCAATAAGACCACTGCAGCCTTGAATGTGCATGAGTCTCCCAAACTTGAAGGCCATTTACCCAACCTCAGCTTTACAAGTCCTGAATTCATAACTGAGTAAGTATATTTTTTCCATTTCAATGTGCTTTAACCAGAGTGGGCAGTTTATTTCCTCTCCTGATCTATATTAGAATGTAGAATTCAGATTATAATGCAATTATACATAAACCTACTATACAACATTAAGAGATATCTGAAAACTTAGTAGTTATATGTATCATATAGTGTCTTAACTAAAAATGTAAAAGAATAGTTTACTGATTGTTATAGTAATAGAAAAATCAAAACAGTGAAAGCTGTTTAAAGTAGTTAAGCATTGAGGAATTAAAATAAGAAAAAATGATCTTTTAATACTAATAATCAGCTGTCTTTATGTTATTGTTGATCTGTAAATCTGCCTGCTGGAATATATCCTGTGTATATAGGTGCAAATTTTATCAGTTCATAAGTATATTGAAATCACTAAAGAATAGTTACTATTGGTACTGAATAAGTTATTAATAATATTAAAATTATTTATACATCTTTGTATCAGAATGAACTACATGGCAAAGAATATTTTATCAGTTGCCCCACAATTAGCTCAAATAATTCTCTAGACATTCTCATTAATGCTGAAAACTATGAAAGTAAAGTTAAACTCTTAATTTAGAACTGTAGACATCAGAATAGTGTTATCTTTTGTTACTCTGATTTTACACCATGCTAAAAATAGCAAAGTTTTAAGTAATTTAATCTAAAAATAAACATATTGCTAATTAGTTCAGTAGGAAAGCAGAGGCATCTTTACCTTTATTTAGAGATTTCTTCAAAGCTTATAAAGCATAACTCATCAACCATCTTATACCTCAGATGCTAGAGAAGTCTTAAAGTTTCTACAAGCTTGGTTGGGTACACTGGGTGCACAAGGTTGCTGGCTCAGACCCTGGAACTGCCAGATGGTAAACACCACCAAAATGTCCTCTGGAATTGCAGCTAGGCGCTCGGGAGGGCTTGGAGCAATCTTCCAGACCACAGTTAAGGTGGGTTTCCCTGCCTCTGCACCTAATCTAGAAAACACTTCAGGAGCATAGCCAGCAGCTTGTCCCCTAGCCCATTCCAGAATCCTGCCAAGTTGATAGTCAATATTTCGGTATTTTTAAGAAATAATTTAAATACAATCATCAAAGATTAGAAGCTACTTTATGTAAATTTTAAGCACTTGGAGTGACTTTAACTAAGATGACATGGTTTAAGTATTTTGTATTCTAAATTGTACACTTCTTAGTATCATATACGGCTCAAATATGTATGCAGACTTACTCTTCTGTTCTTGTTGAAGCTTGCATTCTACTCATAAGCTGCTTTCATTCTCACAGTAGTGCTGTATTCCTATGCTTATTTCTAGAAGTTACAGGTGTAAAATATCCTTTTAGGTTATATTTCAGACATCATCTCTCAGAATTGATAACTTTCCACTAATGTCAAACTTTGCTCGCACTTTAATCGTAGTGCTTGTATCATTTCAGAATTTACTACTAACTACAAATAAAATAGTGGTGTGAAAGATTTGTACAGAAAATATTCTAGATGAAGGAAAATGGTCTCTCGATCCTGGCTACATCTTAAATACATTTATTGTTCTTTTTGTTAGACTTTAGTTTTTATGGGGAACTTCGTAAACTATTTATATTCCAATACGACACTCACTTTGCATAGTACTCTTCATTAAAAAAAAATTATGTGCCTAAACATAATGGTCCTGCACAGAAAATCACACTCAATTTTCAGAAAGAGAAATCCCTCTTCAGTTATAGTACTGGATGGGAAGATTTCACTTCTGACTTTAGGTGGCTCATTTAAATGATAAGAGTGTGACCTTGATCCCATATTTGGTGTGTTCTCTGCACTGTGATAGCAAGGACTATTGCGTGTCTTATTTCAGTATGTCTATTAATAATACCAGGCTTCAAATAGTAAGGGTTTACATAATAAAGATATCTATTTTTCACATATTTTATTAAGATTAAATAAAAGACAGCTTTTAGTGTTCAAAATTGAGATATGCCACTTTTTAAATCTGTATGTAACACTCTGGTTAGAAATTTTATTCCCAGACCAAAATACTTATTACCCTAACATGTCACCTAGTACATATATAATGTATATATTTGTAATTGACACAATATGAGTACTTTTAATATTTTTAAAGTATTTACGATTTTTAAAACATAAGTGTTTGATATTCTAGATCATAAAAAACACCTTGCAAAACTTTAAAAAGGCTAGATCATTGTATAAAGTATGCTTTTAGATGACAAAAGAATTAAGTTCATTAACAGAAAAGTACCTTGAAAAAAATTACAATGTTTTCAAATTAAACAATACCACTTCTGAATAATACAAGCCAAATAAAATGTCTTAAGAATTTAAAACTACTTTGAACCAGATGAAAGTGTAAATCTTACCAGTTTTGTGGTATGGAGCAAAAAAAAAATTAGAAAAAAGAAAGGTATAAAAGTCAAAGCAAATGCTGGTTCCTTGAAAGGTTAATGAAATTAAAAAACTTGTAGTTAAGTTATTCAACTAAATAAAAAAAAGACTGAAATTGCTAAAATGATTATACGATGAAATCAAAACTAGTATTTATTAGACACTTGGCTTCTGATACAGAAATGAAATACAATATATTAAATAGATTAAGGGTGAGTTACTAAATACATGACAACTAATCTGTATTATCTCTAGTCACAAGTTTTGTAAATTAACTAGTTTTCCTATTGGTCTGTCATTTATTTGAAGAAATGCTTTTAATAACTTATGCTACAACTAAGACTAATGGTTTCTATGTGATTCCAAGTACTGGTGATAAATTTTATCTACTTTTCATTTGTCAGACGTAAAAATTAACATTAGTTTATGTAAGAACTAAGACTAATGATTCTTATGTGACTCTAAGTACTGGTGATAAATTTTATCTGTGTCTTCTGTCAGTCCTAAATATTAACATTAGTAAACTTCTTACACTATTATGAATGCAATGAGTTACAGTGCTTTTTACATATTGACTCTCAAAAGTACATTTTCCTTTTCTTTTTCCACTGCCTTAAAAGGAGTGGACTAGGGACTAGGAACATACCCTCCACTTCTATAAGGAACATCTTAGAAAAAGAAAAAAACACTGATACAATCTATATGCTAATGTAACTATTATCAGGCTTTCTTATGTTGAAATGCTAAATTGCATTTTTTTTCTGGATGCTCTTCTCTTGAGTAGTTTGAAATGCTTTTTTGTTGATACAGGCTACATACCAAACTGAAAATTACATTGGAAGTAAAATTTTGCATTTCCTTATGAAACTATTCAACCAATGGGGTAGAAATCAAGACAATAAAGATGTGTTATTTTATACTATGTATTTTTAGAAAAGAGAACAAAAGACAATATTGAACTAAAACTCCCTAGGAAATTTAGGTAGAAAATAGTTTGGACAGGTTACATATCCTTGTACACTAGGATTTTAAATATAATATTTTTCCACAATATAAAGAAAAATTTGAATTTTCTAAAAATTTTTAAGTAATGAAGCTTTAATTTTCTCTGAATAAATTTGTCTAAAGGAACTAAGAAAATGAGTGTAATGAACATTTCAAAAAGGCATTAAAATGTAGAATAGCATAATTTAAAAAAGTAAACTTTTAGCCAAGTTATTTCTAATCACATACAAAATATAAAAGTTGGGCTGGTGAGATGGGTAAGTGTTTGAAAGTGCTTGCTGTGTAGATAAGAGGTCCAGAGTTGGCATCTCCATATCCATATAAATGCCAGGTGAATGTGGTATTGTGCCTATGAAATTCCAAACTCAGAAGGCAAAGGAACTGGGCGTCCTAGAATAAGCCGGCTAGGGAGACTAACCAGTATAGGATGAGCTCTGGGCTTCATTGGGAGACTCAGCCTCAAAGAGTGAGATGAACAAGTTAGCAAGGATGATTCCCTTCATTAGTCTTATTAGCCTCCTCATGTACATCAACATACCCCACCTATAAACATATGAATATATAAAGAATAAAGAAAGAACAAATATGATGAAAATAAAAGAAGTGTAATGGTACTTCAGCTACAAATGCATTACTCTATTTTGGTACCTAACTTAACAGAGAATATTTTTTTTTAAAGTTTCTTTTTTTAAATTTTTTTATTATTTATTATTTATTCAATTGTGCATGTAGGCATGTGTGTGCGTGTGTGCATGTAGAACCACGGACGAATTCGGGAACCACCATGGACCGCCTCCACCTCCTCCTTGTTTACTCTGCCCTGGCATTCACAGGCTCTGTCCTACCAGGACCAGAAACGCAGGCCGCCGCCGCCTCTGCCTGGTGTCTATACGTGGGGTCTAGGATCCGAACTCAGGACCTTCCACCTTCAAGGCAGAAGCTTAACCCCTGAGCCACCTCTCCAGCCCCAACAGAGAATATTTTATTGGCAATAATTTTTCAAAAGTAGTTATAATAAAACAACATTAACATAGAATAACACATCTTGAATAAATTTAATCACTCCTTCTAAGTGAGGGTTGATAATAAATTATTTCTATTTATTCTTTTTAAAATCATTTTATATATTAAGAAGTGGCCCTCTTTTGCTTGGCATAGTAGTATAACCTGTAATCTTATACACTAAGGAGGCTGAGGCAAGAGAATCATATTTTGGAAGTGTTCAGATCAAGTTCTAGATTAGTCTGGGCTAAAAATAAATATATATTTATTTAAAAATATAAATACAATATAAAAAATAAAAACATAAAAAATGTGTTTAAATGTTCAAATGCCACATTCTAGCATTGCCCCTATGGACCACAAAATTTATTAAACTTCATGTAAGATTCCTTCAGTGCCTGCAGCATGCTCCTTTCAAACATTTTTAATCATAGCAGTCTACTATGATTAATTTTTGATATGAAATAATACAGTTGTGATAAACCTCAAATTTCTTGGAAAAGAGGAATGGAACCTGTGCAACCAGAACAGACCCTTCCAAGGGGCAGAGTTGTTGTGCAAGGGAACCCAGGAGCACATGAGGTCTTGCATTCTGCATGGTAGGGTGTCTTACCATTTTGTTTCGTGCTGAAGCAGTGAAAGATGCCCTTTAGTTCCTTATCACTAGATCTGATAATGCCTCCTTGCCAGTTTTTGTACATATGATACATTGAAAAAGATTCTGTAGGGGTTTTCTCCTGGAAAAATAAGATATTCACATTAAGAAAATTTGCGGCATGGTAATTTTTTAAAATTATTTTTAATGCTGGGCATAGTAACATGTGCTTGGTGCCCAGATAATCCAGTGGTTGAGATACCAGAGAATCACTTGAGTCAACAAGTTCACCCACATAATGAGACTGCTGCAGATAGACAGACAGGCAAGACAGACTGAACCAAGTGTAGGTGTGTGTGTCATGGTATGTATGTAGAGGTCAGAAGACAAGTTTCTGAAATGAAACCAGTTCTCTGCTTTTACCATGTGGTTTCTGGAATCCAAACTCAGGTGTGTTGCAGAAAAGTACTGCTATATAGCAAAAAAAAAAAAAAAAAGGATTATAAAGCAGACATATTAAATGTAATATCTCAAACATAATATTAAATGTAAGAAATGTAAGAATCAAGTCACAAAATAAAGGTGTAATCTTACTTAAGCACTCTGCCCTAGAGATTGAAGACCATAAAAGGAAGTAAAAGGAATGATTATCAGTGAAATCAAGGGAATGGCTTGCCAGTTATGTTATAGTGGTAGGAGATAAGGTCATGTCTCTAGGTTATAGACATGATTTATTTCTTGATCTAGGTGATAATCAGTTGTTTTTTAGACAGTATATCTGTGTCTTAAATAGATAATGAAGGAACTGAGTTTAAAAATTAGAAATTTCAATTTTTGTTATTGAAAATTTTACTGCTTGAGCATTACCACGGTAGGCCCAGGACCAGCAAGATTCATTGCCTTGTCATTTCGCTACACATATGTGGAGTTCCATCTTGATTACATCTGCCACCTTTTTTCTACTATGTTTCAAAATGAGGAATGCTTACTATATATAAGAAAATTCCCTATCTTAAAAGGTTCTAGTCTTTTCAATAGTTTTTTTCCGAAATCTTTTTGAGTCCTTGGGACAGATTAAAGTGAAATCCAAAGGCATTCTTGTACTGACTGTTGAGCATTGGAGTGCATTCTTTCCTGTACAAAAGCAATTCTCCCTTTCAAAGTCTGCTAAAGAATTATTTTCACAATATTAAATTGCCTTTTTTTCTTTCTTTCTTGTTAATGATCTTCCCAAGGCTGCATGGTATTTGGTCCTATGGAAATTTAATGCAAAGCCTGATATTAAAATGCACTGGACTTCTAGATAGAAAGAGACTTTGAGAGATGGAAGGTTAGCCATCACTCTTTAGAACCATTTTCAAAAGTGTTATTATTTAAATTACAATATATCAGAGTATATAACAACAACTCACTTTATAAATGAATAAAAGGCTATAATTTCTTCTGTTTTTAATGTGGTACTGTAGATTCAGAGAAAGTACAGAGAAAGAATAAAAAGTTCTTTGAGCATTCTCATCCTAAAACCAAAGTTAAGGAGCTAACAATCTACAGGATCTTCATAATGGAATATTTGAAATTGTTCATATGTTATAATCATAATAATGCTGGCATTCATGATGTGTGTTACCTGCATTTAGGTTGCTGCAAGCCTCAGGGAAGATCAGATTACTTGATGTTGGCAGCTGCTTTAACCCCTTTTTGAAGTTTGAAGAGTTTCTGACTGTTGGCATAGATATCGTACCTGCTGTCGAGGTATGTAGACCTGTTTTGGGATTTGACTATTTTACTTGTAATTTGAAAAGAAAAGATGCTATCTTTGCATTTCTAAAATAGCAAAGTTATTTTTTACGCTTATCAACTAATCATTTTTATTTAAAACTAATATTTTTTCCATTAAAATTTTTGAAACTTTAACAAGTTTAGCAACAAGATAGTTTAGCAATAATATATTTATTTTTAATTTTTTATTTGGTATTTTTATTATACAAATAGTTATAATTTAGAACTATCCTATAGTAAAATCACTGAGATTGACAAACTTCCATGGATTACAAAGATTTCCACATAGTTGCAGTGGTTGACGTTCCCAGCTTGTTTGAATTGGTTTAACTTCTTTAATATATTTCTTTCTGAAATGTACCAAGTGGTAGTGCCATTATGAAAGATGTCCAGAGCTCTGGAGTCAGCTGAAAAGTTACTAAAAGTTGTGAGAATAAGCATCAGTTGACACCTGGCCTGGTACAATAATAGTCAGCAAAGGAAAGTTGCTGTCCTTCCATTTGAGCACATCCTAGAGAGACCTTTCATCGTAACAGTGCAATTTCAATCAGGCAGTATCATCTACTTAACATCCTAAACACTGTTTCATCTTACTCCCAAGAAACCAGAAGTGTGTGTTAAAGGTATATTTTGAAGATCAATCAATTTTAAGATGGGCATTTTCTTTGTTTATATTAGTAGCAAGGAAGTAGATTTTTTTCCCAAATAAATTTTCATAATGTTTGGTATTTTATTTTTTAACATAATTTTAGGCACAATTACTTCCGGTTTGTTTATGTTTTCAGTGCTAAAGCTTGAACCTAGGGCCTCACACACGCTAGACGTGTGCTATACCTCTAAGCTACATCTCCAGCTCACAAACTACATTTCAGAATTATAAAGAAAATGTAGATTAGAATGTAAACTTGTTAGGTTAGGGATTCAAATCTTCTCATACACTGTCTTCCTGGCATCTGCAAAAGTAATTAACATACTATTTTATGGTAATTTTTTTTAATAATGGAATCTCCCTTTCATGCTTGGTTGGAAATGCCTGCACCATTTTTCTGAACATGACCACTTAGATTGAATCTGTATGAGTAACATTAGGAAACAAGGAAATGCTGCAGCCATGACGGTTAACTTCTTCCTGAGCAAATACTTGCTCTACCGTAGCATAGGTTCTCTTAGTTTCTCACTGCAGATTCTGCTACAACAGGACCCATATCCATGCATGGATTCTTTCCCGTCTCTTCATGATACATCAGAGAAACTCTGTAAGGATGCAAAGACATGACTGTTGGTCCGGGTCTTCAGGCTTAAGTTTTTTTAAATATTAGGTTTATTTATAGACAAGGCTGTATAGTAATTATTACAGAAGGCAAAAGAACTGTTGTGGTCAAGTTCAGGAAAAAACTCAGATTTTGATAGTTCTAGAACTCAGTAACCAGCTTAAAAGGAAATATTGTAGTCAGAAAAACAAAAATCAGATATATCTACTTTGTTCCCATCGTAAAGCAACCAAACACTGGAAGTATGTGAAACAATTTTACTTTGGACTCTAAGTCAGAAAAGTCATCTATCCTTGAGAAATGGAAAACATGAGTGAGCCCCACAGTGATGCTGGAGTGTTGTCTAGAATGTCCAGGTGGGGAGCAACCCTAGCAGAGGACAGCGGATTCCGAGTTGTAGAGACACTGTAAAGCTCTGACAGTCTACCTGGGCACTACCTGGCTTGGAGTGCTATGTAAAAGTAGTAGAGGTCATGGCCCTGCCCCCATACAGGGTGTGACAGATGGTATCCGTTCTCACAGGTGCCCTGCTGTTCCCACTGGCCACACTGTGAAACTAAGATTTGCAAGGCATTGAGTTGAGTTTTCAGAAGCAGCATCCCTCAGGATGGAGAATAAGCCCCAGATGGAACACTTTTACCCAACTTCACACTTTAAAATAAAAAGAGAAAATTGAACTTTCATGCAGTATCCAAGTTTCCCAAACAAAGCTTAATATTTATAGCACTTCACAGTCATCAAGTAATCCACCAAGGTAAATTCATCATATCTGGATCAATTGAAAAAAATTTCTTTAAGTACCAGCTATACAAAGAATCAGTAAGTTGTTTTATGTTAGCCCTCATAAAAAATCCAGACAAGCTTGACAAGCTTTTCTACCCAACAACCAGAGTGAGATTAGTGGATATCTATTACTTAACATATTATTTGCCATATATAAAGCAACTAACTTTTATCTACTTTTAAAATTCTTTCTCAGTCAGCCTTCTGTCATTACAAGAAATCCCTGAGATTATGAGCTTTGTTCACAGGTGCCTATTACTTGGGGCCTAGGCAACCCACTCCACCCTGGCAGGAGTGCTGGCAGAACAGAGCCACTCCCCTTATAGCAAGGAATCAAAAGAGGGAGGAGGGGGCCAGGTCACACAATATTAAAGTTTAGATCCAGAATATCTTCCACAGGCTCATGGGTTTGAACAGCTGAGCACTGTTTTGGGAGACCGAAGGGCCTGAATGGTAGAATCGCCAGGACTCACCTTTAAGGGTTGTAGCTGCCCCTCTTTGTGGTCAGGCTCTTACTTCCTTCTATGAGAGGAGCTCTCACACGCTCTCACTGCCGTCTGCTTGCCATACTGGACCAGTCCCACTACAGTGCACTCTGAAATGGTCTCTGAAATTGTGAGCCAAATAAACATTTTCTCCCCTAAGATGTTTTTTGTCATAGCAACAAGGAAAATAATCAATTCACCAAAGTGCTGCAAATGACCACAAAGCCCTCCCACTGTTACCGCCTCTCAGTATCACCACTTCAGAAAACAGACCTGTGCGAACCCTTGCTTATGCAGCTTTCTTCCTGTGGAGCTTTAGTTCCCAGAAAATTATGGGATGATTGTTAATTTCTCTTTCCCTGGTCATTTAACAGTTATTTAAATTTAATGGTTAATTTCCTTCAAGCCAGAATTAACTTTTTATAGAAGAAAAGTATTAACAACATTACAAGAGTTCAAAGTCAGCATTGACCACATAAGAAGTTTAAGGCCAGCAAGCACATGAGAATCTGTCTCAAAAAAAAAAAAAGAAAGAAAGAAAAAAATTAAGATCTTTTTTAGAAAATGTTGAAAGTTTTATGAGGATTTTACCTTAGAAGAAAAGGTACTTAACAAAATTGTAATTATGTAGAAAAGGTATGAAATATGGAATATTTTGTTGTAAGATCAGATCTATGTAATATTATGGAAGTGATTTTTGAAATTGTTTTGTTCTGTGTTCTGAGAGAAGGTCTTTATGTAGTCTAAGCTAGCCTCCAACACACAATCTTCTTGTCTCAGCCATCTAAATGCTGGGAATACAGACGTGATTGCCCCATACTCCTTGAACTTATTAATATGGCATTTTTCTTTCCACAGAGTGTATATAAGTGTGATTTCCTGAATTTACAACTTCAGCAGCCACTCCAGCTTGCACAAGATGCTATAGATGCCTTTTTGAAGCAGCTGAAAAACCCTATTGATTCTCTCCCTGGGGAACTTTTCCATGTGGTTGTTTTCTCTCTCCTCCTTTCCTATTTTCCATCACCCTACCAGCGATGGATTTGCTGCAAGAAAGCCCACGAACTGTTGGTGTTAAATGGTTTATTGCTGATCATCACACCTGATTCCTCCCATCAGAATCGCCACGCCATGATGATGAAGAGCTGGAGGATCGCTATAGAGTCTCTGGGCTTTAAACGTTTCAAGTATTCAAAATTCTCTCATATGCATCTGATGGCATTTAGGAAAACCTCCCTGAAAACCACAAGTGACTTGGTTAGTAGGAACTATCCAGGGATGTTATATATTCCTCAGGATTTCAACAGTGTGGAAGATGAGGAATATTCTAACCCTACCTGCTATGTGCGATCAGATATAGAAGATGAACAGCTAGCATACGGTTTCACAGAGCTCCCTGATGCTCCTTATGATTCAGATTCTGGAGAGAGTCAAGCCAGCTCTGTTCCCTTCTATGAGCTAGAGGATCCCATCCTACTTTTAAGTTAATATAAGAGCAGTTCAGACTCAACTAATTGCTTACACTAATCAGAAATACTAACATGAACTCAGTACTTAAAACCTGGTTTGCATAGAAGAAATGCAAAGGTTTACAGAGTTTGCTATTTTTTTCTACTTCTGGATTTCAAAATTTATTCTTATATAGGAAGCTTAAAGTTTGTTGCAGAGTGACTTCTGTCGTAGCAGAAACAACTGTTACTTTAGCATTTCGCACTAAGATAGAAAGGTACCTTTTTGCTCTTCAGTGCTGTAGTGATAAATGAAGCATAATTTACTTGGTATTTTCCTTCTCAGTTGTTGGATGCTGACTCTGAACCATTATAATGGGGAACTTTAAGATGTGTAGAAAGCTGTAGATTGCACTTTGATGACTCACAAGTTAAATATTTCACAGAGATAGGATTGGTCTAGTTGTTTTGTGATGCACTTATCTTTTCATTTAAATTCTTACTTGTTATAGAAAGAGATTTTTCTCTTCAGTTTTATCTGTGTCCAGTATTTAATCTTTTTGAAATTGATGGTAACTCTCCTTTATTCTTAAAAAGGTCATTGGCAACATTAGACATTGGGAGAGAAGCTTCCTGGAGTATGTATTCTAATTTCATTAGCACAGTAAAGTAAACACCCTTGCCAAAGTAATATTTTCATAACTTTCTCATTGATTTGGTCCTTCGTGTTAAATATGTGAATGTTCACTTTAATTTTTTAAATTTAAGGTTCATTTACAAGATATTTCTATTTAAGCAAGAAACAATGTGTAATATCCAATACTAACTGAGAACACCTTTGTGAAAGGGTTTGCACTTGTAAGAGAGTTTATGTTCTTGTTGACCAATTTTGGTAGGGTCCTCACCTGTCCATTAAGGAGGTGCTGCACTACAAGTCTGGAATTACCTTAATTTTTTTTTTTTTTTTTTTTTTTTTTAGTTAGCCTGCTACTGATAATCTCATCAAATGATCTTGACGTTTTGGTTTCATAATTTCTTTCTAAACTCTGGCAGAACATTTTCTTTGACTATATAAACCATTAGTTGGCTGTGGGAATTTTCCCTTTCCACATTGATAGATGCCTTTCTGTGTTTCTGAATCAGAAGCAACGATCAAGAGAAATGCACGTCAAACAAGACAAGTCTAAACAGCTAAGAACCCTTGGTCTGCCTTGTCTTGTCAGCCAGCAGCTGTCATGTGAACTATCATTCTTAAGAGTGCCACTGTGTGGATTTTTTTCAAGTGGTTATTACATTAAAATTACCTCATACTGAGGTTTTTGCACTGAAATTTCACCGTTTCAGATTTCATGGTTAATGTGTTTGTGTGTGCGTGCGTGCGTGCTTGCGGGCGTGTGTGTGTGTGTGTGTGTGTGTGTTTAAAGGAAATTTACATTTTCAAAAGTTGATCCTAAATTTCATGAACTGCACTTCTTTACTCTGGTTAAACTGATGGTTGTGTGTTTATTGTGAATTTCTGTAGTTAACTTGGAATGTCAAATTTCACTTAGAAATACAAAACATACCCTGTAAGATATGTGTTGAATGTGTATAGCCAATATTTCTCATGCTAAAATAATGAAAGAAACAGGACTATAATTAACTATAGAAAAGTCATTTCTCTATATGCAATAAACATTGGTTGTCAAATATGCCATAAGTAACCTGCAATTTTTCATTTCAATAGTACATAGTTCTTTAATAATTAGAGTTAACTTTTCTCTCCAGTTAATTACTATAGGATCATGTCTTATAACTTCTTCAAAAGAAAAAGATGGAAAAAGCATTCTATTCAAAATAATTCAAAACTATGTTTTAGTAATACCCTTTTTAAGCTTTACTGTTTTATTTGTTGGTTGTGTTTTGTTTTTGACGAATTTCAATCAGAAAAGCAAAGAAAACAACACACCAAATGAAAATGCTTTGAAAGTAAATGGAAACTCTGCTTTGGAAAGGTTGGTCTAAGTGTGACCTTCAAGATAGCTTTTGTGTTACAGCTAAAATGTTGGTGCTATAAATTCTTCCAATTGTTTACATATGTTGGCTCTGCTTATGCTTCAAAGTGTGCATGATGTATTTTAAGTAGTACTTTAAAAACCTCTTTCTAAAACTTACTACCGCGTAGTATAAATTTGTTTGAATTTATATCATTTGTTACTGTAAAGTCAGCTTACTCAAATTAGAACTTATACCAATACATACTCCACTAAAGTCAATTCATTATGTAAGTGTTGAAACATAGGTGTCATTGTGGCACAGGGCTTGATTCCATATGTAATGACCAATGGAGTTAGTAGGTCCTTTCAGTGCTGTATGGGTACTCTGAAAGGTATTCATTTGGGTTGAATAAGGTACCAGGCCTCCTGTCACATTCACAGCAGTTCCTTCAAAACAATTTGATGTTTCAAAAACAAATGGTAATCATGTGGATGGATTCTTCAGGATCATGAACAGATCATCTGGTTTTACCATAGTTGCCAAGTGGTGGGCGGTAGCATACCTGAAAATGTATGTTTGTGTTTGTTGTATTTTTTCACATTTTGTGAGCAAAGCACATTTATTAAAAATTTTAAATTTTCTAATATTCTTTGTCTATTACTTATGAAAAACTTTTTTTTTTGTCTTTTGAGGTTCCAGAAGAAATTTAGAATCGGGCCTTGTTTCCCAAGTAGGTTTCATTTAGTCAAATCCTTAATTTCATAAATTCATTCCCTGAGATGTATACAACTCAAGTGACCTCTTGTTATCATGCATTGCCAATATTTAGGTATATCTGTTGCTTTAGAGCAATATGCAGTTTGCTCATAGCTGCTACGGGCAGCAAGTGAGTGGAGAAGGCAAGCGTTCCTCCTGTAACATCTGCATGTGGGAGTGGCAGCCTACTTAAGTACATGTTTGCTTGTGCTTAAAATCCTTCATTTGTCTCCAAAAACTGGAACAGGAAAGTGAGGGGGCACTTTAAACACAAAAAACTTTATCAAATTTCAAATACATTCTTTCTAAGAAAGCTGTATTTGTTCACCACTCCAGAAAAACAAGCAAAATATAAATTCTCTGTAAAAGAAAAAGCTGCAACTGAACATCAGCAAACTCCAGACATGAATTAGAGGGGACAGAAGAACAAAAAGTATTCAAAAAACTTGAAAAAAGTCAACAAAATTTCAGGAAGAAACCTTGTCAATATTTTGTAAAGGCTAAATTCAGTAAAGTACCGGGATATAAAATCAGCATGTAGGACTGGAGAGATGGCTCAGGGGTTAAGACTCTGCCCCTCAAGCAGAAGATCCCGAGTTCTGATCCCAGGCCCCACATAAAAACTCCAGGCTGCAACGGCAGTAGCCTGCACTTCTTGCTCTGGTGGGTAGAACCTGGAAAATCCAGAGCCAAGCAAGGAGGTAGAAGCAATCCGGGATGATTCCTGAAGTCACCATTGGTCCTCCACAGAGGGACACACAGCCCTCTGATACACACATTAAATAAATTTAAAAAGTAGCATGTACACACCGGTTGCTTTAGTCAGAGGTGACACATAATTATTATCCCACATTTTGGAAGGCAGAGGCAAGGGGGGGATCACATCAAGTTCAAGGGCAACCTAGTGAACATAGCAAGCCCCAGCACAGCCTAGGCTACAGAGTGTGTTTATTGGGAATTTCTGTAGTTAACTTGGCATGTCAAATTTCACTTAGAATTACAAAATGTACCATGTAAGATAGCTGTTGAATGTGTATAGCCAATATTTCTCATGCTAAAATAATGAAAGAAACAAGACTATATAGTCATTTGTCTATACGCAATAAACATTGGTTGTCAAATATGCCATAAGTAACCTGAAATTTTTCATTTCAATAATATATAGTTCTTTAATAATAAGAGTTAACAGAGTGTCTCAAACAAGCAAATACAAAATACAATCCCACTTGCTTTTCTATATACTAATGAAAACATTTAAAAGAAGCTATTCAGGTAATCGTTCAAAGCAATCTATAGATCAGTGCAGTTCTTAACAAATATCAATGGAATTCCTCACAAAAGTGGAAAATAATCCTATAATACAGAAACACAGGAGATCCCAAAGAGCCAAAACAATCCTCAAGAAAAATAAAAATAACAAAGGTATGATGCCTGATCTCAAGATCCTATAGAATCATAATGACCAAATATTGGTAGAAGATGTTTAGATCATTGACATAAATATTATAACAATAGCCAACTCATAAAAAAAACTACAAAACATGGAGAAAAGAACAGATTCTTTGATGAGTACTTTTGTGAAAACTGCAGATGATCAAAATTTGACCACTATCTCACCCTTTAATCCTTAAAGATCTAAATTTAAAATCTAAAGCTCAGAATTTATTAAAACAGCAGAATCTCATCAATTGTTATAACCAATAGCCATTTTAACAAGTCTCATAAACTGGGTTATGTACCTGAATATAGGAGATGTGAAAAAATTGGTAGAAGTAAAAGGTTTCTGAACACAAGATAGTTAAAAGTTTAAAAATCAAGCATGTTAAAAATCAAGCATATAATAACCCAAGTCATGCTGACAGCACTTGTTCATGCTGCACAGTTCATCTTAGTTCTGAATACACAACATGCATAACTGTAATGCCCATGCCTTCAGTAGCAAAGAAAACATTTGCAGTTATCTATCCCGTAGAGTTACACCTTGGTATATAAAATGTATAAGGAACACAATAGTATAACAATACATTCAAAAATAACTAGAGATACTGCTCAAAATATAAATTTGAACTACCTGGAGGCACACCAAAATGATGGAGGAAGTTGGCCTTGCCATCCCAAAATGCATCTCAGCCATTCCCAACCTCCACCCCATCCCCAGCCTCTTAGCAAAACAAAGACAAGCAGAAGACTGCCATAATATAATTTCCTAGCCACTTACCCTTCTTCTCCTTTCTTCTCACTTTGTTTATTTTATGATTTTGTGTCTGAGAGGTGAAGTTTATTTGACTGGTTGGGACTCTAGTCTAAAGCTGGAGCCTTCTGCTTGGTTATGTCTTGGGTTCCATACTGTTTAGCTACAAAGTGGATTATCTGATGAAAATCATTGATTAAGAGTGTGATGGGGGCTGGAGAGGTGGCTCAGGGGTTAAGCCTCTGCCTTGCAGGCAGAAGGTCCTGAGTTCGGATCCTAGACCCCACATATAGACGCCGGGCGGAAGCAGGAGCCGCCTTCTGGTCCTGGTAGGGCGGAGCCTGTGAATCCTGGGGCAGAGTGAACAAGGAGGAGGTGGAGGTATCCATGGTGGTTCCCGAATTTGTCCGTGGTTCTACATACACACACACACACACACACACACACACACACACACACACACACATACATACACACGTGCACAAACGCATACACGCACAATTGAATAAATAATAAAAAAAATTTTTAAAAAAGTGTGATGGTTATAGGAAAAGAGATCATAGAAGAGAAGGATACGATGCAGCAAATAATTACAAAAGCAGATAAATGGAGCTTGTATGATTAAGGGTTTTTTAAAAAAAATCTTCTTATTTCAACGTTTCACACATGAGTACAGTGAATTTGTGATATTTTCATACCTTAATTACCAATTCCATATTTCCTCTCCTTCCCATGTAAACAACCCTTCCTTGCTGGTGTCCTTCCTATTTTCTTGTTGGGGTTTTTTTTTTGGGTTTTATTTTGACAAATGGACAACTGGACTTCATTTGAGATGTCTTTCATGGCAAATGCCTTAGTACTTACTGGAGAATGAGTTGTGTGTCAGTGTGTACATTTTTGAGGAAAACATCTTCCCTCCCTCCATCAGTATTGATCTTCATCAGTCTCTCAGGGAGGCGTGGAGCCATTTATGTTCTTTGCCCTTCATGAGGAATGATTGTCAAAACAAATCTTGTGTAGGTCTTATGGAAATACAATGTACTATACACACACACAGACGCACACACACACATATATGCACAGTGAATTCATGGATGTCCAGAAAATAAGGTCTGTCTACACTCTTACCACTCCCTCTGTTGTCATGTTCCCTGACCCCTGGTGAGTGACTTACACATCCTACTCAGCAGTCTGACATCCCTTGCTTACTGCACTTTTGCCAACTATGATTTTCTGTAAGAAATACCTTCCATTGCTGAAGGAGCTTCTAAGTCAAGTGCTAAGCGCTTGTGCACTCTATGGGTATAATGACAAACATTTAAAAGGCAGCTTTGCTCTCCCTGATACTCAAGATCTTTACCCTAATCATCTCCAAAACAGGGTTCTCCGCATTTCTAGTCCTCTGTTCATTTTAACCTTTCCTGCTTAATGACTATTTTGTTGGCAAAATGACCCATGTCATCATTAGTCAATAGGACTCAGGATACTCAAAGGAAATATTAGGTGTTGCAAATATAATTTTAAGGCAACATTTTGGAAGGTCTTGGCCGTCAGACTAAAGAATTTGAATTCTATAATCTGAATAATCACTAAAACTTTGTGCATAAGAATCATAGGAGTAAACAATATTTTTAAGAAGGTTAATCTGATACCATGATGCATTGAAGAAGCAAAAACTGGCAGAGAAGCTAGGTAATTCATTTCAAAAGACCAGGACATGGATTAGAATAGAGGAAGTAACAGAGAGTGGAGCCAGCTCTGCCAGTAGAGAATGCATAATAAAGTGGGTGAAAGAGGAAACTAAAAGCCTTTAGGTGAGTGAAAAACACCATGTGGGTTTCAGGGGAACTTCGGGAATGAGCCATGGAAGTAAGAGCTAATGTTAAGATCTAATAAAGGAACACAGATAGTAAAAGACCAAAAAGGATCAAAAAGGAAGTGAGATCCAGTTTTAAAATAACTGAACCAAATCAAGTGAAGAAGCAATGAAAGATGCAGAATGAGGATAAAATGCACAGCGACGATGAGAAGACCCATCTTTCAAGCTAATGGAGCAAAAGCGGCTGGCATGTCAGCAGACTTCTTACATGACTTGAGTTTCCAGTCAGTGTCATTTCTATATTGACTAGACCAGCAGTTCCTAAACTTGGCATCTTGCTGGAATAACCTAAGACTGAGTGTTTTACAGATGCAGGTCTGAAGACAGAGATGCTAGTCTCATCACTCTGCAGGTTTTGTCTTGAGGTCTCCACATTCGTATATGTAAAAATCTACCTTACAAGTTGATATAGTTAGAATCTGAAATATCCTTCACAGGGTCATGGTGTGATCACTTCTGTTCTAGCTGGAGAGAATTTTGGGCTACATTAGAGTATATTATTCCTGACTGTTTCTCATCACTCTTTCTGCTTCCTGTCTGCTGCGATGTGATCATATGCCCTGTTGCCACAGTTTCCTGTTTTATTTTCTCTTAAGGTCATCCTGCTACAGTTCTTAATCCAACTAGGCAGGGCAGTCCATACAAACAGCAGGGGGCAAAGTAACTGGCCACACCATACCCATATTTTCACAGGACTACTGAGAGAAGGACAATCCCTATTTGATAGACTAACACGACTGACCAGGCTTACCAAAGGATGTCTGCTTCCTTAATAAGCTCCCCTCATTTCATTTGCCTGCCCAGGGACTAGCTCCACCAACCCTGGGTTGAACTTCCTTGTCAATCAATCTCCTTCAGGCTTGCTCAAGGCTTAACTTAATCATCAGTTTTTTACAAATGTGCCCAGAACTCCAAATCTTCAAAAGCCAAGTTGATACCAGTATCTATGACACCATCCTTGTTTCTGTCATATTTTGATCATATCAAAAAATAAGTGACTACCACCAAGAAATAAAAGGTAGCACAGACTGAGAATAAATACATAAAAATTTTGCACAACTGAAGAAAAATATTAAATATATACAAAAGTGACCATTTGCAATATAGGGAAAGAAAGTTGGACTATGCAAATTTATGTGTAAGAGTCAAGTTATCAATTTATTTTTTAACTAATCAGCTCTAACAAAGACAAAAGTAATGATATTATGCTGTGAATGTCTATAGTCACCTTTCCTTTCTCTGCTGAGTGTTAGTAAGGTTAAAGGATACAATCATGAGTTTGATGGATCTACATTCAGTCCCTGGAGTTCATAAGGTGGAAGAAGAATTAACACACACACACACACACATACACACACACAGAGTAAATAAATACAATTTCAAAAAAATAAAAATAAAATGAGGACCTTGGAAAATATAAGTCAGCTTGTAGAGTGGTTGCATGGCATGCATAAAACCCTATATTAAATCTCTAGCTATATAAACCACATCTGTAATCTCAGCACTTAGGAGTTAGAGGCCAGTGGATCAGAAGTTCAAGTACATCTTTGGCCACAGAGTAAGTTCACAACCAGCCAATGTAAAAAAAAAATAAATAAATAAAAAGCAAAATCAGCAAAAACAAAATAAATGAAAATGAGAAAAAATAAAAATAAAAAGCTCACACTGACCCTTGAGTTTATATCATTTAGTCTTTCTTCTCTTCCCTCTTTTTTGTCTTCTTCTTCCTCTTCTCTTCCCCCCCCACCTTGCTCTTTTTGTTGTTGTTGTTGTTTTAAGGGGAGTTTGTAATAGCACATTCAAGGGTAGATGTAATAAGAGTAGGAAACCTCACTGAGGGAGGGGTCCATCACCCATTTGCAAAATGATTACTTTCTATTACAACAAGACTCCAGTTTAACAGCTTTTTGTCTCTGGCCAGGGGGTGACATACAGTGCCCAGCAGAATGGAGTGAAGGGAATTGCAGGAGCAGCAAAACTGCAAAAGAAAATCAACAAACCACAATCCAGAACTTCAGAGACTCTATATCAATCACATAGAACTAGGCCAGCCTAATCTCTCCCCATCCTGGAGCTCAGGGACATTTGCGGAAGAGGGGGCGGTAAGATTGTAAGAGCAAAAGGATGGGAGGAGCAACGATTTGCAAGATTCTCAACAATAGTTGGGGCCAAAGCAATCATAATGGGACTTTGCATGCCCTGCGCAATGTCCAGCGCACTGTTGCCCTCATAAAGTCTAGCATCTGTTAAGGGCACCGAGACCCCTGGAGGCAAGGGATTGACAGCCATAGTAGTGATCTTATGCTTAAGGGGAATAAGAGAAAGGGCTTATGGAAATGCCACTGGGTCCTTATATGTCATCGGAGAGGAGGACCCAGTGGAGAGTTAGGCGTACACAATAAAGGACTCTCTGGGAATTGGGGGGGAGGCACTGGGGGAAGGGGAAGGGGAGGAGGGGAGGAGGGGGGAGGAGGGGAGAGGGAGGGAACTGGTAAAAAATTTTAAAATGTATAATTAAATTTTTAATAAAAAAAAGGAAAAAAAAAGGGGGGAGTTTGATTTTTTTCTATTTCTAAAGTTTATTAGTTTTACAAACATATTGAGTACTAAGCCCTGCTTCCTTTCATCTCCCTCCCTTCTCCTCATCAATCCATTCCATTCCCTCCCACCCTCCTGCCTGATGTGATCATGTGTCCTATTGCCACAATTTCCTGTTTTATTTTCTCTTAAGGTCATCCTGCTACAGTTCTTAATACAACTAGGCAGGACAGTCCATACCAACAGCAGGGGCCAAAGTAATTGGCCACTTCTATGGACCTCTGGGTTCCCTCTGGCTTTTCTACTCTTGGGGGAGTTGTGGCCTCCGTGGCATACCACATTGCCCCTCCTCTGGCCACTCCACTGACAGGGGTGTTTCCCTTTACTCACCCAGCTCTAGTCACTAAGATTTCCACTGTGTTCTTATCTCTCTTCAATTCCTCATAGTCTATGGGGGAATGTTGGTATTTCAGTCTGGTAAGGACAAGTCTCACTCTAGTGAGTTCCCCGGTGCAGCAGTCCTGCCTTGAATGGAGTATCTTGTCCAACGATGGACATTCCCATCTTTAGGTTCTTAAATCTTACTTACCCCCTCTTCCATGAAGTTCCCTAAGCCTTAGGGTGGGAAGAAGTTAGGATGGCCTAATTCTGGGTTAACATTTCTGGGTCGTCAGTAATCTGCATTATGGCTGGCCATTGTTGTCCACTTACTGCTCTTCTACTGCCCTAGGCTGGATCCTGTCAGGGTGCTGAGATTATCTACCTCTTTTGTAGATTTCTAGGCTGAGTGCTAAGTGCTCTTCAAACCTATGAGTATTATAGCAGCTATTTACAGAGCAGTTTAGTGCACTGTCTTCCTACTTATAGGTTCATTGACTGTTTTTCCCTATTGATCTATCCCCCCTCCTTTTAGGTTCTTGTTCTAGTTAACAGTAACATGAATGTGTTCCATTCTGACAAGCGGGTCTTGAGGTCAATCGGAAAGCTGTTGTTTGTCTCTTTGATACTCATGCCACTATTTCACTGGTGTTCACTTGTTGCCATGGTGATTTTTCTTGCAACTTGCAGATCTCATGAGTTGATGGGGTCTGTGATTATTGTAGCTCCTTGGTACTTTGTAAACTATCCAGCAAGGAGGAAGTTTTCATACCATTCCCATTTGATGTAAAGCAAATATTATCACTATTTTTCACATATGAATTTACAGAGCTTTTAGGGATACCAGTAAAACAACCTCAAGCCTATACTGCTTCTTATAATCAATAATGAATGGCTAAATTAAGGAGAAGCCAAGCAAGAAAATAAATCAGCATAAATCTTAGTAGAAGACTTTCTGATAGTACCTGAATGATAGCAAAATAAAATTAAATTACTAAACTAAACACATCAAGTCAATTCTACCATAAAATGTGGGCTGTATCCTAAAGCTTTTCATTCAGGAGGTTGGAGGATTGGGGACAATGAAAGACATTCCTAATTCTGAGGTGGAGTTGAATGCACTTGTTCTGAAACCACAGTTGGCAACCACTGTGCTGTGAAGGAGGCAAGAACTCAGCTGTGCTCAGCCTTTGCTTTGCTTAAACTAGTTTTCTAGAAATCACTCCAGAGACCAGTTGTTCTAGGCTTAGCCTACTATGAGCATAGACAAGACTTGTAATGTTTAGATTCCAGTGTCAGCTTGACAGTTGCAGGCTGTTTGGGAGGCACAGTTGTGAAAAATCAATGGCCAGAACAGGCCCCTGAACAAGTCTGCAGGTGCTTGCTTAACTGATGTGGAAGCACAATGGGTGGTGCTTTCCAGTTGTGGGTGGATAATAGGAAGTGCAAGGACAGGGATTTGCTCTTCCCTTATCCTGTGTCAACTTTCTGTTGAGCCTATTCTTCAAGCATTGCTGCCTTCTTTGCTGCTGCCGCCGCTACTGCCTCATTCCTTGGCTGACTCTGAGCTCTGTTCCTGCCACCATGTCGCTTTTCCCACATCTCATGTGCCTTGCTGGTGTTCATTGATGACACTGGGGACCCAACTGTTCTTCCCTGACCTTGAACCCCAGCATCTTTACTCTCCAACAAGATAGAGCTTTGAGGTCTTGTTGGGATCCTTTGGCTTACGAGACATTCTGGTCAAGAATGAAACAGCTCCAGGTAATTGCTTTAAAGGACACTACTTTTGTTATGGGTTGATTTAATAAAGTTATATACATTCATATATAATATTTAAACATAACATATATATGTACATATATACATATATGTACATATATTTTATCAATTCTGTTCTTTCAGAAAACCTTAACTAATACAAGACTTTTTCATGTGGGTCTAAGATGAAGTCAAGAGTAACTCACAGTACAATCCTTTACATATTTACTGTGATCATCACAGTTAGATACTGTTCTCTAGCAGAGGCTTAAAAGAGAAGCTATAAAGCAGGTTTAAGTCCCTATACTAAGACAGATAATTATAAGGATCTGAAGCATGTGTTTTCTCTGGTTATTGGTTAATTTGTTTAGAAAATGCTTATAACTTGGGATTTTATGCAGATTTATGTAATATTGATGGAAGCACCTTGAAACCAAAGTAGTACATTTCTACCTGTCTATGAGAATGTGAAGTTTAGCCCTAGGTCTATATTGAAGATTTAAAAGATGAAAGGAGAACAGGAGAGAATGTAGGACGAAACGATGGGGGACTAACTTCTGCTCCCTGTCACACGTTTCATTTGTAATGGGATCAGCCATTTTCCCAATGATAGGTGCTGCTCACTGTGCCCTCCTTGATTCTGCATTAGCTTGGCTCTGTTTTCAATGGGTGTTACTGGTCTGAACACACTCACCAGTGAAATTTTTGGCCTGGAGCACATGGACCTTGTCTGCAAAGAAGCAGGTGTTGAAGAATGTTTGTTCCCATTATTGGGATGATTATACTGCCATCAACAATCACAGCCTGAAATCTCCTGTCTCTAAAATGGTTCCCAGGTGACTGTTTTATATCCAGGTGTTTGGTTGTTGAAACCAGATGTCAGGAACTGATCCTGACATGTCCAGTCTGAAGATAAATGGCACCAGGGAAAGGAGAATCCAGATCAGGCCTGGCGGCTTAGCAGCCTGGCTAAGGAGTTCGGATATCATTCTGCACTCTATGGAAATCCATGATTTTAACCTCAGAAATAGACACAGAATAGCACTCTGAGAACATCAACCGGGCCAATGTGAGGCATTAAACAAGGATGAGACTGAAGTCAATGTGATCAGAATTTCAAAGACAACTGACTCAGGACCTCAGCGCAGGGACAATGGGAGTAAAAAGGAAATGACGAATGAAGCAGCATGAGTGAAAATGAATGACACTTATCTTTCACAATTATCACATCCTTTTGGTAAATACTGATCGCTTTCAAAATGTAAAGATTGATATAGGAGACCACTATGAAATGGGAGAAGATGGTGGAAGAAGGGGGTTTAGTAAGAGCAAACTAAAATGACAATTATATATGAAAGAGCCATATGAAACCCATTGCTTTGTGTGCCCACTTAATTAAAAAAAAAAAAAAAAAAAAACAACAGACTGACTGATGAGAGCTGTCTTCTCCCTCGATACTACATGGTACACAACAGCAAGCCTCAGAGTAAATGTTACTATGAAAATATTTATCAACAAGCAACATCAAAACAATACACAAATAGGACTCCCTGGCAAAGTAGTAAAAAGGAATGCAGATGCAAGAAGTTATTCTGAAAGTTAGACACAGAAGATGACTGTCATGGCAGAAGTTCCTGTATGATGTTAAGGCCAGTCATGTAGAGTGAATGCTTCCCACTTTCACAATGAAAAAGCCTTTCTCATCTTGCATGCTAATCAACATACCTTTTTAGTGCAGATTTACATAGTGATGTTGAAAGCATTTGTGCATCTCTACTACAACTCTGTAGTAAGGATTTCTAAACAATGTTTTTCAAATGCTAATTATCTTGAAGTGAGTGAATTAAAGAAGTTAAATTTCACATCTCACTTTGAAATATTTTTTGTGAATACAGACATGGAAAATAAACATCAAGAATGGTCTATGGTCTTGGAGGTCACAAGGCAGATGATCACAATTGAGGAAGAAGAAAGAGCAAAGTTTGAGTGACAGTTGTAGGACTAAGTAGTAGAAAATAGCTCGAGCTGATTTCAGCAGAAAAACTTGTTAGAGGATATTTGGGAGCTCAAAGAATTGCTGTAGATTTAGGTTGGATATGACAAATAGACTAGTACATGGTTATATATCTGACCACGCAACAGTTCACACTGATAGTGTGACAGACTACAGAACTGATCAGAAGAGGGCTATAGAGGAACACAAAAAAGAGCTCTAAGCAATGCTACTGAGTCCTTATACCTTATCAGAGAGGAGGACCCAGGAGGGCAATGCGAGAAAGGGAGGGAGAGGGGGGAAAGGAAGGCGAAAAGGGGGAAAACAGCAAGGGGATTCAGGGAGGGGTGGAGGGAGAGAGAGGAATGGGGTACCTATCAAGTTTGTATGCATGGAAAAAAATATATAAAAAAAACTCCTAAATAGTACACTTGACATTTATTACAACTCATCAATGATTGAAAGTCACCATTTTGATATATTTTTTGTAAAACTAACTTCTCTGCTTGCTAAAGGGTTGAGCACTTTCATAGGCTTTCGGTGATAGAAGACGTCTTCCCTGACAGAATTGTTAAATGAATTTTTAAAAATTATTTCATTAACCTTTTACATAACATGAGTAATTTTTATTTAAATCAAATATCCTTGAAATATAATTGCTAAAGCTATGAAACTGGCACACAAAAATATCAAGAAATGTAAAGAGATTAAGTGACCTGCCATAATAACCTGTGGATATTTAACATAAATTCTTTTTTTATCATAATGTATATTTTTGTTTGTTTTAAATATGCTGTATATATTTTCTTCCACTCTATTGGTTCTTGTTCAATTAAATATGTGTAATATATATAAAAGAAGAAGAGGGCTGTAGGGTTGCGACTGTGAAGCACAGGCACTTTGCATCTCAGCATGGCTAAAAATGAATTCCAGGTGCCACAACAGCCACACTCACTGCATGCCAAATGCTCACCTTGTTCTACTCGCTCCTGAAGTTGCTCAGGTAGTGGACCTTTCTGTATCAGTTTCTTGTAAAGTCACCAGCTTCCAGCAGGTCCACTGAAGTTCATAAACAAGGATTTGGCATCTCAGAGTTGGTTGTTAAACTGCTAAAGGGGGGAGAGGGGGAGTTCTCCAAACAAGAATGACAGCTTCAAGACAATGGGCATAAAACAAGCAAACAAATAAAGGAATCTCACGTGTACACTCAATGAATGTTGAAGTGGAAATGACAATATCTTTCAGGTAGAAAGGCCAGAATTACAGATTTGGCAGTGTGGATAGTGAGCAATGAGAATTAGAAACCGTGGAGAGAATCCAACTCATTTTTTTTTCATCTACATATGCTGAATCTGAGAGTGCTGCCAGTAGCCAATGCCACTATTTATTAAATGGAAATGATGAGCCTTCTACTGAGTTAGGGAACATGGGAATATCTGACACAATGCAAATGGTGAAAAGTAGTGATGGCTCATTAATAACTCAATTTGTTTAAAAAATATTTAAGTCCAAACTATCAGAGCCTGCCCAAAACTGATGCAATCATAAACAAAACCGGACATGTCCCTATATTTGAGGAAATGAGAGCAGACTGGGATGTAGATATGGGGAGTGTGTGGAACTAACTGTATGCTGAAGGTGAAAAGTACACACACTGTATATATCACCGATCTATCATTTATATTCAATCATCTATCAACATCTAATCATCTACACCTATCATTTATAAACATCTATCAACCTATCTCTATCATCTATCTACCATCCATGATTTTAAATGACAGAGCTTGCTCTAAAACAATTCATTAAGCATGCTAGGCAAGCATTCTACCAGTGAGATAACACCCACATGCTCTATTTAAGGATTTTGAGCTCAAGGTATCTTAAGGGATAAACCATCTGAGAGTTGTAAGGTATTTTATAAGCTCTTACTAACTACATAGAAGAATTTTGTAGGGTAGGTGTTAGCAGTTTTTCTTTACAGGGCTTTGAGATTGGATGGCCTCCATGAGAATTCCAAGCAGGAGAAAATGTTGGTGGACATAGAAGGGGGGCAGATAAGTTTTTTTGTTTGTTTGCTTGAGTTATAAAGGGAAGGAGTACTCTTTTTTAATGTCTGCTAAACTTTATTCGAACTTTTGAACCTTTTCCTAGGCCTAACTGTATTCCCCTACAAAATCCAGTTTTAAAGGAACATTAAGTCAGTTTAGCTAGCTTTCTCCATCTTCCCTTATCAGGTTCCTCATCTCCCCATGGTCTAAGTAGCGGGCAAACACCCAGATCCTCTCTACCAAGAAGGCTATTAAATTCCTTTAGGCATTATCCCCCTTGTTGCTGAAGCTTTCTTTATAGAATGTAATTCTCCATCCATCAATACTCCCACCCCACTCCAGGCTTTAAATTTCAGATTTGAGTGAAGATTAAATTGTCTCCTACACTGCAAAATTGTTTATTTTTATGGTGATGGCCTTATAAAAACTCCCTCCTACCACCGTGTTTTAACAGGTATCCTTGAATATTTTTTCTTAAAACATTGGCGTGTGTGTGTGTGTGTGTGTGTGTGTGTGTGTGTGTGTGTGTGTGTGTGTGAAGGTTTCATCCAACATTTACAAACCTTTTAAAGTCTCCTTACTATTTCATATGTGGAGAAATCATGGTTGTACCCAGAGTTCAAACCCCAAGACCCCTCAGTGCTACCACAGCGGTGGAAACCCACTTCCAAACAGGATCTCTGCTCAGTGTTGATCAGAGTGCAAATGAAACTCACCCCAGGAGTTTGAGGAGCTCTGGGGCCAGGGAGAGCTAAGGCTGCAGGATCTGAGGTGCCCACCGGGAGATACACGGGGGCCTGGATTAGCACAGGCTGAGGCGAGGGAGAAGGACCCCTGGGTGCTGGCCTGGGCCTGGGCTTCGGCCGGTGGGCACGCACAAAGCCGTGCATTGTGCCATGGGCACGAAGGGCAGCACCGCGTCGAGCGGCGCTCGCAGTCCCGGCGCGGATGTCCCTCCCCAGCCGCCCCACTTCGGCCCACCCCAAGGCCGCGGCCGACACGCGTCACGGGCTGAGGCTCGGTGGTCTCCGCGCGCCGCCCCGCCGCCGATGCAGGTGCGAGGGCCGCGGGCGGGGGGCGCGGGGTGGGGCCCGGAGCGGCGCGCGGAGGCCGCCCGGGAGCCGCGCGGCGCCGCTTGGCCCCTTCGGCGCTCCGTACCGCCGCGGAGTCGGCGCGAACATGGCGGCCGCGGGCGTGCGGGGCGCCGGCAAAGTTTCGGCCGACTTGGGGCTGTGCTAGCGCGTGCCCGCTCGGCCCGACGCGCAGGCTCAGGCTGCGGGCTGCTCGGTCCTCCGCGTCGGCGGGGCTGGGAGCCGAGGAGGCGCCGCCGGCGTCGGCCGTCAGGTGCGGGCCGCGGGGCGGCGGGGCGACGGGGCGGCGAGGGGCGCGGACGGCGCCCGGGACGGGTCCAGGCCCAGCGCCGCCCGCCGGCCGGGACGGGGACCCCAGGCCCTCGAGGGTCCGAGGCCGGGCACCCGAGAGCCGGGCGGGGGGCCTCGATGAGCCGAGCAAGGCACTCGCAGCCGGGGCGGGGGTGACCCCAAAGACGAGGGAGGAGGCGGGAACCGGGTGGGCTGCCTAGGGCCGGGAGGGAGGGGCGGGAACGGGCCCACCGAGGCCGGGGCGCAGAGCCCGAGTGCACGGGGAGGGGCGCGGGACCCGGGTCTCCGAGGGCCAGGACTGGGGGGCAGGGGTGAGGGGACGAGAACTGGGGTCCCGAGTTGGGGTCCAGGTTGGGGCGGGAGGGACCCCTAGGTCGGACAGCTTTCTGGAGGCAGGTGCGGCCGATCGGGGGAGAAAGCGCCGCGGCCGCCCCGCGGAGAGGACGTGGTGTCCGCGGAGCAGAAGTTCGGCTCCATCTGCAGAGACCCTCGGCGCGGCCACTGCCGGGCCGAGCTCGGCCTTTGACGCTTCCCCTGGGTGGCACAGAAATAGATTTGCACTCAAAGATGATGAGAGTGATGCGGTGTCCCGAAGCTACTGCTTTAGGAGGGAGCAAGGAAAAAGAACTTTGTGTTTTGGAAGACATTTGTTGAATTCAGTGAAGACTAGACTGAGACAGAAAAAACAACCCACAATTTCCTGGAATGTCCCTTTGCCCTTCTGCTTGTTGGCTGTGGCCATTAGACCAGTTTGTTTTCCTGACATTATCTGTTTGGTCCGCATTATTGTTGAGTGTCATTATTTTTGTATTAGTCTCCCCCTGCAACAAGTAGCTTTGAATACCATGTAGTACTAAGCATTCTGGTAAATCTTCGGCATGCATTGTGAAAGACAGACCTCAGAAACCTTGTGACCGGGTGAGGAATGCACAAAAGTGGTGAAGAGATAGATGTTTGTTTCTGTTTTACAGGGAGGGAAAAGATCTTACGTGGTTAAAACTGAGCTAAACAAGAAAGCGATTTAAACCAGTTCGAAGAGGATAAGTAGGCGGGTGTGTGAACTGGCAGGTCTGGAAGAAGCAAGCAGGAAAGTGCCTGGCTAGTATTTAGGTAGTTCAAAACGGAATTGCAGCATATCACTAATAGGAAATAAGAGGAAATAGGTAGCCAGTGGGACCCGGAGAGCCGTTCCTGTCCCTGGTAGGGTGCTTTATAGGCACTGGGAGGAGTTTAGAATGCTAAGTGGTTTTGTACAGTACAGTACAGTAACTTGGTTTTGGTCTTCCAAACGACGTTTCTTACAAGAGGGCCATGATAAAAGAGAAGGATTCAAAAAGTAACAAAAACGATGAAATGATATGAACCAAAACTGAAGTGGTGAGAAGTAGAAAATAAGTTTAAGAGATTCTTTGAAAGAAGCATAGTCAAGACCTGGTGAAGATTAAATGAAAGGCAGAGGAATAAAGGGGAAGATTAGAGTAGTATATAGGATTGAAGGTTGGGGAGCAATGTTAGGTACAAACTAAGGGCCTCCCACTTAATAACATGTCCTCTAACCACGGTGTCAGCTTCCCAGCCTGAGATTTTATAAAAGAGACTATACAGCAGTGACTGGTGTTAACTGCTCTGTGCTGTTTTAATCTGCCTCTGGAATTTTCCATTGAATTCTTACTGACAGCTACCAAAATAAAAGAACCGTAATGCCTCCTTCAGTTTTAATTTATAATTAATGCTATCTTTTGAAGGAGGTCAGACTTGGGAACAACTTTTGTGAGTTGGCCATTTAAAAATAAAGTCTATGTAAAAGTGGCTGCCTGTATTATAACTGAAGATATGGAAAAGATCATCATATAGTAATTGTTCAAAGACATAAGAGTTAAAGCATGGTAAGGACTGAGTGTCCAAAGCGAGGACTGAGAGTGAAGTGTGATGAGCACCAAGGAGGAAACACCACGAATTAGGAAGAACTTCTGGAGAGCTGCTCTTTGGAAAGCAAGAATCAGAAGAGTGCTGACAGTGTCAAGGCTTCAAGGCTTTTCAAAGAATGTGCAGGACACGCAGTAAACAGTATCCATTGTAGTTAGGAATTGGCAGATCATTTCAGAACTTGACAGAATAGTTGCACAGATATACATATCACTGTTTAGTATTTGGAAAGTGCGTGGCAGAGAACTGAAAGAGTCAAATATTAGTTGTCTTTGAAAAGAAATTGAACTTGGCCAAAGATACAGTGATAAACAAAGATCGTTTTTGTTACTTTTTTTGTAGTATTTAGAAAAACAGATTTACAAATATTTAAGTGCTAGTAGATAAAAAGATGAGAGAGTTTGGAGAAAGAAGAGGGAGTGGAGACACTCTACAAGAGTAAGACTTTGACCAGATGTAGGAAGGATGCCCTTCTTGTATTGAGAGGTAGCAGTGCAGGGAGGTGGGTTTGTGCTATCAGGGCACACTGGAGTGTTTCAGAAAACCTCAATGCATTCCAGGGAAAATCAGTTGAAATACAGAGTTAAATAGATTTGTTCTAAAACATGCTTTTTGAATGTAGTAAAAGTAGAAGCAATGACATTTGGAACATGCCAAGGAATCCTAAGTTTGTTTCAGAATATCCAACCAAATTGGTTCTCAGGCTTTAATTCCAAGTTGTCTCATATCTCTGTTGGGTGTGTCTTTTAGCGAACCTTTATTAAGAAAATGTAAACCTATTACAATCTTGTTGCATATATGTGGGAGCGGGGCGGGGTTGCTGTGGATCAAGCCTAGGGCCTTGTGCAGGTGAAAGCACTGTTTCACTGAGATGTGGAACTCTCAAACTGTTTGCCTTCTTAACATGACCACAAGCCATTGCAACAGATAAGTTTTTGTTATGAAGATCACCTAGTGGATAGTTCCATTTTTAATCATGGTGTAGGTGACACCTATGAAGGCACTTAAGTAAGTTGAAATAATTATTTAAGTCCTCTTACAAGTAATTATCATTACTTTTTTATTACAAGTAGAATTAAAGTTCTTCACTTACTATGACTTAATGAACAAGCCAGTATTTCAATTTTTGTCTAGAATTTTGCTAAAGAGATAGTATTTAGATTTGAAAAGTAAGTGGTAATCCAAATAATTGATTTTAGTGGAGATGAAAGCATAGAGAGAATTATAGTTCAAATTAGGGGCTGAGTAGTTTAATAGAGTTAAATTTTGCTTCTAGTTAAGTTTATTAGTTAAATGATGTAAAGACTGAGATTTTACAGCATTTTAAGTCTAACATACAAGAAAGCTGTTGGGAATTTTAGGAAAGAATAATGGTTGGTATTTATGTATGCTAGCTTTTTAGATTAGAAGTAATGATGAAGTCCTTGTTCCTTTAAGAGGTGAGCAAGCTTTTCACTGTGCCAAAGCCATGAGTGTATAATCCAAGCCAAACTGAACATTCAAATGAGCCTAGATAAGGTCAGCTCTTCACCATCAAAAGTCTAGTGGTAGTGATATAGTCATTCATTTTTATCAAGATGAATAAAAAGCATAACCATTTCCCTTTGGATAAATGGCAGTTTTTAAGTCAGAAATAGTCATTATGAATGCATATGTGCATCAGACTTGGAACTGAATTTCTCAAGAACTTTTATTTTCTCTTATTAATGTTTAAAGATGGCAGAAAATATGATGTAAAATTAGCACTAAATTGTCTTTCTTCCTTTTAGATCATCATAACGACAATTTCTGAGAAAATGTTGGAGTAGGAGTTACTGATCCATTGGATTTGTTGAATTCAATACAAGAAGCTAACGTTTGCAAGTTGGGGGAAAGTCTGCCTTCCCAGATTTCATGTGTAAATCACTGCGTTATTGCTTTAGTCATTGTCTCTATCTAGCAATGACAAGACTGGAAGAAGTAAACAGAGAAGTGAACATGCATTCCTCAGTGCGATATCTTGGCTATTTAGCCAGAATCAACTTGCTGGTGGCTATATGTTTAGGTCTTTATGTAAGATGGGAGAAAACAGCAAATTCTTTAATCTTAGTAATTTTTATTCTTGGTCTTTTTGTTCTTGGGATTGCCAGCATACTCTACTATTATTTTTCAATGGAAGCAGCAAGTTTGAGTCTCTCCAACCTTTGGTTTGGATTCTTGCTTGGCCTTCTATGTTTCCTTGATAATTCATCCTTTAAAAATGATGTGAAAGAAGAATCAACCAAGTATCTGCTTCTGGCATCCATAGTATTAAGGATATTGTGCTCTTTGGTGGAAAGGATCTCTGGCTATGTCCGTCATCGACCCACTCTACTTACTACAGTAGAATTTCTGGAACTTGTTGGATTTGCCATTGCCAGCACAACTATGTTGGTTGAGAAGTCTTTGAGTATCATTTTACTTGTTGTGGCTTTGGCCATGCTGATTATAGATCTGAGAATGAAGTCTTTTCTAGCCATTCCAAACTTAGTAGTTTTTGCAGCATTGTTATTTTTTTCCTCCTTGGAAACTCCCCAGAATCCAATCGCTTTTGCATGTTTCTTTATTTGCCTGGTAACTGATCCTTTCCTTGACATTTATTTCAGTGGACTTTCTGTAACTGAAAGGTGGAAACCTTTTTTGTACCGTGGAAGAATTTGCAGAAGACTCTCAGTAGTTTTCATTGGATTGATTGAACTTACATTTTTCATTCTTTCAGCATTTAAACTTAGTGACACTCATCTCTGGTACTTCGTGATACCAGGCTTTTCCATTTTTGGAATTTTCTGGATGATTTGTCATATTATTTTCCTTTTAACTCTTTGGGGATTCCATACCAAATTGAATGACTGCCATAAAGTATATTTTGTCCACAGGGCAGATCACAATAGTCTTGACAGAATCATGGCATCTAAAGGGATGCGTCATTTTTGCTTAATTTCAGAGCAATTAGTTTTTTTTAGTCTTCTTTCAACAGCAATTTTGGGAGCAGTTTCCTGGCAGGTAAGCTTATGGTATTTTTGTTTGTTTTATCATAACACTGTACATGTTATGTGATAAGATGCTAGCTAACTTCAGAACTGAAATTAGCGTTTTTGGTGGCTTTAATTTAAAAACATATCCAGAAGTTACTAATACGAACCTAAAACAGTTACTTCCCTTCTGTAGGATCCCACAGAAATCCACAACAAATCCAATAGATTTTTCTAGAGCAAATTTGTGTTATGAAGCCATTTTTCAAAGATTTTGTTTGAAGGGGATTAGATATGTAATATGATTGATGTCTATTCCAAAGTGCATATGAAGAGAATCCCTTAAAATAAGAAGAAATGATACATTTGCTATCTGAAAGATTGTTTTATAGAGGTTCTTGAACACAGACATCCAAACATCCAAAGTATGCAATTGGAGTGGTATCTACAATTTTTTTTAACTATGTGTATGTGTTCATGTGTGTGTGTGTGTGCGCACGTGTGTGTGTGTGTGTGGTGTGCATGCACACATGTATATAAGGAAGATTAGACATCAATGTCAGGTGTCTTCCTCAAACATGGTGTACCTTGTTTTTGAGACCCTGTCGTTGAATGTGAAGTTCCTTAGACTAGCTGGCCAACAAGCTTCAGGGATCCTCTTTTCTCTGTCTTCCCAGTAGTAGGATTCTAAGTATGCATGGCCAGGCCTGCTTTTCTACATGGATATTGGGGATCCAAACTCAAGTCCTTCTGTTTGCATGGCAGACTTACTAATGGAACCATCTCCTCAATTCCTGTAGTCTACAGTGTTGACCACTCCAGTCTTCTTTTCTCCAGAGTATTTATTTAAGGTACACTCAATGCTAGGCATTGTGGTGAATACTGATGATAGATCTCAGGATGTCCTCCTCCACCCCTCTCTCTCTCTCTTTCTCTTTCTCATTATTTATTTATAGAGTAAGGCCAGGGAAAAAGTTTGCAGAAGTCGGTTGTTTCCCTCTTTAATGTGAGTTCCAGAGATTTTTCGTGTAGGTCCTTAGGCTTTGCAGCAGGCAGCTTGATCCTCTGAAGGTCTTGCTGGCCCGACAACGTCTCTGTTGAGGAAGAAGGTGTCTCTGTAATGGGAGGAGGATGAGCCAGAGTTAGTGTGATAAACCTACAGTTTGAGTACTCTAAGCTAGGATGTGGGTATACATGAAGATAAGCTCTTCTGGATGCAGTTCTTTGCTTTGACCCAATTTGTTTCTGCTGCATGACATCTACAAAGGAAAATACAGACACTCGTCTGGGCATGGTGATTCCCAGCCAGTGTGGGCAGAGGCCGGGAGTCTGTGGGAGTCAACAAAGTGGTGGAAACATCTTTGATATTCTCTGACTTTAGCTTCCTCACTGTGCTCTGCTACTCAATGATAAAGACTGCAGAATTCCAGTGATCTCAGAAACTCTAGTAAGAATTTCCCTTCTCTTTCTCTATTCTCTGTTGGCTACTTTCCCAGAGCTGGCTACTTTTTCTTTTCTAAGTCAGCTTCATTATGCAGGATGCTTTTCCAGGTCATGAAATCCCTGTTAAATTCTTTCTTGGTTACTAAGTCCTTTTATTTTGCATACAACAGTGGCCTGTATGTAGAGTATCTATACCATCGAAGCACACAAAAGAGTTCCAAAGAGTTCCAAAAAGTAAGCAGAGATAATTTTAAGAATAAAGGTTTACAGTATCTCACTTTCCATTGTATTCTTTCCTAAAAAATCTTGAGTTTTAAGTGTTCTTGACACATTCTGGATAATGAGTCTTTTATCAAGTAAGTAATTTAGAGATTTTCTTTTCACAATCTGTATCTCACCTGTTCATCTTCCTCATTATATTGTTTGAAGAATACTTCTGATTTATTTTCTAAGGACTATGCTTTTAGTATTTTATCTCAGAATCTGTTCAACTTAAGTGTCATCAAGAAATTTCTTTGTGTTTTCTTCCAGAAATGCTATCATTTTAGTTTTACAATTAGGTGTATTACACAGCTTAGGTTTTTGTTTATGCTATGATATAAGGGTCTTCTTTTTGTATATCAATATCTAATTGTTTCAACACTATTTTTTGAAAAGATTTTTTAAAATTTATTATTTATTCAATTGTGCGTGTATGCGTGCGTGCGTGCGTGTGTGCGTGTGTGTGTGTGTGCGCGTGCGTGTGTATTATGTGTGTGTAGAACCACAGGCGAATTCGGGAACCACCATGGACTGCCTCCACCTCCTCCTTGTTTACTCTGCCCGGGATTCACAGGCTCCGCCCTACCAGGACCAGAAACAGGCCACCCCCACTTCCACCCTGGCCTCTATACGTGGGGTGGAGTCTAGGATCTGAACTCAGTACCTTCTGCCTGCAAGGCAGAGGCTTAACCACTGAGCCACCTCTCCAGCCCCCGATTTTTTTAAATTTTAAGTCTTAACATCACAACTCAATTGCTTTTTCATATTTGTCCAACTAAATATAAACATGAGATTTCACTCCTGAGCTATTGTGCTAGATTGGTTTACATGTCTGTTTTTCAGGCAGCTTTATACCATGTACTGAATACTTCCTAAATACTATCTATCTGGCTATTTATAGAAAAGTTTGCCATCCTTTGTTCTAGACTTTTTGCATTTGAGCTGCACAGGAACCCTGTTAAAACTTCCAAGCCTAGAAGTCAGCAATCTGGGAGGAAAAGCCTAGAATTATGTTGTACTAAAATTCTTCAGAATTTAGGAAAACTTCTGGTCAACCACATGCCTATTAGATGTTTATTAATTTAACTGTTCAAGACTCATTTATATCTACTTGCTGTATCCATATATATCAGTTGATTGCTACTTGCTAAGAACTCTCTTTCTTTGCATTGTGTCTTGAAGGCAATTGGATATTATTTTAACTTAATTTTACTTTAAATTATTTGAGAAACATTTCCCAAAACTCTACTCTGCCCAATGTTCTGTGGAATGTAACTGAGTACACTTAGAGGGGAAGAAGAAATATTAAAGAAAATATAGAAAGAGTAATGTTTTCAGATTCATTTGACTGTGAACTCCATGCCTCTAACTCTCATTAATTCTCTTATCAACCTCTGTAGCCCATACACACTTTAACAACTATACCAACTATATATGATCTCTTCTTGAAATTTTGTTAAGATCTAATGTAACCTCTGTATGAATTATAATTTTGGACACAAAAACTGAATTTATGCAAGTTTGAACTCTTGCGAGAGAAGTAAGAATCAAAAAAGTATATAATAAAAGACAAATAAGATATTTGTTTGGACAATAATACTATATTAGGATAATGACATCATTGCCAACCTAAGTGAATTCTTACTGATATCTCAAATTATTTACAGTGGACTTTAACAATTTTTAGATTAATTTTTGATTGATCCCAATTAACTATAACATCTAGTTAAACCCATTGATCATATATTTGGAAGAATAATACTGAACTGCTGACATTTCTAAATGTCTCATTATAACTTAATCTTCCATGGATTTCCACTGGAAAGTTTTCAGACTGGTTGGGGGGAAGAAGGAAACAGATCCAAGGTAGCAAGAAAAAATGAGTCTACTTGGTCAGGATTGATAAGAATGGAAATGCTATAGCCAGTTTAAAAATTATTTTTATGAACTTCTTTGTGTCACAGATAAAAAGCCTTTATATATCTCCATACTAACTGCAGTTTAATGTTGGCAGAATTAGTCAGTTATTTCTTTCCAAGTCATTTACACCAAAAAATTGGAATTTTACCATTAACTTCTGTTGGTATTTTGTTCATAATCTCATTGTACATTAAAATGCAGCATTACAGCTGCTGCTTCCTACAATTTGGGTTATATTCATTGTGCTAGTTGTTTCCCTCTTTTAAACTTTTTTTCCTCAAGTTAGTCAATTAGAAAGACACAGTATAATACCATAGCTAGTTTTGCTGTGTAGGTATACTCTTTTATGATCATTGGTGATTCACAGAAGAGTAAAAGAAGGGAAAGCACTCGGATGCCTAGCAACATTACCCATGCCACTTTTCTACTTTTTAGACATTTCCTTGGATGTCTTTCATTTAGGATTCTTCTAAGACCTTCCTTGCTAATCATTGTCACTTATACATTTAATGGGAGTTTGAAGCAACTTTTTGTAGAAGCCCTTTTGACTCGAAATTGAAAAGCCAATGAAAGGTTAAAAAACCCATCATGTCTCAGGCCCCTTCGTAATCAGCATGATTCCATTCATGGAGTCCATTTTAGGTCTGTACCCCATGACCCATGCACTTCCTATTAGATTCCACCTCCTAATTCTGTTACATTGATGATGAACTCTTTAGTATATAGTTTGTAAAGAAATATACCAAAACTTTGCCAAGGAGTACATTTGTTTTTGTTTCCTAAAACATAAAGAGCAATGGTCTTTGTATTGTTTTATTTATTAACAAAGAATGTGATACAGTCTTGAGAGAAATATGTTCTGAGAAGTGAATTGTGAACATCATAGAGTGTACTTTGTCAAATCTAGGTTATACAGGTAGTCATTCCGTATGACCTATCAATGTGGTCAACAAACATGAAGAAGATATACAGAGCTGTGGCTGAATTAACGTAAACATGACATACTGTTTTTCAGTAAACATTTTTAAAAATAAATATGAAGTATAGTGAATATGTATGCAGGTAATAGTTGCTTATTGTCAGATACTATGTTACTGAACTTGATTGTGTGTACTATAACTACATATGACTGGCATACAGGCTTGCTTACATATCAAAACAGTGCATTGAATTAGATAGCAGTTCCTTTGTGATCTTATGGGACCCTCATTGGGGAATTTGTTCATGTACACACAGATGGTATATACAGTCCATAACTGGCTGAAACATTAATACTGTACCTAACTGTATTTCTTCATCTTTTTTGTGAGCTTTTAAAGCATTTTAAATGACTAGATTAGTAACTCTCCACTTAATAGAATGTGATTTATTAACTGCTTTTAAGTATTAATCACACATATATATAAATGTATCCAATCTTGATACTTTGAAATAGCTGTCATTATTGTTCTCATTTATAGAGGAGACATGTTCTTGATAATTAGAAAACTTATCATAGATGATTTGAATCTAGGGAATTCTCATTCACAACCTGCACAGTTCATTTGCTGTCTGTCTGTCTGTATATCTATCCATCCATCTATCTATCTATCTATCTATCTATCTATCTATCTATCTATCTATCTAGTTTATATATAAGGTTTCATCTATCCCAGTCTGCCTCAAATTCAATATGTATTTGAGGATAACTGAACTTCTGATTCTCCTGCCTCTATCCCCAGTCACTGGAGCTATAGGTATGCACTACCATGCTCTGTTTATTTGGTGCTGGAGATCAGATCCAGGGTAAGTCAGTAGATGGATTTGATGCATGTTGTTTCACTGATACAAGGGCTGTAACTTTATTTTCTTTCTTTATTTTCAAGTTTTAACTTATTTTTATTTCTTATTATCTCCCACTGTCATACATGAATGCACTGAATTTATGATATTTTCATACTTTAATCCCCATTCCCATCCCCACTCCTCCTCCTCTTCTTCTTCCTGGTATTTCTCCTCCTTTTTTCATATCTTTTTCTTTGTGACCAACCATGTTTCATCTGGGTAATTTTTGGCGGCATTTGCCTGAGCACTTGCTGGAACATGACTCATGTATCAATGGGTATATGCTAGAGGGAACCGTCTTCCCTGCCCACCCCATCTAGCACTAACCCTCAATAGTCTCTCCAGGAGGTGAGAAGCCTCTTGAGGTCTTGTCTTCTTCCATGTTTCTCTCTCATATCAATCCTATTCAGGTCTGGTCTACGTAAGTGCAATGAGTTCATGAACGCATCAGTACTGTCATGTCATTTCCAGAAGATTGTCTTTCATATTTTTGAGTGTACTCAGCCATAAAATAATTTTTTATGTCTAGTAGGACTTTGAAAACTGTACATCAAGATCTAAATAACAGTCATTTAGATGAAAAAATAGTTACTTATATTTCTATTCTATTACTTGTGAAGACTTTTAGATTTTTTTTAGATTATTTAATAGTTTATTATGAGAAAGAGAAAGAACATGGGTGGAGGTCAGATGACAACTTTTTGAAGTCAGTTCTCTCTTCCCACCACATGGTTTCCAGGGATTTAAGTCCCCAATTTTGAAAGTGGGTGACTTACTAAGGTATCCCACAGACTCTCTTGATGACTTTTTAAAATTGAAAATTTCTCATTACAAATTACAGAGTATTATGCTAGATAAATTTTTATGTGTTTCTAATATATGAAACAAATTCATCAAGCAACTCCTCTCACTAATACCCCCCCTTTATTGGACAGGATGTTTTTTTTTTTGCCAGGTAGCCCAAAATGATCTTGAACTTTTAATTCTCTCTTCCTTTCCTGAGTGTTAAGAGTGGTGCCATAAGACAACTAGAACCAGGTCTGTTTTGTTTTTTTTTTTTTTATTTATACCCAATAAATTACAGAACTGTAATTTATGACATCATAACTTTTCTACTGTAGCCAAATGTTCTAGATAAAGGAATTACTCAATTTTAAAACTATAAGGTAAGCTGAGTGTATAGTTCAGTGGTAAAAGTATTTACATATAGTTCATAAGGCCCTGGGTTCATGTCCTAGTACCAACTACAAAGCAAAATGAAAATAAGCAAAACAAGCATCTGTGAGGTGCCTTCTGTAATGCTTTTGAGTGAGGCATCCAGTCCTTCCTAAAGTACTGTTTCCAATAAAGTTGTGAACTTGTTATTTAAAAACAGTGATGCAAGGCACACGGATTGAGTGAAGAGATACAGCTTTGTTATTCTCTCTCATATCAAAGAACTGTTATATTTTTGTTTTTAGTTTAGATGAATGTTATTGCACAAATTTTTACAAATATGTGTTTTCTACAATTTTCAAAAGCTTTAGAAATAGATTTAAGATTCATTATTATTTTAGGCAACTCATCCATGTCTACATTTCTATTTTAGTTTATAAGTGTTTTAGATTTTTAATTTTTCTTATTATTTTTGAAAGTAGGAGTAAACCTTGGGAATCAATATTTGCGTTTGTAAATATCTGCATATTATATAAATATATTGTTTTGAATTTCTTTTAGGCAACAAACGGAATCTTCTTGAGCATGTTTCTAATAGTTTTGCCCCTGGAGTCCATGGCTCATGGGCTCTTCCATGAACTGGGCAACTGTTTAGGAGGCACCTCTGTGGGATATGCTATTGTGATCCCCACCAATTTTTGCAGGTACTATTTATTGATAACTGCTTGACTCGTAATGTTTTTTCTCAATAATTATAAATATAAAATGTAAATTGTGTTTTCAATAGTTTATTTTCAAAATATAGCACTCCACTGCATTCCATGATTTTACACTTCTAGAAAACTTTATTCTGAGTGATAATTTTCAGGATTAAATATATTTTGATATATATAATTAGGTTATCTTTTATCTAAAAGTCAAAAAATACACATTTTTTTTTATAAAAAAGGGCAAGACCCTTCAATAAAGAATATCTAAGAAAAGTTACTGTGAAACAACACAGCAAAATGCAATGTGTGTTGGAACCAAGAACCTGAAATTCTACTTCTCTGATATTTGGGTAAAATTGTAATGTCTTCAAACCTTGGTGTCTTTTTCTGAAATACAAATGGTAATATCTGTTTTGATCATCTAAGAGGAATGCTGTGAAGAGGTAATAAGATGTTGAATGTAAAAACATTTATGCCATAAAAAATACTACACAAATACTGGGGCTGGAGAGGTGGCTCAGGGATTAAGCTCTGCCTTGCAGGCGGAAGGTCCTGAGTTCGGATCCCAGATCCCACGTATAGACGCTAGGCGGAAGCGGGGGCGGCCTGCACTTCTGGTCCTGGTAGGGCAGAGCCTGTGAATCCTGGGACAGAGTAAACAAGGAGGAAGTGGAAGCGGTCCATGGTGGTTCCCGAATTCGTCCGTGGTTCTACACACACACACAGACACACACACGTGTGCGCACATACATACACACACAGTACAATTGAATAAATAAAAAAAATTAAAAAAAACTATACAAATACCAATAAGTCAAAAGATTAAATTAAAAATGTAATAAATTTTATTTCAATTTTATTCCTGCTAATTTTTGTGTACCAAATTGTATGGGAAGTTTGTTTAGATCTGTAAATATTTTTACATTTTTATTTTTCATATATTAATTAATGTCTTTAAAATAAAAAGTTTTTTTTTTTTTCTTGCCATAATGGATCCTGAGGACTAAATTTTCACCACAATTTCCATGGCTAGTGGATACCGTGAAATCAAAAAGATATAGCCTGTTTTCTTATATGTGTTTTAACCCCTAGATAAAGTTGTAATATTTCTTCCACATTGAAGAGTTGATAAGAAACAGAAATGAACAGTTTTGCAGGGTTTCACAGGCAAAACATGAGAATTTTGTAAAAAGAATTTATGAAAATGTGCAGTTAGTTTTTTTCTCCCTTTTAATTTTTGTTTATAATTGTTCATTCTTTTATTTAGTGTGACTGCTAAAATATAAAAAGAAATTTAATAGTATGGTAGGTAATACATGAAAAAAAGCTGAGAATTTCAAGAATCCAGATAAAAATTATTTTTAGGCTAGTCTTAATAATATAAATAACAAAATATAATTTTAAAAGTATATTTTTAAGATTATATTTATTTATAGATAATTTCTCATATTATTTGCAGTTCTGACCCTGGTGGGCAGAGCCTGGGAAATCTCAGAGCAAAGCAAAAAGGAGGTAGAAGCAAGTCATCTTTGGTCTTCTACAGGGACACACAGTGTCCTCTGACACATAGACACAGACACAGACACACATACACATACACACAGGCAAAATAAATAAATAGAATTTTAAAAAACAAAAATAAGGAACAAAGAACAGTCTACCTTGTGAGGTATTGTCCTGTTTTTAGCTTATTGTTTTATTTGTAAGAAAGTTTTAGAAGCCAAGATTTTATATTTCTAAACTTAACTCTTAGCAAGGTAGGAATTTTGGAAAAGATGGCTTTAAAATACTGTCATTTTGCTAGTAGGAATTATTAATACTCATAATGTAGCATAGAATAATACTTCCTATAACCATGACAATTTTTTGTTTTTGTTTTTTCCTTCCTTAGTCCCGATGGTCAGCCAACACTGCTTCCACCAGAACATGTGCAGGAGTTAAATTTGAGGTCTACAGGCATGCTCAACGCTATCCAAAGGTTTTTTGCTTATCATATGATTGAGACCTATGGATGTGACTACTCCACAAGTGGGCTATCTTTTGATACTCTACATTCCAAACTGAAAGCTTTCCTAGAACTTCGGACTGTGGATGGACCTAGACATGATACATATGTGTTGTATTACAGTGGGCACACACATGGCTCAGGAGAGTGGGCGCTGGCAGGTAAAATTCACCTTTATCACTTTTACTGTCGTGAAGAAGCGTGCATTCCTGGAATTGTCACACACACATTTTCAGTTTTACACTTCACAGTTTACTAAGAATATGTGGTTACTTTTTCATTTTCTCTAATATAAAGAAAGCTGTAACAATAAGATTTTGAGAATTATATCTTAAAATGTTTGGCGGACAGATATTTGATTTGAGATTTTTAAGTTATTTCAGAGTTTTAGTCAATACAGTAATAGTTTTTAGAAGTTAATGAATTGTTTTGAATATTACTTTTAGTCTTAAATGTTGAAAGTACAGATTCTAGTCAAATGTATAGTTTTATTTATATTAGAAAGTTCATCAAAATTTTAAACATTAGGCAGGTTAATGTGTTGGGAACAGTGCAGGCCAGAGGCTGCTTCTGCTCCTGAATGCTACAGCGTTCTTCAGGCAAGTGCTCCTTCTGACCTCTTTTCATCATCAGTAAAATGTTGCGATGAGAGCGAATGATCACTGCTTAACTGTAAACTATACACTTCTGCAGTTTTTATAATATGGAACTGGATATTTTTTGCCTCTTTGCTTTCGAGTAGAAAACAGTTGTAATATGAGACAAAAATAAATGAAAAAAGTAGATAATTTATGAACCACTTTATAACAAATAAAGCCTTTAAAAAGTATTATCAGTTACTAAGAATGCATCAGATGCCTGTTAATCTAACATAAATTTATGTTGCACCTGTGGCAAAAGCCAAGCACAACATAGAACTTACCAAGAGAGCACAATAGCACAAAACAAGGAAAAGAAGTAATTTAAAAGGCCTTATTTCTGCATTAAGTCTCTCCATAATGTATAAAGAGGATTTATACCAGAGAATTAGGAGAATGTGCTGAAGAATGTTGCAGCAATTGTGGATTCAGATAATGAGGTTGTGTGGCAGATGGAATTTCATCATTGCCTGTAATCTTTGCTATCCTCTGACCTCTAGAGATTCATAGATCTCTGGAAGTCAGGTAAAGTTAGCACTTGGCATTTTTTGAGAAAATGATATCTTTGCAGGTATTGATAAAGCATAATATTCATAGTGTGTGGAAACTATATATTGAAATAGTGCCTCCAGAATGGTTTACATGAATATATCAGGTCAGGGCATGAACATATTCTTCCTTTTCATACTTTCATATACCAAGCTTAAGAATAAATCCATTGCACATAAGTAATGTGAGATAGCCTTGCTTTTGATATCATATAACCAACAGAGACCATATTATAAGGTATACTTCATCACTTTTGATAACTTAGCAAAAATAGTTTTTCTTGGTAGAAATGTTTTCTAAAATTATATTGTTGGATTTATTGCTAGTAAATTCTGACATTAAAACTCTTGTAGGCACTGGAGAGGTGGCTCAGCGGTTAAGCCTCTGCCTTGCAGGCAGAAGGTCCTGAGTTCGGATCCTAGACCCCACGTATAGACGCTAGGCAGAAGCGGGGGGGGGGGGTGGCCTGAGTTTCTGGTCCTGGTAGGACGGCGTAGTTCACGAATTCGTCCGTGGTTCTACACACACACATACATACACACACATACGCACACATGCATATGCACAATTGAATAAATAATAAAAAAATTTTAAAAAAAACTCTTGTAATTATAAATGAAACATTTATTATGAAAATTTGGGGAAATATAGAAAAGCATATTTTTCTGTTGGAAAAGGCAGCATAATTCCAAATAATAGCAGTACCCATGTCCTATAATTTTCATAAATAAGCTTCTGTATTATGATTTTTCTCATGATAATATAAAACTCTTCTCAAAAATTTTATAGGTAGTATTATAAAATTCTTTAAAATCATATGGTAATTTATTTTTGCTTCTCCATTTCTGATTTTATACTTCCCTCAATAGTTATGGCAGTGGTAAGAAGAACAGCTTTATGGGCTGGAGAGATGGCTCAGGGGTTAAGACTCTGTCTCACAAGCAGAAGATCCTGAGTTCGGATCCTGGGTCCCATGTAAAAATGTCAGGTGAAAACAGCAGCAGTCTACACTTCAGGTCCTGGTGGGTGTAGCCTGGGAAATCCCAGAGCAAAGGAGGTAGAAACAATCTAGGACGATTCCCGAAGTCACCCTTTGTCCTCCATGGGGACACACAGTGCTCTCTGATACACCCACACACACACAGCACACACACACGCACACACGCACACACACGCACACACGCACACACACACACACAAAAAGAAAGGACAGCTTTATGTATAAGTTTATCTCTTCAGATATTTTTTCTTTTCCATAGATGCCTAGAATCAGAAAGATTGTGACTCTCTGTGTCATCATAAGATAGATCTAGGACTGGCGCGATGGGGTGGAGGCAGTTACCTCAAGCACAAAATTAAGGGGGTATCATAAAGTCCCCTTGTTCTCTATACATAGAAACCCCTAGCAGTTCTGTCAAGGGTCTTAGAATTGATAAATTCTTTGTCTTTCTGTATACCAGTAAAAAATTCATTTAGAAAGAAACCAGAAAAGCAGTCTCAGTCATAATAGCCTCAAAAACCAAAAACAGCCATGTAGGAATAAGCTTACCCAAAGAAGGGAAAGACTTCACTAGTGAAAACCATTAAGTATTTGAAGAGAACACTGGAAGATGGACAGTCCTCCTTGGTAAAGCTTGGTAAAGTAGTGTACTCCAAAAGTGATCTATGGATTCGATGTAATCCCCAGCTGAGTTGAATACCCATGAAATTCTTACAAAGCTAGAGAAAATTATCCTGAAATACTATAGAAACACAACAGCCAAAACTGTCTGAGAAAAAAAAAAAAAGCCTCTAGTATTATAGATGCTGAAGAGAACCGCATTACTCCTCTGCTGATATAAGCTTTAGGATAAGCAATGGGGATCCTACCATATCAGAGCTGTTTTTGGTAGTGTTACTCTATAGAACTTTCTTTCTAGATGATAACTGAAAAAAAACAGTAACAGAATTATCTGTTTGTTATCCTCCCTTTCCTCCCTCCCTCTCGTCTTTCCTTACTTTCTTCCTTCCTTTTTGGGCCACTTAGGAAGGTAAGGAAACATGAGTATAGCACCAGATCAGCAAGCAATGTTTGTGTAGGGCCAGTATTATAGGTCCTAGCATTCTGATCTGTGTGATTCTATTGCCACCATAGCTGTGAAAGCAGCTGTGAAAGCAGCCATGGACAGAAGGTAACTGAGTGCAGTTGTGGTCTAAGAGCAGTGTTATTTATGGAAATAATTATATCAAATTGCATATTTTACATGTCACTACATTGTGATTTTCCATTGTGCAGAGATGTAAAATCAGGCCATAACATGGCTCAATAGGTAAAGGTATGTGCCACCAAGCCTGAGTTTGATCCCCAGAATCCACATGGTAGCAGTGCCCTCAAGTTATCTCTGACCTCCACATGTTTGCTGTAGGACATGCATGCCTGCACACACACAAGGTGACAACTATAAAAATAAAATAATGCTTAAAACAGTAAAACTACAAGATCAACTCTTAGCTCTCAGGTTGTAAAAAATAGATAACAGGTTGCATTGTCCATAAGCTGTAGTTTTCTACCTACCGTGTTTTAGAACATTTGCTTTCTTTCACTGAATTTAACTACAGTCTCTAACTTAAATCAGCTCAATTTAATGATTTTTTTCAACTTTAATGAAAAAGCCACAGGCAGTCAATGGAAAGCACGCTAGCAGTGTGCCAGGCCAATAGTGAGTTGTGAAACCTTTGGGTTTTGGGAATTCCAGCCAGCATAGTGCCTCATCAGCCACATAGTCATGAAAGTAACAACTCTGTGAACTCATACTGTTAGTAGCTTGTGATATCCAGCAGGTGAAGTATATTAAATACATTTTCAACTTAGGATGAGCATCTGGATGTAACCCCACTGTAAATCTAGCTTTCTTCAGTTATAGCATGTTTTTATGTAAGTTATAAGGGTGATTTTTTTTTCAAATCTAGGACTGAACTGACATATGAAAAGATACTTTGAAAGAATCTTTTACTTTCATCTGTTTATTTACACATTCTTTTTTTTTTCTCCCACATTTCATTATTTTCCTAATCATACAAGCTCAATAGGTACCCAGGTCCTCTCCCTCCCTCCTTCCCTCCCCAGTCGTCCCCCCTTGCACCCTACACCCTTCCCTCTTTTACTACCCTTTCTCTCTCCCCCACTCCAAGTGCCTCCCCCTTCCTCCCTCCCATCCCCTGAAACATCCTTTTATGTGAATGCCAAACCTCCCTCTGTTTATTTACATATTCTGAGCATTTAAAGAAACAAATGGTTTTAGAAGTTGCTGCTGTATTGAAGTTTTTCTTGTCCACAGGTGGAGACATACTACGGCTTGACACACTTTTAGAATGGTGGAGAGAAAAGAATGGCTCCTTCTGTTCCAGGCTAATTGTGATATTAGACAGCGAGAACTCGACCCCATGGGTAAAAGAAGTGAGAAAGATTAATGACCAGTATATTGCAGTGCAGGGAGCAGAGCTAGCGAAAACCGTGGATATTGAGGAAGCTGACGTGCCACAGTTGGGTGACTTTACCAAAGACTGGGTGGAGTACAACTGCAACTCCGGTAACAACATCTGCTGGACTGAGAAGGGGCGCACAGTGAAAGCTGTGTATGGCGTGTCAAAACGGTGGAGTGACTACACATTGCACTTGCCGACGGGGAGCGACGTGGCCAAGCACTGGATGTTACATTTTCCTCGCATCACATACCCACTGGTACATTTAGCAAACTGGCTGTGTGGCCTGAACATTTTTTGGATCTGCAAAACTTGTTTCAGGTGCTTGAAAAGATTGAAAATGAGTTGGTTTCTTCCGACTGTGCTGGACACAGGACAAGGCTTTAAACTTGTCAAATCTTAATTTGGACACAGAGGGAGGTTACTGAGAGTTCATGTTACCATTTTTCACTAATTCACTGTTTTTTTGTATGCTGTATTTTTATTTGTGGAGAATACCTTGCTACTTTGTAGCTGCTCTTACTTTGTCTTTTTTCAAGTAATTATGGGATATCTAAGGTATTGGGAATGAGCATGATTTTATACTAAAGGTATATAGGGAGTCATAAAGGTGGACTGTAAATGTATAAGGAAGTTAAAAATAGCAGTGCACTTTCAGTACTATTTGTATTTGTCTCTGATTAGAAAGAAACAGTTGTCTGTGCCTCTCAATGGCCAATGAAGAATTAATGCCTTATTTTCTAGGCATACATCAGAGAATGTGGGCCAGACAAATTTGTTTGTTATTTTAAGAAAATTGCCAATGTAGTTAATAAAATATTCCTTTTGTTGATAGTAGGTTTGAGTCCAAGGCCATTTGCAAAAGTACAAAGTCTTAGAAATGGAAGAGGCTTGTTCATAATGAAGGCAAAATTTCCTTATTCCATCACATTCAAATGTCTTGGTCATGACCTGTTACCAGTGTAGCAGAGAAGCCCAAACTACTTTTTAGATGAAAGGTATTTGTATATAAGCAAACTTGTCCTGAAACTTGTTCCTTTGTCATTGGTAAGGAAATTTGAAAGCACTGGTACTTTTAAGAGTCTCTCTCAGGGTAACTTAATGTTTTCTAATGGGTAGTATTTCCAACTACAAACTCTTCCCAAGTAAACTGCCTTTGTTTTCGAAAAGTAGTCTTACAAAGGAAATTTAGCACATTCTCATTGACTAATTCAGTCTACTTATCAAGAAAACACTTGGATTCTTGTGAAGTTAAAGCTTTGCCATGAAAAATTATTTTTCCATTCTCTGTTTGTGATAACTTTTTTGTACTGATAGTCAAACATAGGAAATGAGTCATTTTTTCTTGTATACCTGTATTGTATTATGGATAAAAGTATTCATGTCGGCAGTTTTAGGTATGTTTAATGGTGTGGTTGTAATTTTGAAACCCTAATCCAGTGTTCTATCAGAGTGAAATAGATATTGATAAGAGTGTCTTCTAAGAGGGATTTCACTTCCTTTTCCCTTTCCAATAATTCTTCCATTGTAAATTTTCATCTTTGAGAAATAACAAGAGGAAACTTTGTTCAAAGGATGTGACTTCTCGCCATTGAAGCCATTTTCCAGCCCAGAGAGGACATCATGTCTCTGCCATTTTCTACTGTTGACTTGAAAATAAGTTTTATGAGGAAGAAGTTATAGCATCAGGGAACTTGTGCACCACTATCTATGCAGCATTGTTATGGGCTGACTGTTTCTGTGTTTTGAATATGGTTTTCCTAATGCTTTGAATAAAATTTTGCTAAAAATTATTTTTTCATTTATTGTGCAGTTAAAAAATCCTGAATATTTTTTTTAGTGTACTAAAAGTAAAAGTTACACAAAATGCCTGTGTTTTAGAGTTCCTAGTTTGGTAACAAGTTGATTTGAAAACAGATTTGAATGTTTACATTAGCATTATCCAGTGAAAAGTGTAATGTATCATGATTGTTCTACTTGCCTAATTATATACTAGAAAAGGTATGTGAAAATTATTTTTATAGCTTCATAAAATAGTTAAGTATAAACCTCCTTTTAACATTTTCTTTGCCAATGGTGGACAAATTTGCTTTAAATATATCTTCATGCTGAGGAATATTAAAGCATAGTCTGCATCCTTTTATAAAGTAGTTTTGTTAAAATAGAACTAAAATTACACTCAATAGATAGCGGATAATTTTCAGCTACAAGACTATCTATATAAATATATAACAAATTTATATCTGTATAGAGAGAGACTGCAAGAACAAAAAAAGTTTTTTTGCACAAAAATCTAAATTAAGGCAATTTACTAAAAACTTATACATACTCTAAATTTGGGTAAATATTTCTACCCAAACAAATAAAAAATTTGTTTAGATGACTATTTGGGGTGTTATCTAATTAAAGCTGTCATTTTAAAAACAAATAACAATGTAGAGAAGAGATTTTTTTTCAGAAGGATAAAGTAATTGTGTTTTCCAAATGTTTTAAAGACCAACAGTGACAAATGCGCACACTGTTGCCATTTTTATATGTCATAATCTGAAGGAATTATATGGAGTGAATAATTATTTTTGGTCAAATCTTTACTACTATACAAAAATAGACAATATGGAAATACTTTTTCAATGTAATTTCTGGTATTTGTGTCTATTTGATACCTGACTAAAGTCATGAAAGTACCAGCCTCTGGAAGCATCCTTTTCAAAGTGTATGCCACCATTACAGAATTACAAAACCAGGTTCATTCTCTCCATGACTTCTCAGTTATGGGTTGATTCATGTGTTCTGTAATTTGTGTCAACTAGATAGATGTCATAGCACTCTAGGAGGAGAAGCAGTAGGCCATGAGCTCAAGGGCAGCCTGACTCAGTGCCAAGAACCTATCTCGAGCAAATAAAACCAGTTTCTTCTCCTCCACTTCCTCCTTTTCCTCCCCCTTCTCCTCTTCTCTTCCTTTTCCTATTTGAATAAACAATTCCTTTCTAGGAAATTAGATTCATTATCCCATAAGGTTCTATTTTACCTTTCTAGGAAAGATCTTTTTTAGTTGATCAGTAATCAGTGTTTCATAAGCTCGAAGCCTTTAAAATATTATATTCTTAATTTCAGTACATCTGATGCATTAGTGTTTAGATTTGTGAGTAAATTCTCTAAAATCTATTTTTAAGTTATTTTGTTTATAAATTTGGACTTTCCTGTAATGCACAGTCTCTTTTAATGCAATTAATGTTCCTATTATCATTCTACAGATGATGTAGTTAATGTGTGTGTCACAAGAAAATGTTTTAAAGAATGTGATTTAGATGTGATTAGATGGGATCTGGCAGTACTTCTAAATGTTTCCATTGGAAACCACTTGACTATCATGTGTTTTAGGTAAAAGCTTACATCTTGACATTTCTGTACATAATTATTCACAGGAGTGCCTTGTACATAATAGGCATTTAATAAATATTTTGACTGAGTAAATACATTTATAAGTGAGGGAGAAATTGGAATAATTTGTAAGATTTTCTTTATACATTTGCTTAATGAATATTATTTCAAGGTACTCATTAAGAAACTAAAGAAAAAAAAGAGCTCACATTTGAGGTTGACAGAGTTTTAAATATGAAAATTAGAAAATGAGAACCTGCCTCATACTGGTTTGGATAAAAAACAGTTGGAATCATTAAAGAGTTACTTTCTGTTAAGCATCCTGACTGTAGTGGAAGGTTGAATCTTTCATTTCATTATAAATCTATACATATCGAAGATTTGCCAAAAATGAAACTTAATGAACTTGACCGAAAAACAAAGGGATTTGGCCATTAACATTTGGCCAGCTAAACCCATTAACAATTTAAATAAACAGAAACTGCAAGTATCATTTTTATGGTACTTTCCTTACAAGTGACCATGCATAGAAACAAAACAAGAAATGTTGAAATCTAAGCTTTAAATTTGTGAGTGATATTTTGTCGGTATGTATGTTTTTTTAGGAAATATTATTGCTTAGACCAAAGCTATTTAAAATTTAAAGGTTTGTACCAACCAGCAATGTCTTTTAGTTTTTACATATCTTAATACATTAAAAGAATCAAATTAACCTGTCATTTGAACTTAAAATTATTAGGAGAGGTAGGCAATTTTAATAAGCTTTTGTTGTATTTGATCCAGATCTTAAAACATGCCAATTTATTCCAAATTAAAGGTTTTTAAAAAGTCATTGTGCTTGGAATAAGTAGAAGCATGGTGTATCTTCTAGACCAACAGTGATTTATTTTAAGAAAAATATTTTTATATTAAAACACATACTAATGTATTGCTGAGAAGTATTGTATTGATTTTCAATATAAACTATAATAACACTTTCAATTTTAATCTTGAATCAGGTCATTTGTTTTATCCATTTTAGACTAGAACATTGAAGTATTGTACACAATATTGGATGCAAATGATATTATTCTATATAGAAATTTTGTTAACAAGAAGACTTATCTATGGTTTGGAACACAATAGCAGATAGTGTGATTTTCGCCATACTCTGTATATCTAGCAAATTTCAAGTGAATTCCATTTTAACACAATCTGTAATACTCAAGAATCCTTACATAGTGGTTTCCTGATCTATACAACTATCAGTAAGGAAAGTTAATTTGCTGTGTATATCCATGTTTGCTGATAAGTCTTTCTCTCCTAACTGGAAGAGACATTGGTCTTTCCAACCCTAACCCTTGAATTGCTTTCTTCCTTTCCATATTAAACAACTGTCATGGTTTGAAATATGTCCCCCACAGGCTCATATGTTTGGGAAGGTCATGGCACCTTTGAGAGGTGGAGTCTTGCTGCAGGAAGGTGGTCACAGGGGGTGGGCCTTGAGGTGGAGTAGCCCCACCCTACTTTCTGGAGAGGTCTGCTCTTGCAGCAGAGTCTTGCAGCTCTGTCTCCAGATGTCTGCAGTGACGTAACCTGTCTCCAGCTTCTGCCAGCCAGTCACGTCATGTCTACCATGAAACTGTATCTCCCCTCTGGAACTGTAAGCTGAATAAATCTTCCTCCTTTAAGCTGGATGACTTTGGGTGTTCTCTCACAGAACAGAGAAGAGTAACTAGTACAACAACTTTATGTACAATAGCAGTAAAAACTAATGGTTGTCATCTACTGAAAGTTACTATGTGCTAAGCATTGTGCTCAGCATTTTTGTGCACAGAATTTAACTCTTCCCAACTTTTAATGCCAGATATGTTATAGTTTTATACCTGAGGACACTGAAGCAGTAGGCTCATCCTAGAATGATATGGAACATAAGAACTGGGTCGAGTAAACTGTTCTTAAGTATTTTTAATATCCATAGTGGTGCTAGTCTCCACTCTGATTCCAAACCTTTAAGTGCTTTGTACTGATTCTATCTGATTTGTGTCTTCAATGTCTCTACTGGTATTTTCTCCTCAGCATTCTTGAGGATCTTAGGTAGTGTTGTAGTCCTTCTGCATGGTTGTGATAAATGACCATCAAACAGCTTACGGGAAAAAGGGGTTTATTTTCTCTTATGATTACTGGTTACAGTTCTCAGTCCAGCTTGATGGGAGAGCACGCACCAACACCAGGGCCGAGGGACCTGGCCACACCATCACCACATAATGGCTGAGAAACGGACAATCCTTACTTGCCAGACCAGCATGTCTGGCTAAGCATGCAGAAGGATGCCAACTCCCTCAACCAGCTCTCTGTATTTTATTCCAGTGCCTAGTCCCACACACCATAGGCTGGGCCTTCCCCATCAGCTAAACAATTTCCTGCAGGCTTATTCTGGGCCCAAATCAACTACTAATTCTCCACAAATGCGCCCAAAGCTCAAATCCTCAATCATCAAGTTAACGCTTGTGCCTAAGTATGACAGTAGTGTCATAGTTACATACAGGTGACAGTTTGATAGTTGAAGGTGATACGGCTCTGGGCACAGTTGTGGAAGGATGAGTAGTTAAGCCCTGAGCAAGCCTGCAGAAGGTTGTCTAATTGACAAGGAGGGGCCAGCCCATGGTGGGTGGAAATAGTCCCTGGACAGTTAAGAAAGTTGACAATATACTGTCTGGCAAGGGAAGTTTGCCCTTCAAGCAGGCCCATGGATATGGTGCAGCCAGTTAATTTGGCCCCTAGTGTTGATGGAGACCATACTGCCAAGTTGGAGTAATAATTCCAACTAGACAATTGTAAGCCAATAATAAAATCTCTTGTTCTCCTTTAACCTGTTTGGTCATGAATTTATTTGCAGCATGCAGGGTAACTGCAATGGGTAGTGAGATCCTCTCCAGTCCTATGTTTATATACATAATTATACATCTCAAAGCAAGAATACCTAAAAAAAATTGCATTTAGTCTCCAGTTTTCTGACTGTTATTATATCCGTGGCAATTTATAGTTGATCCACAACTCGCTATTGACAATGTTCCTAGTGGCTCACCAATGACCTCCCATTGTCAAATGAAAATGATTGACTTTTGCAGTGTTTATTAACTGCTCCTTTCCCTCCCTCTGTTTTCTCCATTTTTGGCTGTTTTGATAGTATTCTTGACTTTCCATGTGGTATTAAAAAATGCTGGCCTCAAAATACATTAGTCATCTTGGTATGGTGGGTAGACAGTTCTGCTGACATAAATCCAGTGTGAAAATGGTTTTCCTACATTCTATATAAATCCTAGTTGTGCATCCAGGAGAGATGCTCAAAGGAAAAGACAAATATGAGCAATTATTAATGAGTAAAATAGCTTAAATGAACAAACTTCATGCACTTCCAAAAGCAACATGAAGTAGAAGAATCTTAGATTTGGTGGAAAGCTAGGTCTAGAGGTTAAGGCTTGGTCCCCAAAGCTATACAGCCTCACTAAGTCCCCTTTTAATTCACCAAAACAGAATAGTAGTAGTTAGGTAATGGTGGAAGCCAAGAGAGGTACTACCAAGTTTGGCTGTGAAGTAACCCCTTGAAAACCCCACACCATGTTTCTTGGAGATTTTTCTTCTCATTGACCATCCCTGACCACAGCTATGTGTGCTTCAGAAGAGTGCCAAGTGGAACATGGTGTTCTATCCTCAAAGTGAGGTATGTCGATTCATAAAGCGCAGAGATTCTGGGGCTGGACAAATGAACATGCATCAACTGTTTTTAAGCGTAGTTGTTCATGGTTTTGTTTTTTAGCAAATGTTTATTTGCTTACCTGTTTTATATAACTGGAGTTCTTAAAACACTCTAAGGTGTAAAGAAGTTACAAATGGAAAAAGCTTAGCGCTTTTGCAAGGTTGGTATCCTGGGGTCACACTGGACTCCACCTCTTCCACTGTCCCATTTGCTTACATTAACTGGAGTGTTTTATGAAGTACACTTTAAGAAGACAACATTCCTACTCACTGTGCTAGCACAGTTATTGTTCTTCCTCACTCTTGGTGGCATAAGTAATGGAGAATTTGAGTTTTGACAAAGGTGCCAACCATACATACTGGAGAAGAAATAGCATCTGTCATAGTTAGGTATGAAGGGAGGGTTTGAGCTCTAGGCACATTAGTGGTGTAATTAACCCCAGAGCAAACTGGTAGGAGGTTGTCTAGCTAATGGGGAAGGCCCAGCCCATATTGGGTGGGATTAGGCCCTGGAATAAAATACAGAAAGCTGGTTGAGAGAGTGGGCATCCTTGTGTACACTTGGCCAAACATGCTGATCTGGCAAGTAAGGACAATCCTTACTCTCTCAGCCATTTATATGTAGAGATGGTGTGGTCAGTTCCTTTGGCTCTGGTGTTGGTATGAGCTCTCCTGTCAAGCTAGACTGAAAACTGTAACAAAAGACAATTGTAAGAGAATAAACCCCTTGTTCCCTTAAGCCGTTTGATGGTTATTTATTAGCAGCCATGCGAGGTGAACTACAATAGCATTGTTAATAAATGTTCCTGGGAAAATTGGATAGCTATATAGAAGAAAAACAATTGACCATTGCTTTTCACTTTGCACAAACATTAACTCCAAATGTCAGGCTCGAAACTCTGAAAGTTCTGCAAGATACACAAGGGAACACACCTAAGTTGATAGACCTAGGAAAGCATTTTCTGAACACGATCCTTTTTACATAGGAAATAAGCCCAATAATTAACAAGTGGAAAATCATGAAATTTAAAAATCTCTGTTCTACAAAAGAAAGAAACCCACAGAATGGGAGAAAATCTTAGCTTATTATGACAGATAATTAATCTGCAGAATATACAAAGAACTAAAAAAATAAAGATCAAAAAAACCAAACAACCCAGTTAAAAAATGAGTCCTGGAACTAAAAATGAGACTTTTCACAAAAAGAAATTCCAGTGACAAAGAAATATCAACTTCCTGGTCATCAGGGAAATACAAATTAAAACAAATTTATCATCTTTTTCCAGTCAGAATGGCTAAGATCAAGAACACAAATGACAATGAAGCCTTCTGAGGATGTCAAGAAAATGAAAAACTTTTTCATTATTGGTGGGAATAATGGAGATGGGAACTTCAAAGGAATAGATAAGAGGATAGGGTGTAGGAAGGGCTGAGTGAGTAATCAACAGTATTAAGATTGTAAGATACAGCCAAATAGAGACCAAATATATCAAGAATTGCTTAAAAAAGAGCAAGGACAGACATATTATACAGGGGAACCAAGAGAGAGAAAATAGGGCAAAAATGTCCTATGATGCTCCAACTAGAACCTATAGACCATTAAACAGTACTCTAAGTAACAGGTATATAATACTCTGATAACCTGTTGGTAAGAGAGGTCTCAAAGACACCCCCAAACACTATAGGCTTTTGCCATTGCCACTTATTGCCCTCCAGAAACTGACATTAAGACCTATTGGAAGTAGTCTGGAAGCTTCCTCCTTCCTGGATAGCTTTCATAATGCCAGAAAGTACTATGGAGGTTACTAAACAAAGGGGAAAAGAAATAAACAGTATCATCATGTATGAAACACTGAAAAAATAGAATAAAGAAAAAACACTCTGAATTATTTAAGTAAAATGAGTTACTAAAATCAAAAAGCCTTTATTTTAAAGATAATTTTAATTTTCTGAGAACACTTTTAATTTTAATTTAAGAAGACACTTTATATTGTCTCCAAATTCATGAATAATGCATGACAGTTTTCTTAAGGTATCTCATTACATTTGTGGCATTCAAGAGTATAAAAGTTCTTAAAATGGTTTTCCGTCAAGTACATATAATTTCTATTTGTCTGTGTTAATGTAATTGACTAAACACTTGGTTCTACTGATTATTCTTTCACTTGTAAGCCACTTACTTCATAGACATATGCAGCTGTGTTTATGCTTCTGTGATTTTTGGTTTTCATTATGAAGTTTTCGCATTTGCTCCAAGAGTAATAAGCATTGTAAGCACCCAGACAACAGCTGCCGAGTCCTTTATAGATAGTCTTAACAGTTGTATATGTCATACACAAAGACACATGTGTGTATGCAGGACTACAATGCCCACAATAATCTTGAACATTAACATTTTGGGAGACAATTATCAACAATGAAGATCCTTGATTCAATCAAGAGCATTAGTGCTTCCTCCCCTGCTGTTCACTTAAACTGAGACCTATGGAGGGGAGTGTGTGTCTGTGTGTGTGTGTGTGTGTGTGTGTCTCACCTACTTGCTATGTAGGTGAGATTAGCCATGACCTTCTGGCCTTTCTGTTTTGCCTCCCAAGTGCTGAGACTATAGATAGACACCATTATGTTTGACTATCAAAAATATTTTAAATTATATGTGAAATACTTCAATAACTGCTCTTAGTTAAAAAAAAGTTTGTAAGTGTAAAATCCACTTTGAGGTTTAAATTCTACCTTTCCCCTAAAGGCCACCATTATATTGACTTTGATGACACACTTCATTCACACTGGCATGTGTGTTCCATGGATGCCCTTGAAGAGGCCAGAAGTCATTGTCAGGTGTCTTCTTTAATTACTCACTACCATGTTTTTATGAAAGCTTCTCATTAAACGTAGAGCTCAGCATTTCATCTAGACTGGTCAGCAATCTTCAGGGCCCCTTCTGTTTCCCGTCTTGGGTTGGGTTTTCCGACCCATGGCAGCACCACAATGCCTAGTATCTATCTATCTATCTATCTATCTATCTATCTATCTATCTATCTATCTATCTATCTTTTATCTATCATCTATCGATCAATCTATCAATCATCTATTTTCTATCATCTATCTATAATCTATCTATCATCTATTTATCATCTATCTATATGTCATTTATCCATTATCTATTTATCTATCATCTATCTATCTGTATGTGTGTAGAAGAGGGCACTCTGTGTCTGAGTGTGCCTGTGATTTAAATCAGTTTCAAGTCCTCTTGACCACTCTCTATCTCCATGATCTCTTCAGGTAGCTGCGATTTTTATTTTTTGTTTTCTCTCAGCTCTCTGGCTGGCCCATAGTAAGCACTCAAAGGGATATTCTGCTATCTGAAGTGATGAGACACTTGTCTTTATCACATTTGTTTATGCACTCTTCTACTAATCATACTCTCGTTGGCCTTGGAAAATGCTGATTGGATGGCTATCTAGGCTTTTAACTGTTTTTATTCTAAGTCAGAGCCTCATGTAGTGCAGCTTAGCCTTCAACTTGCTATGTAGGTGAGATTAGCCATGACCTTCTGGCCTTTCTGTTTTGCCTCCCAAGTGCTGAGACTATAGATAGACACCATTATGTTTGACTATCAAAAATATTTTAAATTATATGTGAAATACTTCAATAACTGCTCTTAGTTAAAAAAAAGTTTGTAAGTGTAAAATCCACTTTGAGGTTTAAATTCTACCTTTCCCCTAAAGGCCACCATTATATTGACTTTGATGACATTCACACTTCATTCACACTGGCATATACATTCCCATACCATTCAGGGTTCTACCAGAGAACCAGAATCTGTCAGTGTCTATGTAACCAGAAATGATGGCCCCATTCTCATTTCCATTATTAGTAATATTGCTCTATTTAATTCCTTTTCCTTTGGTTTCCAGATGGAAGTTGAACAATTTTATTGATCTTTTCAAAGAACTAGCTTTTTAAATTTTCATTGATTCCCTTTATTGATGTTCTGCTTTGATAGATTCCTGCTTTAATTCAATCTTCACTTCTTCTGTTTACTGCAAACTTCTATTCTTCCTCTCTCTCTAGCTTCCTGAAGCAAAAGTGATTATAGATTTTTCATGTTGTCTACTACATGCAAAAAAGTTTGCTGCAAGCATTTTTTACTATAGCCTACATATTTCAATAAGTTTCATTTTTCGTGATTATCAGTTAAAATGATTGCTCTTTATCTCAGAGATGCACTTCTGGGCACTGTAATTGATCAACCAATTAATTATTTTATTTATATAGATTCATTGTTATTATGTGACAAAATGACCAATGAGATTTTCAGAAATGAAATTTAGAAGAATCATTTAGTCAGTCTTGTGCTTATATTTGTCTTTCAATGTATACTTACCTAATATTTGTATGTAAAAATGAGGGCACAGTGACCTGGGGAGATGACTCAGAGATTGAAGTCTTTGCCTTGAAAGCAAAAAGACCTGAGTTTAGATCCCCACATGCCATGCAAAAATGCCTGCTAGGCAGATATGGCTGCATCCTGTAATTTTGGCCCTGAAAGCCAGAGTCTGGAAAATCCCAGAGCAAAGTAATAAAGAGGTAGAGTACCCAAGATGATTCCAAATGGATGTCACCCTTGCACCTCCACATATACCCAAGTACCCCCTTGTACATATCCCCCTCACAGGAGGGCACAAATTTTCTGGTTGATGTCATTTTTCTATTTAATATGAAATGGCAGTTGTTTAACACATAGGATTCCAAATGTTGCAGCTAATTTCAATAAAGGGTATGTATTCCCTATGTGTTTAATCGTCTTTTTCTGTAAACAGGATCCCTCTTGTCTTTTTTATTGAGAATATTATTATTTTTTATCCAAATGAAATTAGTATGGTTTTCACAGAAAGCAATTCAAATATGACTTGGTTATAGAAAATCAAATAAGACATTGTTATAGAAAAAGAGTAAGGAGAATCACTCTTCCTTAAATGTAGACATAATACAATAGACTATATTCAAGAGTGACAGTTTAAAAGAGAAAAAAATATTTTTTGGTACAGGTAGTGAGGAATCTAAATAAAGACAATGTGCTTTGAATACCATTTTATTTTGGGTTAAAAATTAAAGATGACAGACAAGACAAGGTAGTTTTAGTTGGTATTGAAACAAACAACTGATGTTATTAATTTGAGTAAAAAGAGAAGGCTGAACAGAATGGTCAATATCCTTTAACAATAAGTGCTGTGTTAGAAGGGAGCTGACACTTTGACTGTACTTATAGTAACAGAATCAAAAAGCTTGGCCCATATGCTAGATGATTTTCCTATCCTCACACACAGGTAAACTTGATAGCATTAGCACCTTTTGGTCTTGCTTGATAATCTGAAAGCATGGTAAGAAGGTGCAAGTCTAAGGACCTGAAATGATAGCAGACTGATAATAAAATATGGTCTAAAACAATGATGCATGTTCCAGACATATACCACAATTTCAACTTTAGCTTTTGTACCAAAGAAGTCAAACATCAGTCAAACACAGAACACAGTATTTCTCATATTGTCATTGGAACAGGAACAAATACCACACAGGTTTAACTATTTTCCAAATAAAATACTGTTGCTGAAACCCAATGACAAAACATAGCACGTGAATGGCTGTTTTTAGACATACCACAAGTTTGGTAGTTCTTTGTATTGTCTTTTCCTCCTTTGTTTAGTACTGCTATTTGGAGTTTCCCAAACAAAAGCAAATGATATAGAAATGCATTTGTTTCAAACTTATTTGTTCAGCGATAGTAGCATAAAGCTAAACTGAATAATAATATTAATAACTTATGTCTGGGTAGAAAAGTTACAATGATTTCTGTTTTCAAGCTTATTTTTTCTTGAAATTTCAAATTTTCTGCAATGATCACATAGTACCTTCATAATCACAGGTAAACAAACACAAAGAAATTCATGCATTTATAGCTCATCTTCTGATATTGTGAAAAATATCCTTACACAATCAACTTAGGAAGAAAAGAGTTTATTATTTGACTGATGGTCTAATGGGATTAAGTCCATTGTGGTGGGGAACTCATGGTATTGGTGGCTGAAGCAGGAACAGCTCAAAAATAACAGCAAACATCAGAAGGCAGAGAGAAAGCAGCACAAGAGAGGAACTGGGACTGGATTATCAAGGTCTACTGTAAGTGACACACTTCCTCCAGCAAGACTGTGTGCACTCTTAAGCATTCTATAAGGGTTCTTTCCAAACAGTGTCATCCATCAGTTGAGGACCAAGTATTTAGACACATGAGTCTTTGGGGAACATTTTACATTAAACCATGTCAATCTATTTCATTCAAATTAGATTTTTTTATATCACACTTCCATTATCTCTTTGAAAACCTTATTATGATCCCTCCATATAAACTTGGCATTAGTTAAAAAATTATTTAGGGGCTGGAGAGGTGTCTCAGGGGTTACACCTCTGCCTTGCAGGCGGAAGGTCCTGAGTTCGGATCCCAGATCCCACGTATAGACGCCAGGCGGAAGTGGGGGCGGCCTGCGCTTCTGGTCCTGGTAGGGCGGAGCCTGTGAATCCCGGGGCAGAAGGAGGTGGAGGCGTCCATGGTGGTTCCCGAATTCGTCCGTGGTTCTACACACACACACACACACACACACACACACAGACACACACACACACACACACGTGCGCGCACGCGCACACATACATACGCTCACATGCACAATTGAATAAATAATAAAAAAAAATTAAAAAAATTATTTAGATGACACTAAATACATTTCTTGACTTACCTTTATTACAATTTGAACTTCACTGGGAAACACAAGTTCAAATATACTAACAAACTGAAATTAAATGTATATTCTAGGGTGTAATAATTGGAGAGAATAGGCCATTGTTTTTGGGGCACAGTGTTTCTCCATATACAGATGAGTCAGACAATCATAGGGAATACTCTAGCAACCTGGGACTCCACTTGCACCTCTGATAATATTGTACTTGTGAGCTATGTCCCAAACGTTCATGTACTGTGCAAACATACACCTCTCCAAACAATACACCTAGCAATCATTAGCAACCTAGGAACCCTGTCTACATGTGGCTAAATGTTACTTCCGGTAACAGTCCTTTTTCAAGGCTCTACATCTATACAAACACATCTTGGAATACTGTTTATGGTTTGTTTTCCTAGGCATAACGTGGCACCACCCCAAACTTTGCCCCCAGTAACCATGGCAACCAGAGCAGAATGACACAGCAGTAGGCAGGTGTCTGGTAATGGAGCAATTGCCACTCCTGAGAGGACAGGGAAGGGGAGATCATGAGACGCTCACCTGGGATTCCAATATCGCTCCCTCCCATAGCTGCAAATGATCTTAAAAGGTGCTGAGTATGCAATGAGCAGACGATTACTTTAAAGTGGGACTTTGTGATGTAGCTCCCACAGGTCACTCTCCTTGCCGGGGTGGGACTTAAAGGTGATAAAGTTTGTTGAGGGGTTCTCTTGTGAGAAATCCCCTCACCCATGCTCTTTGAGAAAAACCAATGCACTACCTGGTCTTATAGACTTGGTGAAATCATTCTTTAATTTGTCACAGGCATCCATGGACGTTTGTTTGTGTCTCTCCAGGAAAAGCTAACAAATATATCAAGATCCATGTGCAATGGGCTAATCTGAGGTAGTTCGATACATTTAATTTAAAACTATTCTTAACATAGATTAGGAAGTGGTAACAGAGCCTTGGTTACTGGTGGATTCTGAGGGAAGGGCACTCATTGTCTTTAGCTGTGCACCCACTGATGAGCCTGCTAGGCGCCAACAGATAGGCTCAATCAAACCCATGGTCATCTAGTGACTCTGTTTAAGCTCAGTGGGTTTCAGAATAAAATAAAAAGACAAGAAGGTGAGAAAGTGAGTTGTGGGGAGAAGTGTTAGGGGATAACAGTGACTGAAGGGAGATTGGAGTGGAGCAGCTAGAATATGCAGTGTATGTACTGCATACATATGAACATTATTAATGGAGAAATTCAATAAACGTTTGACCAAGACATGCCTTGCATTTCTCTTCATTTTCTAGTGGTCTTGCTCAGCCTTTTAGATATTCTGCTTATTCATTTAGAACCAAATTGAGTCAGGAGCATTGATTTCATATTTAGATTCACAACGGACATCTGTTGCTCCTTATTCTCTGTTGTGTCTTTGCTTTCCTTGTCTTTAAGGTTCTGCTGGATCCAGAAACATGCCCTCTTGATTTTCATTGATATGTCTTGAGAGTTTTCCTTTCTAAATCCCGGCATACCCATAATTATCTTTTAACTTTGCCTTGGCAGGTGATCCTTTCTTGTTCATATTTACATGATTCTCACATCACAATTCGTTTTCTCCATATATTTACTGGCTATTTTACTGATTTTTAGCTTCTGGGGATAAATAAGAATGTGAAGTCCAGCATGTTTTATCCCTGTTTTTGACAGAAATTTTTGGATATTTTTCTTTTTTGTTGCTGTTTTGTGTGTGTGTGGTGCGTGTGTGTGTGTGTGTGTGTGTGTGTGTGTGTGTGTGTGTGCGCGCGCGCCTGCGTGCGCACATTTGTACTTGTATCACAGAGCACTGTGTATGTCTGTGGAGGGCCAAGGATAACTTTCCGAATCATTCCAGATTGCTTTATCTTCTTTTCGGAAGAGCAAGCTGTGGTCATTTCCACCTGACATTTTTACATGAGGTCTGGATCTGAACTCAGGTTTTTCTGCTTACAAGGAAGAGGCTTAATCCCTGAGTCATCTCTCCAGCCTTGTAATGTCTTTTATTCATCATTAATTGTCAAGTTATGTCCAAATGTTCATCTTTCTTCATCAATTTCCATCTCCCCCTGGAGATTCAGACCTTCCTGCTCAGGGATGCTTTCTTCCTGTAGCAGTTTCAGTCATGTGCCTGCTGGAATTACCAATAGTTCTGTATTTAGTTTCCTGGAGCTATCAGCCAATTTCCTCAACTTTTCTCTAAGATTTCTGTAATAGTTATTCTTTTGTGTGTTGCAGTGAGAGCATTCAAAGTCAAGCAACTTAAGGGAGAAAGGGAGATTTATTCATTTTATGGTTACAGAGTGGAGATACAGCTTTTCATGGTGGAGGCGGCATGACTGGCTGAAGCTGGAGACAAGATAAGTCACTCCTATCGGTGAGGCTGAAAGCTGCATGACTGCTTGCTGCAAAGGCAGAATTCTGGAGCTAGCGTGGGACTAATCTACCTCAACCCCACCCCTTGTGAAAATCTTCTCCAGCAAGGCTCCACCGAGAGGTGCCATGACCTTCCCAAACACATGAGACTATGGGGGACACATTTCAAACCATGACAGCTTCCTATCTCATTATGCTGTTACTTTGTGCATTGAAACAGGTTAAAGACTGAGTTGTATCCAGAAAAAAGATATGCTGAAATCCTACTCTATGCCTTTGATGGGACTTTATTTGTACATAAGATGAAGTGCATGGTGCGGTAAACCATTACTTACTGGGAGAGAGAAACATGGAGACAGAAGACACAAAAGGGAAAAAAGCCATTATTGACAGAGGCAGAAATTGAAGATATTGAGTTATAAGGCAAACACCAAAGACCAGGAAGAGGCAAGGTACATGTTTCCCCTAGATCCTTCAGAGGAAGTGATCCTGCTAGCATCTTAATTTGGATTTTTACCCTCTAGAAGGATGAGAGAATAAATTTCTGTTACTTCAAGCCTCCAGCTAATTGTCATTTGTTACAGCAACACTTGGGAAAAAATATGAAGCTTCTTACATTAGGCACATCAAGTCTATACAGACATTTATTTATATATTTGGAGGATAACAATTAAATTATATATCTTACATTCTTTACAAAACTCAGTGTCAAAGTTCCCTATTGAATCTCCTTAATACTAACTTTAATAGCTTAGTTTTGTGGAACATCTATGTTTTATTAATTTTAACTTTTGGGTGTAGATTTCTTTATTGCTAAGGATAACTAGAGTTCTGTTACACATAAATTACACACAAATTGTGACAAAGTGACCTACAGTTCCCAGTACTAATGAGGGTGATGATGTAAACAAGTATCAAAAGGTAGTGCTTTTGCATCTTAGGCTTTCTATAGCTTCCCTCTCATATTAGGACCAGAGGAGACTTGACTCACTCATTCAGTAACATCTTGCCCTCGTGGGAGTCAGATAAACATGGTCTGCTTATTTTAGGCGACTGCTTGTCTTTCCATGATGATTCCCTACTCCCTGAGGTCAAGCTCTTTTGTGCATCTTATATGGTCTTTACTTGGAAGTCTGCTCTGTTTCCAGTGCAGTTTACTAAAAAGAAAAAAAAAGGAATATTAAAAATCTAATGAGAGCAAATATCAGAATTAGAGTGTTTGCTCAACCACCTGCTTGGCAAACCTATAAACCATTCTTTCTGATTAATAAATAAATTTGCCTCTTCTAAAACATGAAAAAATGTTCAGCTTTGTATAAACTCAGTAGTCTCTTGAGAATATTGCAGTTTTAAAAGTTATTTAATGGCTTTCATAACTGAGGTCTTTTTGACCTTGGGTACATGGTTTCCTAGAAAAGTTTTTCAAAATATTTGGGTTGTTATTTAAATATGCTTCATTCATGGGTGCAAAGATAGGTCATTCATAGTGGATATAGTTAGATTTTTTTTTCCCCATGAAAACTGATTGTCTTTTCAAAATAAATTTTCATCTTTATTTGGATCAAAGTGGTAAAATGTTTACAACCAAGATTAGAAAAAATACTATTTCAAAAATAATAAACCAGAATTAGAAAACAAAGATCAAACCATTGAGAAAGAACTGACAAATCAAAAGCAGCTGAGACTACAATCTCCAGGAAAATAAAAAAAAAAGTAAGAGCCTGAAGTACAGACCAAAGAGAAGACATTTCAGATAAGACGGTTCAGGGAAACCTTGAGTTGGGGGTCAAAGGATTCAAGGAATGACAAGAACACGCAGAAGTAATAAATAGGTGAGCCATGTGGGTAACTGTAGCGAGCACACAGCCCCTTCAGCATGGGTCTGCAGAACTGTGAGTCCTCTGGCTGTGGGATTCTGCCGACTTTTTCTCTGTGTAAGCAGAAGTGGTAGCTACTGATAAATGGCATCTTTCTCTAAGTCAGAATAGAACTTTCCTTGCCATACCAGTAAACAAGCAGTGCCTCGGAAAGTTTCACTACTAGTTTTATTGCTTACCATCTCTTCAGGAAATTTATCCCACACCCAGCAGACAAACAATGGCCTTACCCTTTCCTGTGTGATTATGTCGTGCCTTGCCCATACAATTATAAGTAACAGGTCAAGTAGAACAGCCATATGGTTAGATTGACAGCTGTAAGGAGAGATCACATATCCAGGTTCCTCTTTCCTGAAATACCTGAAGTATATTTGGCTGAACTAATGACCCTGGCATCCTCTCATAACAATTGCCCTTGCACTTTTCTCAGGACTCAGTCTGTTAGACTTATTTAAGGGGTGGCAATGTGCTTCTTGTCAATAGGGAAAGGTATATCAGTGTCAACAAGTCATACCCAATCAAGTGCTACATGAAAATGCTAATTATAATGGAGTCAAGCAAAATAGCAAAATATTGTCTCCTTTTAAAATGAGTTCAAACACTGCAGAAAGGGATCAGCCAATAAGGGTGCCTGCTATGCAACCATGAAGACCCGAGTTCACATCTTCAAGACTCACCTAAGAAGCTGGAGTGCTCACATACACCAGAATTCCCGGCGCTGGAGGCTGCAGATTAAAGATAAAGTTAAGTAAGAGATTCTGTCTCAAGGGATAAGGCAGAGAGTAACAGAGCAGGACATCTCCTCTTGCCACTGTGTGCACATAAACTGCACTACCCATATAACACACTTGCACGCACACACAAACACAATTTTTAGTTTTTAAAAAATATTTTATTTATTTATTTAGTGTGTGTGTGTGTGTGTGTGTGTGTGTGTGTCAGAGGGCTCTGTGTGTCCCTGTAGAGGACCAAGAGTGAATTTGGGAATCATCCTGAATTACCTCCCTCTTGCTTCGCTCTAGGGTTTTCCAGGCTCCGCCCACTAGGGCCGGAAGTGCAGGCCGCTGCCATTTCTGCCTGGTGTTTTTATGTGGGACATGGAATCCGAACTCAGGACCTTCTGCTTGTGAGACAGAGTTTTAACTGCAGGAGTTATTTTATATATATATATAAATAGCCAAAGAGTAACTATTTCAAGTTTTGCAGCCTTACTATATTTTACCTCCCTAGTCTGATGTTGTAGAACAAAGATCAGCAGTATGTTGATCAATAATCATGTTCATATTTCAATAAACTTGTGTCTACACTGAATTTTATGTTTCATATCATTTCAAATGGTGATTATTTAGGATAACATTCATCTCTTTAAAATATTTTATTTATTTGAAGGAGAGGGAAAGAGGAGAGGGAAAGAGAAAGGGGAAGGAAAGAGAGAGAGGACAAAAGTGAAGCGATAACACACATTTCATGACATACATGACTCACTATGTGAGTTTCCAGGGATCAAACTCTACTGGTTTATGAGCAGTCCCCTTTATTCTTTGAGCCATTCCTTTCATTCAGTATTGGCTTTGTATTGTGTTTTGTTTTGAATCAGGGTCTCACTATGTAGCTCAGGCTGGCCTTCAATTCACGTCTCTTTCAAATTTTCAGGTGTTGAATTACAACCCAGTCATATGCCTAGGTAAAGGCATTGCAGTGTCATTAAGATGGCAAGTTAGATTGGATCCAGGGACTTCATTTGCTACACCTTGTCTTCATGAGTAAATAGAAAAACAGCTAAGGAAATTGCCTACAATAATTATTAGTCTTCTCAAGAACTTTTTTCCAATATTGTCTCAGAATGGGAACATTTTGGGTGACAGAATCTCAGAAAGTTGCCACACAAGCATTGTGTTTTTCGATTTAACTCTTAAAAACTCTCAGACCTAATTATGTCCAATTAAAGTTAATTTGAACTGACCAAGAACATAAATACAACCAACCCCTAGACTCCTTTAACGGTGCTTGGCAGGCTGAAAATTGAAAACAGAATTTCATCCTCATCAGCTGAGTGAATTAGAATCCCAGGAGAACTACAGGCCATGCCTGTAAGTACTTGTATAGTTGGCATGGGAGAGGTCCACACAACTATTTTTGGAAGACAAGATGAAAAACCTGCTCCCTTTCTGTCTTTAATCATTCACATTTCACTCCCATTGCGTTACTTGTGTTACATGAAAACAGTCAAGTGAAGACTTGACCTCCCAGATTTTTTTTGTTTACAAAACAGTTTGATTAGATACTTTCAGAATGAATTGCTCTGATACTCAGCTGGGACCCAAACTTGGTTCTGATTCTGATTCTGTTTCTTTTTTTTTATTTCCACTCACACAAACTTAACAGGTACACCGGTCCCCTCCCTCCGGATGATTCTGTTTCTTTTGCTGGTTTTGCTTCTGGTCAGAAAAACTAATGTAATGACTAAAATATTAATGATGACTTCTAGACAGCATTAACTTCAATAAACTATTGTAATGACTAAAATGTTAATGACGACTTCTAAATAGCTTTAATTTCAATGTTAAACAAACATACCTAAATCAGAAGATATAAAACTGAAAGATGACACAAACTTTCCAATAGTGTTACTATGGTTGCCTGAGGACCATCTGGAGATCCCAAGAATCCAGAAGAAAGGACACTTTCAATAAACTAGATAGAATCATTTCTCCTGTCCTCAATTGTAAAAACTGTTCTGTAATTTTAAGTATGATGCAAATTTCTTGCTTTTATGTAACTTAAAAGGCATAAAATCCACTCAACAGGAAAAATACTAAAACTAGAAGTAATATCTATGTTCTCTAAACCCAATTCAATATAGCAACAAAGGGAAAATTGTATTTCTATATCCTGGAAGAAGATCGGTTTATGAATCACGCCACATCTGGTTCTACTGAGGGACCCAATGCATTTGCAATCATTTGGAATGAAAACACCTACGCCTCTTTCCATAGGTCTGTTAAAGTGTATTTCCATGTTTCTGCTATCATTACCATTTTCTGTCTTTCCTCATGTTTTCTCTATGCCTTTTGGACAAATTTAGAACAGAATGTGCCGTAGCCATGGAGAGTCAAGGGCATAATCAACATAAAATGAGTTATCAGGATGGTTTTAAAAATGCTTATGATAATCCCTTCAGTATATTGTGGCATCTTTATGAAAACGGTTAATGAGATTTTGAAGCTAAATGACTTCTGGTGGAGAAAAATGCAAAATAAAAGTTTGATGACTACAAGCACATGAATTAAACTCAAGCTTTCCTGAGCTTTACGAAAGCTAACAGGGAATACTGAATTATGAATTTCTTCCCCAGGCAAGTCAAGCTCTAACCTTAGGAATTTTTGCAAGAAATTGCATTATTTGCCATCTGAAACCAAAATGTTCTTCGGGATGTTGGTTTAAAAGTTTATATAATGTTGCTAAAATTAGCAGATACCAAGTTCAGGGATGTCGTACACATTTAGTGAAGATATACTTTTAATTCTTCAAGATTGGCAAAGAAACAAATAGATGCACATTAAAGAAGGTGATTGAGATGATCTCCAGCTGTTCATGAGACTTAGAAAAAGGGCCCAGTGTATGAGATCTAGGTGTTGAATACAGCAATGCTTAGACCTTCATTCTCTGTAGAAATCCTCTCTCCACACAGATGTCTGAACCACAGTTGGCATCTCTCAGTATAGACTACAACATTCTGATGGTAATGCAAGGAGACATTGAACCTTTTGATAATGGTTTAAAATCATCAACATGAATTCCTAAGCATTTGTATGAACAGGAAACCATTTTCACGAGCACACAAATACAAGTCTCAGTGTAGTAAAGCACATTTCACTCCTTGAAATATACAAGCAAGCAACTTCCATTCTCTAAGTTGGAGATCACAGGCTGAGACCCCAGGACTAAATGTGAACTCAACACCTGTTTGCACACTGTGAATGAGTTAAGAATGGGTTTTCCATTTTTAAGCTGTCAAAAGTCATGAGAGCAAGAGTAATATTTCATGACACATGGAAAGCATGTGAAATTCAGATTACAGTTTCCATAAATAAAAATCTATAGAAACACTATGCTTTTCTTTTTATTTATTTATGCAACTCCAACAGCTGCTTTTGAACTACAAAGGCAGACTAGAGTAGTTGCATCAGATACTAAGCTCCACCATCCTGAAAATATTTTCTTTGCTTTGAGAAAGTGAGCAAAATAATTCTAATTTACAGCATTCACTGTTAAACTTTTTGCCTTGTTATTTCAATTAGAATTATATTAACACAATAGCCAATTGTGACATCACAAAATGTCACCAAACAGATATTCTTCCTTTTCTAATCCCCTTCTTCACCTTCTTCTCCTACCATTCTGTAGTTCTCAAAGCCCTGACTTGTTAGAATCTCTCCCAGCTTTTTCCACATATCCAAAAAGAAATAATGAATATATATATTCAGTGTTTGGTGAGTGCTTACCATGTACTAGCTTCTGCTCTAAATACATCATAAATGTGAAGTCATTCAAAAGTCTCACCAACTTTGAGTAATGTCCCTCTTTTTCCCATATACAAAATAAAGGCAGAGGATGGCTTTGAAAAGTGCCCAGGGATGTGCACAGTTCCTAGTGCACAAATGCAAAGATCCGCCTTTTCCTGCTTTCTGTCATGCACAGTGTAACTGCCAGTCAAGGTCAAGAGGACCGCAAGTCCTTCATCTTGCCCTTTCCCAAAGCTACTCATCAATGCAGGTGAGATGATAAATCAGGCCGTCTGGCTGTAGTCATCCTATAGACAGCTAATATAGGACATTTTTCTTTCTTTCCTCTATAGAGTTATCTTAGAAATGATGAGTTTGTGGGGGTTGGTAAACCCAGCCTATTGGTGAATTCCTGATTCACGCAAGTCTATTCTTTCATATTATTTAGAGTCTCTCATATTTGTTTTGCACTGAGGTCAAAATGAAACTTTTAGCAACTGGGATTTTTATATTAATAATTTTTTCCTAATTTTACAAGCATAATGAATACTTATCCTGCCCCCCTTCTTCTCCCCTCCTTCCCTTGCTCTCTTTTCTTCCTCCCTCCCCTCTCTTAATCAATCCATCTCATTCCCTCCCAATCTCCTGCCTGTCTGCTTCTATGGGTCCCAGGGTTCCCTCTGAATTGTCTACTCTAATGGGGGTTCAGCCTCTGTGGCATATCAAGTGACCCCCTCCTCAGGCCATCCCACTGGTAGGGACACTCCCTTCACCCATCCAGACCTTGCCCCATTACTGCATGTAATTATCTCTCCTGAGATCCTTGCAGTCTATGGGGGCATGTGGGCATGCCTGTCTTTATTGAGGTCTTGTAAGTACAAGTCTCATTGCAGTGCGTTCCTGGATGCAGCAGTCCTGCCTTGAGTGCAATGTCTTGTCCAATGGTGGACTTTCACATCTTTAGGCTCCTGCAATCTTATTGCTCCCTCTTCTTCAAGGATGGGAAGAGATTAGGTTGGCCTGAATCCTGATGAGCATGGTCATTAGTACTTTGCATTCTGGCTGGCCATTGTTGTCCACCTCGCTGCTCTTCCACTGCCCTGGTCTGCTTGCCGTCAAGAGTGTTGAGGTCCTCTGCTTCATTGTAGAAGAAGGCTTCTAGGTTGAGTGCTGAGTACTCTGCCAATCTATGGGTATAATAACAGGTATTTACAGAGCAGTTTGGTATATTATCTTCCTATCTATAATTCATAATCTGTTTGTTCTTCTAGTAATCTATTTCCTTCCTTTTTATAGGTTCTTGCTCTAGTTAACAGTAACCGGAATGTGATTCATTCTGACAAGAAAGAGAGAGGGGAATGGTGCTACAAAATTATGCCCAGGTGAGAGCCAATATGACAAAGTCATGCTGAGTTAAAAATGTGATTCAGAGTCAGCTCACTCCCATCTGGTATGCTAACAGCCTGAGTGGAGGACCAGCAGCCTCACCATTAGCCATCGAGTGGTAGCACGATAGAGATGCCACTTACTTGTAATCTCAGCACTTGGGTATCCTGAGACAGGTAAATTGCTTGAGTTCAAAGCTATGGCCAATTAGTGAGCACAAGATGGACTTGGTCTAAAAATGAGACTTCCATCACACAAATAAAAATAAACAAAGTTAAAAAAGATGAAGACAATGAAATACAGACTCTCAGACCCCACCGAGATTGTCTAAACCAGACTCTAAGTAACAAACAACACTTGTATTTCAATATGAGTAAAGTGCACATTGGGTTTGAGAAGGCCTGTTCTAGTCTTGTGTTATATTCTAGAAAAAGTGATTCTATATGCTTTCTAGGTAGAGAGGAAACACAGGTAAGGGAAGACTGATAAGAAACTGGAGAAAAGGTGAAGGGACGGACAATATGATCTTGAGTAACAAATGACTGAGGTGAGGCACGTTAGTAAGTCATGCAAAAACCTTCTATGCCTTTCCAATTCCCTAATCTATGCTATAATAATATGCTATCTCCAAAAAACTTGCACTATTTCATGCTTGCGTTGATGAGGAATGGACACAGAATGCCAGCTACCTGCAGGGAGTAGACACTAAGAACATCACAAATGTGGCAAGACAGGAATTTAAAACAATTGATGATTAGGGGAACTATGAAGTGAAAAAATTCTAATCATGTGGGGAGTGTTGTAGTTTGTCTGCATAGTTGCTAATAAATGACCACTAAATGGCTTAAGGGAATAAGGGATTTATTTTCTTATTGATAGTCTGATTACAGTCTGTAGTCCAACTGGACAGGAGAGCACATACCAATACCAGGTCAAGGGAGAGAGAGACGATCCTTACTTGCCAGACCAGCATGTCTGGCCTAGTATACACAAGGATGCTTACTTTCTCAACCAGCTCTCTGTGATTTATTTCAGGGCTTAATCCCATCCACCTGGGCCTTCCCCACCAGCAGATAATTTCCTGCAGGTTTGCTCTGGACTTAACCCAACCACTAATTCTCCACAAATGTGCCTAGAGCTCAAAACTCTCAACTGTGAAGTTGACACCTGTACCTAACTATAACAGCGAGGGATCAGCAGAGGCTTGAGAATCAAGAGATGCTGACTTCTACAGGTAGTAGGAGGGAACTGTAGCCATTTTCATGTCTTTCCATTACCCTCAATATAAAAAAAGAAAAGAGAGGGCATGTGATTGACATGCATCCCAATGAGAGAGATGTCTTGGGTGAGTATTGATTATGTATTTAGCAAATTAGCTGGAAGTACTTTAAAGAAATTCTCCTGTAGCAAGGTTTAGCATATCTATGACATTCTAAAGCATGTATAAACTCAGTGAAGACTAAATTTTATAAATTACTGTGAATAATGTACCATTTCCTAACATGATGGTACCCAAGCAAACACCTGTTCCAAACCAGTAAGTTAGATTTTGTATTGAAGGAATATTTTTGCAAACATTCTGCCTGATTTCTGATTTGGGTAACAGTTTAACAGTGTCTTTAAATGTTGCGTATATACTTGTTGTGGAATCCAGCACCAATGGAAAGAAAACATCTATATAGTGACTTGTGCATAAATGTTCACACCACCTTTATTTATAATGTGTTCCAGATCAGAGAAAAACCAAAATTTCATCAACTGATAAACAATTTGAATAAACAAACTCTTCAGCTATCCACAAAGCACAACACTTGGACAGAACAGAACAATCAATACACAATGGCACGAATGAATCTCAGATTAATTGTACTGAAAGAATCCAGACAGGAATCGTATTTTACTTATCTACTTTTATAGGAATCTACAGAAAGCAGATTAACAGTCACCACATGGGGAATGAAAGTTGAAAGTGAATTAATTATAGAGTAACCTTGAGAAAAATTTGGAGGATAATAGACATGGCATCATTCTGAGTGTGAGAAGGATTGGTCCAAATGTACAGGTGTGTCAAAGCTCTTTACATTGTAACTGTCAGCATTCTATTTATATACATCAATTCACTCTCAATAAAGTTATAAGAAGAAGTTAACATTAATGATTTTCAGTCATAAATAAAACAAGATGAGGAATCAAGGTGTTAAAATAAAATAAATTTAATATTTTCAAAGCAAAAACAAACTGCACTGTCTTAGTTTCACAGAAATAAGCCACTTCTCTGATACCATTCTGTTTTTGTTTCAAAACTTTGCTTCTGACCCAAATAACTTGGGGAATGAAGGATAAACTCCAGATTGCAGTTTATCATGCTAACAGTCAGTACCACCAAGGACAGAGGGAACTGGTCACAATATGCCCAGAGCAAAGGCACAGGGTATGAACCAATGTTGCATAGTTGTTTGTGTGGTCACCTCCCAAATGTTCAATTAGCCCTCCTCAATTTTAGTCACTTGCTCAAGTAATGATTCCACCAATGATGGGCTGTCTTCCCACTTGAAGACAGTGATAAAAATCTCCTTGGTTTGCCAGGAGGCCTGCCATAACTGAACACTTCTTCACAGATGTGCATAGAGGCCCACCTCCCACGTCTCAGGTTGATAGCTTGGACTCATTTTCACAAGGACTTTATGTGAATCTCTCCAATGAGTCTTGCTCATCAAGTTTATTTTACTTTTCTGTAAAGTAGCTTGTGTTTGCTGGGAAGAGCTCTATACTGGATATTGGACTGTTCTCTGTGTTTTTCATATTAATTAATTCTTTCATTCATTTTACACTTGCTATTTGCCTTTTTCAATTATTTAAAATTGAAACAGTCCTTGGAATAAAAGTCAATCCATTATGAGACAAAATTCTTTTTCTCACGTAGATGTGGCTCTTTGTTTGCCAGAAAGGCTAGTTGTGAGTATGCCACATTCATTTGAATACATTACAGCAGATCAATGTGTGACAGACAGTATCTTATAAATTGTAAAGTATGAGAGTGGCAGAAATATGAGCTGTTGCTTCTACTATTAATTAAGGAAGATGGTGACTGATGATTATTAATTCATTTGATCAATACAATTAGCTAATTCGTAAGACCTGAAAGCCAAAATGAATGGATGCATTAATGATAAAGTTATTATGAAATTGATATATGAGTAACTAAGACATATGCACATATGGAATCTCAAGATGTGTGGCAATGTTTGTACGTGTGTACACAGATGTGTTAGCACATATGACAGATCAGGGATAAGTCATGAAAGTAATAACGTAGTTTTAGGTAGATGCTGGAGATTTTGTGTGACATAAATTCTTCTCATGAGATCAACTAACATCTCTATGAGGTAGACCAACCCACTTTTCTACATACTAAAGGATACCATGAAACAAATATAGCTTGTTTTTGTTTACCATACTTACTTCACTCTCTTGATTTTGCTTTTAACTCCCCTTTTCTTTCTTTCTTCCTTTCTTTCTTCCTTTCTGTCTTTCTTTCTTCCTTTCTTTCTTTCTATCTTTCTTCTTTTCTCTTTTTTTCTTTCTTTCTTTCTTTCTTTCTTTCTTTCTTTCTTTCTTTCTTTCTTTCTTTCTTTCTTTCGTTCTTTCTTTCTCTCTCTCTCTCTTTTTTTCTTTCTTTCTGGATATTGAGGAGTGTGTGTGTGTGTGTGTGTGTGTGTGTGTGTGTGTATGGGGCACTGTATATCCTGTGGAGGACCAAGGGTAATTTCGGGCACCATCCTCAATTACTTCTACCTCCTTTTTGTTTTGCTCTGGGATTTCTCAGTCTCTGTCTTCAGAGCTGGAAGTGCCGGCAGCTGCCATTTCCACCTGGTATTTTTAGGTGGGATCCGGGATCTGAAATCACATCCTTCTGCTTGCAAGGCAGAGTCTTAGCCCCTTAAACATCCAGTCCAGTCCAGCTATCTTTAATTCTCTTTGTTCTACTGTGATCTTATAAAAATAAAAGTTCTATTTTCTCTTCCAATTCTTTCTCTAGTTTTTTTCTTTCATGTGAGGAATAATCTATTTTAGCCAAATCCTTAAAAAACTGTTTCATATTTTTTAAAAGAAATGTCATAATGGAAGGTAGCTAGCTCTAGGATTCTTGCTCATCTTGAAAACATCCTGCACACAAGGTCTTTGAGTGTTTGTTTATTCAACTTCACACATTTCAAAGAATTTGAAATTAAAAAAAAATTCCGCCCTCTCATCCAAGACCTTGAAATCCTGAAAATCTTTGCCAGCAATCTGGCTTTCATTTCTGAGGCTGACAGAGGTCTGGGCTTCTATTGGGCCCAGATTTTTTCCTTCTCATTGAACCACACAATGGAATTTTCAGCAAAGATGATAATTACAATATTGATATAATTTGCAGAAGCCATATTTGTAAACAGTGCATCTATTAACCAGGGTATTTCACAGAAACAGAATCAACCAAGATTTAACGTGCTATACTACTGGCTTACGCTGACCAACTCGTGACCTTCCATATGTGAGTTGGAAACCTATAGAGATGGGGATTTCATCCCAACTTTAAGAGTGAACTCCAGTAAAGTCCAAAGAGTCAAAAGCCCGACCTAATTTAATTTAATTTAAATAGGCAGTGTTAAGTCAACCTTTCTTCATTTTTTTGTCTTCTGGTCGTCAAAAGACTGGATGTGGCCCACTTACAGTAGAGAGCCATGAGCTTTACTTGGTCTGCCTGCTCAATGAAATATCCACAGGATATCACACTAGAGATAATGTTTAACCAACTATTCAGGCATTCCAGGGCCCAGTCAAGTTAACATAAAATTATCCAACCCGATGTATTATATGTTAGATTTTGAAAAACATGAATATGAGGACAGAAGACAAAGACCTGGTAGCAACAGGTAAGAACCACAATATTCTCTCAATCTCATCAAAGGACAGAACCTCACCACTTGAGTAGCTATACTAGCCTCTTCCATAAAGAGATCACACTTTCTGAGTTACAGTGTAACTGGATTCTGGAGACCTTCAGATGCTGAAACCTTACTCTTCATTAGCAAAGACACATACCACTCAGATAAAGAGACTGTGGAATGCCCCTACTCCCAAAGGCCTATTCCATGCCTGTTAAGGGGAGAAAAATCCCTTTTTAGTTTATGTGTATGACTGACCTTTTATTCAAGACAGTCAAAAGTTAAGACACTGGGGCTGGAGAGATGGATCAGAGGTTAAGACTGCCTCACAAGAAGGGTTAGGGAATCAGATCCCATATTCCATATAAAAACTCCAGGCAGAAACGGTGGTGGCTTGCACTTCTGGCTCTGAAAAAATGAGTCATAAAGGAGGTAGAGGCAATCAGGAAGATTCCCGAAGCCCTCCAGAGGCCTCCACAGATACACACAATGCCCCTTCCCCACACACATGCAAAATAAAAAATATTAGGACACCAAAAGATAACGCATTGAATATTCATCCCAGGCCACCATCAACATAATCCACAAGCCAATCCCAAGTCTCAATGTTTCACAATGTGTTCAGATCACTGTAATAAATTTCCTACTATAATAAATTTCTTTCTATATAGAACTTATATCCATCCAGTCAAGTCTTGACAGTATCAAGTGTATATAGCTATGATATCTTAAGATCAACCATGTGTCAAGCAATTTGCATACGTTATTAAGTCACACAGTATCACTGTAATCTACAATACATCTATTTTGTAGAGAAGGAATGTGGCCACAAGTTATCATGTTGTCGTTTGACACAGCTCCATTTCTCTATCTGTTGGGTCACTTTCTTCTCTACCTCACTCTTTTCATACCAATCAAAAGGCCTTTGATCTTTTCCCCAGGCATGTTGGGATAACCATTCAGTGACACTTTAATGGCCACTGTGATGTTCCGAACTATTCTAACATTCCCACTTAAGGCGTTAAAGTCATTCCTCCTTACAACAATCTTGTGACATAAAGCTAGTTGATATTTTCAAGTTTCAAATGAGATAAAAACATAGAGAGGACTTATTTATTTATTCATTTTCTTTTTTTTTCTTTTTTTTTTTCAATGTTTTAAAGTTAGGTTTACTGAGAAACAAGAAGAGGGGGAATCGTTTTCATCCTTACCACACAATCACAGTCCCCATTTTTTCCCCCATTTCAAGTCTTCTTCTTTCCCATCTAACTCCCTTCTTTCTACTCTCTTGCTATTTGTCACTTACTGAGTCCCACCTGGGTTGGTGTTGATGACAGATATCTGGGCATTTATTGGATTGAGGACAGTATACCAGTGAGCGTATCTCTAGACGAAGTTGCTCCCTCTTTAGTTACTGTAATAAAACCAGAGGTGAAGTGTTTTATAAACAGATTTGTTTAGGTACTAGTTCTGGGAGGTGTGGGTAAGGGCATGCCTGGTTCTGATGAGGATACTGTAGATACCATCAACAAGGTATGAGTCATGTGACAGAGAGGAAGGTACTAGTCAGATGGGAAGCCAGAGAGACCCCTGAGGGGTCAGGTATGGTTCTCTCTTGTAAACTGGCCAAGACTCTATAAGACAAAAGCACACATGGCAGACGCACTTAGAGCATCTCTAAGCCACAGCAGAGGAATTGCCTGAAGTTATATTAGTCTTTCTTAAGGACTTAAGAAGTAGGTTACATGAAGGAAAAATTGCTTTTCTTGAGTGAGGTACACAGGAAGGCGCATCCCATCTGACCCTGCCATCTTCAGAGAACAAAAAATTCTGGCAGGTTTTAAAATCTGAATTTCATCTATTCAGTTTGCAGCTTTCTGGATTTATGTTCTCCCAAAAGTTTTTTTTTTTTTTCAGTTTTTTCTTCAATACTGAACCAAATTCAGTATAAAAGAAGATTTTTTTTAAAGATCCTAGATTGAGGTGATCTTCATTCACTGACAGAAAAAGATTCCTGATTTGTCCAAGGAGGTGAAAAAGAGAGGTAAGACAGTCCATCCAGGACTCTCTGTAGGACTCCCTGACTCCAAAGATCTCTCTGTGTGCCACTGGTCACATCTCATCCATTTCCACAGCTGACTGTCACAGAACCTTTCTTTACATGGAGCCTTTCTTGAGCCTCTTTAACACTTCAGTTTCTCTGCTACTTTCCTACATTCTTGACCATCAAACTCAAATCTATCCACTAGCTTTCAGCACTCTCAAAACAAGGCCTCATTAAATATGAAAATATTTCCATTTTATTCCAATTCACAAGAACCTACTGACACAAACCGTGACATTTACATCTGTGATTTTGTGGCTGAACTCTAAATCATTCAATCTCTGGTCCAGGAAATCCTGACTATTCTAAAATTTTTATTTTACTTTATGTTTTATTTTATTATTGTATTATATTGTATTGTATTGTATTGTATTGTATTGTATTGTATTGTATTGTATTGTATTGTATTGTATTCTATTCTATTCTATTCTATTCTATTCTATTCTATTCTATTCTATTCTATTCTATTCGTGTGTCTGTTTGTAACAGAGGGCACCATGTGTGCTTGTGGAGGACCAAGAGTGACTGGGAATCTCCCTGGATTGAGCTACCTCCTCTTTGTTTTGCTCTGGAATTTCACAGGCTCCACCTTCCAAGGCTGGAAGTACAGGCACATGCCATTTCCACCTGGCATTTTTATGTGGAATCCAGGATCTGAACTCAGAAACTTCTGCTTGCAAGGCAGTGTCTTAATACCTGAACCATCTCTCCAGCCCCTGACTATTCTAAATTGATTTTTTTTTAGGAGTATTAGGAACACTTTTTCTGAAAACCAATTTTCTATAGAAAATGCAATCAGATTTTTTTATTGGCATATATATTCTGTAATTTCTTTTTTGTTGGTTGTTTCCTGGAATTATTGTAAATTGGGAATCTCAATTCAAATCTAGGATTTTTTTAAAAAAATTAAAATCCAAGATGCAAAATATATATTTGTAGAACTTTCATTTATCATTGGTAGAATAGTAAATTGCAAACATTTATTTGAAAGACTTTATCATTATCTGCAACAGAAGAGAACATTCATCTTATGAGGCACCATTCTACCTCCTAACTCAATAGAAATGTGTACACAAGAATTGTCATAGAGACGACATTCAAAATAGTCCAAACCTGACTAAAACCCAAATGACACATATAAGTAATTCCAAAACTTGGGAGATGGAGCATTTGAACTAGGAATTCAAAGTTAGACTGGGTTTCATGAGGCCCTGGCTCAATGACAATGGCAACAGAAAAAAAAAGTGGAATAAAAGAGGTCACAGCACACATGTGTGTGAACACACACACATATATGAGCACTGTGTGATTATATTTATATAAAGTCTCTATTCTGGAAAAAGAACATCATATGGTCTGGATACTGTTATCTTTAGAAGAAAGCATTCACTGAGCTCTTCAGTGAATTTGTGCCTTTTATTGCATATATGACAAACTTCTGTTAAGATATTTAAGGAAAATTATTGGCATGGGTTGTTACACAGTCATGACATTTCTCAGGACATTTTCAGCAGAATAGCTTGACCAAAAGCCAGATTTAAAGTGTTTCTATAAAATGAAGAAAATGCAAATGAAGGTAGTTGATATACAAATGTTGCAAAGACAGACAGCCAGATCACTATCCCAATGCAAATTAGAATGATCATGTCTTGAATATGTACTCATTTGACTTGTTAATTCCTCAGTCTTCAAGTTGGTTTTTGTGAAATATTCACAAAGGCACTTTAGTTATTGTTTAATCACAATAATGAACCTCCATACCTTCTTATCTTGAGATGAGAAACATTTTTTCAGTTTTGAGATATAAAAGGCTAATTTTGGTAGAAAATGGTTTGACTTAGAATTTATGCTACATTTTCCCTAGAAATTTGTGTTTAGATAATGAGTAAATGAAAGTGAATTTTAATTATCAATGGATAATTTAGTTCTCATTATAACATTAACATGTCTACTTAATGTCTCACATTTTGGGTAAAATAACTCAGCAACACCTACTCTAGATAAGATAAACATAGAAAGAAAATATCATTATAAAAGGTCAGAGTAAAAAACATATTTTCATTGAACAAGTAATTAATAAAAGCGTGCCATGTTCTTAGTCTTATTTCCTCATGAGAATAACTATCCCACCTCTTACTTTGAATCTCCTATTTACATTTATTGCAATATGAAGAGAGCTGTGTTTGTGAACCTTGAACAGAAGGGGAACTCTAGGCAGCCTTCAGTGAACCAATGTTTTCTGCATAAGTCAACAGGCTCCTCCCATCTCTAGTAATGATATTCCTGTGGAGGAACACATTGGATGGAGAAAGAAAATTCCCACTGTCCAAAAGCCAAAGAAATATTTTGGAATACTGATTACTTTTTGAATTTCACAAAATCATAATTCATGAAAGTAAAGTATCAGCATCATAAGTCAAAATTAGATACATTCTGCAAATGTATCAAAAATGCAAAAGTTACTAAATTTACTGCTGTAAGGTTAAGAATACTAATTCAAAAGTTGTGATTATTTTCACAGCTTTAATACATATTGGGAGGTTCTCATTCAAAGATAACAGTCATTCTGTTTAATTTTCTTTTCATTTTTTAAATTACATTTAAAAGTTTAGATCAAAATATGTCATATATGTGTGAACTGAAGTTCCCAGAAAAGTTGTAGCTATGTTGCAAATTCTGTAAGGCTGATTGGCTAATTAGTTGGATTGCTATTTATGGAAATAAAATATCATGGGTTATCTTTAACTCCCTTAATAGCCATTCATTGTCCACTTCTGTGTCTGCCTAAACAGTCCCATGACTATCAGGCAAATCCTTTAGTAATATATTCACAAACCAACCGAAAGGCTATGAATGCTCTCAGATAAACATTGGAAATCCATCTGTAATTCACCTTCTTGATATTCCTATAAATGTATTGGAAAAAATGGTTTAATTAAAGATTTCCATTTGTTCTGAAACTATAAAAGTTTTATGAAAAAATATGTCATGCAATATTATTACATTGAAACACAGTACTTGAGCCCATGTTTCTGGCCCATAGTCATTTAAATTTGACTTCAAAAGAAAATATGTATTAACTCCTTTGAGGTGAGAGTTCCATTTTGTGTTGAAATATGTGTAACTCAAATATATAAAGCAAAATGCCTCCACTGTGGCCTGATACTACTGGTACCATGATTCTGAGATAATACTGGTCCAAATTTCTTCTGAACACTGGTGAGCCAACTCTTCTGGTAACAACCAACCTCTGTTGATAGATGCACTTCCCCACATTAAACACTTCTGGAAGGTTTATCTACCTGTACCTGAAGTAACAAAGCAATAAAGATGAGTTCATGTAAGACAAAGACAGGGATCATTGAAAGTATGACTGTGGGGTGTCAAGTGCCTGGTGGTCTGGTACAGTGTGGATGGATAAACCTGTGCAGGGGCCATTATAAAATTCTAGTGTCTTGAAGAGAGCAGCTGCAATGAAGTAGGATTAGAAGAGGAACGTTTAGCTTGACCACATAGAAGAACTGATATATGCAAGGCCATGTCATTACACTCTGTACCTGAAAGGCTGGATGCAGGATCTGGCTAAGGACAGGGTCCTGTCTGCCTCATTCCTCAAATAAGAATTGTTTGTGTGAGTTGACCTTGAACAGCGTGCACTGCTCTCTTGTTAGGAAATCCCAGCCTCCTGGTTCCCGTGACACTAGCTGACACAGCACTTTCACAAGTTTGTCTATAAAGTAAACATGCTGCTCTGATCACGGCTGCTATGTCTCCATCTGTGCTAGCAGCCCAGCCGATCCCAGCTTTTCTGTAATTGTCTCTTTCTCCTTCTTGTATTGCCCCAACAGAGTAATGCCACATAGGCCATGGAAGTGTCTGCTCTAGATACAGAATTGCAAATGCTCTCGTAAAAATTAGTAAAGACTTAAATTAACTGAACATGAAAGAAATTTATGACTTTCTAAAGAAGGAAGTATAGATTAATGATAACTATATCAGATAATATATATATATGAAGTAGGTACTAAGATACTGTTATCTGAAACGGAGTAAAGTTCCGTAGAAACAAGAAGTTCCGTAGAAGTTTCATTAGAGAGGCAACATATGTTTCTCTTTTCAGTAATATTAGCATATTTGGCGATTTGGTTTTAAGTTCACAAAGAATCATGGTCAGTGAGTTTTGAAAGCACATTTGCATTGATGCTGTTAAAAGGTAAAACCGGGTTAAAATAGCTAGAGACCAAACTAGATCATTAACTAGAGACCTTTGATCACATCACTTAATCTACCTTCTTTCTGAACACTAGTCCTTCAAAATCACCCTCATTTTGATTTAAACCTCCAAAATTTCACAAGTCCTTTACCCGTACAGAATCATTTTACACCGTCCTCTGCTAATCCTCTGCACTCAAGCTCTATGACTTCTTTCAGTTCTTCAAAGCACCCTATATGGACATAATGCTTTTCTACATGCTGTCCCCAGTAAGATCTCCCAAGTAGTATCCTTTTCCACATGTACCACAGTCTCTCTTTTTTTTATACATTTTTTGTTATTATTTCAGCTCATACAAACTTAATAGGTACACCAATTCCTTCCCTCCCTCCTCCTCCCCCCAACCCCTGCTCCCCCACCCCTCACCCCTCCTGCCCCATTCCCCAGTGCCTCCCGCCCCAATTCCCAGAGAGTCCTTTCTTGTGCATGCCTGACTCTCCTCTGGGCCCTCCTCTCCGATGACATACAAAGACCCAGTGGCATTTCCCTGAACCCTTTCCCATGTTCCCCTTAAGCATAGGAACACTACTATGGCTGTCAATTCCTTGCCTCCAAGGTTCTTGGTGCCTTTAGCAGATGCTAAACTTTGTGAGGTCAATAGTGTGTTGGACATTGCGCAGGGCATGCAAAGTCTAATTATGATTGCTTCAGCCCTAACTTGTGTGGAATATCTTGCAAATCATTGCTCCTCCCATCCTTTTGCTCTTATACTCTTACCGCCCCCTCTTCCGCAAATGTCCCTGAGCTTCAGGATGGGGAAAGATTAGTCTGGCCTAGTTCTAGGTGGTTGATATAGAGTCTCTGAAGTTCTGGATTGTGGTTTGTTGATTTTCTTTTGCAGTTTTGGTGCTCCTGCAATGCCCTTCACTCTATCCTGATGGGCACTGTATGTCACCCCCTGGCCAGAGACAAAAAGCTGTTAAACTGGAATCTTATTATAAGAGCACATTCAAGGGTAGATGTAATAAAAGTAGGAAACATCAATGAGGGAGGGGTCAATCACCCTTTGCAAAATGGTTACTTTTTATCTGCCAGACTATATGCCCTCCCCTTCTGGTGAGATCATACCCCCTTAATTGTAAATGATCAGGAACGAAAGTCTGTGAACTTAACCAGGTGTCACATTACTTACTTGCAGTCCTTGATAGAGGCCTATTTTCTCTACTGTAACATGGTCACTTCTCTCCTTGTTTCTGGTGTGGCCCTCCAACCCCATCCCTCCTGTTCATAATCCTTGTAATTACTGTAGGTAATACAAAGATTTACCTATGAGTGTCTTAAGGTGGGCTGGGTGGGTTTGGTACTAGGAGCCACATATTAGGGAGTACATATGGTGCTTAATTTTCTGGGTTTGGGTTACTTCACTTAATATAATTGTCTTTAATGACATCCATTTACCGGCAAATTCCAGTAATTCATCATTTTTGATGACTGAGTAGTACTCCATTGTATAGATGTACCACCTTTTCCTTATCCACTCGTCAACTGTTGGACTTTTGGGTTGATTCCATGACTTTGCTATTGTAAACACTGCTGCTATGAACATGGTCGTGCTTGTGCTATTGAGGTGAACCTCTGCTGTATGGGGGTTATTCCCAAAAGTGGAATAGCAGGGTCATATGGCATTTCAATCTTTAATTTCTTTAAGAATCTCCAGACAGCTCGCCAGAGTGGCTGTATGAGCCTGCATTCCCACCAGCAATGTAGGAGAGTTACTCTCTCTCCACATCCTCTCCAGCATTTTTTGTTGTTTGTATTGTGGATTTTTGCCATCCTGACCGGGGTGAGATGATATCTCAGGGAAGGTTTGATTTGCATTTTCCTGATGGCTAAAGAAGTGGAGCATTTTTGAAGATATTTGTCAGACATTTTAATTTCATCCCTGGTAAAATTTCTTTTAAGTTCCAGGGCCCATTTTTTAATTGGGCCATTGGTTTCCTTGGTGTTTAGTTTTCTAAGTTCTTTGGGCACTCTGGACAGTAGAGCTCTATCAGATATGTGCAGTAGGGTGGCAGGATACAAACTAAATGTGCAAAAATCAGAGGCCTTCCTATATGCCAAGAATGAAAGAAGTGAAAAAGCCTTGAGAGAAACAATCCCATTTACTATAGCCCCTAAAAAAATGAAATACCTTGGTATAAACCTAACCAAGGAGGTAAAAGACCTTTACAATGAAAACTTTAAAACCCTAAAGAAAGAAATAACAGAAGACACCAGAAGGTGGAAAGACCTCCCATGTTCCTGGATTGGCAGAATCAACATCATAAAAATGGCCATCCTACCAAAGGCAATATACAAATTCAATGTTATATCAATTAAAATCCCAAAGCAATTCTTCAAAGAAGTTGACCAAACAATCTCAAAATTCATATGGAGACACAAAAGATCCAGGATAGCAAAGACAATCCTGAGTAACAAACACACTGCTGGAGGTATTACCATACCAAACCTAAGTCTATACTACAAATCCATAGTTATAAAAACAGCCTGTTTACTGGCTCCAAAATAGACACACAGATCAATGGATAAGGATTGAAGACCCAGATATAAGCCCACAAAATTACAGCCATTTGATCTTTGACAAAGGGGCCCAAAGAATCCAATGGAAAAAGAACAGCATCTTCAACAAATGGTGCTGGCAAAACTGGATCTCCACATGCAGAAGATTAAAGCTGGACCCGTACTTGTCACCATGTACAAGACTTAATTCCAAATGGATCAAAAACCTTGATATAAGGCCAGAGACTATAAAAACCATAGTTGAAAGGATAGGGAACTCCCTCGAGCTGATTGGGCTAGGCCAACATTTCCTAAACAGACATCCAATGGCACAGTCACTGCTACCAACTCTCAACAGTTGGGATCTTGTGAAATTAAAGAGCTTCTGTTCAGATAAAGAGATTGTAACATGAGCTCAAAGGCAACCCACAGAATGGAAGAAAATCTTCTCTTTCCTACATATCAATGCAGCACTGCTCCATGAATGCTTGCCACCCCAAAACCAGGACAAGTTCTTTTTTTCCTGATTCTCGTAACACTGTGTTCACTCAGGCAGTAAGTGAGCACTTACTTGTGCAATTATTTCACTTATAAACCTTTTTCACTAGCTTTTAAGATAGTAAGATGGGGGAGTCCTATCTTGTTTATGCACAATTTCATCCCTTGCAAATAGAGTGACCAGAGTACATTCAAGTCTTAAAGTAGGTCCCTGATGACTTAAGGAAGGAACCAGTTCTCATGATAAAGCACTCTTGGTCTGGAGATTGGAGTTGTGAGTATGTTACTTTTTCCCTGCAACTCAGATATAGAACCTAAGGAAATCTGAATAGAATAGCCTTCCATCATCTGTGTTGCTGCAAAGATCCACAAGACCTGATGAATGTGTAGATAGCATTCCAGGCAGCTCACATGGTTTTAGGGAGATCCAGAATGTATGTGAATCCTAGAAACACATGGATGGCCTTGATGGCCTTGGATTAAAGTTCTTTTTATAGACAAAGAAACTTGCATTACTCTCCACAAAAGCTTGTCTAGCAGTCCTGGAAAAAGGCAGGTACTGAGAGAACAATGCTTCTACATGTCTGTTCTCACAGACATGCAAACAGACACAGATACACACACACACACACACACACACACACACACACACACACACACATGGTGCAGAGCCTGGTAGCTAGCAAGTTGCAGGAAACAAAGATTGTCATTGATTTAAAAATAAATTGCACTAGGAATCTCTTATGTGATGAGATGGTCAGATGTTTGAGCAGAAGGTGGAACATGGTGGAGGTAAAAATGGAGAAAATGTTCGTTTTTTGAACAATGAAGGATTTTAATTTCTATTGAAAGAATCCTAAAAACACAGTAAAAGTATAATCTGGAAAAGATTTTGAATTAAAATGAACAGCAACTTTTCCTTGTTGAGTAAATAAAATCTCATAGTCTACCATGGAATAGTTATTTAGGTAAAAATGCACCTTAACAATTCCACACTGAACCATTTGTGCCTACATCTTAGCACAAGCACACCTAGTAATTTGTATATACATTCATTTTCAAGGACCAAGGGGAAAATAAACTGGTGGCAGAAAGCAGGAGAGACAGCTGTTGAATTCAGCGAGTTTTCCATTTGAATAGTTGATAGGAAGTTGAACTGAGTCCTAAGGAAACATTAGAAGATTCTTAGCCACATGACAATAGGCACTTGGCTTGCCAGATATTTATGCCTCTTTCTCTCTGAAGCCAAGAAGTTTTATGCAGAATTTTCATTTGAATTTCAGGCAAAATTTCAAAAACATTTTGCTTAAAAAAAATCACCAATCTGTTCTTCCAGTCTGTAGGAGACAAAATGTAAAGACTCCACTGAACTTTCATCGATGTTATCAGGGCTAGCAGAATCCTCTGGAGTGTTTCTGTGTCAATTTTTTCCCACTCAGTTCATAGAATCAGGTACTGATAAGCATCCTTTGCATTTCTTGTCTTCTCTCATGGGCTGTAACCACCTACGGGGGGGGGCAATTACACCCATGATCACTGTCTAGTGCTCAAGCTGGACAGGTGAGCAATGTCTGAAAGAATTAATGTAGAAAAAGAAATTTCCAATTTCCTGGGCAGGCAAGAATGTGATGAGCTAGTCTCAGGATCACATTTCCTAACACCAACCCAAGGATTCCCGAAAATGGCAAAGGACGTGCAGCCAGACCAGATAACCCTACAACCTCAGAATTCCAGGGACCACACTCATCCCCAGGTTTCCGGGTAAAGCCACGAGTACGTGCTGCTATGCTCGTCGCCACCAAACCCGCCCCATTCCCTTTCGTGCCTAAACTGGCACCAATGAGTTTAAAAGTTAAATGTATAAGCCAATTATTTGCCTACACCTCACTACCTCAACGCCTCCTTACAAAAAACTGTATAAAAAGTCTGTGCCTTTTGTGCCCTGGGTCGCTTCTTTCATTCTCATATGGAGTGGCCCCAGTGCGCTGGATAATAAAACCTCTTATACTTTGCATCGATCTCGTTGTCAGCGTGGTCTCCTGAGTTGGGTCATCTTCCGAGTGGGAGTTCTGTCCCACAAAGTGTAACCATGTTGAGAAAAAAATATGTCATTTAGGAGAAAACTTTTATGCATTTTCTGAAGTGGAACCATACCTTACATAAATTTTGAATATTTCATACTATAGCAATCATTTTGAATGAAACCAACTGCATAGAACTTTTCCTTTGCAAAAAATTTCTAGAGGTTAGAAAATTTTATTACTTCCAAAATGTTGATGTGGTAAAAAATGTTTCTTATCTTCTCAGGTTTCTAAGAAAACCACACTGAGATATGGTAATACACCAGACTACTCTTTACACACACTCACACTAAGATGATTCTTTGTGTGCAAAACTTATCAAAATGTTACAAATAAACTAGTGCCAAACACCTTCTGCCTGCCCTCAGCTGGCCGCTAAGCAAATAAGAGGTGGCTGTAGGTCTAAATTCTCAATTATCACAAGGTAAAGAGATTCATTGTTCCCTAGCCAGCACTTGAGTCTCAATGTATGTAAGTGATAAAGATTTTCATGGATTTCTTACCATCTCAAAATAAAATACTTCCAAATGAAGTTGGTAAGTCTTTCCTCCAGGGGTAGAAAATGTGGTCAATAGAAAAGGGGGACTGTCACCAGGCAGAAATGGCGGTGGCCTGTACTTCCCACTCTGGTGGGCAAAGCCCTGGAAGTACCAAAGTGAAGCAAAAAGGAGTTACCTAGGATGATTTCCAAAGTCACCTTTAGTCCTTCACAGGGACACATAGTGCCCTCTGATGCACACACACACACACACACACACACACACACAATTTAAAAAATACCGAAAAGGAGGATTTTGTGATGTGAGGATGGGTTTTTTTAGGAGGAATTTGTGGTAACATAAGTCAGTGAGTTCTACATGAAGATTGTAACATGGACTAAATTCCTGGAGACTTTCAGAGTTTCTGAGCAGAAGAGCTGAATGCAAACCCCTCCTGCAAACTCTGAAAAGCAGATGAAGTATGAAGACCAGTAGTTTTTTGATGCAGGTCTCTTGCAACTATTGGAGGTCTTATGAAATTGGAATCAGGAATACAGACAGAGGACATGTGCTGAACAAAGCCAGAGAGATTGGGTTCCGTGTAGTGCTTCCACAGAGTGTGACCTCCAGGAGTGTGTCTGTATGTGTGTGTCACAGTGGCATAGGCTGGCTTCTGTCTCTGAGAGCTTACTGAGTTTACTGACTTGTCTCCTGAAATAACCTCTGCCAGACTCTTGGCTCAGGGAAGAAAGGGGGTGTTTCACATTTTCACACAGCATAGTCTGGCAGAACCTGAATTCATGCCTCGGCTGACATCCTTGTGGATGCTGAATAGCTTCATGGAAAAGTATATTTTAAGGTATCTAATTAGTTGCTCCTCCAAGCCCTTGAGTGAGGACTAGGGAGCCACAAAACATATCTATAATTCTTTTTACTTGGGACATACACACTGTTGTTACCTCTTTCCTTTGGTCCATTCATTGTCCTTGGTGTTGATTGACATTGGTGGGTGTCCAGAGATGTACCTAGATGAGATGTTGGAGTATACAAGAGAAGCATCTTCATCCTGATGATCTTAGCCTAGCATGTATGAAAGATTGACAGGTTACTTGGTTTAATGTGTGTAAAACTTGTGAAAGAACCATTTAAAGTTCTTCCAAGAGACTGGCAGTGGTCAGAGGGTGGATGACAAAGCCATTTCTCTGTCTCTGGAAAGCATATGTCCTCATACTGGAACCAGACTAGAAGAAATAGATTCCCTAAGTTGGACGAGAAAAAAAAGACCAATGATAATAATGCTGAATAAGTACACGATGCAGCAACAGAGAAGATTTCAAATCCAAGTCTTGTCTTTTGAGAAACATTATCTGGAACTAAAGAAACTGAATGCAAATCATTTAAGAAGTCCACACGAAACATCTTGGATGAGAGTCCTACTGATTTGAAGAAGGCAGGCACAGTGTGGGTAGAGCTAAAATAGCCTCATTTGAGGGAAGAGGGAAAGTATATGTATGGCAATTGGTTAAAAAAATATGCTGGCAGACCTTCTTCTGTATAATGAGTGAATAAGCAGCCGTGACCCAAGCAGCCATGTACGTACTGCTCTGTAAAACTTCCAGTCAGCAGATACAAGGTAGAAGGTCAAAATGAAGTCTTTAAAAGCAAATAGAGGTGAGAAAATATGAAAAGCCATGGGGTCTGTGCAGCAGATAAGAATGTGTGGTCTTTCGGGGAAAATTCAAATCCCAATGCATTGAATGGCCTGTATGAGGACTTACTTATATGGAGTAGTCTACAGTGGACTTACACAGAGCATCCTGCGGTGGACTTATGTGGAGCGGCCTATAGTGGACTTATGTGGAATGGCCTGCAGTAGACTTTCAGTGGAATTTCAGATGAGAAGAATGCATGATTCAGATACCCACGCCTCAGTCTTCCTGTTGGACTCTCAGGTAAATCCAGGACTTGGTGTTGATTTACACTGATGCTAAACAAAACGAACAAGTCATTGTTTTTATTTCTATAACTCTCAAAAGGAAGCTTTTAAAGTCACTTAAGTTATTTTCCTTTGTTCCAGTACTTACTTGTCAAAAAAAAAAAATCAGTCATTCTAGGACTTTTGAGGTCTGTAAACAACCTAGAAATTCTTTGTAGTGAGACCTATTTCATAAACCTAATAAAGGAAAAAGATGATATCTCAACTATGCTAATGTGAAATGAGAACACTTATTGTTAATGATGCTTAAATGTGATGATCACCAGTGGGTGAACCAGAGTGAGCCATATGCAGTCATGATTGCTTTAGTCATGTTTGTCGGTGTGACTAATGGTACAATTATTACACAAAACTATTCCTTTGATATAATAAACAGTCTAACAAATGAGCCTAAGTAGTTTGATGGTAATGTAGGCAGCCAGTGATTTGTCTTCTTACAGGGCTGATGGCTTCATGGTGGTAAGCAACACAATTGTTCAGACATATGGAAGCAAGACATTTATGCCCACAGATACTCATAATATACTCAGAAAACAGCAGGTTGGATATTTTGACTTTTAGCTCAAGAAGACCAAAATAAGATGCTTTACTTATTCAACTGGAGCGAGGACTCTAGTTTTCAGGCTTAACACTGGGAAGTTTTGACAGCCCTCCTTCCCTGTTCCAGCTGAGAGCTTTCTTCTTCTCCTGAACACTTTCGAGCATCTGAAAACCACATGAGGAAACATTGCTTGTTTTTCTACTTTTTGAGACTGCCTGTTACTAGTTTTCTGTGGTCCTGGGTTCTGACAATTAATATGTCCTTTTAAATCTCATTCTTTAAATCCCATACCCCAAGATGCTAAATTCCTACTGAATTAAAAATAATTTAAAGAAGTATACTGTGGCAAAAGGATACATAAAACAGACACAATTATAGCGTATAAAAATTATAGTGTATAAAAATAGCAAGCATTCATTGCACCAGCAAGGTGGTTCAGTAGGTAAAGGCACTTATGCAAGCCTAATGCCCTGAATTTAATCCCAGAAACCCACAAAATAGAAGGATAGAACTCACTCCCCAGAGTCATCCCCTGATCTCCACATAGGCAACTCAACATGAGTATGTCAACATGCACACACAGATTTTTTAAAAATGAATAAAAGAAGAAAGTCATAGGAACAATAATTCATATTTATCATTTTATAATTAAAATTTGCCAAAACTACTGGTTTTACATTATCCAAAGAAATAGATTTATTAGCACCCTTTGCTTTTCTTATGTATCACAAATCAACATAGACAATGTTCAGAGGAAGTATATTTTCCAAACTCTCTCATTTTTATTTTTATTTCCCAGGAGAAACAATATTAAATGTATATAATATTTTGATATAATATTCACTTACGTGGCATGTTCAGAGATGGTAACAATTCACTAAAAAGGGCCATAAGACATAACAAAATTCCCACAGACAAATTAAATTAGAAGAAAAATAAAATGAGCTGCTGGGTGATTTAAAAGCAGTTCATCCTCCTAACAGTCCAAGAGAGTAAACTCTGGTTTATACTGGATATGAAGATCAGCAGGCATACATACAATACGCACACACACACACAAAAAAAAACCTAGGAAAAAAAGAAACTATTGTTCTGACTAGGCTCTAACTATTCCTTGCTTTTGGGGGCAAGAGAAAAGTAATAAAATGGTAATAAATAAATAATACTTTAAGAAAAGTTTAGTAGAATGTAATTGTTTCTTCTTGAAATGCAATTATTTTAATTGTGTTACTTGGAAATGTTAATTCACCTGGGCATAGAGGAGATTGCTGGGATTTTTGCTTCCCGAGTTATGTAACTTGTCTGTTGCTGAGTTACAGGTTCCTGTGGTACTAAGAGCCTGGCCAGGGCTAGATTCTTATCAAGAGGCTCCAGTAAGAGAGAAATCCATTTCTCCACTTCTCTTGATGTTAGTAGTATTCGTTTCTATTTCTCTGTGCCTACAGGCTCTATGAGGCTTAATTATTTACGAAGAGAGGACAGAGTTGGTCCAGAAGATAGCTAACGAGTATAGTCTTAGGTATCTCACCACCTTGCCCACAGGTTCTGCCTGTGCTCAAAGGCAAGAGACTAAAACAGGAAACAGGGACCACAGGGTCTGAGTATCTCTGGGCCACAAATTGCTCCCTGTTACATTTCTTCCACATGTGAAGCACATACAGTCTCCTCATGCCCCCTCATCCCTCCCACGCACACACCTGGGATGATGGAAGCAGTTCAGACGTCTGAACCAGGTACAGAGGGACCACCTGTTGATAAACCTAGCTATTATCCAGATTCCTGCTAAACAGCTCTGCTCCACTTGTGGATGGGAGACTCTATAGGCAAGTTGTTTATCTGGACATACTCAGAATGCGAGGGTGTAGAAGGCATGAAACTAAAGTTGTAGAATGTAGGTCACAAAGGATGGAACTTGGAAAATTCAGGGGAGTTTCTGATCTATAACAAATCAACCAAAGCTAGTTTTTTTAACTTTATTTATTTTGCATGTGTGCTTGTGTGTGTGTGTGTGTGTGTGTGTGTGTGTGCGTGCGTGTGTGCGTGTGTGTTAGAGGGCACTGTGTGTCCTTATGGCGGCCCAAGGATGACTTCTGAAATCATCCTGGATTGCTTCTACCTCCTTTTACTTCACTCTGGGATTTTCCAGACTCTACCCACTAGGACCAGAAGTACATGTGACTGTTTCCACCTGGCATTTTTATGTGGGACCTGGGATCAGAACTCAGGACCTTCTGCTTGTGTGGTAGAGTCTTAGCCCTTGAGCCATCCAGCCGCAAAGTTAGTTCATTTAAGTCTGGAAAGGTGAAACAAATTGTCCAAGGCTCTTAGTTGGAACTTCTGGGCTACTGGCTGTGCCTGTGTTATCCTTCCTGCTTTGTAAATCATGACATGGAGGAATATGATTTGTCTGCTTCCTACCAACAGTTTTCTGGGCCCCAGTGGTGCCCTATCATTTTGTATCCTCTCCTTTCCTTATCACTCAAGATGGAAGGATTTCCACTGGAACAAATTTCTCAAAAACTTGTGGGACGTCTGTAGATTTCACTTGGGTTCACTGCAAGTGAACAAAAGCCACACTCATAGCTTTTTTATCTCCAATTCCTCTGTTTTGAGCCCCTGTTGAAATGGCTGAAGAGCAGATGGCTGAGGAGCACTCCAAACCCCTTGTGAGTCAATTGAAAGAATCCCCCTCCAATCTTTTGAATGACCCCATATATAACCCTTGTCAGATTTTAACCAAGTGTTTATCAGTATCACACCTCGGCTTTAATGCCAAACTATACCCTCTTAATTTAGCTTAATCTTTGCTAATCTAGAGATTCAGAGAGTTTACAAAACCATCAAGTCCTGCTTCTTATTATTCAATGGTTCATTTTCTTCAACAAATCTTTCTCTTCTCAAGTCTTTTTCTTTCCAATAAGTATCTTTAATACTGTGGAAATATCTTTGGATGTAGTTTCTGCTTTCCCATATAATTGTTGAACATAGTTATTTTAGCTTGTTGTTACAAACATAATGCCCTTCATTTCTTGTCAAACCTTTCGATAGGGACCTTAAACTGTAATTTCTACTAGTTCTCTGTCTTTTTGTTCTCTGCTGCCATGATCATTCCATATCTCCGGCTTCCCCTCATTGCTTGGTTTCAGTGCCGTTCTGACATTTTTAGTTTTTTTTTTTTAATGGCACAATCCTACTTCTAGATACCAAACCATATTTGTTCTCTACTACTAAATAATTGGTCGCCATCAATTTAATGACTGGTAATAGCACACATTTAACATCTGACAGTTTCTATGAGTCAGTAGTAGAGTGGGTGTGAGCTAGCTAGACCTTCCTCTTGGAGCCTTACATAGCTGCTGTCAAGTCGGGAGCCAAGGCTGAATTCTTATCTAATGACTCAATCAAGAAAGACTCCTCTTCTTTCCTGGTGTGTTTTTTGGCAGCATTTACTTTGTGGGTTAGAAATGAAAACTTACCTTGTGAAAACCACCAGCGGACAGGAAAGAGGTTTGCTAAGCAAGATGGAGTGTGTGGAATCGAATGGACACAAAGTGTTATCTCGCCACTTTTCTAATTGTTAAAGTTAGGTCACAGATTCTGCAAACATTTAAAAGGAGACAATGCTATTACCCCAAGGTAAAGATCACAGGGACTATTTAATCACTCTTTTCCCAATATTACTACTAGCCCTCTTCACGTCTACAATTCTCTCATATTCTATACTCCCATTAAAGAAAAGCATTAGAAATCTCAACATGGCACACACTTCACATCTCTGAGCTTTTTTCCCCCTTCAGTCCTATTTATTCTGACTGGGAGAGCATTTGATCTACTTCCTGTGCTCCGTGCATGTATGTACTGTTTGATATTTTGCATAATCAATAGTGGAAGCCAGTCTTGTCCTCTATTCTTTGGCCTGATGAAAAAAGATGGTTCTACTTGCCAATAATATAGCTTTTATTCTGCTTTAGGATTTTAACAAAAAATGTAACTTTGGCATCTGATTCAAAGAAAACTATCCACAGAATGCCTCAGGAAATACAGAATAAGGTTCTATTTCTCTGTGAATATTCAAATTATCCTTGACTCAAGGAGTACTTCCTGATTCCTGACATATAGCACATCTCCTCCACATCCCACTTTGGTTTTGCTTTAGAACCATTCATGAACCTCAGGGACTTGTACACTGGTCAATCTAGACACCAGGTGAAATGTGGACTTTTCTTCTACCAAAATCCCTCACTTATGAAAACCAGAGTCATCTCTTGGCAAGATCACATTAACCTTACCCGCAGGATCTATTTATAGGTAACTTACTCAATTACCATGTCTTGAATCTTTATTGTCTATTAGATATTTGGTTGGCACTGATGTGCAAGACTTTGTCCCTATCCAGAGTGACATTCTATCTAGTAAAGAAGACAAATAATAAGGGCCAAATGTGTGTAATGTGAAAACACATGTAAATTGTGCAAAGGCCTTCAGATAAAGGAGCTGGAAACCACTTACTGTGTCTAAATCACATGTAAAAAGTGGCCGAAACAGTGCTATGAAAGTGAAAGAATAATGAGTGGTAATCAGCTTTTAATGCTCCAATTCAACAAAATTTAAACTTTATGCTATAGGCAGAGAACAATGTAACACTTTTAAATTGGATCGTAAAATTTTAAATACTCCTTGAGAAAGGCAACACTGGTAGAGAACTATCAAAGTTGATAGCATCTCAGGTATGGAGGAAGAATGGGGTAGTGACGTACTCAGGAAGTAGTGACTCACCTTGACAGAAGATGGGAGTCTGGGATGTCAGAGACAAGAGGAGCCCACAATAGCAAAGATGTTTCTGTCAGATAACTGCTGCTGGAATATGGAAACAAGAATCGCCTGGAAAGAGAGGAAGTGGTGCTGATTTGAAAAGCAAAGCTCAGGGATGTGGATCCAGGTGAAACTGTATGTAGTCTGAACTTTTGACATCTCTCCTCCTCCCATCCTCCTTGCCTTGAGCCTCTGAGTCCAAGCATCTTTCCAGGTATCTGTGGATACTGTTTTATAATTCTAGCTGAGCTGCTTGCTTGCGAGTTGTGAATGTATAAAAATATTTGAGTAGAGGAAATGTTTATCTTTTTAAAATAATGGCTCTTTGTAAGCTGCTTATGTGAAGAAAATTCGCTAGTGAAAACAGGAAGCAGGATTGTTATAGTGAATATTAATATGAAGGGCTGGGAAGATAATTCAATCAGTGAAGTGTTCCCCACACATGCATAAAAATGTGAGTTCAGTCCCCCATATAGGTACAAAAAACAAGGCATGGGGGCCGATGCTTGTGACCCTAGGGCTTGGGGCCAGCTGTCTGAATGAGTGAACTCCAGATGCAGATGAGAAATGCATCTGAAAACAAAGGAAATAAACAACAGAAACACCAAAGTATACAGCCCTTCCTGGCACATGTGGCTGCTCTATCCTGTGTGGCTCAGTAGGTGGCAGAAATGAGAGGGGTTGTGTCCATGCTCAGTGTTCTGAACAGTAAAAATTAAATGACTAGGAGCTTGACACATCACAGTGCCTGCCAACACCTGAATTTCACTTATCTGTTCACTCGTACTGTGGACATCCTGCCTTGTGTTAGGCTCCATGGACTCACACCATGGCTGGGCACTGCGGGTTCACTCAGCCTCACAGGACACTGACAAAACTACTGTTCTTAAGTTGTATCATGGGTTCTTAACCATATAAATCTTGAAGTCCAGTCATAATAACTACATCCAAAATGTATTTCCTCATATTTATTTTATAAGATTTTACATTTTTTAATTTATATGTTTATCTTGTTATATTATGTATTATAGTACAGTGTATATTATATTATTTTATATATTATATTATTTTAATTACTGTTTGTTTTAAAAGAGGACAGGAAAGTAAAAGGGAATGTGTAAGTGGGATTTCTACAGGGAGGAGGAAGAAGTAAATACGATGAAAATGTATCACACACATTTAATTGTGTGTACTCTGAACTCAGGTCCTCAAGCACACACAGCAATGTACCTTGTATACATGTATGAGATTGTCAATAAAGGACTCTCTGGGAATTGGGGGGGAGGCACTGGGGGATGGGGAGGGAGAGGAGGGGGAGGAAGGGGTTCAGGGGGAGGAGGGGGTTCGGGGGGAGGAGGGGGGAGGGAGGGAACTGGTAACAAATTTTTAAATGTATAATTAAATTTTTAATAAAAAAAGAGATTGTTAAAGAATGATTAAATGTTATTTATTTTAAAAATTAAGGTGTACGTCTTCTGAGGAATGGAGTTGCATATGCACATCAATGTATGTGCGTACACATGAAACACACACCTACTGCTACACACAAATTTTAAAAATTACAAAACCCCTCCTGATATTAGCTCAATCAGAAATGATGCATTATACCACGTTTCATGAGAAGATATCATCCAGAATATATTAGTGTGAAATGTGCATATTGGGAGTAATCAAAGAATAGCATTAATAAACTATGAGGGAAATACTTTGAAATGAAAACATTGTAATACTATTGCAGAAAATGTGTAAAGTAGAAGGGGAAACCAGTAAGTCCACCATACTTACAAAGCTTCAAGTCAGACAACATGCTCCCTTTACGTCTTCTTTCGGTAATTGTACATTGTTGCAATGACCTACCTTCCATTTTATATATTCATTTTCACATAAGCTTCTATTTCAACATCCCTATGGATAAAATAATGATCACCTTTATTGTTTCTGCTATTATGAATCATTCTAATTTGCATATTATGATTTTATGCGAATTTTACCTTTGTAAATAAGTGAAAATCCTCCTCAACAATGCCTTTATCTTAACTTTTTTTTTTTAGATGTTTCTACAGATTCATTTGCTGGATAGATTCCCATGAGTCATTTATGGTTTTGAATCATTGTAACAGTTACTCTTAACTATTGCTGTGAGAGAACACCCAAAGCCAACCAACTTAAGGGAGAAAGGGAGGTTTATTCAGCTTATGGTTCCAGAGGGAAGGTACAGTCTCTCAAAGCAGAGGCGGCATGGCTGGCTGGCCAAAGCTGGAAGAGGCTAAGTCACCGCAGACATCTTGGAAGCTGAGAGCTGCAGACTGCTTGCAGCAAAGGCACTCTTCTTTTGGAGGTAGGGTGGGACTAATCCACCTCAAGGCCTACCCCTTGTGACTGCCTTCCTCCAGCAAGGCTCTACCTCTCAAGGTGCCATGACCTTGCCAAACACATGAGACTGTGGGGGACACATTTCAAACCATGACATTCCATCCTTGGCCCCCACAGGCTCATTGCCATCTCATTATATAAACCATACTCAGTCCAACTTTAAAAGTCTTCATAGACTACAATGGTAGTCCAACAGTCCAAAAGTCCAAAGTCCAAAGTCTCCTGTAAAATCAAAATACAAGTTACATACTTCTAACATACAATGACACAGAATAAACATTCCCATTCCAAAAGGAAGGAATGGGGGCATATCCAGGAAAGATCGGTCCATAACAAGACCGAAAACCAGCAGGACAAACTCCAAATCTTGTAGCTCCAAGTCCAACAAGTGAGCCTCTCCTTGAAATCATCTCAGTTCCAAAGGGCTTTGGTTCCACCCCTCCAATGCTGCTGCTCATAGAATACGTTGGTCTCTTGAGCTGACTCTTCCCAGCGTATACAGCTCTCCTTGGCAGGTGTCCCACATTGTGTCTGGAATCTCTAACATCTTTACTTCTCAATGGCAAACCAGGCTTTAACTCCACAGCACAAACTGCCCTTCTTAGGCCTCTAAACTGCAGGCTTCTTGCCTCATGATGCCTGGATTCTGCCAATTTTTGAAATCTTGGAGGAGGACTGCATGATCTCCTCCCTCTTGCATCACTGATGCCTCTAAAACCAGAACCACGTGGATGACTTTGCCAAGGCTGGCCCCCTTGAATCACAGCTGATTCTGCTTTTCTATGTTGACCATCTCTTTCACTCCTGGGCAGTTGCTTGGTAAGAGAAACCAGCTCTTACTTTGGAACTCCACCCTTTAGCTCCAGTCTTCTGAAAGGATTTGCATTCTTATGAGTGGGAGCCTTCCTGGAGGATCCTGCCCTCAAACTAGGGCCTCTGCTATTATCCAAACTGAGAGCAGGCTTTGATTTACAAATGGAGCTAATCTCTTCAACAGCCATTTTGTTCTCTGCTTCTTCCTGGTTTGACTCTTTAAGTTTAGCATTGTATTTTTCATCATTGGATCTTACAGTTTTTGCTTCTTCCTGCCTGATTCTTTGCTCTTTTTCATAATTCAGAAGACAACTAAAAAGTAGCCATATCACATTGTCAAGACTACATTGTTTTGAAATTTCCTCCGCCAAGCACTCCAGCTTAATTTCAGACAAACTTTCAGGATGAGGGCAAAACTTCACTAAACTCTCAGCCAACACATGGCTCCATGTGTCACTCGTCCACTTGCAAACACAGTCTCTGTTCCCCTCTGGACCATTACAAACCAGGCTTTCACTGTCTGCGTCTCTCACAGCATTGCTCTCCTCTGAGCTCTCACGAGAGAGAGGTCCCTTTGGCCCAACTGCCAAGACGCAAAGACTTTCCCAGCACAAAGTCCCAAAATTCTCCGTATTTCTCCCAACAAACAGTTCCAAAGGTACACTAGCCACATCACAGCATTGGCCATGCTTCTGGGTACCAACTTTTCTCAGCTTCACAAACAACTTCACAATACCCTACTATCCGGTACCAATTTCTGTATCAGTTACTATTTACTATTGCTGTGAGAGAACACCCAAAATCAAGAAACTTAAGGGAGAAAGGAGGTTTATTCAGTTTACGGTTCCAGAGAGAAGGGACAGTCTCAAAGTAGAGGCAGCATGGCTGGCTGGCCAAAGCTGGAGGAGGCTAAGTCACCGCAGACATCTTGGAAGCTGAGAGCTGCAGACTGCTTGCAGCAAAGGCAGACTTCTCCTGGAGGTAGGGTGGGACTAATCCACCTCAAGGCCCATCCCTTGTGACTGCCTTCCTCCAGCAAGGCTCCACCTCTCAAGGTGCCATGACCTTGCCAAATACATGAGACTGTTGGGGACACATTTCAAACCATGACAATCATATTTCCTCATGATTGTTGGAGACGGTTGTATTGATTTGTTGTCTCATTTGCAGGATAGAAAAGTGTCATTTTAATGATATTGTTTCCTTAAACTTTCGAGAAGAAAAGATATATTATTTTAACTCCCATTCTCTGGTAGGTGCCAATATTTTCTTCATAGTTCTATTCTGTCATTGATGAAACTGTATTTATGAGCTTCCCTATTATGCTGAGATACTTTTACCTTATAGCAGAATACACTCTTAATATGTAATTGTTAGCTCTAACTCTATACATAAGATATCATTTTTTTCTATCTTCTGTTCCCCTGGTTATGTCATTTTAAAGAGAAATTTAGCAATGAAAAAAATAACCATCCTTCAGAGCAATTTAATGACATTTTAATTCATAATTATATTTATTCTAAACCATCCCCCTTACTTATCTGGACAACCTCTGTACCTGAATCACTCCTAGGACTTTTGCCATCCCTTTAGGACTGACTTTAAACCCTCATTTCAAATGTGTTCCCACGACTGGATAGCCTGCAAAAACAACATGAAAACTCAAGAAGTTGTAAAAAGAAATAACTATAGCATTAGCTATAGTTCTATATACCAGTTCATATCCTTATAGGTGACAATCTTTCAAATATATTTAATAGGCACAAAATTACTATTGACAGTAAATATACCTTCTCAATATGAATGTATTGATTTATTTTTTAGAAATGAAAAATAAGAATTTATTTTGGTGCATCTACAAATAAATAGTATCTCTACTGTTTGTCCATTTATGCATGTATGGTTAATATCCGCTGGAAATACAGAGGAGAAAAGGGAGATCAGACAGATTCTAAGGTCAGTGTCACAATTCACCTTCATGGTTGCTGATAAAAATCATGCCAAAATAGTTTAAAGGAACAAGGGGTTTATTCTCTCATGATACTCTGTTTACGTATAGACTTGTCCAGCTTGGCAAGAGAGCCCACTGAAACACCAAGGGTCTAGAGATATGGCCATATGATATCCACATAATGACTGAGAGAGGGACACTTCTTATTTGCTAGACCAGCATGTTTGGCCAAGTATACACAAAGAGACCAACTTCCTCAACCAGCTCAACCATAAAACCTGGGGGATGCTGACAAATTCTGCAGTGAGTTTGAAACATGGTTTGGTCCACTCAAATCACAGCTGTACCAGTTTTTGCTTGCTCATCCTGGAAAAGTCCACTTCTACACAGCCAAAACATTTGAAGGACAAGAAAATGTTTCAACTTGGGCTTATGGTCCCTAAAGAAATCTGAGTTTTCAAACCATGGAATCTCACATGGTGGTATTCATTTTTTCCATCATTCCAGTGCAAAACACTAGGTTCTCTTCAATGATGGTCATTTCTCCAACAGTGCAACTGCCTTTCAGTCTGCCCTTTTCTCATCCAAAATTTCAAGGCTGCCAACATAGCTCTTCTTTATCAAGCAATCCACCACCTCAAAATCAATATTATCAAAGTCCTCTTTTCCTTCATCACAAAGTGGGCCTAAATAATCCACAACATTCTCACCACTCTACGCTCCAAATGAACCATTAAACTCTGAAGAATGGAATTTGTAATCCATAATCCCAAAATATTCAAAATTTCAAAATTTATCTAACAAAATCATTCAAAATCCATAAAAGATGCATAGCCAGATTTATCAGCAATACACCACTTCTTTGGTACCAAATTCTCTTTCAGTTCACCTGCATTGTTGCTGATAAATTCATCTTCAAATGGTTTAAGGGAACAGGAGGTTTTACAAATTCTGGTTACAGTTCCTTGTCCAGGAGATCACACACCAAAATCAGGAGCCAAGAGAACTGGCCTTCACATATCCTCAAAATGGCCAAGAGAGGTATAATCCCTACATACCAGACCAGCATGTCTGGTCAGGTATACACAGGAACACCAGCTTTCTCAACCAGCTTTCTGTATTTTACTCACCTGTCCAGGGCCTCATCCCTGGATTGGGCCTTTTCCATCAATTTTACAGTCTCATGGAGGTTCATCTAAGGTTAACTCAACTGTTCAATCCAGAGATCAAACTCATCAAGTTAATACCTATATATAATTATGACAATCAGAAAGCCTGAATTAAGTCCTGGCTTGTCTTTTCTTTTTGCACTTCATTTGATTTCATTTCATTTCATGTGTGAGTGTGTGCATGTGCTTGTCTCAGATGACACTGTGTGTGCCCATTGAAGCCCAAGTGTGATATCAGGATCACCCTGAATTGCTCTACTGTTTGGCACTGTGCTGGGCTTTCCCAGACTCTACCTTCAAGAGACAGAAGTGCAGGTTGCCTATATCACTGTCTAATGTAGGATTTAATATGGGATTCTTTTGTTTGCAAGGCAGAGGCTTAACTCCTGAACTGTTTTTCCAGTCCAAATCCTGGCTTTTAAAATTTGCATTAACAGAGTTAGCTGTATCTTGCTTTCTGATTTTTTTTTTAAGTATCAATGTCATCTCTGTACCACACTGGAGCTTTGGACACCAGAACTCACACCTGTAAGTCCTCAGGATATGGCAGGAATAGCATCTGCTAGTGCCCAAAGAGATCTCTTCACAGCAGCAATCACAGTAGCTAACAATCACCTAGCACCACACTTTTCCTTTCCCCATTTCCAGCCTTCATCTTGCCATACTGCATCTGATGCTCTGTTTTACTGTTTATCAAATAGTTTCCAATCCATTATCCAGAAAGTCATTTCAAGAGGAGGATTTTCCTTTCTCCCCTTTTGCTCTTCCAATATACTCCATAGACATTTGTTGAATGGATCAATAAGTCTTGACTTAAGATTTTTCATGTAATTTCCTCTGCTATTTATAATCTCTTTAAAATTATTATTTTTTAAATATTTATTTATGTGTGCGTGGGTCGGGGGCACTGTATGTCCCATTGGAGGACCAAGAGTGACTTTGGGAATCATCCTGGATTGCTTCTACTTCCTTCTTGTTTCCTTCTGGGATTTCCCAGGCTCCTTCCACCAAGGCCGGAAATGCAGGAGGCTGCCGTTTCTACCTGGCATTTTCACATGGGACCTGGAATCTGAACTCAGGACCTTCTGCTTGTGACACAGAGTCTTAACCCCTGAGCATCTCTCTAGCCCTAAAATTATTTTGTGGTACAAAATGTACTGTTAGAAAAACAGTGAAAATATTTTTCATTTGGTATTTAATTAGTAAGAACCTTTCATTTTGATGCCTATGGGGTATGTGTGTGTGTGTGTGTGTGTGCTGTGCATAAGTATATATGTGCTATGTATGAGGCATATGTTTTATGTTCACATATATGTGTGGCAAGATCTTATATGTGCATATCAAGACTGAACTTTAGTTGCCTTCTTCCCTTGTTTCTCACCTTATTTTCAGAGACAGAGTCTCTCTCTGAAGCAATCAATGAGGCTGGCAAGACAGTAAGCCCCAGATCCTTTTGTCTCCCCCTCCTAGTGCTCTCCTTCCTGACTGAGATTACAGACACAGGCCTCCAATCCTGCTGTTTACGTGGCTGCTGGGGATCTGAACTCGGGTCTTCATGCTCACAGAGTAAACACTTGTGATAGTTAATCCTGGGTGTCAATTTGACATACTTGGTATTAAATAAGATCAGCTAGACCATACCTGTCAAGATAGCTGAGACCACCTGAAGATATTATCTCGATAATACAAAACCAGCCCTAGATCCCACTGGAACCTTCATAGATCTCATAGGAACCTCCCAGTACTAGACCAGATAAAAGGAATCAAAGAACAGATGAAGAAGAGAGAATCTTCTGGAATCTTCCAGCCTTCAGCAGTCATGGATGGAGCTGACTAAGCCTGTCTCCAGCCTCGGCTGGCCAGCCCACCATGCCGTCCCTGCCATGAAAGTCTGTTTTCCCTTTCTGGAACTGTAAGTTAAATAAATCTCCCTTTCTTTGTTAAGTTGTTTGACTTTGGATGCTCTCTCACAACAATAGTTAAGAGTAACAGTTATAACACTTTACATCCTGAGCCATCTGAACTTCCCAGGAAAACTTTTCTTTTTATTTTTTCTTAGTTTTACAAAGCACATTGAGTGGTCATTTCTGCCCCCTATACCCCTCCCTTCCTTTTTACCCCTCCCAAATGTATTTCACCAATCCATTCCACCACTCCCTCTCACCCTCTGGTCTGCCTCCTTCAGTGGGCACCAGGGTTCTCTTTAGATTGTCTGCTCCAACAAAGGCCCCAGCCCCTATGGCAGATCAGTGGCCCTTCCTTGGGTGGCCCCACTAATAGAGGCAATTCCCTTTCACCTATCTAACCCTACCTTCTGAGGTTCCCATTGCTTATAAATATTCTGGAAAAACTTTTTAACGGGACAGATTCAGCAGTATAAGTGAGTGATCTCTTATAAGTGTGAGTTTGAAATTATTATTATTTCCCATTTATACTGAGGTTAGGCATGAAAACACAAGGACATAGATTATGTATTCAATACAATCATCGAACACACTGAATGTCTAGACTAGACAATACAGTTTGGGTCAGCATGAATCTGAAAGGATGAGGTCCCTTCAGATCCACTTTGTACATTATCCTCAAAATAATGTAAATGGGTCAATTTTGATCTGATAAATTCTTGTGGGCAAGAGGTGTAAAATAAATGCCTTAGTGATCAACTTGAAGCAGACGAAGCTGAGTCTTTTCCCAACTCCACCACGTGTGACTTTTTTAAAAATTTTTTTATTATTTATTTATTCAATTGTGCATGTATGTGTGTGCACATGTGTGTATGTATGTGTGTGTGTGTAGAACCACGGACGAATTCGGGAACCACCATGGACGCCTCCACCTCCTCCTTGTTTACTCTGGTCCGGGATTCACAGGCTCCGCCCTACCAGGACCAGAAACGCAGGCCACCCCCGCTTCCACCTGGCGTCTATATGCGGGGTCTAGGATCCGAACTCGGGACCTTCTGCCTGCAAGGCAGAGACTTAACCCCTGAGCCACCTCTCCAGCCCCATGTGTGACTTTTGATAAGGTATTAATCTCCCTAATACCTAATTTCCCCATAAAAATGGCACTGATTAATATTTCTTTTGTAAGATTGTGAGGATTTATGGTACAAAAATGTATCATAAATGATCTGATAAAACTGGTTCCATTTATTATTAAGTCAGTAAATAGGAGAACCTTTTTGAAGGGGAAGCTTCAGCATTGTATTTCATTCATCTTAAAATATTCAAAATGCTACATGTTTGAATCTAGAGAGATGGTTCAGGGGTTAACCCTTTTGTGTCTTGAAAGCAAAAGAACCTGAGTTCAGATTCCAGACCCTGTTTAAAAAGCCAGGCAGAAATGGTGGTGGCCTCCACTTATGGTCCTGGAAGTCAGAGCCTGAGAAACCCCAGAACAAAGCATTAAGGAAATAGAGCAATCCAGCATGATTCCTGAAGTCATCCTTGGGCCTCCACAGACACACAGGGTGGCCTCTTCTACACACACCTACCCACACCTACATACATATACACACCCACCTGTGCAAAAAAAGTTCTAAATTCACTGCATCACCTTATAAAAAAATGGAGGAAAGGAAGGAATTTACTGAGCTTCTCTACTCCATAAATTACTATGCTAGGTACGGTGACTTGACACTCTGGCTTAAAAGAGACAGCATGAGTGAACCCCACCTCCACATTACCAGTGTGGCCACAGCACATTTTATAAGCTCTGTGCTCTCACAAACTGATCAGTCACAAGGTACAGGGTACAGTGCCTGCCTTTCAGGGTTCTTTGAGGATTGAGGGATGCTCTTCATGTGCAAGGCTTTGCTTTCTTCACCACGCAGTCTAAATGCTTAGAGAGAAAGCCTATTATTAGTAATAGTTTAACCGAGGAATGTGTCAGTGCTTGAGCTTATACTTCTTGGCAAGAATTTCGTGGGAATGAAACAGTACTCCACCATGTTGCCCAGATTGGCTTGGAATCGGCTAGGATGAAAAGTGTGCACCACTATGTAGGTTCAGCTTGTCTCTCAAGTTCTTATGATAATTTACATACGACATCTATAACCAGAAAAACATCAGGCAACATATTCAGAAAAATATGGTTTGATATTGACTGAAACAAATCCAGCGACGTGTTGTTTTTTGGGCTGGAATGTCATTTGCATTTTATATTACTTCTGCATGTCATGGCCACAGCTGGAGCTGTCCTGCAACTTGCACATAGTTAGCAGTCTAAGGAGTCACTGCCTCAGTTACTCCCACTCCTAGGTAGCATTCGTTGGATGTTGCATGGCTTCCTCTGCCTTAAAAGTCTGAGATTCTGTGTTTACCCTGATGTTTCTCACACATGGAACAGGCCTTTGTCTAAAAGCTTGCTAATTTGAAACGGTAATTTTTTTTTTCATGTTACCAACTTGCTCATGCTACTCATGGATTATGTTCCCTGTACTTTGATTTTTTTCCCCATCAGTTTATACTCCTAAACAAGAAAGAATGAATCTCCTGGTTCCCAAATAAAAGGATGTTGTTATAGTTGAATTTTGATGTCAACTTGACAGTTACAGACTGTTTGGGGCACAGCTGTGGAAGGTTAATGGTCGGAATGGCCCCTGAACAAGTCTGCAGGTACTTGACTGATTGCTGTAGAGAACCCAGCCCATAGTGGGTGGTACTTTCCAATAGTGGACTGGATAACAGGAGGTATAAGGAGGAGGGACTTGCTCTTCCCTTTTCTGGTGTCAACTTGCTGTGTAGTCCACTCTGCGTGCACGTTGTTCGCCTTTAGAGCATCGTGGCCTTCTTGGTTGCTGCTGCTGCTGCTGCCTCTGTCCTTGGCTGACTTGGAACTTCACCTTTTCCATCACATTGTTGCTGTTCCCACTGCCTTTGGAGCCTGGTCTCTGGGCCTTGTTGCTGTTTGCTGTTCATTGCCAAGGTCAGAGGCCAGCAGTTCTTCACTGATGTCGGAACCCAGCGTCTTCCACCCTCCCCAGAAGAGCAAATGCTTGAGACCTTTTCGGGATCTTTTGGCTTTGTGGAACCTTCCAGCCAGGAAAGAGGCTGCTGCTGGCAGCTACCTTGAAGGACACTATTTTTATTATGAGTTATTTCTTAATAAAGTTATATATGCTACATTCTATAGATTCTGTTTCTTCAGAAAACCCTGACTAATGCAGATGTGTATGCATTAATATTCAAAGAACAGGCAATGTGAGTAATAAAATTACAGGTCTGACTCCTGCAGCAGGCCTTGTACTAATGTGCTAAGTTGTACAAAATATACAGACATCCCTTCTTAAAATCCCATTTTTCAATATTTCTGTCACAATTTTAAAGTTTTTGAATGAATATTTGCTAAAAAAGTATGCATTTCATTCTGACAGTACTAATTCTAGAGAGTTTACTTCTAAAGGAGATATCGGTGCTCCTAAAAGATTGGACTAAATAAATGGAACTGGGTCAGTGTTCTGGTTCCGTGGGGAACTAGTTAAGAAAAAACTCTCACCTTGTGTACACTGAAAACTATGTGATATGGTACTGGACACTCAAAGTGAACTATATGGAAATCAGGAGAACATGAAACTTTCAGCTAATTCTGCATATCATTCTAAAGCCACATTGAAATGTATTAGAGATCTTTAGGTATATAGCAAACTTTATTGTCCATCTAGTAGACTTTGCTTGTGGGATTCACTCAAATACTTTGAACCTCATTCTCCCCTTCAGTAAACTGAAATGAACCTTAAAGAAATCTCATTGCTCGTCTTACATCCAACATTCCATAGTTCCTTGACTTTGCTGGGTTTGGCTCAGAAATACTTAGAAGAGCAAAAATAGTTCAGTCCCTTTACCCACCAAAACCCAAAAAATGATAAAATATGTGTCATAGTTAAGCACAGGTATCAGCTTGTCAGTTGAGGTTTGAGCTCTGGGCACATTTGTAGAGAATTAGTACCTGAAGGAATTGTCTAGTTGATGGGGCAAACCCAGCCCATAGTGAGTGGGACTAGGCCCTGAACGGATGAATAAAATACTGAGTCGGTTGAGGAAATTGGCATCCTTTTGTATATTTGGCCAGACATGCTGGTCTGGCAAGTAAGGATCGTCCCTCTCTCAGCTATTATGTAGAGATGGTGTGGCCAGTTCCCTCAGCCTTGGTGTTGGTGTTTGCTCTCCCGTCAGGCTGGACTGAGAACTGTAACCGAACTGTTGTAAGGAAATAAACCCCTTGTTCCCTTAAACCATTTGATGGTCATTTATCAGCAACCATGCAGGCGAACTGAAACAATTGACAAATTAATAAAATTATAAAACAAGGAAGACAAAATGTAGCATTATTTACTGCTATTTATGCTGAGTATTTGCAATAGTTAAGTGGAGGCTACGAACAATATTAACTCTACTTGCTCTTGCTCATCATTCTTCTTTATTTCTCTTCACTTTGTGCTCACCAATGGGAAAATCATTCATACTGGGACCTTAGCCCTTCTCTCCTTCTCTTTCTTGGCAGTTTGGGGTAGACCAGGACAGCATGGAAAAACAAAAGCATGGAAACCAAGAAGATCTCACCAAGAGTAGATTGTCCTTTAATAAGAATCAGTGACAGCAGACTTTCCACAGGAATGGAGACTGCATTCTGAGATGTACCAGGCTGGGCTTTTTGTGGGTTTGAGGTAGGAAGAAGAGTTGTGTGGGAAATTCCACTAGATAAGCAGATGTGACTTCAGGGTGAGCACAGTTCCTGTAATTGTGGTAGTGGAGTAAGAGATTAGGATGGGGGCAGTTCAGGTAGTTTTGGGATAGACTAAGAGCTGCCTGCAAGAGCATCCTCCAGACTGAAGAGATATGTGGCTTGGGGGTCCTGACTGGATTCATAGATATTTAACTTTAAATTTTAATCACATGTTTTGACTTAACCCTTTATTCCTAAATCTGTGAATATGTTCTTTTAATTTTTCTTCTTCTCTATCTTGCTATAGTATTATCATAAAGTCCAGTTCTATCTCTCTTCTTATGTTTTTATGCACTTGGACAAATGATACTTCTCATCTGTTAACCTACCTGCTCTATATTAATGGTTTTTCAAAGTCCGCTAGCAGTTGAAATGTCTTTCCTAATCACACACATCGAATAGTCTGTATCTTGATATCGCATCATTCTAACACATAAAATTTAAGTCTATAATATTGTTTCTACCTTTTCCCCTTCTCCATTTGCCAGAAAAGAATCCAGCTTAGATTATTTCTCCAATTCCATCATCTTCGTTAATAACATTACATCTGTCTCAAGTTACATGTTTCAATAGCTTTTGGAAGTTTTTTGGTACTCTATGACAGTTAAACAGGTTAGATCACCCAAGTTCAAATTTAAGCACTGCCCTTAGGATCCTGTTAGTTTACTCATCTTTACTGTTTCTTCTATGACCTCAGTTATAAAATGGGATGATAAAAATACCAAGTCATAGATGAAATGCAAGAATTGTTAATACATAATAAAATGATTAACAGTTTCTCATATACTAAGTATTCTACAGCAATAGATACCAAGTAAACGAACAGAATACCAAGGCATGATTACTTCTAGGACAAGCAATAAACTGTATATAGAGGAAATTTTATGATACATACCATGTAAGATTTACTTGTGACTAATAATTTCATACTGATGAAAAGAGTGAATAAAAATTGTGAAATAATAGCTTTAGGGTGTAGAACAGGACATTTGCTTGCCTTTGAAAAGTATATGCATTTGTGCATGTGCATGCACATGTGTGTGTGTGTGTGTGTGTGTGTTTCTATGACAGAAATGATGTACAAAAACTAAATCACTTTCTTCCACAGCAGAAAGTTAATGTGTAATATCCATAACAGAAAGACCAGTAATCACAATACTAAATAATACCTTTCAAAAATACAAATCACAGAAGAAAATGTTAAATTGAAAGAGTAGGAACAAAAAAAAAAGAATATGACAGGATTCAGGGTTGGAATGGTATATGAGAGCTGCTTGTTTTGTATCATGGAGACTTTATATTAGCATTATTGGACCAAAAATTCTATGTAAAAATGAGCATTTAAAAAGTATTCATTGAATTATATAATGGAAAAATGTTGACATTCGATGAAGGCATTATTTGCAAATTTTAATTTCCTACTATTACTTGTAGTCCTAAGAGAAAGTATAAATTGATTCAGGAAATGATTAGGGAAATTCATAGTAGTTTTATGTTATTCATTTTGTGTGTGTACAATGTGTATGTGGGTGACTTCTTGAAGTGTGAATACTTATTCCAATGATGTTCAGCCAAGTTAGTTATGACATTGTTATGCAAAATGCTTTTAGATAAAACTTAAAGGTAAGAGAGCCTATGCACAATTTCATCTTAATCAGAACATCTAAGCCACCTCCCACCCCAAGGTTTGTGGAAGAGGAGGCAGTAAGAATATAAGAGCTGGAGGATGGAAAAAGGTATTGTAACTTCTATTCGTATCAGGATTACTGTACCCAAGAGCTCAGTGCCTACTTCTACTAGGCCTCCACAATAGCTGGTCTAACAATATTTTACCATGGAACAAGGAACATCCCATGAGACATGTTGCTACCCTGACAGACCATATGGGATTGGTGCTAAACAAGAGAAAGGAGGAACTTCTATGTTCTAGTTTATCCACCAGTGGGACATTCACATCCTGGCAGTTGTCCAGCTAGTGCAGCTGTCCTAAATGGGACCAAGTGAATTGCATATATAGGAAGGTGGACTAGAGGAAAGAATGGATGGATTGGGATGGGATAAGGGGTAGGGCAAGTGGTGAGTGATGAAAATACATAAACTTGTTGCTAATATAATTTAAAAAATAAACATTATTAAAATGCTTTTGGCTAATAGTATCTTCTACTTTACCATGCTGTTTGTCACTTTTAATTATAACTCCATCAAATCTCATTTTGCTACCAGTAGAGTTGGAACAGCATTTATAAAAGTAAGTTACTTGAAATATCTATTGAATTTCACGGACCCAAACCACAGTTTCAAAACAATTTAGAAGTACTTTATTATTATTGGACAGAAATGATGTACAAAAACTAAATCACTGTCTTCCACAGCAGAAAGTTTATGTGTAATATCCATAACAGAAAGACCAGTAATCACAATACTAAATAATATCTTTCAAAAATATAAATATTTTTATATTTCCCTATAAAATGAATCAGCAGAAGTTATAGCATTTTAAATAATAAAGATGAGAAAATTCAAAACCACATATTAATAATTACTAGTAGTTTATGATTTAGAAAGATAATTTGTTAGAATTGTCTGAACCAATTTGACAGACTGGGGATGGAAAAAGTCTTAACTTTGCAATGCCTGGGAACTCGTTTCTGCCTTGGGTTATCATGCACTCCGGAGCTATTTTAAATACCAATCAAAACTCATAAGCATGAAAATGTCACTCTGTGAAGAGGATGAGTTCCACAAAGATGCTGCATGGCAAAGTGGAGAGAGTGAGCAGAGAGAATATGCAGAATCAACTCTCAAAGTGCATATTCAAACACTCCAAGGAGCTGTACTTCTACCTCTTCAAACACCTGAACAGGAAATAAATAAGCTCATCAGAAATTATTGCAACCTGAATGTGTGAATAAACAAAAATCATCTGGAGGTTTTTGTTTTAAAGGGAGGAAAGAAGGAAAATCTGAGTACTTGCAAAATCAACACTTTCTAATGCCTTCCACAGGGAAAACAATAAGCTGAGACCTCTTTACACACGTGTATTGGATGCCGATGAGCATGTATTCAGATATGTATTCAGGTAGACATAGCAATTAGCCAATTAGTTGTGATGTGAGGAGACGTAAATGTGCTGGATCTCCAACAAAAGAAAAAGAAGCTGAAGTTAAAGGCAGAAAGAATGGCTTTCAGGTCAGATGCAGAAATACATCAGTTGAAAGAGAAAAATGTAATAAATAACTTGTATCTCAATCTTTATCCACATTTTATTTCCTGTGTAGATCTAGTTGTGGAAGCATTTAGTTAAAGAACATTTGCATATGTTGACATTGTTCGTATGGCTCATCTATGCCATCCATCTCTCCACCTAGTTTACAAAAAGAATTGGGAATTTTATAGCACTACAAGTGGCATCTTAAGTAACAAAATTGTTCCTTTTATTGAATTAATCTCATAAGCTGCTTTGAGAACCATCTGACACTTGCTGTTCCAACACAAGCACTACCATTGTAGTCATTATGCTGCATATCAAATCATACATTCTCATCATCTGGTCAATACAAATTCATGTAAATTGGTTGTCAAGCACTCTTGTGCTAGTTACTTTTGTGTTGCTGTGACAGAAGGTCTGAAAGAAATAATTTAAGGGAGGGAGGAAAGATTTGTTTTGATGGATGGTTTCAGAGAATGTCAGTCATTATGGTCACAAAGGCATGAAGTAACAGCCCAGTTCATGGTGGCAAGAGCGCATGACCAAGGCTAGCCAGCCAAGGTGGACCAGCAGATCGATAATGAAGGAGGTCAGGTAGGGCCTTCAAAGGTCCAGTCCTGGTGACCTACTTTCTCCAGCTAGACATTATCTGCTAAAGATTCCACACCTCCTTAAACAGCGTTGCTAGCTAGGGAACAAGTATTCCATACTTGTGGAAGTATTTAGTTAAAGTATTTAGTTAAATACCTGTGGGGTCATTTCACTTTCAAAACACAGTGACTCTTTCTGGTCACTCATGAAAAACTATGAATACATTGTAGTTAACCTGTGTTCAAAGTCTTCTGGCTATGTTGCTTACAGTTAATATGATTTGATCAGGGCTCATTGTAATTTACATTTTTTTCTATTACCCATACCGTAGTTATAATTACTTTCCTTAAAGTCGAATTAGTGAATCTCATAATCTGTTTATTTTTTAGCTGAGTCCATTAGAGATGAGAAAAATTGAAAGATTTTTTTTTCACATTTTAGACTTCATTCTCCATCTGTATAGAACTCACATGACTTTTTTGGTGTTGCCAGATAACTGTCACTTCATTTAAAAGGTCATCATGTCCACCTCCATAGAATCTAAGAGTCCTAACTTTTACTAAAGGCTTTCCCCTGCTTTGAATTGCTTCAGCGGGTGTGGCATGTCACTTCAGTTGGGCCTTTAAGTTAATGTTTGCTGCTTCCTGCACTCTTTGGAAATTGGACTCCAGAGGTGAACAACTTGGTTTGAATTCCTGTATCACCTTCCTCCCCAAACCCAGAAGAAAACTTCTTGAACTTCTCAGATGCCTCAATTACTCTATCTGTATTTGACTGATGCCAAGAGTACCTATCACATGTAGATCAGGGTTTATGATACTTTATTAATTGTACAAGGTTTCATTCAAGAAAATTTTACACAGTTCTGGGAGTACAGGTGACAAGTATGCAAATAAAGTAATAGCTAACATTAAATCATAAAGAAATTTCTGTTATTACAATTCTTTGACACATTCATAATTTTGTCATTTATTAAGATAAAAGCAAACTTGAGATGAATGTGTTTGTTTGTTTTTATATAAACTGAACTGATAAAGCATATAAACTGATACATGACTGAATATTAAAATACTACAGGATATAGGGCACTGTTGCAGTTCACCTGTATGGTTGCTGATAAATGACCATCAAATGGCTTACGGGAACAAAGGGTTTATTTCCTTATGACAGACCAGTTACAGTTCATAGTCCAGCTCAACAGGAGAGCATGCACCAACACCAGGATGAGGGAACTGGCCACACCATCTTTACATAATGGCTGAGAGAGGGATGATCCTTACTTGCCAGATCGCATGTCTGACCAAGTGTACACAAGGATGCCAACTCTCTCAATTAGCTCTTTGTATTTTCACCCACCTTAGGCTGGGCCTTTCCCATCAGCTAGAGAATCTCCTGGAGTTTTGCTCTGGGCTTAACCCATCCACTAATTCTCCACAAATGTGCCCAGAGCTCAAACCCTCAACAGTCAAGTTGACACCTGTGCCTAACTGTGATAGGCACCATCAATGCTTTTCAGAGGCCAGTAATATTTTGGTTTTATAATTGTCAATGCTCAGAATATTGTTTTATCATAATCACGTAATACAAAGTGCATAAGTATGTTCAGGGACATTTCAGAAACTGTTGGAAATTTAGTCCTAATCTCTGGACATAATTTGCTTTTTGAAGCTTAAACAGAAAATTTTAAAAAGAAACATTCTATTACAGTGCAAAGATATGTTAATTTGGTACATTCTGAGGAATGAGGATGGGAAAATATTATTTTCCTTCCATAATTAAGCTATTGTGTTTATATGAAGATAACATGCTGTAATTCATACCTTGCCATAGAGTCCATTTCAGGCAGCCTCCCGGCCATTACACATGTGCTCAGCACCAAGCAGTGCAACGGGCCTGACTCGGATTCATCAAGCATTTGATCTTCAGTTCATGTTTGGCCCTTGAATATTCTGAAACTTTTTACTGCTGTCAAAGTTGTCAGAGTCCCCAGGTTCAGCTGCAGGATTCCATGAGCTCTATTCTCACAGTGCAGAAGCTGTTCCTTGACGGCTGATCAAGCAGGGAAACAGAGCCAGAAAGCTCTGTCACCGCTGTTCTTCCTGCTTGTCCACGTACAGATCCCAGCACTCAAAAATAGTAAACTGAGCTCTCTCCCTACTCTTCCGAGGAGTGCACAGATGAGACAGGATCACTCCTTCTTCCTCTCATTCTCCTTCTTAACTCTCTTGTGCAAAAACGGTAGAACAAATTTTAAAGCTGAGACTGAGGGACCCATGAGAAACGAACTCTTGTAGCCCTTGATATCTGGGAGAAATGGGAAAAACCAGAAATGATGCCCTTCAGCACTGAGAAGCATGAGCATAACCTCTTACATTTTTAACGCTTTTTTTTTTTTATTCCTTTAACAGACAAGGACATTAGAAGCTGGTCTGGGCCTATAATTTCCACAAGCCAAATGGCAGGGATGTTTAGAGTTACTGGTCAAGACATTCCCTGACCAAGGGTTCCTATACCATCAGAGCTGGATGCTGACCACTGAAGGGGTCAGAGCCCCAACCAGAGGCAGAGCCCCAACCAGAGGCAGAGCCTGTGCCCTGCAGAAGACTGCAGGACCTCTGATCTGCTGGACAAGGACATGTGACACCCTGGGTTCAAGGTCTGGCCCACCAGTGCAGAATGCTGGGGCTAGGAGTGGGAGCCACTTTTATTTCACAAAGAGATGCTTCTCATCTGGGAAAGAAGATAATGTGAATAGACACCACCTTTAAAGTAGCTAGCTGGACCCCAAAGAGGCTTTAAGTTGCCCCTCCGAATTCCTAAACACAGAAGCAAAGCCTCTTTAAGTACACCACTAACACTATTTCTAATGAGTTGTATGGTTGCCATGAATAATAATAATAATAATAATAATAATAGGCAAGGAGGCTGGACATAAAGTTTGGTGGGAAATGCTTGTCTTCTATACACAAGACCTTGGATGCATCCCAACACTTAAATAAATAAACAAGGCAAACAGTGTTATGCCTTGCACTGCTTTCTCCCTGAATTCTTTGTGTATTTTTTGTTACAGTTCTAGGAACGTAGTTTTCTCCTTCCTGTAGCATCCCATGGGCTTCAGTTCTGGTCAAGTATTGCTAAAGACTTCCTTCCTTTCCTTGTCTTCCACTGATCTCCTCAAATCCTCTCTTCTCAGCATCTCTGCTGCTTCATCATCTCTTCTCCCAATGTCTTATCAATTCCTAGCTGAAATTCTAACTATTGACCTAAATTTGCCTGAAATTACATTAGTTAAAAATCCACCTGCCAGCAACAAGCCCGTCTGCTTAAATATACAGGCATGTATGTATTGGTAAACATCTTTCCTAGTCCATAAGGATTGTTCAGCCACACACCATCTTGAAAAAAATTCGGAAGCTGCTTCAAAGGAAAGCTTCAGAAGCTGGATAAACAGGGACAGCATAGCTCTATAGTAGAGGAAAGGAAGCTCCAGCTTAGAGAGTTGCTTGTAACATCAGAGAAAAGAATGGCTCATGTAATACTAACAAAAAACTCATAAAGACTGCAACCAGAAAGAAATATTGAAAAGCTAATTTAATTTTTATGAATATCTCCTGCAAAACCTCGAGTCCCCATCAGAAATCAGTAAAATGAATCTGTATTTCCCATTTGCCCTTGTCTCCTTATCTTTCAGGGATACCACAGTTCCCCCTCTGATCTTTCCCTCTCATTACTTTTTGCTCCAGTTAGTTTCGACTGTCAACTTTATATTTGAAATGCAGGTCTCGGGGACACCTATGAGGAAGACTGCACACGTCTATCTCAACAGCATAATGAATGTGGGAACACCAAGCCCCAAGTGGTGGGACCATCCCTGGGCTGGTGGATAAATGGAGGCAACTGGTTAGCATTTGTAGCAAACTGGCAAACTGGCATTTTAAAAGAAAGCATGCAGTGCTGATCCTTGCTCTTCTCTCGGTTCTTGACTCTATGTGCTCAGATCCCACCGCTCTGTATGCTCTTAGGACTCTCCTTGGTCTAAACTGGAATCACAAGCTAATCAAAATCCCTTGCTCACTTAAGTTATTTGATCAGGTATTTATTACATTGATGAAGTGATGAGACTATGACACTCCTCACAGCAGCTTCCTCTGCAGCCACAGCAGGACAAGTCTTTTTTTGTTTCCTCAAGTTTGCATTTATTGGAATTATTCTTTCTGTTCCTGTGAAACAACATTCAGACATAAGCAACTTAAAGGAAAAAAGAGAGATTTAAATAAATGTCTTACAGTTCCAGAGGGAAGATATAGTTCATTAGAGTAGTAAAGACTTGGTGAGTGGCAGAAGCTAGAGGCAGCTCAGGTCAAGTCATGTCCCTCATGGAGGCAGAGAGAGAGAGAGAGAAAGAGAGAGAGAGAGACAAAGAGAACAAGAGAGAGAGAGAGAAAGCGATCAAGCAGTATACTGCAGGAGCTGAATACTAGCAGAAGCAGGGTGGAAAAATCCAGCATCAAGGCCTATCTCCTGTGACATGCCTTCCTCAGCAAGAATCTGCCTCTTAAAGGTGCCACTACCTTTCCAAACATTCTATCTTACATCAACTAAATATGCAAACACATTAGTCTGTGGGCATCAATGCACATTCAAACCATGACAATATTCCTTCATCTGCTGGAATTAAAGCTATGGCAGTTTTTATAATTTCTGTTAAGCCTCAAATGTTCCTGGATACATATCTAAATTGTCAATAAATAAATGTGTGTGTCACAATAGAAAACAAACAGGGATAGAAAGTAGGTTTCTTCTTTTTAACCCAGGGGAAGTTGATCATCTTATCTTGATCATCTTATCTTCTCAGTTTTCTATTTATTTGTTGCTTTTGAATTTTCCTAAGATGCAAGATATGCAGTCTGATTTCCTGAACATGTTCACCTGCATTTTCAGAATTACACAGTATTTGTTTACAATCTAAGACACTAGGGACTTCATGAGTATTTTCAGTCCCTAGGACTAAGCAAACAAACTTAAAAGAGAGAAATATTTACTTGTGAATTTGTTCACAGAGTTCTAAGAAAGATTTCAAATAGAAAGCTTTGTAGAAAAATAGTGGTGAGAATCACACAGTTAAAGAAATTTAAACATAAAATCTGGAAATAATATGGACTTCAGTGTAGCTGGCTTGCCTGTGACCTGAATACACCCAGCATTATTGAATGAGCCGAGAAGGCCAACACTGAAAGTTCTAGAAGAAAAATGCTGAATGTGATGGTTGCTTTGTCATTCCACAGAGGTGAGGACCACAAGTACATCAGACTCAGGTGTAGTTTCTCAGAAGGTAACCCAAACTACCTTGTGCCTAAAAATTATGGCAAAAACCTCCACTGCCTTTATTTTTAATACTTCATTTGGTGGCTACTTTGGAATATAGCATTATTGTTATTCTAGATTGCTGCTTTCTAAGCTGTAATTTTCCTATGCTTGAATTCTTCTGTAAATTTTTCATCTTAAAAATATTCATGTGCTCTCTGCCTGGGACCTGGACCAGGGCAGACTCCCTGCTCCTCAGGTAAGACCCCTAGACCATGCTCCAGGCCCCAGGTCACCTGCATGCCCCACAAGCAGTCAGTCTGCCTTTCTGACACTGGGGAAGGCCCCTAGGCCATGCTCCAGGTACCAGGTCATCTGCATGCCCCACTAGCAACTCTGCTTTTCTGCCCCGGACCTGGACCAGACTCCCTTCTCCTCAGGTAAGGCCCTTAGACCATGCCCCAGATCCCAGGTCACCTGCATACCCCACCAGTCTGCCTTTCTGGCATTGGGGAAGACCCCTAGGTAACCCCCCAGGTCCCAGGTGCTCTACACGCCCCATTAGCCATTCTGGCTTTCTGCCCCTAACCCGGACCAGGGCAGACTCCTTGCTCCTCAGAATTCAACAGAGTCCAAAGAAAACCCAAGCAAAGCTCTAGGGGACAAGCACCATACATCTGAAGTCCTCTAAAATCATCCCCTCACATGAAAGAGAATCTTCACATCCAGCTCAAAGTTAAGTAAACCCTTTTTATCATCGTGCTCCTCTTAATTATTAGTCACTGTAGTTTAACATTTCCATTCAGCCAGCCAAAACCCATACAACTTCAAGGACTCACATTTAGCCTCACATATCACCAAGGAAGTAAACCAAAAAAGTGCACTACCATACTAATCTTCATTCCCTGTCTACGAAACATGATGTAATTGATGTACTAACAGTCCAATAGCCTCATCTAGGAAATAATACCAATACCAGACAAGCGTACCCAACTCTAAGGCAAACATTAGTAATAACTGCTCAAGTGTAGTAATATTATCTAATTCAGTTCAGTCAAAAACACACAGAAACAAAAAGAAGGTCTTAAGAGATAAAACAAAAATGCCCAGGTCACAGTGCAAATCCATGAGAGAAAAAAAAAAAAGGACAACAAATCTCCTATTGAAAGAATTAATCCCAATGATAGAGTCCAATCAGAACAAACTCACAGAAAATAGCCAAGAAAGTCATACCCAAGATAATGATTTTCAAAGTCTAATCTTCACTATGATCAACAACATGAAACAGGAAATCAGGGAAGAGTTAAGTAACCACATAAACCACTTTGAACAGGAACACAACAGATACTTGGAGGAGATGAGAAAAGCAGTTGAAGAAACAAAAACAGGTATAAAGCCATTAAAACAATCTCAAGCAGAGTTTAAAATTGAACTAAAAGACAAGTTATCTTCAACCTAGAACTCAACAGAGAGTCTCCTCAGCAGAATTAATGAAGCAGAAAAGAGAATATCAGATCTTGAAGATGAAATGGAAGAGGGGCTGGATAGGTGGCTCAGGGGTTAAGCCTCTGCCTTGCAGGCAGAAGGTCCTGAGTTTGGATCCTAGACCCCACATATAGACGCGGGGCAGAAGCGGGGGCGGCCTGCGTTTCTGGTCCTGGTAGGGCGGAGCCTGTGAATCCCTGGGCAGAGTAAACAGGAGATGGAGGCGGTCCATTCCGTGGTGGTTCTGAATTCATCCGTGTTTCTACACACATACAAACATGCACACACAGGCATTTCACATTTGAATAAGTAATAAATAATAAAAAACTCAAAAAAAAAGATGAAATGGAAGAACTAACCAGTTCAATTGAAGACGTTGTTAAAGCCAAAAAGATACTTTAGAGGAATATTCAAGAGTTATGAGACACCTTGAAAAATCCTAACATGCACATTCATGGAGAAGAATCCCAAAATACCACACCTGGGGAAATTTTTCAAGCTATTATAAAGGAAAACTTTCCACATCTAAAGAAAGAGAGGCCCATCCAAATACATGAGGCATTCTGTATCCCAAACATATATGACCAAAATAGAAACTCCCCACAGCAAATAATAGTCACAACACTACACATATGAGACTAAGAGAATGTGCTGAGAGCTTCAAGGGAAAAAAAGTCACTTTTAAAGGTAAATATTAAAATAATAAATATTTTTTCAATGGAAACAATAAAAGCCAGAAGAGCTTGGAGAGAAGTAGTTTATGTATTGAATGGGCACAAACGTCAACCCAGGCTGATATACCCAGCAAAACTATCAGTCATGATAGAGGGTGAAAGGAAAATATTCCAACATAAAGACAACTTGAAGGCTTACATGATCACCAAACCAGGCCTTCAAAAAATGCTAGAAAAGATGCTCAACCTTGAAGAAAAGAACAAGCATATCCAGGAGGACAGAAATGAAGTATAAGACCACCAACACCAACAAGCTAAATAATACGTTTATGAATGCCACTTAACAAAAAAAGTCAGGAAATAAAAGGAATTTCTCCATTATACCATTAAATGTTAATGGAATTAACTCACCAATCAAAAGCCACAGATTACAAACATGGATTAGAAATCACAACCCATCCATCTGCTGCCTTCATGAAACACATCTCACCACATAAGATAAGCACATTCTAAAAGTAAAAGGCTGGTCAAAAATTCTGCAAGCTAATGGAACCAGGAAACAAGCAGGGGTAGCAATTATGCTATCTGAAAAAGTGGACTTGAAACCAAAAAAAATCATAAAAGACACAGAAGGATACTACATTTTTGTCACAGGTACAATTCACCAGGAAGACTTCACAATACTGAACATATATGCACCTAATATTGACTCCTCCACATTCATTAAGTAAGCGCTGCAACCTCTAAAACAAATCAATCTCAAAATGATAATACTCTGAGATTTCAATATTGTACTATCAACATGGGATAGATCAACAGGCCAAAAATGTTGCCAAATTCCCCACCAGACCAGCTGAAGGGAAGAGGGGAAACAGCGGGGCCTCGTGGGCCCAAGGCAAATGGGTAAGCCTACGACAGGATCACCACCCAGACCCTGGAAGTCAGGCAAGAAGCAGCACACAGACGATGAGTTGACTGCAGACTCAGCTTTACTCAGGAAGTGTTTGGGCTTATATGGGGTCGGGGTCCAATCAGGTGTGGCCACCTCTCCGCTCAGGGAGAGGGGGAGAGCAGCCACCAATCATTTAGCTGTTTACTAGGTGTCCAGATGAGATGGCCACTTCCCATTGGTTGTTTATCCCTCCTTCCCATTGGCTGTTCATCCCTCCTTCCCATTGGTTGTCCATTTCTCTGCCTGTATGATTCCTTGCTCAGGCTTGTCTGTAGTTAGATCTCCTGGATTTGGGAGTCCAGGCTAGGGCCTCCCTGAATCAGTAGTGCCACATTTTCACCCATTTATCTACAAAATTTTTTCAGTGGGGACCATGATAGCTGGGATGACCCTGAGCCTCTTCAGCTGCATGGAATATAGGTGACTGTGCCTGTCTTAGGTTGGTTAATACCCTTGTGTGGAGCCTCCGTCACTGATTACCAGTCATGAGACCATTGCAGAGAAGGAATCATGGTCCCAAAGGGGAACTCAAGCAGTGGCAGAGGTTTTGTAAGGGCAGGAGCAGGCAGAGGGGCTGTAGGTGGGGCAGGCGGAGAGGATGTAGGCAGGGCAGGTAAAGAAATGATCCAGAAGAGCTGGGGAGACATAAATCAGAACCTAACAATTGTAAATTAGTAGGTCATAGCTTCCATAGAGGACAGCCAGGCTTACAACCGGCCTTCGGTGATCTTAGGAATATCCGAGGCCTGAATGGATGATCTGAGGACCTGGAAAGCAAGCTTTATTTTGGGAATATGTGAAAAAAAACCTGTAAGAAAACTTGTATGAAAGAAAACTTACTTACAATCTATTAGAAAAACAATTGTGATCAATATAAAACATAAGTGGTTAAGGCCTTAGATGTCATCAACATTATTTGTTCTTATTTTTAAGTATGCATACATGTATTTAAAAATGACATGCCAAAATTTTAATATTAGCATGCAACAGAAATAAAAATTGAAGTGGCCACAGACACAAGACACACAACATATAAACAGAACATATAAACATACAAGCACATGAACAACATTTTACAGGTAACTGTACAATTTACCAGCAACTGTCTTAAAATTACCCTTGAAAGCTTTATCAAAGGTGGATCAACATTTAAGAAGACCTTATTTAAAACAAGACCTCATATTAGTTAAGTCCAGCAGCTTAGCTTAATTATGAAAAACATCTAGCAAGGAAAAGCATACTCATCCATAGTCCATTCCCACATTTTCTCTGGGGGGATCCAAGATGCTAAAACTGCAGCCTCATTCCAAAATTCCTCTAGGCCAGCAGTCTTAACCTTGAGGCCTCTAGTCCCTAGGAGAGATTTTAAGACAAGTATTGGGAGATCAATATCATCTGAAGCAGAAAATACAGCCAGGAAAGAGGGGGAGTCAAGAGCTTCAGGAAGAAGAGGAGGGAAGAGGATGTCAGCAGGGGGTGGAATGCCCCCCCCAATAGATCTCGACCTGGGAGGGGGAAGGGAAGGGATCCGGAGGAAGAATAAAGGATTAATTTCGAGTTCTCTCCACACGTTATATTGGAGCAATTAATTACTTCCTCAGTGGAAGATTCTTTAAGGCTTGCTACGATACCTAGGAGGATGGGAACAAAGGGGGGCTGAAGGATATGGCCTTCCTGGACTTTCCTCTTACAGGTCAGGAAAAGCACTCCCATTCAAATCGGTGGGTCCCAGACATTTTCTGGGGAAATCCAAGGAGCTAAGATTAAAGCTTCCTCCAAAAATTCTTCTAAGTCCTTCAGAGTCACTTTGATCCTACAAGTCTAGTAAAGCCTTAAGGGCAGTCACCTGGGTGCCTTCTGATGGGACAGTAGATTACCCATTATGGAGAGGAAAGGTTCCCTAACGGAGCAGAGATGACTAGGAGGCACGTGGGACAAGGCGAAAAAGCCAAGAAAATGAAAAGTAAGGACTAGAACCAAGGTCAAAGTGAAAACAACTCCTAAAAGGGTAACCAACAGTCCAAGGAGAGACCTAGTGCAGGACATACGCAGAGGTGTTTTGGATCTAAGCATCCTGTTTAGTGAGGGACTTCAGGGGTTTGTTATTCCCCCAGGCTGTATGCCCCCGTCAGGCTGATTCAGTATAATCAAACCTGGGCTCTGAGTTCTGAGGGGACCAATTTCTCATGTGAACTCACTGAGAAAAGCCTTAACTTAGAGGGGCTCTTTGATCGTGGGGAAATCAAGCGAGCAATTGTGTTCTGAGAACAAACAGGGAGAGGGGAAGAGGAGGGGGCCACCCGCTCACCTTCAAGCACCGTAAGCACAGGAATACAAAACTAAAGGGACCACTCACCGAACTTTACCGGAATGGATGTCTTGTCGACACCGAAAGCAGCACCACCTCACGTTGGAGTGCCAGATGTTGCTGAATCCCTACCAGACCAGCCAGGGGGAAGAGGGGAAACAGCGGGGCCTCGTGGGCTTGAGGCAAATGGATGAGCCGGCAACAGGGTCACCATAGAGACCCCAGGAGTCAGGTGAGAAGCAGCAGGCAGAGAACAAGTTGGCTGTAGACTTTATTCAGGAAGTGTTTGGGCTTATATAGGGTCGGGGTCCAATCAGGTGTGGCCACCTCTCTGCTCAGGGGGAGGGGGAGAGCAGCCACCAATCATTTAGCTGTTTACTAGGTGTCCAGGTTAGATGGCCGCTTCCCATTGGTTGTCCATTCTTTTGCCTATATGGTTCCTTGCTCAGGCTTGTCTGTACCAGACCTCCTGAATTCGGGAGCCCGGGCTAGGGCCTCCCTGAATCAGTAGTGCCACAAGACACTTACTGAAATGGATCTTACAGATCTCTATGGAACTTTCTATCCACACAACAAGGAATACATATTTTTCTCAGCAGCCCACAGAACTTTCTCCAAAATAGACCACATTGGGCCACAAAACAAATCTCCACATATACAGGAAAATTATAATTGTAGCCTGTACCATATCAGACCACTATAGTCTAAAGCTTGACATCCACAACACAACAAACAGCAGAAAATACAAAAACTCTTGGAAACTAAACACTATGATGCTGAATGAGAATTGAGTTCAGGAAGAAATCATAAAGGAAATTCAAGATTTCCTAGAAGCAAATGATAATGAAAATATAACATATCAAAATCTCTGGGATGCAATGAAAGTGGTAAGTTTATAGTTCTCAATGCCCATATAAAAAAGTAGAGACATCACAAATAACAATGCAGCTTAAAGCTATAGAGACAATCTTTGCAATTAATGTAGGTATTATAAACAGGAGGGAAGGAGGGCTCCTCCAGAAATAAGGAGATAGGGGATCATGCTATGGTAGAGAAAATAGGTCACCATCAAGTACTGCAAGTAAGTAGCAAGATATCTTGTAAGCTGGCTCACTTTCCTTCCTGGTCACTTCCATCTGAGGGGGTTCGATCTCACCAGTCAGGGAGGGTATAGAATCAGGCAGACAGATAGTAACCATCTTGCAAATGGGAGACTGACTCCCCCCTCACTGTTGTCTCCTATTCCTATTCCATCTACTTTTGAATCTACTCTTACAGTAAGACTCCATTTAAATGACCTTTTATCTCTGGTTAGGAGGTGACCACAATACCAACCATGATGGAGCCAAGTGCAATTCAGTAACAGCAAAACTGAAAATAACAACAAACCATAATTTGGAACATCAGAGATCCTATATTAATCACCTGGAACCAGATGAGCCAAATCTTTCCCCATCCTAAAACTTAGGGAAATTTGCAAAAGAGGAGGCAGTAAGATTATAAGAGCCTAAAGATCGGGAGGAGCAATGATATGCAAGATACTACACACAAGTTAGGGCCACAGTAGCCATAATTGGACTTTGCATGGCTTGCACAATGACTGACATGCCAATGACCCCCAAAGTCTGGCATGGATCACAGGCACTAGGATCCTGAGAGGCAAGGGATTAATAGTCACATAGTGTTCCCATTCTAAAGGGGAGCTCAAGAAAGGGCTCTGGGCAATGCCACTGAGTCCTTACACCTCACTAGACTAGAGGACTCAGAAGGAAGTTTGACATTCACACTGAAGGATGCTCCAGGGACTGGGAAAGGGGATAGGAAGAGGCACTGGGAGAAAGGGAGGGAGGGGGTGAAGGAAGGGGAAAAGGGGGGAGGGTGCAAGGGTGACTGGGGAGGAATGGAGGGAGGGAAGGGACCAGGACACCTATTAAGCTTGTATGATTGGGGAAAAAAAAAACAAATAAATATTTTTAAAAAAAGCTTTAGAGACAAAAGAGCAATTCCAAAAACCAAAAAGAAGAGCCGAGATTAGCAAAATCAAGGAGAAAGATCCAAAATTGAGATAAAGAAAATGATACAAAGAATCAACCAGTCAAAAAGCTGGTTCTTTGAAAAAAATCAATAAAATTGATACACCCCTAGCTAAATTAACCAAAATCAAGAGAGGGAAAACCCAAATTAACAAAATTAGAAATGAATATGGAGTTATCACAACTGATACCAAAGAAATTCAGAGAATTATAAGGTCATATTTCAAAAACTTACACTCCATGAAATGAGATAACACAAAAGAAATGGATGAATTCCTGAGTGAGCACAATTTACCTAAATCGAATCAGGAAGTTCTGAATTATTTAAATAATCATATGATATATGAGGAAATCGATGAAGTAATCTCAAATCTTCCCACTAAAAAATGTCCTGGACCAGATGGATTCACCACAGAATTACCAGATATTTAAGGAACACCTACACCAATATTCCTTAAACTGTTCCATAAAATAGTGAAGGAAAGAACACTTCCAAATTCTTTCTATGAAACTAATATTGTACAAGTCCCAAAACCTAATAAAAACACACTTAAAAAAGAAAAGGCCATAATCTCTCTCCATCCAGAAGCTCAGGGAAATTTGCGGAAGAGGGGGAAGTAAGATTGAAGAGCACAAGGATGGGAGGAGCAATGATATACAAGAAACTCCACACAAGTTAGGGCCGAAGCAATCATAATTGGACTTTGCATGCCCTGCGCAATGTCCAACACACTATTGACCCCACAAAGTCTAGCATTTGCTAAAGGCACTAAGATCCTTGGGGGCAAGGGATTGGCAGCCACAGTAGTGTTCCTATGCTTAAGGGGAACACAGGAAAGGGTTCTGGGAAATGACACTGGGTCCTTGCACCTCATCAGAGAGGAGGACCCAGAGGAGAGTCTGGCATGCACATTAAAGGATGCTCCAGGGATGGAAGGGGGAGGCACTGGGGGATGGGGAGAGAGGGGGAGGGGAGGGGGGCATAGGGTGGTGGGAAGTTGGAGGGAGAGAGGGGACTGGTGTACCTGTTAAGTTTGTATGAGTGGAAATTAAAAAAAAAAAAAAAGAAAAGGCCAATCTCTTTGATGAACACAGATGCAAAGATTCTCAATAAAATCTTAGCAAATCAGGTTCAAAAACATATCAAAAAGATCATTCACTGTGTTCAAGTAGGCTTTATCCCAGGCACACAAGTTTGGTTGAACATACATAAATCAATTAATGTAATCTATCATATAAACCAATCCAAAGTCCAAGACCATATGATACTTTCAATAGATGCAGAAAAAGCTTTTGACAAGATCCAACATCCTTTTATGATCAAAACTCTAAAGACAGTTGGAATGTAAGGAACCTTTATCAACATAATCAAAGCTGTATACAACAAGCCAACAGCAAGGATTATACTCAATGGGGCAAAACTTGAAGGATTCTCACTTTAATGAGGAACTAGACAAGGGTGTCCACTCTCACCTCTTCTATTGAACATTGTACTTGAAGTCTTACCTGGAGACACAAGACAAGAGAGGGAGATAAAAGGGATTCAAATCAGAAAGGAAGAAGTCAAAATATCTCTATTTGTAGACAACATGGTCATATACCTGAGTGATCTTAAAAAATCCACCAGAAAACTCTTGGAACTAATAAAAAAGTTCAGCAAGGTAGATGAAATGTGAAAAAAATCAGTGGCCTTCTACAGAACTAGGATGAAAAAGCCCTAAGAGAAAAATATCTCATTTACTATAGACTCTAAAAAAATGAAATACCTTGATATAAACTTAACCAAGTAAGTGAGAGACCTTTATAATGAAAACTTTAAAACCCAGAAAGAAACTGCAGAAGACACCAGAAGGTGGAAAGACTTCCTATGGTCCTAGATTGGGAGAATCAACATCATAAAAATGCTATACAGATTCAATGCTATACTAATCAAAATCCCCAAACAATTCTTTAAAGAAGTTGACTAAACAATCTCAAAATACATATGGAAGCACAAAAGGCCCAGGATAGCAAAAACAATCCTTTGTAAAAAAAAAAAAAAAAAAAAAAAAAAAAAAAACACAAAACAAAAAACACTGCTGGAGGTATCATCATACCAAACCTTAATCTATATTACAAATCCATAGTAATAAAAACAGCCTGATAGTGACTCCAAAATAGACATATAGATCAATGGATAAGGGTTGAAGACTTAGATATCAGTCCACACAATTACAGCCATTTGATCTTTGAAAAAGGGGCCCAAAAATTTCAATGGAAAAGAACAGCATCTTCAACAAATGTTGCTGGCAAAACTGGATGTCCACATGCAGAAGATTAAAACTGGACCTGTACTTGTCACCACACACAAAAATTAATTCCAAATGGATCAAGAACCTCAGTATTAGGCCAGAAAATATGAAAACCCTTAGTTGAAAGGGTAGGGAATTCCTTGAGATGATTGGTTTAGGTCAAAAGTTCCTAAATACAAATCCAATAACACAGTCACTAGAACCAACACTCTACAAATGGAATCTTATGAAATTAAAGAACTTCTGTTCAGATAAAGGGATTGTAAACTGAGCAAAAAGGCAACCCATAGAATGGGAGAAAATCTTCATTAACTACATATCTGATAGAGCTCTATTATCCAGAGTGCATGAAGAACTTAAAAAACTAAATACCAAGGAAATAAATGACCCAATTAAAAATGGGCCCTCTTCCAGGGACAAAATTGAAATGTCTAACAAATATCTTAAAAAATGCTCCACACCCTTAGCCATCAGGGAAATGTAAATTAAAACTTCCCTGAGATATCATCTCACCCCAACCAGAATGGCAAAAATCCACAACACAAACATCACCAAATGTTGGAGAGGATATGGAGAAAATAGAATGCTCCTACATTGCTGGTGGGAATACAGACTTATACTCTGGCAATCAGTTTGGCGATTTCTAAAAAAGTTAAAGGATTGAAATGCCATATGACCCTGCTATACCATTTCTGGAAGTATTCACCCATAAAGCAAAAAATTCACTACAGTGACACAAGCACAACCATGTTCATTGCAGCATTATTTACAATAGCAAAGTCATGGAATCAACCAAAATACCCAACAGTTGATAAGTGGATAAGGAAAATATGGTACATTTATACAATGGAATACTACTCAGCCATCAAAAAAGACAAATTAATGAAATTTGCTGGAAATGGGTGGAATTAGAAAAAATTGTATTGAGTGAAGTATTCCAGACACAGAAAATTAGACATTGTATGTGTTCCCTAATAGGTGAACCTAGTAGCAAACCCACTTCATTACATATTCAAAGATAAATATCTGTAATACCCACTGCAATCAAAAGATTATAAACAGGGAGGAATGTGAAGTAGGGTTCCTCCCCCCCCCAAAAAAAGGAGAGAGGGTATCATGCTTCAGTCAATGTCAAGTACTGCATGTAAGTAGCCAGTCATCTGGAGAAGCTCACTCTCATTTCCCTTCCTGGTCACATGCAACTTAAGCAGTTTGATCTCACCAATGGGAGGGAGGGGTATAGGGACTGGCAGATAGATTGTAACCATCCTGCAAATGGGTCGTTGACCACCCTCCTCACTGTGGTCTCCTACTCCTCTTCCATCTATCTTTGAGTCTCCTCTTATAATAAGGTCTTCATTTAAACAGTCTCTTTTGTTAGGAGGTGAACTTCAATACCAATCAGGATGGAGCCAAGGGTGGTGCAGGAAAAGCAAATCTGGAATCAACAGCAAATGATAATTCAGAACACAAAGACCCTACATTAATCACCTGGAACCAGACCAGCCAAATCTAAGTTCAGGGAAACTTGCAGAAGAGGAGGTGGCAAGATTGTAAGAACCTAAAGATGGTGAGGACCAATGATATTCAAAATACTCCACACAAGTTAGGGCTTCAGTAGCCATAAGTGGACTTTGCATGACCTGCACAATGACTGACATGTCAACGACCCCCCCCCAAAGTCTAGTTTGGATTATAGGCAGTAGGATCCTCAGAGGTAAGGGATAAACAGTCATAATTCTGTTCCCATATTAATGGGGAGTCCAAGAAAGGGGTTCAGGATATGCCACTGAGTCCTTACACCTCATTAAAGTGGAGGACTCAAGGGTTTGGCATTCACACAAAGGGATGCTCCAGGGGATGGGAGGAAAGAAAAGGGGGCACTGGGAGAAAGGGAGGAAGGGGATGAAAGAAAAGTGGAAAAGGGGGGAAAGGGCAAGGGAGGACTGGGGAGGGGTGGAGGGAGGGAGAGGAATGGGGTACATATTGAGCTTGTATGATTGAGGAAAATAATAAAAGAAAAAAAGAAAAAACAATAAAAGTAAAAAAAAATCGTTCGCATTCTGCATTTTAAAATAAATCCCCCTTTTTGCTTTCTTTTTAACTATTAATTTATTCTTTTTAATCAATTTGTAGAAGAAGTTAGCCAAAACCCTTATTTCTGGTTCAGCAGCAGGCACAGAACCTTAGTTTTATTTATGTACTTGCAAGATTTTTAAAAATTATTCTTTTATTGTTTCATACATTAATACAGTGAATTTATGATAGCTTAATGCCTTAATCCCCAGTCCCATTTTTTTCTCCCCTTTCAATTACAACCATTCTTTTTCACTGCCAATCTCCCTTCTATTATCTTGCATTTCTCTGTTTTTTTTTCTTGAGTAGCATACTGAGATTCATTTGGTTGCTTTTGATGACATGTGTCTCAGCACTTGCTAAAGTGTGAATTGTGTATCAGTGGGTAACCACTGAGGAAACCATCTTCTCCCAGGCTACCTGTCAGGGGATACAGACTTTCATCAGTTTCTCAGGGTGATATGGGGTAAATTGAGTTCTTTGTCCTTTCTTAGTGATATGTTGATAGGACAAATCCTATACAGGTCATATGGAAATATATATAGCTGCTGTGTATTCATGGATATGACAGCCCTTTCATGTCCAGAAGATAAATATGTGATTGCACTTTCTAGCAATCTTACTGCTCCCTCTTCTGCAACGTTCTCTGAGTCTTGGGGTATGTATTTGCAAATCTTGACAGTAAGCTTGATAGAATGAGGGAGTATAGATGGCAAAATTCTCATTCTATATTCGGTGTATATTCAGTAAGAAGGACACAGCAAGTGCTGCCTGAAAGTCCATCTTGGAAATTCTGCTGTGTATTTAAATTTAATTAAAGGGCAAAAGCTATGCATAGCCAAGTTGTTTAGGCCAAGTTGTGGTTCTGTCCATCATTGTCTTTGGCTCCAATCTTTCATGCAAGATGATCTGGCAAATTTTTAGTACTTTCTAAAGTCCCCTTACTCCTCTAGGTTGTGCGAAGGTTCTTTGTTCCCAGTATAAAATTCCTGGGGGAAAATTTCAGCTTCCTAGGGAAGCTTGGTATCTAAAGTCTGGTTAGCCAGAGGGGCAGCATAACATTCCTTTAGAACATTTTTATCTCTGCTGTCTGGTTACAAGCCCAATGAGGAAGATGTCTGCTGTTACGCTGGACAGCAGTAAACATGTATTTTTAAAAACATGGCTTTACTCCAATTCTCTCCCTCTTCTTGTCTCACTCAAATCTTTCTCCTAATTCTGGAGTCAGTCTTGGATTCTCCCTTCTTATCCTTCCATAGACATCTGTTAGATTCCAGTATCAACTTGCAGGCAGTTTGAGGCACAGATGTGGAGAATCAATGGCTAGAGCAGAACTCTAAACAAGTCTGCAGGTCCTTGCTTAATTGATGTGGAAAATCCAGCCCACTGTTGGTGGAACTTTCCAGTAGTGGATCAGATAATAAGAAGTGCAAGGAGAAGGGACTGGCTCTTCCCTTATCCTGCAGTTGACTTGCTGTTTAACCCACTCTTTGAGCATTGTTACCTTCTTGGTTGCTACTATCTCCATCCTTGGTGACTCAGAGTTCCATCCTTTTAACTTTGTCACTGTTTCTGCTGCCTTCAATGACTGGTTTATAGGCCTTGCTGCTGTTCTCTGTTCATCACTGTCATCAGAGCCCAGCTGTTCTTGGAAGACATTGGAGCCCAGCATCTTCAGCCATCCAGAGAAATAGAAGCCCAAGACTTTCTCAGGATCCTTTGGCTTTGAGTCACATTCTGGCCGAGAATGAAGCATATCTTTATTATGAGTCCATTTAATAAAGCTATTTATAATATATTTCATTCTATTGAGTCTGTTCTTCCAGAGAATCCTGACTAATACAATATCTCACAGTCTAATTTTTATCACTCACACCTATGGCTCTCCAGGCTTCTCTGCTTTCCCCTGCATTCTGCACCATCATCTTTTCTAGATAAACAGAATAAACTTGCACTTGATGACCTACAGGAAGAATGCAGATGCTGTTGGATTAATATATTAACAGATGCTTAAAAAATTCCCACACATTTACCACTATACTAAAGCCTGTCATCTAAATGAAATTAATGATGAGTCATTAAAATTAATTATGGTTACCTATTTAAATCATAAATCTGTCTACAATAATTTAAAACAATTTGCTTAATAAACAAGAAGTTTAAAATATCAGATTACAAAACCTGGCTGTGAAGAAAGGAATTCTAAACAGGATGGATTACAACTTGCTTGAGTTTCTTTTATTAAAATAAGGACTCATGCCTGATACTATAAACCTAGCCAAATAACAATAGAAAGGAAGTAAATAGACAGGAACAGATAATACCTTAGTGTTAACTATAAAATTTTGATAATAGAACACCATGTAAACACTCCCTTTTAAACCCCCAGGTAGGAAAAGCTCTTCAAGTTCAATCAAGATTCACCTTATTTCAATGAAAGAATAGTGAGCCAGAAAACCATATCTAGCCAGAGTGCAGAATATGGACCAACCTGGAATACCCAGTCCTAATCAGCCCATCAAGATCTTACCCAACACCAAGGCTCATGGAACCTTGTGGAAGAGGAGGCAGTAAGATTGTAAGAGTCGGAAGTAAAGGCAGAGGCTTAATGAAGTACTTCTGATCAACACCCTCTAGTCATGAAAGGACTGCTATACCCAGAAGCTCACTACACTGAGAACTTCTACCACCAGGTCTACACAATGGCCAACATTCCCCTAAAAACTAACTAGGATCTCAGAAGAAACAACTGCTCTCAGAGAGTGTCTCAGGATCAGGTGCTTGACAAGGAAGAGGAACCTCTCCACTTAAGACTGCCCACTGAAGAGCTACATATAGTTCAATGGAAATTTGACTCCCTTACTCATCCAAGCACCCCAAAGGGAGCTCTAAGATGCACACAAGCAGAGAGACAGGAGGGTGGATGGGCAGAGCAGGATGGATGAAGGGAGGGGAAGGTAGGAAAAGAGGGGGTAAGTGGAGAAGGGGGCTGGACAAAATAAAAAACCCATTTTGTTTGTAAATTGTCATGGTTTGAAATGTGTCCCACAGAGTCTCAAGCGTTTGGCAAGGTCATGGCACTTTGAGAAGAGAAGCCTTGCTGGAGGAAGGCAGTTACAAGGGGTGAGCCTTGAGGTGGATTAGTCCCACCCTACCTCCAAGAGAAGTCTGCCTTTGCTGCAAGCAGTCTGCAGCTCTCAGCTTCCAAGATGTCTGCAGTGACTTAGCCTCCTCCAGCTTTGGCCAGCCAGCCATGTGGCTCGCTTTGAGAGACTGTACTTTCCCTCTGGAACCGTAAGCTGAATAAATCTCCCTTTCTCCTTTAAGATGCTTGACTTTGGGTGTTCTCTCACAGCAATAGTTAAGAGTAACTATTACAGAAATTGGTACCGGGTAGTGGGATATTGCTGTGAGATTAAGAACAGTTGGTACCACAACATGAAGTTGTTTGTGAAGCTGAGAGAAGTTGGTACCCAGCAGAATGGCCAATGCTGTGACATGGCTAGTGTGCCTTTGGAACTATTTGTTGAGAGAAATATGGAGAACTTTGGGGACTTTGTGCTGGGAAAGTCTATGCATCTTAGTGAGGGAGCCAAATGGGCCTTTCTTGTGAGAGCCCAGAGGAGAGCAATGCTGTGAGGGATGCAGGTGCCGGGCTCTCGGCAGCTAGTGCAGAAGGGAGTGCTGGTCCAGCCATGTACAACCTGGGGCTGAGCAGGATGATGAGTGTCAACGGCCCAGACCCTCCTCACCACCGGGGAAAGACACACCAGGCCAGGAGCTCTGTCAAAGCAGGAACCGACTTTATTCCAACAGTCAGGCCCTTATATACCTCACTCGACATCCCATAAGTCCTAGCGTGAGTCTTTGCTGATTGGCCCTTTCAGCTAGGCAGTTTAATGGCACCAACTGTAGAAGGCATAGTCTTGTGAGATTTGTAGTCTCGTGAGCTTATTATGGGCTAGTGGGGCATTACTATGAGCCAGTTGCTGTTGCAACCTAAGGCTATGTGCATCAGTCACAAGGCTGTGCTGAATTATGCTAGTGAGGCTGCTTTAATAGGTCATGAAACTCTAGCCAGACTCAAGAAGTTCCAACAGGCCTTGTCCAGGGTCTTGACAAGGCCCAACACGCAGGCAGTGGAAGCCCAGCTTGTGATGGTCCAGAGGGGAACAGAGACTGTGTTTGCAACTGGACGAGTGACACATGGAGCTGAAAGTTTAGTGAAGTTTTGCCCTCATCCTGAAAACTTGCCTGAAGTTAAACTGGAGTGTTTGGTGGAGGAAATTTCAAAGCAATGTAGTCTTGACAATGTGATATGGCTACTTTTTAGTTGTCTTCAGAGTTATAAAAAAGAGCAAAGAATCAGATAGGAAGAAGCAAAAACTGTAAGATCTAATGATGAAAAATGCAATGGCAAATTTAAAGAGTTGAACTAGGAAGAAGCAGAGAGCAAAATGGCTGCTAAAAAGATTAGCTTCATTTGTAAATCAAAGCCTGAATAATAAGAGAGGCCCTAGCTTGAGGGCAAGATCCTCAGAGAAGGCTCCATCCTAAGAATTAAATCTTTTCAGAACACAAGAGTTAAAGGGTGGAGTTTCAAAGCAAGAGTTGGTTTTTCTTACAAAGCAACTGCCCAGGAGTGAAAGAGATGGTTAGCATAGAGAAGCAGAATCAACTGTGATTCAGGGGGTCAGTCTTGGCAAAGTCATTCATGTGGTTCTGGTTTTAGAGGCATCAAGGATGCAAGAGGGAGGAGATGGTGGAGTCCTCTTCCAAGGTTTTGAAAAATGATGGAAACCAGGCAGCATGTGGCAGAAAGTATGCACTTTAGAGGCCCAAGAAGGGCAGTTTGTGCTGTGGAGTTAAAGCCTGCTTTGCCATTAAGAAGTAAAGATGTTAGAGATTCCAGAGACAACATGGGACACCTGCCAAGGAGAGTCAGCTCAAGAGAGCAACATTATTCTATGGGCAGCTGCATTGGAGGGGTAGAACTAAAGCCCTTTGGAACTGAGATGATTTCAACAAGAGGCTCACCTGTTGGACTTGGAGCTACAAAATTTGGAGTTTGTCCTGCTGGTTTTCAGTTTTGTTATGGACCAATCTTTCCTGGATATGCTCCCATTCCTTCCTTTTGAAATGGGAATGTTTATTCTGTATCATTGTATGTTGGAAGTATGTAACTTATCTTTTGATTTTCCAGGCGACTTTGGACTTTGGACTTTGAGACTACTGTTGTAGTCTATGAAGACTTTTAAAGTTGGACTGAGTATGGTTGGCATAATGAGGTGGCAATGAGCCTGTGGGGGCCAGGGGTGGAATGTCATGGTTTAAATGTGTCCCCAACAGGTCTCATGTGTTTGGCAAGGTCATGTCACCTTGAGAAGTAGAACGTTGCTAGAGGAAGGCAGTCACAAGAGGTGGGCCTTGAGGTGGATTAGTCCCACCCTACCTTCAGGAGAAGTCTGCCTTTGCTCAAGCAGTCTGCAGCTCTCAGCTTCCAAGATGTCTGTGGTGACTTAGCCTCCTCCAGCTTTGGCCAGCCAGCCATGTGCCTCTGCTTTGAGAGACTGTACTTTCCTTCTGGAACTGTAAGCTGAATAAATCTCCCTTTCTCCCTTAAGTTGCTTGACTTTGGGTGTTCTCTCACAGCCATAGTTAAGAGTAACTTTTACAGAAAGGAAAATGAAAATTCTCAAAAAAATAAAATAAAAATAAGAGGAAACAGAATAGTTAATAGAAGTTGCAAGAACCTAGCAGAAATCATAAATATTAAGAACAAATGGAGCTTTCTCTCTTCCAGGTGTTGGGTTCTAAGTACTTCTCTCATGGTCCCCTACAAAGGAAGCAACCTTTATATTATGGAAGCATCTACTTGCTTATACATACAAAATAAGCCTCACACACCTATGTATATCATTCCTCAGTTTAAACCAATGCTACAACACAAAAAAGCAATTTGTTGGAAACTATCTATATGATATCAAGTAATATGGCTCGCATTTACAGTTCTCCAAGTACCTGGTTTACTCAAGATTTAACATATGAAAAACATACAGAAAAGAAATCTCTTTGAGAATTTAATGAAACTATGGACTTTCCACGTGAGAAAAAGAAATAAACTCTGCCACTTAAATGTATAGCCTCATAAGGTCTAAAGATCTCTCCTTGCCTCAACCAGTGCTTAAGGGTAAGTGGATTTCTGCTGTAGAAGGAAACAGATTCAGGAAGGATGAGCAAAGTTGGGGAGTCAGAACCAGTGCACAAAGCTGGACAACAACATATCAGGAAACCATACACTGTAAAAAGAATAAGTCAAAAAGAATAAGTCATGGCCATAATTTTGCTTTCAGAACACTAGCTCAGATAATCTATTATTATAACTGAACAGTCAAACATAGTAGGGAAATGACCCATGACCTTCCCCTACCATTCTTTCCATCTGGATTATCAAAGGAATAGACACTGAGATTTGAAACTTAAGCAAGACTCTTACAAGGGGTGCAGAAAGGAACTGAAGTCAGACAGAAGAAGAACTTCTCTCCTAAAAGAGACTCACACATCTCTAACAACCTTGCAGAATAGTAGACAGAACCACACCTGCAGCAGAACTGCTAAATTATGTATATCTCCTATCTTTTCCAGCTGTTTATATTCTACCTCTTAAAATAGCCGGGATTTTGAAGAGGAAACAATTGGAATAGATTGTCTTTTCCAATTTTTCTTTTTCTGAAATTTTGATTCTTATCCAATTTGAATTCTTATTAATTAAATGAGGGTGGGTGGCCAAATAAGAGACACAACCTGACTCTCTTAGTCCAGTAACATGCTGACTGTACAGGTCTGCATGTAGCTCCATGATGCCAATGTTCTCTCTGCTCTGCCACCCCAATGCACTAAACACATGTTTGTATCTCATGGTCCAGTCAACAGTAAGGAAGAGGCATGAGGAGTGACATACTCTTTCCCTTTCAGAAAGCTACCTGGGGTTGCATATGACACTAATACTCACATTTCATTATATATCTGTCTTAAAATAGTTTTCAGTCCCAAGTGGTTCGTAAGTTTTATTACAGCAATAAATGACAAGAAATTGCAATGTTTTGTAAAAATCTTTCAGAGCATGAAAATCTTCCCATATTAATGTATAAAATCGCATACATTTCCTTTAAAACTGAATGAGGATATCTCAAAAATAGAACACAATAGGAAATCTCACATGAATATTGATGTCAAAGTTTAAAATATTATTGAACTAAATTTAGCAGCTTATTAGTTTACTTTTATGGTATGCCACCAGGGACATTAGTCATTCTTCTGGATAATTGATATCTGATATTTCCTTTGTAAATAATTTTCAAATTTCTGTCAAAAAATATGCCACAGATTTTTCTTCCAGATTCCCTTGCAACTAAAGTGAGACTTACACAACCTAAGTTTTACCCATCAACTACTTCCACCCTTGCATGAATTGAAAACAACTGACATTGGATGGTGTAGACTGTATCCAAGTATAAATGTGGTATCTCAAAAGAAGTGCATGTTCATCAGTTAGGTGATAAATGTGATGCTGTAATCCTATGGAGCATCCAGTTCTAGTGAGGCTTGCAGAGCTGAAAGGAGTTACGTGTGAGCATAGACTAGACAGACAATTCCAACCTGTGGATGCATTCTCTGTCTCACTGTGAAGTGATCTTGAATATACAAATGGTATTATGCTTTATAAAGCTTTGTAAAGACACAAATACATTTTACAGTTGCAAAATAATAGCATGGTCAGAATTAAAAAAATGTTGTCCATGCCTGGCCATTTTTACAGCTGATCTTTCTGGGTCCAGTACTATGAAACGATGGAAAACTTGCTCTAGTTTGTAGAGACTATAAGCCTGATCCTTCTGTTTTCCCAGAGATTTCTAGAATCCTCCAATAGCTTTTGATTGTGCTTTTTCCTGTTTAACAGGCAATTAGTTTGCTTTTGATTCATAACTACAAACATGTACTAATATGCTGGGAGTGTAGAGTTTATTCTAGTAATGCAAGGATGACTTAGGCAATTAATTCATATGTTCATGACACAAATAGACTTTAAAATGTCATAGAATCTTCAGCTCAAGATCATTAGATGAAATAAATGATTCTTATTGGATTAAAAACAATACAACACAAAGGAATAGTAGGACAATCTTTAATTCATAGAACATCAATTAGAAGTACAGAACAAGCATCATATCAATGTAAATGATTGAAAAGTTCTTCCACAGTAAGAGATGTTCAGTCTCACCAGGAAAGTCCAATTAGAGCTCTGAGATCCTGTTCAAAGCAATAATACTTACACAAATAAGATCAATTACAGAGAAATGACAAAGCTGTCATAATTTGAAAAGAAATATTATTATTTACAAAGAAAACCAGGAGAAGTCAAACTGGAAAATTCTAAGATGGTTTATGGAATTTGATAATGCAAGAATACATAGAATCTGCGTGTTAAAACATTAGGAGCTGTGTGGCCATTAGAAATCATCTTAATATAGAAACCCCTTCATTTATGATAACAAATCTACATAGGAACTCAACTATATAAATATTTAAGAGGTTTTGGAGACACCTACTAAGTTTAACTGAAAGTCATATACCTCATTTTTATATGATTTTCTTCAACTCAATTTATCACTATCTCACAAAAAAAATCTTAACAGGATTTTCTTGGTTTATATACAATTTAAGAAGCTAATTCTGAAGTTTATCTACAAGAAGATGATAACATGTAGAAGTGTTAATGTTTTCTTTAAAAATGCTCTACAGCTTCAATAACTGAATTGACTTTACTCAGTAGAAACATTTTGTACATCTGGAAATTACTGTGTATACATATGAAAATATAATAGTTTAAGTCAATGTCTAAAACGATTTGAAAGAAAATATGAAAAGTATTTTAAATATTGGGAAAAGGTCTTGTTAAAGCAAGAAAATTATCCTTGAAACCATAGAAAGAAAAACTAAAAAATTAGACAACAACAAAATTTAAAGCTTCTACAGGTATTAATAAAAATAAAAAGTCATAACAAAAGGAGGGCAGCCTAGAAGAATATATTCAATAATGTATAATAGTTGAGGACTGGTATCCACAAATAAGAGCATGTGCCCCTATTAAAAAATCACTTTTCACTTCTTATTCCAAATACTCTTTTTGTTGTTTAACTATTCAATAAGAGTTTTCTTACATATGATTTATACAGTTAAGAAATAAATAATTTTAAAGTAGACTTTAAAAGCATATCTCAGCTTTTCTCTTAAAAATATTCCATAATACTTCAAAGTCTGTCAGAAATTTTCTACATAGGGGCTAACTTAATTTAAAATAGTCATCATGATGAATTTGTGCATTATGTGTGCCTATTTCTGTTATAGTATCAACAAAGGAAAATATTGCTGTTACTTCCATCTTCCAACATGAGCTGCTTTAAAATTTTTAAATTTCAATTCATGAATATTAATAAGTGATTTGAAAATAATTTTAAAAGTTGTATTGCTAACATAAATTAAGATACATTGGTGGTTATATCTCTTATTAACATGACTACTTACTTCAGTGACCGATACAAAGCAATGAATGTTCTGTTTTTCATTCTTGAAGCTGACTTGGTGAGCAATGGTCACTATCCTAACAATGGTTAATAATATGAGCTCATGCTGTACTTAGTCTTTGTGTCTCAGTTTGTAGAGAACTGGTTGTCTGAGGATTGTAATCATTCTGCCAAACTTTACGCATACTCACTGGCAATCCCACAATACTAACTGGCATACTGACATAATTCAGCAGCCTAGCATTGTCTGTCACTGTCATATTGTGTCTGAGTTTTATGTGTCTTGACAGGTAGAACAAGGGTTGTGTCAATTCCAAGTAAGTTCTCTTAGATCTTGTGGAAGTTCTTTATTTTCTCTGAGGTTTCCTGTTCCAATTAGAAAATTAAAGATATTGTACTTTTAGCCATTTACAAGGATGAATGTAGTGATTAGTCCACAGGACCTGTTGCTGTGATGTGTAGCTTAGATAAAATTTAGTCTCCAAACTGGGAACTGGAAACTGGAAACTTATATATTTAGTGGAAATACTTGAACCTCTGCACCAAGCAAGTGAAGACTGGTTTTAATTGCTTGTGACTTAGTTTTGCCAGAGACCAAAGAAGGCCAATGCCTCAGTCATCACCAGGATATGACATTATTCTTTCTAAGGTAATTTTCCTTAATGAGTCTTCCTAAACATTGACTTTTTCAGACACATCATAGGAAACCAACTTCTCATATTTTTAAAGGGAAGACTTTTGAAATGATTCAATAGTAAGTCAGAAAGCTTTAATTCATTCTAGCAAGCTATGAATGTCTTGAAACAAATGGAATGGCTAGAATTATACTGGGCAAGTTCCAGTACTGGTGAAATGTAAACCTGCTTCTGACATTGTCCAATATCTTCAGATACATCTATCAAATACCACAAATTGAATGACTTATATATTCAGTAAACATAGTTCTCATATTCTGGAGGTTGGAAAATCCAAGATCACAGAACAGATATAAGCAGTGTCTGGTGAGTATCCATCCTTACTACTCTATCACCTCATGAAGGTACATTTTTAAGGGCCCTGACCACAATGCTGGTGATCAGGTTTGTAACACATGAGTTCTGAGGGGTCACAAGTTTTGAAATGAGTCACACAGAGCATGGTTACCCTACAGAGTAGTTCCATTCTAGTTCTTTCTTCTCGGAAAATTTCAGCTATGTCACTCTTCAGCTCCCAGAACCCAGCATTCTGTTTCTACATTATTTTGATTTCTTAACTCCAAAGAGTTAACTCATATCTGAACTATTCATGGACAAAAATAAAATCTCTACAGTTTCATTGCAACATTAGGTTGAAAAAGAAAACAGAGAGATACCAGATTCTGGACCTGCCTTTGAGCATAGCTCAGATGTTGAGTTACTGCTTCACAAACATTGTTTAAACACAGGTTCCAAGGTCACAGTATGTAACTTCTGGGTCCCTTGAGGTGTGAGAGTGCAGGTCAGGGAAGAAACCTAGAGAATACAGATTTGTTTTTGATAACCTACAATTTTCTAGGTGTGTAGGAGGAGGAATGGCATCTCAACCAAAAATAAAATAAAATCTCAGAGGCATAACCTTAACATGGAATGTTCTGGCAATAACAACAGTGTTTGAAGATATAATGATGATGAAGGCCTGTGGGATTGGGTGGAGATAAGGAAATTGGCCTTGATTTTGCAGGCTGTGCTGCCTCCATTATATGTGGTATCATGGGTATACTGTGACTTTACAGATGGGGGCTGCGGGGAAAGAGAAGGAACAACATAGAAACAGAGCTTTTTCATTTTCCCTTCTGAGATCAGCTATGGTATTACATAGATGATGAAAAAAGTGATTCAAAAATATATTCCAAGTAAAGGTATAGCCCTCAGTTAGAAAATCCACATGAAATATACAATGTTCATACAGCTGACATTGAAAGAATAGCAATTTCCGAATCTATTCTGAGGATATGAGTCAGTTAAGGACAACAGACCAAGTGATCTTCCTTCAAATCCTGCTCCTACTCTTAATCTTTCACCAGCTATGTAATTTTGATCAAGTTATATCCTTTCATAAGCTCCAAACCGGAGTTTTCGTGGTTTCCATTGACTCATGTGTGTTTTTTTTTTGTTTTTTTTTTAATATATTTTTGAGACGGGGTCTCATTCAGTCCAGACTGGCCTCAGTCTTGCTGTGTAGTCAGGATGATCTTGGACTTCTGAGTTTCTGGCCTCTTTTGACCTGCTCAATACTGGGATGGCCCAGGTATGTGCCACCATGTCCAGCTTACTCAGTGCTGGAGTTTGAACACAGGGCTATGCAAACGTTTTGTCGAACGAGCTTCCCAACCTCAGGCTCGGGGGTTTAGACTCTTGGTCTCCCATCAGCAGCACTGTCTAGGTAGGTGCATTATTTTCAGGAGACAGAACCTCACTGGAGAAAGTGGTTCCCTTACAGGTAGGACTTAGGTTAATAGCCAACTTCACTTCCTGTCTTGTCTTTGCTTCCTGTTTGCCCACGGTGTGAAGGGAGAGGAATCTCAGCACATGCTCCTGTGCCATAAAGCTACTCACCGTGATGGAGTGTACCCCTTTAAAATACGAGTCCCAAAAAATCATTCCTACTCTTATGTCTTTTGGACATTTTGAAACAGAGATGAGGAAAGTAACAAGTACAGTTGTTAATATTCTTACCTAACCTGTAAGTTTAGAGAATTAAATTAGATATATTAATCTGCAAAACTAGATGGTGTCAAACAACAGATTTTTTTTTCCATCTTTTAATTCTAAAGCCAATTGTCTGAAGGTACAGTGTGACAGGACATGCCCTCTCCACATACTTCAAGGGAAGAATCTTGATGGCTAGTAGCCTTGGATGTCTGTCAACAATCTCCGGTGTTCCTTGACTTGTAGTTGCTTATTCCAGTGGAGGATTCTAATCCGTCCTCATCGCAGAATTCTTTTTTCACTAAGTATGCCTTTCCTCCTCTTAGAACACCATCATCTTGGATAAAGTGCCCATCTTGGGATGACTTACATTTAATTTTATTAAATCTACAGCTATATATGTGGTAACATGGGTATACCATGGCTCCATAGATGTACTTAGGACTTCAACATGACTCTGTGAAAGTGACAACAATTAAGCAATTAGAAAAGCCCTCTGGAGGCTGGAGAGATGGCTCAAGGGTTAAGCCTCTGCCTTGCAGGCAGGAGGTCCTGAGTTCAGATCCTAAACCTAAGGTATAGACGCTGGGCGGAAGCAGGGGGCGGCCTGCGTTTCTGGTCCTGGTAGGGTGAAGCCTGTGAATCCCAGGGCAGAGTAAACAAGGAGGAGGTGGAGGTGGTTCATGGTGGTTCCTGAGTTCACCCGTAGTACTACACACACACACACACACACACACACACACACACACACACAACTGAATAAATAAAAAAAAAAGCCCTTGGCATTTAATAGTTTTTTTCATTCTTTTTTCTCTTTTTTAACATTGTATACATGAATATAATGAATTTTTAAAATATTTTTGCCCTTAATCCCCAATCGTCCACCCTTCTCTTCCCCTTACAACCCTTCATCTTCCCTGCTAGATTTCATCCTATTTTTAAATCTTTTCACTTGTGGTCCACTGTGTTTTATTTAGTATTTCTTTGATAACATATGCCCGACATGATTCATGCTCCAGCAAGTATCCTAGATCAATGGTTATACCATTGAGGAAAGCATCTTCCTTTTCCTCCCTCATGAACATTAGTCCATAAATTTTAAAGAAAATTTATTGCCTTTAAGGCAACGATGATGATGGCATGTGCACTGAGCATCTTACACTTGGCAGAACTTGGTGGAAAGGATGTTGTGAGCTTACTTATTTATCTTAAGAAAACAAATAAGCTCAACATATCTCTCTGCCAAACTGGAAACTGTGTCTTTATGTGCAAGAAAGTATCATTCTCTCCTCCTGAATGGTCCAGAATTCACAAATATTCCTATATTCTAACAACAGTTAAAGTGCTGAAGTAAATATACCTCATAAACATTTAGCTAAGTGATTTTCACAATACATTTTTTAACTTTTATTCATTCATTCATTCATTCATTCATTCATTCATTCTCTCTCTCTCTGTGTGTGTGTGTGTGTGTGTGTGTGTGTGTGTGGTGTGTTTGTGTGTGTCAGAGAGCACATGTGGTGACTTTGGGAATCAGTCTGGCCTGCTTCCACTTCCTTCTTGTTTCACTCTGGGATTTCCCAGGCTCCACCCACCAGGGTGGGAAGTACAGGCTGCCACCATTTCAGTCTGGCATTTTTATGTGGGACCTGGGATCCAAATTCAGGACCTTCTGTTTGCGAGGCAGAGTCTTAATCCCTGAGCCATCTCTCTACCCCTACACAACATTATTAAATCTGTCATTGAACTTTCTGTTTAGCTTAATTTCTATTTAGAAGCAAAAGATCAGAATTCTACCTTGGGATGAGACTTGGGTTCTTAATTTATTTCAATAGTAGAATCCATGTGAGTAATGTGCAAAATTTATAGTTTTTTTCTTTCTTTTGTCATTTTAGGCTTCTTAGTGAGCTGTTCCTTTCTATATTATTGTAGAGTAGTGTCTTTAATTTTCCATGCCCTTAAAGAAGCAAATTGACTTTCTTTGTGTATTTTGACAGTGGCTTAAAAATATAAACATTGGATGGAAGATTTGTCAAGATAAAGTTGAAGAATAAGGCTTGTCAAGATACAAACTTTTGATTGAAAATTAAATAGATTTAAGGTGCTCTGAAATAAGCAGTTTACCTTTAAGATTCAGAGGTATATATGAAGAAACACTTTACATTGAAATCATGTTATATTTTGTTAAATGTGCTTTTATTGTATTCTAAAATATTTTATTTATTTATTTGTGTGTGTGTGTGTGTGTGTGTGTTTGTGTATGTATGTGTGTGTGTGTGTGTGCGTGTGTCCTATGGAGGACCAAGGAGGACTGTGGGAATCATCCTGGATTGCTTCTATCTCCTTCTTGCTTCACTCTGGGATATCCCAGGCTAGATTTCTCCAATCCCTTAAATGTGTTTTTAAAACAGATTTAAAAATGTCTGCAGTTTTGCATCTCAAATATCTTTCAAAACCAGTCTCTGATAAATGGGAGGCTATAGAAATTTAGGAAGGAGGGGCTGGGGAGATGGCTCAGGGCTTAAGACTCTGCCTCACAAGCAGAAAGTTCTGTGTGTACACTACCCATCAGAGAAGGAGACCACAGGAATTTTAAGGAGATGGAAATAAGAGGGAGGAACAGGAATGTAAGGAAGCAGCTACAGGAGGGAATTGACCCTTGCCATAGGAACATTATATTGGATCCACAATTGAGGTGGTCAGCAGACTAGACACAGCTAGGACTTGTTGTGAAGAGTAAGTAGCACAGATCATATGTCTATGTTATGAATATACATATAGGTTTATTGAAAATCTGAATAGTGACCTTTACACTTAAATCTGTGAATGTCTTTTTTTCTTTGAAAAAACTCTATTCAAGGTGTGCACTGTAATGAACATGCCAGTTTATTATAGCCACTTTTGTCCCAATTAGCTGACAATGAAATGGTTGTGAAATATTTTAGTAGTTCTCCTATAAGTGTATATATAAATATGTATGTAAATGTCTACACACAGTATAGAAAATACAATATAAAATTTCATTATTTCCATTAAAATAAAAATTGATAAGCTCAGAATTCTATAAGTTTAGATACATGCTTCAAATGATTATCAGTAATATTAAAAAACCAAAAAATTGCTATGGCTCCCCGAAAGATCTAAAAACAGACAAAGTTGAGACCAAACCCTGATCTACCAAGTTCCTGTTTAGGGTTCTTGTAGGCATACTATGTTGCCTTCTGATCTTTACCACCTGAAACTCAAACTTAAGGAAAAATAAACACATGAAAACATTTAAGTAAGTTGCTCTCTCTTTTTAACAGCCTGATTCTCTTTACTGATTTCAACACTTTAGCCACCGCCAGGAACAGTTTGCTACTAGATGCAGAAACTCCCTCCTGAAGCTGATTCCTTACATTCCTGTTCCTCCCTCTCAATTACTCCTCCTTAAAGTTCCTGAGTTCTCCTTCTCTGATGGGTAGTGTCTTGCTGACTAATTTACTCACAGAGCTATGGATATTGTCTTGCTGACTAATGTAGCTGCAGAACTACCAGGCCATCTTTTTCTACTTGAATTTCAATGACTAATTTTTTCATGAACAGAAACAAGAAGACTTTCTTCCTTTCACACTCCATCCCATCTAATTGCAGAAATTTGGAGGTTGAAAGGAAGTTGAAGATCACCTCAAAAAAATCATTGAAATAGATTGCTTGAATTATACTTTATTATAAACCTCAGAAGTTGATTATGTTAAGCCACTTTCCTATATCACACTGATGATACAAAAATGGATATTAACAATAGTCCCAAACCATTACTTTAAATTATTAAACCTGTCATGAACAATTTTTTGATAAATCAGAGACACAGCAGATTCTCATTAACTTAAATGCATCAGAAATGTGGCATGAGGATGGAGTGAATCCATGAGATGTATAATTGTGGAAATAGTTAACACAGAGGATTCACTTTTGTTTCGAAACTTCAGAATTTGGTATCTGTATTTCATTTCATTCACAGTAGACTCCCTGCTTTCAACTATTGTCCTCCCTCCCCCACACATTCTCTCTCCACAGACACTACAGCATAAAGATGGCCTGCAACATTCTACACTCCTCCCTTAAGAGATCAAAATGACTCAGCCATCCTGTCCTGCAAATAATAAGGTCTGGACATTTACAGATTACTCCTGTCAACCAAAAAGTGGTTAAAGTGAAAATTACCCTGTCCTGGCAGACATTGGAGTGACCTAAGGTTTGGACTTTTTCTTAGAATTTATAACCTTGACAGTTAATTTTGCAGGCTTCTTTTAAAGCCTGCCATTCAGCACAAATTGACATTTAAGCAACTTTTTAAAGCTCTAGTGTAAAAATGTTAAGAAAGCCTGGTGGGTTTTTTTCCTATTAACTTCACCTATTGCTTATCACTGCATTCAGAGAAATGAATGATTAATTTTCTTCTTTTAGTATTTTCTTAGGAAATGAAGGGAGTGAAGAAAAGAGAACATCTTCAGTCAATTCGATTTTTTTTAAATAAAAAAAACTAGCGACTTGGAATAATGTGAATTCTTTTCTGCAGGAACACACAAAATGAAGATAGTTATCACTGAGGGTTGTAATTTATCAGCACAAGCTTGGTGCCCAGAATATAAACACACATATATTAATACATAGAGCAACTCCAGAATACTAAAAGGCTAAAAAATATAAAAGGAAATAGGTAGGTATATGAACTTGTGATTCACAAAAGTGTTGATAGCCACATCAAAAGAAATTCAATTTACTAATAATTTTTAAAAGTCAAATCAACATGAGGAAATGTAATTTTATTTTTGAAGAATGGAAAAAATGTGATTTCTGAAAGAGAAAGGTGGTGGGCTTGAAACATTCTATGCACTCAGTTTTCTCTGTGTTCCATTTCCAAGTCAGAGAGAGCTATTCAGAAAGATGACTCTTGGGCTTGGAGGGGATGAAAAGGCTAGTTATGGAGGAAGGAGATGAATCCAAGCAACCTCTGAAGAGGCAAGGAGGAAGAGCTGGCCAGCAATAAAGAAGTCAAGGGGAGGCCTGGCTTGGGGAGATCTCTAATCTCCCAGTGAAGGCTATTGCTCTCCATGTAACCAAAAGAGCTTCAGATGGGACATGTCCGACGTTCCTTAACAGATGAGAAAATTACATCCTTCTCCAGCAATTTACTATGTGTCATTTGCCAGTTGTATTACTTTTATTTTTCAACTGGCTTAGGTAAACTGATGAAAGGTACATTTATTGCAAAGAACTACAAAGAAACATTTCAGAGGGACCTTAATTGCATCAGCATTGAAACCAGTCCCTTTGGAAAAAAAATTAGGTTTGAGTTGACAAGGAACAGGGAAATAGAAAAGTTATGCTCTCTGTGATTGCATAGACAATATTATCAAGGCTTGATGTTGATCCTTATGATGACAAAAGTGAGGACCAGCCCCTGGTATGTACTTTCTGTGTTAAAAAGTTATTATTGTAAGGAGAATCAATCTAATGAGTTCCAAAATGCTGGGTACAAATATTTCCACAAGATGTAGATATAAGACTAGGACGTGACTTGTGCCAGTTCTTATACCCAGGTGAATGGAATATATATATATTTAAGGAAACAGCTTTAAATTTAAATTTGTATTAAATTCATAATTTCCAGATTGAGAAGTCACAATAATTATAACACCACCCTCCACACACACACATCTGTTGGAAAACTTTGGATGATGTCTCTGCAGAAAAGAGACACAGTTATCAGGCAGATGAACAACATCTGGGAACTGCCCAGCTATGCAAGCAAGGAGATGTTGAATAGTACTTAATAGTCTATTTGCGATATTTAAAGAACACAACTGAGTCCATTCATTGAAAAACAGATGTGAGGATAAAATCAAAGCATCTTGAGACATTTGAAATCATTTTTGTAAATGTCTGAAGTGTACAATTATAAAATGAGATGGGATAAATACATTCATCTTTCAACTCATGATGACAAAAAAGAACAAAACAAAACAAAAGAGAATTTAAAAATATAAAATATTCACCCAATCTAGAGTCAATTAAAATAAAGTTAGTAAATGCATAACTTTCTGGTAATTCTGATGACAGAGGGGAAGAACGGGGAGAAGAGCACCAGAGATAAGAATTAAAATGCAACCATAGGGCTGAAGAGAAGGCTTAGGGGTTGAGACTCTGTCTCACAAACAGAAGGACCTGAGTGTGAATCCCAGATCCCAAGTACAAACACCAGACAGAAATGGCTGTAGTTTGTACTTCTGCCCTGGAAGGTGAAGTCTGGGAAATCCCAGAACAACATGAAAAGAGATGGAGCAATCCAGGAATATCCCTGAAGTCATCCTTGGACCTCCATAGTCACACACAGTGCATTCTGACATTCACAGACAAAGACACAGACACAGACACAGACACAGACACAGACACAGACACACACACACACACACACACACACACACACACACACAAAATGCAGCTTTAGATACAAATAATACTTATGGCATCACAAAAGACTTCTACCCAATTTACACTTAAAATTTTAGAGGAAATTATTTTTAGGACATATAAATTATCAAAATAATATCAGAAAATGATGTAAAACAGGAAAGGTTATCAAAGGGAAAAGTGCTGAAAGTATAATTTTAAAAAGTTCTCCCCTGAAAAAATGGTATCCACTCTAGAACATTTTATGAGTAGTGCATGTTGAGGACAGATCTCTCAAATGAAGTCATGTAAAGTGTTTAAATGCATAAAGTAGATAAAAATAAGCTTCTTTATTTATTATCTGAACAAAAACTATTTTAAAAGCTTTCCTAAAAGTTCTACAGGAGATTGTGAATTTAAAAAAATCTTTTTAAGAATTTGTGAATTAAATAATCAAATAGAAGTTTTCATAAGAATAAAAGGAGAATCAAGTGATAAATATCAGAGAAAATATTCAAATGTATTTTTTTAAAAAAGCATAAGATGAAAAGAAAATCCAAGTAATTAATACTAAAAGTGGAGTTAATGAAATCCCAAATCTCTTCATAAAATAAACCCAGGAATCTAGAGAATAGGATGCTCTTTCAGAAACTAACTTGATATCATTTCCCCTGCATTAGTTTTATTTTCTCATTGCTGGGATGAATATGCATGACTGAAGTGTCTTAAGGTTGGAAGAGTTTTTCTCGGCTGTCCAGCAAGGTGTGAAACAATGATCACCACAATACCCCAGAATGAAAGAGCAGGCAGTGATAGATGCTGACACTCAACTGGATTTTTTCCTTTCTTCTTTGGTGCTACTTCTTCTTTTGGATGGTGCTACTCACATTCAAGGTGAATATTTCCTTTTTTTTTTTTATTATTTAGTCAACTGTGCGCATGTGCGTGTGTATGTGCGTGCGTGTGTGTGTGTGTGTGTGTATGTGTAGAACCACGGACGAATTCGCGAACCACCATGGACGCCTCCACCTCCTTCTGCCCCGGGATTCACAGGCTCCGCCCTACCAGGACCAGAAGCGCAGGCCGCCCCCGCTTCCGCCTGGCGTCTATACGTGGGATCTGGGATCCGAACTCAGGACCTTCTGCCTGCAAGGCGGAGGCTTAACCCCTGAGCCACCTCTCCAGCCCCAATATTTCCTCTTTGATTCAACATTGTTGGAATCATTCTCAAAACCATGGCCAGCAAGGTATCTCCTAACTGGATCTAAATCCAGTCAAGGTGACAATGATAATTAATCATGGCATCCAGCTATGATATGGAATTATCCTTCCAAGCTAGAAAAGAAGAGGCTACAACAGAGGCTGGATGGTCCACACATCCCCAGATTCTGACAGCAGAAGATGTGCTTGCTTACATGAAGCTATTTAAATAGAACCATCTTTAAATCAGAAAAGAGCTGAATCTTGTTGGAACTTGAAATGGATTAGCAGTGAGTCACACTGAAACCTGAAATAAGGAAAGCAATGAAGTCTTTGAGAAAGTACAGTTTAAAGAATTGGAGACAACCTGAGCTGCTGGGATAATACTTGGCCTTTGAAGTCCTGAGATCCTGTCTTCAGAGCAATGACTATGTGTAGATATGAACAAGTGGCAAATTGAACCATGTGTTGACAGAGAGTTTAGTGAAGTTTTGCCCTCATCCTGAGAGTTTGCCTGAAGTGTTCGGCAGAAGAACTTTCAAGGCAATGTACTCTTGACAGTGTAGCATGGCTACTTTGTAGTGCTCTTGTTCAGAGTTAAGAAAAAGAACAAGGAATCAGGCAAAAAAAAGAAGCAAAAATCTGTGAGGGCTGATGAGGAAAAATGCAGGGGCAAATTTGAAGAGCTGAACCAGGAAGAGATAGAGGAGCAAAATGGAGACTATTGTTAAACAGATTAGCTCCATTAGTAAAATCAAAACCTGTTCTTCATTTGGATTATATGAGAGACCCTATCCTGAGGTTGAGATCCTCAGAGAAGGATCCCACTCATAAGAATTAGAATCCTTTTGGGAGAAATGAGCTAAAGGCAGAGTTCCAAAGGAAAGGTCTGTTTTCCCCTTTGAAACAACAGCCCTAGAAAGAAAAATCTTTTTCTTACAGACAGTACTGAGAAGCTGAATCTATTGTGAGTTAAAGGGCCAATCTTTAACTCAAGGCTGTAGCAGAACTTGGCAAAATCATCCATGTGGTTCTGGCTTTAGAGAAATCAAAGTTGTAAGAAAGAGGAGGTCATGGAACTCTCCTCCAAGGTTTCAGAGAATAACAAAAGTTGGGCAGCATGTAGCAGAAAGCCTGCAGTTTAGAGGCCCAAGAACAGCAGTTTGTGCTCTAGAGTTAAAGCCTGGTTTGCCATTGAGAAGTGAAGATGTTAGAGATGCCAGAGACAACAAGAGACATAGGCAAAGGAGAGCTGTATATTACGGGAAGAGCCAGCCCAAGAGAGTGATGTGTTCTACAAGCAGCTGCATTGGAAGAGTGGAACTAAAGTTCTTTGAGACTGAGATGATTTCAACAAGAGGCTCACCTACTAGACATGGAACTGCAGAATTTGTTTGGAGTTTGTCCTGCTGATTTTTTATTTTATTATAGACTGATCATTCCTGGATATGTCCCTATTCCTCCTGTTTTTTAATGGAAATACTTATTCTGTGCCACTGTATGTTGGAGGTATGTAACTTGTTTTTTGATGTTACTGGAGGCTTTGAACTTTGGACTTTTGCACTGTGTTGAGACTACTGACTGTTGAGACTTTTAAAGTTGGATTGAATATGGTTTACACAATGAATATCATGGTTTTGAATATATCTCCTGTAGGTTCATGCATTTGGGAAGGTCATGGCACCATTAGGAGATGTTGCCTTGCTATAAGAAGGCAGTTATAAGGAATGGGTTTTCAGATGGATTAATCCCACCCTACTTCTGGAAGAAGTCTTCTCTTGGACTTGGCAGCCTAGCAGTTCTAAGCCTCCCTGTTGGATGTTACCTAAGCCTCCTCCAGCTTCTGTCCCTAGCAGTACTACTTCAGTCATCTTCTCTCTGTAATCATAAATATAGTAAATCTCCCTTTTTCCCTTAAATTTCTTGACTTTGATGTCCTCTCACAACAACAGATAAGAGTAACTAGTTCAAGGTCCACAATAATAGGAATCTCTTTTAGACCACAGAACTATTGGAGGTCATGGCTTTACCTTAAGATGGGAGAATTTAGAACAGGAATGACAGTGTTGCAGTTTGCCTGCATGGTTGCTGATAAATGACAATTAAATGGTTTAAGGGAACAAGGGATTCTTACTGATAGTCCAGTTACAGTCTGTCCATTTTGACGGGTGAGCATGCACCAACACTAGATGGAACTGGCTGCACCATCTCTACATAATGGCCGAGAAAGGGATGATGCTTACTTGCCAGACCAACATGTCTGGCCAAATGTACACAAGGATATCAACTCTCACAACCAGCTCTGCATATTTTATTCCAAAGCCTAATCCCATACTCTATGGGCTGGGTCTTCCCCATCAGCTAGACAATCTCCTGTAGGTTTGATCTGGGCTTAACTCAACCATTAATTCTCTACAAATGTGCCCAGAACTCAAAACACTCAATTGTCAAGTTGACACCTGTGCCTATGACACTCCACCTCTTGTCAACTTGACACAAAAACATACCACTTTTAAACTTTAACCTTCAATCCTTGTCCTCACAGATGTTAAAAGTTGTCTTAAAAGCATAAATACATTCATAGACAAATTTAAAATGTTCCTTCATTAAAACTTCAGTTATTAAAATTTTGTAACTGAAAGCCTTTCTTTAAATATCTCAGATCTTTTAACTATAAAAGCTATCAAGTCAAAATAAATTAAATACTTTAACACAGATAAAACATTAAAACAGATGTATCTTGACATTTAAATTAAGATCAAAGTCCAGCAAATCAAATACTGCATCCTGTACTTTAATGTCCATCATCTGTTGCTCATCATGTAATCAAGGTGGCTCAAAACTTCTAGGCATTCCCAGTCCTTGTTCGCAGCTCAAAGTTGCAAAAGTAGAATTCCTCTGAACCAGGATGACTCTCCACTCACAATCATCCTCAGCATACATCCTATGGTTCTGGCATCTCAAACAACACTCTGAGTTCACCTCTGCAGCCATAAGCTTCATCTTCTCTTGCAGGAACTCTATGCCTGCCACTGGTGCCAAGCTTTTGCTGCTTTCCATGAACCACTCAATCATACACCAAAACCGGTACCACGTGGAGGTCACTGCCAGATTCCAAAGAGAGGCTGAAACATAGCTTGGCCTGCTACAGCTGCAGCTGTACTAACTTTAATGCACTGACTCTGGAAAAGCCTCTTTTCTAGGCAGCCAAACTTGCAAAAGCTTTAACTTGGGCTTTTGGCCCTGAAGGATATGGTGGTTTTCACATTTTCCACCTTCCCAGTGCAAGTCATTAGGTTTTCCTTCACTGATGTTCATTTCTCCAACAATGGCCTGCCTTTTCTATGTCCAGAGCTTCATGGGTCTCCTTTATCAAGCAAACCAGTCCATCATCTTTAAATTCAACTTTACCAAAGTCCTTGTTCCCTTCCTTACAAACTGGGCCCAAACAATTCACAACTCTCTCAGCATTTTCATTATCCAAATAGCCCATCAAACTCTGCAGAATGGTATTTGTAATCTACAAAGTCAAAATCTTCAAACATTTCAAACTTTGTCCAGCAAAACTGTTCAAAAGCCACAAAATCTACATAGTCAGATTTATCAGCAACACCCCACTTCTCTGGTACCAAATTCTGTTGTACTCTGCCTGCATGGTTGCTGATAAATGATCATCAAATGGCTTAGGAGTGCAAGGGATTTATTTTCTCTCAGATAGTCTGATTATAGTCTGCAGTCCAGCTTGTTGGGAGAGCACACACCAACACCAGGGCTGAGGGAACTGGACACACCATTTCTATGTAATGGCTTAGAGAAGGACAGTCCTTACTCACCAAACCAGCATGTCTGGCCAAGTGTACACAAGGATGTCAACTTCATCAACTAGCTGTCAGTATTTTATTCATCTGTTCAGGGCTTTCCCCATCAGCTAGACAATCTCCTGCAGGTTTGCTGTGGGCTTAATCATTAATTCTCTACAAATGTGCCCAGAGCTCAAACCTTCAACTGTCAAGTTGACACCTGTGCCTAGCCATGACAGATAGATAACATAGAAAAAAGTTATTGCCATGGCCATAGGCAGCATGATACATGGAATCTCACAGAATAGCCCATGGGACAAAAGGAGAGCTAACCTTGATAGCCTTTCCATTATGATGGGAAATTTTGCACGACATTATACAGATTCAGAGATCAGGGATAGATCAATCCATGCCTCCTTGTAGGTATGTTATTAGTCAGGACAGTAGAGTAAGAAGGTTGCCAGAAGTCCCAGATGCCTAATTTTTGTGGGGTGCAGTTAAAGAGATTTTGATCTTAACAACATGTACATATGTGATCTTTGTGTGTGTGTGTGTGTGTGTGTGTGTGTGTGTATTTGTTCATATGTGCGCATGAATGTGGGTACAAGTATATATTCATGTGTGATGTTCCAGATTCAGATTATCAATGAGTATAAAGAGTTACATATGTGAAATAGTTTCAAAACATGAGACTTTTCTGAGAGGACTAGATAAATAACATAAAGTGGCTTGCTTTCAAGCATGTTAGGATCAAACAATTTTCAGCTTAATAAGGAAGACATTTCATGCGCACTGGCAATAAAATCTATGCAACACCATGGAGCAGCCACCATAAAAATGTGTGAAATGCATATTAAAATAAGGCAATCTGATTTTTCACCATCAAATAAGCAAAATTTGATAGGTAATATGCAGAGTTGCTGGGAATATAAATTAGTATTGCTTTGGTAGAAGGCCATTTACTCTCTGGCGAAAGTTTCATTGCCTCACAGTTAATTGGATACTTTCCCATCTAGGAATCAGTTTACAGAAATTTAGTCTAAAAACCATCATTTTTTAATACAGCAAAATATAGATAACTTCACCTTTTCAAAATTGAAAAAAGTCAAATATCTTAAGCACAGCCGTTTAATGATTCAAAAAGTGACCTGTTTTAATATATGGTGTAGGTTTACTAAGGATGACATTATCCTGAAAATAGTCACAGATTTAGGGATTCAGAGGTCAGGGATAGATCAATCCAAGCTAGTTCCCTCGTGCCCTAGTTCTTCCACTTCTCTGGGATAATACGATGATGTAGGATTTTGGTGCTCATCCAGTTGAGCTCAACTCCTCCCCGCTTCCATCTTGAAGGAGAAGAGAAGCTTTTGTTTCCTGGTGGAAACAAATAATCCCTGGTGGCAGAGTGAGAAGTCCATGTTCTCATTCTTTGGAATACAAACCAGTATTTCTTGTAGAGGCCAAAACCAATATTTCTTCCTTTTCTTTTAAATTTATTATTACAAAGAGAAACTTAAAATAGGAGTAAATTTCACAACTCTGTATAGAAAACAAAATTCTCAAACCATAGACAGAAATGCAACATCACAGTGCATTCCACAACACATACAGACAGAAATTCAAAGGGACCCCACTCCATCCACAATCCTAACCAAATGCACAGTTCCTGACTATGAGGCTCAAACAACCACATGAATCTTCCAACACAGTAGCCAGAACTCAGCATCCAAGCATGAACAATACCACCCTATACCAAGTCTTTGACCATCTCTGTTGCAATCTCACCAGCATACCCAAACCTTCCTAACTCCTGAATCCCATACCCCAGAATTTCTCAGCTGACCCAAGCATCTGAAGCCCATAAGTAGCTAAAGTAAACTTAGCAGTATATCAAGCTCCATAATCATATTGCAATTACAAGCCAAATACTCCAAATAAGAGTTTAATGCTAACATCCACATATAAGAGAGAACATGTGATACTTATCTTTCTATGTCTGTAATAACTTCCTAACAAAGAATTCCATTGTGTATTTGTACCACAGTTTCATTACCCATTCCTTTGTGGATGGGCGTGCTGGCTGATATTTCTTTTTTATTGTAAACAGAGCTGCAATGAACATGGAATAACAAGTATTTCTTGTATTAGCACACAAAGCATCTTGGAAATAATCCCAGCAGTACCATGGCTGGGTCATAAGACAAGCATTTCTGAGTTATCATTACTACCAAACCTTCACAGTGTGGGAGTTCACATCAATGGAAGCAGGATCTGGGAAGCCAGACATCTTGTGGCTTGTCAATAAATTTCCTTAGTAAACAAAACACTGCAAAAATATGAATATATCCTCTTCCTGCAATATTCCCCTCTTGATAAGAATGTGATTAAGATGCATATTTATGATTCTGGAACCCAAAATAGTAAAAATGTGAAACACTAAATGAAAAGTCAACTAATAGAGCAATATATTGTGTATGTGCAAGGGGTTAATCCACCAACCTGGCCATCTCTCAAAAATTGGATTGAACATGGTGGTATAAACAGAGAATGATTGTTATTTTAACTGCATATATTTGTTATTGAAATTGGGAATGTATGTAAGGATGATTTTGAATATTTCTTATGTTCTGTATTTTTCAACTTTCTTGTCATAAAGGTATCCTTGTGTTATGGTTTGAAATGTGTCCCGCACAGTCTCATGTGTTTAGCAAGGTTATGGCACCTTGAGAGATAAAAACCTTTCTGAAGGAAGGCAGTCAAAAGGGGTTGGCCTTGAGGTGGATTAGTCCCACCCTACTTGGAGGAGAAGTCTGCCTTTGCAGCAAACAGTCTTGCAGCTCTTAGCTTCCAAGATGTCTGCAGTGACCATCCATGTCACCTTTGCTTTGAAAGACTATGTCTCCCCCTCTCTGTCAGATGACTAAATCTCCCTTTCTGCTTTAAGTCGATTGGCTTTGAATGCTCTCTCACAGCATTGAATGATCTGCTTTAAGTCGATTGGCTTTGAATGCTCTCTCACAGTGAAGAGTAACCAGTACACCTTGTTTTAAAATAAACTTGTAGTCAAATACATCCATCAAATTTTATTTCCATTTCAAAACAGTACCAAAATTAATAAATTGTGACTATTATAATTTACTGTGGAATTAAAGTCATCTTTAATTCAAATGGAAATGGTGCAACACTATCAGTTAGATGAAGTTTTTATGAGTTCGTTGTTCACAATCACAACTTTCAAACTTTCTTCACTTGGCATACAGTCAACCATCTATTACATATTTGGCACTGTGACTTGCACGAAGGATACATGAATTTTCAGTTGGTTCTTCCTTGAATGAATAGGTTGCCATCTGCAGAAGTTATACCATGATTCGCTCTAGTAAGCAAGTGTATGGGAACTAGGTTTTGATGCATTACCCAAAAGTGGTCTTCTTCCTGCCTGAGACCTATAAACTCCTAAGGATCACTTTGCTAAGAACTATGTTGTTTCTCGGGAATGAGGAGGTAGTCTCATTTGATTCTTACTGCTTACAGACACCAGTACCAAGCCTGGGCCTGAAGAAGTGCCCAATAGGTGACCTTTCCATATCAGAGATCTAGCTCCAGATTCAGAAACACCTTTCGCTGCCATCTTCAGTATACATACACAGATCACTGATGATTTCGTGTTTCCCTGCCAATTATCTCCCCCATGCTGCATACCACCCTGTTTCCCAATACAAATAACCCTAATCTCTTTCCTGAGGAATACAGGCTCAGAGGCTTGTTCCTCATCTTCCCAGTGAGGACCTTCTCCACTTAACTTTCTGTACCTCAGACACCGGTGTTTAGTTCTTGGTGTCTGCTGGATGTTAGGAAATGAAACTGATTTGAGGATTTGGTAACAATTTGAGAAAGAGACACATTAGAGGCAACAGAAGTCAGTCAATGAATCTCAGTATGTAAGCATCAGCTCAGCTGCCTGGGCAACACCTGGAAGGAAGCTTGTTAGAAATGCAAATTCCCAGTCTGCACTCCAGAACTATTAAATCAGAAGCCCCAGGCTGAAGCTCATCCACCTGTGCTTCATCTAGCACTACTGCCCACTTAAGTTCACGAACGCTGTGCAAACGTCAGAGCTCAGTCATTCACGTGCAGCTAACTAGAGGCTTTAATTTAACCAGCTATTTTATTCATGTATCTATCACCAAGGAGAAAACACCAGAAAAAATTTAAATGACAACTCTTTGCTGTTTTTCTAAAACATGTATGCAATTGATAATCAATAGAATACCCATAAGTAAAAACACTTTCTATTGTTTTGTTCATTATTAATATTAATATCATGTGTGTGTGAAAGCGACAGAGAGGAAGAGAAAGATGCATATTCCATGGTGTGTGTGGAGGTCAAAGGTCAACTTTCGGGAGGTGGTTGTCTCCACTTTGCTGAAAGATGGTAGCTCTTTTTGTTTGTGCCTCTTTGCATACTCCAGGATAGTTGACACACAATTAATTATCAGGGAAGTTCTTCTTTTGCTCACTATTTTGCCCTTGTAGTGTGCAGATCAGAGATGTGAGCATCCACCTTGTTCCCAGGGCTTGAATACAGACCATCACATTTGTTCAGCACATGCTTTTCCTTGCTGAGACATTTCTTTATCCCCTCTTTCCAGTTTAAATAAAATAGCCCTGTGAGAGCTATTTGGGTGTTTTGGTTGTCTTTTTGATTTGAACAAACCAATGAAAGCTATACCAGGGCTAGTCATTGAAGTGCTGAAACAGATGATCCTGGGTTTGTTGCGACCTGAGGAAATGGGAAGATGCTCCAAGCCCAGTGCCCAGGCTCATGCCACTTGCTATAGGCATGTGACTAAAATTCCGCTGAGGAAGACTTATTTTTTCCTTAAATTAAGCTTGAATAACTTCAGTTAAATATGCAAACTCCCTCCGATCCTATTCTCTTCATAATGATCCCTTTAACTGTCCCCAGTTTAATTCACCCATGAGTATATCAAATGCAGGCTTTCTTTTAAAATGAGTGGTCCAAGAGGCAATACATAGAAAGGTGAGGATAAGGTAGATTGTAACATTAGTCATTAGGAAAAAAAATGTCAAGTTCCTCATCCACAGGATGTCAGTTGCATCGGAGTCTAGTTCTGAACGTTAAACATGCCTCTTTTCTACCACTTCAGAGCTCAAATTCCCAGCTGTCAAAAGTCTCAGAGGCTTAGGGTTTGAAAAATACTTGCTGGTCTTTGAGTATGTAAAGAGGGGAAAACTAAATTAAACTAAACTAAATGCACACCAGTGTGTGGCAAGTCAGCATTATAATGCTTTCACTCAGAATCCCTTTATAAGCAGCAACCTAAAGATGGGCTAGTGCGATGGCTGAAATACCTTATCTACCAACCAAATATTATCTCCTGGTGACAGTTCATTTCATCCTAGAGAAAGAAAAGATTGATTATACTATAGACAAATTAAAAGATAATCAAAGGTCTGAATGACTTTTATGCAGACTGAAATCTGAGGAAAACATAACATACCTCTATTGTTTATTTCACACAGTTTGTTGCTCTCATTTGACATATTCTAATAAGGTGAAGAGAAAGAATTCCTTATATTATATTAGAAAACCAAGTGGTGTGATTAATAAAGAACTTGAAGAGGGTAAGACATCTCAGTTTCCTTTATATTCTTGGCAGCAGAGTCCTGAAAAGATGAACAACCAGCCATGCTCTCATAAATCACTTTGGAGAGTGTAATGGTTACTCTTAACTACTGCTGTGAGAGAACACCCAAAGTCAAACAACTAAAGGGAGAAAAGGAAATTTATTCAGCTTATGGTTCCAGAGGAGAAAAGCAGTTTTTCATGGTGGAGGCGACATATCTGTGGCTGAAGCTGGAGGCAGGCTAAATCCCTCCAGACATCTTTAGAGAGTCTCTTCTTCCCAGTTTTCTGTTCTGTGGTTCCTTTTATCTGATCTGCTACTGGGAGGTTCCAATCAGATCTAGGGCTGGTCTTTGTACTGTAAATGTATTGACCTAGACATTCTCTTCAGGTAGCCTCAGCTGATCTTAGTTAATGCCAGGTGTGGTCAAGTTGACACCCAGGATTAACTATCACAGAGAGATAAATGTTCCTTCTGTGGGTCCATTCAGGCTGTGGAACCCTGAAACCCTGGCACTCAGGGGAAAGTTATTGTGCATATACGGTCTTTCCGTCTTTTAGCATTATATGAGATACAAAACATTATAACGATGCATCCTAAACTGCTTCCTGCAGCTGGGAGAGATCAAAGGGTCTACTGGCAGCCTAGCCTACCAGGCTGTGCCGTCTTTTCTCTTCACAGTGATACTGACCTTGTCCTTCAGCAATAGCACTATTACCTGTCTGATGCTCAGTCTTGAATACTGGCTGCCACTGTCAATTCTTTTTCCCCCTAATTCCCACTTTCCCTTTCAGCCCTAGTTATTTGCGTTGGCCAAGTCATACTTGCATCTCATACGTTTGAAGTTCAGACTCTTCCACCTCCATGCCTGCTGCTCATTGCCAGCATCCCTCATCTAGACTACAATAGATGTCTACCTCAGTCCCTGTTCGCCCTGGCTGCAGGATAGTCTAAGTCATCTTTTAAGATAGAAATAATATTGTATATCTACCTTGCTCAAGTTTTCCAGCATCTTCTCAATATAAATAGAATGGACTTCAAATTTTTCATGGACAGTAAGGTCCTATCTCTTCATCCTACCTGCATCTCACTTGTCTGCTCAATGTTAACCCTCCAGCGCAGTCTATTGTCTTCCTCAAGTCATTTCCTGAGAAGCTTGTCATACTGTTCAGGTCCCAGGTTAAATGATACCTCCTCAGATGAGAGTTTTTTGAACTTTCATCATCCATTTATTTTTACTTCTTGGTTTAACCATTTTGTATCTTATTTTTTTAAATTTTCCTTGACATAATTTGCCATCCATGAAAATTTCATATCAAATATCTATCATAATAGATAAAATATGGAAAACAACTTAAGTGTCCTTTAGTGGACAAATGGATAAGGAAAATCTGATGCATGTTCACAGTAGAATAGCTTTCATTTGCAAAAAGATAGCCTTTATTACTTCCAACAGGAATGATCCATAAAAATCATTTGATAAGTGAAGTTGACCAGGAACAGAAGACAAATGCAGCATGATTTTACTTGTATGTAGGATGCAAAAGAATTGGAATCACAGAAATAGACAATAAGAATGGTGACTGTCAGGGGCTGGTGGATAAAGAAAGTGATAGAAAGAACAATTTAATCAAAGAATATGAAAAAATATAATCTTCAGTTCTATTTGGTGTGTCTAGATGAGATGCTAGAACTGAGACATAAAGACTGAGAATTAAGAGTTTAACACCAGTTTATGTTACAGACTGAGATCTTGTCTCAAAAAAGATAAATAAACAAACAAAAAATGACAATGAAAGACATGTAAAATTGTGATTGAATAGAAGAATCAGTTAAAAAATCCTACTACACAGAGTAAATACAGTTAATAATGTTTACATGAAATTGCTAACAGAATACTTTGTAGGTAAGCTCACTAATAAAACAAGTCAACGGAGGTCTTAAATTAATGAACTCAATATAACTATTCAAAACATCACATTCCATGCTATAAATAAAGTATTTTATACTAGATTGCTAACTCCATAGAAATAGGGGACTTGTCACATCCCTAATTCACAGAGTCTAGAACAATTTCAAAACATAGACAGTACATTATGAGGAATTTTTGGATTACTGAGAAAATGGAAATTTCTCTTCTTGACTCTACAGAAGTTTAGTCAAGTATGTAATGCTAAAAACAGCCAAATCAATAAATACTGCTTATCTGCTGAGAGCTAGATACATTCTAAGGATTTCATTGGTGTTGCCCTCATTGGTCTACCTATCTTGATTAGGCAAGGTGTTTGTCACAAGACTCTTTCCTATGGCATGCTCCCTGAGAAAATTCCCACAGGCAGGCATTCTCACTCTTGGCCCCTTTTGTTGTTACTGGGACTCCCATGGAAACTATCAGAAAGTACAGTGGTTGTGTCATTTCTAGAAAATAAACAACAAAGCACTGCTCTGAAGATGGCGGAACTTTGGATGTACCAGAGGCTGAAATAACAGGTCCAATGCTCAGTATTGTATACTATCTGGAAGGTTACCTCAATCCCTTTGTCTGTGAGGAATGCACCATTTAAAAATAGAAATGTTGTTATCTTTTCATCTACCTCATGAAGCTATAACCCTAGGCTAAATAATACCACTGAAAATGTTCTGTATTCTGAATACCTATATCGTTTGATATAAACGTGTACGTCTGTGATGGGAGGAACTGATTGCCTGACAGGTACATCACCCTAGGATGAACTCAGACCTACCAAAACCAAAACAACAATAAACGTACTCATGTTCCTACATACAGAACACAGAGATCAAATATGAAATAATTTATAAATTTTATCTAACATATATATCAGTATAATCAGCTAATTCATGCTTAATTCAAATCATTGTTCTCGTCAAAACAGATTTTTTTTCCTAAATATGATTCTTCACCTAGAGATTTCTGAGTCTCCACTCCTTTCTATAGTACTCTCCTTTAATCTGTGCATGTAACATAACTAATGAGCAGGTCCATGGTAAAGGTAGTAAGAACTCAATGCCCCAAGATGAAGGCTTCTCTCTAATTGCACTGCCCTACTATGTGACCATTCTCCTATAAGCAGATCCTTACCAGTAACTGAAACAATAAAATCCCCACTGAGCAGCTTCTCTCTCTCCCCTGACCCACAAGGTATCACTCTATTGGGGCAAAATAAGAATGAACAGAGACAGGACACATGCATGAAAACTGGGACTATGCGAGCTACTGGCTCAGATAAAGTAGCAGCAGCCACTTGGTCCAAGCATGCTTATTTTGAAGGCAAACTACTAATAATGCTGCATCTGCAGGATGACTGGGGTATGGGGGTGAAGAGGCTGTGATTTTCTTGCAGCACACAATGCTTGAAGGTCAACTAAGTCTAAACAATTCTTTGGCGAAACAAAGCCAACAGGGCTTTGTCTGTGGCCATATTCTGTTTCTAGCTTTGCTGGTAAAGAATCTAACTTATGTCATTGCCTTTCTTATACCAATTTTCACGCACAGCTAAGCCCACACAAAATGTCTCTCCTACAATCTTTTCAAAATGTAGTCACTCTCCACATTTGCCTGCTCTCTCTGCCCACTCTTTTGGTCCTCTGAGACGATTTCCTGAGCCATATTGTTCATGACTCTTTTATACTTCAAAAAGGGTCTCAATCCTAATAAAACTCTTATTTCTCTCCTTCATGTCAGTTTTCCTTCATTCATGGGTCCCTGCATATTGTCAAGATCATTCTTACTCCCTTTATTTCCAGTTTTAACCCAACAAAAGAGATGTCCCTAAAGTATCATCAGTGTCTTCTTCCTAAAGTGAAACTAAACTGTGCACACACACATCATCCTTCAGCTATGAAAGCAATGAGTATGCACACAGGCTGGGACAGTCCACTGTGATTAATGTCTATGTGGACAGGATTGCTTAGGCTTCTCCGTAGGCAGCATAATCACTATCAATAATTTCTTTTTTTTTATTTTTTATTTTTATTTCAGCTCATACAAACTTATTAGGTACACCAGTTCCCTCCCTCCCTCCTCCTCCCCCCGTACCCCCTGGTCCCCCACCCCACCCCTCTCCATCCCTCTTACCGCCCCCTCTTCCGCAAATTTCCCTGAGCTTCAAGATGGGGAGAGACTAAGCTGGCCTAGTTCTAGGTGGTTGATATAGAGTCTCTGAAGTTCTGGATTGTGGTTTGTTGATTTTCTTTTGCAGTTTTGCTGCTCCTGCAATGCCCTTCACTCCATCCTGGTGGGCATTGTATGTTACCCCCTGGCCAGAGACAAAAAGCTGTTAGAGTCTTGTGATAAAAGCACATTCAAAGGTAGATGTAATAAAAGTGGGAAACCACAGTGAGGGAGGGGTCTATCACCCATTTGCAAAATTGTTACTTTTTATCTGCCAGACTATATGCCCTCCTCTTCTGATGAGATCACTCCCCCTCAGTAGTAAATGATCAGGAACAAAAGTCTGTGAACTTAATCAGATGTCTCATTACTTATTTGGGTCCTTGGTGGAGGCCTATTTTCCCTGCTGTAACATGGTCCCTTCTCTCCTTCTTTCTGGTGTGGCCCTCCTAACCCATCCCTCCTGTTCATAATCCTTGCAATTACTGTCTCTAGGTGGGCTGGGTGGGTTTGGTACTAGGAGCCACCTATTAGGGAGTACATACGGCGCTTAATTTTCTGGGTCTGGGATACTTCACTTAATATAATTGTTTCTAATGACATCCATTTCCCGGCAAATTCCAGTAATTCATCATTTTTGATGGCTGAGTAGTACTCCATTGTATAGATGTACCACCTTTTCCTGATCCACTCGTCAACTGTTGGACATTTGGGCTGATTCCATGACTTTGCTATTGTAAACAGTGCTGCTATGAACATGGTCGTGCTTGTGCTATCGAGGTGAACCTCTGCTGTATGGGGGGTTATTCCCAAAAGTGGAATAGCAGGGTCATATGGCATTTCAATCTTTAATTTCTTTAAGAATCTCCAGATGGCTCGCCAAAGTGGCTGTATGAGCCTGCATTCCCACCAGCAATGTAGGAGAGTTCCCCTCTCTCCACATCCTCTCCAGCATTTGTCGTTGTTAGTATTGTGGATTTTTGCCATCCTGACTGGGGTGAGATGATATCTCAGGGAAGTTTTGATTTGCATTTCCCTGATGGCTAAGGAAGTGGAGCATTTTTTAAGATATTTGTTAGACATTTTAATTTCATCCCTGGTAAAGTTTCTTTTAAGTTCCAGGGCCCATTTTTTAATTGGGCCATTGGTTTCCTTGGTGTTTAGTTTTCTAAGTTCTTTGTGCACTCTGGACAATAGAGCTCTATCAGATATGTGGTTAGTGAAGATTTTCTCCATTCTGTGGGTTGCCTTTGAGCTCATGTTACAATCTCTTTATCTGAACAGAAGCTCTTTAATTTCACAAGATCCCAACTGTTGAGAGTTGGTAGCAGTGACTGTGCCATTGGATGTCTGTTTAGGAACTGTTGGCCTAGCCCAATCAGCTCGAGGGAGTTCCCTATCTTTCAACTATTGTTTTTATAGTCTCTGGCCTGATATCAAGGTCCTTGATCCATTTGGAATTAAGTCTTGTACAAGGTGACAAGTACGGGTCCAGCTTTAATCTTCTGCATGTGGAGATCCAGTTTTGCCAGCACCATTTGTTGAAGATGCTGTTCTTTTTCCATTGGATTCTTTGGGCCCCTTTGTCAAAGACCAAATGGCTGTAACTTTGTGGGCTTATATCTGGGTCTTCAATCCTTATCCATTGATCTGTGTGTCTATTTTGGAGCCAGTACCAGGCTGTCTTTATAACTATGGATTTGTAGTATAGACTAAGGTTTGGTATGGTTATACCTCCAGCTGTGTTTTTGTTACTCAGGATTGTTTTTGCTATCCTGGGTCTTTTGTGCCTCCATATGAACTTTGAGATTGTTTGGTCAACTTCTTTGAAGAATTGCTTTGGGATTTTGATTGGTATAGCATTGAATCTGTATATTGCCTTTGGTAGGATGGTCATTTTCACGATGTTGATTCTGCCAATCCAGGAACAAGGGAGGTCTTTCCACCTTCTAGTGTCTTCTGCTATTTCTTTCTTTAGGGTTTTAAAGTTTTCATTGTAAAGGTCTTTTACCTCCTTAGTTAGGTTTATACCAAGGTATTTCATTTTTTTAGGGGCTATAATAAATGGTATTGTTTCTCTCAAGGCTTTTTCACTTCTTTCATTCTGGGCATATAGGAAGGCCTCTGATTTTTGCACATTTATTTTGTATCCTGCCACCCTGCTGAACTTCTCAATTAGTTCCAGGAGCTTCCTGGTGGAGGTTTTGGGATCACTCAGATATAAGATCATGTCATCTGCAAATAGGGATAGCTTGACTTCTTCCTTGCCGATTTGAATCCCTCTTATGTCCCTTTCTTGTCTTATGGCTTCAGCTAAGACTTCAAGTACAATATTGAATAGAAGTGGTGAGAGTGGACAGCCTTGTCTAGTTCCTGATCGAAGTGGGAATGCTTCCAATTGTTCCTCATTGAGCATAATCCTTGCTGTGGGCTTGTTGTATATAGCTTTTATTATATTGATAAAAGTTCCTTCCATTCCTACTGTCTCTAGCGTTTTGATCATAAAAGGCTGTTGGATCTTGTCAAAAGCTTTTTCTGCATCTATCGAGAGTATCCTGTGGTCTTGGACTTTGGACTGGTTTACATGATGAATTACATTTATTGATTTGCGTATGTTGAACCAACCTTGTGTGCCGGGGATGAAGCCTACTTGGTCCCCATGAATGATCTTTTTAATATGTTTTAATATGTTTTTGAATCCGACTTGCTAAGACTTTGTTGAGAATCTTTGCGTCTGTGTTCATCAGGGAGATCGGCCTATAGTTTTCTTTTTTAAGCGAATCTTTATTAGGTTTTGGGATTAAAATGATATTAGCTTCATAGAACGAATTTGGTAGTGTTCCTTCCTTTGCTATTTGATGGAACAGTTTAAGGAGTATTGGTGTTATTAACTCCTTAAATGTCTGGTAGAACTCTGTGCTGAATCCATCTGGTCCAGGACATTTTTTGGTGGGAACATTCGAGATTACTTCCTCAATTTCCTTATATGTTATAGGACTATTTAAATAATTCACAACTTCCTGATTCAATTTAGGTAAGTTGTGTTTACTTAGAAATTCGTCCATCTCTTTTGTGTTGTCAAACTTCACAGAGTATAAGTTTTTGAAATATGATGTTATAATTCTCTGGATTTCTTGGGTATCAGTAGTGATAACTCCATGTTCATTTCTAATTTTGTTAATTTGGGTTTTCTCTCTCTTGCTTTTGGTTAGTTTAGCTAGGGGTGTATCAATCTTATTGATTTTTTCAAAGAACCAGCTTTTTGACTGGTTGATTTTTTCTATCATTTTCTTAATCTCGATTTCAGATATTTCTCCCCTTATTTTGCTAATCTCCTCTCTTCTACTACTTTTGGGATCAGATTGCTCTAGTTTCTCTAAAGCTTTAAGCTGCATTGTTAAGTTGTTTATTTCTGATGTTTCCATTTTTTTGACGTAGGCATTAAGAGCTATGATCTTACCTCTTAGAACAGCTTTCATTGTGTCCCAGAGATTTTGGTAAGTTGTATTTTCATTATCATTCACTTTCAGGAAATCTTGAATTTCCTTTTTAATTTCTTCCTGAATTCAGTTCTCATTCAGCATCATAGTGTTAAGTTTCCAGGAGTTAGTGTATTTTCTCTTGTTTGATGTGTTGTGGATGTCCAGCTTTAGGCCGTGGTGTTCTGATAGGGCACAGGTTAGAATTTCAACTTTCTTGTATATGTATAGATTCATTTTGTGGCCCAATATGTGATCTATTTTGGAGAAAGTTCTGTGTGCTGCTGAGAAAAATGTGTATTCTTTGGTGCGTGGGTGAAAAGTTCGATAGAGATCTGTAAGGTCCATTTCTTTCAGGGTTTGATTAAGTTCCAAAGTGTCTCTGTTAGGCTTTTGACCTGTTGATCTATCCCATGTCGAGAGGGCGGTGTTGAAGTCCCCAAGAATTATTGTTTGGGGATTGATTTCTTGCTTTAGACGCTGTAGGGTTTTCTTAATGAATGTGGAGGGGCCCGTATTGGGTGCATATATGTTCAGTATTGTGAAGTCTTCCTGGTGAATTGTACCTGTGACTAAAATGTAGTATCCATCCGTGTCTCTTATAATTTTCTTTGGTTTGAAGTCCACTTTGTCTGATAGCATAATGGCTACCCCTGCCTGTTTTCTGCTTCCATTTGCTTGTAGAATTGTTGACCAGCCTTTTATTTTTAGAGCGTGCCTATCTTTTGTGGTGAGATGGGTTTCCTGCAGGCAGCAGATTGATGGATTGTGATTTTTAATCCATTTTTATAATCTGTGTCTCTTGATCGGTGAATTAATTCCATTAACATTTAGTGTTATCATGGAGAAACTATTGTTAATTCCAGACATTTATTATGTTTAGTAGCTTTTATAAGTATATTGCTTCATTTTTAATGATGTTATACTTGCCTTCTGTTCTCCTGGATATGCCTGTTTTTTTCTTCACGCTTGAGTATCATTTCTAGCATTTTTTGAAGGCCTGGTTTGGTGGCCATGTATCCCTTAAAGTTGTCTTTGTGCTGGAAAATTTTTCTTTCTCCCTCGATCATGACTGATAGTTTTGCAGGGTAAATCAGCCTGGGTTGACATTTTTGCTCATTCAATACTTGAAGTATGTCTCTCCAAGCTCTTCTTGCTTTTACTGTTTCGACTGAGAAGTCATTTGTTATTTTAATAGGTTTACCTTTAAAAGTGACTTGTTTTTTCTCCCTTGAAGCTCTCAGCATCAGTTCTTTATCTTGAATGTGGAGTGTTTTAACTATTATTTGCCTTGGCGTGCTTCTATTTTGGTCGTATCTGTTCTGTTTGGGGTGCGGAATTCCTCTTGTATATGGATGGGCCTTTCATTTTTTAGATGAGGAAAGTTTTCCTTGATGATCGTTTGAAAAATTTCCTCAGGGGTGGTATTTTGAGATTCTTGCTCTGGTATTCCATGAATACGCATGTTAGGCTTCTTCAGGGTGTCCCATATCTCTTGGATATTTCTCTCAAGTATCTTTTTGGCTTTAACAACCTCTTCCATTGAGCTGGTTAGTACTCCCACTTTATCTTCAAGGTCTGAAATTCTGTTTTCTGCTTCCTTAGTTCTGTTGATAAGACTCTCTGTGGTGTTCTGGGTTGAAGATAACTTGTCTTTTAGCTCAGTTTTAAACTCTGCTTGAGTTTGTTTTAACTGCTGTATGCCACTTTTTGTTTCTTGCACTGTTTTTCTCAACTCCTCCAGATGTCTGTTGTGTTTCTATTCAAAGCGATTGATTCGATTATGTAATTCCTCCCTGATTTCCTCTTTCATAGTATTGAACATGGTAATGATCATATTTTGAGAGTCTTTATCCTGGGTGGGGCTTTCTTGGCCTTTTTCCGTGGGTTTGTTCTTGTTGGAGTCTAACATTATGGGATTAATTTCTTCAGTGGGAAATTTGTTTACTTGATTGTTGCTTCTCATGGATTTGCACTTTGACTTTGGCATTGTCATTTTAACTCTTAAGATCTCTCAATTTCACTAAACTGAATTATTTGGCCTGGGGTCCTGGTGGGCGGTGCGCGGAGGCGGGGGTACTCACCAGCTAGGGCGCGGGGTTGAGGCCCGGCTGGACCGCGGGGGCGCGTCCCGACCAGCGGAGCGGGGTGGGGTGCAAAGGGGACTATCAATAATTTCTAAGCAAACATGGTCCTAGCTACAGATTGATAAGGAAGAGAAAATGACATCTCAGAATTCTAACTTCAGTTACTTTGTGGTAAACATTTGTAGATAAAACCCACAAGACAATTTCCAAAAACCTTCTCTCGACCACTTTGTCATAGAGGTTAATGTTCTGTTGCTTTTCTAGTTCAAAATCACTTGTATTTCATCAATTATTAGTCAGCTATTTCATTTGACATTGTCTTGAGGCTTTTCCTTGGAAATTCAAATACTCAGGAATAGAAACTTTATCAGTGTGTATGAACTTCCAATCTTTCAACACAATTTCTCAAATGGCCAGATTTAAGAAGCTTCAGGAACTGTATGGGAATAAAAGCATATTTATTAATTAATTAATTAATTTATTTATATATTTATTTGTGTGTGTGTGTGTGTGTGTGTGTTTCAGAGGGCACTATGTGTCCTTGTGGAAGACCAAGGGTTAATTTGGGAATCATCTTGAAATGTCTACCTGCTTTTTCACTATACTCTGGATTTCCCAGGCTCTACTCACCAGGGCCTGAAGTGCAGGCCACCACCATTTCTGCCTGGCATTTTAAACTGGGACCTGGGATCTGAACTCAGTACTTTCTGCGTGAGGCAGAGTCTTAACCCCTGAGCCATCTCTCCAGGCCTAAAAGAATCTTTAAACAGCAAAAAAATGGAAGTTCTGCTCCAAATACTCATGCAATTTTCTTGAAAATATAATCTGGATGTTAAGATATATCCTTCTTTCAGCCTTACAGGCCCAAATTGATTCTTAAACTAGACCACATGGGACTACAGTGTGAATCTACCTTTTCAAAACCTGGTCATCAAAGGCGTTCTTGCAGAAGGAGATAATTTCAGAAACAAAGTTCTGCCATTCCATATACTCTGTTGGATATTTCACAACTGGTCTCCAAATTCTATACTTGCATCCACAAAAAGAGACTGTGCTAAGTGCATGCTGATCTAACATCTGTATGGATCATGGTATCTGTATAGTTCAAAATTAAATATAAAACTTCATGTGTGATTACATACACTTATCTTTTTTTCTGGGAAAGGACAGGAAACTTGATTAGATTAAGAACCACTTATCTCCATGACCTGTGTTTCTGGGTTCCAGTATTCCTTTGAGCTTGACCCATCACCACGCTTTAAACTCAGGTTTTGGGAGTACTCAGGTGAAGTTGCACAAGGTCACTCAGAAGCATCTAGATAGGTGGCCGCATTCCACCATTAGGCAGCCTCTCCACTGCTCCCTGGGAACTTGACTTGTCCACTCTTTCCTGCTTCTTCCCTCTTCTTTGCACACTTAAAGTCTTTAATTTTAGTCCAAATGTCGATATACAGATCCATATTTCAACAAGACTTGATGATTTTCTTTCAGTGATTTTTAAGTATATTAATATAAATGTTACTAATCAGAGCTACTGAAGGAAGAATGAAGTGTAAGTACTTAGATATAATGTACAAATTGGCCAATAGAATTGGCCAGGAAAGGATTTTTTGTTAAATATCTATGGTTTTAAGTAAGACATTGTCCAATTAGTGAAGTTTTATATCAGCTATTGTGACCCATAAATTTTTTTTTGTTGGACAGTAGATTAGGAAACAAATGGGTCCTCAGCCCTAGTAGGAAATTCCTGGGAAAATTCTGGGAGATATCAGTGTTAGTGTGAGCATTTTGGATGGCACAGAAGTCTTCTTATAGACGTCTATTTTGGTCAACACTCAGGAGGAAGTATTGCTTTACATTTTTGTGATGGTCTCATTTGTCAACTCGGAAGGATTTAGAATCACCTAGGAGACACAGCTGTAGACATGTCTTTAAGTGAATTTCCACAGTGGTTTGACTGAAGAGGGAAGTATACATTCATATACTGAATGTAGGCAGACCATCCTATAAGCTGGGGACCTGGATTGAGTAAAAGAAGACAAAGAAGAAAACCAGCTGAGCTTAAACATTTTCCTTTCTCTGCTCCCAGATTTGCTAGGATGTGAAGGTCCCAGTTACATGTCCTTTTCACCACAGAATCCACCATCCCTCTTTCTGCATGGAGGGACACTTTACTCTTAAACTGGAGATGAAATAAATTCATCATCCTACAGGCTGCTTTTCATCAGATATTTAGCCATAGTGGTAGAATAGCAGCTGATATACTTATGCTATGATTTCTGACCTGTATAAAATGTCCAAATAATGCATATTACCACATTATCATTTTTCTCAAAGGTGGAAGCTATATTGTCAGTCAAACTGAATAATCGAACTATATTTTTATAAATTATGATAATTATCTCATTTAAATAAGTCTCATGTTTGTTACAACAAATTCTAATATTGGTCTTCAAGACTCCTGTGTTCTATCAAGCTGTAGACAATGAAAAGTTATTGTTGGTTTAAAAACTGAATCCTAAATACAGCTTATTTTAAGATGCAGAGAAGCATGGATTAGACTGACATAATCATAGGAGTCCATTACAAGTATTATTTTATCTGTCTTGCAGCAGGAGACAAAGTCAGAAAGATCCGAAGTATGAACAGGATTCAGTGCCCCATGACTGCCTTTGAGTTTGGAGATGACCACATGCAAAACTGAACAACCTTCAATAATTCACTAAACCTCCTAGCCAACTGCTGGTGTTGACCTAGTTGTATAACTTCAAAGACCTGAATTCTACCAATAATGTGAATAAGGTCCCTGCAAGGCAAATACTGTGAATTCTATTTTGTGAGATATGAATACAAAACGAAGGCAGGTATGCTATATTTCTCACCTACAGAACTCTCTGTGAAGAAATGAGTTATGCAGCAAGGTCAAGGCCAGCCTGGGCTATGCAAGATTCTGTCTTCATAAAGAAAATCATTGTTTGAGCTACTAAGTTGGTGTAATTCATTACACAGCAACAGATAATAAAAGAGCTGTCCTTCTGCACCCTAATATGTGTCATGCTTCTTTTGTATCTGGTATAGTCATGGAGTCTTGTACAAATATTTTTAAAAATCTGATTCTTTAGGGGAACACAGAAGCTACAAAAGCTGCATAATTCACAGGAGACATAGGTTGATAATTCTGAGATCATTTGTTAGATTACAATGTATGTGATAGGATCACAATGCATTCAGCTTTAATAACAAATCTAAGAAGAAAAATTACTAATGTTATAAAACCAGTATGACTAACAATCAATGTCGAGATTTTGATTCATGCTAGGAAGTTTGAAAATTGGTCTCTGATGAAATAAATGCTTGACTTTAGTGCAAGCCATTTTTCCAATAACAGCAAGTGATTGTGAAAACTGAGAGCCCAATTACATTAGAGGGTTCCATGAGAGCACACAATTAAAGTCATACATACTGGCTTGCAAAAGCAGGATTCAATGCTCTGCACCGAGCATACTTCCATAATGCCGGATTGTGTTTTGCTTTTTCCAGTTTTTCCCCTTCATTTCAACAGAATAAGTATAATTGGAGGATGTGAACACTGGTTGTCCCTAAGGACCACAGAGAAAGTATATTAATGAGAATTTTCTGGAAAAGTAGTGCAGAACTGTCCTACTCATAGTCTGGAAATAGCATGGCATGACTCTCCTATTAAAAAATCAAGTGAATAAGACCCTGCAATACAAAACTGAAGAAAATGAAACATCTCTCCAGAGAAAAGCTTACAAAACCTTAAGATTAAAACATAATGTGAATATTTATAAACATCATCTGTAAACTTAAAATTGATATTGATTCACACACACACACACATACACACACACACACCACTGCAAGATCACAAATTCCTAAAGGATGGTTCACCCAGGACATGAGCAGAGCTTGTCCCTTCTCATGAGAAACCCTAGCCAAGGAGTGGAGAGAGACAGTAGTGAAAGACTGCTCAGATCTCTCCCAGGGCTGATGACTCAGAAGGTCCAGCTTGAATTGTAATGACAAGTGACTGGAAGGGATCTGCAAAACATTAACCTGAGAAGCTCTGGACGCGAAGACCTGCCTTGCAATTGTCTACAGGTCAGACTGCTCTCTGCATGCACCACATGTCTACTCTTCCACTACTCATTCATGTGCTGACCTTGAGTCTCTGAATTATCCAGACCCTTCTTGGTTTCTTATTCACTTACAGATGAGGTTATCCTAAACAAAGACTAATTTTGGTATAATGCTGGTACATAGGACTTTTTCTATTACTTTTCCTCTACTTACTAGTTACACAAATATCAAGAGACTATTATATGTCAGGCACTGGTTAAGGGATTCAAATTCATAGTGTTTACTGCCTTGTGTCATCCAAAAGCAAATTACCACAACATGATAAATAGCAGCATATGTGAAATACAAAGAGTGAATGTTCTGCGCAGGAAGAATAGCTCACATAAAACATTGAGTTAAGAAGGAAGCTTAGGATGGTGCTAAGAGGTATCTGTGGGTGTGTATCTCTCTTTGCTAGTGAGCAGAGTGATGTCAGAAAGAATGAAATGATGAAATCAGAGAAGAAAGCAAGGGCCAAATTATACTTCCCTAAAGACAGTCTCATTTTTGCAAAGTATACTGGAAAAGTTGCCGGGAGCTATTATTCAAAGAGCTCTGTTTATATCAAGAAAAGGATAAGAAATTAAGAAACTGGATATTGCTATAAGGTATGTTTTAAAGACCACAAGATGTAGGGAACATGGAAGCTCAAGACTCCAGTTTCTTGTAGAACCGATGCCAAGAACATTCTGTGTAGTCATATAGTCTCAATATGCCTCCCATTGCTAAGCAATGGTAGAGACTAACTCCTCTTGACTTTCCTGGAATGGGCAGGGATGGATCTTGTCCTGTTTCAAAATGGTATTGAGGACAAAAGTGTTTCTTGCATATCTCTTAAACATCATAATATACATAGAAATGAATTTTCATTAATTGCCCCTGTTGTGCTATTCTCTAACATTGTATTAGAATCTTAATTTTTCTAAGTCATGCTTGCTGTATTACATATTTCTAGCCTGTAGCTAAAATGATTGCTTTTACCCAAGTGTAGTTTGGTAAGTTTCATTCATAATGTTTTAAAAGTTATTTATAAATTAACAAATTACACATAGTAGTAAAGAAATAACAATCTCTTGAATGATAATGTTGGGTAATATTTTTTAGAAATAGTCCAAAAATCTTTAATCTAAGACAATTTTTTAGGGTAACCTACAGATATTGGGCTTTCTTGTCACAGGAAGTTGAAAGTTAAAAACAGATTAATAGATTAATAAAGGCTTTTTATACAATAACAATAAAATTCATGGACTTGGGGGAGGTTCTTCTCAGTATTTTAAATAAGTTTATTTAACATTTTCATTTCAAAATGAGATTTGAGGCTGTTTATTTTAAATCAAAATTTTCTATTACATTAATATTATAAGGTTCATGTATTTTAAGATACAAATTCTGTGATTGCTTAATGCTAAAGTAAGTAAATTGAGAACTACAGTATCTTAGATTTCAAGATATACATTTACAAATGACCATATATAAATGTATATTGTCTATACAATTGCCTAAAAAAGCCCAAAAATTTATAGTTATGACTTAAAAAAACTGAAGTACATTACAGTCCCTCTATCTGCAATTCCTCAGAAACCTAAAATGTATATCAAAACTCACTAAGACCACCCCTGACAATACAGAGCTTGCCTCCTGAATCTTGATGATATCTAAACAAGGGGTTGTTGGAATTCCCATCCAGGTTTGAATCCCCTTATCAAGAGGCTGTTGGACATTGATTTTAAGAAGAAATAACCTAATTTTGAGGGGCTTAATTGTTTATTCAAAAGTTATTGATGCTGATTATGAAGGACAAATTATGGGTTTGGCCTACTTGCCTATGGAAATATTTACTGTGGGCGGGAAAGAGAAAATAATAGCTCAAATGTTAATATCACCCATGAAATTAATGGGAAACAATTACAAGCGAGGCCTAGAGACATGCGAGAATTTGGATTCTCAGAGATAATGGCTAGAGTCCATAACTAAAGAATGGCCACTCTTTCCTTAAATATAAGTGGAAGGCAATTCTCTGGCCTCATGGATACTACGGATGTCCTCATCACCTCAAGTCATTGGCCCCATTCATGGCGTTTTTGTGATACTAATGCAAAATTAAGAGACATGAAAATCTCCATTAGGCCTCAACAAAATGCTGCCCTTCTACAATGGAAAAACCGTGAAAAATACTGTCCCAAGGGATGGTTAATAGCCCCATCTTTTGTCAAAGGTTAGTATACATAGAAAGACCTTATAAAATTTATTTGGTGATCTTCAACTGCCTCTACACCATACAGGACTCATGATAGTTCCAAAAAGATTCAGAAAGCATTTCCTACACAGTACTTAGAAAAAAGGAAATTATTCCCCTAAGATAAATTTGATCCACCTAATGCTCTAATTAATAGTGAGAGAGCTACAACCTTAATTTGATGCTTTGGAGGGGCTTTGCTTTGGATGTCTGTGGGATCAAACACAGTACAGACAAAAGTAGACATGTTCTAGCTTGGATGGTAGTGGCCCTATATTTTGAATAGAAAAGATAAATTGTGCCTTTATAAAAATGCTTTGTGGCAGGGATTAACAGCCACAATAGTGTTCCTATACTTAAGGGGAACACAAAAAAGAGCTATAGGCAATGCCACTGAGTCCTTAACCTCATCAGAGAGGAGGACCCAGAGGGAAGTTTGACATGCACAGTGAAGGATGGTCCAGAATGGGGGGGGGGCACTGGGAAAAAGGGAGGGAGGGGGGAAAAGAAGGGTAAAAGGAGGGAGGGGGGAAAAGAAGGGGAAAAGGAGGGAGGAAACAAGAGGGTCCAGGGAGGAGTAGAGGGAGGGAGAGAGGGAGGGGAATGGGGTACTTATCAACTTTGTATGAGTGGAAAAGAGAAATAAAAAAATGCTTTGTGAAGACTAGAATCCAATGCCTTTTCTTATCTCTGATTAACATTTTGGGTCCTGATGTTTCAAGTTAGTTCTAAATGAGGGCTTAACTCATATTTATAATAACATTAATAATTAATTATATTATTATAATTGATGGATAAAATGTAGTTAATAATTTCATAGTAAAGCTGTTTACAAATAATAAAGATAAAATACTAGTTCCCTAATGTGATCACATTGAGTTTCTAAAATTGCATTATGATTAGCTAACTTTCTTTATGGTTCTTTATGTAACAATGTTAAATAAGTTAAACTAAATAATCTTAATACATTTTAATTAACATTTTATCCTTTTTGTCCTTGTTACTTTTTAAGACAGAGATTTAACTGTGTATCCCACTAACTTTGAATTCCATGTGTAAACCTAGCTGGCCTCCTTCTGCCTTTGCTTCCTAAATATTAAAATTATAGTTGTACTTCACTACACCCAATGATGTTGTAATATGGCTTTTGTTATTGATCTTACATTATAATTTAAAAATGTAATTCATTTTCATTTCTGGTCACCCAAGTCAACTTAAAAGATAAATAGATTATTCCTTGTCAAAGTCATTTTTTGTCAAATACATAGTGTACATCAAATATTTGGTTGTCACCTGCTAATATCTTTTCTAATTCAAGGTATTCTATGTTATTATACAATTAAAAACCACATGGATTGTTGGACATGGCCACTGTGTTCATAAATTGTTTCCCTTTTTTTAGGTTATCCAAAGATCTTGGGGACAGATAATAGACCAATTTAGACTTCTTGTGTCTGATTTTTTTGCCCATTTTAAAAATTTGCCCATTTCACTAAACAACTACATTTCATGTGTAACAGGAATTCCCTATAATCCCCAATGACAAGGATTTGCTGTACATGCTGATGACATGATTAATCTATTTAAAGATAAAGCAAGGGGAGAGAACCTCTGTGGATTCAACTCACAGTATTCTTTCTTCCATTTTATTCACATTAAACGTCTTAAATTTAGGAAAAGATGGCTTTACAGCAGCAGAATGCCTTTGACATACACCTTCAGTCCTAACCAGACCCAGTGCTCCACTGGAGTCGGGGGTATCTTTGTGTTTCCCCACCAACAGGATCATTTCTATGGATTTCTGAACGGCTAGCACTATCAGTAGAAGGAAATGAAAGCTCTTCCCCAAAAAATGAGAGGACGGAGCCTGACAGAGAGGTGGAGGATGCTGTAAGAACGCCCACCCACTTGGACCCAAATGGAAAACCTGATACATTAAGGGGAGATAGCGGCTAGTGGAAGAAACCAAACAACCAGCGACTCCAAGATACGTTTTCCTCGTGCTCCTAATCATGCTGTTCTCTTCTGAAAATTTTGTGACCTATAATCCTGACCCACCCATAGTGCATGCTGCAGTATGGGAAAAGTGAGATGTTCTTGTGAGCTCCAACCCTACGCAGCTCTTGGGAGATTTGGATGCAGAAATTACCGGGTTACAAGTTGCTCAAGTGCTTCTAAACGCCAACAGAACAGTCATTTTGGAGACTATAGAACACACTGGAGGTAACTACTTTAACTTTTTTGCTGTAACAAATCAAAATGTGGGAAATTGTCCAGTGTAGGCCATGTTTGTGGCTGACCACACATATAAACATGGACTTGGCCATTACTTAGTACACAACTGGTCAGTACCTGGATTGTCAAATACTGGAATACAAAGGTAACTTTTGATGAAGGATTCATTAGAAAGTATGCACAAACTGGACTGTGGAAATTGGCTGCAACAATCAGAGACAGCCAATGCGTGTTAAAAGGAGACTTGTTTGCTCCAAACTTCATGGGTCCATCCTCAATTTTTGGAATAAGGTCTTGTGTGGAACCCCCTATATTTTGTTAAGGTTTGAAGGAGGGGAGCACTTAATTGATTATGTGAATTGTTTGCTTGCCGGTTGTCCTTCTCCAAGGCTTGATGCCAAGGCAGTATTAGTTCTTATGCAACCCCCAAATGTATTTACAGCTACAAAAGTTTCTAAACCTTGGTTCGATAATATAGAAAGACAATTATTCAAGGAACTAACAGAGTTAGTGAAACCCAAAAGAGTAATTGGGATTCTTATTGCCCGCACAATTGCAGCCTTGGTTGCTGCTGCCACTAGTGCTCTGTCTTTAATACATGGCATACACACAGCTTATTTTATTAGAATCATGAAAAAGGATATTTCTGATGTTTTGAAAATCCAGCTATGCCTTTATCAGGACTTACAGAAACAAATATATTTATTAATATAGACCATGATGGTTGTGGGAGAGAGGTACAGAATTTAAAGATTAAGAGTATCCAAGTAACAAAGAACATAATGTTTCCAGTTATGATTGGGAAAAGATTAAAGCTCATCTAAATGGTATCAGAAATCTTAATAACTTGAATGCAAAGTCAACATTGCTACATAATCAGATTATGTGCATAAGTCAGGCTGCAATTTTACCTACATGTTTTCAAGTAATGCCTTGGTCATTGGTTAATGGATTTTCTTGTTAGAGTCTAAGCTCAAGTTTTACAAGAAGGCTTTGGTCTGAGTACTGTGTCCTGGTAACTGTAGTAATAGGTACGGTAATAGAGTAATAACTTTTACAAATCAATATGGCCTAACATAGCTCCTTTTTAAAAGAAAAAGAGGAATTTGTAGGGAACATGGAAGCTCAAGACCCCAGTTTCTCGTAGAACAGACGCCGAGAACATCCTGTGCAGTCCTATAGTCTCAGTAGGTCTCCTGTTGCTAAGCACTGGTAGAGACTAACTCCTGCTGATTTTCCTGCAGCAGGCAGGGATGGATCTTGTCCTGTCTTGAAATGGAAGGGAGGGCAGAAGTATTTCCTGCATATTTCTTTCAATTCTTTAGAAGTCAGTCAGACATTAATTAGCATATCTAAAGGATGGGCACAGAGCTTTATCATTGTAATTGTATCACATTGCTGACCTTTGTATATAATAGTGGCCTATTCTTTCTCCACAATGAATGAGGCCATTAGGGTATATTAACATTTTTAAGGGTTGGCAGGGTTGTATTGTTGGTGGTGGCCCCTGTTTATTGCTGACCTTACATGTGTAGTCTGTCTGCCACAACTGACATCATCTCTCTATGCAGTGTATAGACGCCACCCCCTGTTTCATGTTATATAAGGGGTTAGATTCTATAAAAAATTCAGTTTGGTTTTTGGCTTTTCCACATCCCCTGTTGACCCAGCCTGTTCAATTCCTGCTCTGGTACTTATCTGGGTTGTGAAGTAAGAGCTCAGGTTGCAGATGCCTGTACACAAGGTCTTCTGACGGCTTAACATTTTCTGATGCAGCAGTTACTGTGTACATTCAGAAGACGATATGACTTTTGCCCTTTTCCCATATAACATGAAAGAACCATTTTGTCTGACACTTTTCATGAGGGTTTGGTAAAGGAGGTAGCAACCCATAGAGGTGGTTGATCCATACTTTGGTGTGATACCAATGCTTCTGGGTTTCCATCTGACAATATCCACAGACTTCAGAAGTCATGAAACAGGTACTCACCCAGAGCAACAAGATCTAGGTTTTACTAATATTTTTTAAAGTTAGCATCAGGTAGCTCTTCCTCCTGTCACATTCCCCTGCCCCAGATTAAACAAACTCATCAAGTTCAAGTTACAGCTTTCTCCATTTGAGTGAAGAATGGAGCTGAGTTCTAGAAATAAGTAACTTGGGAGAGAAAAAAAACAGGGGGAAGAGATCATTCAAAATAGGTGATAGAAAGGAAGGATAGCATGAGAGTGAAACATTTGATTGGTAAACAATAGAGAATAGAGTTCAGGCTTAGCTTGTTGGTTAGATATGCAGTCAGGTGCAGCCTAATAGATTTTAGTTAGTGATGGACTTTATATAGGACAAGAATCCTGTAAGATTATATTCCCAGTGATGTTATACCATGTTCATTTATGTGAGTTTATTTTACAAAGAAATCGCCCACTGATTAATTTTTCAGGCGGTGCCAAATGGCATATGACTGTATTTCACTTGCTTCTCCAGACAACTTCATCCTACATTCTTCTACTGTGTCCAGAGACTGCTTACTCGGTCTGGCTTCTGTTGGAACAATGGAAGGCGCCAATAGGAGGCTGAAGGCCATAAGACTAGAACATTTATTTCTTTGGCTGCAGTTTAACTCTACTTCATAAAGCCACAGTTCCTGGTAATTTCTGTCTTTTTCTCTGTCTCTCCTCTCTCTCTCTCTCTCTCTCTCTCTCTCTCTCTCTCTCTCTCTCTGTGTCTCTCTCTCCTCTCAGTTTCTCTGCCTTTCTTCTTCCCCCTGCATCCCCATCCCTTCACTTGCAGCAGCAGATGTACAAAGGTAATGACTTCTTACTGTTCTGTAATGCTTCATTGTTCCTTCTGGTTCAGTTTGACCTCATCTTCCTGATTATGTCTTTACAAATTCTCCCTTCTCTAAACGCTTCTTCATTACTTGATTTAAGAGAAACATTCCTTTCCTGTCTGGGATCTGGCTGATACTGCCCACCACAGATTGTCTTTCTTATAGTGGCAATGCAGCCAGAATTGAAATCATAACTTATTATTGAAAGTTACTAAGAAACCACAGCCCGCTAAATATGTTCACATATGCTACCTCATTTCTTATTTACACACAAGTATAGAAACTCAGATTTCAACTGCTGTACTGGGATAATAATTATTTATGATGAAGGTAAATGTATATAATGACCATATGGATTTTACTGCTAAATTCAAATATAAACCACATTTCTAGGAACTTAAGACCTTAGGTTTTGTATAGTTTTAACATGGAATGATTTAGCCTTCCATATGTACATTGTCTCTATTTCCTTCCGGGTTTAGAGCCTTCAGATTAGTTCATTTTCATTTTCGAAGTTTTCATTCCTGTTAGTATCTTGTCACAAAAGGCACAAATGGAGGTCCAGAATGAATCATGAGCATGCGCCTCTCTAAATCTATCTTTTGTGATGGCAATTGAGTCATTTAAGAGTAGAGATCTGCAAGAGCACTTGTCTGCTGCATCTGTAGATGCAGCCATTGCACAGTCACCGTTCTCCCTGCCTTCAAACTCTCAGCTTTTCTTTATGTGGATCTAAACCTGAACCTTCTTGTTCTGCTGATGAGCAAGAAATAAAGTATATTCTTAAATGCAAAATTATAAAGAGGAAAGAAAAATATTTCTATAACATACTTGGTGATTTGTCCCATAGACTATTCAACTGCCTAATGAGTATGGATGAGACAGAACTGAGAAACAGGTACAGATGTGTCCAACTTCCTGAGTGAACGCCTACAGTCAGGCTTTTGTCGTTCTGCACACATTAGGAAATTCCTGTGGTTACTTTCTCTCCAAGATAGAAATGTGGATTTGAAAAAGTTACAGTTCAGTTTGTTGAGGGAAACTGGATTTCTCTCCTTATAAGTTGAGGACATAAGGCCCTACAATACTGAATTTAGAACATGAGACATGTGTTGACTAAATAAGATCAAGGACTCTTCTAAATATGTGTGATAGACATGAAATAACTACTCCTACAGACTGCAAACATAATGTATCTCCATCCTTTCAAGATGGAAGTATATTTCGGTATAAATTTGTTTTAAAATCATGAAATATTTGATTGGTGTATACAAAAGTATTAGACAGACCTTTGCTTTTCCACTGAATGACTTGCCACAAATCCAACCAGCTCAACTGATTCAAGCTTGTGTGTTGACTAAACATATCCAATTGAAGAATACATATGGAATGAAGATTTAAACAACAGTTCTAGAAATAAGTAAAGTTAAGGTAATGCAATAGTGGTGACTGGAAAAAATAGCTTCATTGGCAAAACACCTAGATTGCAAGCATAGAACCTGAGTGTAATCTCTAAAATACATGTTGGAAAAAAATAGGCATGGTTACAGATGCTTATGAAGACCATGTTGGGAAGTAAACATAGGTGAAGCCCTATAGTTCACTGAACTATCAGCCTAGAGTACTTGCTGAATTCCAGGCCAGTGAGAGACTTTGTCTCAAAAAAACAGTGGTCTTAATCTAAAGAGTGTCACCTGAAGCTACACAATCATACCTGTCCACACACATGCCCACTTACACATAAGCATCTTACCAGATGAACACACCAAATGCCAAAAAAAGTGGTTGAGGATATCATCATATATGTGGAAGAAAAGGGTGTGGCAGAAAAAATATTAAGTTGAATATTGTTTATCAATAGGTAATCACCGGCATTAAGAACTCTAAGTAAAGAAGTAGCTTTGCAGCAAACTGCAATAAGGAATGGTAGAGGAGAAATGGAAGAGTGACCAAGAGGCATAAAAATCCAAATTGGAAATAATAAAGAGTCAATACACTGATTGCTCTATCTATAGAGTGCTCTGAACAACTGATTTGCCGGATTCCTAATCCTAATTGATTCATTATGAAAAGGTGATCTTTGATATCTACCTACTCACCAGCCATTTTAAATGACTCAAAAATTTTTCAGTGCAAAAGAAAGAGCATCCTTTCATGCTACTTGATATCCATAGGAATGAGGAGCTAATGCTAAGCAAACATATCCTTAGATCTTGACTCAATCACTAACTAAAGCAAGGAAAGAAGGGCTGAATACCAAGGGAAGCTTGATTTTCACATGTAGGAAGGGCTGGGTATGCTTGAAAGCAAAGAGGATGTAGTTTACACAGGAAAGAAAGTGATCCTGTTATATAGTGAGAAAGCAAAGAGGAAATGAGAGGAAGGGAGAGAAGAGGATTGAGAGGGGAAGGGAGAGGAGAGGAAAAGAAAAGGAAAAAAAATAGGAGGGTGGGAGAGAAGGGCAGGAAAAGAGAGGAAAGGAGGAAAGAGGAGGTGAGAGTAGAGGAAAGAAAATAGGAGACAGATGGTTTCCATAGGTTTGAGCCAAAGATGGGATTGGAACAAGAATCTTCCCATTAATGTCCACTTCTTTCCCACTGCTTCTGTGAATGGTTTCTGTCTCCTTTCACCCATTTATCTTCTTTTTTTTCAATGTTTCAGTCCTTTCTTTACTCCTCTACTTCACTTACATCTTACCTATCAAGTTCTAATAGAGAAATGAAACAAATCATAGACACTAACTTTTGCGAAGTTGTATTAAGTCCTAAGGTTGTTCTTAAGCTAAAAGCAGATGAAGTCAGCATCTCTTACTTATCTCCTGTTGTGTGTTATTCTAAAAGCAAGACTGAAAGGGAACACTAAAAATCGTCGTTTAAAAATAAAAACAATGCTGAGGAAATGGCTCAGTGATGCCATACAAGCAGAAGGGCTAGACTTCAGATCCCATGATTCCCATGTAAAATGCCAAGTAGTATGTACCCTGCCTCTAATTTCAGCCTCAGAAGGTAGAGACTGGGAATCCTCAGGACAAGTTGATAGATAAGACTGCATCTAGCACTGAGCTCTAGGTTTGATTAAGAGAGTCTTTCTCAAAAAGAAGAAGGTGGAAGAATAACTGAAGATGATTCCCAGTATTAACCTTGTACCTACTCACACGTGAATATACATACATATGTCTGCACATAATGCAAAAATGCATACATACATATGCACCCTCCACTTACCCATGAAAAATGGATAAGAAAAAAAAATCTAAAAGCCTAGTTTAAAATTTTCATCCAACTTACTCTCAAAAGAATTATTACTTTTCTTAAGTGAGAAATTTATAACAATAGGAATTATTATGAAATCAGAGTTAAATCATGGGCCCCAGAATAAGGAGATAGGAGAGAGTCCACTGTTTACTGACTGAGGCCAAATTTCCTTCTGTATGAAATGATTCTATCGTGCCATTTTATGGAGAGATTACAGGTCACTGAGGGAATGATTGAGTTTTTGCATAGTCTCCAGCACAGAGAAGGCATTCTGCAAATGAAAGCACTACTGTTATTAGCTACATCTTAAATAGATACAGGAAATACAAGAAAACATCCCTTTAGACATTTACTTTTGTGGCTTCAGTGTGCATCAGTAAACTTATCATTACTGTTATTCTCATCATCCTTATCTTGAGTTGCTTTCCAAAAAGAACAAAGAAAAAGAGTAAAGCTCAGCCTTCTGCCAACATGTAGAGTTAATTATTGAAGCCATCCAATTGTCCCTGAGATGAAGCAGGCCTCAAATACAACAACAAAAAAGGTGTATGCATTCATTTGACAATTTAGGAGATAAATAAGTGTAGCCATTTTATTTTAACTTCCCAAGCACTCAAGCTTTTACTCAAGATCACTGCTATGCCAATGATTTGGCATCAAATATCATTTTGATTCCTGACATCAAATCCATAGTGGAGCATTGTTTTTAGAGTGACAGTTCAATGGAAAATTCCCAGTGCTTTTCCTTGCAATCTGGGCTGGAGAGGTTTAATTAAAACAGCCAAATTGCAAGCTGCCTCAGAAGATTTTATAACAAAATTGCTGGCTGGCCTTTAGTGATAATGGTGCTACAGCCCATTGCTTATTGTCACATAAGCTTTCTTGGATGGAAAAGGATTGGTCATTGATTCAGCTTTGGAAGCCAAGACTTTTTATTGCTGTCATTTCTGCTGCTTTTACTGGCAATGAAGCTAGGAGATTTAAAGTTTCGGTTGTCCTCATAAATACACGCAATCACAGAAAAGCGAAGCAAGGCTGGGCACACAGAGGTCATCCATTTGAAAACCCACTGAAAGCCAAATAATGTAAAATCTTGAAGACTTGGGATTCTATTACAGACACTAACAGAGATCCATGATCTAGTGTGGGCTCTGGCAAGCCTCTATAGAACCCTCCTGCTCCCACTGCCAGCTCTGTCCTAGCTGCTTACAGAATGGGAACAAGGTTAGCCAAAGCTCAGTTCTGTTGAAGCTAAATGGTTATCAGGCATATTACTTTTCTCACTATTTGTTCTCTAGGGAATGCTCTGAAACTTTAGATTTACATAAGTTTATTTAAGGATTTCATCTCTCATCCTAGAGACATGTATATTGTATAAGATATACCTCTTATTTAAGTCATGTGAAGCTTCAATCTACTCTTCCCTCTCACCATTCAGATTGGCTACATAGACCTCCAGTAAATGATCCATCTTGGTCCTCTTTTACTTCTTGAGTTTCTTATGGCTTTGAAACTGAAATTTGCATATTCCATCAATAAGCATTCTGAGATCCAAATGGAAATGTGAAATTTGCAGCTAATCAGTTTTCTTCGAACTACAACACATGGATTTAACAAAACACCTTTGGAAATATAAATATGGAAAAGGAAGGGGAAAAAACAATACAGAAAGTAAAGCTTCTTCAATAATTTGTACTGGAAAACTGAATCTCTATTCACAGAAAGCAATAGAAACTAGAACCCTGGTTTATACCATGTTAAAATATCAACTCTAATGGGACAGAGGTTTAAATTGCAAGTCCCCAAATATTGAACTACTAGAACATGTAGAGAAAGGCTTTCAGACATTGAACTAGACCAAGAGCATTTTAAATATGATCTCCAACATAGGCAATAAAAGAAACACAGACAAATGAGACGATATCAAATCAAAAGGCTTCTGAAAAAAGAAACAATAAACATTCTGAAGTGACAATGCATAGAATGGAAGAAAAAGTTTGCAGTATCCAACCTGTCATGGATTAGAGCATTTCCCAAAACATGCAAGGTGTTGGCAGTGTCCCGAACATAGAAGACAGTGAAGGAGTCTGGGGTGTGGCTCAGTGGTAGAGCACTTGCCTAGAAAGTACTATCCATTGAACAAAAAAAAATTAAAAATATGAGTGAATGATCCGAGACGTTTCTTAAAAAATGGCATATAAATGGTTCACAAATGGCCCACATTTAAAAATGTTCAACATCATTAGGAAATTCAAATTACTTAAAGAGAATGTGGACCCCCTCCATACACACACACTTCTCTATCTCAACAGTCTTTTTTAAAAATTTTACTTATTTAGTGTGTGTGTGTGTGTGTGTGTGTGTGTGTGTGTGTGTGTGTGGTCATAGGACACTATGTGTGCCTGTGGAAGCCCAAGGATGGCGCCAGGTCATCCTGGATTGCTTCTACCTTCTATGTGCTTTGCTCAGAGTTTCCTAGGCTCTGCCTTCCAGAGCTACGAGTACAGACCACCACCACCA